>JAPDVR010000017.1:20719697-22031897 GCA_026230005.1 Gila orcuttii
ATCAAAGCAAAGTGATGGTATAAAAAAATATTGCAAGCACGTTTTCAAATAAAATAAAGAGGTTGTGTTAAATTCTTAAACTAAATTCATGATTTAATATTAATGATATTTTAAATTGTTATATGTTTTAATTCTAGATGTTTATTTATATGCTTCGTGCCTTTGAAGTGTTTTAATGCGCGTGCTCGTAAACATTCGAATCGCATTGAAAGACTGGAGCGCGCGCGCGAGAGCAGATGGCAACAAGCAAACGTCATCAACTGACAAACAGCAAAACTAGCGTCTCTGGCTGTTGTTTTCATTGCTTTAAGGTAAGTTTAGTAAAAAAAAAAAAAATCACACAAATAATACATACAAACGTTCCTGACACCTTTCTTACGTGTTATTGATACGCTTCTGTTGAATATTTACTTTATAGAAATGGTTTTGTGTCTTCGAAAAAGTCCGTTAGCAACCGTTTTCAGAAGAGGTAAGTTAAGGCTAACTCTTATAGCCTGGAGCTCGCATTTCTATAAGTTTGGGGTTTTAACCACATCTTTGTGTAGATAACAGTTTTTGATAGTTTTGTTTTGCTGGTAATTTGTCAATGGGTGATTAGAAGTAAGCTAATTTATTTAACCTAATAGAATGCACTGTACTGTTAATCAGTGACGTCACTTACAAATATTGATCAAACAAAGTGAAACCTCTACAATAAGTGTGAATTATTGTTTAATATATATATATATATATATATATATATATATATATTCTTTCTCTTTTCTGCATTTCACCTCTGCTCTAGCTTGGTTCCTTGTAATAAACCCTATATTCTATTGTAAATCCTATTTAACATTGTTGGCTCTGTGACAAATTGCATGTTCAGGGTTTCCGCGGGGCATGAAAAAGCATTAAAAGTCCTTAAATGGATTTTGCGAAAATTAAGGCCTTAAAAGGCATTAAAAAGCATTAAATTTGATTCTTGCAGGCATTAAATTCAAAGAGAATTTTATATAAATTTATTTGAATATAGCCTTCATAATTAATAATTTGTATTTGCTGTCGCAAAATATGTACGTTCGTGTGACAAATATGCGGAACCAGTTTGGTAATTGCGTCCGGCCGGAGCAAAAGTGCCGTGATGCGGAGGTGACGCGGGTCTGTTGTACAGCGGTGGACAGGTCTGAACCTTGGAAAAATGGGAAAGTGCAAATTCCAGCCAAAGTGGCTGGAAAACAAAACTTTTAAGACATGGTTGCAGCCCGTTAGTGGTAAAAATGATGAAGGATTTTGCGGTGTTTGTAAAAAAGCATTTAAAGTCGGGGACAATGGGAATCAGCGCCGTATAATCCCATGCAGTGTGACGGCCACAAATCGGCGTTAGATTTAAATAGTACGTACATTGTGTTTAATTTGTTGTTTAATGAGATCTAATATATGTTGCTAGTAGCGAGAATACCCGACTGTTACACGCATGCACTTTAATGGTCCAGTAGCAGAACTTTTGCCAAGCGAGGTTTTGGGTTCTAATCCGCAGTAAGAAGTATATATTTTTTTTCCTTATCAAAACCGATTGCTTATTAGTGGTTGTATATCAAGCACTGACATGTTTGTATGCATTATGTTTTGTAATTTCACCGTAACAAAAAGAGAGTCTGAGAGAAGAAGTGTTGTGCACGAGCCACAACAGAACGCAGGCAAAGAACGTATATTGTTCTTCTATACTCTTTGACGCAGGGCTCTCAAGTGTCGCGCATTGAGCGTGACAGTCACTCATTTCAGTCTTTATCACGCACTCCCGCCACACATTGTATTTCTCATACTGAAAACCTATTTATAATATATTGAATATGCCGCAGCGCCCCAAATGTCTCTGGCCGCGCCGCTATCACTATGGAACCGACAGGATTTAAGCGCGTCTCCCCTGCAGTTCTTACTAGTCGAGCCTGCCACTTATCAGCCAATCAAAAAAAAGAAAGGGTCTACACATTAGCCAATTAGAAAATAGCACTATTGTATCTGGGTAAGATTCAAGATAAGTCATGATCTCCTGTTTTAATGTTACAAAAAATTCAGAACTTGTTTGACACAAACAATGGCAAATTGATTGCTGTTAAAGAAACGTTTCCCAGATAATTAGCATCAGTTTTTTATGAGTGTCTGTAACTTAGACAACAGTTCTACAGCCTGTTCACTGACAACACCTGCTCAGAACAAGTAGTCCAGGCCTAATCATATTTTCGTTATCACACGATGACTGACATATTGTCACATTATAAACATCTCTCTCTCCAAATAGACTTAATAATTTTATAAGCACTAAATAAATTAAAGTGTATTGCATAGTCGAATTGTTATAGGTCACTTTTAAAATCATGTCATATTTTATAATTATATCCGGGCCATGGATGCATTAACAGTGTTTCCCCTAGAAATTTTTCCAGCAGCGGTGCTGTCACGTGCCGGAGGATGTTACCAAGTCGCGCGCGGGGGTCCGGGGGCATGTACCTCCGGAAATTTTTTTTTTTTTTTTTAAATAACCCCTTAAAGGGGAAATGAAGCAGTCAGTCAAGTTTACATGATTTACAAGATGGATGTCTGCTATAATCAAAAATTATATAAGAAACATGACAAATGTTAACATATAAAAGAAACACCGTTATATCTTTTGGGGCAAGGGCGCCACCATTGTGCAGTATTATAACCGGTGACGTCACGGGGTGGGTTTGCTCTGGGCTGAGTTCAGTAAAATACAGTGAAAGATGCATGTAAGCTGGTTGAACCAGCGAACAACTAACGTTAGGTACAGTCATTGTTAGCTAACAGCTGTAAGCATGAACTAGCTAAGGCTAACTTAGTGTTTAGCTAGTGAACTTTATTAGTAGGCTACCAGACAAAAAGACGACGTCTTACGTTAACAAACTGCACATGGAAACATTGTTCGCGATGTCTGCCATCATATTCCTGTCTCTTGTCAACACCATGGTTGCAATACATGGTCAAGATCAGCGTCTTGACAGCAAATGGATTGTGCTATCGTGGCGTAATAATCTGTTTGGTTGTAAAATGTATTACTTACCTGAATGAAATGAAATCGAATGTATCGACCTGTGGAATCATTCATTCACAGACAGCATACGAATCTTCCTGTTACAACTCTGAGTCGAGTGTGAATTGAAAACGCTTCAGTGCGTGCAGGAAACCGAACAGATCATTTAAACTGATTTGCGAACCGATTTAGACAGATCTGCCAACATGTTTGATGAAGTCTTTGAACAGAATCGACTAAAAAAAAAGAGTGATTCATTTGTAAATTGAGCATCGCTCATCATGCCCATAAAAAAGATACAGCGCGCTTGGAAAACTCATTCGCATTTATATACATGTTTGCATTAAAATAAAGTGCGCTGTTTGCATCCCTGCATATAACGAGATCTGGGCCATACAAATTACGGGAGTTTCACGGGAGCAATAACAAAACGGGAAGGGGGCTAGAGATGGATGTGAAATACGGGAGACTCCTGGGGAAAACGGTAGTGTTGACAGGTATGAGCTACACCCAATACACCATAACACCATAATTTGTATGGCCCTGCATATAACGAGATTTGGGAGATCTATCTAAATCGGTTCGCGAATCAGTTTGAATGATCTGTTCGGTTTCCTGCACGCACTGAATCACTGAAGCGCTTTCAATTCACACTCGACTCGGAGTCGTAACAGGAAGATTTAAGAACATCAAGAGCGTTGGATGAAGTGGCCGTGGACCTACAGTACAGTCTAGTGCAAGCAAACCTGCAAATCTATATTGTTTGCCAGCGATGAAGATCTTTATTAGTTGAACATCTTCGTATGCTGTCTGTGAATGAATGATTCCATAGGATGATACATTCGATTTCATTTCATTCAGGTAAGTAGGCTAATACATGACAACCAAACAGATTATTACGCCACGATAGCACGATCCATCTGCTGTCAAGACGCATATCTTGACCATGAATTGAAACCATGGTGTTGACAAGAGACAGGAATATGATGGCAGACATCGCGAACAATGTTTCCATGTGCAGTTTGTTAACGTTAGACGTCGTCTTTTTGTATGGTACTAATAAAGTTCACTAGCTAAACACTAAGTTAGCGTTAGCTAGTTCATGCTTACAGCTGTTAGCTAACAATGACTGTACCTAACGTTAGTTGTTCGTTGGTTCAACCAGCTTACATGCATCTTTCACTGTATTTTACTGAACTCAGCCCAGAGCAAACCCACCCCGTGACGTCACCGGTTATAATACTGCACAATGGTGGCGCCCTTGCCTCGAAAGATATAACGGTGTTTCTTTTATATGTTAACATTTGTCATGTTTCTTATATAATTTTTGATTATAGTGGAAATCCATCTTGTAAATCATGTAAACTTGACTGACTGCTTCATTTCCCCTTTAAACCATGACTTTTGGCAAGTTTTGTGGATAGAAATGGACATTTTGAGACCTACAAATATGACATACCATCAACAGATTCAAGGCATGATTATTGCAGCACGTACCTTGAACTGGTCACAAACAGAAATCTTCATTTTATAATTTTGGACAGGATTTTTCACGTTTTTGTTTTGTGTTAAAATTTCAGCTATAAGGTAGATATTGATAGGGGGAAAATGAAATGGCACAACCCAGAAAAAGATTATTTAGAATTTATTGAAAATGTTATCTTAATGGCAAAGGCCACACCCAATCTGTGAGCACTTAATTTTTCTAACATTTTTAAAATCAAAAGTTTTATGTTAACATTATTTAATGCAAAATGAATGAAGTGAACAAACATGAACAATCAAGTGTTTGTATTAAATAACATTCACAAACATTAATTCATGTTGTAAAAATATATTGTTCACTCAATGTGTTGATGTTAGATACAACAATACAGGAGATAAAACGTGTTTTATTTGACTTGACTGTACTTTTATTTAATCCAAAACTGTGTTCATATTTAATTTTAAAAGGCTTTTTAAACCTGCTAAGAGTTATCCAGCCAAGAATAAGCCTAGAACTGCTTTTCTGATGGACTAATAAACAGCATAAACAGTACTCGGGTGTCGGTCCGATACTGTGCTCATGTACTCCTACTTGTAAAACTACCCCGATACAACCGCACCCGAGTCCACTTTAGGCGCCGTTCACATATCACGTTTTTTGCACCCAAATTCGTTATTTCAATTCTAGACGCGCGTGGGCGAGATGAAAACATCGTGACAAAAACCAACCGATCAGCTTCGGCCTTTCCGTAACAACATCAAAAGCTCGGCCGAACAGCTGATCATAGCTGTACAGGGCGGATTTTTATTTCTCATCTCCATAAATATATCTAGTAGTAAAGCTAATGCAAGGGCTAGAAATCAATTCATTCTTTGCTGATACTTCCTCGTCCTCATGGAGAGCGCCGCTTTCTCCTTTCCAAAAGCGCTTGCTCTCCCGTGCTATGAAACCATGAACAGAGGCGGCCTGGAAAAACGAGCCTACATTTGAAATAACGAATTTGCACGCGCAGAAAAACGCGCTGTGTGAACGGCCCCTTTTGGCAACGTGACATTAGCCTAATCGAAAATATTTCCATATGTGGCTCTTTTCTCCTTTCTTGTCAACAAGTGGATTCAGAGCCACCGCATTAGCAGCGCCGGCGGTCGCCTTGTCTCAGGGTTTTTAGGTGTGTAAGTGAATGTCATGATATTACTGATCATGTGAAGATTTTGCAGCGGCGCTGAAAATCCAGTGGCGGCGCTGCGCCGCTGCTAAATACATTGTAGGGGAAACACTGATTAATCATTGCATCTGTCTTTCAAAGATGTCAGGTAAAAAGCAATTAAGCATCCTCTCATCCACCCAGAGAGGAAAGCCCCCTAAAAAGGCCAGGTTAGAGGATGCCGGCCCAGGGAAGGTGGCAAAATGGGCCCATTAGAGGAGGAGATGGTGCCGGTAGAAGAGGAAGAGAATAAATACTTTGTATTTGGTTGAATTGTCAGTGCCATGTGCCATCTTCTCTTTTGCAAGTTTGAGTAATTATAACAACAACAAAAACACTAATAATAATATTACTAATGAAACACCACCATTCCTGTGACCCGTCCTATACGCTGCGAGATGTTTAAAAAATGGTGGGGACAATCGACATGTCCCACCCGCAAATTACACCTATGTGTTCCAGAAAAAAAAAAACATTTTATATATATATATATATATATATATATATATATACACGTGGTTAGTCATGGGTCGTATATGGCATTAAAACATTTTAAAATGGCATTAAAAAGGCATTAAAAAGGCATTAAATTTAATTTGAAGATACCTGTAGAAACCCTGATGTTATGTTCATAGTTCATCATGCTGATGGACTTCTGCACCCCCGTCCAAAAAAATCTCCACGGCTATTCATGAGCAAAACCTCAAACATACAGTGCACTACTTTTCAAAGGTTTGGGGTCTGTAAGATTTATGCTTTTGAAAGAAATCTCACTTTTTAAAATCATTAACTCCAGGTTTTTTCAATGAGATTATCCTTGAGAAGCCTGTAGGCTAAATAATCAGCTAAATAATAAGCGACAAATATAATGGTCGTAGTTATAATAATTCATTTAATTATTATGATAACTGGATATCATGGTCATTGGTTATTTTATTTCTCTAGGTCTGTTTTGAATTATGTTGGCCAATGAGACAGATACCATACTGTCCAACTCAAAGGTATTTATTTATTTTTATGTATTTTTTACTGATAAATACTGACATTCTTTTTACTTTTAAATGCTGAATGTGGTTCAGGGGGTCGACAACTTTAGGCACGCAAGTTATTTTTCACAGATATCTGGCCAGCTTACTCATGGCTCATACTCTTTTGGCCTTTAAAATGTTTGAATTGATATCCCCAATGCAATATCAGGGGGTAAAGATATCATTAGAGTTCTTAAAGTTATGGCTATGCTCTTGTCACCAGATGAGAGATAATCCCTAGCGTTTGGCCCTGTGATTCTTCAGGACAAGATCTTGATGCCATCCACACTCAGTACATGAAGAAGGTGAGTTTCACAATAGCTGCCACTATCACAAATCAAGAGACCGAACACAACAGGCTTTCATCCATATGAACTCACCCATATGTAGGGATGGGAATCGAAACCCAGTATTAAACGGGCCCTGGGGCCAAATTAAGGAAGACCGCAGAATCGATAAGCTTGGAAGTTATTGGTTCTTCTTACAAAATGTGTTTTTCAGACTGATTGTTTGTAATGTTGTAAGAGTAGGGAGAGGCTGTACCTCTCATTTGTGTGTCCTGTGTACTATAACTTTTCAACAGGAGCTGGTACTCCTTTGACTTGATTGAAAAGTTTTTTTCACTCTCTATTCTCATTATGTTAATTTACATGCCAACAGCTCATGATGAAAATTTTCTAGCATTTATATACTACTAAAAATAATGTTAATATTAAGCAAAGTTATTTACAAGATCTTTAAAAAAATGTATAATTAAATGTCTTTATTATAAAATTATTTGTAAAATTATTATAAATATTACAAAAATAGTACAGTTCAAAATCTATCATATATACATCTCATCTGGTATCACAAATTGTCAATCCAGGTTTAATTTAAGATATGCTCAATATTAGGGCTGCACGATATTGAAAAACTTAAATACACATTTTGTTTTTCTGCTATATATATATATATATATATATATATATAGTGCAATATAAAAACAATTTCATCATTTATTTAGGCCTATTTGAAAATAATCATAGAATAATTGGGGAGTGAAATCTATTCAAAAGGGAATCTGCATAGAAAATTATAAACAAATTACAAGCATAGATAAATATAATAGAAGAAAAATACAATTGAAATAAGCAGTGCATTATGTTTTTTAGGAAAATCTAACTTATCAGGTACATAAATTGAATTATCGAATGTAAAATAAGTCTAGAAATAATAGTCTAATAAAAATAATAATAATAGAAATAGTCTGAAACAAATGAAAACAGCGCTATTTGTTGTTACTGTACTGACCGAGAAACCCCTTCAGATGATTGAGTGACAGAGAATCTCGTTCAAGGACCGGGGCCCTTAGGGAAGACCCTTATGGCTCGTTTCCACTGAGTGGTACGGTACGGTACAGTACGGGTGGGGTCGGTAAACCATGATCCGGCTAGCGTTTCCACCGCCAACAGTACCCTTCTTGATAGGCGTGGTGTTTGCCGGAAAGAAGCGATCGACATCATTTTCGCGCGAAGAAGAAAGCGACATACCGGTAGTAAACAACAATGGGTGGCATACAGCAGATCTTGTCCTTGCCTCGGCATGTTTGTCACAAGAAGACAAGCGCCGACATTAGGCGTTTCTCAATACCAAGTACGCAAAGTTCAGGAGAAGAACTCCAGAGGACGCGAGTCCAGTATTTCTGCTAATGGAACAGCGCGTTCTTGCAAGCGTCACTCAGCTCGCGCTGCTACTCCGGTTATCTCTGTATGTACATTTTAGGAAACAATAAAATGAAATATGTTATAAAACACCACTCTGCCTCTTTTCGTTTTCATTTAAATGCATTTTAAACATTATAGGCACACAAATGTGGTTCAGGCAATGCGTAGTTCTGTTGATTATATTATTCACTGCATGTATAACGTTAGCCTATTTATAACAAAACGAAATATAAAACACAACCCTGCATCTTTTCGTTTAAATTTTAAAAATATTAAACATATTCCAGGCAATATGTGCATTTGTACAAATGTTAAAATAACCAACATTACAGTGATAATCTTGTAATAAAATAAAAAATGACAAAACTCAACCCTATCTCTTTTTGTTACATTTCAGTTTTATCAATAATAATATATTTAAAAGTATAAGTAAAAGGTACAAGAAGCTATACAATAAGAAATAAAGCAAACAATTCAGTCAAATATACAAATTCAACGCTAGTCTAACATTACAACGTTAAAGTTAAATAGCTTAAATATATGAAACTTCACTTAGCCCTCAGCCAAAATGATTGGCCAGGGAACGAATTAATAGATGCACGAGACCAAAGAATGCCCGTTAGGCCTACACAAGACGAAAGAGGTCAGAGTCAGCGGCAAACGTCAGAACGACTAGCCGAGGAAAGGCTGTTCTAGGCAGGGAACATGAGCGCCCGGTGATCGCCTGGAATGGATCTCATAACCTGGATCAAATTATCATAAATTTTTATAAATAAACCACAGATTTGAGCTTTAAACAACTACATTCTTGCCTGAAAAACTCTTAAAGCTATATTTCGTGACCCAATAACAGTAGTATTATATTTCAGCTGTATATTAAAAAATAGCGCTTCTAATGTTGTCATTCCCCTTGTAGCACGCGCAAGTGACGATTCTGTGTCAACCAATCAACGTTCTGTAGTGAGTCTAGCTCCACCCTTTAGTACCGTACCGTAAAAAGTGGTACGGTACGGTTCGGCTCTTTGGTACCATTCACAACTTTTGACAGTGGAAACGCAAATAATTGCGTACCGTACCGCTCAGTTGAAACGAGCCATTATAGGCCCTCCTGGGCCACACAGTAAACAAATCCTTAAAAAAAAAAAAAACTTTGCAATGAACGTGCTTTGTTTTAAATAAATCACACACAGTAAACAATATTTTAACAAAAAAAACTTTGCAATGAACTTTGAAATTTAGACGCGGAAACTGGTGCGGTGAGACGTACATGCTCGGGCAGATTCGGCTTGAAGTCGTTCATCCTCGGAATGCGCACCGCCCACACCGCAATGCCGGCATTTTTGCCGCGCGCACCTTCATGCTCGTGCGGACGCGTTGAGTATAAACAAGGCTTTACTCCGTGTCAGCGCACACTCTGATCGGTAAAGGGGCAGAGATTTCAGACCTCCGTTTATTAAGGAGATCTCCAAGATTTCTCTTCTTGGGAGGGGGTGGTGCACAGACCTCTCCCGAATCATCTCCAGCAGTAGGAGCCTCCGAAGCACCACTAACTCCGCCTCCGTTTCCCTCGTCAGCTGATATTAGTATTTAAACATTCTCTATGATAAATTTAAAAATATATATATTTTAATAACACGGTTTTGGCGGTTTTAGAGTTCTAATGACGGTGTTCAACTATAACCGTCGGTCTCACAGTTAAATAATAGCCGTCACACCCCTAATATGCTAAGGTTCACTTTTGTAAGGGTGGGGTTGGTTGGCACATTTTTCACTCTCTGCCTTTTTCTCTAGCATAATTTATGTTGGACTATTCTAACAAGCAGCAAATGCAAGGCTAAGGTCTCAGCTATAAATAAATATGTTTATATAGTCATGTTGTGCATTTGTGCTCTCAATTACAAAAATGTTTGCAGATAATGTCTGAATATATACCATAATTAATGAAAACCAATATCTCAACTAAATAGGGCCCCACGTTAGCTCTTGAAACGCACCACCAGATGCTTATGGCCACCCCTGCCAGACAGGACCCCTGGTTCGGGCATCTGATCAGGATACCTCTTAAGCACCATCTACGGGGTAGATCCAGAACGCGCTGAAGGGATTATAAATCTCATCTGGTCTGGGAATGCCTGGGTATCCCATTTACACCAGTTAATAAACAAGATTAAAATTAAAGGAATAGCAGCTATGCATATAGCAAATTAAAATTTCAGCACACTGCTTTGGGATTGGGGAAGACTATGAGTCTTATTGGAGTGCTTCAGCTGTGATCTTTGAGGGTTTACAAAGTATATTCTTTATTGTCATGTTTTCCATCATCTATCATATTTGTGATATGTTTGTTCTCTTTCTTACTGTCAAAGATCCTAGACCCCAAGCCCAAAGGAGACCTTACAAAGTAAGTGCAAAAAATATATTACTCACAGATATCTGAAATATATCATGGTCCATATTTACCGAAGTATAGGCCCTGCTGCTAGTGGGTAAATTTGTATATTGAGTATATTTACATTATTTTGTATATAGTTGCAGAGTCTGGCTGTTTGAATGAGGTGGAACCCTCTGTATCTTCAAAAGGAGATGAGGTACAGCATTGCCCTTGTCATCTGTGTGCATGGATTAATATAAGAACCGTTACACTTAAAGTTTTTATGAATTTTGTATGCATATGTACAATCTAGTACCTTGACTATTTTTGTTTTTAATTTTGTCAGATTCACTTGGGGGGAGACGTTCGAGTGCGTAGAGAGGCCTGGTCAAGGATCCAAAACAGCACTCAGGATTCCTTATTTGTGAAGGAGTTGGCAGTGGCAATCTGGGGCACTAATACCCCTTTTCCACCAACAAGAACCGGGTGCTGGTTCAGAGCCAGAGCTGGTTCGGAGTTGGTTCGCCTGACAAGCTTACTAATGGCGCTTTTCCACTGCATGGTACGGTACGGTTCGGTTCGGTACGGCACGCTTTGGCGCGGAACGGTTCGGCTCGCTTCGCTTTTCCACTGCGTGGTACGACTCGGCGCGGCACGGCTCGGCTCGGTTCGCTTTAGCTCGGTTGCTTTTCCACTGCAGTTAGTACCGCTTCAAAGTGGGTGGGATTATGACTGATGATCGTTATAGTTTATCCGCTCCTCGACAACCAACAAGAGGAACGTCTGCGCTTCTCGTCCACTGACCACGATTCAGCCATTTCTTTTTTGGAAGTTTTTTTTCTTCAAGCAAGTCAAGCAAGTAGTTTTAAAACAGGTGCTACAGCAGTGGCTGTTTACTGGCTATTTAAATCTAGCGGGTTTTATGTCTCGCAAATACAATGACGCTAGTGACGATTCTGTCTGTCTGACCAATCAGTGATCTACAGTGCTTCCACGTCACATTTTAGTATCGGTACGGTACGCTTGGAACCTCAACAGAGCTGGTACCATTTAAAGCGAGCCGTACCGTACCGTACCATACAGTGGAAAAGCGCCACAAGTGAGCCGTACCGAACCGTACCGTACCATGCAGTGGAAAAGCGCCAAAGCGTGCCGTACCAAACCGAACCGTACCGTACCATGCAGTGGAAAAGCGCCATAAGAACCGGTTTGCCTTTCCACCGGCTAGAGCGCCACAACAGAGCCAGATCTTACGTCACTGCATACGTCTCATGTTGCCCAGCAACACTAGTGCGGTAGCGCCAAACACAAACACGCCAGGCTTGTTCGAGATGCATCGGCTTCTCGCAGATCGATCGCCGTATGACATCAAAGCACTGCGAAAGCGATCCAAAAGCACAAGGAGTCGTATGATCTCCAAACACTCCCGCAGCTCCGATCGGTCCGCGCCGCTCCGATGCATCTCGAACAAGCCATCAACAATAACGGACGTTGCGTTACTATGGATGCTCATGGGTTTGCAAAAATACATCGGAATCCAACGCGTTTGTGCAGCTCGCCGTAACTTACATAGACGGATATTATAATCAAGCTGCTATTAACTCGACTAGCTGCTATTTAAAAATGGCGGTCACAAGTTTCTATTCGTCTTGTTGGTCACGGTAACCCCGCCCCCAGCCCCTGACGCAAGCGGTTCTTACTTGGCTCTGTTCTAGACCAGCAATGATTTGGTGCTACTTAAGAACCACTTTTCCTGGTTCGGAGCTGGTGCTTTGCGTGTGGAAAAACAAAGAACCGAATTGAAACTAGGCTCTGGCTCCGAACCAGCACCAGCTCTGCCTTGGTGGAAAAGGGGTATAAGACTCTGGGGGAAAGAAGTATCACAGGGAAGGAATGCCCCACAACCAAAACCACCAAGCAGCCCTTAACCCCCCAGAAACTTCAGACATTAAAAGGTAGCAGTAGCCACAAGGTCTTTGTGGGATGCCAAGTACTGGGTTATGGAGTAATACATTTTAATACATCTGTACATTTCTTTTCAGTCTGCTTCAAGGAGTGGCTTGACAGAAAGAATGTGGAGAAGACAGAGTTGCAGGCCAGATGGGTAAAGGCTGGACGGTTCATCACAGAAAAAATAATGGACATTTACAGAAATAAAAAAAAAATATTAATAATTTGAGCACTTAAGATAAATTGTTGTTAATGTGTTTTATTGTAATTTGCTTGTTGAGCCAGAAGAGTGTTGTTTTTTGTTAAATAATTGTTATTATTGTGTTAATGTTTACTTGTTATTATTAAATAAACGTATATTAATGTAAGCTTGTATTTTCATGATTTTCATCAAAGCAAAATTCATTGCAGTTGTCCAGCATTCCACCCTGGTGAACAGGCTACCATCCTTAACACCTATTACTGTTGACCAGCGTAGTTTCCAATGTTTGTAACCAGCATCCAATGCTGGTGCTGCCTGTTTGCTGGTTATCAGCATGGGATGCTGGTGATTGGATGCTGGAAACTGCTTATGACCAGCATGGGATGCTGGTGCTGGTATGCTGGTCATACCAGCATACATATGCTGGTCTTGCTGGTATGACCAGCTATGCTGGTCTATGCTGTTTTTTCCACCAGCTTAACCAGCAATCCTGCCCAGCTAAAGTGCCCAAAACCCCTCTAAACCAACAAACCAGCCCAGCCCAAGGTATCAAGGCTGGTCAGGCTGGCAGACCAGCTTAGACCAACAAAGCTGGTCTAAGCTGTTTTTTTTCAGCAGGGCCCTTACTGTGAGTCAAACCACAGAGCGCCACTTTGCGGAGGCATGCACTGAAAATTTTTTGGAAGTCGCCAAATATTGGAATGTGGAGAATAAGTTAACAACACTTGGGACTGACAGTGCTCGGAACATGACAGCAGCTGTGAGACTACTGCCATTTGAACACCTGCCCTGTACAGCCCACTGTGTGCAAAGAACTGTAACTGTTTCTCTTCATGACTGTGGATTAGATAGTATTTTGGCCAAATGTCGCAAAATTGTAGGAGAACAGCAAGTTGCACTTGGACAGAAGCAAGAACCGCTTGTACAGGACGTCCCAACCAGGTGGAATTCTACCTTAGAGATGGTCAAGCGGATCCTGCGAAACAGATTGCCACTGTCCACTACTCTGTCTCAGCAGAACAGCAAAATTGCCATGTTGACATCGCAGGAGCTTGCTAAACTGGAAAAGGTTGAAGAACTACTTGAACCTTGCAGGTTAGTATATTTCTCTCTCTAGTGTTTGTCTCTCTATACTTGTGTTTCCTCTCTTCCTGTGTTTGTCATGCGTGTTCTGTAGCCTATGTGTGCATGTGCGTGTAGAGGTAAGTGGTGCTTTTTGTTCTGTTTTGTGTGTGTGTGTGTGTTTTAGGGCTGTCACTTTTTATTCGATATTCGAATATGCATTTGAACATGACGTGAAATATCCGTAATCGAACTATAAATAAACTATCGAACATGACGTGAAATATCCGTAATCAAACTATAAATAAACTATCCGGTTTTTAAAGTGCCATGTGTAGCGCGTTTTCATCAACATCATCAATAAAAAGAGCCGCACTTGATCCAGATCAAGTTGATAGATTGGTGTTTCTAGCAAACAATATTAAGAAATGAATTAGGCTAGGCTATAGGCCTTACTCCTGCTGCTGTGTAAGTTGTTACGTTATTGTTTGTGCCGTGCTGTTCCGATTCTGTTTTTTTTTCCATGTAACGTTAGTCTAATTTTGTGATTGTCTATGCATAGTGGCACTTCATATAGATTAAGTTGATCGTCTGCTGTTTCAAACATTAAGTCAAACATTTGTTTTTCAGACAGGCTAGGGCCTGAGTCCTTTTTATGACAGTCAGACTTTTAATGCATTTGTGATTGAATTACTTTTTTTTTTTGTAGATATTCGAATACATTGCTTGATATTTGATATCTCAAAAGTGACAGCCCTAGTTTGTTTCATATCCCTCTAATTGTCTCTGTATGTGTTCTGACTTTTTGTGTGTGCCACTGTATAATTAATAACAATTTACTGACATAATAACATATTGTGCTTTCCTCTGCAGAAATGTGACCGAACTCCTAGGGGGCGAGCAGTACATTTCTTGTTCAGTGGTGTTACCAGCATTTTGCCACTTGTTCCGGGTTATGGAGCCATCAGACGATGATCCAGTCTATGTGGTGAGGTTTACCACAGACCTAGCTAAAAGGAAGGAAAGCACCAACCTCACATGATCGCTACTGCTCTGGACCCCAGGTTTAAAGACCTGAAGTGTCTTCCCAAAGACGAAAGGTATGAGGTGTGGACCTCAATAAGCAGCCTGGTAAAGGAGGAGAGGCTGGCACAACAACCGTCAACAGAGACAACAGGAAAACAGCCACCAAAGAAGCCCAGGATGTCTGAGTTCTTGCTTTGTTCATCTGATTCAGATTCAGATGATGAAGAGTCTCTGTCTTAGTTGCTGGCTCAATGCAAAAGAGTAGGCAAAATGTTGTGGTAAAATATGTAACATTCTCCTTGTGTTATTCGTACTGCAAAGGCTGTTGACATATTTGGTGCATTAAAAAAAAAGTTTTTGCTTGGATTAAGTTCTAACCATTTTGATGATCTTGTTAGTTTAAACTTACACTTTAACATTTTGTTTAATTATATTGTTGGTGGATATGAAGAAATTGCTTTTGGCTTATTGCCTTACTTTATAAGATGATTCAGGAGTTCTGATCAAATTCAACTTACACTTATACACTTTGTTTTATAATGTTGCACTTTATGGGAATTATCCATTCAGGTTCCCAGGAGGGACTGTCTACAGTTCATAAGATCATTGTAATAAAATGTTCTGTTTAAAATATACTTCATTGTGTAAATGTATCATTTTTTAACGTATAAGTATTGATAACAAGCTTTGGGAAAAAATGTGATTAATTGCGATTAATCACAGCAAGTTGTGCGAATAATTAGTTAATTTTTGCTATTAAATTCCCAGCCCTAATAAATATATATATACACACATATATATATACATATATAAAAATGGTTTATCTAGCCCCCCTCCCCCCTCACACACACACACACAGAGTGAAAAACTGGCACGTATGAAAAATACGTCACATCTGGGGACATGCCTTCCCAAAGCTGCTAGAGCCTAGCTGAAAACAGTTTTAGGTTGCCAATGGCCTCGTTATGACAGTCATCTGTTGAGATTTTACTTTAAAGCATATTTTTGCACAACCTGATTTTTTACCAACATATGAGGACAAATATTAATTTCATCACCTTTCAGGACATATAAACACACATACACTGATGTCTAGATCATACCTACATATTGGGACCAAGTTGAAAAGTGAGCCCTGAGCTACACACACATACACTGATGTCTAAATCATACCTACATATTGGCCACATAGTGAACATTGAGTGAGTTAAGAACAAGATAATCATACTGATTAAAAAAAAATGTTTTAACCCTTGCTGTGAAGTAGAGTTTGACGTGAGACAACGCAATAAAACAAACGTCTTTCACAGCAGCCATTGCAAGCTGTCCATTTAATCTGCATTTCTTAGTTCTAAACATGCTGAAATAAACCACCCACTAAAAAAACAATTAGTTTTGCAGTAATAGTGCTTCTCCAGACACTCACTAAAACTAAATGTATTTATCATAGAAGCTAAGAGCAACCTATTACATAAAGTACAGATCCACTACTGAATTCACAAGATCGGTTTTATTGCTGTAGCACCATTTATTATAACACAGTGTAACGATGGCAGGAGGAATGAAGCAGAGAGCGAATCCAAAAGCAAGCACTTTAATTATCTAACAGACAAGTAATCCAGAAAACTCTAAACTCAGAAACAAGGTACAAGGAACTGGGAATAACACACCATCAAACATTAAACAACAACCGACCGCCAACAACTGAAACACAGGGGTTTAAATACACAGACAAACAAGCTAAACAAGATAACAAGGGGGCGTGGTTAATCAGAAACACCTGGGGAAACTAATAAACTAGAAAAACTACAAAGGACTACAAAACATGACACAGAACAGGAAATAACTAAAGTTCACACAAGACAAGGGAAACACAGACAGGAATCATTACACACAGCATCCCAATTGCAAAAAAACATGTGGAAAACATTTCGTGTTAGGGTCCCAGAACTGACGCCCCAACAAAATTTTGTTTTTAACAATTCTTGTAAAAAAACAAAGACGACTTTATAAAGCCTCAAACTCAAATCGATTTAAAGGGATAGTTCACCCAAAAATTCTGTCAGTAATTACTCACCCTCATGTTGTTCAACCCCGTAAGACCTTCGCTCATCTTCGGAACACAAATTAAGATGTTTCTGATTAAATCTGAGAGCTGGATCACTCCTCCATAGGCTTCTAAGTAATCGATATCTGCCATCCCAGAAAGTCAGTAAAGACATCGTTAAAATAGTCCAAGTGACTACAGTGGCTCAATCTTAAGTTTATCAACTAATTAATGAGTAATTAATTTCCTACCGACTCTGTTGTCTTTTCAAAGCAGTAATTCTGTTATTAATATAGAATTTAACAGCAGACCAGTCTCTGTTTTTCAGTGCCTGAGGTTCGGCCAACAGGCATGAGACACAGTCCTTCTTCCCAGGCACTCGACAGCTGTGTATGAAATGCATCATGTGCTTCTCAACCGCTCCAACCTCTTCTTCCGACCATTTCCTTTTGACTTTTGTGCCTAATAATAAAAAAAACATTAAATGTAATTCCTTAAATACAAAGAAAATCAGGCAAAGCCAGAGAGAACATAAACATTAAGACCCAAAAAAATATTGTTACATACCAATGCTATATAGTAATTCTCTGTTTTTGAGAGTGCCATGGCTCAAAAGGGCTCAAGATACTGCGTATCCATAAATGTAATGCATCTAGAGCAGGCAAGTTGAGCAACAACTCCCTTTCCACCAAATTACTGAAGTCTAAATCATGCATATTGGCCCCATGTTTAGAAGTGAGCCCTGAGATACACACAAATACCATGTCTAGATCATACCTACATATTGGGACCATGGTGAACACTAAGCCCTGATATACACGCACACACACACACACTGATGTCTAAATCATACCTACATATTGGGACCATGGTGAACACTAAGCCCTGAGATACACACACACACTGATGTCTAAATCATACCTATATATTGGGACCATGGTGAACACTAAGCCCTGAGCTACACACACACACACACACACACACACACTGATGTCTAAATCATACCTACATATTGGGACCATGGTGAACACTAAGCCCTGAGATACACACACACACTGATGTCTAAATCAGACCTACATATTGGGACCATGGTGAACACTAAGCCCTGAGATACACACACACACACACACACACACACTGATGTCTAAATCATACCTACATATTGGGACTATGGTGAACACTAAGCCCTGAGATACACACACACAGAGACACACACACACTGATGTCTAAATCATACCTACATATTGGGACCATGGTGAACACTAAGCCCTGAGCTACACACACACACACACTGATGTCTAAATCATACCTACATATTGGGACCATGGTGAACACTAAGCCCTGAGATACACACACACACACACTGATGTCTAAATCATACCTACATATTGGGACCATGGTGAACACTAAGCCCTGAGCTACACACACACACACTGATGTCTAAATCAAACCTACATATTGGGACCATGGTGAACACTAAGCCCTGAGATACACACACACATACACTGATGTCTAAATCAGACCTATATATTGGGACCATGGTGAACACTAAGCCCTGAGATACACACACACACTGATGTCTAAATCATACCTACATATTGGGACCATGGTGAACACTAAGCCCTGAGATACACACATACACTGAGGTCTAAATAATACCTACATATTGGGACCATGGTGAACACTAAGCCCTGAGATACACACACACACACACACACACACACTGATGTCTAAATCATACCTACATATTGGGACCATGGTGAACACTAAGCCCTGAGATACACACACACACACACTGATGTCTAAATCATACCTACATATTGGGACCATGGTGAACACTAAGCCCTGAGCTACACACACACACACTGATGTCTAAATCAAACCTACATATTGGGACCATGGTGAACACTAAGCCCTGAGATACACACACACATACACTGATGTCTAAATCAGACCTATATATTGGGACCATGGTGAACACTAAGCCCTGAGATACACACACACACTGATGTCTAAATCATACCTACATATTGGGACCATGGTGAACACTAAGCCCTGAGATACACACATACACTGAGGTCTAAATAATACCTACATATTGGGACCATGGTGAACACTAAGCCCTGAGATACACACACACACACACACACACACACTGATGTCTAAATCATACCTACATATTGGGAACATGGTGAACACTAAGCCCTGAGATACACACACACACACACACACACACACACACACACACACACACTGAGGTCTAAATCATACCTACATATTGGGACCATGGTGAACACTAAAGCCCTGAGATACACACACACACACACACACTGATGTCTAAATCATACCTACATATTGGGACCATGGTGAACACTAAGCCCTGAGATATACACACACACACACACACACACACACACACACACACACACACACACACACACACACACACACACTGATGTCTAAATCATACCTACATATTGGGACTATGGTGAACACTAAGCCCTGAGATACACACACACACAGACACACACACACACTGATGTCTAAATCATACCTACATATTGGGACCATGGTGAACACTAAGCCCTGAGATACACACACACATACACTGATGTCTAAATCAGACCTACATATTGGGACCATGGTGAACACTAAGCCCTGAGATACACACACACACACACACACTGATGTCTAAATCATACCTATATATTGGGACCATGGTGAACACTAAGCCCTGAGATACACACACACACACACTGATGTCTAAATCATACCTACATATTGGGACCATGGTGAACACTAAGCCCTGAGCTACACACACACACACACTGATGTCTAAATCATACCTACATATTGGGACCATGGTGAACACTAAGCCCTGAGATACACACACACATACACTGATGTCTAAATCAGACCTACATATTGGGACCATGGTGAACACTAAGCCCTGAGATACACACACACACACTGATGTCTAAACCATACCTACATATTGGGACCATGGTGAACACTAAGCCCTGAGATACACACACACACACTGAGGTCTAAATCCTACCTACATATTGGGACCATGGTGAACACTAAGCCCTGAGATACACACACACACACACACTGATGTCTAAATCTTACCTACATATTGGGACTATGGTGAACACTAAGCCCTGAGATACACACACACAGACACACACACTGATGTCTAAATCATACCTACATATTGGGACCATGGTGAACACTAAGCCCTGAGCTACACACACACACACACACACTGATGTCTAAATCATACCTACATATTGGGACCATGGTGAACACTAAGCCCTGAGCTACACACACATACACTGATGTCTAAATCAGACCTACAGATTGGGACCATGGTGAACACTAAGCCCTGAGATACACACACACACTGATGTCTAAATCATACCTACATATTGGGACCATGGTGAACACTAAGCCCTGAGATACACACACACACACTGAGGTCTAAATCATACCTACATATTGGGACCATGGTGAACACTAAGCCCTGAGATACACACACACACACACACACACTGATGTCTAAATCATACCTACATATTGGGACCATGGTGAACACTAAGCCCTGAGATACACACACACACACACTGATGTCTAAAGGTCCTTTCACACTGGACGCGATTTTGACGCACAAATAATTTGCGCGATAGTTTTATTTTTTGATCAGCTGTTTGTGTAATGAGTGCTTCCACACCGAACGCGAATGTGCTGCGGCGAAAAAACGAGTTTTATTTTTTTTGCTTCGATGTCGATTTTTTTTTACTTTTGCGGCGACAGAAAAGGCTTCAGCCAATCACATACAAGGAAACAAAGGCGAAGCTTGTTGACGCTTTGGCTGCTCTGACGTAGCAGCATTATGTGCGAGAGAAGAGAAGTGTCACAACATGAAATGTAAACTAAAAACAAGCAATACATTGAAACTAGAAACCTTTTATAATGACAGCATTTTTCTATTGCCTATTCCGCATCGCAACGCACGCATACCCTATCATTTATGACGACGTTGGGTTGTTTGCTTATAGGGACCAGTTACAAAAGAACGAGGCATGGGATAAAATAGCTGGGAAAGTTGGTGTCTCCGGTGAGTTGATGAAGTGCGTGCTGATGATTTATAATATTTTTGACTAGGAGGGAAATAATTAATTTGGAATATTTTCAACATTCATGGTTGTGTGTTTCATTATTTTTGCATGCATGTATAGGCCACACACCAGAGCATGTGCGTAAATAAAGCAGAGCGGGGTGACGCTTAAATAGGCCTATAAAAAACTCAAACAAAACATACGTTTCATATATAGCTACCAGAGTTTCCGCTAGAAAAAAATGGTGCCGGTCAAAGTGACCGGCAGAGGTTTCGTTTTACGGACATTTTGATGATATGCCGGTCAAATATCGCCTCTTAATTAGTCAAGTTGAGGAAAACTGGAGGCAGTCTATGTAACTTAAAAAATGAAATAATCAGGCCGTATAGAATGCAACAGGTTATTAGTAGCTTAACTTTCAAATAGATGGAAAAAAACATGAACGTCCGATTGGCATCAATCAACGCCAATTGTTTTTTACTATGGTTTCACACACTTTCACTTTTTGAAACATTGAGGCACGGATGTACATAATACAAATAAATAAAACATCTCCAGTTAACTAGCAGATCATTAATTTAGTTCGCTATTAAATAAGAGATCTACCGCGAAAATCGTTTTTTTAAATCAAGCTGAGCGCTCGTGTCTGCTGCTATCAGTCGCATGGACGACGCGCGAGTTGCGCAATCTTCACTCGGACGCGGGTTTCAATCTATCGCCGTTGCGGAGACTCTCTATTCATTCCGGTGAAATCACAAAATAAAATGCACACAAAGGTGTCCCTGCTTGATATAGACTGTAACCATGCACTGATGAACATATAGGCTATTCAGTTTTGATAAGAGAAAAAAAAAAAAAACTGTACGAGTGCGCGGATTAGAACCACTGATCTATAGGCTATAATGAGATGTTCCTGATTCACCATCGTCTGGCCTCTGAAAAAAGCTTTTAAGGCTAGTCTGCCTGGGCCTGGCCATATTTGAAACGTCTCACTCAATCGTTCGTTGTTTAGGTCTATATTACAGCCGTTTTAGGCGTGTGCTTTATTTGAAATGCAGCATGCGATGTTGTTTCATAACTTTCAAACAGTAGAGCCTGTTCCTTTATATTTATAACACAGCCAAAGGTCGGTGTATTTTTGCTTTATACATTTTAGGCTTATTCTCAAATTCAGATTGTGTTAGGGGGCGGGATTATTAGGCAATTTTAATCGGACAATTTGACCGGAGAGATTTAATTTTGTCGGACATTTCATTTTTTTCCCGGCCAATGTCCAGTACTTACCGGACAACGGAAACCCTGATAGCTACGTTTAAATAATATAATGCTATTTTTTTTATTTCATCTATGTTGATGATCTATATGAAAAGGGAACCGCATGAGATGAGTAAGGATCATAAGATGCCCAATATATCGAAAACATTTGGAATGGGTCAGACATAATTTTGACCACTAAGTTTTGTTTTGTAGAAAGCCTTTCTTTAAAGTGAATTTCGTTTTGTATAAATTGTATCTTAATTTTAATCAATGTTTCATCAACAAATTGCCTGGATTAATAGGAATAAGAAGCAAATATAGTAGACAATATAATTAGGACACGGAGGAGCCGGCGAGTGAACTGGAGCGCGTCTCATTCCGAAAACTGAAAGAAAACACTTTATTAATAAACAATTCAAATGTTTAATACATAATCCTTACTTTGGCCGGTTCTTTGTGGCAAAGTTTTAGCTACTTTACAAGATTAGCATAGGCCTACTCCCCTTCAGACTCTTTGTTCTTTAAGATTGGGTGCACACAAAACCTTCTTTTCTGTCTTTTAAAGAAAACGAAAAGCTCGTCTTCACTGGATGATGATGATGATGAAGTGTCCGTGTTTTCTCAGCTGTCGGCGCGAAAGTTTTGGAATGTTGAAGCTCTGAACGTCGCAAATTCGCGTCGCGGCTGATGTGAATGGTTTTGACGCGAACTATTCGCACGCGAACTATTCGCTTTTCCGTTTCGTTTTTTCGTTACGCGTCCGGTGTGAAAGGGCCTTAAATCATACCTACATATTGGGACCATGGTGAACACTAAGCCCTGAGATACACACACACACACACACACACACACACACACACACACACACACACACTGAGGTTTAAATCATACCTACATATTGGGACCATGGTGAACACTAAAGCCCTGAGCCACACACACACACACTGATGTCTAAATCATACCTATATATTGGGACCATGGTGAACACTAAGCCCTGAGCTACACACACACACACACTGATGTCTAAATCATACCTATATATTGGGACCATGGTGAACACTAAGCCCTGAGCTACACACACACACACACTGATGTCTAAATCATACCTACATATTGGGACTATGGTGAACACTAAGCCCTGAGATACACACACACTGATGTCTAAATCATACCTACATATTGGGACCATGGTGAACACTAAGCCCTGAGATACACACACACACACTGATGTCTAAATCATACCTATATATTGGGACCATGGTGAACACTAAGCCCTGAGACACACACACACACACACACACACACTGATGTCTAAATCATACCTACATATTGGGACCATGGTGAACACTAAGCCCTGAGATACACACACACACTGATGTCTAAATCATACCTATATATTGGGACCATGGTGAACACTAAGCCCTGAGATAAACACACACACACACTGATGTCTAAATCATACCTACATATTGGGACCATGGTGAACACTAAGCCCTGAGATACACACACACATACACTGATGTCTAAATCATACCTACATATTGGGACCATGGTGAACACTAAGCCCTGAGATAAACACACACACACACACACACACTGATGTCTAAATCATACCTACATATTGGGACCATGGTGAAGTGTGAGTCCTAAACTAATCTCCTAATAAAACATGGTTACCTTGTTTGAGATGAGCATCGTCCAGGTCTACCATGGAAGGGGATTTAGGCCTACCCACTAGGCTTGGGCGGTATCCAAATTTTGATACCGTCAAACCTCCTCCTATTTTACCGGGGTATACGGTATTACCGTGACTAATTAAAAATTATGACATAAGGCTCAGACAGCGTCACCAAACTGTTGGCTTGTGCCTACACCGTTCAGAAACTGAATACCAGATCGGGCAAAAAAAAAATCAAAACAAAAATCAAGGCCAACCCGTGCACGTTGTGTCTGATCCTGGCTGACGGCATTAAATGTAATTATGAGCCGGAGCCCTATTTTTAATACGTGGGCCGTTATAATATGGTGGCGCCAAATAATTTTTTAACCCAGGTGCTGAGGGGGTGGTAGATATAAATACTATTTATAAATGAGCAAAAATGGGACACTTAATAATATTTAATTATTTTAATTATGACAATTAAAGTATTCATTTTATTCATTAATTTAAATTAAATTAACAAGCAACAAGTGCATTTGTAAATCCGGTGACACGTGTCCATTGATTTTTATTAATACAACTTTTCTGTCAGTGTCTGCTGCAAAGATTAAGTTGACGATCGCCATCTCCTAGTGAACGCGCATATATAGAGAAATGCAAATCATGGATTACATAATCAGAAGGTATAGGCTAGCCTTTTTCTTTTCGTTTTGAATTGTTTCGTTTAAAGAAATTGACGATTGGTATCTCCGTAGTGAACGCGCCTATAGAGAGAAATGCACATCATGGATTAATCAGAGAGTATGCTGCCTATATTTCTTTTCCTTTTGAATTGTTTCGTTTAAAGAAATTGATGAATCGCCATCTCCATAGTGAATGATAGAGAGAAATGCACATCATGGATTACATAATCAGAGAGTAGGCTAGCCTATTTCTTTTCATTTTGAATAGTTTCGTTTAATGAATTTGATGATCGCCATCTCCGTATGAACGCGCATAGAGAGAAATGCACATCATGGATTAAATAATCAGTGAGTGGCCTATTTCTTTTCGTTTTGAATTGTTTCGTTCGACGATCATGTCATGATTATGTCTGCTATATTTGATTTGCAATCCAGGCAATTGGTTGATAAAAAAATTAAAGATTAAAATTAAGATACAATTTATACAAAACGAAATTCACTTTAAAGAAAGGCCTTTTACAAAATGAAACTTAATTAAGTGGTCAATGTCTGAATCCCGATGTATCCCATCTTACTCGTGCTGTTCACTTTTCATTATCAACGTAAAAAAAAATAACATTATAATATTTTAACAAATATAAACTAATGCGCTTATTTAATGAACTCGGGGCAAAATGCATCCTCGCAGCAGTGAGTGGGTGGTTGTTTCGGAGATGCGACATTAGGTTAGAGGTGTTTCCATCTCTCGCGGTCACATTTTTTATTGCAACATTTACAAATTGCCTCGTCAGTATTTACCGCCTCTCCCTTCTCTCTCTCTCTTTCTCCTCCACACTGTCACTTGATGACAACTACATAAGCATTTTTAGGCATTGAATAAATTATATTTATATAATATATAAGTGTGTATATAAAATATAATGACGGTATTGAAACTGATACCGTTGCTATTTTAAGACCCCGCGGTATACGATATTACCGTAATACCGCCCAACCCTACTACCCACATGTGCTTTCTGGGAGCCTATAATGAAGCATTTCAATAATCAATTATTCAACTCTTTACCTGAATAATAAGAACATGCCAATGCTTTATTGTACTTCTTTGTAAGGCTATGTTAATTCTCTGCACTCCAGTATCTTTACAACAAATATGGTATTCTTATAACTAACTTAAAAAGCAGACAAAGATTAGCAGAGGCGAAGACTTTAGTCAAGTGAGTTACTATACGTTTTCTTATACCCTTTTTCTTTGAAGATACTCTGGGTCCCTCGTCTTGCAGGTTGCCTGCTGAATCTGATAGTGGAAAAAAACGAGCAACAATCTAAAGTACAGCACAGTGACTCATGCAATCGCTGACATGTACACTTCCTATTAGGGTTGGGTACAGAAACGCGGTGCCTGTTGGGAACCGGTTCCGACGTAAACGGTAGTAACGAGACCGAATAAGAACGAAAATTTCGGTGCCTGATTTCGGTGCCTGACTCTGTCTTGCATGCGCTTCATGAGGCACACAAGCAAGGTCTCTCGCTCTCTTCCTCTCCGCCGTGCGCGCTCTATCAAGTTTGAAGCACAGTCTCTTCTGTCTCGCATGCGCACTCTTGCTCGCTCGCTCTAGATTCCGGGAGATTAATATTGTGCCCTATAATAAAGGGTATTATTTTTTGACAAAGTGTGTGCGGTTTCGTTTTCTTAAAGGTGCATTGTGTAATATTTCTGAGGATCTATTGACAGAAATGCAATATAAGATCCATAACTATGTTTCCAGTGGTGTATAAAGACCTTGCATAATGAACCGTTATGTATTTATTACCTTTGAATGAGACATTTATATCTCCATAACCGCGGGCACCCTCTTCTATGGAGGTCGACACATTGTGTCGCCATGTTTCTACCGTAGCCGACAGCGAACACACAGCGCTACAGAGCGCGTTTCGTCACTACGTTGAAAAATAAGTTTTCAGTGGTGTATAAAGACCTTACTTAATGAACCGTTATATTTGTATTACCTTAGAATGAGCAGTTTCTATCTACATACCCCGCGGCTCCCCTTACATTGAAATGACAGCACCTCTGCTGTCTCAGACGATGACATATTTTCCTGTCGGCCACCGTAACTTCTGTTGGTTGCAATTCATAAACTCACTACTAGATGCCGCTAAAAATCACACACTGCACCTTTAAGTATCGGTTTAAGCACCGGAACCATTTAAAAAATACTGAGTAGGTACTGGTATCGGATAAAACCCAACCGATACCCAACCCTACTTCCTATCCAGCGTAATTATCCAGAGTAATAGAGTAAAGGCAGCGCTAGAGGAATAATAATGTATAGAATTGGAATAAACGCATGTACCATTCACATGATCCTCATACTCATGACTTCTGCAGCTTGAATTTTGCGGTTCTGCCTCATCACTGGAACTATTGCTGGACACATCCATTTCATCTGATTAAGACAAAAGCATAAAGCTGTTGAATGCCACTATCACACCATTTCTACTTCATTTTCTCTCGATGT
Source organism: Gila orcuttii (assembly GCA_026230005.1). Lineage (NCBI taxonomy): Eukaryota > Metazoa > Chordata > Actinopteri > Cypriniformes > Leuciscidae > Gila > Gila orcuttii. Next base: position 20,747,051 of record JAPDVR010000017.1, read on the forward strand.
GGCCTATCACAAAAATCTGTGAAGCTAAACTTCTAGTACATTACTTCCATAATAAATTACCTGCTAATGTTTGATATTTTAGCAAATATTGACAACATTTCTAATACTCTACAGAATATACATTATTATGAGATACAACTAATCATGATTACCAATTGTGTTAAAATGCATATTAGACAATTATATTTACCTTGTGGATCTATTGTTATATCATCTAATCCTTTACCCTGGAGTTCAGGCAGTTTCCCTTTTTCCATTGCAATGAGTAGTTTACTAATCTTTGCAAGCTGTAGAGTGCTTTCAGGGAGACAGTAGAACTCCCGATGAACTCTGATATCATGGCCAAGGAAGTTGGCCAGTTGATCCATCTCATTGTCTTTTAGGTTTAATACCGTGGCCAATGTAGCTACTTGCTTACGCAGCTTTGTTGAGCAAAGGGCATCTGGATGCTTTGCTCCACTGGCTTGGGCATACAGGCGAATACAGTCTGTACCACGATAATGAGACAGAGCACCTGGACGAGCAAACAAATGCTGGTTTTCAACAGGAACTTGACACTTTTCTCTCATGTTTACGAGGAGATCCATGGCCACAACCATATTAGGGGTCAGCAACACTAGTACCTTCCTCCCCCTCTTACCACGTATTTCTACCCTTTGGAAGTACCCACAAAGCTTTTTCTCAAAGTCACTGAGTCCCACAGCAATATCTTTGTGCATTGGTGTCTGGTCTCTAGATGTGTAAGATTGAATATTCATCTTGGAAACCTCACCCTCTCTTCGTCTGTTAAAAATAATAATCTGTGTTAGCATGACTTTGCATAGAGAGGCAAAGTTTTTGCCATTTGGTTTTTCTTGTAGGGCATCCACATACTCCTGCTGTTTTGAGTTCAAAAATGAGTGCAGTGTTTTGACATCCTCTGTAAATGGTAGGACTTGTGGCTTATTCCATTTAGCTTCACCCAGAGTAGTCAGTGCAGCTGCAGACACTACCTCATTCCATTTGCTTTCATACAAAAGTCTGAAGTTTCGTGCAGACTCGGCAGCCTTGTCGCGTCCTGACATCAGTGCATTGCATTCCACGGAGTTGGCAATCTTCACCAAGCTGTGTCCAAGCTTCAGTGCGTGATGGAATCTTGTAGGTGTTTGTCTCCTCACTGAATCCTGCCACTGCTCTTACTGCTTTGATAATCTGGGGAAAGTTGCAGGGTTGGATGAAGTCCTCCATATTATGAATGGGTGTCAGTGATCTGGCGGTGATGAGCAACCTCGCTACTTCCCTCATTTTCTGCCTAATGTAGTCATTTCTTCCTGAATGTGACTTCAGCCTGTTGTACATCTGCTCCCCTAAAAGAAGAATGTATCGATCATTTCTGACAACATTTGAAACTTCATCATTCACCATCTCACAAGCAATGGTCCATAGACTTTTGCTAACATCCACTGGTGGAGGAAGGGTCAAACTGTTGATTGACTGAACTCTCTTCTGCCCAATTGTGGGATTTTCATATTTGGGGTTCTGGGGGCATGTTCGGATGTGTTTCCATAGTGTCTTTCTGTTGTACAGACCTTGACAGTGGATACAGTGAGTGAAGTCATAGGTGGATTTTACTTCTCTTGGGCGTCTGAAAGCAACCATTTCCCCATTTCCGGTTTTTGAAACTGCAGCATTATGCGCAAAGTTTCCTCTACTTTTTAAAAGGCGTAATCTCACTCTTCTTTCCTTTGACCTTTTATCAAAGCTGAATGCCTTAGCTACCTCAAATTCATTGCGATGAACAAACTCCAAGTGCCGTGCTATTTTAGAGTATGGTTTCTGACAATAGGCGCAATATTGTTTCTTCTTGTATCTATTTTTTTGCACTTCAGTAGGCATTGGTGTCACAGATGTGGAACTGTGATAGGATGAGCTTTTACTCGTGTCTGTTGTACTCTTAATCTCTACAGCACCTCCCTCCACTGGCTCAGCGTGCCAGATATTTAGTTCTTTACTTTCACAACTGTTGTCTGATGAGCTACCCTCTGTATCAGGGACATATTCTTTGTCACTGTAGTCAGAAAAGGAGGATTCCTCACAAGATATCTGTGGGGAAAACATTATTGTATTAAATGCTCCATGAGGAATATTAAGCATATGTATACTGAAAGCCATTTCAGTGTCCCCACCAACAAAAAAAAACCTAGCTCATACCTCAGATTCATCATTCTGTGAGTAATTAGTTGCCCCTCTTTCAGTTTCAGGTGTTCTTGTTGACAGTTGTTCATAGTGTTGAGCACATTTATTATGATGTTCTTTCAGTCTGCTTACCCGGGCAGCAAACCGATATAATACCTGTGGTTTATAAATAGGTAGACATTTTTCAAAAAAACTGGCCGAATGATTACTTAATTGGGGCTTGGTTAATGTAACATGGCATTACTTGTTCAGTTGGCTTGTTCATTTTGGTAGGAAGGCATATATCTTCCTCCAAAGGCGTGTTCTCCTCACAGCGAGGGACTGCTCTGTTCACCTGTAAAGAGAGAACAGCATCCACTGTGAAAAAACACTGTATTATTTCATACTGGAGAAACATCAGGACATCCACACACACGTGACACATTTCACACCACATCAATGTCAGTACATTGGACAGGCACTCATTACACACTCATGAAATCCTCAAACGACGTCACAGTTTAAAAATGAGGACAAACTATGGAATGTGAATATTATATTATATAGAAATAAAAAACTAGACATGTTTGTAAAGAGAGGACAGAATTCACTTAGTAAACTAAAAACTACAATGTTTGAATACTCAAAAGACCTGTAACATTAATGTGGTTCCATGAAGTACAAGTCAAAACAGTGTAAAGGTCATGTAGGGGTGATTGGCTGTACGGTGTTGAGTTCAGTGATGGTGTTGATATGGGCACCCAATGGTTGTCTCAATTTGGTTAGTGCTTGGTTAGTTGCCATCAGTGTATGTGACAAGGGTTTAGTGCAAGAGATCTAACCTGAGAATGGTTCTTCATCGGGTCAGAAGCTGTGGATGAATGGTCACTGTTGAGGTCGGTGCATTGGTCACTATTTGAAGGCCTGGGTTCAGACAAATGACTCCCAATCTGATTAAATAAGAACATACACATTAGATCAGGGCAGAAACAACCAGTTACAAAGATAATCAACAGCAAATGCATCTGTAACTCTCTTTACAGTCATCATTGTTACATGTGTGAAAGCATACAAAACACATTCCATTTGATTCCACACCAATCATCCATAATTAAGACAAACACACTATTTTGATTTCATACAGGAGAAACATCAGGACATCCACACACACGTGACACATTTCACACCACATCAATGTCAGTACATTGGACAGGCACTCATTACACACTCATGGAATCCTCAAACGACGTCACAGTTTAAAAATGAGGACAAACTATGGAATGTGAATATTATATTATAATGAAATAAAAAAACTAGACATGTTTGTAAAGAGAGGACCTGTAAGATTAATGCGGTTCCATTAAGTACAAGTCAAAACAGTGTAAAGTTCATGTAGGGGTGATTGGCTGTACGGTGTTGAGTTCAGTGTTGGTGTTGATATGGGCACCCAATGGTTGTCTCAATATGGTTAGTGCTTGGTTAGTTGCCATCAGTGTATGTGAAAAGGGTTTAGTGCAAGAGATCTAACCTGAGAATGGTTCTCCATCGGGTCAGAAGTTGTGGATGAATGACTGTTGCGGTCGGTGCATTGGTCACTATTTGAAGGCCTGGGTTCAGACAAATGACTCCCAATCTGATTAAATAAGAACATACACATTAGATGAGGGCAGGTACATTGGACAGGCACTCATTACACACTCATGGAATCCTCATACGACGTCACAGTTTAAAAATGAGGACATTCTCATGTTAAAAATAAGTCTGTTGAACAATAAGGGCTGGGCGAGTAATGTTGGTCTCGCTCACGAGATCCAGTGAGAAGCGCTTGAATTCAGTGAAGAACACAAATGTCTTAGTGATTTAAACCAGTTTAAAGGCAGATTTAACAGCGCTGACAAACAGAGAAATACTGCGATTCAGTCAGAAGGCTTTTCCGTCTACAAATTCCCATAATTTACCATGGATTTACTGTAACGTTAGCCTAGTAATATTAACTGCACCATGAAATGTGGGATATACATGAATTGTATTATATTATTAATGTAGACAATGTATTAAATGACTAATGGAATATAATTACAGTATTTAATAATGTATTTAGGCTACTGTTTTTCATACAAATACCATAGAAACCATAAAGTTACATTTTGCTATGATAGTGAGGTGCTATAGGCTATGCCTGGTTTTATCTGTGGTTATCATGATCTAAATGCATGATACTGGATGACCAATGGTTAATTTTTATAAAACTCAAAAACTGTTTTTGTTAATGAACATAAATTTAACTTAGTAAATTTGCATCCTAACTCAAGCTAATACTACTCTCTGTCAAATATGCATTTCGAGACAAAACCTGTAATATTAATACTGCAGCCTGCACTGCAAACTGTGCTGAAGATACGGGCCATCAAAGTCAGGCAACACAAACCTGTTTCAAGACTTGAAACAATATCCCCCATTAGCACATGCAGAAACTAAGAAATATACTTTTCTATTCAGATATTTTATTATTTTGTTAAGGAAAAATGACAAAATGCTTGAATGTTCTACCTGAGATTTGTGAAATGTTCTGACAATAAATAGTTTAAAACCACAATTAACACTCTGGTTTCTACAACTTTCACTTAGGAGCAAAAATCTGCATTTAAACTTGAAAGAAATAAAAAATTGACATTTATCGTGATAATTATCGATATCGACTGATATAAAACCATCATCATGATAATTTTTTTTGCCCAAATCGCCCAGCCCTATGAACAATACTAAAAAAAATTAGGCTAGATTTGAATTCTACTAAGTGTCTAAATGGATCAATATGCCCATTGTGCCGTATCAGTTGATCAAGAGCTTGACTTAAACCAAAAATGTCTGCCTGTTCATTTGGCTTGGGACTGCCGTTCATTTTGGTAGGCAGGCATGTCCCCTCTTCTGATGGTGCGTTCTCCTCACTGCGAGGGGCTGTACGGTTCATCTGTAAAGAGAGAACATGCTCTGAATATTTGAAGGCAATTTTAACAAAAAAAATTGTGTATGACTGCATTATGGAATTCTGTGTCAAAACCACATCATTATTATTTACTAGACAGTCCAGAGACTGTTTAAGTTCTTCTGTTCAGTTCATCAGGTAATACAACACAGAAAGTCAATAACACATAACTCAACAATACCAACACAAACTAAATAGAGACCTAATTACCAGAGAACGCCATGGCCAGTTTGAATCTCCGTAGTTGTATGTTAATTCTTCTCCTGAAGCTATGTCTTTAATTGAAAACAAACACAGATGTGGTTTGCCTTCAATACCTATTTTTTTCATTTTACAGTTAAAAGATTTGTAATGTAAAGACTCAGGGGCGGATCTAATCCTTGGGGGATTTGCATATCATAATTAATCATTGGTAATTAATAATTATTCATACATGTTTGGATTAGATCAGTCTTACATTTTAATAAATCTCCTGCTAAGGGATATGTCATTTTACCTGCATGCATGCATGTGTATCCTTGCAATTAACCACAAGTTGATTGTAATTAATTACACGGACCACGTCCTAAAAAACAGGCAAAATTAATTAGGCCTAGCTCAATTGTCAGAATAATATTTGTGGGGATCCACAATATCATCCTACTTTATAGGATTTCAGGAAAAGCAATTCTGTGGCCACAAGAATTGGGTTTCCTGCCCTATAAACACATACTCTTTAAAGTATCTTTAATTTGCAAGCTTGTAGCTATAAGACCTTTGGACACTTAAGGGACCTGAAAGTGAGCAAAAACGACTCGGTTACTAACGTAACCTCGGTTCCCTGAGAGGAGGGAACGAGTATTGCGTAAGTAGCTTACGCTATGGGAAAACTCCTTTTCTCGAGAATATTGAAGTCTTTATGTAAAACGCATTGCAGCTGCACAGCTGACAGCAATGAACGAAGGAACTCGGTCATTGGCTGTGCTGCGGCAACTTGCTTGAACCAATGACGGGGCGACTCTGAATGCGCGACCAATGAGCGCGCTTCGCGCCTGCGCGCGTCAGAGCCCGCCAAGATGGGCGTGGCCAAGCTATATATTGGGCGCCCCGTCATGAGAGTTCTTTAGGTTAAAACGACTGAAGCGAACTAACCAAGCACAAGCACGGCAGCTTACGCAATACTCGTTCCCTCCTCTCAGGGAACCGAGGTTACGTTAGTAACCGAGTCGTTCCCTTTCGAGAGGTCTCTCCTATTGCGTAAGTAGCTTACGCTATGGGAACACCATGCAAAACGCCGTGCGTGCTGAACTTCGCCTTATGATAGCCAGAGGCAGGTGCCTGAGCTAAAAAGCAAAGTTATCATCCAACTAGCCGGCAGAGGCGAGCTTTATATGTGGGAAAAAATACAGAGCGGCTAGAAGGCGCTCAGTGTGACACAAGCACATACATAATCTAGATACGAACTCGCAGTTCAACTAGCATTATGCTGATAGCACATTGGAATGCAATGTCGGGACCTGTAGGTTGTAGAATCTGATAAATGTGGACGGTGAGGCCCAGCCTGCCGCCGCACAAATATCCTCGATCGGTATCCCGCTCGACCATGCCCAGGAAGAAGCCACACTCCTGGTGGAGTGTGCTTTGACTCCCCAGGGGCATTGAAGTCTCTTAGCTTCATAAGCCAGAGCTATAGCTTCGACTATCCAGTGAGAGATTCTCTGCTTTGAAACGGCGGAACCTTTCGTACGGCCGCCAAAGCATACAAACAGTTGTTCTGTCTGTCTGAATAGGGCAGAACGCTCCAAATACACTCTGAGAGCCCTAACGGGGCAGAGTAGATTAGCGTCGTGTTCGTCTGCTGAAGACGAAAGCGCAGTTAGGGAGATAACCTGTGCTCTGAAGGGAGTGGTGAGCACTTTAGGAATATACCCATGTTTCGGTCTAAGGACGACCCTGCAGTCGTTAGGTCCGAATTCTAGGCAGGCAGCGCTTGTTGAAAGCGCGTGCAGGTCGCCCACTCTCTTGACCGAGGCGAGTGCCAGCAAGAGCGCCGTCTTGAGCGAGAGCTGTTTAAGGTGCACGGTTCGGAGTGGTTCGAACGGGGGCCCTTTAAGAGCGTCTAGGACCGTAGCTAGGTCCCAGATCGGCACTGAGGGGGGGCGTGAAGGGTTCATCCTCCTGGCGCCCCTTAGGAAACGAATAATTAGGTCGTTTCTTCCCAATGGACGTTCCATTACAAGGTCGTGTGACGCTGTGATGGCAGCCACATATACTTTGAGCGTGGAGGGGGTGCGGCCCGCCTCCAGAAGCCCTTGTAGGAAAACGAGTACACTCGTAATCTCGCATGTTACAGGGTTCAGGCCCTTGGTATTACACCAGTCACCGAACACTTTCCATTTCTGGGCATATAAGCGTCTCGTGGAGGGCGCCCGCGCCTCAGCGATGGTTTTTAGTGCTCCGCTCGCGAGGTTCCTGGGAACCCGTTGAGGGACCATGCATGAAGGGCCCACAGATCGGGGCGGGGATGAAATATCATCCCGCTGGCCTGACTGAGGAGGTCTGGCCTCAGTGGAATCGGCCGTGGTGCAGATTGCATTTGCATCAGATCTGGAAACCATGTTTGGTTCTTCCAGAGTGGGGCTATCAGCAGCACTGCGTTTCCCTCCTCTCTGACCCGACTGATGACCTGTGGCAGCATCGCGATCGGGGGAAAGGCATATAAGGGGCGGCTCGGCCAGCTCTGGGCGAGCGCGTCCGTGCTTTTCGTGAAGAAAAGAGAGCAGTGCGCGTTCTCCTTGGAGGCGAAGAGGTCGATCTCCGCTTTGCCAAAGGTTTTCCATAACCACTGAATCGTCAGAGGGTTGAGAGCCCATTCTCCTGGGAGAATCTTGTCTCTGGATAACATGTCTGCCCCCTGGTTCAGGGCGCCTGGCACATGCGCTGCTCTCAGCGAGCGCAAGTTGTGCTGGGACCATAAAATGAGTCTCCTGGCCATTGAATGCATGGAGGTCGACCTGAGTCCACCCTGGCGATTTATGTACGACACTACCGTCATGTTGTCCGTTCGGACCAGGACGTGTTCGTTTTTTAGATGTGGGAGCAGGGCTCTGAGAGCCAAAGCGACCGCTTTCATTTCCAGACAGTTTATGTGTAGGCGCTTCTCCGGGTTTGACCAAAAGCCGGAGACAGGCCTGCCCTCGTAAAGGGCCCCCCAACCTATTTTGGAGGCATCTGTCGTTATCATCTTTCTCCTTGTGTTCACACCCAGACTCACGCCTGACTGGTACCAGTCGGCGGCTTTCCAGTGCGTCAGGGCTTTTATACAGCCGTGGTTCGCTCTGATTAAAAAGTGGCCCGAACGCCACGCGTGAGTAGGGACGCGGCTCTTGAGCCAGCGTTGGAGAGGGCGCATATGCAACAATCCTAGCTGGAGTACGGCCGATGCTGAGGCCATGAGACCGAGCATCCTCTGAAACCGTTTGACGGGGGCGCGCGCGCCCGCTCTGAATGATGTTGCAAGGCGCCGGATGGTGAGCGCGCGCTCCGATGAGAGACGCGCTGTCATTTGCATCGAGTCTAGAACTATTCCCAGGAAAGAAATTCTCTGGCTGGGAGATAGTATGCTTTTTGCAAAATTGATTCTTAGACCCAGGCATTCTAAATGGCTGATAATCCAAGATCTGTGTGTTATTAGCTGACTCTCTGATTGTGCTAGAACCAGCCAATCGTCGAGATAATTCAGTATTCGCACTCCCCTTTGTCTTAGGGGGGAAAGTGCTGCATCCATACATTTCGTGAATGTACGGGGAGCCAGGGACAGGCCGAACGGGAGTACTGTGTACTGGTATGACTGTCCCTCGAAAGCGAATCTCAGAAACGGCCTGTGATGAGGCGCTATTGGAATGTGAAAGTAAGCATCTTTCAGATCCACTGAGAGAAACCAATCTCCTGGGCGCACTTGCGCGAGGATATGCTTGGTTGTTAACATTCTGAACGAGCGAATCATTAGTGCTTTGTTCAGGTGTCTGAGATCTAGGATGGGGCGGAGACCGCCATCCTTTTTCGGGACGAGAAAATAGCGGCTGTAAAAACCTGTCCCGCTCAGAGAGGGGGAAACAGTTTCCACAGCGCCCTTTTCTATTAGTTTGCGCACCTCGGTGCGTAGAACATGTGAACACTCTTTTCTCACTTTCGTCTCGACCACAGTCGTAAAACGTGGTGGCCTGCGAGCGAACTGGAGCGAGTATCCGTGCTTTACTATATTTAATACCCATTTCGGCATATCTGGAATGTTTTCCCATGCCGCTGCGTGTACAGATATGGGCTGAATACAGGCTAGGGGCGGGCCGCTGTGACGTAGGGACCCGGCTAGCGAATCGCCTGAGCTCATAGCTCTCAGGGGCGCGGGCGCGCGCTGAGCAGCTGAGTGAATGGGCGCGTGTGTGATTACAACAGTGCGCGCTGTGTTTGTAAAACTCGCAGCCTGAGCTGAGGTTTTGTTTGACACTGTAAGGGCAGTGTTTATAAGTGGGGGTGCATAAACAGTGGTAGGCACACGCGTCACTTTTATAATGTTTCCCGCTTTTACTGGGGATGAATTTATAACTGTGTGAACAGTGCTTGTGTGTAGTGGTGCGTACATGACCGTAGGCACGTGATCTACATTCATGGGAAGCGCAGCCTGAGCTGGGAATGAATTTGGCACTGTTTTGACAGTATCTGGGAATGCACACTTTGTGGACATGTGAACCCTTAGTGATGCAGGCAGAAGAAGACTCTTTTTGTGTTTTCTGTGCGTCGCCGTAAAAACGGCGTTTGTTTGCAGGTGAGCGAGCTCTGTGACTGGCCCATTGACTGCTGTATGGACATATCCAACCGCCTGTAAGGGGACTGGGTAATGTTTGAGCTTTTGCGGAGAGAGTGGTCCGGCTTTTGCGAGACACGTACTCTCTCTTCTCATTTCTGTGGCTAGGACGGCTTTCGAGGCTCAGGGTTCAGCACAATCTTGGGCCGAGGACCCCGTCGCTCAGGAGGCGGCTTGCGGTTGTGAGAGCGCGAGCGGCGTCGAGCGTCAGCCTGAGGCGCGGGCTGAGAGGCGGTGGGGGCTGTTCTAGCCCGCTGCGGCTGCGGCGGTCTCTGTCTGCTCTGCGATGAGCTGGAGCGCTTTGGCAGGAAATGACGCATAGCTTGTGAAGCGTTCTGGGCCTCAGTGAAGCGTTCGGCGAAACCTTTAACCGCCGGTCCAAACAGCCCGCTGGTGGAGATAGGCGCATCGAGAAATGGCGCCTTATCCGCGTCCTTCATTTCAGTCAGAGTCAGCCACAGATGGCGCTCGAGAACAGTCAAATTAGCCATAGCACGGCCGATGGACTGGGCGGTGGCCTTCGTGGCTCGCAGAGCTATATCAGTCGCGCTGCGTAAGTCCCTGAAGGCTTCGGGTTCGGGGCCAGACTCGTCCATAGAGCGGAGAAGCTTGGCTTGGAACACTTGAAGTACCGCCATTGAGTGAAGCGCTGATGCAGCTTGGCCGGCGGCGGCGTAGGCGCGACCGGCGAGAGCAGAGGTAGTGCGGCAGGGTTTCGAGGGGTGGGAAGCTTTGGCTTTCCATCCGGAGGTGGAGGGCGGGCAGAGATGATTGGCCACGGCCTCCTCGAGGGGCGGCGTTCCCTCGTAGCCTCTTTCCTTCGCGCCGTCCACTGAGGAGAGCGAAGAAGAAAAAGAAGGCTTTAGGCGCGCAGAGTGGGGGGCTTTCCACGACTTGGTGAGTTCGTCGTGAACTTCCGGGAAGAAGGGAGAAGGCCTTTGCCGAGGGGCCTGCTGGCGCCCCTGCAGAAACCACTCATCCAGTCGGCTCCGGGTTGGCTCTTCGGGAGAAGACCAATCGAGCCCGAGGTCTTCCACGGCCTTAGAGAGGACACGGATAATCTCAGTATCCATAGTGGAGCCCCCGCTCGTGCTAGCTAGCGTCGACGGGGCGGGGTCGAGAGTGGAGCCCGGCCAGTCGTCCGATGCAGCGTCGATGGACAAGCTGTCGTCCATTCCCCCGTCGTCCTCGGACGCGCCGAAAGTCACAAGGCCCACCGCTCTGCCAGAGGGGTGTGGGTCCGGCTGGGTGAACTGAACCGGCGGTGGGGAAGGCAAGAGCGGCGGTGAAGCACGCGGAGACTGGCTCGGCGTGACGTCACTGAGCTCAGGTTCAGGAAGCCTCTGTGAGCGGCGCTTTTTCTTAGTGCGCGGCTCAAACAGAGGGGTGGCGATGGGCTCGCTCACGGCGAAAGCGGCGAGGCGAGCCCGTAGTGCGGAGAGACCCAGGTCATCACATTCCGGGCATCCGCCCTTGGTCAATGCAGCTTCTGCGTGGTCACGGCCCAGGCAGCGAGCGCAGATGATGTGACGATCCCCGTCCGGGAGAAGGTCTCTGCACGACGCGCAGGAAGGCATTTGAAACAACGCCTTAATGGAAATTTGCTCTTTCACAAATGTCGCGGGGCGGACAGATGTAAAATACTTGCGTATATGGCGCGCCGGATGGCTCAGTAGGAGGTGCTTGAAGGCGGCTGAAGGTGCCGACGTCCTCGTAGCAATCCCGCTGGTATGCTTTTCCACGGCGGCGAAGGCTTCCAATAATCCGGAGGATCCAGCGAAGAAGGTGTTCGCTGAAGGAGATTAAATCTAAAGAACTCTCATGACGGGGCGCCCAATATATAGCTTGGCCACGCCCATCTTGGCGGGCTCTGACGCGCGCAGGCGCGAAGCGCGCTCATTGGTCGCGCATTCAGAGTCGCCCCGTCATTGGTTCAAGCAAGTTGCCGCAGCACAGCCAATGACCGAGTTCCTTCGTTCATTGCTGTCAGCTGTGCAGCTGCAATGCGTTTTACATAAAGACTTCAATATTCTCGAGAAAAGGAGTTTTCCCATAGCGTAAGCTACTTACGCAATAGGAGAGACCTCTCGAAAGGGAACCCAGTACATCAATCAAATGAATATAATGAATTTAATAAGGCAGAACTACTTATGCATTTACTACGTTACAGGAATACATGTATTTACAAACATTAACAGACAATGACAACAACGCGGGGCGTTTGGACAATGGATACACGTGTGAGAGAGAGAGAGAGAGAGAGGGAGAGGGAGTGAGAGAGAGAGAGAGCATTGGCAACATTCACCCTGACAGTCACCTGTCTGTAACAACACGAAAACATCATCTTAATGCTTCTTAGAAGCTCTATAAAGAGATATACTTGCACAAGTTTCTGGGTCTCCCTGTGTAGCGGCATTCCTGCACGGCCCTGTCTGGCCGCGTGCGTGAGCGGAGTCCTTTAGGAATCGTCAAGTGGTGCTGCTTGGCGCGCGTGTTGAACGGAGGTTCAAAGTCTTTTGGGGTAACATTACCAAAGGAAAATAGTTCGGCTAAGTTCGTTTCACTTCGTGGAAGTGAACAGAGTCGACTACGGAAAACAAAACTTTGACTAACAAAGAAAAGAAATAAAGATCTCTACGGTGAAATCACGCGGAGTTAACGTTACATCTTTGCATGGCTGGTGAAGAAGCGCGCGTGCGTCTCTCGGTCCGGCGCGTCACGTGGTCACGTGCGCGTGTTTCTCCTTCAAAGCAAGCGTGCGCTCGTTTAAAGGTCCCTTGTAGATGGATTTGCTGAAGAGATGCGGTGTTCTTTTCACTCGACGATTGGAATTCAACACGGAGGCTTATCTAAGACTGAAAAACACAAACTAAACTAGAAACAAATAAAAGAAAGGCGAAAAGCTCGCCCGGAGGCGAGACGTTACATTATGACACGAGGACGAAAGGGGTAAGAGAGGGATAAACTGGTATTCAGTCCTTTTGAAGACCTGACATTTCCGCCTTCTTTTGGAAGAGGGTCCAATCAGGAGCTGTCCCTTTGGAGGGAAATCTTCACAATTCTTATAATACTAATGTGTCACAAAGTTTAGCTAAATGTAATGTCAATTAACAAATGGGGAATGAAAATTGGAGTTTATCGAGACCAAACTTGCCACAAATGGATTTGGTTAAACATTAGTTGGCAAAGTTTGAAACATTATCCCATTAGAGTTGTCGAGAAACATGGACCAAACCACAAAAAGGCAACTCATGAAATAGGGAACTTAGATACATTGTTCATACAATTCTCAAATGGATATATAATAGCATATATATATATATATATATATATATATATATATATATATATATATATATATATATATATATGAATACAGGATTCATTTCTCCTCCTTGGTTAGAATTCAGAGAGAGCCACAGTTCTGTGAACATTCCTTTGGGTCGTAAATGCTGTTATCTAAGAACTCCAGTGATGTTAGTTTTGGTCTCTTTTCACTCCAAAGATGGAAAATATAGTAAACTATATTTTACTGGATATTACTGTACATATTCTGATTGATCACACCGAAAGCATTCTGGAGGTGTCCAGAACTATGTGTACAAGTTATGGGAATAGACAGTTATATTTAAAATGCATAATGAAGGTATTTGTAATTCACTTTAAGCTACGATAAAATCATAGTCATTCCAATGTGACATGGGCAAATGGACACACATAAAAACACATCGAATATATCTTGTTAAATGTCTTTTAAAAAAAGAATTTTCTTTCTCTTTAGAATCCTTCTTTGGGACATTCCAGTCAGTCATAAAAATGTCTCGTAACTGGACACCACGCTCTGTCCTGAGCGGGCTTCACTTGTGGGGGATGCGTGTGTGGTTGTGTGTGGGTTAATTTACATTCAAAGATTTTTGGTCTTTAGCAGGATGTATTTAGTTATTCAGATTCACCCTCTTAGCCCAGTCCCTACAGTCCCCCTTTTTGTCTGATGAAGTCCCTGTGTGGACTTAATCGGACAACAATCATCACAATGGACGGATGAAAGGTGAATCATGATGATCGGGTAGCAGGTGCTGTTAGGGCCGAGGGCTCAGCTTGATGAGGTTCAGCGTGGCCTCTGGCGTGGTGCCCTCTTTCGGAGGGTGCCGTGAGCTTGGCTGTGGATGTTTGCATCTCGTTGAGTCTCCTGTATAGGATGAAGGCCAAGCCCAGTGTCAGGGTGTGGCTGAGTACCTTAGAGCTACACAGCGAAGTGTCCACTGTGGTCCAGGCCTGGACAACAGGTGGGGTAGTCAAGTAGGGCAGTTGAGACAAAGCTCGGAGGGCTGTGTTGATAGAAGCAATGTCAATTTGCTGGGACCCCCCTTTCGCAAACCACAACTCCCGTTCTGGAGTTAGGGTGGAAGTGTGGTTCCTGGAGAAGGATGGGATTTCCAGTTCTAATTTGTACTCTTTGCTTGGAAGATGGTACCATGCCAGGTCGTCAAGGTGAAGGATGGCGCCTTTTGGTACTTGGATGACATGCTCTGGTTGAGCAAGGTGACACAGGTGTCAGTGTCATTCTGGTCATAATTGAGTGCAGCTGTGCGCACAGGAGTGTTAACGAGCCCTGTCACCTACAATCTCTGCTTGGGTCTCTATGACTTGAGTGCGAGGCTTAGCTTCGGCAGGGCAGCGGGTGTCGCTGATCTGCAGCCTGCAGATTCCGTCAGTGTTGTCTCTGAGGAAGGGTTTGTTAGGGCAGAGATAGTGAGTGTCTTTGGTCAATGTGCACACGTACGGGTTCGGAGCTAAGGACAGCTTTGTGCAGCTGTCGTTGACATCAACCACGTCCGGCGTGCGGATCTTTGATGTGAGTGTTACTTTTCAAAATCTGACATGAACAATGTCCTTGAGCCGGTAGATTCGGCTTGGCTTTATGATGGGCAAGTTCCGGAGCAAAACCCACTTCTCTCTGCTTGGGGTCGACGCAGAGTGGGCTGGCACTACCCAGCGAGTAGGCAAGGTGTATTTGTAGAGAGTCAGCTGGCGTGGTGATGGCGGAAGCCAGCACGGTTTGCACAAGGCTTAAGGGTATCAGGTGCGGTGGAATTCTACCCATAGCTAGGCTGTCAATGGAGTTCACCGCCGGCCGCGTGTCTGTCATCAGGGCTGTTACCAGCTGAGTTTGAGCAAAGTCATTCTGGAAGACCGTAAACAGCTGTTTCATGGAGTTCACTGTCTGGGTCAGCAGAACGCTGTGAGTGTTGAAAATTACCACGATTCCCTTTAGTGTCTTGTCGATGGTCTGCAGGGGTGCACTCTTTGTTGTGAGTTGCTCTTTTATCTGTGGAATCTCAGTCTGAATTTCGGCTGCATGCCGCCTCACGGTGGCTAGGTTCACTGTATTCGCACTGGACATACAAGTGTTAAACAGAGTGGCGGCGGCTCCGGGCAAAGCTCCCCGGAACTGTTTGGAGCGGTGGTTGTGTCCACCTAACTCCGCTTGTGTGATAGTCATTTTCTCAAGTTGGCTGAGCATGTGCATCGGCCCCGGCGTGAGTGAGGGAGTCTGTCCATCGGGCACCTGCCCAGCGGTATTGGGCTACTGCGCTGGGGTAGGGTGCCCTGTAAACATTGCAGGGGTCGAGACGAACATGAACTTTCTGGGTGTGGGTCCTGAAGTTGGTAGTCAGGAGTCCCGGTTGTTCCCTCAGGATGGTGAACCACAGCAGCATCCTGGTAAAGTGAGAGGGAGAGAGAGAGAGAGAAAGGGGGGGGAAATTTCAGCAGGTGTTGTCCTTGGTTGGCTTGGACAGTCTTTTTCACGCCGGTATGCCACTTGCTTCGGTGTCTTGCAAGTGTCTCTGGTGCTGCGATGTGCAGCACATGGTGCATCATGGGCATACATTGGCATGACCCCCCTTTTGCACTGTGGCATTACAAGCTGTGGCGCAGTGATGGCATCAGGTGCAGAACGCTGAATGTTGTCTTGTGCACGCAGCATGTGCAAGGTGTATTGCAGGTGTCTGGGGCACCGGTCGTCGGTGGGTTCAGACGGCGTGCTAGGGTGGTTGGAGGGGTCTGAGAGGTGGTTTCTCATAATGTCCATTGGTAAGCTGGAAGGTTAAGGTCAGGTTAAGCAGAGGCTCTGTGACATTTTGTCACACTTGTGGTGAGAGACTAATGCATGACCCTAAAAGTTCAGAATCACGGTTTAACGGGTTCGCTAGGTATGTAGCATAAAGCTAGGTGTTTCATGTGTATCTAGCTAGTGATGTGTGTCTTGTATCCTTATCATCTTAGCTGTTGATGTTAGGAGGCTAAGACTCATGTGGTTCCGAGAGTATTTCCTGGAAAGGGCATAGCCGAGATGAAATAAATGACTCAAGATGGTTCTTATGACTAAAGTATTTCTCTGGACTGAACTAGTGGTTCACTACGGCTTGACGAAGTGAATGATAGGGGGAAAAAGGACAGCTTTCATATTCAAATTATGCTTATTATCAATCCTCAGGACCTATAGTTATGCCCTAGTAATTGTTGAAATTACTTGTGTTGCAGGGTCACAAAAATGAGTGCACTTGTTGAAAATAAACAAAATCACGAATAAAGGTGCATCTGTTTCCTTTCTGGGCCCTATGGGAAATGGAAACACATTTGAACAGGAGAGGAAATTAAATTAAATCATATAGATGACCGAATAGCCAAGGGAATAGCTGACTGCTATTATTATCAAAGTCAAAGAAATGAAAGAATTAACGAAGAGCAAAAAAAAATTAAAATTAAAAGCAAAAAGGAATAAAGTGATCAAAACAACGGGAATGATCTGAATGTGAGAATAATCAGTGGCATTAGTGAATAAACTTTGGATTTGCCTGGACCACCACTCCATAGTGGGTTGCAGCGGTTGCGTGTTCAAGACCACTCTGTGTGTGTCCCTCCAAAGGTTTAGTCAACATGCTGATGAAGATTCTCATTACTATACGGATACTTCTCTAGCTACACATTTTACATGTAATTAAACTTAAGTGTAAATGGCGGGGCATCTGCAAATTTAGCCTACAGTGCTCAGCAAGGACTATGCCTAAATTAGTGAAGGTGAACTTTAGCTGAGAAGAATTGAAAGTACGGAAAGTGAAGAATTACAAACCCTAACTGGGTTAAAGAAAGTATTCTAGAATACTTTGCACTGTATAAACAAAAGCTGTAATTACGGCTTCAAGTAAATGACGCTAGCTGCTAACTGTAGAAGTTATTATTTAGCTTAGCCTAAGCTGGATGGATGCTAGGTTAGCTTAGCGTAAGCTGGATGGATGCTAGGTTAGCTTAGCTTAGCGTAAGCTGGATGGATGCTAGGCTAGGATAGCTTAGCCACCTAGGCTGGTTTGTTTACAAAGTGACATCACGAGTTAGCGCTTCCTGTGACAAGTCGTTGTCATGGGAACCAGAGCATGTCAGAACAATTCGACAGTACCTGAAGAATGTCTGCACCTTTTAAATGAGTTATGCATGTTTAAACAGGTTAAAAAGGGGCACATATATTTTAAGTTTTTGGAGAACTTGATGTTACATTAAGTAAAATGCGACTGTTTTGGCATTTGCTAATTTTACTCATGTAACTCTTCTCTTTTAGTTTACACAACTTATTCTATTTGTTTATCGAGTAAGGAAATTTGGATTTGCTGTAAGTCAAAGGTTGTCTAAGCATCTATAGTTACGTCCCTCTCATGCACAAATGCTGACTTTTCAGCGAGTAAACAGTTTTGATCGCTAGGTAGCTCTCTGCTTGTAGATGCAGCTAAAATTTAGGTGAATTACATCAATCTAACAATAATTTGTAAGGCCTTTACATTGTAGAAAGGGGAGCATCACCCAGGTCTACATATATATAACTCTGTCCTGAGCTTTCTTTGTCAGACACAGGTTTAGTCATACTGCAATTTGGATTTCTTTTTAACTAAAGCAGAATAGATATCGGTACCGATTAGAGGCTGCTGAAATGAGATTCCTTTGTCACACAGACTTACGCTTTACGGCTGAACTTACTGATATTAGTTGGAAATCTAAGACTCTTTCACTTAAAGTAGAGATGTCAATTCCAGCTATCGTTTTATCTGCATTTAGACAAGCCAGCGATCAAAAATGCGTATTGCACGTTGTGTTCTAGTTGGATCGCAAAGATCAAATGCACGCCTGTAGGTTAACAGTAGTTTAAGGCTCAGGTGGTTTTACTACACTCTGACGCCAGGGTGACGTATGCCCTATTTGGAGCTAGTGTTTGCTGTAACCCTTCGTTGTCAGGAAGCCTAATGTTTGGCAGTGCCAATTCAACCAGCATCTAGAAACTGTTTGTTTCAAAAGAGTCGTGCATAGTCTGTTGGCCGTTGAGATTTACACGTCCATGTAAGATTCTTTTAAATCAGTAAAATTCTAATTTTACGCATGCAGAGTCTTGCAACTCTTTGAGCACACCTTTTCATCTACTTTTACAAGTTCTATGTCCTATGCTGATCAGCGACCTTTTTAGCAGAGTCTTGCGCTGTGTTCGTGCAGTGTCTTCTGGTTTTGCAGTTCAAAATCATTGGGTTTTTAGGAATTCTTTCTGAGGAGGCCTTCTGTGTTAGAGGCCTTCTGCATTAGGTCATGCATCGTTGAGTGGGCATTGCGTGGTCTTTGGCGAGCTGGAAGGTGCAGGGTAGCGAACTTGAACCTTGACTTGGTGCAGAGGCTGTGTACCCATGGATGCCTGCTGGAGTTCCGGGGAACTCTGTGACCTTGGAGTCTGGCTTTGTTGTAGTTCTCGTGACATCTGTGACCGGCCAGTCTGGCTTTGGTGACCTGTGTGACTGTTCGAGCCGGATGTCGTTTTGGCTGTACGACTGCACGTTCAACTCACACATTTGGGGTATAAGAGTTCGATCTTTGCTCTTAGCTTTAGCACTGAGTCTTTCAAAGAGTTGAGCTGAAAATAAAGTGAGGTCTGAGCCGGTGTCTACCAGGGCTTCAAGGCTCACCTCATTGTCCAGAGTGATGGGTAGGTAGAGTTTCCGGGCCCACCCCCTTTTGATCAGGTTCCCCAGGAGTCTTGGCGTAGGGGCTGGTGTGGCGATCGACGGGCGGTTAGGGCCGGTCTTGTGTAGTTCTCTGCGGAGACAGACAGACAAAGCAGCATTTCTAGGTCTTTTGGACCCAGCTGTGGGAAACTGTGCTGTCTTGCTCAGGCTGTGCAGCTGTCAGCTGTGGTGGCTGTGTGCTGCTGTCACTTTGTGATGTGACAGTTTGCTCTGTGGTCTGTGGCTGACGAGCAGTGTTCTGTGTGCCTGTTGTAGGTCTTACGCTCAGGCATAGGATGTCAGGCTCGTCCCTCTTGTATTCTTTGGAAAGTCTTTTGTGAAGAAGCTTTTCAGCGACTTCAGGGTCTCGGCTGTCTCAGACGTGGCGGCACTGTGTTTGTCTGACGTGTGCTCAGACTTGTGCTGCCCTCTGCTGGCCTGGAACGGTCTTGACTCTCTGTAAACAGGGCTGTGGTGTTGTGGGGCGCCCTCTAGTGGCAGCTCTGCGTAGGGTTCAGAGACAGAGTAGATTGTGGGTTTTTTTAAAGTCTTTTCGGACACAGTCTTTTGCTTGGTGTAAGCTTCTCTTAGCGGTTGAGTAGTCATGCTATGTGGGCTGGCTGGTGACGTTTTGAACAGTGGGCTTTCACCCCCCTGTACAGCTCTGGGTTCTTGGCTGAAAGGTGCGGACCGGTCAGGGGAAACTTGTAGTGTGTGTTTCCCCTTTTCCGGTCATGCTGCAGTTTATAAGAGTGTTGCAACTCTGTGTGAACGTTGTCAAGTTCGTGTTCGAGATCTTGTCTCTGCTGAACGAGCTTGTGGATGGTAGCACGGGCCTTTTGCGAGTTTCTTTCGCAGGCCGTGGCTTTCGAGTCTCTTTAAGTTCAGTCTCTGCTCTTTGCAAGGGACTTCACTTTGTCTGAGTTTTTGTTGAGTTCCTCTCTGGTTCTTTTCTCTGACTGCTCTCTTCGGTCTATGTGCAGATGAGGATCGGACAGGGCAGTTTGAAGTCTTTCCACTTCCTTCTGTAGCTCGGGGTCGTTGTCATCCTCGGCTTGCATCCTTAGCGTTGCGACTTCGTGCTCCAGGGCGATGCGGCTCCTTTCGTGAAGGCGTGCTTCTGCGATGAGCTGGCAAGCAGTGTTAATTTCGTTGACGAAAATAATGACGAAAATTATTCGTCAACGACATTTTTTCACAGACGAAAACGAGACGATAACTAAATAAAACCTAGTTTTGAATGACAAAAACTATGACGAAAATCTATTGACATTTTCGTCAACGAATAAAAACTAGACGAAAATGTTAGATAGTGACGATCTGGGAAGCGATCCAGTCAGAACTGATGTCCTGCGTGTGTGATAGATGCGCACATCTATCTGTAACGTGCTGATTGTACTGTAACGTGCTGATCTACGCAGCGGTCTCAAAACTTTAAAAAATTTAAACGTCTGGGAGAATGAGTAGAGCAGACATAATGACATATAGATCTGAATAAGAGCTAAAAAAAAAAAAAAAAAGAGCTCTATTCTGTACGGCACACACCCGACCTGAAGCGTGCAGCCATGCAGACACCTATACAGCGCGCGAGGACTGAATTGAGCTCTCTTTCGTGTCTGAATGGACAAATATACACAGCATTATGTCTAAATGTCCGTTTTGGAGAGTATTCATGTAATCTATGTTGGTTATGTCTTTAACAGTTAAGACATTTTTCCGTTTAACAGTCGTCGTCATTACTGTCCATTCACGCATTCCTTTTGCGTCAATAAATGAGGTACGATGAGAGGCCGTTTGAATGACTGTGAATTTTAGATTGTGAGATATTTCAGAGTTTTGAAGGTCTTGAAACACTGTAGAACATGGAGAGAAAAAGCATTTTGCCCGTAAAGGTAATTAACACTTAAACAGTGAGTGTATCGGATGTGTATCAGTGCAATTGTATCCGCATGTCATTGGACATGATCTGATGTCTTAAAGTGACAGTGGCAATAAACCTAATGCGGTCTGTGTCCTTAATATTCAAGCAACAAAAGAAAAGCATTCACTGTTTGTTAATAGCTTTAATAAGGATTAATTCTATTTAATTCATACAAATAAATATGTCTGCTTGAAAGAATAAATAATGATGTATGCAAGTAGTTATAAAGAATGCATATATCATTCATTGAAAAGAAGACTGTGTTTTACTTTAGGGAAAGTGGTTTTATTTAATTTTAAGATATTTTTTAAGTCACAATAGTTAAATCTGTATCTGTATTGCATGTTCAAACCTAAAAATCATTCATATTAATAGGTTAATAAATGTTTTCTCCGGGAGTATATGGGTTTGGACATTTTAGAGGAATTCTTAATTAATGCATTACAATTTAACTAAACCCATAATATTTTAGTCGACTAAATCTACTGTAGATTTAGTCTACTAAAATCTTATAGTATTTCGTCGACTAAAACTAGACTAAAACTAAAATAATTTAGATGACTAAAATATGATTAAAACTAAATGGCATTTTAGTCAAAAGACTAAGACTAAAACTAAATCAAAATTTGCTGTCAAAATTAACACTGCTGGCAAGCGAGGTTTTGACGTGTCTGACCGGTCTTTGTCGTGGGAGCTTTGGCTTGGTTTGTGCGCCATCAGCTTGTCCACGTCTGCGATGCTCGGGGCTCTGAGTCACTGGCGACCTTGGGCAGGAATGGAGGTGTCATGAATCTCAGCCATGTCTCCAGATCGTCCCAGCGGGTTGTGGGACTGTAGGACCGGAACATACTGGCTTCACTGTGGGCGAGAGGAACACAACACACGCAGAGAGACCAATGCAAGTTCGTTCTACGTTTAACGAGCTATAATACGGGCTATGCCGTGTATGAAAATTTTGGTTAACTGATGCAGACAGTTAAATCATTTGGTGGGACAATTTGGGTAGGTCAGCATGGGCCTGAATAAAGATTTTTAACGGGGCGGTAGCTTAGGGGTCACCTGTTGATGCTAACGGCTTGGTTGTCAAACTATTATTCAGCGTTCCTTGTTGTCTCAGAAAGGTTCTGTCTCTAGGTGAACTGAAAGGAACAGAGCACAACAGAAAAGAGCAATGGCAAGATAGCAAAGTTTGAAGTAACATGCAACCATCCAAGATGGAAAGGTCTGTAATGAAATGGCGTTAATAGTACACAGGAAGTGTTACAGGGGAAGAGGAGGCCTAAGCCTGCGGTTTGTGGCTCGGAGAGGAGGAGGGAGCCAAACACTTCAATGACCGGGGGAATCTCTAGATCCTGTGGTGGATTTAGATACTAAGTGGATGGATTTAATACCTTTTCTAGTTTCCCTGGGGTGAAATGAGGTCATTCAGGTTGGAGTCAGCATCGTGGTTGGTCTTTGTCGTCCCCAAACACTTAACAGCAGTGTCTCGGGCCCTTCCGTACATCTGTACCGATGTGTGCCCTCACGCAACTTGACTTTGAACACAACCGGCAGTGCCAAATTGGTGATGTCGTGTTGCGGGCCGCACCAACGGAGAAATACAGGAAAGTCCGAGACTCGTGCTCAGTCAGCGCTGGTCAGCGCAACGCAGGTCAGACGAACCAGCTTGCTGGACCCCAAGCAGAGATGACTGTCAAATCACCACAGCACGAGAGAAATTTCTACCTACAAACACAAAACAGGATGAAGGACAAGTGAACCTCAACGTGAATTAAAGCTCTCTCTATCTAAATCAAATTGAGTGTCTATTTTTTGTAGAAAAATCATCAAAGGCAACGGCTTTACAAAAATTATGGTACAAACAAAAAGGGAATTATGACAATGTTAATTATCAGAGCAACCTAGCCTCCATTCAGAGAAGAGATTAAGTGCAGCAGGAAGAGCACAGGAGGAAGCAAGCTGTAGTGGCGCGTTTGGGCCACAAAGGGTTTGGGCCACTTCCTCTTACTTGATTTAAATTGGACTTGATTTAAATTGCATTCAAACTGGTTTAAATACAATTCAAATCAAGCGTATGCATAGATGTTAAGTAACTTCTAGAATAGTAAGGATACCGTTGTCATAACGTATCAAATCAAAATTATTAAAAATAATTTGAAAAAGGAAATATAGAAATAAAGCCATAAAACCATTCCCAACAGGAAAGGAGACTTAATTCAAATTGATCTTGACATTTGTTTGTTTCAAACCAAATTTGAATAAGTGTAGGAAATTAAAGGTTGGCATTATATTTGATGATGATCACAACTACGGTGAGGTATCAATGATAATAACCAAAATAAAACCAACTGGGAGAAAACCACTTCAGAAAAGAATGAGGTTAGGAACTAAGTGATGAGCTGACGTAGAGGGGGGAAGAGGCCACAAGGGGCGCATTCCTCCTAAGTGGTCATCAAAAACTGCTCATACTTACTTTCAAATTTTAAGTTCAAATGTGGTTTGAACCCAATTCAAAATAAGTGTACACAGTCAGGAGTGAAATCATGTTAGTAAAACTGGAACTTGCACATGCATTGAAAGTTAGGAACACAATTTCAGAAATTCACTGGAAAAAATCTGAAATTGTGACGAGAGAAATTGTTTAGGAAAGGATGACCTTCTTACTAGTGTCCACACGATGGCGGCATTTCGTTCATGCAGGATGAAGTCAGGGGGCGGTGCGTAATTCGAGAACTGTCAAGCACTTAGGCCTAAGGGCTGCCCTCTAGTGTTTGTCAGCGGAATAACAACCAGCCTGCTTCCATGTGTGATTCAAATTTGAGCGTGCAGACGCTTTGATAATCACATTTATCCAAAATTAAATCTCGGGCGGATTTTTGGTGCTATATTTCACAAAACGGCGTGGCAGGATTTTTTTCTTTTTTTTTTCTACACACACACATAGGGACAACAGGAATTAGGCATCTGTTTTTCGATTCCCACATACAACAATTAGCGCTATGATTCACACGTGTTCGCTTATGAATTTTAAACCTCAGCGGGTTTTTCTATTCGACACACGTGTGCACGGAAGGATTTCTTCGCTTCCACACTTATGTGGACAACAGGAATTATACGTCTGTCGTTCGGATCCAAATAACATTTATCAAATAGCACTTATGATTAAAAATGTTTTAGGTTTTTTTACAATTGAGTAGCTACGTCAATGTTTAACCAGGAGTTTATCGTTAATCTAACGATTATAATATCAGGCCTTTCTTAAGAGTAGTGAAAGAGCGTCGTTTCACTAAATCTTGTCTTCACCCTGACGAATCTCGTTCGGACAGGGGAGTTTAACATTAAAAATGTCGTAATTCAAAAGAGGTTTCTTCGTCTTTTGTAGGACAAATTTAATACTATGAAACTGCAGTTTACTTTTTAGTTTTGCTGAACTGAGACGGCTTTTTGCCTTTAATCAGTCAGCCAGTGAGTTCGCATTGCGTTCGCTCACTCGAGGCGCACGTACAATATTAAATCACAATATAGACATAGATTGAAACTGAATTGCTCAAAAACAAGTTTAAAGTGTGCCAAGCATATTCTCCACCAATTATGTAAAGACTCAGGGGCGGATCTAATCCGTGGGGGATTTGCATATCATAAGTAATAATTGGTAATTAATAATTATTCATACATGTTTGGATTAGATCAGTCTTACATTTTAATAAATCTCCTGCTAAGGGATGATATGTCATTTTACCTGCATGCATGCATGTGTATCCTTGCAATTAACCACAAGTTGATTGTAATTAATTACACGGACCACATCCTACAAAACAGGCAAAATTAATTAGCTCAATTGTCAGAATAATATTTGTGGGGATCCACAATATCATCCTACTTTATAGGATTTCAGGAAAAGCAATTCTGTGGCCACAAGAATTGGGTTTCCTGCCCTATAAACACATACTCTTTAAAGTATCTTTAATTTGCAAGCTTGTAGCTATAAGACCTTTGGACACTTAAGGGACCTGAAAGTGAGCAAAAACCCAGTACATCAATCAAATGAATATAATGAATTTAATAAGGCAGAACTACTTATGTATTTACTACGTTACAGGAATACATGTATTTACAAACATTAACAGACAATGACAACAACGCGGGGCGTTTGGACAATGGATACACGTGTGAGAGAGAGAGAGGGAGAGGGAGTGAGAGAGAGAGAGCATTGGCAACATTCACCCTGACAGTCACCTGTCTGTAACAACACGAAAACATCATCTTAATGCTTCTTAGAAGCTCTATAAAGAGATATACTTGCACACGTTTCTGGGTCTCCCTGTGTAGCGGCATTCCTGCACGGCCCTGTCTGGCCGCGTGCGTGAGCGGAGTCCTTTAGGAAGCGTCACGTGGTGCTGCTTGGCGCGCGTGTTGAACGGAGGTTCAAAGTCTTTTGGGGTAACATTACCAAAGGAAAATAGTTTGGCTAAGTTCGTTTCACTTCGTGGAAGTGAACAGAGTCGACTACGGAAAACAAAACTTTGACTAACAAAGAAAAGAAATAAAGATCTCTACGGTGAAATCACGCGGAGTTAACGTTACATCTTTGCATGGCTGGTGAAGAAGTGCGCGTGCGTCTCTCGGTCCGGCGCGTCACGTGGTCACGTGCGCGTGTTTCTCCTTCAAAGCGAGCGCGCGCTCGTTTAAAGGTCCCTTGTAGATGGATTTGCTGAAGAGATGCGGTGTTCTTTTCACTCGACGATTGGAATTCAACACGGAGGCTTATCTAAGACTGAAAAACACAAACTAAACTAGAAACAAATAAAAGAAAGGCGAAGAGCTCGCCCGGATGCGAGACGTTACATTATGACACGAGGACGAGAGGGGTAAGAGAGGGATAAACTGGTATTCAGTCCTTTTGAAGACCTGACGTTTCCGCCTTCTTTTGGAAGAGGGTCCAATCAGGAGCTGTCCCTTTGGAGGGAATTTTTATGATCCTTTGTGTTCTAATCAGGCATTTAAATCTCTAGTTTCATTGGGTGTTTAAGAGAAGAATCTTCACAATTCTTATAATACTAATGTGTCACAAAGTTTAGCAAAATGTAATGTCAATTAACAAATGGGGAATGAAAATTGGAGTTTATCGAGACCAAACTTGCCACAAATGGATTTGGTTAAACATTAGTTGGCAAAGTTTGAAACATTATCCCATTAGAGTTGTCGAGAAACATGGACCAAACCACAAAAAGGCAACTCATGAAATAGGGAACTTAGATACATTGTTCATACAATTCTCAAATGGATATATAATAGCATATATATATATATATGAATACAGGATTCATTTCTCCTCCTTGGTTAGAATTCAGAGAGAGCCACAGTTCTGTGAACATTCCTTTGGGTCGTAAACGCTGTTATCTAAGAACTCCAGTGATGTTAGTTTTTGGTCTCTTTTCACTCCAAAGATGGAAAACATGGTAAACTATATTTTACTGGATATTACTGTACATATTCTGATTGATCACACCGAAAGCATTCTGGAGGTGTCCAGAACTATGTGTACAAGTTATGGGAATAGACAGTTATATTTAAAATGCATAATTAAGGTATTTGTAATTCACTTTAAGCTATGATAAAATCATAGTCATTCCAATGTGACATGGGCAAATGGACACACATAAAAACACATCGAATATATCTGGTTAAATGTCTTTTAAAAAAAGAATTTTCTTTCTCTTTAGAATCCTTCTTTGGGACATTCCAGTCAGTCATAAAAATGTCTCGTAACTGGACACCACGCTCTGTCCTGAGCGGGCTTCACTTGTGGGGGATGCGTGTGTGGTTGTGTGTGGGTTAATTTACATTCAAAGATTTTTGGTCTTTAGCAGGATGTATTTAGTTATTCAGATTCACCCTCTTAGCCCAGTCCCTACAGAAATTATCGTTCACAAGTCTCCCGAGTGAACCATCTTCTTTTGAGGCATCAATGCTAAAATGGGAGAGAGGAAAAAACATGAAATTTGTTTCCAATAAGTAAGTCAAAAATAATTAGTCAAAATGGTTCCCAAAACCTACCACCATTTTCTTCCATTCCAATCGAAGTCAAACAGGAAGGTATTTTCTGTCTCATTGTATCTACTCTGTCTTGTTTGGCTCTCCTCTTTGGAAAGTAACTCTCCACGGTATTCAAGAATGAAGCATCCTTTGTCAATGGACATGCAAGCAAACACACCTCTACCTAAGATAGAGATAGAGATGGCATGGTGTTGAATATTAGTGTCTCTGTACAAAATAAGTGGTTCTTTATTCCATCAACCTGGCCTTTAAATTGCATGCACACATTAATTACAGGACATGCAAACTTCTTCCAACATCTGGACAGTTTAAACGTATGTGAAAAGCTGCTTATTCGGTTGCACAGCCCACAACAGCAACTGTTGCAACAATAACGAATCATCTTAAAGGGTTAGTTCATCAAAAAATTAAAACCATGTCATTAATGAGTCATTAATTGTCATTAATTAGTCATTAACCCTCTGAGGTCTAAGGGTTTTTTGGGGTCCTTGAGGTGTTCTGACATGCTCTGACATTTGAGCTTTTTTCAGTTATTTATAAACATGTTAATGGCAAAGGTGTAAATTCACTCTATATAGCACAAACGGGGCTACCGTAATATGTGAGCAACATGTATGTACATGTTTGTATTTTTGAGAGAATATTGCTTATGCATGGTTATTGAAAAAACTAAAACTTAAAGTGTCTGAAATAAGGCCACAAAACACATACTAAATATGTGTCCACAAGACTTTTGACTAATGAGTGTTGTTGCCTAGAATTTTTGCTTCAAAATGATCTGAAAATCATCCTGCCTAATCATTTACACAAAACAATACATTGATTTAAATTTTATAAGACATCTTTTGTTTGGAAAGGCAATATGCGTGGAGGCGTGTTCACACCTGAGAAGACAAAGGCCGGATAATGTGCCCTATAATGAGCTGCATATTAATTAGCCCTTTCACACAGGTGAGTCACAGGATCCCAAAGAATGCAAGGACAAAAGAAATTATCTATATATACATATTTTACAATTAGAAATTGTAACCAATTACAAATAGGTTACAATTACAACAACAATTACAATTTTAACAATATTTCAAGTGTATTTCTTTGTAAAAAGTATACATTTTATCATACGTATTAAAAAAGGTAAGGATTCATTAGTTTGAATATTGGAACAAACACTATAATAACATCTTAGTTGATAATTCAATATACCTACTTTATTTTTGACAAAACATTATACTATAGTATATTTAACTAAGAGCAGAAATTGGTGAACAAAAGCTTAACTATTTAATGTGACAGTAGTCTTTTTTTACAGTCAAAACTTTATAATCTATCCAAAACTAATCACAAAATCTTGTCTAAACATTCATATTTAGTCTGTAACATATTGTTTTTGATATATTAGTATATACATTTGAATTTGCAGCTTGTTGCTTATACACCCGCGCGATAGCCGACCTCAGAGGGTTAATGACTAATGACCCTCATGTCGTTCCAAGCCCGTAAGACCTCCGTTCATCTTCGGAACACAGTTTAAGATATTTTAGTCCGAGAGTTCTCTGTCCCTCCATTGAAAATGTATGTACGGTATACTGTCCTTGTCTAGAAAGGTAATAAAAACATCATCAAAGTAGTCCATGTGACATCAGTGGGTTAGTTAGAATTTTTTGAAGCATCGAAAATACATTTTGGTCCAAAATTAACAAAAACTACGACTTTAATCAGCATTGTATTCTCTTCCGGGTCTGTTATCAATCCGCGTTCATGAGTCCAGTGACGCTGCTGACGTAAGACACTGCTGACGTGTTATCTGGTGCGCCCGAGCTTCGTTTACTGTCAGATAACACGTCAGCAGCGTCACTGCGGAGTCGTAGAATGCTGAATAAAGTCGTATTTTTTGTTATTTTCGGACCAAAATGTATTTTCGATGCTTCAAAAAATTCTAACTAACCCACTGATGTCACATGGACTACTTTGATGATGTCTTTATTACCTTTCTAGACAAGGACAGTATACCGTACATACATTTTCAATGGAGGGACAGAAAACTTTCGGACTAAATCTAAAATATCTTAAACTGTGTTACGAAGATGAACGGAGATCTTACGGGCTTGGAACGACATGAGGGTGAGTCATTAACCCTCTGGGGTCCAGGGTGTTTTTGGGGTCCTTGAAATGTTTTGACATGCCCTGACATTTGTGCTTTTTTCAGTTGCTTATAAACATATTAATAGCAAAGGTGTAATTACACTCTATGTAGAACAAACAGGGCTACCATAATATGTGAGCAAAATGTATGTTTGCATTTTTGAGAGAATATTGTTTATGCATGGTTATTGAAAAAACTAAAACTTAAAGTGTCTGAAATAAGGCCACAAAACACATAATAAATATGTGTCCACAAGACTTTTGACTAATGGGCGTTGTTGCCTAGAGTTTTTGCTTCAAAATGATCTGAAAATCATCCTGCCAAATCATTTACACAAAACAATACTCTGATTTAAATTTTATAAGACACCTTTTGTTTGGAAAGGCAATATGCGTGGAGGCGTGTTCACACCTGAGAAGACAAAGGCCGGATAATGTGCCACATACATAATGAGCTGCATATTAATTAGCCTTTCACACAGGTGTGTCACAGGGTCCCAAAGAATGCAAGGACAAAAGAAATTATCTATATATACATATTTTACAATTAGAAATTGTAACCAATTACAAATAGGTTACAATTACAACAACAATTACAATTTTAACAATATTTCAAGTGTATTCTTTCTTTGTAAAAAGTATACATTTTATCATACGTATTAAAAAAGGTAAGGATTCATTAGTTTGAATATTGGAACAAACACTATAATAACATCTTAGTTGATAATTCAATATACTTACTTTATTTTTGACAAAACATCATACTATAGTATATTTAACATATGAGCAGAAATTGGTGAACAAATGCTTAACTATTTAATGTGACAGTAGTCTTTTTTTACAGTCAAAACTTTATAATCTATCCAAAACTAATCACAAAATCTTGTCTAAACATTCATATTTAGTCTATAACATATTGTGCATGATATATTAGCATATACATGTTAATTTGCAGTTTGTTGCTTATACAGACATTTTATTTTAACATATTTCAGTTTATTTTTACTCATCTTAGTAGGCTATAGCAATATAGTTTGGATGTGTTCATGTAAAAATAACATTTACTAATATAGATGCGAGAGTGAATGAACGGCACAGACACACGCTGTATAACTGAAGTAAACAACGTGCGCGCGTCTGTGCCGTTCATTCATCATTTAGCCTACACACAGACACGCAATTCATATTTAAACAGTCATTTTGCAACTAACAAGAAACAAAAACAAAGTTACACCAGCAGTGCACCAGCTTAATGTGCCGTGCTCATCAGTCACTATGGCAGAGGGACTAAGCAGCGACGCTCTACTGTAACGTGCTGATCTACCCAGCGGTCCCATAAAACGTAAAAAAAATGTAAACGTCTGGGAGAATGAGTAGAGCAGACAAATCGATCTGAATAAGAGTGACGATGCAGAAAAGAGCTCTATTCGGTACGTTTTTCTGTG
Organism: Gila orcuttii; assembly: GCA_026230005.1. Lineage (NCBI taxonomy): Eukaryota > Metazoa > Chordata > Actinopteri > Cypriniformes > Leuciscidae > Gila > Gila orcuttii. The sequence continues at coordinate 20,777,637 of JAPDVR010000017.1, forward strand.
CGCACACACCCGACCCGAAGCGTGCAGCCATGCACATAGACACCTATAGCCTACAGCGCGCGAGTACTGAATTGAGCTCTCTTTCGTGTCTGAATAGACGAATACACACAACATTATGTCTAAATGTCCGTTTCGGAGAATATTCATGTAAACTATGCCGGTTATGTCTTAAACAGTTGTGAGAGTATCGGATGTGCATCAGTGCAATTGGATCCTTATGTCATTGGACATGATCCGATGTCTTAAAGTGATAGTGGATAATAAACCTAATCCGGTCTGTGTCCTTAATATTGATCAAGCAACAAAAGAAAAGAGAAAAGCATTCACTGTTTTTTTAATAGCAGCTCTGCAGCATATTTTGAATTTTTTAGAGAATTAGGCATATGTGAATTTAAAAGAGCGTCCTGCCCACATACATTGGAGTAAATGGATAAAAATGGTCTCATTTTACAGAAAACACTCTAAATTTTAACACAGCGGTGGAATATTGTATATATTTTATTGTATTTATTCACAATGTTTTGATAAACACATATAAAATCTCATATTTTTATATATTTTTTAATTAATTTTTTATTTGAAAATCTGTAATTTTGGACCTGTTTTGTCTATGTCTCTTTTGAAAGTTTCTTTTGATTCCACTAGGTGGCAGTAAACAGGGGAAAAAAGAATTTTCTTGATAACTCCTTCTAAAATAAAGTTATTGATATTTATCTGAAAGGAGTCACAAGTGTACTTTTACAGTCTCCATTTTTGATTGCTAAAAGAATTGTGCATACCTGACATTAAAATGGTGTCCTACCCACATACATTGGAGTAAATTGATAAAAATGGTCTAATTTTACAGAAAACACTCTAGATTTTGACACAGTGGTGGAAGATTGCATATATCTTATTTAATTTATTCACAAGTTTATGATAAATAAGGATAAAAAGTCAGATTTAGATTTATTTTTAAATCAAGTTTTATTTTTAATTAAATTAAGAGTCTGTAATTTAGGATCTGTTTGGTGTATTTCCCTTCAGAAAGTTTCTTTTGATTCCACTAGGCGGCAGTAAACAGGGGCAAAAAGAATTTTTTTGATAACTCATTCTAAAAAGAAGTTATTGAGATTTATCTGAAAGGAGTCACTGGTGTCTCCAAGTGTACTCTTGAAGTCTCCATTTTTGATTGCTAAAAGAATTGTGCATCCCTGACTTTAAAATGGTGTCCGACCCACATACATTGGAGTAAATGGATGAAAATGGTCTCATTTTATAAAAAACACTCTACATTTTAACACAGTGGTGGAATATTGCATATATGTTATTGTATTAATTCACAATTTTATGATAAATAAGGATAAAAAGTCAGATTTTGATTGATTTTTAATTTAAGTTTTTAGTTGAGAGTCTGTAATTTAGGATCTGTTTGGTCTATTTCCCTTCAGAAAGTTTCTTTTGATTTCACTAGGTGGCTGTAAACAGAGGCAAAAAGAATTTTTTTGATAACTCATTCTAAAAAAACGTTATTGAGATTTATCTGAAAGGAGTCACTGGTGTCTCCAAGTGTACTCTTGAAGTCTCCATTTTTGATTGCTAAAAGAATTGTGCATACCTGACTTTAAAATGGTGTTCTACCCACATACATTGGAGTGAATGGATGAAAATGGTCTCATTTTATAAAAAAACTCTCTAAATTTTAACACAGTGGTGGAATATTGCATATATGTTATTGTATTTATTCACAATTATATGATAAATAAAGATAAAAAGTCAGATTTTGATTGATTTTTAATTTAAGTTTTTAGTTGAGAGTCTGTAATTTAGGATCTGTTTGGTCTATTTCCCTTCAGAAAGTTTCTTTTGATTCCACTAGGTGGCTGTAAACAGGGGCAAAAATATTTTTTTTGATAACTCATTCTAAACAAAAGTTGAGATTTATCTGAAAGGAGTCACTGGTGTCTCCAAGTGTACTCTTGAAGTCTCCATTTTTGATTGCTAAAAGAATTGTGCATACCTGACTTTAAAATTGTGTCCTACCCACATACATTGGAGTAAATTGATGAAAATGGTCTCTTTTTATAAAAAACTCTCTAAATTTTAACACAGTGGTGGAATATTGCATATATGTTATTGTATTTATTCACAATTATATGATAAATAAAGATAAAAAGTCAGATTTTGATTGATTTTTAATTTAAGTTTTTAGTTGAGAGTCTGTAATTTAGGATCTGTTTGGTCTATTTCCCTTCAGAAAGTTTCTTTTGATTCCACTAGGTGGCTGTAAACGGGCAAAAATATTTTTTTTGATAACTCATTCTAAACAAAAGTTATTGAGATTTATCTGAAAGGAGTCACTGGTGTCTCCAAGTGTACTCTTGAAGTCTCCATTTTTGATTGCTAAAAGAATTGTGCATACCTGACTTTAAAATGGTGTCCTACCCACATACATTGGAGTAAATGGATGAAAATGGTCTCATCTTATAAAAAACACTCTAAATTTTAACACAGTGGTGGAATATTGCATATATGTTATTGTATTTATTCACAATTATATGATAAAAAAAGATAACAAGTCAGATTTTGATTGATTTTTAGTTGAAGTTTTTAGTTGAGAGTCTGTAATTTAGGATCTGTTTGGTCTATTTCCCTGTGGAAGGTTTCTTTTGAATCCTCTATGTGGCAGCGAATATATAAAAAAAATAATTGTCTTTCTATCACCTTCTTAACAAAAGTTATTGAGCTTTAATTGAAGGGAGGCAATGTCTTCTCTGAAGTCTCCACGTTTACTTCATAAACCCAAATTATTGCACTTATTACAAAAGTAGACTTATCTGTAAAATACTATTTTTACCATGTCACACTTAACAAGAGAATAAACACTTTATCACCCAACTTAACCCATGTCATGTAATATATTAGAAAAATGAGTGAGGTATGAGAAAGTAGCAGTTCTTGTATTTTATTATACACAAATACTTTATACTAAAATGTGCAAAAACACAATATACAATAGAAGACAGAGAAACAAGCCCAACTTGTAGTTTTTTTTTTATTGCAACCGTTGAAGTGTTGCAACTGTTGACGAAAAAGCACACCAAGACATTATATTTTAGAGTGTCCATCAGTGTGCCATTTTCTAAAACAGTTTCTTGATGGCACCAAGCACAATGGTACATTGCACTTCGTACAGAACATAGGAGTCTTTACTTTGAGCCCTGAAAGTTTGCACAAAGCACAAACTCTCCTCCCACTTGCGGCATCTGACCCAAAGTACTCCGGCCAACATTGCTCACCTGCTGATGTGGCAGATGTAGATGGCTCTGGAGCATGCGATGTGGATGCGGGCGGCTCTGGGGCATGCCATGTGGATGCGGGCGGCTCTGGGGCATGCGATGTGGATGCGGGCGGCTCTGGGGCATGCGATGTGGATGCGGGCGGCTCTGGGGCATGCGATGAGGAAGCGGGCGGCTCTGAGGCATGCGATGTGGATGGTTCTGGGGCATCTGAGGTGCTGGACTGTGTGGCCAGCTCAGACACAAGTCTCTCTCTAAACTCCTTCTGGCTGAGAGGACTTTTGTTCTGAGATTTGCAAAGGTGCTGGTAAAGAATGAAACTGTTTACCACCGCAATGTCAACAAAATGAAAAAAAAAAAGTCTTGTACCATTTCGTCGTTTTGTGCAGGACATTATAGTACCCAATGAGGGCATCTGACAGGTCCACACCTCCCATATGTTTGTTGTAGTCCTTCACTGCCGCTGGAATCGGGACTCTGTGCCTTTCCCATACACCTTCGGGATTCTTGACACGCCTGAGGACCTCATCACCGTCATATGCCTTGTGCATTGTGGAACACATTGTCACCTCTCGCGTGTCCATCCACTTTACAAACAGAAGCTTCCCGTCTCGGAGCCATCGAATGGTTCCCCTTTGGTCTCTGCGGCTGATGTCATTTACCTTGGTTTTGGGGAAGCCCCGCCGGTTGGTGCGTATAGTGCCACACGCTAGAGTCTTCTTTGAGAGCAAGTCCATCAAAAGGCATGGGCTCGTGTAGAAATTGTCCATAAAAAGCTGGTAGCCTTTGCCGAGAAGTGACAGATCCAGGAGCTGCATGACAGAATCATAACTGAGCCCTTTTCCAGTGGCCGGGGAAGACTTGCCTTCATAGACGAAGAAGTTCCACGTGTAACCACAGGCAGAATCAGCCAGCACGTATAGTTTGTAGCCCCACTTGGTCGGTTTGTCTTTCATGTACTGCTTGATGCCGATTCGCGCCCTTGAAGCCACCATCCTCTCGTCCACTGCTAGCTGTCTGTCTGGATGGAAATACGTTTTGCATGCCGAGACGATGTCGTTGTACAGGGGCTTGATCTTGAAAAGTCGGTCGTAGGTTTCAGTCCCCTTTTTTCTAGAGTTGTCTCGATCATCCTCAGGATCGCAAAGATGCAGGTTCCAAGAAATGGCCTGAAATCTGGACCTGGACATGACCGATTTTGGGAAGGGTAAGCAGTAAATTTCTTTACCAGACCAGTAATCAATGATGTTCTTTGCACCGAGGAGCCCCATGTAGATGACAAGTGCCATGTACGAATACAGTTCGTGTGCATCCAAAGGCAACCAAAGGAAACGTTTTCCAGCCTCCGACCTCATTTGTGCAAAGCTGTTGGTATTCATCACAATGGTTTCCACCACAGAGCCTGTGAAGAAGAGCTGGAAGAGCTGCAACGGGGAATAGATCCGGTCCATTACAAGCTGTGCTCCTGGGTTTCTTTTTGGAAGGAAATTTGGTAGCGCTGGAACCTCATCCTCCACACTGCTGTCATTCCACCTTTCTGTGCCACCATCCTCTGACATTGCACTTGCTGATCTTTTCGCCCCCCGTACAGAATGAGCCCTCCCTCTGGTCTGCTTGCTGGGAGTTCCAGGTCTCTGTGGCCGCCTCACAGAATCACCAACAGAGGGTGTGGGGGTCTTGGAGGTGTGAGGTGGGCAAACAACCTCCTTGCTGCTGGTGCATGGCAGATCTGGCTGCCACTCATCACCACTGTCCAGACTGCAAAACAAAACAAATGTATAAATCCACATTGTATTCAGAAATGCATGCTAATATTACACACAAAAATAATTCACATATGCACATAACAGATACAAGATTATAATTTGCATATTCACATAAGATACACAAATACATGTGTGCAAAAATAAAAGGAGCACAACTCATGCATGCACCGATTAAAATATGAATGTGACAGAAACATGTAGAATGCATTTCATGTATAGATAATAAAAAATGTAAAAAGATATATAGATATATGCCATAGTTCAAATAAGCTTGTGAGCATTTGCTTTTTGACACATATACACACGCATGCATCAATGCAATTGATGAAAAAATATGTGCATGCATGTAAGTGATGCATGTGCTTTTTGGTGCCCACATGTGCTAAACATGTTACATGCAGATTTGTATTTTTCCAGGCATTTATTCATCAGTTTTATTGATACATGACACACCTGCAAGCATCAATACAACTGATGAGCAACACCTGGTAACATTCCATGCAACCATTGGAATTGATTAACACCACGTGCAAAACTACAAATATGAAAAAAAAAAAAAAAAAAAACTTTAGCACATGTGTGCACCAAACCGCACAAAACACTTAGCAAAAGCTCCCAAGCATATTTGAACTATGGCATGAATATATGCATGGTTGTGCTCATTTATTATTGCATGCATATGTTTTTGGGTGCAAAATAAATCTCAAATATACATGCACAGACATTTACGCGAAAAAAAAAAAAACGCACATGCTTTAGCAAAACCACCCATGCTACTTTGAAATAGAGTGTGCATGGGTTGTGATATTTATCGATGTCTGTTGCATGGATATTTTGTACAATTGCTGCATGCATTCGTTCATGAAATACAAAAATACAACGTTTATAAGTTCGAAATGTGTACTTACTTAAATTCAGGATCTTCCCCGGCATTGTACGCAGCTTGTCTAACAGAGTCAAAACTTGCATTGCTACAAGTTTCAGTGTCGCTCTCTCGATCAAGCTCCGCCAAAACAGCCTCCACGCCGACAAATACCTTCCTTGAAGCCATTGTCCAAAGACAAAACACTCCAACCAGTTGTAAAAAGCACGCAATAACTCGAAAAAACACTGTCCAAACTACCAACCTATCCCAAACTCAACTCCTAACGTCTGCGATGCGCTCTGGCACCCGCTGACATATCAAGATGAGGTCCCGCCTCCTCGACTTTGTCATAGGATATCTCCGTCTCTGAGTGGTCTAGAAAATTGATCGACGTGTCTAGGGATTGCTGAGAGACTCAGCTTTTTTGACGTATGACGTAATATTTGATGACGTCATCAAAAATCGCGGCTAACGAAGACAATCAAACCTAAGATTAATAAGAGTATTTGCTCTTGAGAAAATATGATTTTCTCAAGGGGGGGGTCGTTGCGGGGGGGTCGAATTTAGACCATATTATTATTTTCTATGTAACATAAATACAAAAGTGATGGGATTGTCATGAAAGCTGAGGTTCTAAGCTTTCAAACAATACTATATATGTCTAGTTCTGTGCTGTACAACTTAGAGATTTTTTTAAATGATTATGATTATGCAATTTTGGACCCACCGGTGGGTCCGGGGGGAGGGGCAGAGTTATGCCGTGCTGAAGTGGTTAAATAATCCTTTCACAGGTCTACATCAGGCGTGTGTTTACATTATACACATAAAGTTTTAAGCAAATCGGGTAAAAATAAGAGGGTGATTTCAAAGCATTTTGAAAGTGACACACTTCCTGCTGCCAGTTGGTGGCACTATAACTTTGACTCACAATAGTCACATCCATGTGATCGGCCTCTTACAACGGACACACTGCTGAAGTTTCATCAAGATCAGTTAATGTATGCTTAAGTTATAACACACTTCCTGTTTCACGTTTCTCGCCATAATTTCGTTTCCTTGCCACGGCCAAACCGTTCGAGATATCAAAAATCCCCTGCCAATTTTTCATCCTCAATGTCTTGACTTCATGCTGACCGAGTTTTGTGGTATTTCTTTGAATTCTCTAGGAGAAGTACTTTAAATTCCATTTCATGCGTTTTACAAACAACCCTAAATAGCCGACTTCCTGTTGGGCTGGGGTAAAAAGTAAGTGTATTAAGTATATAAGAACCGATGAGATCTATATGTGTACCGAGTTTCATATTCTTACATGCAAGCGTGTTTGATTTATGGACCAAGTTTTCGGACCCCATTCCAGGGGGCGCTGTCTAGCCCCCCTGCCACGCCCGGGTACCATCTTCAGCCCGACCCTAATGGCCGCGGGTTCTGACCCGCATGCAAAGTTTCAAGAGTTTTCGGGCACGTTAAGGGCCCCAAAAGTGCCCGAATAGTCGTAAGAAACAATAGTTGGACAGTTGGCAGGCCAATTGAGCACAGTAATACCATGGTCAGTAAACCATTTACCAGTGGTTTTGGCACTGTGAGCAGGTGCCAGGTCGTGCTGAAAAATGAAATCTTCATCTCCATAAAGCTTTTCAGCAGATGGAAGCATGAAGTGCTCCAAAATCTCCTGATAGCTAGCTGCATTTGTCATGATGATATAAACGACGGGAATAAAAAATGGCAAGTGAAACAGTTAAATGGTAAATGTGAAGGCAGTACAGGCAGATGGAGAAAAGGTGACACAGGGACTTCGGTGGTCAGGATCCGTGGTGAAGTGAAGAGGTGCGGTGATGGTGAGACAACAGACGAAAACCCAGCGACGAAGACGAAGACGAAGAACAGGAACACAAGGCAGGAACTGGATAACTGGAACACCACACGGAGGACATCAAACAACGATCTGACAAGGATGATAGAACAGCGGTAAGTATAAATAGAGTGGTGAGATTGATTGCAGCTGGTGAAGTGGATGAGGATCAGCTGAAGCAGATCAGGTGATGTCATACACTCACGCCCACTACACACGTGCATTCATACCACAACATAAACACGAGACGCGAAGGAACAGAGAATGTGTCTACCGTGACAGTACCCCTCCTCCTAAGAACGCCTCCTGGCGTTCTCAGACTCCTTACCCTGTCGATTGTAATCATCGATGAGGGAGTGATCCAGTATGTCCCTAGCAGGCACCCAACTTCTCTCCTCCGGACCGTAACCCTCCCAGTCCACCAAGTACTGAAATCCGCGTTCTCTCCGCCTAGAGTCCAGCATGCGATTAACCGAATATGTGGTCTCCCCATCTACGAGTCGCGGTGGGGGAGGAACCGGGACAGGCGGATTAATGTGAGAATGAAACACGGGCTTAATCTTAGATACATGGAAGGCGGAATGGATCCTCCTGTACGCAGGAGGTAATTTGAGGCGGACTGTCACCGGGCTAATGATCTTGGTGACAGTAAACTGGCCAATAAATTTGGGAGCAAGTTTATTAGATACGGAGCGAAGAGGAATGTTCTTGGTTGAAAGCCACACTTTTTGACCCACGACGTATACGGGAGGCTTTGACCTGTGGCGATCGGCCTTAGCCTTAGTGCGCGCCCCCACCTGGAGTAGAGTCTCACGGGCTCTAGTCCAGGTGCGGTGACACCTCTGAACAAAGGCGTGAGCGGAGGGGACCGCGACCTCGGATTCCAGACTGGGAAAAATTGGTGGCTGGTAACCTATGCTACACTCAAACGGAGATAGGCCCGTAGCCGACACTGGCAACGTGTTGTGGGCGTACTCCACCATGGAGAGTCGTTGACTCCAAGAGGAAGGATTCTTGGAAACCAAACATCGCAACATTCTCTCCAAATCCTGGTTGGCTATCTCGGTCTGACCATTGCTCTGGGGATGAAACCCTGAGGAAAAACTCACAGTCGCCCCCAGTAATTTGCAAAACTCTCGCCAAAATTTGGACACGAACTGGGGTCCCCTGTCGGAGACCACGTCAATCGGAAGGCCATGTAAACGAAAAACGTGATCTACGACTGTAACCGCTGTCTCCTTAGCTGAGGGTAATTTGGGTAAGGGAACAAAATGGGCTGCCTTCGAGAACCGGTCCACTACAGTCAAAACGACTGTGTTACCCTGAGAGGGCGGGAGGGCGGTGATAAAATCTAGTGCGATGTGGGACCAGGGTCTCGAAGGAACCGACAGCGGCTGAAGTAACCCGTCTGGAGGTCGATTGGAAGTCTTACCAGTGGCACAAACCGAGCAAGCCAAAACAAAATCGTGAATGTCGCGAGCCATAAGTGGCCACCAGAATCGTTGCTTGACTAAAAAACTAGTGCGATTGACTCCTGGATGGCAAGCCACGTTGGAGTTATGACCCCACTGGATAACGTCGGACCGTAATCCCTCCGGCAGAAACAAGCGATTCGGTGGGCACCCGGGCGGAGGCGTTACCCCTTCTAAGGCCTTCTTGACCTTCGATTCGACCTCCCATGTGAGTGTGGAAACGAATAGCGTTTCAGGCAAAATGTACTCGGGAGTAGACGGGCGTTCGGAAAAATCAAATATGCGGGATAATGAATCGGGTTTGATGTTCTTGGAACCCGTGGATCGTGGAATGTCGGTCCCTGCGAAGGTACGGGTGGACGGGACTCGGCGCTCGACCCTAGACAGCCGAGCGTCCACCCGCAGAGCTAAGTCGACCAGACCGTTCAGAGTGGTGGGTAGATCCAGGGCGTAGATTTCCTTCTGGACGTGGTCAGCCAGCCCATGCAGGAACATATCCCACTGAGTCTCCTCGTTCCAGCCGCACTCTGCCGCCAAGGTCCGAAACTCTATTGAATAATCGGAGACCGATCTCTCTCCTTGCTGTAGTTCAGCTAGTCTTCTGGCTGCCTCCCTTCCCGAGACAGGCCGGTCGAACACCTTCTTCATCTCGGCGGAGAGGGTCTGGAACGAGGCGCAGCATGGGTGTTGATTCTCCCACACCGCCGTTCCCCAAAGCGCCGCCTTCCCATTCAGCAGGGTGAGGACGAATGCCACTTTAGCCATCTCAGTGTCAAACGTACGAGGCTGCAAGGCGAAATGCATGGTGCATCGGGTCAAAAATGCTCTGCAGAAGGCTGGCTCACCAGAATAGTGCTCGGGGACCGGAAGACGAGGCTCTGACTGGGAGGGTCTCTCTGGTAGTGTGGGAGGAACGACCGGTGTGGGCGGCGCAGTGGGACCCTGTAGGCGTTGGATCTGCTGGGTGAGCTCGGACACCTGCGTCACCAAAGCCTGTACTGCGCGACCCGTGTCTCCGATCTCTCTCTGCTGAGAGTCCATTCTTCTGATGCTATGGTGAATAAATTCCTCCATCGACCTCTGTGACGCACTCGCTGCTTCCCTTTCCTGGTCAGATCGTTCTGTCATGATGATATAAACGACGGGAATAAAAAATGGCAAGTGAAACAGTTTAATGGTAAATGTGAAGGCAGTACAGTCAGATGGAGAAAAGGTGACTCAGGGACTTCGGTGGTCAGGATCCGTGGTGAAGTGAAGAGGTGCGGTGATGGTGAGACAACAGACGAAAACCCAGCGACGAAGACGAAGACGAAGAACAGGAACACAAGGCAGGAACTGGATAACTGGAACACCACACGGAGGACATCAAACAACGATCTGACAAGGATGATAGAACAGCGGTAAGTATAAATAGAGTGGTGAGATTGATTGCAGCTGGTGAAGTGGATGAGGATCAGCTGAAGCAGATCAGGTGATGTCATACACTCACGCCCACTACACACGTGCATTCATACCACAACATAAACACGAGACGCGAAGGAACAGAGAATGTGTCTACCGTGACAGTACCCCTCCTCCTAAGAACGCCTCCTGGCGTTCTCAGACTCCTTACCCTGTCGATTGTAATCATCGATGAGGGAGTGATCCAGTATGTCCCTAGCAGGCACCCAACTTCTCTCCTCCGGACCGTAACCCTCCCAGTCCACCAAGTACTGAAATCCGCGTCCTCTCCGCCTAGAGTCCAGTATGCGATTAACCGAATATGTGGTCTCCCCATCTACGAGTCGCGGTGGGGGAGGAACCGGGACAGGCGGATTAATGTGAGAATGAAACACGGGCTTAATCTTAGATACATGGAAGGCGGAATGGATCCTCCTGTACGCAGGAGGTAATTTGAGGCGGACTGTCACCGGGCTAATGATCTTGGTGACAGTAAACTGGCCAATAAATTTGGGAGCAAGTTTATTAGATACGGAGCGAAGAGGAATGTTCTTGGTTGAAAGCCACACTTTTTGACCCACGACGTATACGGGAGGCTTTGACCTGTGGCGATCGGCCTTAGCCTTAGTGCGCGCCCCCACCTGGAGTAGAGTCTCACGGGCTCTAGTCCAGGTGCGGTGACACCTCTGAACAAAGGCGTGAGCGGAGGGGACCGCGACCTCGGATTCCAGACTGGGAAAAATTGGTGGCTGGTAACCTATGCTACACTCAAACGGAGATAGGCCCGTAGCCGACACTGGCAACGTGTTGTGGGCGTACTCCACCATGGAGAGTCGTTGACTCCAAGAGGAAGGATTCTTGGAAACCAAACATCGCAACATTCTCTCCAAATCCTGGTTGGCTATCTCGGTCTGACCATTGCTCTGGGGATGAAACCCTGAGGACAAACTCACAGTCGCCCCCAGTAATTTGCAAAACTCTCGCCAAAATTTAGACACGAACTGGGGTCCCCTGTCGGAGACCACGTCAATCGGAAGGCCATGTAAACGAAAAACGTGATCTACGACTGTAACCGCTGTCTCCTTAGCTGAGGGTAATTTGGGTAAGGGAACAAAATGGGCTGCCTTCGAGAACCGGTCCACTACAGTCAAAACGACTGTGTTACCCTGAGAGGGCCGGAGGGCGGTGATAAAATCTAGTGCGATGTGGGACCAGGGTCTCGAAGGAACCGACAGCGGCTGAAGTAACCCGTCTGGAGGTCGATTGGAAGTCTTACCAGTGGCACAAACCGAGCAAGCCAAAACAAAATCGTGAATGTCGCGAGCCATAAGTGGCCACCAGAATCGTTGCTTGACTAAAAAACTAGTGCGATTGACTCCTGGATGGCAAGCCACGTTGGAGTTATGACCCCACTGGATAACGTCGGACCGTAATCCCTCCGGCAGAAACAAGCGATTCGGTGGGCACCCGGGCGGAGGCGTTACCCCTTCTAAGGCCTTCTTGACCTTCGATTCGACCTCCCATGTGAGTGTGGAAACGAATAGCGTTTCAGGCAAAATGTACTCGGGAGTAGACGGGCGTTCGGAAAAATCAAATATGCGGGATAATGAATCGGGTTTGATGTTCTTGGAACCCGTGGATCGTGGAATGTCGGTCCCTGCGAAGGTACGGGTGGACGGGACTCGGCGCTCGACCCTAGACAGCCGAGCGTCCACCCGCAGAGCTAAGTCGACCAGACCGTTCAGAGTGGTGGGTAGATCCAGGGCGTAGATTTCCTTCTGGACGTGGTCAGCCAGCCCATGCAGGAACATATCCCACTGAGTCTCCTCGTTCCAGCCGCACTCTGCCGCCAAGGTCCGAAACTCTATTGAATAATCGGAGACCGATCTCTCTCCTTGCTGTAGTTCAGCTAGTCTTCTGGCTGCCTCCCTTCCCGAGACAGGCCGGTCGAACACCTTCTTCATCTCGGCGGAGAGGGTCTGGAACGAGGCGCAGCATGGGTGTTGATTCTCCCACACCGCCGTTCCCCAAAGCGCCGCCTTCCCATTCAGCAGGGTGAGGACGAATGCCACTTTAGCCATCTCAGTGTCAAACGTACGAGGCTGCAAGGCGAAATGCATGGTGCATCGGGTCAAAAATGCTCTGCAGAAGGCTGGCTCACCAGAATAGTGCTCGGGGACCGGAAGACGAGGCTCTGACTGGGAGGGTCTCTCTGGTAGTGTGGGAGGAACGACCGGTGTGGGCGGCGCAGTGGGACCCTGTAGGCGTTGGATCTGCTGGGTGAGCTCGGACACCTGCGTCACCAAAGCCTGTACTGCGCGACCCGTGTCTCCGATCTCTCTCTGCTGAGAGTCCATTCTTCTGATGCTATGGTGAATAAATTCCTCCATCGACCTCTGTGACGCACTCGCTGCTTCCCTTTCCTGGTCAGATCGTTCTGTCATGATGATATAAACGACGGGAAGCAAATGGCAAGTGAAACAGTTTAATGGTAAATGTGAAGGCAGTACAGGCAGATGGAGAAAAGGTGACACAGGGACTTCGGTGGTCAGGATCCGTGGTGAAGTGAAGAGGTGCGGTGATGGTGAGACGACAGACGAAAACCCAGCGACGAAGACGAAGAACAGGAACACAAGGCAGGAACTGGATAACTGGAACACCACACGGAGGACATCAAACAACGATCTGACAAGGATGATAGAACAGCGGTAAGTATAAATAGAGTGGTGAGATTGATTGCAGCTGGTGAAGTGGATGAGGATCAGCTGAAGCAGATCAGGTGATGTCATACACTCACGCCCACTACACACGTGCATTCATACCACAACATAAACACGAGACGAGAAGGAACAGAGAATGTGTCTACCGTGACAGCATTGACCCTGCCCTTGATAAAACACAGTGCACCAACACCAGCAGCTGACATGGCACCCCAGACCATCACTGACTGTGGGTACTTGACACTGGACTTCAGGCATTTTGGCATTTCCTTCTCCCCAGTCTTCCTCCAGACTCTGGCACCTTGATTTCCTCCAGACTCTGGCACCTGTCAGAGAGAGAGAGGGAGGGAAAATTCTCACAATCCACATTCAAGCCACAATATCTGACTTCATGTTGGTGGGAACTAATGACTGTAAATTAGAAAGTTGTTCGGCTTGATGAGAACAATATACACGCCAAGTTTTGTAACTGTAGGTAAAATTATCTAAGTTATAACACACTTTATGTGTCCTTTTTTAGTCATAAATTCATTTCCTCGCCACGGCCAAACCGTTCGAGATATCAAAAATCCGTCCGCAATTTAGCATCCTCAATGTCTTGACTTCATGCTGACCGAGTTTCGTGGTTTTTGGATTAATTCTGTAGGAGAAGTATATAAAAAATAAAAGCATGCATTTTCCAAACAACCCATAATAGCTGACTTCCTGTTGAGCTGTCGTTAAACTTGTGTTTAGGCGTGTGTTTACATTATACACATAAAGTTTGAAGCAAATCGGGTAAAAATAAGAGGGTGATTTAAAAGCATTTTGAAAGTGACACACTTCCTGCTGCCAGTTGGTGGCGCTATAACTTTGACTCACAATAGTCACATCCATGTGATAGGCCTCTTACAACGAACACACTGCTGAAGTTTCACTAAGATCAGTTAATGTATGCAGAAGTTTTAACACACTTCCTGTTTCCATTATTCGCCATAAATTCGTTTCCTCGCCACGGCCAAACCATTTGAGATATCAAAAATCCCAATTTTTTCAAAAGCCCAATTGGCAATTTTTTATCCTCAATGTCTTGACTTCATGCACACCGAGTTTGTGGCGATTGGTTGAATTCCCTAGGAGAAGTGTTTTAAATTCCTGAGCATGCGTTTCCAAACAACCCTAAATAGCCGACTTCCTGTTGGGCTGGCGTAAAACTTAGAACACGAAAGTTGTTTGGCCCGATGACATCTATATGTGTACCGAGTTTCAGATTATTACATGCAAGCGTGTTTGATATATGGACAAGTGTTCAAACCTCGTTCCAGGGGGCGCTGTCGAGCCCCCCTGCCACGTTCCGGGTACCAGCTTCAGCCCGGCCCTGATGGCCGCGGGTTCTGACCCGTGTGCAAAGTTTCAAGAGTTTTCGAGCACGTTAAGGGCCCCAAAAGTGCCCAAAAGGTAGTAAAAAAATAATAAAAATAATAATAAATATAGCTGCGAGCAGCGATTACGGGCCCAAGCCGGTGGCACCGCAACCCCGGTGCCTTTAGTTACCTAAAGGCACCGGGGTGGCGGTGTCGCCTGCTTTGGCCCTTCATCGCTGCTCGCAGCTATATTTATATATATATATATATATATATATATATATATATATATATATATATATATAAGAAGCCGGTGACACCGCCACCCTGGTGCCTTTAGGGTTATTGTGAACGACGTACAAAAACGTAGCCCTGCTTTGACTGTCGAAAAGAAGTGTGCTGTAGAGCTTGCATCAGTGTGGGCTCTGCAAAAGTGCGCATAGAGGGCACATATCAACCACAAAGTATGCGTGAGCAACCTTCTGAAACCTAAAATGACAAATGAGACACCCTACAGAAGGTCTCATGGATTTTACGGACACATGAAATAAGTACACAAGACTGAAAATTCATATGAAGTGTGCCATGTGGGACAGGGCCTATGATCGTGAACCACAATAGCCACTTACATTGATTTTGCCCGGCCATCATTTCCCATGTTTGATTTCTGTATTTGACCGATTGTTTACCGTTGCTGACTACATTCTGCCTGGCCCAATCTGGATTGTTTATTGGACTCTGATTCTTGCTGCCTGCCTCGGCCCTTTGCCTGTCAACCTGGTTTGTCTCTGCCTTTTCTGTTCTGCCCTTTTTGCCATTGCTCACCCTTTCTGTCTTGACCATTCTTAATAAAAAGCTGCAAATGGATCCCCCTGGCCTGACCCTGCCTCGTTACAACACATATGCTGCATCTGCTCGCTATCTGCCGAAGGCTCTGGTAGTTCCGCTTCAGCACTGATGATGTTGTAGGAATAGTGCGCTCTGTTTGGTCTGGATTATTCGGGATTTTTTTATTTTATACAGAAATAAGTTATTTATAATTCAGATGAGAATAAAGTTAGTGTTGATTAAAATGAAGGAAAACTTTGATTGTATTGATCTGAAATATAGCACATTAATTTTAAATTCATTTAGGTTCAATTACCAAATATACAATCTTAATTTAATTTAAAGCAAACAATACATTTAAATACATTTAAAAACATATATGGGTTATATTAATATTTTGGAGAAAAAATAATATGTATATATATTATTAAAAATAATTATATATATATATATATATATATATATATATATATATATATATATATATACAAAAAGACAAGGCCTTAAAGTTAAGCTTGAACAAGGGTTAAACTCTTGTCACTAACAGACACCAAGGCACAATCACACGCACACACACACAGACACACACACAGTTTAAAAGCAAAAAGATATTTATCCAACCCCATTTAAAAACAGTCTGTGAGTGCCATCTTTTGGACATCCATCATATTGCATAGGTTTTCAAAAATTTTAAGGAAAACATATATTAATCTAATATATACAGGTCCTTCTCAAAAAAATAGCATATTGTGATAAAGTTCATTATTTTCCATAATGTAATGATAAAAATTAAACTTTCATATATTTTAGATTCATTGCACACCAACTGAAATATTTCAGGTCTTTTATTGTTCTAATACTGATGATTTTGGCATACAGCTCATGAAAACCCAAAAATCCTATCTCAAAAAATTAGCATATTTCATCCGACCAATAAAAGAAGTGTTTTTAATACAAAAAAAGTCAACCTTCAAATAATTATGTTCAGTTATGCACTCAATACTTGGTCGGAATCCTTTTGCAGAAATGACTGCTTCAATGCGGCGTGGCATGGAGGCAATCAGCCTGTGGCACTGCTGAGGTGTTATGGAGGCCCAGGATGCTTCGATAGCGGCCTTAAGCTCATCCAGAGTGTTGGGTCTTGCGTCTCTCAACTTTCTCTTCACAATATCCCACAGATTCTCTATGGGGTTCAGGTCAGGAGAGTTGGCAGGCCAATTGAGCACAGTAATACCATGGTCAGTAAACCATTTACCAGTGGTTTTGGCACTGTGAGCAGGTGCCAGGTCGTGCTGAAAAATGAAATCAGATGGAAGCATGAAGTGCTCCAAAATCTCCTGATAGCTAGCTGCATTGACCCTGCCCTTGATAAAACACAGTGGACCAACACCAGCAGCTGACATGGCACCCCAGACCATCACTGACTGTGGGTACTTGACACTGGACTTCAGGCATTTTGGCATTTCCTTCTCCCCAGTCTTCCTCCAGACTCTGGCACCTTGATTTCCGAATGACATGCAAAATTTGCTTTCATCCGAAAAAAGTACTTTGGACCACTGAACAACAATCCAGTGCTGCTTCTCTGTAGCCCAGGTCAGGAGCTTCTGCCGCTGTTTCTGTTTCAAAAGTGGCTTGACCTGGGGAATGCGGCACCTTTAGCCCATTTCCTGCACACGCCTGTGCACGGTGGCTCTGGATGTTTCTACTCCAGACTCAGTCCACTGCTTCCGCAGGTCCCCCAAGGTCTGGAATCGGTCCTTCTCCACAATCTTCCTCAGGGTCCGGTCACCTCTTCTCGTTGTGCAGCGTTTTTTGCCACACTTTTTCCTTCCCACAGACTTCCCACTGAGGTGCCTTGATACAGCACTCTGGGAACAGCCTATTTGTTCAGAAATTTCTTTCTGTGTCTTACCCTCTTGCTTGAGGGTGTCATTGATGGCCTTCTGGACAGCAGTCAGGTCGGCAGTCTTACCCGTGATTGCGGTTTTGAGTAATGAAACAGGCTGGGAGTTTTTAAAAGCCTCAGGAATCTTTTGCAGGTGTTTAGAGTTAATTAGTTGATTCAGATGATTAGGTTAATAGCTCGTTTAGAGACTCTTTTCATGAGATGCTAATTTTTTGAGATAGGAATTTTGGGTTTTCATGAGCTGTATGCCAAAATCATCAGTATTAAAACAATAAAATACCTTAAATATTTCAGTTGGTGTGCAATGAATCTAAAATATATGAAAGTTTAATTTTTGTCATTACATTATGGAAAATAATGAACTTTATCACAATATGCTAATTTTTTGAGAAGGACCTGTATATATATATATATATATATATATATATATATATATATATATATATATATATATATATATATATATATATATATATATATATATATATATTTATAGCACATATGTATAAATGAACAGGCTTGCGATGTCAAGATTGCAATGCTGGAATGTGTGTGTGTGTGTGTGGGTGGGTGTGGGTGGCTCAGCGCGATTGAACAGTGTGTTACACATAAAAACATACTCCGTCATTTTCTTCATACAGGACATCATTCAAACTGCAAAGTGTTTACTTATATTTGTGTACACTCGCAATAAAACACAACATTGTGTTTTTGTTAAATAAATTAAAGTAATACATCCACCCGAAATGGCACTAATTTTAAAATTAAACTAAAATACTCACGGCTGCACGGGCATTCATAACTGTGCGCGCCCACGGTGAGGAACGAGCAGAACAGAGTGAACGTTGTTTAGTTCATTCCTACTTCCATAGGAATTAATTGAAAAAGCTTGCTCTACTCTGCACCATTATTAATGTCTTGTGCGGACGTCCGTATTTTACTTCAACTTCCAAGTTAGCAATTTTAAAGCTCCCAGCGGTGTCACACGTTGATTAACCGGAGGGAAAATATTCCCATAGTAACATCCCTAATATTTATATATAAATAAAATAGGCCTACCTGATTTTTAACACAAGAGGGCAGTATAGCACTATGTATGATTTGAAAATTTTTTTTTTTTTTTTGACTAAACAACCATTCTGGCTGTTTTTAAACTTAAACATAATTCTTTAATTGAAAAAAATGAATAAAATGGGTTTAGTTCTAATATTTGTATAATTTTATATAAAAATAAATGGTGTATAATTACATTTTAGAAAGATATGAGACATTTCCTGATTCTTTTTTTGACATTAATTTAATCCCTCACCATAGCAAAACCGTTTGAGATATTCAATATCCGTTCACAATTTAGCATCTTTAATGTATTTTCATCATGTTGAAAAAGTTTGGCGTGAATAAAATAAACTACTTAGGAGGAGTAGCTAAAAACTCAGAATCTGAAATCCACATTCAAACCAAAATATCTGACTTCCTGTTGGTCGTAGCTAATGACTGTAAATTAGAAAGTTGTCCGACTCGAAGAGTACAATATACATACCGAGTTTTGTTACTGTAGATAAAACTAACCCCCCCCACTTTTGACAAAAGCATTTAGAAAGTGACACACTTCCTGCTGCCAGTTGGTGGCGCTATAACTTTGACTCACAATAGTCACATCCATGTGATCGGCCTCTTACAGCAAACACACTGCTGAAGTTTCATCAAGATCAGTTAATGTATGATGAAGTTATAACACACTTCCTGTTTCCATTTTTCGCCATAAATTTGTTTCCTCGCCACGGCCAAACCGTTCGAGATATCAAAAATCCGTCTGCAATTTAGCATCCTCAATGTGTTGACCTCAAGGTGACCGCGTTTGGCAGTAAACGGATGCAATCTCTAGGAGAAGTACTTCAAATTCCAGAGCAAGCGTTCTCCAAACAACCCATAATAGCCGACTTTCTGTTGGGCTGGCGTAAAACTTGACCGAGGGAAAGTTGTTTGGCCCGATGAGATCTATATGTGTACTGAGTTTCATATTAATTCATGCAAGCGTGTTTGATCTATTGACCAAGTTTTGGGGACCCCATTCAAGGGGGCGCTGTTGAGCCCCCCTGCCACGCCCGGGTACCAGCTTCAGCCCGGCCGTGATGGCCGTGAGCTCTGACCTGTGTGCAAAGTTTCAAGAGTTTTTGAGCACGTTAAGGGCCCCAAAAGCTCCTGAAACCTTTAAAAGCAATAGACAAATTCCCCAAACCCCACACACACACAGAGACCGAGGGAGAGGGAGGGAGAAAATTCTCCTGAAAATCACATTCAAACCAAAATATCTGACTTCCTGTTGGTCGGAGCTAATCACTGTAAATTAGAAAGTTGTCCGGCTCGAGGAGAACAATATACATACCGAGTTTTGTTACTGTAGGTAAAACTAATACCCCATTTTTGACTAAAGGTGGCGCTACTGAGCCCCTCACCACACCCGTTTCTGAAACTTTGCACATGTCTACTGGCTAATAAATGTGATGTGTCTATCGAGTTTCATACAATTTCAAGCATGCTAAGAGTCTCAAAAGCATCAAACAAGAATATTAAAGTTTGATGCGTTGCCAAGGCAACATTATCTTAGATATTAAATAATCCTTTCACAGGTCTACATCTGGCGTGTGTTTACATTATACAGATGAAGTTTGAAGCAAATCGGGTAAAAATAAGAGGGTGATTTCAAAGCATTTTGAAAGTGACACACTTTCTGCTGCCAGTTGGTGGCGCTATGACTTTGACTCACAATAGTCACATCCATGTGATCGGTCTCTTACAGCGAACACACTGTTGAAGTTTCATCAAGATCAGTTAATGTATGCTGAAGTTATAACACTTCCTGTTTCACGTTTCTCTCCATAATTTCGTTTCCTCGCCACGGCCAAACCATTCGAGATATCAAAAATCCCCTGGCAATTTTTCATCCTCAATGTATTGACTTCATGCTGACCGAGTTTTGTGCCATTTCTTTGAATTCTCTAGGAGAAGTACTTTAAATTCCATTGCATGCGTTTTACAAACAACCCTAAATAGCCGACTTCCTGTTGGGCTGGCGTAAAAAGTAAGAGTATGAAGTATATATGAATCGATGAGATCTATATGTGTACCGAGTTTCATATTCTTACATGCAAGCGTGTTTGATTTATGGACCAAGTTTTCGGACCCCGTTCCAGGGGGCGCTGTCTAGCCCCCCTGCCACGCCCGGGTACCATCTTCAGCCCGACCCTGATGGCCGCGGGTTCTGACCCGCGTGCAAAGTTTCAAGAGTTTTCGGGCACGTTAAGGGCCCCAAAAGTGCACGAATAGTCGTAAGAAAAATAAAAGAGAAAAAAAAAATAATCCTAAGGAAAACAATAGGGCTCTGCGCCCTTTCAGGGCTTGGGCCCTAATAATCCTAAGGAAAACAATAGGGCTCTGCGCCCTTTCAGGGCTTGGGCCCTAATAATAATAAATAATCCTTAGGAAAACAATAGGTCCTTCGCCTTTTCAAGGCTTGGGCCCTAATTAAAAGAACAATAATAATCCTTAGGAAAACAATAGGGCCTTCGCCTTTTCAAGGCTTGGGCCCTAATAAATAAATAATCCTAAGGAAAACAATAGGGCTCTGCGCCCTTTCAGGGCTTGGGCCCTAAAAAGAAGAATAATAATAATCCTAAGGAAAACAATAGGGCTCTGCGCCCTTTCAGGGCTTGGGCCCTAAATATAGCTGCGAGCAGCGATGATGGGCCCAAGCCGGTGGCACCGCAACCCCGGTGCCTTTAGTTAGCTAAAGGTGGCGCTACTGAGCCCCTCACCACGCCCGTTTCTGAAACTTTGCACATGTCTACTCGCTAATAAATTAGATGTGTCTGGCGAGTTTCATGCAATTTCAAACATGCTAAGAGTCTCAAAAGCATCAAAAAAGAATATTAAAGTTTGATGCGTTGCCATGGCAACATTATCTTAGATATTAAATAATCCTTTCACAGGTCTACATCTGGCGTCTGTTTACATTATACAGATGAAGCTTGAAGCAAATCGGGTAAAAATAAGAGGGTGATTTCAAAGCACTTTGAAAGTGACATACTTCCTGCTGCCAGTTGGTGGCGCTATAATTTGACTCAAAATACTTACATCCATGTGATCGGCCTCTTACAACGAACACACTGCTGAAGTTTCATCAAGATCAGTTAATGTATGCTGAAGTTATAACACACTTCCTGTTTCCATTATTCGCCATAAATTAGTTTCCTCGCCACGGCCAAACCGTTCGAGATATCAAAAATCCCCTGGCAATTTTTCATCCTCAATGTCTTGACTTCATGCACACCCAGTTTGGTGATGATCGGGTGAATTCCCTAGGAGAAGTGTTTTAAATTCCTGAGCATGCGTTTCCAAACAACCCTAAATAGCCGACTTCCTGTTGGGCTGGCGTAAATTATTAGGGCAGATCTAACAGATTAAACAGATCTAGCAGTTTTTAAGGCTTTTCTGTACGCAATCATGCTCTCTCTCCAAGAAATTCAAAAAACGTCTAGTTTTGTTTTCTTCCAGTTGCGCTCCATATTTCTGGCTGCTCTCTTAAGGGCCCGAGTGTGCCCGTTGTACCACGGCGTTGGACTGTTTTTTTTTAATCTTCTTTAAGTGCAAAGGAGAAACTGTGTCTAAAGTGCTGGAAAAGAGAGAGTCAAAAGTTTCTGTCACAATATCGAGTTCTTCTAAGCTATGATGAGGAGATGAAACTGATCAGGAATATTATAATAAAGCAATCTTTAGTGGCAGAAGTGATAGTTCTAACATATTTGTAACACGGAGTCGGCTTTGCAACCTTTGCTAAATGGAGTATACACAAGACTAGATAATGATCTGAGATGTCATCGCACTGCTTCAGTAATGACGCAGCAGACACAAGGGGATCCATTCACAGCTTTTATTAGAGTAGTCAAACAGGCAGGAATCAACAACAGCAAACAGGGCAACGGAGAAAAGGCAGAGACAAACCAGATAACAGGCAATGGTCGGGGTAGGCAGCGAGAAGCAAGGTCCAGTAAGAAATCCAAGTAGGGGCAAGCAGAGAACAAGCAGAAACGGGATACACAGTCCAAGGTCAAGGTAAATAATAAATCCACAGGAGGAAACGCTCGGTAATGACAGCCATGAAAGTCAAGACTTCGCACCGGTGTGGTGCGTGGGAAGTGGTTTATATGTGTGTGTGTGTGAATGAGATGCAGGTGTGTGTGTAATCAGCGCAGTGCAGGTGCATGGTGTAATCAGACCAGGGAGATGGGAAATCAGTCCAGGCATGAAGGGAAATGTAGTCTGTGATCACCCAGAGAGTGTGTGGCTAATCGTGACACGTGATCACCCAGGGAGTGCGTGGCTAATTGTGACAGAGCCCCCCCCCCCCCCCCCCCCCCTTAAAGAGCGGCTTCCAGACGCTCAAAAAAAACTAAAAACACACAAAAGTCCAGGAGGGTGGTGAAGCGGAGGTGGTCTTGGGGGAGGGAACGGGACCCTGGCATTGCAATGGTGGACCTGGGTCATGGAGCATGGGCGGACCAGGCTGTGCAAGCCCAGGGCGGAGCAGGCTGTGCAGGCGACCAGGGCGGAGCAGGCTGTTCAGGGGACCAAGGTGGACCAGACAGTTCAGGTGGCCAGGGTGGATCAGACAGTTCAGGGGACCAAGGTAGACCAGACAGTTCAGGGGATCAAGGTTGATCAGACAGTTCAGGTGGCCAGGGTGGACCAGATAGTTCAGGTGGCCAAGGTGGCGCGGCCTCCATGGTCCCCTCAGGGAACCTACTGCCCCCCCAAAAATTTTCTTGGGGGCAGCTATGGGGTTATGGGCCGGAACAGACCCCGGCTCAGGAACAAATGGAACAGACACCGGTTCAGGAACAGACACCGGTTTAGGAACAGACACCGGCTCAGGAACAGACACCGGCTCAGGAACAGACACCGGCTCAGGAACAGACACCGGGATGGCCATCTTGTCTGGAGACACTGGCTCAGCTGCGGCCATCTGTCCGGAGACACTTGTCCGAAGACACTGGTTCGGAGGCGTCCATCTTGTCCGAAGACACTGGCTCGGCGGCGGCCATCGTGTCCGGAGACACTGGCTCGGTGGCGGCCATCTTGTCCGGAGACAATGGCTCGGCAGACGTGACGTGAAGTGCAGGCTCGGCTGGACTGACGTGGAGTGCAGGCTCGGCTTGACTGACGTGAAGTGCAGGCTCGGCTGGACTGACGTGGAGTGCAGGCTCGGCTGGGCTGACGTGAAATGCAGGCTCGGCTGGGCTGACGTGGAGTGCAGGCTCGGCTGGGCTGACGTGGAGTGCAGGCTCGGCTGGACTGACGTGAAGTGTAGGCTCGGCTGGACTGACGTGAAGTGCAGGCTCGGCGGGAAGAGACCCAGACAGGGCGGTCTTGGCGGGACGAGACTCAGGCAGCACAGTCTCGGCGGGACGAGACTCAGGCAGGACAGTCTCGGCGGGACGAGACTCAGGCAAGACAGTCTCGGCGGGACGAGACTCAGGCAGGACAGTCTCGGCGGAAAGAGACTCAGGCAGGACAGTCTCGGCGGAACGAGACTCAGGTGTGTGTGTAATCAGCGCAGTGCAGGTGTATAGTGTAATCAGTACAGGGAGATGCATGAAGGGAAATGTAGTCCGTGATCACCCAGGGAGTGTGTGGCTAATCGTGACACGTGATCACCCAGGGAGTGCGTGGCTAATCGTAACAGCTGCAGAATTTCAACGACATTGATTCCATGTGACAACATTAGATCTAAAGTATGATTATGACAATGAGTGGGTCCTGACACATGTTGTCTAACTCCAATAGAGTTCAGAATGTCTCTAAATGGCAATCCCAATGCGTCTTTTTCGTTATCTATATGTATATTAAAATCACCAACAATTAGGACTTTATCTGCAGCCAGTACTAACTACGATAAAAAAAATCAGTAAATTCTTTGCTAAAGTCTGTATGGTGCCCTGGTGGCCTGCAGGCCCGGGGTGGGTAATCGGGAGAATCGGGAGAATTCCCGGTGGGCCGCTTCACTTTTGGGCCGGTCAAGGAATTTTTTTGTTATTTTTATTTTTTTTTACATTTGACAGGTTAGTCTATCTTCTCTTAAATTAGGCTACACACATTCCGCATTCTGACAGGTTGTTGCGTTGTCAACCTATTCACAAGCAAAATCCATCCATCCATCCATCTTCTTCCGCTTATCCGGGGCCGGGTCGCGGGGGCAGCAGTCTGAGCAGAGATACCCAGACTTCCCTCTCCCTGGACACTTCATCCAGCTCTTCCGGGGGGACACAGAGGCGTTCCCAGGCCAGCCGGGAGACATAGTCTCTCCAGCGTGTCCTAGGTCTTCCCCAGGGTCTCCTCCCAGTGGGACGTGCCCGGAACACCTCCCCGGGAAGGCGTCCAGGAGGCATCCGGAACAGATGCCCGAGCCACCTCAGCTGACCCCTCTCGATGTGGAGGAGCAGCGGCTCTACTCTGAGCTCCTCCCGAGTGACCGAGCTTCTCACCCTATCTCTAAGGGATCGGCCAGCCACCCTGCGGAGAAAGCTCATTTCGGCCGCCTGTATCCGGGATCTTGTCCTTTCGGTCATGACCCAAAGCTCATGACCATAGGTGAGAGTAGGAACGTAGATTGACCGGTAAATCGAAAGCTTTGCCTTACGGCTCAGCTCCTTCTTCACCATAAGAGACCGGTACATCGACCGCATTACTGCAGAAGCTGCACCGATCCGTCTGTCAATCTCCCGTTCCATCCTTCCCTCACTCGTGAACAAAACCCCAAGATACTTAAACTCCTCCACTTGAGGAAGGATCTCTCCACCAACCTGAAGTGAGCAAGCCACCCTTTTCCGACTGAGGACCATGGCCTCGGATTTGGAGGTGCTGATTTTCATCCCAGCCGCTTCACACTCGGCTGCAAACCGTCCCAGTGCATGCTGAAGGTCCTGGTGTGAAGGGGCCAACACGACAACATCATCCGCAAAAAGCAGAGACAAAATCGCGTGGTCCCCAAACCTGACACCCTCCGGCCCCTGGCTGCGCCTAGAAATTCTGTCCATAAAAACTATGAACAGAACCGGCGACAAAGGGCAGCCCTGCCGGAGTCCAACATGCACCGGGAAGAAGTCTGACTTACTACCGACAATGCGAACCAAGCTCCTGCTTCGGTCATCAGGGACCGGACAGCCCTTAGCAAAGGACCCCGGACCCCATACTCCCGGAGCACCCTCCACAGGCCGCCGCGAGGGACACAGTCGAATGCCTTCTCCAAATCCACAAAGCACATGTGGACTTGTTGGGCAAACTCCCATGAACCCTCCAGCACCCTGTAGAGAGTATAGAGCTGGTCCAGTGTTCCACGGCCTGGACGAAAACCGCACTGTTCCTCCTGAATCCGAGGTTCCACTATCGGCCGTATTCTCCTCTCCAGTACCCTGGCATAGACTTTCCCAGGGAGGCTGAGAAGTGTGATCCCCCTGTAGTTGGAACACACCCTCCGGTCCCCCTTCTTAAAAAGAGGGACCACCACCCCGGTCTGCCATCCCAGAGGCACTGTCCCCGACCGCCACGCGATGCTGCAGAGGCGTGTCAGCCAAGACAGCCCCACAACATCCAGAGACTTGAGGTACTCAGGGCGGATCTCATCCACCCCCGGTGCCTTGCCACCGAGAAGTTTCTTGACTACCTCGGTGACCTCAGCTAGGGTGATGGACGAGTCCACCTCTGAGCCCTCAGCCTCTGCTTCCTCAATAGAAGATGTGACGGCGGGATTGAGGAGATCCTCGAAGTATTCCTTCCACCGTCCGACGACATCCCCAGTTGAGGTCAACAGCCGCCCACCTCCACTGTAAACAGCGTTGGTAGGGCATTGTTTCCCTCTCCTGAGGCGCCGGACAGTTTGCCAGAATCTCTTCGAGGCCAGCCGATAGTCCTTCTCCATGGCCTCACCGAACTCCTCCCAGGCCCGAGATTTTGCCTCCACAACCACCCGGGCTGCAGTCCGCTTGGCCTGCCGGTACCTGTCAGCTGCCTCAGGAGTCCCACAAGCCAACCAGGCCCGAAAGGACTCCTCCTTCAGCTTGACGGCATCCTTTACTTCCGGTGTCCACCACCGGGTTCGGGGATTGCCGCCTCGACAGGCACCGGAGACCTTACGGCCACAGCTCCGAGCAGCCGCTTCGACAATGGAGGTGGAGAACATGGTCCACTCAGACTCAATATCTCCATCCTCCCTCGGGATCCGGTCGTGGCTCCGCCGGAGGTGGGAGTCGAAGATCTCTCTGACAGGAGACTTGGTCAAACGTTCCCAGCAAACCCTTACAGTACGCTTGGGTCTTCCGAGTCTGTCCAGCCTCCTCCCCCGCCATCGGATCCAACTCACCACCAGGTGGTGATCAGTTGACAGCTTCGCTCCTCTCTTCACCCGAGTGTCCAAGACATACGGCTGCAGGTCAGATGAAACGACCACAAAGTCGATCATCGACCTGCGACCTAGGGCGTCCTGGTGCCACGTGCACTGGTGGACACCCTTATGCTTGAACATGGTGTTCGTTATGGACAAACTGTAACTAGCACAGAAGTCCAATAATTGAACACCGCTCGGGTTCAGGTCGGGGGGGCCGTTCCTCCCAATCAAGCCCCTCTAGGTGTCACTGTCGCTGCCCACGTGAGCATTGAAGTCCCCCAGTAGAACGACGGAGTCCCCAGTCGGAGCACTTTCCAGCACTCCTCCCAGAGACCCCAAGAAGGCCGGGTACTCTGCACTGCCGTTTGGCCCGTAGGCACACACGACAGTGAAAGACCTATCCCGACCCGTAGGCACAGGGAAACGACCCTCTCGTTCACCGGGGTAAACTCCAACACATGGCGGCTGAGCTGGGGGGCTATAAGCAAACCCACACCAGCCCGTCGCCTCTCACCATGGGCAACTCCAGAGTGGTGAAGAGTCCATCCTCTCTCAAGGAGTGTGGTTCCAGAGCCCAAGCCATGCGTAGAGGTGATCCCGACTATCTCTAGTCGGAACCTCTCAACCTCACGCACCATCTCAGGCTCCTTCCCCGCCAGCGAGGTGATGTTCCACGTCCCTAAGGCTAGTTTCCGTGTCCAGGGATCGGGTAGTCGAGGTCCCCGCCTTCGACTGCCACCCGATCCTCTCTGTACCGGCCCCTTACGGCTCTTCCTGCAGGTGGTGAGCCCACGGGAAGGCGGTCCCACGTCACTCCTTCGGGCTGAGCCGGGAGCCCCAACCCCGGGCCTGGCTCCATGGTGGGGCCCCGGCTGCGCCATACCGGGCGACGTCACGGTCCTTAGATGTTTGTCCATCATAAGGGGATTTTGAACCGCTCTTAGTCAGACCCGTCGCCTAGGACCTGTTTGCCTTGGGAGGCCCTACCAGGGGCAGATAGCCCCAGACAACATAGCTCCTAGGGTCATTCGGGTACTCAAACTCCTCCACCACGTTAAGGTGGCAGTTCAAGGAGGGGTCACAAGCAAAATATTAAATTTAATTAAAGGGGTGGTAAAACACGATTTCACTTTTCTAACTTTAGCTAGTAATGTTGCTGTTTGAGCATAAACAACATCTGCAAAGTTACAGTGCTCAAAGTTCAAAGCAAAGGGAGATATTTGCTTTTAAAGAAATCAATTTCTAAGGACTACAGCAAACGGCCGGTAGGGACTACACGACATTCCTCCAGGGTTGCTAACGTCAGTAACCCCAATATTTACATAAACCCCTCCTCCGAGAATACTAAATAAGGGCGTGGCCATTTTTGCTTTGGAGAAGAGTTGTTGTGGTATACTAGGCTGTTGTTGCCGCAATGCCGTCGAAACGCTGTTATTTTTACCCGGATTGCAGGTTCACTTTGTTCAGCCTTCCTAGGGTCGGGGGAGTTAGGGATCAATGGTTAAAATTTATTTTTAACAAGGTCCCTCATAATTATTACCCAAATCTCGCTCTCTGTGCTGCACACGGAAGAAAGCTTCCACAATCTTCGCGAGCTCAATGCAGGATTCGCACAACGGCTTGTCCTGCAAGATGGAGCAGTTCCAACTTTAAGAACAGAAGCCGTTGTTTACGGCCACAACCTGTAAGTATGATTTATTTTTCGTCGATGTGTTTTCCTGCAATAGTTCGTATTGTTAATTGTACGTTGCAGCAAGGAAGTAAACAAATGAGAATGCTGTTTGGCTCTGCAAACCAGCTTGTTAAATGCTCATTCAAACCTAACGTTACAAACTTTTTTTAAATCTCAACAGCGAACTTGGAATTAGTGTTAATTATTCTTTGATTAGAGCTTTTATGTATTGTTTATCTACATGCTTGTTTATCTACAGGCATGCTAAACATGGTTCTGTGTTTGATTTGGCTAACTTACTGTAGTAACGTTAAAGCCAATGTTTAGTGTTCGTTTTGGGTTAATAGTTCTGGCGACAGATATTTGGCTACAAATCGTTCTAAAAATACAAAAGTAACAGTGCCATACACTCAGTAATGATCACTATAGATCCGCAGTCTTTACTAAAAAAAAATCCCTTTGAGGACTGTAACGTTAGTATAATTTGTTAGAACGATTATATGAAATTCTTGTTTATGAATATGAAGCTTATTTTTTGTAATACTATAATAATTAGCACAATTTAATTACAGCATATCTAAAAAGAAATGAGACAGAAACAACAACAAAAAACAAACCTTTCTGAAACGTCGTTTAACTGCCGTTCTTGAACAGGTTCTGCTCGATCATCTTCACTAACATTCTCTGGGTCCAATTGACGCCATTGTTTATAATACACCAAAGCACAAACTACTGGTAAAGTTAAGGGGCGTGACGTTTCCGAAAAACGTGCACTAGGCGGTTAGCGAATCACAACACACTGGGCCAGCTAACCAATCTGAGCCCATTGCGTATTTTTGAGGGACTGGCTTCATAGAACCCGGAAACCATCAGACCATTTTTACAAGAAGGGACAGAGCAGTGTAGAATAAAGGTAAAATATTGAAAAATAATGCAATTTTTTAAAAACGAAGCATGAACACGTTACAGTGCACCCCACGAACACAATCAAGCCTTCGAAAAAATGGAAAAAATGGAAAAAATTACCACCCCTTTAAAATATTAGCCTTTTTGTATCACCCAATATATAGCGATTCATAGACTTTGCAAATATTATGCAACTATTGATAACAAAACTCAAGCTTGATCTGTGTATGCAGTAAAATTACCTCTTAATTATTTTTTTTGCAGCTTCTGAGCAGCAGATAAGCCAGTCCCCTGCTGAACATGAAGAGGCCATGACTACAGGGACAGGTAGAGAGGATACCAGGATACCGGATGTCTGAAATGTAAGATAATATTTAATATTCAACATTAACTTACTAACATTATAAAAGCGATATCATACTCATAATTGTGAATATCAGATCCGCACTGATATTTAGAACATCCTACGGAATGACTATGGTCTTTATTTTCACGTTCCGTGTAATAGAATCGCCAATAACTAGGGCACATTCAGCAGGATTCACAGTGGGTGTTTCACTGAGTGGGGAATATCTATTTGTCAAGGTTATCGGAACGGAAGAGCGGTGTTTTGTCCCATGACTATAGCATCTCATGGTCACCCCGCTGCACAGGCCCCCGCTGCACAGGCTCTACAGCCGGAACCGAGCAATGTACAGAGTTCACTAAGCTAGTCGCATCCAAAGCAGTATCTAAAGTCCTTGAATTCTTACAATCCTCGATTAAAGTTTGGATGCGTGCCTCTAGTTCTTAAATCTTCTCTGTCAGCCTGACTATCTCCCTGCATTTATCACATGTGTAGTCCTCACTGCTGACAGAGAAGGCTATACTATACATGTGACACGAAGTGCAAGTGACAATACTCACCGTGTTTGTTGACTGATCCAACTTACCACAGTTGTTTAATAGACTCGTCAAAGGCACGAGAGCGCACACGAGATGGCAAGCATGGATGGCAGGTTAACAGGCTAGCGAGATACTAGCGTGTTGTGCTAGCGATAACGATTTAGATAAAAGCTAGCGATGTCAGGTTAATGTGATAGGCACTATTAGACAATATCTAATATATGTTGATGAGTAAGTTATATTTAACAATATAAACAACAAGGAATGATAGTAAATAGAGATTCAAAGCTATATGGAGCATACAGACGCAAACCAGCAGCAAGGCAGACAGGAGCAATTTATCAAATACAACGTCAAATA
Organism: Gila orcuttii; assembly: GCA_026230005.1. Taxonomy (NCBI): domain Eukaryota; kingdom Metazoa; phylum Chordata; class Actinopteri; order Cypriniformes; family Leuciscidae; genus Gila; species Gila orcuttii. The sequence goes on from JAPDVR010000017.1 coordinate 20,808,366, forward strand.
AATTATATATATACAGTTGTGGTCAGAATTAATGGCCCCTGGCAAATATGACCAAAAAAGGCTGTAAAAAATAAATCTGCATTGTATATCCTTTTGATCTTTCATTCAAATTGCAAAAAATCTAAACTTTCATTGAAGTAAAAGAATTGAAAGTGGGGGGGAAATCACATTATGAAATAAATGTTTTTCTCCAAAACACGTTGGCCACAATTATTGGCAGGGTGACTAGGCACATGAAATTGTCTAGCTATGACTTCTAGTTTCACAGGAGTTTAAAGGGGTGGTAAAACACATTTTTTCGAAGGCTTGATTGTGTTTGTGGGATGCACTGTAACATGTGTTCATGCTTCGTTTGTAAAAAATTGCATTATTTTTCATATATTTTACCTTTATTCTACACTGCTCTGTCCCTCCTTTTAAAAAAGGATTCTATGAAGCCAGTTCCTCAAAAATACGCAATGGGCTCAGATTGGTTAGCTGGCCCAGTGAGTTGTGATTCGCTAACCGCCTAGTGCACGTTTTTCGGAAACGTCACGCCCCTTACCTAAGACTGCGGATCTATAGTGATCGTTACTGACTGTATGGCACCATTACTTTTGTATTTTTAGAATGATTGTAGCCAAATATCTGTCGCCAGAACTATTAACCCAAAACGAACACTAAACATTGGCTTAACTACAGTAGCCAAATCAAACACAGAACCATGTTTAGCATGCCTGTAGATAAACAAGCATGTAGATAACAATACATAAAAGCTCTAATCATAGAATAATTTACACTAATTCCAAGTTCGCTGTTGAGATTAAAAAAAAGTTTGTAACGTTAGGTGTTTGTCGGATAATGTTAAGTAAGAATGAGCATTTAACAAACTGGTTTGCAGAGCCAAACAGCATTGTCATTTGTTTACTTCCTTGCTACAACGTACAATTAACAATACGAACTATTACAGGAAAACACATAGACGAAAAATAAATCATACTTACAGGTTGTGGCCCGTAAACAACAGCTTCTGTTCTTAAAGTTGGAACTGCTCCATCTTTCAGGACAAGCCGTTGTGCGAATCCTGCATTGAACTCGCGAAGATTGTGGAAGCTTTCCTCCGTAAAATGTGCAGCACAGAGAGCGAGATTTGGGTAATAATTACGAGGGACCGAGTTAAAAATAAATTTTAACCATTGATCCCTAACTCCCCCGACCCTAGGAAGGCTGAACAAAGTGGACCTGCAATCCGGATAAAAATAACAGTGTTTCAACGGCATTGCGGGAACAACACTCCAGCCTACTATACCACAACAACTCTTCTCCAAAGCAATATAAAATGGCCTCGCCCCGATTATTTAGTATTCTCGGAGGAGGGGTTTAGTGGGGTTAGTGATGTCAGCAACCCTGGAGTAATGTCGTGTAGTCCCTACCGGCCGTTTGCTGTAGTCCTTAGAAATTGATTTCTTTAAAAGCAAATATCTCCCTTTGCTTTGAACTTTGAGCGTTGCAACTTTGCAGATGTTGTTTATGCTCAAACAGCAACATTGTGTAATATTTCTGAGGATCTATTGACAGAAATGCAATATAAGATCCATAACTATGTTTTCAGTGGTGTATAAAGACCTTGCATAATGAACCATTATGTTTTTATTACCTTAGAATGAGACATTTATATCTCCATAACCGCGGGCACCCCCTTCTATGGAGGTCGACATATTGTGTCGTCCTGTTTCTACCGTAGCCGATAGCAAACAAACAGCGCTACAGAGCGCGTTTCGTCACTACCTTGAAAAAGAAGTTTTCAGTGGTGTATAAAGACCTTACTTAATGAACTGTTATATTTGTATTACCTTAGAATGAGCAGTTTCTATCTACATACACCGCGGATCCCCTTACATTGAAATGCGCCGACATGTTTCTACAGTAGCCATAAACGGACTAACGCGTTTCGTTACTATGTTGCTCTTCGTGCAAGGAAGCAAGCTTAGTTCAGCGAATAAAATACTGACACAATGATGAACAAGTAACAATAATATTCACAATAACATATAGTTTTACTGAATAATTAAGTAAACATAATTTCTTAATTTATACTTGTAAAGAAACCTCATTGCTGAACTGGCTACTCTCTGCTGTCTCAGACGATGACATATTTTCCTGTCGGCCACCATAACTTTTGTTGGTAGCAATTCGTAACCTCACCACTAGATGCCGCTAAAAATCACACACTGCACCTTTAATCATCCATCACAATGAGTAAAACCAAATAATATAGTTCTGATGTGCATCAAAAGATTGTTGAGCATCACAAAATAGAAGGTGGCTGTAAGAAAATAGCTAAAGAATTGAAAATCCCCATTTTGACCATCATGGCAATAATTAAGAAGTTCCAATCAACTAAAGATGTTACGAATCTTCCAGGAAGAGGACACGTGTCTATATTGTCTTAATGCACAGAGTTTAAGTGGCCAAAGACTCTTCAAGGATCACAGATTGCAAAGATTAGTTGAGTCTTGTGGTCAGAAGCCTACCACCAAAAAAAAAATCAACCAACCCCTACATCCCCACATGTTGTTTGGGAGGGTGTCAAGAAAAATCCTCCTCGCTCATCCAAAAACAAACTCCAGTGAATTCAGTTGTCAGACACGACTGGAACTTCAAACAGCACAGGGTTCTATGGTCAGATGAAACAAAAAAAAGAGCTTTTTGGCAGCAGACACGCTAGATGGGTTTGTTGCACATAAGAGTAAAAAGTACTCCATGTGTACAATTTAATATACCATTGGATCTTTAATGTTGTGGGCATATTTTTCTGCTGGAGGTCCTGGACATCTTGTTCAGATACATGGCATTCTATCAAATATCAACAGATAAAAAACAAAACCTGACGGCTTCTGCTAGAAAGCTTATAATGGTCCATGGTTGGATCTTCCATCAGGACAACGATCCAAAACAAACATAAAAATCAACACAAAAATGTGTTACGGAGTACCAAAATGAAGCTTCTGCCATGACCGTCCCAGTTCCCTGACCTGATGAGTGGAGTGAATTGAAAAGAAGAAGCACCAACATGGAGCTGGGAATCTGAAGGATCTGGAGAGATTCTGTATGAAGGAATGGTCTCTGATCTCTTGTCAGTTGTTCTCCAAACTCATCAGGCATTATAGGAGAAAACTCAGAGCTGTTATCTTGGCAAAAGGAGATTGCAAAAAGTATTTAATAAAAGGGTGCCAATAATTGTGGCCAACATGTTTTGGAGATTTTTTTTCTTTTTTTTCATAATGTGAAAAAAATGAAATGCTACCCTCCGAATGTGAACTATGGACGGGGCCTGCACCAAAGAACTTTACCATCCAATATTTTTGTTTTCACTTTCTGGTCTATTAATTATTAAATATCATTGTGATATCATCTGGCCTTCAGAGTCTTTCTGGTAGAAATGTAAGTATTGTATTGAGTTGGCTGCTACAGTCATAGATTCGGTGTGTGTTTGTGTGTATGTTCTGCAGCTGTGTTTTCCGCTGGTATTGTGTTCAGGTAAAAAGGTGCTCAGGCGTCAGATTGGCTGTGGTCATTGCGGTCGCTCTGGGGCTCTGCCTGGTGAAGTGTGACAGTTAAAGCTGTCAACAGAATAAAGATACAGTAGCCAAGCTGAGAGATTGACCTGACTGTCAGCCACTTACACTCAACAGATTTGATCCAATCAAACCAGAGATTTGTTCAATTCGCCGCACCCTGATTGAAAATGAGAAACTGGTGACATAATTCATTAACCAATGCTTCAACTGAAGACATGTGTATGTGGCCAAATTTCTTAACCTTTTGATACCTCATAAGTTTCCACACAATGGGCCCTATCATACACTCGGCGCAATGCGGCACAAGGCGCGAAGCAAGTGTTTTTTGCTAGTTTCAGACCGACGCAGTTATCATTTTCACGTCCTGCGCCACATTGTTTAAATAGCAAATGCATTTGCACCCATATGTGTGCCCATGGGTGTGCTAGTCTGAAAACGAGGTGTGTTCAGGTGCATTGTTGGCGCGTTGCTATTTTGAGGCAATTAAAATAGACTGCGCCATTCACTAACTGAAACCTGGTCTAAAGTCAATGGCGCAATAGTTTTTTGTTATTTAAAGAGCGTGTTAGTAATATATGCCTATAAGCGAGTCCACAACGTGCGTACACTTTGTCCCGTAGATGGTCTGCCTGCACGCTTTAACCTCACACACGAGCAGGTCCGTTTCCTCCCTAGAGAAGCGTTCTGTTTTTCCGCTTGGAAATTCCGCCATATAAAAAGCGAATCCGCCATGGCGCGAGGACAACTGGCTTTTAAAAGGGATTGTGAGATGAGACTCTAATTGGTTTATTGCACGTTACGCCTAAAACACACCTATTACTCATTAAGAGAATAGGGACAACCCTTTTAGACCATTTTTCCCGTCGTTAAACTAGCAAAAGTGGATTCGGACACGCCCTATGTGCACTTGCGCCATGCGCTTTTAGACCATGTGCTTAGATCGTTAAAATAGGGCCCAGTATGTCAGTTCCAAAACTTAGTGAGCTGCCAATGGAAGCAACAATTTTAAGCATCATAAGCTGTTAAGTGAAAGCCACTTAAATAATGCTCTTAAGCAGAATCGTATGTATCTTTAAGGAAGAGAACAATCCTGGAATGCATTGCGACAAGCTCAGTGAAAATCTAAGGTGGCTGTTGATTATAGATAATATAAAATAAATTAAAAATAAAGTTTTGCCATTATATTTTTCTCTTCTGATGTCTTAACTTGCACCTAAAATCTTAAAAGGGATAGATTACCCCAAAATGAAACCTATATGACTTACTGGCGCCCGGGAAGCGATAAGGGGTTAAGGCCCTTGCTCAAGGGCACTTCAGTCATTGCACTGGTCATTGGTTTATACTATCTACTTAGGCTGACAATGTTTTTGGGAAACCCAAATTGCCCATATTAGTCACTTACGGATAGGGGTTGCTTGACTACTGATTTCTGCTAGTCGATTTCTTATCAAAACAATACTTGAGTTACTTGACTACTCGTGGTTCATGCTACTGTAAATGAAAAGACACGGATTAGTTTTAATCATTAATGTTTATTAATGACGCAATGTCCGCTTTTAGGGGCCGCACACACATATCGTCTTTTGCGCGCTCAAGTTTGTTATTTCAAATGTTGGTGCGTGGGAAGCGCGCTCATAATGGAAGCGACGCGACCTATTTCGCGGTGAGATGAAAACATCTAAACACAGGTCATGTGACAAAAACCAACCGATCAGCTTGGGCCTTTCCGTAACAACATGGAAAGCTTGGCCGAACAGCTGATCATAGCTGTACAGGGCGGGTTATTATTTCTCATCTCCATAAATATATGTAGTAGTAAAGCTAATGCAAGGGCTAGAAATCCTTTGCTGATACATCCTCGTCATCATGGAGAGCGCAGTTCAGTTCGTGGTTGCATAGCAACGACAGACACCACAGGAGTGCAAGCACTTGTGGAAAGAAAGAGAAAGCGGCGCGGCACAATTTAGACGCGATATATGAACGGCCCCTTATAGAGTTGGCAAATTACGATATTTTTGTCATCCTTGATGAAATACCTCCACACATCTGATGTGTAATGTCTGTTGGTGACGTTCGCCATTTTGAATTCATTTGGTTAATGCACGCTCGAGTAGTCTATTGTTTCTGACAGTGCCGACTAGTGATTGTAGTAGTCGATCTCTCGACTACTTGACTAGTCTGTGCAAGCCCTACAGTACTTACGGATGACGTTTCATGAACATTTTGGTGCTTCCTAATAAGGCAGTTGCCTATGTAGCTCACTAGATTTTGTGACAGAGTGCACAACATTCATTGTGAGCCGAGTGTGTGTGTGTTGTATCTTTTATGGGCTGCACAGTGGCTACATGTTTGTGACTGTACTGATACTGACTATTGCATCAGTTAGCCAACAGAGGGCGCAGTTTAGTGGTGTTGCTTTATGTTGCTTGTAAACGGATGTTGAGCAATAAAGCACTCTTGAGAATGGCAGTCTGTGTGTAGAGTCCAGTCAATACATGGTACCAGGATTAAACTTGTAAAAACATGTGTAATGAATAATAAAAGCCCACCGGACATGCTGAAGTTGACGGGTAACGTCCACGCTAACTGGAAAGCCTTTAGGCAAAGTTTTGAGCTTTATTTGTTAGCTATTGGACTCGGCGACAGAAACGATCGACGGAAGATAGCTCTGTTGCTAACTGTAGCTGGACGGGCCGCACTGGATGTATACAACACGTTCGTCTTTTCGGAAGAGGAAAGAGACACACGCTGCCCGCGGTACTGAGTAAGTTTGAGGAATACTGCATGCCGAGAAAAAACGAAACGTATGAACGGTATGTCTTCAGGAAAAGAATGCAAGAAGAGACTGAATCAATAGAACAGTATGTGACAGACTTGCGCCTTAAGAGTCAATCCTGCAATTTCGGCACACTGTGCGACTCCATGATAAGGGATCAGATTGTAATAGGAGTGCAGGACAAGAGAGTAAGGATGCTGTTATTAAAAGAAACAGAACTTACCCTTGAGAAAGCAGTTGGTATTTGTCAGGCTGCAGAAAGTACGAAGATACAATTGAAGTTCTTTGAAAACGAAAGTGAAACTGCTGCTGTTGATACGGTGCAAAAACACAAAAAGAGATTTGATAAGCGACAGCCACAAAAATACAAATGGAAACCACAGGGCAGAGACTGTGAGAGATGTGGAAGTAAACATGCTCCAAAAGAATGTCCAGCTTATGGCAAAGAATGTCGAAAGTGTGGAGGCAAAAACCATTTTGCAAGGTCCTGTCTCACAAAGAAAAGGGTACAAGTCGTCGGACAGAAACAAGAGGAAAGTGACAGTGAGGACGGAGAACCACTGCATGTCGAAGCAGCAACTCTGACTAATATGGACGGTAATGATAATGAATGGACAGCACCTTTGATTGTGGATGGTGTAACAGTGCCAATGAAAATCGACACAGGTGCACAAGTAAATGTCCTGCCGAGAAAATACTATAATAAGATGAACATTAAGCCAAAAGTGAGACCGAAGAAATTGGACTTAAGGGCATTTAACGAACAGCTGATTCCATATATGGGTGTTTTCAGAGCGAGTCTTTCAGGAGAAGGACACACCATAAGTGCACTGTTTGTCCTAGTAGAGGAGGATAGACAGCTGATTTTAGGTCTGAAAGCAAGTGAAAGACTTGGACTTATAAAGAGAGTTCATGCCATTGATAGCGCTCTAGTGACCACTAGGGGCGCAGCACATAGCAAACGAATGGACATATGTGCAGATGCTACCACTGAAATAGTGAGAGAGTACAAGGATGTATTCCAGGGTATCGGTTGCTTACCTAATCAGTACAAAATACGGCTGAAAGAAAATGCAGAACCGGTTATCCACGCAGCAAGAAAAGTGCAATTAGGCCTGAAAGAAAGACTGAGAAAAGAACTGAAATCCTTGATAGACAAAGGGATAGTGAGAAAAGTAGAAGAACCTACAGACTGGGTTAATTCTCCAGTCATTGTGGTAAAACAGAACGGTGAACTGAGACTTTGTATCGATCCAAGAGATCTGAATAAATGGATCAAAAGAGAGCACTATAGGCTGCCAACTAAATCAGACATCACAAGCGCAATGGCTGGAGCACAGTTCTTTTCCAAGCTTGATGCATCATCAGGGTTCTACCAAGTTAAACTGGATGAGGAAAGTGCAGCATTGTGCACATTTAACACTCCCTTTGGTAGACATTTCTTCCTACGCATGCCTTTTGGAATTGCCTCAGCTCCTGAGGTTTTCCACAGTACTGTACAACAAATGTTCGATGGCATGGAAGGTGTGGGAGTCTTCCTGGATGACGTAGTCGTATGGGGTGCTACAAGGGCAGAACATGATGAGCGACTGAGAAAAGTGATGGCACAAGCATGAAAAACAAGGCTGAAACTGAACAAACAAAAGTGTCAGTTTGGGGTGAGAGACATTACTTACCTGGGAGACAGACTTTCTGTTGCAGGAATACAGCCAGACCCTGAAAAAATAAGAGCTATAAAAGAAATGCCACCACCCAAAGAAAAAACTGAGCTGCAACGTGCATTAGGCTTAGTCAACTATGTGGGAAGATTTGTTCCAAATCTGTCGGCTAACACGAAGGCATTGCGCAGCTTGCTGGAAAGCGGAACTGAGTGGCGATGGGAGTATGAACATGTGACTGAATGGGACATGCTCAAGAACAGCCTAGTTAATGAACCAGTGCTGATATTCTTTGATCCAGAGCTTCCAGTGAAAGTATCTACAGATGCTTCAAAGGATGGACTTGGAGCAGTTCTGCTTCAAAAACACGACTTGGCGTGGTTTCCAGTGGCATATGCATCACAAACGATGACAGAGGCGGAAAGAAACTACGCACAAATAGAGAAAGAGACATAAGGAGCAGTTTTCGGATGTGAAAAGTTCCATGAATACATTTATGGAAGAGAAGTGGTATTAGAAACTGATCATAAACCACTGATTGCGATCTCAACGAAGGCACTAGGAGATGCTTCTCCTCGCATCCAACGGTTAATGCTCCGTCTCCAGAAATACAGTCTGACATTTGAGTTCACTCCAGGGAAGCACCTGGTAATGGCAGATGCACTCAACAGAGCATCCTTGAGCCATACAGGATCAAGAAACACGGAATATGATGTACAGGTTCATGTAGACTGCATACAAAAACACCTACCCGTGTCTGAGGATAAATGGAGACAGATTGCTGAAGCAACGGCGGACGACCGTGAGCTACAAGCTGTAATAGACAAAATCCACCTGCCAGGAGATCAGAGGCTGACAAATCCATATCAGAGCTTTAAAGAAGAGCTGTCAGTTGTGCATGGTGTGCTCCTGAGAGGTGAACGGATTGTCATACCTACCTCCATGCGCTCACAAATGGCAAAACTCACGCATGAGGGACATTTAGGCATTGAGAAATGCAAGAGATGTGCAAGAGTTTTGATGTATTGGCCACACATGAATAGGGACATTGAAGTACTGGTGCAGCGCTGCGAGACATGTCAGCGGCACAGGTACCAGCAACCTAAAGAACCCCTTATAGCCCACAGTAAACCTGAGGAACCATGGAGAAAGGTCGGTAAAGACTTATTTCACCTAGCAGGGAGGGACTACCTTCTCATCGTGGACTACAAGTCAAACTATCCATAGCTGGCGATGCTGTCTAATACAACAGCACAGCAGGTGATAAAACACACTAAAGCCATCTTCGCAAGACATGGAATTCTGGTGACTGTGGTGAGTGACAACGGACCACAGTTCAGCAGTCAGGACTACAGAGACTTTGCAGAGACTTATGGTTTTGATCATGTAACATCAAGTCCACTGTACCCGCAGTCAAACGGCATGGCTGAAAAAGGAGTGCAGATTGTGAAGCGTCTGCTAAAGAAAGCTGCTGAGACTGGAGAGGATCCTTATTTAGCACTGCTAAACTACAGGGCATCCCCTCTTGAATGTGGACAGTCTCCAGGTGAAATCCTCATGAACAGGAAGCTGAGAACACGGCTACCCTCAGCAGAACACCTGCTTCAAAAGAGACACGGAGATTATACAAAGATGAACAGCCAGAGCAAAGCCTATGACAGGAATGCCAAACAGTTATGTCCACTGGAACAAAAGGACACGGTACGTGTCAGATGTGATGGAAAATGGGGACCTGTAGCGAAGGTCATCAAAGAGACAACACCAAGATCCTACGAGGTACTTACTGAGTATGGTAACACACTGAGAAGAAATCGCCGTCACCTGCTGAAAGTGCCAAACATCTGTATTGAAAATACAGACATAGTTATATCTGATGGACTAACTGAGCAAACACGAGGAGAGAAAAACTCACCTAGCTCTACAGCTGTCACTGAAAACATCACAGAAAACTCACCTTCCACTGAGATAGGTCGGGGAAGACCACGTCGTCATGCAATGAAACCTAAAAGACAGATAGAAGAGTGTTAAGTTAGATTTGTTTACACCAGAGAGAGAAAAAAAGAGTATTTATTTAGTTATATGCAACAAAGTTTTATGCAGCTAATGTTAGAAATATTTTAAATTTTTTATGCTGTTATTATGAGTAAGTGCTGTTAAAGTTGACAGACCTTGTTTAAGTTACAGTTGTTAAAAAAAAATAAAAAAGAGGAGATGTACTGATACTGACTATTGCAACAGTTAGCCAACAGAGGGCACAGTTTAGTGGTGTTGCTTTATGTTGCTTGTGAACGGATGTTGAGCAATAAAGCACTCTTGAGAATGGCAGTCTGTGTGTAGAGTCCAGTCAATACAGTGACGCCTCACACCGAATGTTCATCGTGTCAGGGAGTGCGTTCTCGAGACACCAGGCACTGTTTTATGTGAATGGGCGGCCAGAGCGCGTTAAGCGTTTTTCTGTTAGAACGGTGTCGTTTTAGCGGCCCCTAAGTTAATAACTAATGATCTTTGCAACCAAAGTGAATCAATCAAAACTAACTTTAGCTGGACAATAACTTTATCCTAGAGCTCTAGTAAAGTAGTAAAGCCAAAAAAATCTGTTATGGTAATTTCTATTATCACTGTAAAGTTGCTTTGAAACAATCCATACTGTTAAAAGCACTTTATAAATGAAGGTGACTTAACACCATAATAGCTAACTGAGTTTCCCAACTGAAGTGCTAACCAACTCCGCTAATCTTCCGGGACCAATAAATAATTAAGTCAAACGGTCCGTTCAATTATAAATTCTCTAGTGTTTTCAGACTTTCACACACTTAAATTATTTCAGTGGAAACTGTTCAGTGTTCCATTTTTTCTCCCCTTAAGACAAAAAAACATAATTAGACAGCATTGTTTATCGCTCTTGCACTGCAGAAAATAGCTGCTATCTGATTACCCTTCACTTCAAAGTGGGGTCATCTACAAAAAAATCCTCTATATAATTTTTTTAACAGGGCTTAATATAGTGAGTGGATGGCATGCACCTCATTGTCTTCCAAATCTAAACTGAACCCTTAGACGTAAATGAAACCTGTGGCTGATGACTGTTGCACTGTGGGCGCTGGCAGCACACGTCTGTGAACAACTGTAGTGAGTGCTCAATAATAAGTACAATGGGTTGGTGGAGGCTGCAATTTAATACCTGTGTCCAAAACACAATGAGTTTGATCCATCACAGAGAGAGATGGATGGGAGAGGCTGGAAGGGGAGAATTAGTTAGGTGGGGGGTGAAAAGCACTGCGTGAACCCCTCGCTGTGTTTACTCCATGGGAATAATGAACACACTGTTTCCAGAATGCTCTCAGTGGTTCGTAAAGTGTTGTTGATCTCTCCCGCTGATAGTGTGAGTGTTTTCCATCCTTACCTTGCCCCTCTGACCTGTCTCTTCTGTCCTCCCTCATCACTCACCCACTCTGTCTCTCCACAGCTAAATAACAGTTGGATGATAGAAACGCAAGAGGGCTTGTAATAGGTGTAGGAAAGCTAGGCGAGGTTGTTGCAATTTACTCCTATTATTATCTTTAATAGAGCTATTCCGTTTAAAGGTGCACTGTGTAATTTTTAGCGGCATCTAGTGGTGAGGTTGTGAATGGCAACCAACAGAAGTTACGGTGACCGACAGGAAAAGATGTCATCGACTGAGACAGCAGAGAGTAGCCAGTTAAGTAATGAGGTTTCTTTACAAAGATAAATTAAGAAATTAGGTTTACTTAATTATTCAGTAAAACAATATGATATTACAAATATTATTGTTATTTGTTCATCATTGTGTCAGTGTTTTATTCACTGACTTTAGCTAGCTTCTTTGCACAAAGAACAACATAGTGACGAAATGTGTTTGTCCGTTTAGGGCTACTGTTGTCACGGTGGGTTGCAGGAATGCAGACGGAGACGAGGATATATTTACAAAACTAAGGTTTAATTGTAATAAAACACAGGACAGCAGAACAGGTAGCAACACACTAAATAAGACGGAGATCGGACAAACACGGACTGAACAGATGGAACTTAAAGGGATACTTCAGTTCTGGGAAGATGAATGTGTATTTAATAGTGGTCATTTATATAGTAGAAATGTGAAATTATTTTTGAAATTGAAGCATTCTAGACTGAGAAAAGGCAGAAAATGTATTTTTTACTCATGTGGCTGAAAGACAACAACTCCCAGAATGCACTTGCTTTGCTGCCCTTACGAGGCCAGGCCACTCCCTAACCACGCCTACCTGTTACAGACGGCAGTATCCGAAAAATTTCTCAACACATTCTCTAGGCTAATACAATAAATACTCTAGTAACAGTAAAGGTTTATACAAAGAACCACAACCAATGTGAGTTATAACTTTTAATTAAAAAAATAATTAATATTAACACTTTTACACTCAAAGCTCTTCCAGAGCTTCAGCTGTTTCCTTATTCACAGTATTGCCCGTCAGGAGCTGGATATCTCTGTCTGATATCCTGGACAACACAGGTGGGCAAAACGAGACGATAGCCTTAACTATGTCTCTCGCCTTGCAGGACCCATTCCATAAAGTGACGGTAGGCTGTTAGGCGTCGGCGATATTGTCTACAAAACAGTAACGTTAAGCACAACGTTAGCAATGCGAACTATTTGCACATACAGTATGCTAGCATAGAGGTAAATATAACAACAATAGCTCAGCTGACTATGCGGGAAGAACATTGTGATAATGCCGAGTGTCCAAACTCTGTTCATTACGTCTTAGTAAAAAAAAGAAAAACAAACCAAATACTCACTTTACACTAAGCCGTCCGTTTGTCCCTGCGGGCTTTGGCTGACGTTTCCAATTTATCTCGTCCAGAAGAAAATGACATCGCTGAAATTCGCGATAGCAATAGGACTCTCTATCTGTTTCCATAGGCGCACAGCGAGAGCACTGACACCACCTAGCCCCAGCTCGAGTCTGGCCGGGCTCGAGTCAGGTCTTGCTCCCCTGCTGCAGCAGCTGCTCCGGCCGCCTCTTGTTCCTCCATCTCCCGCAACTGTTCGTCGCTGTATTGCGGCTCGTACAGGTAGCTGCAAGCATCAGATTCGCGCAACAGATCTTCGAAATCCCCTTCTGCCATTTCAACTTCAAAACTACCTTCCGCCATCGTGATTAGACTACTAGACAAACTTTCTACACAGAGCAAGAGCCTGTTAGCTTAGCTTCTACAGAAAGATGGCTGACACTATCTTTACTTTCTGTGAGTGAGATCCCGCCCCATATGGGCGTGGTGAAAAAATGCGGAACTAGCTACTAGTACTGGCTGTAGTTTTAAGCCTCTGGCTAGTGATGTGACATTTGAACCGAGGCATCGGAGCTTGTTTCGAGAAAAAATGGGAATCACAAATGCCAGATGAAGCCGCGATTCGAGGCTTGTGTTGTTAACGTGAAAATCACGTGACTAATGACAAACGAGGCCTCGGTTTGTGTGGATACGTCATCGGTTCGGTCCGGGTGTCGCTTCCGGATAAAAGGCGGTTCGAAACTCGCGCCACCTTGTGGGTGTTGCAGGAGTAGTAGAAGCAGTTGTAGTAGTGTCACAGAGTCAGAGAGTTAGAGAGCTCCCATCGTCATTGTCATTTTTGTGTCATATATGTGTTAGGGCTGTATATTATTACATTATCAGGTTAGAATAGTTATAGTATATTGCTATTATTAATTATAGTAGCTATATTATAGTCTTGTTATATTAATTAGATAAGATTATTAGGATTTTTGGATCTGGACTGGATTGCTTTTTGATTTTGGATTGCCCTTTTTGATTTGTTTGCTTTTTGTGACCTCTTCCTTTTTCCTGGTAATGGAGCCAACAAGAAAGAGGAGATCCTCCCCGTCTGGCCTCAACAGAAGCATCAGTATCCTCATACCAGCTGGCACTGGCATTTTTATGTTCCCCTGCATCCTTTGTTCCTTGTGAAAGGATCTTTTCCAAGGCTGGAGAGATTTTGTCCGAGAAGAGGAATCGTTTAAACCCCAACACACTTGAAATAATTCTGTTTCTCAATAAAAATCTACTGTAAGCCTTCCTTCCAGACTATTCTGTTGCAGTTTACTTTATTACACTCCCTCCAACATAAGCACTGCACTCAACACAGTGTCACTGTTGCTATTCATACTGTCACTATCCAAACAATTTATGAATAATTAATTAACTGTGTGTGTGACTCTGCACAAGTAAATTCAGACAGAGAAAGATACATATTTTATATTATTCACAGGTAATGGACAAATGTCTGCTCATGTCTTTTTATTATTGTAAATGAAAGGTTACAGACATTAACAGTGAGTAAAAAATAAATAAATAAATATTTTTATTTATAAAAATATTTTTATTATATATATTTTTAATAAAAAATATATTTCTTATAAAATGGGGGGGGGGGGGGTGGACTGGTTCAGAATGAATTAATTTGTCTGCTATTTCTTTGCACAGTAGCTAGGTGTCACTAGTGAGCAATGCTGAATGAAGCTTCGAGTAATGAACCTTTGGGTGAAGCAATGGTCTGCGAGGTCTCAGTGGTTCAGGAAGCCTCGTTTTGCCATCACTACCTCTGGCCCAAAAATCCTCCGATGACGCAAAATGACGATTTTTGCGTCATCGGAGGATTTTTCCCAGACTAAAAATACATACATCTCTCATATCAGGGGGATATGAGGGGGGGGGGGAAGTACGGTAATTCGAAAATACTACTGGTTTTCTACTGATACAAAGCTTAATGCTAAATCCTGAAGTATCCCTTTAAATACAAACACATATGACACTGATTAATAGAACACAGGTGATACAGAGGACGATGATGACTAAACAGGTGACACAACTGAACTGATAATGACAGTAAACATGCATACGAAGGAGTGGCGGGAAAAGAACAAAGGAGAACAGGAACCAATCAAAATACAAACTGAAAGTCCAAACAAACACTGACACGTGACAACTGTAGAAACATGTTGGCGCATTTCAACGTATTTCGGTGTATGTAGATAGAAATGGCTCATTCTAAGGTAATAAAAACATAACGGTTCATTAAGTAAGGTCTTTATACACCACTGAAAACATAGTTATGCATATGCTATTGCATTTCTGTTAACAGATCCTCCTAAATATTACACAATGCACCTTTAAGTACTAAAACTAGGAAGAGAATCTGCGTTTTCTAAAAATAGGGGTTTTAACATTTAGCGTTTTGTAAAAAAATAAAATAAAAAAAAACATGGGGTTAGATTAAGAAGAAATAGATCCTTGGCATTCTTATTCTACAGTAATTGCGTCAATTGTTCAATGCAGTTACAAATATAGCTTTAAAGGGACATTGTGTAGGAATTTCTCCCATCTAGCGGTGAAATTGTATTTTGCATTCAAACGAATTGTGCTGTCCAGCACCTTGCTTTTTCAAAAGGCTGTTGCATCAACGGTAGCTGTTATGTACCAAAAAGCTATGACAGGATGTCTTCTAATAGCACTTCGTCGAGTTTTCCTTCGGGTGAACAGGTTTGTTATTTCAAACAAACTGCAACTTGACACAACGAACAAACGAATGTTACAGTATGAATAATAACAATGCAATGCAGCCTTTTAAACTTGCCGGGGCAGTGACAAGCGCCTCTCACTGCTCTGCTCCTCCGTTTCTGCTGCTTTCAGTTACGTGACGCTGGCTCTGAACGAAAAGCGTTGTAGAAATGCGTTGGCCTAGTACTTTTTGACCCTCTCTGCTATTATTGTCATGATCCGGCCTTCTTGTCCTTGATTTCCCCTAGTCTTGAGGCTGGATCATGACAGACCCATGTTTTGTGTACAAGCACATGGCCTTTTGTTTGGGCCATGTGCTTGTGTTGTCTCGTTATGTAACTCCGCCCCCTTGTTACCCTCGTCTTGTCATTATTGTCTAGTCAGTTTCACCTGTCTTCGTCATTGGGGTTCCCTAATTAATCCCCTTGTGTTTGCTGTCTTGTGCCGGTTCATTGTTTGATGTGTTATCATATCCTGTGACATACTTTGTGTGAATCAAGCAGTGAGTTACTTGTTGGAAGTCTTGTCTAAGAGAAGTATTTGTTCCTGTCTTAGTTGTTAGTTTATTTTCTGAGTCTTAGTCTAGTCTATCCTGTCTTGTTTTGCCTCATCGTGGGTTTTGTTTTCTGTTTTTGTCATTAATAAACCCCTGTTTGTATTATTTGCTGTCTGCGATTGGGTTCATCCTTCATCCTCATAACAATTATAGTTTTTCAAGATGGGGGAACGACATGGAAGCCTCCGTGGACCTACCCGTCACATGTATATAAAGATAATAAATTCTTCGTTTATGAGGATAAGTCAGATAATTGGCAGAGGTATTTGTACACCATTTATGAATAAAAATATTGATTTCAGATAATAAAATACCTAAAAAACTACACATAGTCCCTTTAAAAATAAAGGTTCAAAAAGGGGGTTTTCACTGCGATGCCATAGCAAAACCATTTTTTGTGTGTGTGAAAAATATTTTAATAATTGAATAAACATATTTTCACTATAAAGAACAATGGAAATGTTCCATGGATGTTAAATGTTCTTCGATGCAAATAAAGAGCCTTTATTTCTAAGAGTGTACTACTAACTGCTAAAAAGTCCATCAAGCCTTTAATTTTCACTGCATGTAGCCGTTATGGTGCAAATAATTCACCTATTCTTGCTTGAACGAGAACAGATGTTTTATGGTGTTAGTTTTGAGCATATGCTCAAATTTAGCTTTCATCAAGCACAGCTCAGATTGTATTACTCGCGCATCAGGCGTGAGCCTTGAGCTCCAGTGGGGAGTAAACAAAGACAAATCAAAAGAGAAATGCCTCAAAGCATGAAACCCACCAACAGCAGATTCAGCAATGTAAAGGGCTGTGCTTCCCCTGAAATTTGCACTGTTCTCTATCGATCTCGCGATGCTCCATGAGTGACGGTGTGTTTAAAAATTCATTAGAGTTTGTTGTATGCGCTGAAGGGCCTCCATGGTCACTTGTTTGGGAGTCCTGAACACAAGCAAAATAAACAAATACACAGAGTCAGACACTCAGTAGTACAAGGATGTTATTCTGACTAACACAGTATTCCTCTAGTCTTCTCAGCTGGTTAGTTTGAAAATCGAGGCTGACGGTTCAGGAGCTCAGTAAGACCGCACAGGTTGAACAGGTGCATTGCACTAGGGGGGATACTGGTGACTAAATTCATTTTCCGCTGCTTGACAAATGACTCTGTCATTCTGGAGAGAGCCAGCGTCATATAAGGTGCCCTTGAAAAGCAAATAACCTCACTGTAATTTCTTTTATATGTTGATACAGTTGCATACTCTTTACTTTAACTATTCATGTGCATTCAATCCAAAAGTTCATACTCACAGAAAGACCCAAGGAGAAAGGTGTTGACCACTCAATCTGACAAATCAGTGTGCTAATCCCATGAGGCTGGACCACTGTGTTTTCACCCTTCACTATCATATTATTAGAGCGCCATGACAACCCAGGATGTTAATACTATTAAGTTGTATGTTGGAGATTTGTGTAGTGGGCAGAGAGGGGAAGTCAGCTGATTTATTTCACTGAAAGTCATTATCTTAACTGTAGCATAATGCCATGCTGTTCAGTACTTTAGAAGAGCTGCTAGCTGCTTTGCCCAAACCGTGTGGGTGACAAGTACATGCAGTGTCTAGATAGCTAATGATGATACATTTATCTGGAGAGGTGCCAGTCTGCTCTTTTGTGTGTGTGTGTGTGTGTGTGTGTGTGTGTGGGGGGGGGGGGGGGGGGGGGGGTCATAATGTGTTTATGGGTGTGCTGCTGTTTGCTAGAGTCCATATGTGGGTGTTTCTTCAATTAGGGGTACTTTTGACTAAATAAAAACATCAGTTTTAAGTCTGGATAGAACAGAAGCCAATAGATTTTTGACAAACTGGCATTTCAAACACTTCAGAAATGTACAAATATTTTAAAACATTGAAAAGTATATTATTAAACTATGATTATAATCTACCATTTAAACTAGAATGTTTTTTTTTAATTAGAGTACATTTTTAAAAGAACTGAATACCTTTATTTGGCAAGGATGCATTAAATTGATCGAAAGTGATAGTAAAGGCATTTTTACTATCTGTTCTGAACTTTCTATACATCAAAGAATCCTGAAAAAAATGATCAGTTTCCACAAAAATATTAAGCAGCACAACAGTTTTCAAGACTTATAATAATAAGAAATGTTTCTTGAACACCAAATCAGCATAGCAGAATGATTTCTGAAAGATCAAGTGACACTGACCCAATAAATGACTTTTTATCTGAATAAGAGGCTTCTTTCAAAAACATTAAACGTATTGACCCAAAAACCCTTGAACGGTAGTATATATATATATACAGGTCCTTCTCAAAAAATTAGCATATTGTGATAAAGTTAATTATTTTCCA
The DNA here is from genome assembly GCA_026230005.1 of Gila orcuttii. Taxonomy (NCBI): domain Eukaryota; kingdom Metazoa; phylum Chordata; class Actinopteri; order Cypriniformes; family Leuciscidae; genus Gila; species Gila orcuttii. Next base: position 20,826,829 of record JAPDVR010000017.1, read on the forward strand.
TAATGTAATGATAAAAATTCAACTTTCATATATTTTAGATTCATTGCACACCAACTGAAATATTTCAGGTCTTTTATTGTTTTAATACTGATGATTTTGGCATATGTCACAGGTTGAACCAGTACTTTTTTTTTTTTTTTTAATTGGAAGAGACATTAGGGCCTTACTGTGTGTGGTGTATCTTGTGTGATGGTGTTTACTGTGTGCATGAACATATTTGCACTCTGAATTGTAGTGGTTATTCACTGTGCGTGTGCATCAAATTTGTAGTGGGTTTTGTTGTGGCTACTACTTAATCTGCCCTATTTGACTCTTTTTAGACACCTGTTCATGGACAAACCTGGCAACCTGCTTCCTGTTCACTACTATGCCCATATTTGGACTGTGCTTCCTCCCCTACTAATGTGATGAAATTAGTTTATTAGAACTCGTTATAATGCTCCACCTTTTTACCCATATTTGGGCGATACTTCCTGTCATTGAGTAATTTTATTATTGTCTCTGCTTTGATGCTGATGATTTCAATTACCAACTAATTGTTTACCGGCTGGCCATGCTTGGGTTGAAGGAAGATAAAAACTGGTCCTTTGGAAGAGAAAGAGGTCTTGGGGGAGCTCGCTCGCACCTCACTCAGGTGGTGGTAGGTTGGCAAACACTGGGCAGTGACTGGAGCGTTGATGGAAGGAAGTGACGGTAGTTCCGGAAGTGATCCGGAGATGGAAGAAGATACTGGCGGTGGGATTAAAGGTTGTAAACAAAATGAATGGAATTTAGTAGAAAATTGGAGAAGGAAGAAGAGTGTTACCCAAGTATCGGGTACGGATAGTGAGAGAGAAAACCATATGACGAGAAGGAGGAAAGAGGAATATAAGGTAATGATACAATTCATGACAGGGGATATAAGCTCTTTGAATCCTTTAAAACTGTCAAAGTCGTTGAAAGAAACGATTGGAGATATAGAGAATGCTAGGAGATTACAGGAAAGTAAACTGATGCTGGTCTGTAAAGATAGCAATCAACAAAAGAAAGCTCTAGGGCTAAAAACTTTGATGGGACAAAAAGTAAATTGTTCTGTAATGGGAGAGAAAAAATGGATGAGAGGAGTGATCACACTCCTCTTGGAATTCCAACTAGTATGTCTGAAGAGGTTATCAAAAAAAGCATATCAGGCGCCTCAGTGATTGAAGTCAAACGACTAAAGTACATCAATAATAAGGAGAAAATGGATAGCTTGTCGGTGATGCTGAATTTTGACGAGGTTAAAATGCCAGAAAGAGTGTTTCTAGGATTTATGAGTTATTCAGTAAGACTATACACCCCTCCTCCATTGAGATGTTACAAGTGTCAAAAATATGGACATGTGGCATCGGTGTGTAAAGGGAGTGTGGTGTGGTGACTTTAACGCACATAATACGATGTGGGGTAGTGAAGTTAATGATCAAAATGGAAAAATAGTGGAAAATATTTTAGATGATAATGATCTAGTGTGTTTAAATGATGGAAGAGCAACTAGGATAGATGTTGCAAGAAGTCATCAGTCAGCAATAGACTTAACTATAGTGTCTCAAAGTCTGGCAAGACAATGCAAATGGGAAGTGCTTGATCAAAATACAATAGGGAGTGATCATTACCCCATCAGATGTGTAGTAGGTATAGAAGTGGTACAAAATATAAAACAGGAAATCCCCAGGTGGAAATTTAAAACAGCAGACTGGGAAAAGTTTAAGGAAGGAAGTAAGTGAGGCTAAAATGTTAGGAATGGTAATTGATAACCAAGAACCAGAGGAATTAAATAATACAATTATTGAGATCATTTGTAGTACAGCTGAGGAGGTAATTGGGAAAAGTTTAGGAGTAAGAAAAGGAAAAAGTGTACCATGGTGGACAGAGGAATGCAGTGAAGTAATATCAGTTAGAAATAAAGCGTTTAAAAAAGTCAAGAAAACATATTCATTTCAGGATGTAATAATATATAAGAGATCTCAGGCAGCGGTTAGAAAAGTAATTAGATCTGCTAAAAGAAATTATTGGAGACAATATTGTGATGAAATTGGGGAGAGTGTAGATATAAGAGAATTATGGGGTATGATTAGGAAAATGGGAGGGAATACATTTAATAGGAATATACCTGTAATAATAGATGAGGATAAATGTATAACTATTGAAAGTGAAAAAGCAGAGGTATTAGCAAAAGCATTTGTAAAGATTCACAGTAATTGTAATATATCAGAGGAAATGAGAAGGATAAGAGAGCAAACAATAAGAGAAAATCCTAATATCATGGTCCAAAGAAGGCCCTCTGAAAGTACTATGGAGGAAGTTTTTACATTGTATGAACTAAAACAGGTACTTATAGGTTTAAGAAATTCATCTCCAGGAAAGGATGAAATATGTAATGAGATGATAAAGAAATTATCAGATGTATCATTGAATTTAATATTAAACTTGTTCAATAAAATATGGGAGACAGGAAAATTCCCTTCTTCCTGGAAACATGGAGTAGTTGTTCCAATAGCTAAGCCTGGGAAAGATCATTCCAGAGCAGTTAACTACAGACCAATTGCACTAACATCAAACTTGTGTAAAATCATGGAAAGAATGGTAATAGCTAGATTAAATTACATAATAGAAAATAAAAATCTTTTATGCCCACATCAAAGTGGATTTAGAAAGGGTTGTAATACAATGGATGCTATCATATGTCTAGAATCAGAAATTAGAAAAGCCTTTGTAAATAAAGAAGTATTGGTTGGAGTGTTTTTTGATGTGGAAAAAGCATACGATATGTTGTGGAAGGAGGGATTATTAATTAAGTTGGATAAAATAGGTATTAAAGGAAGGTTATATAATTGGATAATGGATTTTCTTTTCAAGCGTACAATACAGGTCAAGATCGGTTCAAGTTATTCAAAAGTATATACAATAGATAACGGTACTCCTCAAGGTAGTGTTTGTAGCCCCATTTTGTTTAATATAATGATTAATGATATATTTTCTCAGGTAAGACAAGGAATAGGTAAATCCCTCTATGCAGACGATGGAGCCATGTGGAAAAGAGGACGGAATGTTACATTTGTTGAGAAAAGCATGCAGAGAGCAGTAGAGGAAGTGGAAGATTGGGTAAACAAATGGGGTTTCAAATTGTCAGTAGGAAAAACGCAAGTTGTTTGTTTCTCAAAAAAGAAGAGTAGCCCACAAATAAAATTAAAACTATATGATCAAACTTTGGAGCAAGTATCGGAAATTCGATATTTGGGGTTGTGGATGAATTCAAAATTGAAATTTGACAGTCACATAAAGAAAATAATTGATAAATGTAAAAAAGGAATAAATGTTTTAAGATGTCTGGCAGGGGTAGATTGGGGTGCAAGTCGGCAATCATTAAAAAGAATATATTGTGCAATAATCAGACCAGTAATAGATTACGGTTGCATAGTATATAGCTCAGCATCAGCATCCAGGTTAAAGACAATAAATATTATCCAGTCGCAAGCTTTACGAATAAGTTGTGGGGCATTCAGAACATCCCCTATTCCAGCAATGCAGGTAGAAATGGCAGAAATGCCTCTGGATGTTAGGAGGTTACAATTAAAAATGTCATATTGGAGTAATATAAAGGGACATAAAGAGAATCATCCAGTGAAAAAGGTCCTAGAAAAGTGCTGGGAGTATAGAAAAGGATAAATAAAAAGTTTTGGATGGAATGTAGAAAAAGAAGCCCAGAACATAGGAATAAGTAATATAAATATTAGTCCCACAGTGGTAATACCTTCTATACCACCATGGCTTTTCCCTAAACCATATGTAGATTTAACATTGAAAGAAAAGATGCAAATAAAGGAAATATACATAACAAAGAATATAGTGGTGAAACAGCATCTAAATCAGGAATATATCAATAGTATCCAGATATTTACGGATGGCTCTAAGAACCCAGACACTGGACATAAAGCAGCAGCAGTTTACATTCCCCATTTTAAATATAGTATTGAAAAAAGAATTACAGATTATGTTTCGGTATATACAACAGAAATGATTGGGATTTTAATGGCACTTCAATGGGTGGAAGAAGTTCGTCCAATGGATGTAGTGATTTGTTCAGACTCCTATTCAGTTTTAATGAGTATAAATAGTGGAAAGTCAGCCTCTAGGCAGGATATTTTGTATGAAGTGTTACAAAACCTGTACAGAATATACAGAATAGGAGTAAGTATTTCATTTCTTTGGGTTCCAGCACATGTGGGAGTAGAGGGTAATGAGGAGGTGGATCAGCTGGCAAAGAGATCTTTAAAACGCAATGTAATAGACATTAATGTATCTCTGAGTAAAACTGAAGTTAAAGTATTAATAAAATCTGCTCTAAATAAGATCTGGCAAGAGAAATGGGATAAGGAGACAAAAGGTGGACATTTGTATAAAATTCAAAACAAAGTTGGGGTTGAGAAAAAGAAATACGGAAGTAGAAAGGAAGATTCTATTATATCTAGGCTTCGAATAGGGCATTCAGCACTTAATTACTCATTATTAATTATTGGGAAAAGAGAATCGGGGAATTGTGATAAATGTGGATTGTCAGAAACAGTTGAACATGTGTTGATTCAGTGTTTAGGATACAATAGAGAAAGAAGCAATTTAATTGAAACATTAGAATACTTAGGTATTAATACGTTGACATTAGATAGCATATTTCAAAACGCACAGAAAGAGAAAAGGGTGTATAGTGCTTTAATAAGATATCTAAGGGAAACAGGATTGGTTGACAGGATATAGTTAAATAGATTTTTTTTTTTTTGATAAGTTTCTTAACGCTATTAACGCTTCACACTCCTGTCCAGTTGGTGGCGGTAAATGCACCTTTTTAGCTGGTTTGCCAACCGCCATAAAACTCTTAAAGAAGAAGAGAAAGAGGTCTTGCTTGGTGGTGGTTGATCGGCTGCCATTGTGGTCAATGCATGCTCCTGCTCGGTAACTGTTAAGCCCAGGTTCCCAGGCCTCGCTGCTCGAACACCGGTATACTGCAGTTGGATTTCCTCAACGCTTGCTATTGTTGCCTGAAGGGCCGTAACTATATTTTTCTACCACACAGTGTGAATGCGTGTTCTTCTGCTATCTGTGGTGTGGGTGTTCATTGTGGTTGCTTGTTCCTAGCCTCAGCAATATCCATCCTGTGGTTCCAGTGTCTAGCGTGGTCCTGAAGACTGTGTGGCTACCTTTGAACCCCCCTCAACGCTCGCTATTGTTGCCTGAAGGGCCGTAACTATATTTTATTACCACACAGTGTGAATGTGTGTTCTTCTGCTACTGGTGGGTTTGTGTTCATTGTGGTTGCTTGCTTTTAGCCTTGGCAATACCCATCCTGTGGTTCTGGCGTTGTCTCGAAGACTGAGTGGCTATCTTCGAACCTCCCTCGACGCTTGCTGCCTGGAGTACCGTAACTTTTTCCTGTGGGTCTGACGACTACCGTGACCCTTTGGACGTGTCCGTTTGACTGTTTTGAGGGAGGACAGCTGGAGCAAACCACTGAGAAGCTACCCAGTCACTGAATCTTAACCTCTCTCAAAAGGGTTTCAGAGACTTGATTTTAGTGAACTCTTTCTCCTACGTATTAGTGTTTCTATTTAATGCTTGCTGGTCCATCAATAAAGTGTGTTTTTTTGTATGCAACCTCGACTGTCTGTTGGGTTTCTGTGGCTGGGACCTGAGTTTATAATTTAACGTTGGTCACTAGGTGACATACAGCTCATGGAAACCCAAAATTCCTGTCTCAAAAAATTAGCATATTTCATCCGACCAATAAAAGAAGTGTTTTTAATACAAAAGTCAACCTTCAAATAATTATGTTCAGTTATGCACTCAATACTTGGTCAGGAATCCTTTTGCAGAAATGACTGCTTCAATGCGGTGTGGCATGGAGGCAATCAGCCTGTGGCACTGCTGAGGTGTTATGGAGGCCCAGGATGCTTCGATAGCAGCCTTAAGCTCATCCAGAGTGTTGGGTCTTGCGTCTCTCAACTTTCTCTTCACAATATCCCACAGATTCTCTATGGGGTTCAGGTCAGGAGAGTTGGCAGGCCAATTGAGCACAGTAATACCATGGTCCGTAAACCATTTACCAGTGGTTTTGGCACTGTGAGCAGGTGCCAGGTTGTGCTGAAAAATGAAATCTTCATCTCCATAAAGCTTTTCAGCAGATGGAAGCATGAAGTGCTCCAAAATCTCCTGATAGCTAGCTGCATTGACCCTGCCCTTGATAAAACACAGTGGACTAACACCAGCAGCTGACATGGCACCCCAGACCATCACTGACTGTGGGTACTTGAAGCTGGACTTAAGGCATTTTGGCATTTCCTTCTCCCCAGTCTTCCTCCAGACTCTGGCACCTTGATTTCCGAATGACATGCAAAATTTGCTTTCATCCGAAAAAAGTACTTTGGACCACTGAGCGACAGTCCAGTGCTGCTTCTCTGTAGCCGAGGTCAGGCGCTTCTGCCGCTGTTTCTGGTTCAAAAGTGGCTTGATCTGGGGAATGCGGCACCTGTAGCCCATTTCCTGCACATGCCTGTGCACGGTGGCTCTGGATGTTTCTTCTCCAGACTCAGTCCACTGCTTCCGCAGGTCCCCCAAGGTCTGGAATCGGTCCTTCTCCACAATCTTCCTCAGGGTCCGGTCACCTCTTCTCGTTGTGCAGCGTTTTTTGCCACACTTTTTCCTTCCCACAGACTTCCCACTGAGGTGCCTTGATACAGCACTCTGGGAACAGCCTATTTGTTCAGAAAATTCTGTGTCTTACCCTCTTGCTTGAGGGTGTCAATGATGGCCTTCTGGACAGCAGTCAGGTCGGCAGTCTTACCCATGATTGCGGTTTTGAGTAATGAAACAGGCTGGGAGTTTTTAAAAGCCTCAGGAATCTTTTGCAGGTGTTTAGAGTTAATTAGTTGATTCAGATGATTAGGTTAATAGCTCGTTTAGAGAACCTTTTCATGATATGCTAATTTTTTGAGATAGGAATTTGGGGTTTTCATGAGCTGTATGCCAAAATCATCAGTATTCGATTGTATGCCAAAATCATAAGTAGATCGATTTCTAATTATTTTATTCATTCAGAAATCATCATTTTAGATCAATTTTATTTAAATTTACATTTATTCAGAACAGCACTCTTGCTCAAAAATATGTTTTTTGCTTTAGTTGCTTTAGTGTAGATAGCTACTTTTTGTTAGTAGCTGGCAGTGCTGCTAACTGCTTTTTAACTGCTTATACAGTATATGCAAAAAGACCTTGTGTTATCCAGGTTCACAGTGACAGTCAAGGTTTTGTTGCTCTGGTTTGTTGTTTATGTCCTGAAGAAGAGCAGAAACACATGCATTCATACAAGCATATAGTGAAGTGCTTTGCTTGACTGAATGAACAGATACAATCCCATGTTAATAGGTTGCTCTAGAGAATAATGCATGAATGTGTAGTAGATGTGTGCATCTTGTTGTGAACTATTTAGGTCCAATGTTGACTGTGTTGACCAAAAGTCTGAATATACTATATTTGTACATTTTGCCTTTTCACATGCTACTATGCCATTTTTTACTGCTAGATTAACAAGTCTTTTATACTTATTTAGAGAGCCATTGAGATAGGTAAGGCCAGGTAAGTGTCTTTGAATCGGGCACCAAGTGAGCAAGGATCATCATTGGTGCCCCCTCAAAATACTGGCACATAAGGCCAATGCTAATGATTATCATCTATTCTTCACATTTTAAAATGCATTTTGATGTGCATTATATTCTAATGTTCTATTTAAAGGTCAGACATGTTTGTAAGTTAAATGTGTTGAACGGTTGAGCAAATCAATGTGTTGGAGTGAGATTTTTAAGCCACAGCTTACCTGCAGATGCGGCTCATTGGCTGGCAGTTATAATTGGCCAGTTACTCAGAACAGCAGCCTGCTCATGTAGCCCAATAGAAGCCTGTCTGCTTATGTAATGTCAATATTAGCTTTTCTCATTAACAGCACACATGGAGTTCTCTGAAACAAATGTTCACATTTTCACAAAGCCAAGCTCTTTGGTAGTTCATTTCCTCTGGAATCATTCAAGGTCAGTCCTTCTTTGTTCCAGCATACATACTATAAAACGTGTACAAAAGGATTTGATTTGACACATTAACATCACTATTAAGACTTGTTAAGTCTACTGTCATGCATGACTATTTCGGGTTACAACTGCTTTTTCAAATGTCAAAAGTAAAGGGCAAACATGATTCTAACTTTTGTCTCCATACCAAAATATCAGTTGGGCAGACAGCGATTCAACTTTTCTGAATTGGTAAAACATTGGGGACTGGGATTCTGTGAGCCCGGAGACTGTATTGTACACCATGAGTTTTAAAAAGCTTAGCTTAAAGCTTGCAATAAATGAATAGAGCTCATAAACAGCTGTTGCATTGGTTTTCTCACTTGAAACCGAGTGGCTTGGACCTGGAAACATTATTTGTGAAACTACAAATTAAGCAGATAGCACTAACTGTTCACTAATACTGAATGTAAACTACTGTCTTTATTTTTTTTCCTGTAGTCAATAATTGTATCCCTTGAAACTCATCTTTGATCACCAAAATTACAAATTTATAACATATTTTGCTTAATTTATGTGTGGAACCATGAATATGCAAATTAGCATAGTTAATGACATGCTAAAGCCCGCTGGCACGTTGACGTGATTGTTTAAGGTAGTTTGTTACGTAAGGAACACTGACGATTTCAACCCCGTTTTTGAGGCTGTCTTTGGTTAACTGCAGTTTTAAAGAGAAAATGCTCAGCAATGGTGTTGACTTATGAATTTGCACATAGTTTGTCTTAAAGCATATTAAAAACACGACATAGATAAACAACATTAAAAACTTGAACCCTCCCACAGGGGGTCTTTTAATAAAAGTATATCATGCACACCAAGACTGTGAAAAATACAGTAAAAACAGGAATATTGTGAAATATTATTGCAACTTTAAAAAAAACTGTTTTCTATTTTAAATATATTTTGAAATGTAATTTATTCCTATGATACGTTTAATTTTCAGACTCCAGTCTTGGAAACCATGATAAATTTTTTTTATTATTATTTGTTTTTTTTTTAGTCTGGAAAGATCAAAATAACAGCATTTATTTGAAATAGGAATCTTTTATAACACTATAAAAGTCTTAACTTCCACGTTTGATCGATTTCAAGTGTCCTTGCTGAATTAAAATATACATTTTTGGCCCCAAACGTTTGAATGGTATGTTCCAGTATTATTAAATAAAACCCACAAAATAAGGGAAATGCTGGGAGCAATTAAATAACAGGCATAACATCCTCGATTAACTATTAAACATAGTGTGAGGCTAAGAATATTATCAATATGAGTGATGCCTTGAATTACAATGAACCAGAGGCTAGTTAATTTGCGTGATCATTAAAGCTGATGTCTCATTATTTATCGTACAATATTATTGCCTATATCCCAATTTAATGTAACAACTAAGTAAGCATTTTTATGTTTTGACATTCTGAAATGTAAACACAGTGTTTAATTTCAGTTTGGTGCCTAGTGGTGCAACAATTACACATTTCACCTTTAAATTGCTAGATGGGTTAGATGGGATGTGGTAATCTATATCATTTATATGGAGTAGCTTTGCTTGTTTGATTTGAAGTTTTTGCCAAAAAGGAGTATTTGGAAGTGGAGTAACTGATGATCAGAGCTGTATACGGCTCCTTAGCTTCTCCTGAGGGATGTAACATGAAAGACCATCAGGCAATTTTTGGGTGATCTAATTTGTCAAGCAATTTTTTTTTTTTATTATTATTCGAAAAACTTTGACACATGTGAAGTGAAACCTTACTGCAAGATTTATTAACACCCCAGTGGAAAATTTAATTTATGATGGTGAGCGATTTTATGCCCGAGCTCAGGGGCTTGGTATTGCTGCTCAGCCAGACGTAAAATGCATTTATATTAAAATGTGAGAATTATGTTGTTACCAGTTCAATGAACATTTGTATGCTGGTCAATGCAGTTTTTTAAGTGTGTAGAAAAATAATATTTTTTTTAAATCTGCCACACTCAGCTGTTCTTTCAGATCACTCTCATGGGCTGTATTGGTTATAGTGTTACCCAGAGGGTGTTGTGTTGTGCAGATTAGAGCCTATGCAAGGACACATAAAAACTGTACAATGCAATATTGATTGGGATTCAGACATTATTCTGGCAGGCTCTTAAGTGACTCATCTGTGATGAGCTGTGATGTCTGATTGAGGTTATCTTCTTTCTTTTAGTCTGTATGCCAGCGTTTCTGTGTTTGTCTGAGATTGATGGAAATATCGATGGATCATCTGTGTTTACTGTGCAGATACATCTTTGTATTGAAGCTATTAGTTTTTGTTCCCTTAACTGAAACGTCTGTTTTAGAGGTTTTGGAGAGAGGTGATTAAACTCCTGCTCAATGCAGAAAATGAATACAATGCTGGTCAATGTAATTATTAGATATTTTTACTCCCTCTCTCTCTTTTATCTGGCACAGGTTCTGGTGCTGGTGCTAGAAGAAGCTCTGCATTATTGCATGTATTTTTAAACGGATCATGCATTATTAAACTGTCCATTCTGGTGCTCTCCTCCAGGGTTCGTAATTATTTTAGTTCATTTAAATTAGACCATCGCAAAACTATTCTTTAAAGAAAACGAAAGATCTCTAAAACATACTGGCTATGACAGATATTCTCTGGATTCCACATAGTCTCTGACCCAACAGGTGTTTGTGTGGGATGCATCCTTGTATCCCTCTCTTACAGTATTCATTCAGTGCAAATTAAATGGGGTTGTGAATGTTAGAATTCATCTCGTAATATTGGCTATGTTCATACTGTCAATGTTTAGAATTGACAAACATATTTATTCTCATATTAATTTATACAAAAATGTAGTCAATTACTCACCCTCATGTCATTCCATTGAGGTCTGTACTCACATGTCAAAGCAAGCATGGTTGAGCTTCTGTTTACCTTAACTAATGAGCTCTGTATGTGTGTTGATAATTTTTTAGATATAATTAAATGTCTAAAAATTAAATCTGTTCATCATCAACTGTGTCTCCTAAAAATGCTTAGATTATACTGCACGATTCAAATGGATTCATTTTATTATGTCTTTATGCATGAAAGTTTTGATTGTGTGGACTTTCAGTGGATAGACAAAAATTATGAGAATATTGTAAATATCTTAATTTGTGTTCCAACGATAAATTAAAGTTTTATGGGTTTGAAGCGACATAAGTTATTGAGTAAATGATGACATAATTTTCATTTATGGGTGATTAGGCTATTATGTTCCTTGTGACATGTTTGGAATATTGTGTTATTTCATGTCTCGTGTGCCAAGTTTGTAGTTATCTGTAGTTTTCTTGTTGAATTCCCCTTGATTGTCTCTCCCAGGTGTTCCTTGTTACCTTGCTAAGCTTGCTACTCTCTGTGTGTATATATAGGCCCTGTCCCAAATGGTACCCTAAGCACTCACGCTCTTCCTACGAGTCCGCACTTTTGTGACGTAACGCCGCTTTGACTGACGGGAGGAGGTCTGCTCGGATCAGTGCAGGCTCGGCAAAAATGGGCATCGAGGGTGCATATCGACCGCAAAGGGGGCGCTCGCAAGCACCCTTCTGAAAACTTAAATGACAAATGGGACAACCACAGTCTCATGGTCTTAATGGACACGCGCATGCGGCAGCCATTGTAAGTACAGACCGAAAGTGCATATGCAGTATGCCATTTGGGACATTGCCATAGGTGCGTTCATGCTATGTCGTAATTACCCTAACTGTTCTGACATGTAAAAAGCATTCATGTCATCGTAGAACTCTTTATTACAACTTTAGTAATTTTCGGAGAGCTAAAATTTGTATCACATGATCGCTGTACCACGCGACCACTGCAGATTTATTTTTGAGTTAATAGTGCAAGATAAATATATAAGTCTGAATCTGAGGAGGTTAACAGTTGCGATTACAGCCTCACGTGTCATCATCTCTTATTTACGGTAATTACGACATGGTGTGAACGTAGCATATACCCCAGTGTTTCCAATGTTGTTTTTTGTCCTTATACCTGGGTGTTGTGTGCTATCAATTTCAGATTGCGTTTTTCGCAGTCTCCACCGCCCTGGCCGCCCGAGGGGTCTCCACCGCCCTGGCCGCCCGAGGGGTCTCCACCGCCCTGGCCGCCCGAGGGGTCTCCACCGCCCTGGCCGCCCGAGGGGTCTCCACCGCCCTGGCCGCCCGAGGGGTCTCCACCGCCCTGGCCGCCCGAGGGGTCTCCACCGCCCTGGCCGCCCGAGGGGTCTCCACCGCCCTGGTCGCCCGAGGGGTCTTCACCGCCCTGGATGCCCGATAGACTTTCTGTTTTGCCCTGGTTCCCGGTTAAGCCCTCACCCCTTGTTCCTGTCTCCCTTCACGGACCTGGCCCACCATCCCTCCCCCTGATCCTCCACCGTTCCACCTCCCTCCTGAACTCTTGTGTCGTGTTTTAGTGTTGTCGTGGAGCGTCTGGTAGCCGCTCCGTAGAGGGGGGGTTATGTCACAGTGTCTGGTTGTGTTCCCTTGTCTATCACTAGAGGTGCTCGTTCTCACGGTGTCCTTCACATTTGACTTCAATTCCCAGCATTCTGTCTGTCACTGTCACTCATCAGTTCATTGCACTCAGCTGTTCCCCGTAATCATTGTTCCCAGCTGTTCTGTGTTAGTCTTGTTAGATACGTGTATATATTCCCTGTCTGTGTTAGTATGTGTATGGAGTCGTTGTTTTATGTCCACACTTCCAGTCTGTATCTGCCCGTTCTTGTTTTGTCTTGTGCCTTGAATGGCCTATTTGGATTTTGACCCCATGCCTGAATTACTACGAGTTTGGATTACCCTTTATTTAATAAATTACTGCACTTGGATTTTTCCGCCTCCTGTGTGTGTTCCGTGACAAATATACTTTGTGCATAGATCCTGCTCACAGCGCATTACATGCATACAGCAGCAAACTGTGGATCCAAATAATATATCCGAAGTCAGCCCCCTTTCTCAAACCCATTATACCTTGAGTAATGGATGAATCCATAGTGACAGTAAATATCAAGACTTTGTTGCATTTTAACAAGGATTTAATTTGTATTCTCATTTCTTTTCTAAATTATTCTGCGCAGCTCCCGCTGCTCTGATCCTCTCGGATATGCAGCCATTATCTCTCCAGCTCTGTCAAGGTCTTTCTCTTCTACCAGGAATTTTTTCTTTCTCTCTCTCTCTCTCTCGCTCTCTTCAACTACATAAAACCCTATTTCCTTGAACCTGAAATTCAGTTGTGAATCTCCCTTGTGAATGCAATAAATTCCGGTTATATTTCTCTGGAATTTCTTGTGCGCACTCTAAACAGGACTGACATCCGCTGTGTGAATGTATCCCTTTATGCTCCATAGCCCTTGAAGTTTCATCGATGTGCCTCTTTTTACTCTGAGCCATATTGTTTCACCCACTGATCATTGGTATTTTTAGAGGCATTGCTCAATGCAAACACTCCCAATACGACTCAGATTACTTTAGATTGTTCCACTGACTGTGAATATAAGAATGTGATGCTTAATTCCTTTGAGGTCCCAGCATTAGGCTGTATTTTTGCCACCAGTCATGGTTTTCTCCAGTTTCTCTATAGTTTAGCATGGGTACTGAACTGGAGTACTGTAATTGATTTGGCAGTATTCCCTTTGGGTTCAACATCTTTTTGTAATCTTTACTTTCTGCATTATTGAAGCACTGATCTATGGCATCCGAGTTTATCTAACTGTGATTGAAAAAGCTAACATCCTCAACTTTGCAGCAAGGTTATTTGCTTGTGTATATTAGATTAGTAATATACTTTATTATATTATATTAAAGCTTGTATATTAGTCTCTCTGTTTATCCCGAGGTTTACCGCAAACCGCTGAATCCAGGCCATATCCAGATCTGATGAAGGACAATCGCATGGACACGACGACAACGCATCCCTGAAGTGCCAGCCTCATCAACACTGTGAAGGCCTCATGGACACCTCAACAAACTCGTCTCCATACCGGTGTGATGACTCCGACCCCCAACCAGATGGAACTGGATAAATATTGTGAAAGTTCTGATCCAATCTGACTTCTGACCTATAATGCTGCCCAAATCATAATCATACACTGTTCGTTCGTTGGCCAAAGGATGTTCTCCCAAAGTTTTTTTCTCCATTCTGTCACCTGATGGAGTTTTGGTTCCTTGCCACTGTCACCTTTCTTCGCCTTTCTTCGCCTTTCTTCGCCTTTGTCGCCATTGGCTTGTTTAGTTGGGGATATTTAATTTTATATTTAACAATATTATTACAACATTATTTTCCTGTTATCTCTGTAAAGCTGCTTTGAAACAATCTGTATTGTAAAAAGCGCTATATAAATAAAGGTGAGTTGACTTGACTTGTGTCAAAGGTGAATCTACAAGGATTTTCACTTTCTCTTAAAGCTTAAGTCATTTGTGCTCTCACATATCAAGAGCAATCTGGAGTGAATTTAATGCAGCAGAAATTCTTTCATCAGTTTTTTATTTATTTTATTTTATTTAATTATTTCTGTTGATTCAGTCACCGTTGAGGCATGCACTGAGTGACCAATGACTGTAAATACATGCCTTGGAGTATAGTATGTCATATTCCAGTGCTGAATGGAAGCATTGGCTGTTCAGTGTTTTGTGATTGACAAAAACATTGTGTAAATTCCTGATGTCCAAAGCTGCTATACTGGCACTTTTCTGTCACTGTTTGATACTTTGGCAATATTGTGTGTGAATTAGAGATAAAGACGTAATGAGCCAGACATCCGTTCTGTTTTGAATAATAATGTAGACTTTAATCGGTGTGGCACATGTTAGAGATGGAAATGAATTTAAGAATTACTACAATAAACCATCAATCATGGCATTATGCTAAACACTACATAAAAACTACAAAATAAAACACAGAGGTGGGTCATTTGTTGTCGTTTCACATTCAGTAGTTTTACGTCAATTTTTTCCAACAGTCATATTTTCCAGGCCAATTTAATTACTTTATGCATTTGTCCTCTATGTCCCATTGAATTTCCTGCATGACATTTCTGTCTCGTCAGAATTCCCTCTCTGCTCCGGCTGGTCTAATGACACTTGAGCAGAAAGAGTCATTAGCACTGATTTGATCATTCATGCACCCGAGTGCCATTTTGTCCAGGATAACAGGAGGAGAATGGGAACAATCGAGAGCAAACGGTTGTAGAATACTGATTCAGCATTGAGACTGTTCTCAGAGCTTAAGATTCTATCACAGTCCAATTTCAGACTGCAGTGGATCACAGTTGGCCTTATTTTGTACTGTTCCAAAATATAATCTTTGTTATGCATACTGATGAAGACAATTAAAAAACAACAACAACTTACATATGCATTCAATTATCTAGTTTTTTATATATATATAAAAGCTGAAAAAATATTTATATATTTTATATATTATATATTATATATCAAAACTGCTCAGCATCCTGAACAGTTCCAAATTACACACGTCAGATTTAAAAGTGTTTTTTGTTTTTTGTACCTTTCGAGATGTCTTTTGACAATACCAGGAGTGTGTTGAGCTGAGTGGAATATATAACATTGCTATTTATTGAATACTAATAGGAAACAATAACAAAAAAGATTGAACTGACATCCTGTTTTGAAATGGCTTATTTGAGTTGCTCCTGTTCTGTATGATCCTTATTCATTTAGGCTGATACTGAGCAGATGGTGTTTCCCTTTGTCATGCTTTGCTATGCTTGCTTTTCATTAGAGACCAAGAGCTCTGTGCTCTTTCATTTGAGCCTCATAAAAACGTTGATGGACTGAAAGATAACCAATGTCAGGGCTTCTGAATTAGGACTGGGTCAGAGATGAGCACTCACAGAGGTTGAGATTTGAGTTTAGTTTCTCTCGGGGTTAGAATGATGGTCGTGACACAGTTCTAAATATGAGAAATGTTTTATTTCAATTATAAATGCTTTTTATCAAAAGAATGCTACAACTAAAGCAAAGTCTATTTTTTTCTGATGTTGTCGAGCCCCAATCTGCAGGATTGAGGATTTTTTTGCAACAAATATGGTCCACGTTCTAGAATGTAGAATCTATACAATGTAACGGCATTATCAGCATACTATATCGTAAATAGCAGGAAAAAAAAGTGTTTGATGAAAAAATATAGATTTAATTTGAAACTTTCCTGTTTGCTCTTAATTTACTAGCATTATGTTTAGATGCATGAACCTCCCCTGTGGGACTACATGATAAATGGCCATGTCCCCTTTAGCTGATTCATAACAGCTCTAAAAAACAGTTCACTTTCATTAACCTCCTCCCACACAGTATTAGATAAAATGTTCTGAAAACATGCATTATTAGTTCACTGAGATGGACCACCAGCTTGTGCCTCTATGAGGTCTCACAAGGTTTCTCATGTAACTGATTGGTTTTAAGATTTCATACACCACTGGCCAAAAGGATAATGGCTAAATGATCATCAGAAAATGATTAAATATTAAAATCAATGCTTGTTTTTTTTACTTTGACAGTTCTCATTAGTGAATCTGTAATGAGCACAGTTTTATCACGTCTTATCTATTGTGAAGACATTTCAATGCAAGTCATCTGTCATCCATCCTATCTGTCGCCAATGGGAAAAGAGCACCTCAGATAAAAGAGCACGCCAGACCTCTCTCTCGAGACGCTGCTTTTTTTCGATGTCGGTTATTTTCCCACATTATCCTGCTGTTTATTATTGTAAACCCTTTTGTTTGTGTTGCTTGACTTGAGTGTATGTTTAAAAGCCATGCTTGTATTCGTTTCTTCCCCTTTGTATGTAACAGTTCGTACAGTGTTCACAATGTATGTTACTAGGCCTGGAAGAGTCGGACAGGTAAGAATGTCACGTGACATACACTGCAACACGTAGGGGTTTCGATTTGTGTTAATACATTAGGTTAGGAGCGAGTGCCGCCCCATGTTTTGGAGTAGTCAGTGAAGATCAGTTAGGGCGTCACGGACGCTGAATACTTTTTTTGTTTTCTTTCTTAATTTTTCTTAGTTAGGTTTAGAGGTTATTTAAAAATTAGACTTTGTTTGGTTTTGTTATTTTATTTTATTTGGCGCCGCCCGTGTCCCCTCTTCCTCCTTGTAGTATTCTTAATCCTCCAAAATAATGTAAATAACCACTGTACATATATTTATATTCTTTGAGGGTGTTTTTGCTTCACTCTTACCTATATAACCTTTTTGTACTGAATAAATGTATCCGCTTATTGCACGGTATTCCTATGGACTTGTGGTTCTTTGGACAGCACACCACTCATATTTATTTGTTTTTTAATGTAAATTTTAAATGTTAGAGCCCTGTAACCCTAGACTATCTCGGGGGTCATAACAATTCGGAGCTCGTCCGGGATTAAAAAACATTGTCATTGAAGTCATTGAAAAGAATATAAATGGTTTGTGCTGGTGGCAAAGCCACTTGTGCTAGACGCCGTTTTTCAGGGTAATGCGTGGTATTGTGCTGACTGTGGTTTACCTCGTAACATTAGTAAACATGGTCTTGTTTGATTTAGTCGTTTATTGATCATCCATCCATAGAGCAGTTTGATAGTTGCAAAAAAAGATGATTTACTGAAGATTGCGGACCACTATAACATTTCTGTGGTGAGGCAAGCTCTTAAGAAATATATTAAGAGCGCTATTTTCAAAAGGTTGGTTAAGTAAAAACATTTTTCGATGCCTGGCGTTAATGCTGGAGAGACCGGGCCACTTGGTGCTGGCATCTAGTGATGGGGTGTCGGACGAAGAGCTGAGCGAGACAGTTGCCGAGGTCTACGTGAAGGCCGATAGCAAGGCCATCTTGTCGCCTTTTGATCCGTATTCCCCTGCTTCTATTGGGTTTGGGGATGGACGCTTGAAATTTTGCTTGGCCTGCCTATAGTATGAGGCACAGGAAAGGACTCAGGAGAGTCAGGTTGGACCTGAAGCTCGAAATACGCAGGCTTGTGGTTGAAGTCGAGAAGGAGGTGAAGCTGCGACAGCTTGAACTAGAGACATTGAAAGCGGCCCCTGGATCGGCTGTGCGGCCCACCCGTGCTGAGGCTTCCGTGGCAGCTCTGATGGTAGATCCATCCTCAACCTTCAATGTTAGCGAGCATGTTGCTTTAGTGCCTTCATTTAGGGAAACAGAGGTAGAAACGTATTTTAGCGCCTTCGAGCGTATCGCATCTTCCCGCCGTTGGCCTAAAGATGTGTGGTCCCTTTTACTTCAGTGTAAACTGATTGGCAAAGCTCAGGAGGTTTGTTCGACGCTCTCCTTAGAAGAAAGCTTAAAATATGACATGGTTAAATCTGCCATTCTCCGTGCCTATGAGCTGTTATACCCGAAGCATACCGACAGCGGTTTAGAAATCACAAAAAGCTCCCCAGTCAGACTTTTGTTGAGTTTGCTTGAGAAAAAAGGTAATCTTTTCGATAAATGGTGTAAAGCGAGTAAGCTGACTGATTTTAATTTGTTAAGAGAATACATTTTGTTGGAAGAATTTAAAGATTGTTTGCCAGAACGCGTGGTTGTATACTTGAACGAATAGATCATCAGTTTAAGTCAGGTCATGCATATTCAGTTGACAATCACAAGCTAAATGATAATGTAATTAACAATTATAATGATATCAGTTCCATTCCTTACATTTTATTTTTAGTCTGTATATTAGTGGAAGGTGTGTTGCTATTGAGGTGGGATATGATTTAAGGTTAGGGAAAGATTTTGTGGTATGGTTTGTCTTAAGGCTGGATTAAGGGGATGAATGAATGAATGAATGAATGAATGAATGAATGAATGAATGAATGAATGAATGAATGTATAATTACATTGTGTAACTACAAAAATTAGATCACATTATAGATATGATTACATCTGTAAAATTCAACTAAAATTATAATGTAAAAACATGTACTCAATAAGTGCATTGTATCAAATTATTAATTTAAATGTTTGTACATTAGCAGTTAAAGAGGGTCCCTGTTTTTATTAAGTTTAGAATATATATATACAGTGTATATATATATGAAGAACACAATGAGGGAGGATTCAATAGTCAGTCTTTAATAACAAATTTAACAGGCAGAGAAATTCAGGACATATATAACACAACCACATTTAACATTGACGACACGGAACAATGAACAGGGAAGCAGAACAAGGAACAGAATGAAATGAAACCAAAACAGAACAAGACAGTTACAGTAGCTCCCCCTACTAAATTATAGGAGATGATGGCGTAGAAAACCAGGGCAGTGATGATGGTGGGAGCAGCCAGGAAGGAGACGAGAGCGGGAGGAGTCAGGTGGGGACCCAGAACACAGCCAGGACCAGGACCAAGGCCTAAGGTGGAGTAGAGAGATGGAGAAGCCATGGTGGAGACTTGGCAAGTAGACCTAGGGGGCTGACAGACTTAGATGAAGTCGATGGTGGAGACCCCCGGTGGTGCTGAAGAGTCATTAAGCTCAATTGACACTGATTGATCTGGAGACTGAGGCGGAGCCGGTGGGACTGAGGACCAAGGCAGAGCTGGAGGGATGGTGGAGCCTAATAAAGCCTAAGTGGTGGAGGGACGAAACGCAGGTGAAGGCCCGGAAGTTCGTGGTGCAGGCAGAGCAATGTCTGACCAAGGCAGAGCTGGAGGGACGAGGGTGGAGCTGAGGAAGGGAGGAGCCAAGGTTGGCAGACTTGTCGATGAGCCGAGGTAGAGTGACTTGTTCAGCAGCAGGAGGCAGAGCCAGGGAACCCCCTTGGTGAAGCTGGAGACCGGAAGACCCGAGGCAGATTCAAGTAAGGGGTTTGAAGCCAACTGAGGAGGAGCCAAAAAAGTGCATGTGAGTGTAGACCACTGCTACATCTGGTAAATTCCACATTTAAAAAAACTACATTTACAATTTATTTGGGTTACAAGAGTGTCAACATTGATAAATCTTGTGAACAATACATTTGTGATAGTTATTACTACATAAATGAATACAGTATAAACTCTGCTTCTTTGGAATGTAAGGCACAGTTTTTTTTTTATTAGGACAACAGACATGATAGACAAGAAATCTATAGGCTAACAAATGTATAGGCTAAACAATAATTATCTTTGATTGTGAAAAACTGTATGAAAGGCTCAAAGTATGTGGCACAAAAGTGATTATGCGCATTCTGGGCATATGATGATGTGCTTTAAAGCAACATATATTTTTGTGTGACCTAGTCACTGAAATTATTCAATGGTTTACTGAGTTTTCATCATCAGGTTTTTAAATTCTAGTTATTATGCATGTGAATGACGAGATTCATTCAATCCCACTCCGGTGATCTCATAATGCTGCCCATAAAATACAATACAATTTTCAAAGTTGTCGGAATGCTGTTCTTTTTACACTGCACAACTGTCAGTTGTTGACGTTGTCAGTTCCAGTCAAAACACATTTCACACTACAGGACTTGGATTGCACAGGTCTAGATATTTTAACCTGCTGAAAATCTCTTGCGATGTATAAGAATTTCGCTCTACTTGCGTCCTTGAGAATTCAAACACAGTGATTGTCACTCATGTGAATGAGTCCTCATTTGCCTCAGATTTTGGGCTTTTGCAATGGTCTCCATTAACTGCCTGTGAGTGTAAAGTCAGGGCTAAAATCAAGTAGTGTGTGTGTGGCATAACAGACACCTGCTAGCGAGTGCCACGCCATTCAGAATCACCAATAAACTCAAACAAAATACAGTCAAAAGCACAGAAATTAATGTTCATAATATGCATACTAATGGTAACATTGGAACATCTTGGAGACAGTTTTACCATGTAACCGAATGTGAAATGCTCTTCGAATGCTGAATGGAGAATGAAATGACTGTAGCAGAGGGAAGAGATTCTGTGAACTTTAACAACCTAATATGTCTGTTACTCAAATAAAGCTATCAAATGACATGGAACATAGTTACGGTGCTTTTATAATAGCCTACTTTTATACACATTTTTTGAGATTAACAGTAACAACCACAATGCACAGTACCAATACCTGATTCTACAAAAAGGTCCATAATGGTCTAAATACTGAGTATCGGATCAGTGTATCACTATTATCTTTTTGTTTATTGAATCATATTACAAAATAAACCATTCACTAACCATTGATTTTTATATGAACACTGCTTTGAATCAGCTACGTATATGCATGAGGCCATCATTGCTTGTGTGATATTTCTTAAGATTACTTGATTAAAATTATTATATAAACACTGATATCATATTTATGTAGTAGAAAAAAATACTATTTTATAGAACTGTCTTTAAAGTCAGCATAAAATGAAGATTTGCCATATTTTAAATGCGTGTTATAGATCTTATTGTCAACAATTCATCTGTGCACGTTCCTTTTTTTTTTTTAATTTTTTTTTTTTTTTTTTTTTTGTAATTTTTTTAAATGTTTAATCAAAATGTAAAAACTGGACCTTCAGGTGAAAATGACAGACTTCTCTCAGAGACATGACATGCAGGACTTCTCCAATCAGCACCCACATCTCAAAATCCAATCAACAAACCATGCATAGAATCTTTTTAACATTTTAACATTCAGATCTTCGTTGCAATACGGAAAAAAAGATCTGTCACTACATCTGTTTCAACATGACCTAGGCAGTCTTGTCCTTTTTAAACCTACACAACCATTTTAAAAATCGCACCCACCCTCATAGACCATTCACAAGCGCATAGGGCGACCTGAGTGAGTGTGACCTTGTGTGTTATTTCACGCAACATTTGCTACAGGCAGGACATCAGCAGTCTCAGCTGTGATAAAAGTGGCGTACTATTGGGTCAGTCAGGATGAAATAGTGCAGAGTCTTATCCATCTGCTCCATCTTCCCCTGCGATTCCACCCATGAAAGTGCTCTAAATCACCCAACAAACAGAGAGTGAGACTGAATGCATGCAAGATTCATAGATTTATGTTTACAGATTCGTAGAACATGTCCGTTTTAAATGTAAATGACTCCTAGGATGTCAATTCTTAAAGGGATAGATCATCCAAAAAAGAAAATTGCCATACTTTTCAAAATGTCAAACCACAGAAGATAGAAAGTCATGCAGGTTTGAAATGACCTGATGGTTTATCTTTACTGTGGGTTGATATTTTCTTATAACATTTGTAAGAGTTTGGAAATATCCATTGCTGTTGTGTTGAGTATTGAGCGTGGGCAAAATACAATTTCAATTCCTCAATATGGTTTAAAGGGACAATTCACACCCAAATTAAAATGATGTCATCATTTACTCACCCTCATGTACTGTACTGTATGGAGCACAAAAGAAGATATTTTAAAGAATGTTGGTAACCAAACAGTTTTGATGCAAATTGATTTCCACAGCATGCAAAGTGCATGAATTCAGCTTCTGCAAAGATATGGATGTGGTAATGGATGTATGAAATTTTGAATAATAGATGTATGAATTATTGGCATACCGGTAGTTCTCTCTGTCTGTAATGAGGGTTCCTAATCAGCTGTCAGAACATTCATTAAACTACTTTGGGTCATTACAGACATGTCCTTGAAAGAAACTTTTAATTTTATCTAAATGAGGGTAAGGGACAGGACTATAGTTAAATGATAATGCAAAACCTAATTAGGAGATTTTATAATTGGGACTAAAAATTAGGTCTTTTGGCATTTTATATTTGTCTTTTATCACACACAAAGCTTTTTTTCTAATCAGTGCAACTTTTTTCTCACTATATTAATTGTTAGTTGCATTAGGGACATTTAGGATTCAAAATTTTTAAAGATTCAGTAAAATGTTATCAGCTTGTTGAATAAGCCATTATGTTGTGTTTAAATATGCACAATTATAATAATACAACACTACCCAAAAATCCCAGCTGCAACCTGATGTGAAAGTTGATGTGCTCTCTCCATCCATAAGCAACACAAAGCTTTCCGCTGTCCTTCATGAATATAGATGAGCGAAGGGGGAGTTGGCATCTGTCCTCGTTTCTCCCATCCTCTCTCTCGCTATCCTTTTCTGCTGTGACAAGTGTATAGCTCAGAACATGCTTCAACCTTCCATTCACTGATTGGATTCTGAGTCAGAAAAGACACACATTCCTGAAATTTCTGCAGCCATTGTGGGTTGCAGTTGTTTGCCCATGTCCTGTTTTTTGATTAATCAGTTCATACAATGGTCAGGCTGGGTGTCAGGTTCCTGCCCTGACAGTCTTGTCCATATTGTCACTGTTTAATGTTTCCTTGTTTGTCTTGTGCCTGAGCACATGGCTCTGTCTTTGTTTGTGTTTGGCATGTGCTCCTCTTGTCCCACCTCCTCATTTCCAGTTAACACGCCCCCTTGTTTAGTCCATGTCTAGTCCTAGTTTCAATAATTGCGCTCACTTGATCCTCATGCGTTTCTGATCTCTTTATATTGTGCCTATTTCCCTCATGTCTTTTCTGGTTTGTTTTGTGTCCTATGGTGTGTTCCGGTTTGCTTGCCTGTTTCTGTAGTTTATCTCTGCTCTTGTTCCAGTAATGTGTTTGATTAGTTCTAGTGTATCCTTGTTGCTATTTTGTTTTGTTTTTATCTTTTGATTTTGATTTCATTTTTACTTAAGACTTTCTTTTCCAGTATCTAGTTGCCTGCAAGTTTGTTCTTTTGTTTAATTTTATTTGTTTGTTATCTTGTTTAATTGTATTTGTTTGTAAGTTTCTAGTTTTCTTTTTTTTTTATCAAGCCATAGTTATTTACATCAGGTTTTAGTTTGCCTCTTGTTTCATTTATTATCTTCTCTCTTGTCTTTCTCTGTTATCTTGTTGTGTCTTGTCTTGTTCATTGTGAGTCTTGTGTTTGTCCCTGCCCTGCATCCTGAGATTTCCTGACCACTGACATTCACTGCCTGGCAGCTAGACTGGTGCTACAGCTAAGAGATCATCAAGCCTCTGGTTCCTTGTGTTCCTGCCTGGTCTTCCTCACATCACCCAGGACTGATTTCAATGGTCATTGCCTGTCATCGTGTCGTCAGCCCTACTGTTCGAACTGTTTCACACCTCACTCTCCTTGTTGTGGTCTGTCTACAGTCTTGTTAATAAAAAATAAAAAAAACCTTCACAGCTATTCTGTGCCTGGGTCCTCTTTCAGATCCTTGACAGTTCGTGACACTGGGAGGCTTAATGTTATGGAATATTGTGTAATTGTCATTTTGGAGGTTAATATTGGCTCTGATGGTGCTTTGACAGGATTTGAATGAAAATAAGGTTCTATTGTGCGTTTAAAAGTTATTTACTATACACTAATATTCAAAAGATTTTTTTTTTAAATAAATAACTTCTATTCAGCAAAGATGAAATTGATCAAATGTGATCATAAAGGTATTTTTAATATTACAAAAAAATTATATAGGCCTAAATGCTATTAATAAATGCTATTCTTTTGAACTTTCTATTCATAAAAGAATCTTTAAAAAATGGTTTCATGGTTTCCACCAAAATATTAAGCACCACAACTGTTTGTTTAACATTGATAATAATTATAAAAACAATGTTTCTGGAGCACCAATATGAGTGGTGCTGGTATCATGTCACTTTGTAGGCCAACCGGCAGTTCAGTCAGGACCACTATCGTCAAATACGATTGACAATTAGCATACATTTTGGATTGACGGTATGGTTCCGTTCTGGGCGAGAACTCCCTGCGCATCCATGCAGCCTAGCATGGATAATAGCAGGGAGAGCAGCAATAACCCCCCTTAGGGTAAACAGAACAGAACCAACATGAATGCATGCAATATCGTTAATTCAAGATTTTAAAGTTGTAGCGACTACGAGAATGAACCAAACACAATTGAAGCTTTTAGGTGATTGTTCATACATAATCACACAAAAGAGGCTTCACATTCCAGATTCAAATCACCAAACCCAGAGCCATAAATCACCCCTAGGCTCCAGAGAGTCTGTAACCAAAAAGACTTTTTATTGTTTAACTAAAGGAAGAACGTTGTCAACGTTTTATAATTTGGCAAGAACAGATCTGTTCAGAAATGGTGAAACAAGAGGCCCTAACAAGAAGTCACCTGACCCCTGCGACTAACAGACTACGTCTTTCTTAAGGACCAGAGGTCCCATGAGAGATGAACAAAACAGACTTCAGCAGGAACTATCCATGACCTCAGACTGGAATGGCTTAAACCCCATAAACTCTACACACTAACACACTTTACATATCACAATCCATAAAACTCATCCCAGAACAATTCTCGATGGACTTATAATCAAACATCATGCAACTACATAATTCTATGTTGTTTTCTACAATATATGTGTGTGTCTAATATGCTTACATGCCATACAATTCATAATTGTTATAAATATTAGGTGTGTGAATGAAAGTGTGTCGTGCTTCCTGTCAGCAGGATCGTATTTTTAATGCAAAAAGATGGCTTGATTTGAAATCTGTGTAAAATGTTTTGTATTCTTATAATAGTAATAAGGTCTAAACTGTGGCCTCTTGTTCTCTCTGCTAGTGCTGGAGAACAAGGAGATCACAGATAACCCATGATTTACGATAAGAAGAAAATAGGGCCACCTCCTAAATTAAGCCAGTGTCTAATTGGCCAGAACCCATCCGGGAGGTTGGACAAACTTTGAGTTTAAAATCTTAGACCCGAACACAGAATCGCTCTCTTGCCCTCTCTGGTGCTCTTCTCGCTCTTCTCTCTCTCTCTCGTGCTCTCTCTCGTAAAAAGTCTCGGCAGAACAAGTAGGGTGGAGCAGACGATGGTTATAGTAACCATGTAGACGCATAGAGCCAAATGACCCAAATCAAGATCAGGGTTTAAAACAGCTTCATCCAAGCCCTTTTAACTCATCTCACTTTCCTTTCTTTTCCTTTGTTTTCTTTTCTGTTAAAAGTCTTGGTTCTAAGTTAAGTTTTGCTGCAAAGTTTCGTTTAAACGTTTCGACTGCAACGCGCTTCCAACTTCAAAGACTTTCATCCATCTGCCAACACACCACGTGATTGGCTGCCCAAGATCTAGCAGGACCGCCAGCCAAACAACGGACCCGGGAAACCCCTTTACACCGACAAAAGGGAATCCCCAAAGCAAACCGAAGACAAGCAAGTAGCCTTCAGACTCTTAACTGAACTGGTGCATTAATATAAAATTGAATAACCTGCCTAAGAAACGATAGAAGGGTTAACAGTTTAGAAGGTAGAAGGGTTAACAGTTTCTCCCTCACTGTTGACACCTCCACCCTGTCTCCATCCCCTCACAGTCGCAACCTTGGAGTCATCTTTGACAATAACCTCTCCTTTGAACACCACATTAAACAACTCACCAGAACTGCCTTCTTTCACCTCAAAAATATTGCCCGACTACGTCCATCACTCTCTTTCTCCGCTGCAGAAACCCTCATCCACGCCTTCATCACCTCCAGAATTGACTACTGCAATAGCATCTTGTACGGCATAACCTCCAAAACCTTAAACAAACTCCAATACATCCAGAACTCTGCTGCTCGTCTGCTTACCCACACCCGCACCCGTGACCACATCACCCCTGTCCTCAGGAACCTCCACTGGCTCCCGGTCCCACAACGAATTCAATTCAAAATCCTCCTCCTCACACACAAAGCCCTCCATAACCAGGCCCCTGCCTACCTCAGTGACCTGCTCCACCGCCACAACCCATCTCGCAGCCTCCGCTCATCTGATGCCAACCTCCTGACTCCACCTCCCAGGACCAACCACCGAACCTGGGGTGACAGAGCCTTCTCTGTTGCTGCCCCCTCCCTCTGGAACTCTCTCCCCAAACAAATCCGTGACTCCACTGACCTTCCAACATTCAAATCACTGACAAAAACTCACCTTTTTAAAATTGCTTTTAATGTTTAGCTTATTACAGTGTGTTTCCTTTTTGTGTGTATTTATCTGATATTGTTCTTGCTGCTTTTGTGATTTTCTTTTTTGCTTTTTCTATGTAAAGTGTCTTTGAGTACTCAGAAAAGCGCTTGTCAAATAAAATGTATTATTATTATTATTATTAAATCGATGATTGATGGTTCGTTCAGGTCATGTCTTTTAAGTGCATATAGAAGCTTGGGATCTCACCATCTGACTCCTAAAACTCATTCTTCCTCACTCTCTTTCTTTCTGCAACTCGTATGAATGTGTGTGTGTGTGTGTGTGTGTGTGTGTGTGTGTGTTAGATATTAGTGTTATGTGTTAGTCTTATAATCAATAAAGTATTGTTTGTATTTGAAAAGAGAAGCATTACTTGTGTTATGTGCTTAGGAATTTATTGTCTTGAACTGCGATCTAAGCTACCTATGCTTTTACCCTTGAATTATTTCTTAATTTAGCTGTTAGCTGGGAATTAGTCTTTCTTGGCCAGGAAGATATTATATTTCCTAGAATTAATAATTGTTTATGCTTTCCGTTCATTGGATGAACTGATAAAATGATCATACTATTGATTCTGCTAAAGTAAATTCTGAAAATAATTAAACTATTAATTATTGATCATAATCCGTTATGAATAATAATTAGTTATATTTATACAGGCGTATAAACGCTACAAAGTACAACATAATTCGAGAATTTATTCTGATTCAAGGGGAAACCAAACCAAATCCTGACTGACGAGAGGAGGAGCTGGGGATGGAGGAGGGTAATTCGCTCCTGAGAAACGCGATAGCTGCCGATAATACTGAAGGAGCTTATACACATACAGTGATAGGCGTCGTATTCCTATAGGTAGACGTGGATCAGCTGAGAGTCACCTGATGCGAGTTTGACTAACGTGACTAATGCGATGCTTGATTTACCATCACATGGTTCCCTCGACAAAAAACCAATAGGATTCTTCCATAGGCTTTTGGATTATCGCAAAAAAATAAAAGCTCTGTTATCAACAAAAGTTTGATACTAACATGTTTTGTCCATCAAGATAATTTTCACAGATGAACACAACTTTTATGGATGTTGAAGCCTAAATGCAGTTGCCAGAAGTAAAAAGCTAAAGGTAGGCTATAAAACGAACCACACCATGGTCCCATGACGTCAACGTCACACCCACTAAGCTTTCGACAACTCTTTCAGTCTTTATCTAAACAATTTTTTTCCAGAAAGTTTGAATAGTTTATGAGCACAATAATAAGCATGACAAGGCTGTAAAATTGGACTGAGCTTACCTGTTCGGCATGATGACTATTAGTGTCCCCGACAGACTCTGTAGTCCCATTTAGCCACTTGTTAGCAACCGCCTTTTTCAAGACACGTAACAGCTTAAATCACAAGTGGAGGTAATACTGATGTATTTTATGTTGTAGAATAAAACCTGAAAGTCTCTTGAGCTTGAGTTCCCCACAGACCTTATTTCAAGCATTTAACCAACCTGTTCAAAAAACCCATTGACTTCGGAGCAATGGAACCGGAAGTGCTTTGGCCTACAAAGTGATGTCATACCTGCACCACTCTATTATAATGATTTCTGAAGAATCATGTGACACTGGCTACGTTTACATGCAACCAAATAATTGCAACCGGATTGACGGCTCAATCGGACTGAAAAACCTCCATGTAAACACCTTAATCAAACCGATTAAGCTCGATCCGAATGAAATTTCGATCGGATTGAAAGGGGTGGTTTATTCCCCTTCTTATCCGATCGAGAGAACATGTAAACACTTGATTGGATTGAAAACCAAACTGAAAGTACTGCGCATGTGCAATGACGTAGAAATAGCGTAATGACGGATTCTCAACCGCACCCAGAGGAAAAATTTATTGCTCAGTGGTTGCTTTTGAGCTCATCACAAGACTTAGTTGTGATTCTCATATATCCCTCAGAAATAAGAGAAGACACAGCTGAGAAATGAGAATAATATCTGAGAGAAAAGGAGTTAAAACTGAGAATGTGGTGGAAGAAACATAGAACATCTCTTTATTGTCTTGCTGCAGTCTCTTTCAAGACTCCATTATAAGAATACTTTATTGCTTATAGGTTGCTCTTTTTAAGCTTAGTAAACTTAGTTGTTATTCTCAAATATAAAATATAAAATATCTCTTCATTGTAAGGAGAAATAAAAGTAGACACAACTGAGACATGAGAAAGTTCTGAGAGAAAGGAGTCCAAAATAAGAAACGAGAAATATGGGAGATCTCTTTATTGTCTTGCTGTAATCTCTTTCAAGCCTCCATTATAAAAATATTTTGAGAGGTTGCTTTTTTTTCATGACATTGGAGTTTTTCAACTTTACTGTATTGGACAGGACTGTAGGACAAGAAGGGAACAGGAGCAGGAAAGCACCTTCGAACTTGTGCTGTCCGAGGCGCTGATGTACCTCAATGTCAATGTGTGCCCACAACGCTATGGCTCTGACAGAGGTTTCTCTAAGCTCAGGATACTAAGGGCTGATTATTCTCTTTTACATCTCCTTTAGGTATCATCTTTGTCTTCTGCCAGTTGCTTAATCTTTGCATAGTTGCATAATAACTTAAAACTAGTTTGACTAAGTATCAGTTAACCAATCAGTCTTACTTTTCCAATTCAAATTAAACAGATCTAACTTTTTATGTAAATTACTTTAATTTAAGAAATTATTACCAGGCTTAAGGAAAAACATTTAGAGGACTAACTTTTAAAACATTTTAAATATTTTTTTTTATTTGTATTTTTTTGGTATACACTTTGCAAAGTTGTTTAGATCACTTCTAAAATTTAGAGGAGACAAATGTGAGACCACTGGAGTTGGTGGGCCCAGACGTCTTCGTGACATGACTGTTGTAATGGTGTGGCCAGACTGTCTGTCATGTCCAGCATGGTGGTTGGCTGGAAGGACATTAGAGGAACAGTAAAGATGGCTGAAACCTATTGAGAGGTCTGTCCTGCTGTCCTGCCATTCCTCAGGCAGGTGGGATGCCCTGGGCCAAGCTGTTTTGTTGGCACAGGCAAGTGCTTGTCAAAACCCTAATGGCTATTTATATCCTTTTCCCTGTCATAATGGAAAAAGGACATGGAAAAGGGACATTTTACAGTCAATTTGCCTTTCAGCAGATTTTCTGAACAGTTGCTGTCTTTCTAAAACATAACAGAACACCCTTCCTTGGTCTAGGTTTTATTCTCCATAATCAATATAAATATTTTTTTATGAAAATAAAGGGAACAGTTTATAGCTTTTTTCATTTACATAATATATAATATATCTAATTTATTTGGTTTTAAATGGTTTAATATAATTAATGTTTCAAATAAGAAATGTCAGAAAATATGTTTTATAGTTCACCCTCTTCCCAGCATGCACTGGGGCATGAATAATTATTATCAACCTCTACACACACATTGGCGATTTTTTTTTGTTTAATCATCAGACTTTTGACACTCAGCTGGCATCTTGAGTTGTCTCAAGTTTTTACTTGTATATTCTTTACATTTCTTTTCATTTAATTTCTTGAAAATTTGAAGAGTCTGTTTATTTGTATAGTTTGCATAGTAATTACAGTTATTACGTTCCTGTGTATTTTGCGTGAATGAAGATTTGTGTTTGGACAGATATTGTGTTTTGCGGTAGTATGCCATACGGAACCGTTGCCACTGACTGCTTTAACGTCCACAGTGGGGCTCGACAGCCTTAGTCAAACGGGTTGGCGCGTATGGTCGGGTTGTGGAGAGGTTGTGAGAGATTGTGGTTAGGTCACATGTGAACTACGAGGAAGGAGCAACCTCAGCAGCAGGAGGGATGTAAAGGTCAGTAAGCTGGGCTGAGTTGAGTGGGGGACGGAGGGGGGTGACTCTGGGACGCCAGAGTCACTGTCGAGCCCTCTTGAGGTGTCGTGTTAAAGAGGAAAATACCCCTAGAGTCTGCGAGAGCGGGGCCGGAAGATGACTCAATGTTGGACAACATGGTTAACGACTTTGGAATGGAAACGGATACGAGTATGGAGAGTAATTCACAAAAGACTAGTTCAGGTTCTGCAGTTAGCAAAGTCATTGAACTCCAAGCTTGTGTCTGTGGCTGGAGCAAGGCGACAACGGTCAGGGGTTTGAAGATTCATCAAGGGAAAATGAAATGCTTGAGAGAGAAGGGACAAGGGCCTCGCATTGATCAGTACTTCTTACAAAGTCAGTCAAGTCAGTCGAATGAAATCCAGCGACAGGAAGCAAACCACAGTTCGCAGGATATCAGCACCCCTGTCATAGAGGAGAGGAGGGTTTGCACAGTTAGTGATGAACACATTGATACTTGTGAACCCGGTCAGATTAACCAGCAAAAGAGAGAAAAGAACCTCAACGGGCATAGGCCTGGAGTTAGATGGCCAAGAGCTTGTGAGAAAACTGCATGGGACACGGTAAACACAGATCTATGCTTTGCATTGGAAAGATTAACTTTCAGTTTGGTCTACTGCCGAGGTTGCTGTGGCCACTGACTGTGTACGAGGTTTCTTTGACAACAGTGGATAATCTGGAAGCGTTAATAAGTTCATATATCAGGAAATGGTTGGGAGTTCCATGCTGCCTCAGCAGAGTGGGACTTTATAGTAAAGGAATATTGCAGCTGCCAGTCTCTGCTTTAACCGAGGAGTTTAAGTGCGCCAAGGTCAGACTGGAAATGACCTTAGTAGAGTCACGTGACAAATGTGTAAGGGAGGCAGCACCTTTGTTAAAAACTGGTAGAAAATGGTCAGCAAATAAATCTGTGGAAGAGGCAAAGGCTGCCCTTCAAATTGGTGATATCGTGGGGCAGGTACAGCATGGAAGAGGAGGTTTTGGGCTCAGTTTAGCTCCTCCTAAATGGCACAAGGCAGCCCCAGCTCAAAGGAGGAAGCTCGTAGTCAACGAGGTGCGAAAGCAGGAGGAGAGGATGAGGTGTATAAAGGCCATTTCCCAGGCCAAGCAGGGAGAGTGGATGAGATGGGAGAGTGTGGAACAACGCAAGATGGGCTAGCAAGATCTTTGGTCAATGGAAGAGAGTAGGATCAGTTTCCTTATCAGGTCAACATATGATGTTCTCCCATCACCACAGAACCTAAACCTCTGGGTAGGAGAGGATCCCTCTTGTCCTTTGTGTTCATCACCTGCCACATTAAGGCACATTTTGACAGGATGTAAGGTGGCTCTTAGCCAAGGTCGGTTTACTTGGCGCCATGACCAAGTACTCCGATGTTTGGCTTTAGCATTGGAAGACAAGCGTAACATGACCAATAAGTTTCCACCTGTTCTAGCAAAACATTACACACAGAAGACAATATTCCTCCGCCCAGGCGAGCAACCACCAAGAAAAGGTGTTAAAACCAATTCTCCCTCAGGACAACTGGAAGCTGCTAGGGACTGGAAAATGCTGGCTGATCTTGATCAACGGCTTATTTTTCCACCTGAGATTGCCACCACTAACGTCCGACCAGATATTGTTTTGTGGTCTGGATCAGCACGCATTGTTCAACTGATAGAGTTAACAGTGCCATGGGAGGATGCTGTAGATGAGGCATATGAGAGGAAGAAACTGCGGTATGCTCAGCTGGCCACTGAAGCAGAACAGCGAGAATGGAGAGTCCGGGTTTATCCAGTGGAAGTGGGTTGTCGAGGATTTGTGGCACACTCCACAACCCGGTTCCTCAGAGACGTCGGATTCAGTGGCCAAGAGTTGCGTCACACAGTAAAGAACTTATCTGAAGCAGCAGAGAGGAGCAGCAACTGGCTGTGGTTGAGACGGAAAGAGTCTGACTGGCTGTGTACAGGCCGCCATACTACGGTTTCGAAAAATTCTTGAAAATTTGAAGAGTCTGTTTATTTGTATAGTTTGCATAGTAATTACAGTTATTACGTTCCTGTGTATTTTGCGTGAATGAGGATTGGTGTTTGGACAGATATTGTGTTTTGCGGTAGTATGCCATACGGAACCATTGCCACTGACCGCTTTAACGTCCGCAGTGGGGCTCGACAGCCTTAGTCAAACGGGTTGGCGCGTACGGTCGGGTTGTGGAGAGGTTGTGAGAGATTGTGGTTAGGTCACATGTGAACTACGAGGAAGGAGCAACCTCAGCAGCAGGAGGGATGTAAAGGTCAGTAAGCTGGGCTGAGTTGAGTGGGGGACGGAGGGGGGTGACTCTGGGACGCCAGAGTCACTGTCGAGCCCTCTTGAGGTGTCGTGGGCTAGTCGACGAAACTCTGAGGACGGAAGGTGCCCACTTGAAGACCCTAGAGATGTCCCCTACTCTGCTCAATCCAGACGGTTGTCATGAGGGGACCGTACTGTGGTTGCAGCCGTTGTGTGTGCAAATATGCTATTAACACCAGACAGAAGGAGATTCACATCACCATTTGGAAAGAAGCGTAAATGGATGGAGAAGCATAGGTAACTGTAAAGCTACGTCTTAGTTGGTGCTTATCTTGGCGAAAGCCGAGTACAAATCAGCATGAAGTTTTAACATCTACTCTCATGTAATGGAAATCATGAAGATCTGGATACGTCCAGTGACTGCGGTGAATAGTGCTGCTGGCAACAAGGGAAAGGCCTTGCGACAGCCTGGAGAGACAGCTGACAGGAGGAAAGAGACCCCAATGGGACTGGTAAGGGTTAGCTACCCTTATCGGCAGTATCCAGCTCTGCATCCTCTCTCGTGTAATGGAAATCAAATCAGATATCATAATTAATTTGCAAGGTTTTAAAGTTTTTTTTAGCTTGTTCAATAAACCATAAACAAAAATATTGCACACGCACCTGTGGAACAGTCCTTAAGACACTAACAGTTTACAGGCAGCAGGTTTAACAAATTAGCTAAAAGAGGAAATATGAATACTAACTTGTTATGATTTAATTATGAATATTTGGATCAGTTCATCTGATAAACTTGATGTAGCTAAATTAATATTACAATCTATTAATCAGTTCGTCAAGCAAACACTTTTGATTATTCATTAATTCTAAGAAAAGGGTATTTTAAATGACCACAGAAAAATAATTCTTTCTTAGAATTTTCTTACAGCGTGTAACAAGACCAGAAATCGTTAAATTGACTTTGATGCAAGCAGAGAATCAGAACTAAATATGTATTGTGCACAAGTTTTATTAACTAAATCACGAACACAACTAATCTAAACAAACACATACACACAATCACACATACATGGGTAAAATGGTAGGTGACAGAATGAAACCAGAAAGAGAAACAGGGAATTAAGCTATGGAAAAGATTAATTTACTTATGAAAAGAACCATCAGTTTATTATTTTCAAAGCCTTGTAAAAGTGTTCAGAGCTTTAAAAGGGTTCACAGCTTATTACTAAACCTCTGTTTAGTCACTTAATTGTACGATACTTGTATTGCCATTGCAGTTAAAGCAGTTTCGCAAAGTTCCTGATTTGATGTATCCCTGAGTCGATGGCGTTGAAGTTGCAATCAATTTCTTCTGAGTTGAATGAAGAGGATATGATGAACTTGCATGGTTAGTTAGACTCTGTCATGGTCGAGGAAGTTGCGAATGGCTTGATGGTTTAGGCCTGCCAGCCCGCAACTGCGTGGTCAGACTGGGTTTCCGGTCCACACATGCTCAGCAACCAGCAGAAGCAGGAAGAAAGGGAGGTCACTGTGAAGTTAACCTTTAAGTTCCACAGAGGTCACACCTCTGGGGTTTTGGCTTGAC
Source organism: Gila orcuttii (assembly GCA_026230005.1). Classification (NCBI taxonomy): domain Eukaryota; kingdom Metazoa; phylum Chordata; class Actinopteri; order Cypriniformes; family Leuciscidae; genus Gila; species Gila orcuttii. Next base: position 20,861,593 of record JAPDVR010000017.1, read on the forward strand.
CAATGAGAAAGGGGCAATTTCCAAGCGGGAAAATTCTACTGTTGGGAGGTTTTTTATGGCTCTCTGTCTCAAGTGTGGTTAGGAATGGGCCTGGCAATTTGTGTCCTTTTATACTCCGATTAATATACCAAACACTGCATTCTATAAGGAGGTGATGTACACTAAAGTTTAAGTCGTTAAATGAGTATTAATTCGATAGGAGACATGATACAGGTGGGCTTACACTAACTAGTAGTTCTATCCCAAAACATACATAAAACAAGATACCATACAAGAGACACTACACAAGAGAGTAATAATCATAAACACAATTGTTGTGTTGAGAAGTATACAATATGTGATGTTCAATTCATAGTAATTGCTTACTATAACAAGTCAAGTGGAAGCTGCAGTTAAAAATGCGTCTTTACTCTGTAATTCCACTGCTACTGCTATAAAGTCAGTACAAGCCATTAGTATGGATACAAAGTATGGCAGAGGGGGAAAGTATGCACGCTCAACTAAGCAGTTACAGGCTGCTCAGAGACGATCAGGGGATCGAAAACAAACAGTGTCAGCAACGTCGACAGTGCTTCAGATGTGGATCGGACAAACATCTGGCAAATGATAAAAACTGCCCTGCTGCTAAAGTAACATGCAGACACTGTGAAAAAAAAGGTCACTTTGCTAGAGTGTGTAAAGCAGCCGTGAGTGAAGTAAGAGAGGTGGTAGTTCCAGACGTGACTGTACTCTGCGTGGATAACATTAAACAATCTGATACTGCCAATGATAAGATCACCTGTGAAGTGAATATTGAAGCACCAGGTGGTAATAAACACAAGTTACAACTGGTTGTAGATACGGGCGCATCAGTTTCCATGCTCCCAGAAGCTGTGTATAAGAAACAATTTTCACAATGCACACTGAGCAAGCCTAAAATCAAACTTGTCACTTACGCAAAAGAGAACCTACCAGTTATTGGCTGCTTATCAGCATTAGTGGGTGTATCAGCAAATGACAACGTAGTCCCAGTTATTTTTTATGTAGTGACTGTAGGATCTCCCTTGCTAGGGTTAGATTTAATTAGACTGCTGAACCTGGACATTATAAGCGGAAAAGTAAAGCACATGGACAATGATTGTGAAATTTCACTTGCAGCTCTTCATACGACTGAGCATTCCACATGTCCTGTGTACACAGTGTCGCCTGTATCTGCTACTCACCTTGGATTGCGTTCATAGGCACAAAGGTCTTTTCCGTTTCACTTGGGCTCCGTTTGGACTGGCTTCAGCGCCATCAGCCTTTCAAAAAAAATGCAAACGGTCCTAAGGGAGCTGGAAGGTGTAAATAATTACTTAGACGACATTATAGAGTATGGTAATTCTCAGGAGGCCCATTATGAGCACTTCCAAGCTGTTCGTCAAAGACTAGAGGAGGTTGGTTTGCAGATTAACTTTAACAAAAGCTCCTTCAACCAAGCAAGCATTCCATTCTTGGGCCATGTAATTTGTAACTACGTAGTTAATTTGTATCTACGTCCCAGCCCAGATCACCTGACTGCCATTGCAGAAACTCCTCGACCTGCAGACATGGTAGCTTTACGTTCGTTCCTAGGGCTCACTTCATGGTTCAACAAATTTCTTCCGAACTACGCTACTGTGCTGAGGCAGATGCTCAGAGCTGACGCTCATACACCACAGTGGAGTAAAGAGACTTTTGACAGCTTTGATACGCTTAAGAGAATGCTGCTGGAGAGCCCTGTTCTTTCTATTTATGATCCTTCCCTGCCCACATTCATTACTACAGACGCCGCAGATTACGTTCTTGGTGCTGTTCTGACACAGCTACATCCTGATGGTGTCGAACGTGTGATAGCTTTTGCATCCAGGACACTATCAACATCTGAAAGGAAATACTCTACTGTGGAGAAGGAGGGGCTTGCGTGTGTTTGGGCGGTAGAAAAGTGGAGAACGTTTGTGTCGTTTCACTCTAAAGCCTCGTACACACCGGGACGAATATCGGCTCGCGTTATTCGTCAGCGTTTTTCAATGCGTTTTTTGTGTTCACACCCAAGCGATTTTCGCTGACGATGAGCCGAGTGAACATGCAAATTTATTCCCTGACATTAGATGGCGCTTAATGTAAAACAGAAATACCCCGGTCCACAAAGTGCTTCTGACACTCGCTTGTCACTCAGAAGAAGAGAGCAAGTTTGTCGCGTTTGTCATATAGTTCTTTACTCTCGTTGGTTCACGCTTTTACGCGTGGCGTTTTACGCGTCGGTGTGCACACTCACATTGGCGCCCATTGTTTAGTCATGAGGCGTTAAACGTTGCCGAATATCGCACGCGAAATTCGTCCCGGTGTGAACAGGCCTTAAGAACTGATCATCAGGCCCTTACCACTCTTCTCTCCACAAAGGGCATGAACAGAGCAGGGTAGCTCGTTGGTCTGCTAGGCTCCTGTGCTTCCAGTATGATGTACAGTACCGTCCAGGTAGTAAAAACTGAGTGGCGGATTGTCTCTCGTGTATGCCGCTGGACCACACAGACACCACTGTGTCCATTGAACACGATTTGATTTCTGAAATTGCAGAAATTCAGCCATTTCTGACTGCGTTGCCGCTAGTGGAATTTAAAGCTGAATGCGAGGAATGTCCAAAACTGTCACAGTTACGCCAGATAATTCAGTCAGCCAGGTTGGCCTAAACTGCAAAAGTCTGTCTCCAGTGACTTGCGTCCATACTTTCCTGTACATGACTGTCTGTTGAACCGGCATGAATCACCATTGATTCATGAACCGGCTGTTGAATCACCATTGATTTTCAGAGGGAATCATTTGATTGTTCCTATTGCACTGCGGGAACGCCTCATCCACCTGGCACACGAGGGACATCAGGAAATGGTGCGAACCAAATAGCGTCTGAAAGAGTTGTATTGGTGGCCACGGATGGATGATCTTGTTCACACAATCCTATCTGTGTGTGTGACCTGCCAGGCCAGTGATAAATCGGCCAAAACATTCACAGCTCCAATGCAGCCAGTGGAGTTCCCTAAAAGCCCATTTCAACATGTTGCTATTGATATAATAGGACCTTTCGAGAAGGGAGCTACTGACTGTAGGTTTACAATAACTCTCATTGACTATTTCAGTAAAGGACCAGAAGTTGGTTTTGCTTCATCAGTAACGACAGAGACTGTGCTGAAATTTCTGACCACTATCTTCGCTCGAGAAGGAAACCCCTGCACCATCACGACAGATAATAGACCGCAGTTCACTTCGTCTGAATTTGCTGATTTTGTGAAAACACAGGGAATAAAGCACATAAAGACCAGTGTTTATCACCTTCAGGCTAATGGGGCCATTGAATGGTTCATCAACAGGGTGCTTAAAGAATGTCTTCAGGCAGCTGACATGGCTCGTAAGCCCTGGAAATCTGCAGTTCTGACCATGCTGAAGAGCTATCGAGCAACACCCCATGCTACAACAGGTGAGACCCCTTTTCTGCTTTTAAGGGGCCGACCTATGAGAACAAAGCTAAATGTTCTTCTGCCTGAGAATAGCCCTGACCAATTTGCTCAGGTCAGACCTTGTGTGAAACCAAAACAGAACAAAAGTAAACAATACACTGATCGTAAGAGAGGAGCTAGATTTCTTAAAATTATGGTTGGAGATAAGGTGAGAGTGAGGAAGCCATTTCATGTGAAAAAAGGAGAAGCCCGGTTCACTGATCCATTGTCAGTACATCAACAAACAGGGCCTAATATTTTCATCTTAAGTGATGGGAAAAGATGGAATTCAGCATGTCTTTCACTGTGCCCAGAAAGAGAGGAAAACTCTGCACAGGATGAAATGAGTCTGAATAGGGGCTTAAGACAGAGATGCTCACTGTGTGGACTCAAGACTATGTGATGGAGTAATAATGTGTCTGAAGAGAAAGAAATAAGTCAGGCGAAGAAGATACAGTATATAAAGGGTGTAGGCGAATTGTTGCCCTATCTAAAAAAAAAAAAATATCAATGTACACTGAATCCTGAAATGTTTGATGAATGTGTTTGTGTTTTGTTAAAAGGATAAAAGTGTGCTAGAAGATTTCATTATGCTCCTTTGAAATGCCTTTTTGAAATAGACTGTTGTTTGAATGCATAAGAGTTCGTTTGAATATGCTTATTTGAGATAAGTTGTTAAGTTAAAGTAAAAAAGACTTGAATAAGTTAATGATCTTATAAGAGAAGCAATTCTGCTTGAGTAACAGGGGAGATGTGTTGAGAAGTATACAATATGTAGTGTTCATGCTTACTATAACACATGTAATGTGGAACTGCACCACTAGGGGCTCTAGTGGTAAATTGTTGAGTAATGAAAAAAGAAGAAGAAGAAAGTTTTTAAAGTGTTAGTTGTACACCGCATGGAGTGTGTTCTGGGAAAGAGTGAAAATACCACAACAATGTCCTGGGATGCATGTTAATTTTTTTGATCAGTTCATCTATAAATTAATGCAGGAAAGTCTGTTTTAAGGCCAATGGGTCTTTCCTATGGGCCAATTCAAATTACTTTGAAGCTCTGCATTCTTTTAAGACATAAAACCACGGCAACCAGAGGCCTGTTTCTATTACTTTGGGGGTTTCACTGATACCTTGTTTTGTAGTTGGGGAGGGGGTTAAAAGATTATTTTTTAAATATAACAAATACTTTACAAAGGTCACAGTTGCAATAACTTGGCACACCAAAGAGACTTTTCTACTGACTCTGAAAAACACCAGAAGAAAGATGCCCAGGGTCCCTGCTCACCTGCATGAGCATGCCATTGTCTGGCTGCATGAAGGCATGAGGACTGCAAATGTGGCCAGAGCAATAAACTGCAAAGTCCATAAGGTAAGACACCCAAGACAATGCTACTGGAAGACAGTAAAGGCAGCTGATCGTCCTTGCAGTGTAACCATCTGTTCCTCCATTAGTTAGAGAAATTGCAAGTGCCTTGCAAAGAGTGAGGTCACATCTCACAGCAAGAACTGGCAAATCTGTTGCAGTCCATGAGGATGAGAATTGGGGTTATAATGGTGGTTTGCGGTGGTGTTTTACAATGGGGAGGCAAAGTCCTCACATTTTTATATGTATACATATCAAATGTAAATTCATGTCCCCGTTACACTTAATTTTCCTGGTTAAATAAATACACCTGCAAGAATCTGGAGCGCCAAATACGAGTAAAACGAGTGTTTGCCGAGGACTGATAAACGCAGCAGAGTCATCAAACAATTCTCATGAAGCAGCCAAGAAATACAGTGAGTCAGAGTGTAACGTTAGAAGATGGCGAGCCCCAAAAGACAGTCTTAAAAATGCTAACAGTCAAAGAAAAGCTTATAGCGGTAAAAGCGGCCGCTTCGAAGAAAGTGACAGGCAATTGTGTCAGTATGTAGCTGAAAAAAGAAATGAGAGACTGCTCACACAGCTGTTTGATCAGCCAACATCTGTCAATGTACATAAAAACGTGAGAAATCTAAATGATCATAATCAACAAATCTACTGGAAATTAGTATTTCAGGTAATGAATATGATGGTATCTTTGCCTTAAAGTGCTTATTTCTGAATGTGATTGTTGTTGGTACATTTTACCAGTATTTACTTTAAAAACAAAAAAAATTACTTTAAATACAAAAAATTTAAATTGAAATATGAAAAATATGCAACACGAAAATTATTTTCAAATAAAGTATTTTCTTTAAAAGACAAGATTTGATCTTCAAAAAGCCCTTTTCCAAAAGGTACATCTTAAAAAAAAAGGGGGGGGGGGGTCTTATATTCGGAACAATATGATATAACCACTTGAGATATGTATCCAATTTTTCCACTTCATGATTTTATTTTTATAGGGTTTGGCCTATGTATTCATTTAAACTCTTTTGGATTAATGTTTCAGAATTGCATACTATGGTGAACTAAAATCACGTGTAGCTTATTTGGTATCAATGAAGTCCAGTTTTCGTTCTCTATTTGTTAATTTACATGACATTTTGCTAACTCTGTGACATTATAAGAATCTTGAAGGTTCTTCACTTAAACACCCAATCAAATTACATATGCAAATGCCCTGCCAGAACACAAATAGTTGTAAAGTTTCCCTCCAAAGGAACAACTTCTTATTGGCTCACACTACTCCAGAAGGAGTGACATCTTCATGCTTTAAAAGATTGCTGATCACAAGATCACGCCCCAATTCTGAGAAATTCTGATGTGCATATGATGCTGAGCTAGAAGTCTTCTAAGGGCACCTCAGTTTGTGCCAACTTGCGGCCTTATCTTTCCATTCCTCTGGCTCAAACTGGTTCTGTCTCATTAAGACAGCATCAGCAACGATCAACTGGAGCCTCAACAAATTGCATCAGGACGGTTTTATTCAAATGGGCGAGACATACAAGTATCAAACAAAAGCCCTATTCGCATGGGATTAGTATTACCTGGGGACCTCGTGTGATTTAGAAATTACCCACCCACATCTGAATTTCGTGTGGCGCATTCGTACGGGATAAGCGAAGCCTGTGATTTTACTCGAATTTACAGACTTATCTCCCGGATATGATGTCAATGGGCTAATGCCTTGGAAATGTCTTGTCGTTATAGGTCTAGCTGTATGATCATAAACAGAATAATGTTCCTTACCGCATGCTGCTATACATGTCATCCATCTCCATGTAATCATTAATTTTTTTTTCGCTCTTCTGATGATTTTCAGCTTTATCTTTCTGCCAATTGTCAAGTCAAGGCACCTTCATTTATATATAGCGCTTTTAACAATATGGACTGTTTCAAAGCAGCTTTACAGTGATAATAGGAAATTAAAGTAACAGAGATTGTTTTGGCTTTACAGCAGCTCTAGAATAAAGTTATTGTCCAGCTAAAGTTAGTTTTGATTGATCTCCCTTCCATCGCAACAATCATTAGTTATTAACTTAGGGGCCGCTAAACACGTCACTGTTCTAACAAAAAATTCTTTAATGCGATCCGGCCGCTCATTTGCATAAAACAGTGCCTGGTGGCTCTGAGAATTTTTTATCACTTCCGCGTAGCCACGTGAATCGGAATTATCCTGGACGTTTTATCAGTACAGAGGTAAAGGGAAGGAGGCCTTCACAAGGGAGATACTAGTGACACTTCAGGACTGCGTTGTCGTCGTGTCCAGGCGCAGTTCCTTCATCAGATACGGCCTGGATCCGGCAGACTGCGGTAAACCTCGGGATAAACAGAGAGACAAATATTAGCGTAGACGCCATCCTTCTTATGATGTACAAAGTACATCAGGATTTATGGGAAGTGTTCCCGGTTCCGGATGATCTAAACTATGCAGCCTAACATTGAATTATAGAAATCTATAATGTGTTATGTGTATGCTAAGCCAAAGAGATGTGTTTTTAGTCTAGATTTGAACTGACAGACTGTGTCTGCTTCCCGGACAATGTTAGGAAGATTGTTCCAAAGTTTTGGTGCAAAATAGGAAAAGGATCTACCGCCAGCAGTCGATTTTGATATTCTAGGTATTATCAACTGGCCAGAATTTTGAGATCACAATAGACGTGTTGGAGTATAATGCGTTAAGAGCTCGCTCAAGTACTGGGGAGTTAAACCATTTAGTGCTTTGTAAGTAATCAGCAATATTTAAAATGTATACGATGTTTAATAGGGAGCCAATGCAGTGTTGACAGAAACGGGCTAATATGGTCATACTTCCTGGTTCTGGTAAGAACTCTAGCGGCTGCGTTTTGGACCAGCTGTAATTTGTTTATTAAGCGTGCAAGGGCAACCACCCATAAGAGCATTACAATAATCTAGCCTTGATGTCATGAACGCATGAACTAATTGTTCTGCATTTGTCATTGAGAGCATATGACGTAATTTAGATATATTTTTTAGATGGAAAAATGCGGTTTTACAGATACTATTCACGTGACTTTCAAATGAAAGATTGCTATCAAAGAGCACACTCAGGTTCCTAACAGACGACGAGGACTTGACAGAGCAACCATCAAGTTTTAGACATTATTGTAGGTTATTACGTGAGGAAGTTTTTTGTCCAATAATAAGAATCTCTGATTTTTCAGAGTTAAAAAAATCCAATTTTTTATATCAGCTATGCATTCCGTTAATTTGGTGAATTGGTAAGTTTCGTCAGGGCTTGAAGAAATATAGAGCTGAGTATCATCAGCAAAACTAATGCCATGCTTCCTAATAATATCTCCTAAGGGTAGCATGTACAGAGTGAACAGCAACGGTCCTAGTACTGAGCCTTGTGGTATGCCATACTGAACTTTTGATCGATAAGACATCTCTTCATTTACTGCTACAAACTTATAACGGTCAGATAAGTATGATTTAACCATGCTAATGCAATTCCACTAATGCCAACATTATTTTCGAGTCTATTTAAAAGAATGTTGTGGTCAATAGTATCAAATGCAGCACTAAGATCGAGTAACACCAATAGCGAGATACAACCACTATCGGATGATAAGAGCAAATCATTTGTGACTCTAATAAGAGCTGTCTCAGTACTATGGTACAGTCTCAATCCTGACTGAAAATCCTCGCAGATACCATTTCTTTCTAAAGATGAACATAGTTGTGAGGATACTGCCTTTTCTAGTATCTTTGACAGAAAAGGTAGATTTGAGATCGGCCTGTAATTGACTAATTCTGTAGGATCAAGTTGCGTTTTTTTAACAAGTGGTTTAATCATAGCCAGCTTAAAAGTTTTCGGTAAGTATCCTAGCGACAAAGATGAATTAATGATATTGAGAAGAGGATCTATGACCTCTGGAAGCATCTCTTTCAATAGTTTAGTAGGTATAGGGTCTCACATACATGTTGTCGATTTAGATGATTTAACGAGTTTAGAAAATTCTTCCTCTCCTATAGCAATGAATTTTTCGTTAGTGAGACTACAATGCACTGCCTGATGCGATACTGTAGTAGACGGTTGCATAGTTATAATTTTTTTCCTGATATTATCAATCTTATAAGTGAAGAAGGTCATAAAGTCATTACTGTTGTGCTGCTTGGAAACGTCTGGGCTTGAAACTTTATTTTTCATCAGTTTAGCAACTGTTTCGAATAAATACCAAGGGTTTTGTTTATTTTCTTCTAATAGGGTTGAAAAATAAGCAGATCTAGCAGTTTTTAAGGCTTCTCTGTATGCAATAGCTCTCCTTCCATGCAATGCGAAATACCTATAGTTTTGTTTTCTTACAGTTTCGCTCCATTTTTCTGGCTACTCTCTTAAGGGCCTGAGTGTGGTCGTTGTACCACGGCGTAGGACACTTTTTTTTTATCTTCTTTAAGCGCAACGGAGCAACTGTGTTATGACTCGGAAGGAAAATAGTCAAAGGATTCAGTTGCGAGTGAACAGAAGGTTTATTAAACACAATAGTAGATAGCTTTGAGGGTCAGACAGGAAGCTGGCAGAATCACTCAGGCTCGGTAACGCAGGGATGCAATGGGCAGACGAAGACACAGGAACAGGTAGCAAATCCTCCGGGAAGCCTTAGGATAACCACTGTGTGGAAGCAGGACTGGAACGCAGAGAGACACTGTGAGAATAATCCCTGGTGAGCCTCAACAACCATCTGACAAAGACAGGACGAGATGACAAACAATATATAGGACATTCTCATTCAAAACAGCTGGCGCTGATCCACTCATCAGCCGCGCTAACGAGCCGCACTGATGAGCCACGCCCACTCACACAACACACACACACATAGCGAGAGCGAGTCAATGAATCCATAAACCGTGACAAACTGTGTCTAAAGTGCTGGAAAAGAGATAGTTTAAAGTTTCTGTCGCAATATCAAGTTCTCCTAAGCTATCTGGGATGCTGAGATGATGAAACTGATTAGAAAGATTATTAATAAAGCAATTTTTAGTGGCAGAAGAGATAGGTCTAACATATTTGTAACACGGAGTCTTCTTTGCAGCCTTGGCTAAATTAAGTTTACACAAGACTAGATAATGATCTGAGATGTCATCGCTCTGCTGCAGAATTTCAACAGCATCAACATTGATTCCATGTGATAATATTAAATCTAGAGTATGATTACGACAATGAGTTGGTCCTGACATGTGTTGTCTAACTCCAATAGAGTTAAGAATGTCTTTAAATGGCAATCCCAATACATCTTTTTCATTATCTGCATGTATATTAAAATCACCAAAAATTAGGACTTTATCTGCAGCCAGTACTAACTCTGATAAAAAAGTCCATTCTTTGATAAAGTCTGTATGGTGCCCTGGTGGCCTGTATACAGTAGCCAGCACAAATCTTAAACGTGATTTATCATTTGCACTATATATTGTTACATTAAGCACCAACACTTCAAAAGAATTATATTTGAAACTAGACGTCTTAGTAATTTTGAAAATATTACTATAAATTACAGCAACACCTCCCCCTTTGCCTTTCAGACAAGGTTCATGTTTATAACAGTAATCTTGCGGGGTGCACTCATTTAAAGTAATGTAATCATTTGGTTTTAGCCAGGTTTCTGTCAAACACAGCACATCTAGGTAATAGTCTGTAATCATATCATTAACAATAAGTGCTTTTGAAGTAAGGGATCGAATATTCAGCAACCCAAGCTTTATCATTTGTTCATTTGTATTATTTCTGTTTTTTATTTGTTGAACATCAATTAAATTGTTACCCTTAGATGGGTTTGGAAGTTTTTTGTATTTCCTAATTCGGGGAACAGACACAGTCTCTATATGATGATATCTAAGTGAAAGAGCCTCTATGTGATGGGATTTATCTGACCTTGGTGACGTGAGACAGCTGGCAGACGGTCGGTTTAGCCAGTTTGTCTGCTTCCTGACCCGAGCCCCAGATTGTCATGTTTGAGCTCTAAGACTATGTGCCATATTACTAGAGAGAAGAGCAGCACCATCCCAGGAGGGATGAATATCATCTCTTTTCAACAGGTCAGGTCTGCCCCAAAAACTTTTCCAATTGTCTATGAATTCTATATTATTTTGCAGACACCACTTAGACAACCAGCCATTGAGTGATGATAATCTGCTAACTATCTCATCACTCCTTCGATCAGGAAGGGGGCCAGAGCAAATTACAGTGCCTGACATCGTACTTGCGAGTTCACACACCTCTTTAACATTAATTTTAGTGATCTCCAACTGGCGAAGTCGAACATCATTAGTGCCGATGTGAATAATAATCTTAGAGAATTTACGATTAGCATTAGCCAGTACTTTTAAATTTGCTTTGATGTCAGGCGCTCTGGCTCCCGGCAAACATGTGACTATGGTGGCTGGTGTCTATTTTCACGTTCCATGTAATAGAATCGCCAATAACTAGGGAACATTCAACAGTATTCTCAATGAGTGTTTCACTGAATGGGGAGAATCTGTTTGATGTTGTAATCGGAATGGAAGAGTGGTGTTTTGTCCCGCGACTACAGCGCCTCACCGTCACCCAATTGCCCTGCTGCACGGGCTCTACTTCAGCCGGAACCGAACAATGTACAGTGTTCTCTAAACTAGTCGCATCCAAAGCAGTATCTAAGGCCCTTGCACTCTTACAATTAACCTCAATTAAAGTTTGGATGCATGTATCTAGTTCTGAAATCTTATCCGTCAGCCTGACTATCTCCCTGCATTTATCACATGTAAATCCTGTGCTGACGGAGAAGGCTATGCTAAACATGTAACATGAAGTGGAAGTCACAATAAGAGGGGAAGATGACATGACTCACCGTTTTTGTTGACTGATTCTACTTACCACAGCTTTGATGGATTTGTAAAAGGCGCGAGCGCGCGAGCTAAATAAATCAATAAAGAGCCACGGATGGCACACTAACAGGCTAGCGAATTAGTAGCTTGTTGTGCTAGTAACGATTTAGATTGAAGCTAGCGATGTCAGGTTAATATCTGATGTTGGGTAAGTTGTATTTAGCAGTATAAACAACAGGTAATGGTAGTAAATTATTCAAAACAGAAAGATATACAAAGCTACAGCAAGGCAGCAATTGTATAGTTGTGGTGTAGGTATAGCGATATGACCCAGCATATCAAATTACTATCAAAACACTCCAACGCAGCCTCCATTCTTCGCAAAAGATGGATAAAAAGGCGCACAGGAAACAAAAACCTTGGAAAAATTATATACGACCTGGCCAAATCACAGAGATGCCGATTCGCACAGGACTAATATTATCACAGGACCTCGGTGTTCGGCGAAATATGGTAGGTCATTTGCGGGGTAATTTTTACTTTACAAATTACAGACATGGCCGATTCACACGGGATTAAGATCACAGACAACCTCCGCAATTATTACAAATGACTAGAGGTCACCAGGTAATTCTAATCCCGTGCGAATAGGGCTTTAGTCTCATTATTTGATACATTAAAGCTCCAGTAGGTCACTTTTGTAAACAAGTATTTGTTAAAACTGTCATTATGTCCTGACAGTAGAATATGAGACAGATAATCTGTGGAAAAAATCAAGCTCGTCTGGATCCTCCCTGTGGTCCTATTGCCATTTGCAGAAATACACCACTCCCGGTCAGAAACAACCAATCAGAGCCAGGAGGAATGTCTTAGCAGTGTCAATCACGCTCGTGTACGCGCTGATCACCCCTCTCTTGCACAGCGCGAGCGCGTACCGTCGTTCGTGACTCTCCTGTTCGAATTTTCGAATCTTTTTTCGAGTCATTTCGTTCATTCAACGAACGAAATGACTCGAAAAAAGATTTGTTCATTTTGAACGAGTCTTTTTCGGAGTCATTTCGTTCATTCAATGGACGAAATGACTCGAAAAAAGATTTGTTCATTTTGATGAACGAGTTCGAACAGGATCACGAACGTACATCATAGAACAGAGCAAGGCGAGCATTTGTGCTTATAAAACTTAAAGTTTTGTATTTATTTTTGAAATGACCGATCGTTTCGCTAGATAAGACCCGTATTCACGTCTGGTATCGTTTAAAGCCCTTTGAAGCTGCACTGAAAATGTCATTTGGTCCTTGAAACGTTTGTGTCCTATATTGAAGTCCATTATATGGAGAAAAGGCCTGGAATGTTTTCATCAAAAACCTTAATTTCTTTTCGACTGAAGAAAGAAAGACATGGACATCTTGGATGAAATGGGGGTGAGTAAATTATCAGCAAAAGTTTTTTTTAAAAGTGAACTAATCCTTTAACGTTATTTTACTAGCTATTTATAACTTATAGAAAGAGTGCAACGTTATAAAGTTACATGTATTGCAAAATACATAATGATTTGAGGACCAAGTTTGTAGTCAAAGTATGGTCAGGCCATAGTCAATGTAAAGCATATTGTTGATGTTTCGTCCCTATTAGTGAATGTTCCATAACTGTTTATAATCCGCCGTCATCGGTGGTCCTGTTTACTAGCCTGAGGCTCAAGGCTGTCGATTTGCTGAATTTCAAACAATGCTATAACTTATTGCTTTCCTGTATTCTGCCTCAGCTCTCTCTCCATTGCTAAACTGAATGCATGTATGTGTGTATGTTAGATTAGATTAGGGTTTAGTTAGTTAATAAAGTCTTGTTCGTGTCACATGTAAAGTTGTTTGGGGTTCATGCTCATATACTTGAGTCCATAATCATGCAAATTCTGGCAACAATTGATTGTGGTATTAATTCTGCTACATCAAGATAATTCTATTAACTGATCCAAATATTTATAATTATAGCAGTGTTCATTAATTATTCATATTTCCCTTGAGCTAATTTTCGACATAGCATTAACCTGGATAATTCCCTGTTTAAATAAACAAAGGAAGGGAAATGGTGAGGACTTTTGGCCATGGCACAGACAGGACAGGACCTCATGAACCGAACCACTTCAGGATGATCTTGCAGCCGTCAGTAACGATTTCATAGAATCAAGAGAGTTTGGGAGACTTCAGGATGACCAGAACCTGGTGAAGAGTGGCTTGGTCAATCATCTCATCTTTGGTCCTTTGGCTGGAACAATCAAACACAAAGAAGGGTAAGATCAGTGGAGGTGATCCTTTTTTTCTGGAGCGTGAAAAAGGGAGAAGTCTGCCTTGGTGTTGCTGGACCCTGGACGATAAGGCGCAGAGATATTAAAGCAAAATTCACACTCCAATTCAGAAGGGGGTGCGCGTGGGATGCAACATTGTTTGCTATCAGTAAAGAGACAATCGTCAATGGGTGTTTCCAGAGATTGGCTGCGTTCAAAACCGCATACTGCCCTACTATATAGTAGGGGAAAAGCAGGGAAGCGAAAAAGTATGTATGAATCCTTAGTATTCATAAAAGAGTAGGCGAGAATTACCTGGGTGACGTACTAATTCTCGCGAGATTCGAACGTGCGTATTCTAATAGTGTGTTCGAATATGCCTACTTACCTACTATATAGTAGGAGAAAACAGTACGTGAAAGGAGTAGTATGTTCAAAACATCAGTATTCATAAAAGAGTAGGCGAGACGTTCCCGGATAGCCTACTGCTTCTGCCCAGATTCTCGAGTGCTCATCCGATGGATACTTTTCTATCCCAGGAGGCCAAGGGAGAGGATACGTCATAATCGAACATCAACATCGGGTGTTTTCAAATGCAAGTAAACACGGTTCCTTGTGTTAAACTACTGTAGAGTAAACTGTTGAAGTTGTAAAGATGTTAGACAGTATAGTTGTCACACTTTGGCTGCGTGAGGCATGTTCAGGAAGCCCAGGAAGATGAAGACGGATAACGATCAAAATTTATATAATATTTATGAATAAGACACATACCAAACATAGCAAGCAGTAAAGACATAGAACCGACCAGGAAGAACTGAATCTGGGGAGACTATATACACAGACAAATGAGGAGACTAAGTGACAACAGGTCCACACGGTGAGAGATGAAGACTGATGAGGATGATAACAGGTAACAGGTGAAACTGATTAACAAGAAAACACATGGTGCACAAACACAGAAGGCAAAAAAAAGTCCAAGACAGGTGTCACAGTGACAATAGTATAGTTGTGATTTTGCTGTAAAACATGTTTTATTATGTATAGCTAACAGGGGAGCTCCAGTAAACACACGTACGTCTTCAAAGTGGACTTACATAAACCATATACATCTTAAAGACGCTTATTTTAAATATCTATTTACATCTAACAGGAAAATAAAAATATAATATAAGTATTGCAGTGAGCACATCACAACATGAAATAGACATATGATTGAGTGATGTACAGTATGGTAATATCGTGGGACAGGTACAGCATGGAAGAGGGGGTTTTGGGCTCAGTTTAGCTCCTCCTAAATGGCACAAGGCAGCCCTAGCTCAAAGGAGGAAGCTGGTAGTCAACGAGGTGCGAAAGCAGGAGGAGAGGATAAGGTGTATAAAGGCCATTTCCCAGGCCAAGCAGGGAGAGTGGATGAGATGGGAGAGTGTGGAACAACCCAAGATGAGCTGGCAAGACCTTTGGTCAATGGAAGAGAGTAGGATCAGTTTCCTTATCAGGTCAACATATGATGTTCTCCCATCACCACAGAACCTAAATCTCTGGGTAGGAGAGGATCCCTCTTGTCCTTTGTGTTCATCACCTGCTACATTAAGGCACATTTTGACAGGATGTAAGGTGGCTCTTAGCCAAGGTCGGTTTACTTGGCGCCATGACCAAGTACTGCGATGTTTGGCTTTAGCATTGGAAGACAAGCGTAACATGACCAATAAGTTGCCACCTGTTCTAGCAAAACATTACACACAGAAGACAATATTACTCCGCCCAGGCGAGCAACCACCAAGAAAAGGTGTTAAAACCAATTCTCGCCCAGGACAACTGGAAGCTGCTAGGGACTGGAAAATGCTGGCTGATCTTGATCAGCGGCTTTTTTTTCCGCCTGAGATTGCCACCACTAACGTCCGACCAGATATTGTTTTGTGGTCTGGATCAGCACGCATTGTTCAACTGATAGAGTTAACAGTGCCATGGGAGGATGCTGTAGATGAGGCATATGAGAGGAAGAAACTGCGGTATGCTCAGCTGGCCACTGAAGCAGAACAGCGAGGATGGAGAGTCCGGGTTTACCCAGTGGAAGTGGGTTGTTGAGGATTTGTGGCACACTCTACAACCCGGTTCCTTAGAGACGTCGGATTCAGTGGCCAAGAGTTGCGTCGCACAGTAAAGAACTTATCTGAAGCAGCAGAGAGGAGCAGCAACTTGCTGTGGTTGAGACGGAAAGTTTCTGGCTGGCAGTGTACAGGCCGCCACGCTACGGTTTCGAAGAATTCTTGAAAAACTCAAAGAGTCTGTTGGTTTAGTTGTATAGTTTGCATAGTAATTACAGTTATTACGTCCTGTGTATTTTGCGTGAATGAGGATTGGTGTTTGGACAGATATTGTGTTTTGCGGTAGTATGCCATACGGAACCGTTGCCACTGACCTGCTTTAACGACGGCAGTGACGGCTCGCAAGGCTCGACAGCCTTGTGAGAGATTGTGGGTAGGTCACATGTGAACTAGGAGGAAGGAGCAACCTCAGCAGCAGGAGGGATGTAAAGGTCAGTAAGCTGGGCTGAGTTGAGTGGGGGACGGAGGGGGGTGACTCTGGGATGCCAGAGTCACTGTCGAGCCCTCTTGAGGTGTCGTGGGCTAGTCGACGAAACACTGAGGACGGAAGGTGCCCACTTGAAGACCCTAGAGATGTCCCCTACTCAGCTCAATCCAGACGGTTGTCATGCTGATCCACTGGGGAGACCGCACTGTGGTTGCAGCCGTTGTGTGTGCTGACGCGCCAAATACACTGCAGCCATTAACACCAGACAGAAGGAGATTCACATCACCATATGGAAAGAGGCGTAAATGGATGGAGAAGCATAGGTTACTGTAAAGCTACGTCTTAGTTGGTGCTTATCTTGGCGAAAGTCGAGTACAAATCAGCATGAAGTTTTAACATCTACTCTTGTGTAATGGAAATCATTATGTGTGCTATTATGCAGACATCCCAACCTGCAAAAAGTCATTTCAGGGAGGTATCTCCCTTAGTGGAGAGTGTTTCCTTCTTGGTGTAGTTTACGACAATGGGATCCAGTTAATTCCCCTGTAGCTCTTCGTCAGGGTTATCTCCTTTCACACTGAAGGTGTATGTTGCAGCCATAACAGCTTACCATGTCCCCTTGGGTGGATTATCCTTAGGGAGAGATCCTCTGATAACTCGTTTCCTTCGTGGCACCCTGAGGCTGAAGCCTGCAGTTCGTACCGGTCGCACTGGTTTTAGAATGTTTATCTGTTGCTAGAAAAACTGACCAGGAAAAACTGAATCTCATCTGTCCAGTTAGAGCACTCAACACTTACGTCCACAGAGCTGCCCTGTGGAGGAAGTCTGATCAACTGTTAGTCTGTTTTGGGTCACCTAAGAAAAGGGCTTCCTGCATCCAAACAGACTGTTAGCAAGTGGATAGTTGAGGCTATCTCTCTTTCCTATGAGTTTCGGGCCAGCCTTCACCTTTGGCCATTAAAGCCCATTCTACGAGGAGTATGGTGGCCTCCAATGCCTTAACCTCAGGGGTTTCCCTTCAAGAGGTTTGCGATGTGGCCGGCTGGTCCTCGCCGCTCACGTTTGTCAGGTTTTACAACTTGGACATGGGTGCCCCTGGGTCTCAAGTTCTATGTTGTAACTGCAGTATTCACATAACAGATTCTTATTCGTATGGCATTCGGGCATTCTCGTTTCTAAAGTGTCATCGACTCCGCGCGAGTTCCTTCGAAAGGGAACTTCTCAGGTTACAACTGTAACCATAGTTCCCTGAGAAGGGAACGAGACGCTGCGTCACTTTGCCATACTTCCTACATCCCTGTGATCGACTCGCTTTGGCTAAATCAAAGCTAAAGCCTGTCAGACCAGATATGCTTTTATCCTTTCCTGGTCGTGACGTCACCTGCCCGTGACGTTCACTCTCGCCATTGGCAGAAGCGTCATCGACGCAGCGTCTCGTTCCCTTCTCAGGGAACTAGGGTTACAGTCGTAACCTGAGATGTTTTTTTAGCTTTTAGTATGAATATGTTAGCCTTAAGGTTATGAATAAGTTGATATGTTCCAAAACAATGACAAAGTTCACATTTAGGAGATATAAGAATTCAAAACTTAGTCTCTCACTTCCGCTAAAATGGATCACAGATTTTTATGACATCACCGCAGACTTCAGCTTCTCATCACATCTTCTGTCCAATAAAATGCTCTCAAGAATCTAAGCGTCCTGCCCCCTATGCTATAAATACCACCTGGCCAAAGCGACCATTGACACGTCACAGAGCGATATGGATTGAAGATGTGTGTTCGGTTGCTCAAATACGCAAGTTTTATTCCATTTTCCAACTGTACGTTGGTTAAGGATGAAATGGCTAGAATTTATTCACACCTCTACTATTGAATCCAACGTATCATCAGCTTCCATGGTGGAATTCACTTCCATGGTGCTGTCAATATGTCGATGGTGCTTCAATATGTCCTGCCTTAGCTTCCTGTTTCAGTGGAAATTACCTCAATGCATCAAAGGGAAGCTAATTAATAGTCCAGTCATTTTATGAAAAAAGGTTGAACAAATTGCAACAGAAGCAATCTCAACTGATTTTGTATCCTCAATATGTCCTGAGTAAGGGAAAAAAAGCCCTGAAGAATCCCATTAGGGGAAAGTTTCGAAAAAGACCCAAATATAGTCTATTCATAACCCTATTCATTATTTTTCTCACGTGAATAGGGTAAAAATTTTAACCTTTAGATATCACCATGCAAATTACTGAGTTGATTACTTACATCAAGACAAACAAAAAATGTATTACAAAGTTTTTTTTAATTGTTTGTTAACATGGACAAACGGTGCATAATCTAATTACGTATAATTTGCATAAATACCCAAACAGATCTAAACATTGGGTATAGCCAGGTGAAAATGTCTTGTTGAATCTTGTTGACATATAACAGTAAAAGACTTAATGTTAAGGTCTGAATGGAACCCATTTAGGCTATGAACATTAATACATAGAGGCAGGAAGAAATACTTTAGAAACCAGCCTTTATTAATTATTATTGCAGAGATGGGGTTTGGACATTGAGTGCATTGTGTACGTAATTTGATTTTTTGATCCAGCCACTTTTTATTTTACCTACCTTTTGTCTTCTGCATTCTCCTTACCCTTATATCCTGTTCTTCCCCCAGAAACAGTCCCACGGACCCAGTCCCAAACCCCATCTCTGCAATAATAATTAATAAAGGCTGGTTTCTAAAGTACTTATTCCTGCCTCTATGTATTAATGTTCATGGGTAGCCTAAATGGGTTCCATTCAGAGACCGTAAGACCTTAACATTAAAACAAGATTCAACAAGACATTTTCACCTGGCTATACCCAATGTTTAGATCTGTTTGGGTATTTATGCAAATTAGCACATACATAATTAGATTATGCAGTTTGTCCATGTTAACAAACAATTAAAAAAAACTTGTAATACATTTTTTGTTTGTCCTGATGTAAGTAATCAACTCAGTAATTTTCATGGTGATATCTAAAGGTTAAAATTTTTAGCCTATTCACATGAGAAAAAGAATGAATAGGGTTATGAATAGGCTATATTTGGGTCTTTTTCTAAACTTTCCCCTAATGGGATTCTTCGGGGCTTTTTTTACCTTACTCAGGACATATTGAGGATACAAAATCAGTTGAATTTGCTTCTGTTGCAATTTGTTCTAGGTTGACCCCCATTTTGGCTTAAAATGACTAGACTATAAGCTGCTACAGAAGAGAAGAAGAATAACAGGGCTGATATAGTATGTTTTAATGACTTTGGCACAGAAACCCTTCACTGTAGTGCATCATCACGAGGATCCTTCACCAAACCTGTAACCCAAAATTCTTAGTTCCTGTTTCATTGTAGCAAGCAATCAGACATTCTGTGACTGACTCAGTCTTTCAATAAAATAGGAAACCTTTGTCACACAGGCCAAACTGTATATCAGTAATTCAATTCAAGTCCAAGTCCAAAGACACAAATGTGTCATTTCTCTAGCAGTTTTGTATATTTGTCAACATGTAGTTCAAAATCCTCTTAAATATTTTTGTGAACTTCATCCTCGACATACAATTATTTTATTACTAAATAAAACGTTTAGGTAAATAAACACATACACTCACACAAGATTCAGATGTATGATGAAGATTTGAACGGAAAAGTAAATCATATATTTATTCAGTTTACAATATTTGTGTCAGGGTTATGCAGCTGTCTAGTTAACTTTTGAGTTTTGGTTCAGTCGGGTGCTTCTCAAAATCCCTCTTCATCTCCTCGCTCGTCCGTCCTCCATCCTATGACCCGGAAACCGATCGAGCTCAGCCATCTTGAAGGACGTCTCAATTCTCTAATTGCACCGCGAGGAGGCGAGGATCGAGGAGTGAGGAGGCATCCTTTGTGAAAGTGTTTTATCGACTAAACGTGATGGACGTATAAATTCTCCTCCTCCTTCACATCGGTCACAATAATTTTAATTTATACTTTACCTTTGCAGTATATATAAACCACACATCTCACATATTTCAACAGGGTATCTTGCTTTATTGTTATTTATTATTAATTTCTTAAATAACCAGTAAATAAATAAATAACTGTAACAACATAAGGGCAGATACTTAGAGCACTGCTGATGACGCTGTGAAGTGACGCTCGAGTGATCAAGTATTCCAATGTATAAAAAAGCTTTTATTCGATTCCTCCGTCCTCCTTTTCTTTTGCTTGCAGCCTTCCTTCGTATCCTACAGGGGGTGGAGCTGAGACGTGAGGAAAGGAAGCGAGGAAAAGAAACGAGGATGCACAATTAAGAATTGAGAACCACCCATTGTTTTCTGTTTGACAGTTCCTCCTTGCCAAGTCAGTCAGTTGCCATAGTCGTTTATTGAGTCACCCAGGTGTTGTGTGTTACTTTAACAATCTCCGTGTGTATTTAAGCCCACAATTTACGCAGTTCTGTGTTTCGTGTCTTCTATGTAAAGTGGTTGTGTTTTCCCCTGAGCATCTCCTGTGGTCATCTGTGGATTTCTATTAAAGAATATTACCTTTTGAGCCATTCGTCTTTGTACGCTATTTTACTACAGCAACTCGTGACAGTTTGTTGGCTAAATGGTTTGACATTTTTGTGTTAGGGTAGGCTGGGGTAAGATGGGTTTGGTTTTGTTTGAATCTGAATATCATTGTTTCTGACACTTAGTCAAATCAGTTTTGAGGATGATTGATCTAATTTTGTCTGTCTGGAAAATAGAGATCTATGGCATTGTATTATGTTGAATATCAAAGTTTTTTGTATTTATCTGTTAATTAGGGATTTGTGGACACATTGTTTTTTGCTTTGTGGAGTAAAAGTTATAGTTTTTATTTTGAAGTAAAAAGATCAAATTAGACCCTTGGGTTAAGATACCTATGCTAGTTGAGTGAAATCATTCTCATCAAAATTTGCATTCATAATGTTACTATTATGACATATCTTCAAATACAATTTAAAAGGCTATTAAATAAGAAAATATTCATATGCTTGTAAATAAGTCATAGAATAATTTTACCTTTAAAATTAATCTCTTTTACTGGTATTCTGCTTTGTAGGGGCCATCTTAGCCCTCTTTTAATATTTGACATTTAATTAGCAAACGCCTCAATTTATTTCCTATAATAACTAAACTTTTATTAATTTAAATTTGAATTTAATAAGAATTATATCAAAAGTCATTCTGTAAAAGCCAGGAGCGGCTTCTTACCCCAAGTAGGGTCTAACTTACCCCTCTTTTAATATTTTACATTTTGTTCTATAACAACTAAATTAGCAAATGTTTCTATTTATTTCCTATGATAACACATTGGCTGATGCATCATCCTCCTGCACATGCTAAACTTCTATCTAAATATGTATTTAAAAGTAAATACATATTGTTCTTAAGGGGGACATCTTCCCCCATCCTACCCTATATTTTTGCTGTCTATTATTTTTTTCATTGTTTCATCATTTTTTCATTTTTTCGTTTCATCAGTTTGAATATTCCTGAAAAGCCTATAATTAATAGACATTTTTTATTGTGAGAAAATGCCACATTATTGTTTATTAGTGTGCATTAAATTAAATGTAGGTCTATTTGTTTTCCTGTGCAAATATGGTGGAAATGTTCAATAGTCATTGAAGGTTGTGTAAATGCTGAAATTGACTTTCAAATGAACCCTGATAAACCTTTACTGGAGTGAACTACTAGCTGCCCTTTAACTAGCTAAAATTAGTCAGACAGATGAGTTTTCATGAAACAACAATGGGTTTCCCTTTGTTAATCTCAAAATGAGTTTATGAAGCACATGTGACAACAAACATGTTTTAATGATTGTTTTCTCTTTAATTAGGTTTTTTTTCCACAGTGTGGGGGGCCTGTCATTAAAGTTCAGCAGAATCTTATGACTAATTTCTTCCTCATGTAAATACACGAAACTTGATTAAAGTCTTTTGTTAAATCAGCATATTAACAAAGGGCTGTCTCCTGACCATATGGAAACCTATGGAGTGTTTTCAGTCTTGCTGGATTTCTTCATAGAGTGGCAAATTCTCAAAAGTGAAGTTGTAACCCAAAGCATAGCAGTTTTCATTGATTTAGATTCAGGGCCATAGCTGACCGTGCACTTTCTCCAGAACTCCAAAGGCCAAGCCTGCAGCGTAAATATGCCAGCGACAGCTCAGGGTTATTTCTTTGCCTTTTCTGAAGGGAGCTCGATGTGAAATAGACTTGCAGATGCTTCACAGAATGTTTTTGAACCACCTTGAAGGGCCATCAGAGAATGAATTTCAAACACAGTTTACACAAATTACTGACAAATAGGCCTAGTGAAAGATAAAAACATAGGATTGTACTTCAAGCAGTTGCCATTGAAATAAGAAAAAAGTGAGTTTATGACAGCTTCCACTGAGCCTCTGTTAGGCTTTGAGGGGTGTAAAGAGTGTGCAGGTAAACATGGATAGTATACTCCACTCACAGTTTCCTTCACTCTCTGTACGGCATATTCTCATCAATGCTTATTCACATGCTGAGCTGGTAATGCACTGTTCCCTTTCAGTCGATAACGTCGGACGTAGTCGACGTCGACTGAATGGGGATCGCGTCAGAGAGCCTATCCTCTTCGAGTACTATAGAACGAGCCAATGGAATTGGCGTGCGTGATTCGCATCACACACTCCGCCCCCGCGGCGCGGGTATAAATACGGAAGTGGATACACGCACTAGTTGCCTTTCGCTTCGGAGCCGTTCGTCTTTGATGTCTCTGAAGAGTGCTGTTGTATTCAACGAGTGAGTGTGTCGGTGTTCTTGCGGGAAGACCTCCCAGTGTTGGTGTTCTACAGTGTGGTGCAGCGGTGATCGCGAGCTTCTCAGCTCTCAACTGTTGTTTTAACAGCATCAAATTTCTATTGTTTGTTTGTGTGTTGACGGTTCGTTAGAGGGCGAGAAGTGAGTGCTTCACTGTTTTAGTTGAAAGACCATTCAGTGTTTGCTGCGGTCATTCCCTGTGTGCTCCGGGACTGGTGACGGTCCCATTTCCTAAAAGAGCAACACGGGTGTGAGTGTGTCTTTTTCAAGATGCCATTCCATCCGTGCGTTTCTGGGTGCGGTTTGGCGCTATCCCCCTCTGACGGTCACGAAAGTTGTGTCGCATGTTTGGGCTTACAGCATGCTGAGGCAGCTTTCGTGGATGAGTCATGTTCTCACTGCGGGAACATGGCCATCTCGGTGTTGAGATCTAGACTCGCCTTCGTCAAAAGCGTTGGTGCAGTCCCCGCCTCTGGGCCCCGCCCTTGTTCTTCTTCTAGGTTACCTTCCCAGAGAAAGACTGGGGTGCCGTCCAAGCTAGGTGATCTGAGGATCACAGTGAGGGGTAATCCACCCGGCCAGGCCCCGTGGGTCCCTCACTCCTCTTTCACACCGCAACCGGTGGAGCTACCCATTGATCCCGCTGGTCCCTCTGTAATGGGCAGGCCAGCCGTGTCATTTGGGGCCCCTCCAGGGGATAGTATGTCAATCGCAGCATCGGAAGGGGAGCTGAACTCTGGAGATGACGACTCGGCTGCATTGCCTCCTCCTGGGAGACCAGTGTTGCCCGAGCCAGATCCAGAAATGTCAGCTATGCTGAGAAAGGCCGCCGAGGCGGTAGGGCTCGTGTGGAACCCTCCACCGTGTCCCGAGCCGTCTCGGTTGGATGATTGGTATATCGGGGCGGGCCGTACTGGTTCTCAATCCGCCGCCCCGGTTCCTTTCTTTCCTGAAGTGCATGAGGAGCTTACGAGGGCATGGATGGCACCTTTCTCTGCCAGAAACCCTCTGAGTAGCTCCTCCCCCCTCACTACCCTTGATGGGGGAGCGGTGAAGGGTTACGAGGCTATCCCTCCAGTGGAGCGGTCTGTTGTGATGCAGCTGTGTCCAACAGCCGCCGCTTCCTGGAGAGGTGATCCTCGTCACCCCTCTAAAGCCTGTAAGTTCTCGTCCGCTCTTACGGGCAAGGCTTACAAAGCTTGTGGGCAAGCCGCTTCCTCTCTGCATGCCATGGCGTTGCTCCAGGTCCACCAGCCCCAGGCACTCATGAACATGCACGAGGGTAGTCCGGACCGTGAGCTCATGAGTGAGCTCCGCACTGCAACTTTACCTCGCCCTCCGGGCGACAAAGGTTGCAGCTCGCGCAGTCGGTTCGGCGATGTCCACACTTGTGGTCCAGGAGCGCCATCTCTGGCTCAACCTGGCTGATATGAGAGAAGCGGACAAGGTTCGGTTCCTGGACTTTCCCATTTCCCAGGTTGGGTTGTTCGGCGACGCTGTGGAGAACTTTGCCCAACAGTTCTCTACAGCCCAAAAGCAGACGGAGGCCATCCGACACATCCTGCCTCGGCGGGACGCTGCTGCCTTGACCCGCCCGCCGAGGTCAGATCCTCCGCCTGCTCGTCGCCGAGGGCGTCCGTCCGCAGCCGCCTCAGCTCCCGCTGGACCACCGCAGCAGCCTACACCCAGGTCCCGGCGTGGAGCCGGCCGCGGAAGGGGCGCCCTGCCTGCTCCAGGTGCTGCCAAGCCAGGTGGTAAGCGACAGCAGAAAAGACGCTGAACCTGGACGGGCCCCCAGGGATGGAGGAGTTGCTCGTGGAGTGGCCACCGATCCACTCCCTCTGGCTGGTTGGAGGGCTGGCTAGAGTTTTTTGTTATGTGTGTGTCTGTTCCGCCGCTGGCCCTTATAAAAACGGGGTCAGCGGTACCCACATATTCAGAAAAAGAGCAAATTTTCTATTCCTGGGTCCCAAGTGGACCAGTCTGGCGGGTGTGACCCTGTATAGCCTTACATCCCTCAGCCTCCCTTGGTCGCCAGCAGGCAGCTTGGTGCGTTCGAGGACCCGGTCATCCGCCTTCTCTCACGCCCCCTGCCGCTAGTGGAGACAGGTAAGTGTTGCAAAGCACACTAACACCACACTCTCCACCTTCTGCTGCCCCACCTCAGGCTCAGCTTTTTTCCGCCCAGGTCAGTGATATCTATCACATTAGGTGTTGAGCAAACATGCTCCTGGAGGGATTCAGTGATCTTCATCACACCTAGTGTTGAGCATGGCTCCTGATTTTTGGTGCGTTGAATATCTTTTCCTGCTGGCGAAGGTTAAGATAGCCGCTCCTCCAGCCAGTATGGAGACTAGTTAAATCAGTCTTCATACTATCAGGGGATGGGTCGTGACCATCTTGGCCCAAGATTGGTCTGCCGCTTTGACCTGATGGACGTGTGCTTCAGATACTCTTCCTTCCACGCCCCAGGCCATCCTGTGTGTTGCGCGTATGGAGGTATCAGTACAGTCTCTTTTTTCCCTTTAGGTGCTGTAAAGCCCGTTGGGTGTTCAGGTCAACTGGGAAAGAGCAATCTCGCCCACGGGTTGAGTATCTCTTTGTCAGTTTTGGAGATGGACTCGGTCTAACACGTCTCTCCAATGAGAGTGTTTCAGCTGGTGTTGAAGTGAGAAAGGGTCCCACTGAAAGGTTTTCAGAGGCTCCTGGGGCATGTGTAGATGCAGCCATTGGCTTCCTCCATATGATGACCGCTTCAGCGCTAGCTTCACGATCGGGTCCCGAGGTGACCGCGGCAGAGCAGCTCTCCCTGTGTAACTACAGTTCATCCCGGTCTGCTGCCAAACCCTCTTCAACTGAGGGGCCATGTACAAAGGGCGTGTTTTAACGGGGGCCTAGGCGACCCTCGACTACACGGGCATGCGTGCCTCGAGTTGTTAGACATTGCGACCGTTGCATAAGCTTCCCTTGAATGTCACAACTCACCCGTCACCTCCTCCCTGGAGTCAGAAGCTTCTGAGGACGCTTTGTTCCACTCTTAAACCCGCTCTACTCAATCGTGCCGCCAACGAGCCTCACAACAGTGGTAGCCAGGGCATGTGGTGACTCCAGCCTCCGGGTACAGCTGGGTTTTGACCATTTTGGGGCCACTCAGTTGCCTTCGGTTTCGTCCTCTGCCAGTGCTTCTGTCCGAGTGGACTATCCTTAGACACTCATTGGCTCTCTGCTGCCCGGGGGCCCGTGGAAACGCGCTTCCCCAGTGAGCCCCCTAAAGTGACTACGGCTCAGAATCGCCTGGCGTCTGCTCAAGTCAGTGAATTTATCACACTTCATGTTGAGCAGAAATTCTCCTGAAACCCAGTGAAGTTCATCGCACTCAAGTGTTGAGCAGCAGTGCTCCTGTAGCTCAGTGAACTTATCGCACTCAGGTGCTGAGCAGTAGTGCTCCTGAAGCTCAGTGATCTTTTCACACTCAGTGCTGAGCAGAAATGCTCTTGTAGTTCAGTGAAATTCTTCGCTCAGAAGTCTTCGCATTCGAGAGGTGAGCATAAATGCTCTTGTAGCTCAGTGAATTTATCACACTCAGGTGTTGAGCAGGAATGCTCCTGTAGCTCAGTGAAGTTTTCACACTCAGGTGTTGAGCAGGAATGCTCCTGTAGCTCAGTGAAGTTTTTCACACCGTGTGTTGAGCAGAAGTCTCCTGAAAGCTCAATGATCTTATCCCTCTCCAGTGCTGAGCAGAAATGCTCCTGAATCTCAGTGATCTTCACGTGTTGTGTTGAGCAGTCTCCTGTCTTTTGCGCCCGTCACTTGCACCTACGATACCAAGTCAGGAGGGAGCAGGTCTCCATAGTTGCCCCTTATTGGCCCAACTAGACCTGGTTCCCATCGACAGCCTTCCTGACTTCCCCTGAAGACTTTTTCAGGGACAGGGCATGATGGCACCCGCGTTCTACCCCTGGGGATCCCGGGCGGTTTTACATCTGAACGTGGAGGTTCAGGTGGCTATCACAGGGATGTGATAGTTACCATCACTTCTGCTAGCACCCCTTAGAAAAAATGGGTAGTGTGCTTACGCCTTAGAAGTGGAACCTAGTCGTTGAGTGCGTCTTCTCTCCTGAGAAGATCCTGAAAGCTTTCGATCACTTCAGTGCTCTCTTTCCTGCAAGATGGGTTGGAGTAGGCTGTTGCCTTCACCCTCAAAATGATGTTGCCTCGGTGTTTAAACGACGCTCATCGTGATGCAGAAGTATGGAGAAAGCACGTCCTGGTCGTCAGGTTCCTGAGGAGCAAGGTAATGTAATCCTTGCGTCCCTCTTATCCTCTTGGGCCTTATCTCTGGTGCAACTGCACTGCAGAGACCGCCCCTGAGCCACTGCAGGCAGTGAGTTAAAAAAATGCCCCGGAGGAGGCAGATCCAGCCCTGGCTTTCTCTGTCCGTTCGTTTAGAGCGGTTAGACGTGTACAGAACGCAGGCCATAGACCTCAGTCCAGCTCTACAAATATCTGTTAGGAATTCAGCAGAGAGGGAAGGCTGTTTCCAAGCAAGGTGGCCACTAAGTGCTTGCTTTCATTTCGGTAAAAATTCCAAGATGCAACATGTCCACTTAGGTGTTGAGCTCCTCTATGATGAGTGTAAAGTGCTCCGCCTGGGCGTTGATGATATGCTTTGCTAAACAGATTCTAGAGTTGGGGGCTGGACGACACCCAGTTGAACCATTGCTTCCCGTGAGCTCCCTTCTCATGAAGCCAGTTTCACTGTGAGCCCGGTTCAAGTGTCGTATGGACTGGATACGTGCGCCTTTCTACTCCAGTTGAGTTCCCTTAAAATTGAACCCTGTTGAGTTCCTCCACACCCCTCCGACGTCGGACGTGCGGAACATCTGATGTCAGGCCTACCCCTTGTAAGCAGTGTGGAACCTGTGTTAGGCTGGGTCCATATGTTGCGGTCTCTACGGCGACCCCATATGTGTGTTCTTCCACGATACGGCTCCCTGCGGCGAGCCCGTGTCTTCCCTCGGCAGAGTCTCTCTGCCGTCACTATCCGGTGAGTCTCCCCCCGTCTCAGGCTGGAGCCACCCCAGTGACATTCCATATGTTATACTGCCTGGTACTTCCGCCCAGTTCATATGTGTATTCTCCACGTTACCTCCCTCTGGGTATCATGTGGCTCCGCAGCGTCCCTTCCTTCCAATGTACGGGGAACGCTTTCCCAGTGGTCCTGTAGGAACAGCAGTGACTTCCCTGGCCTAAGCCCTGTCCTTCCCCGCCTTAAAATTGCGGGGGCATCAGGGGACTTTGTCTAGGCACTTGAAGGTGGCAGCTTTAGTGGCGTTTTCAAAGGTTATCCCCATTCAGTCGACGTCGACTACGTCCGACGTTATCGACTGAAAGGGAACGTCCTGAAGGAGGGAACGGAGGACGTAGTCCCCTTGCCACTACCGCTGGACCAACGCTGACCCCGGGTTACTCTCGGCTCCTCAGCGAAAAAGCAACTAGTGCGTGCATCACTTCCGTATTTATACCCGCGCCGCGGGGGCGGAGTGTGTGATGCGAATCACGCACGCCAATTCCATTGGCTCGTTCAATAGTACTCGAAGAGTACTATTGGCTCTCTGACGCGATCCCCATTCAGTCGACGTCGACTATGTCCTCCATTCCCTCCTTCAGGGAACGGTGGGTTGCATACGCAACCAGGACGTTCTTTTGTGTGTGTGATTTGGTTTTACAGAGAATTTACTAAGCTCATTATGTATTAATGAGCATCTGGAATTGTGTTATAGAACGCATGGTGAGCATGACTGTGGACATAATGCTGCAATGAAAAGCACTGTTTCTGCATTAGAAATGAGAAATGGGCTGTTCAGGACCAGATTCATTGAGAAATATCCTCAATGAAATATCCTCATAACATCCAAATATGAGTTAAGAGCAGAGCTGTTTGAATATTCATATTTCCCAGATACGCAGGATGCAAAAATCAATGCATCAAATGAGAAGGATGTCTGAATACTCAGCATTTATGGTGATTCAGTCGGCTATCTGAAAGTGTGTTACAGATACTAAGAAAGTCATGAAAGTTAAATTTTACTTTTTTTCTCAACCAAGTGAAGTCAATTTTGTTTGTGGTTGTTGTTAGTACATCATAGGTCGAAGAACATACTGGTCATAAAAAATAGCAGATCATCAGATGTAGTATATTCAGAATATTACATTCCTGCATGCATAAAGGGATAGTTAAACCAAAAATGTATGTATGTATGACTGACTTTCTTCTAAGGAAATTGAAATATTTTGAAGAACGTTGGGAACCAAACAAAAATGGGAGCCCAAAATATCTTCTTTTATATTCCACAGATAAAAAAAACAGGTTTGGAGCCACATGGGGGTGTGCATGATGACATCATGAAACTAAAGCATAAAAGTCCCTTAATTCATATGCACTATTTTACTCTGAAAGGCATTCATATACTGTAAAGAAATTTACTCTTACCATCAATACCAGCTGCTGAGTTGAAGCTATTCCTCTGACTCAGGATATCAGACTTCTGTGATCATGATTCCCGTTTTCCCTGTTCCTTTCTGAGCACATTTCTATGCTTCTGTGCGGCTTTATCTCTAGAGAAGAGATTATTCAGATGTAACATTTGTCCATAGTGACGTGATGGCGCCCAGCGATCAATATTTTCGTCTCAATCCTGACTGCAGAGTCTCTTGGCACCCAGTCAAATGGAGGAAAATAACATTTCCATCAGAGCGAGGGTCAGATACAGTCCTTCATGATGGAAAAGCACTTTGTCTGGTCATCTGCTGCACGACCCTGGACAGGTGATTGGAGAATTTACTCCAGACCTCTCGGTTATTGAGTTTATGAAATAAACTTGTTGAATTAAGAAGGCATTTTCTTTGAAAATACGGAAATTTCATAATTTAAATTTGATTGATTTCAATCTCCATTCCCGGCAGATACAGTATATATACTGATTTATGAGGACACTGAGAGGACCTCTGTTCATTTAATTAAGAGTAATAATGGGAGGTTTATGGCATGGTCCGTGTACACAGTTATTCTTTCTTGGAGGCAAATTGAATTACTTTGACTTCCTCCCACTGCCTGAGGTAAAGATCACAAGGTTTCCTAGGAGATGATAATTAGTGTTAGATGTAGATGATGCACAGGTCTCTGGCCCTAAACACAGATGGGACCTAATGCAAATAGCATGAATGAAAGGTTCAATAACATGCTAAATGTTTCATGCCTTGGTTTGCCTGTCTGGACACTATAACTAACAAACTTGTAGATGCCGGTCAGAAATACAGAAATAATGCTTTTTGTACTCGGGTGTAGAAATGAATAATGAATTTATTAAAAGTCACAATAATTGTCATACTATATTTGCACCAGCTCTCAATGAAACAATTTGAGAAATATTTGAAAATGTTCTTTTGAAAAAGAACAAAAATGTTATTTCAGTTCTTTCTTTCTTAACCTCAGTATTTATGGATGTAAATAATTCACATACCAAGATTTTCTTTCAACATTGGTGGCAATAAATATGCTTTTAAAAGTTTGTATATATATATACACTCACCTAAAGGATTATTAGGAACACCATACTAATACTGTGTTTGACCCCCTTTCGCCTTCAGAACTGCCTTAATTCTACATGGCATTGATTCAACAAGGTGCTGAAAGCATTCTCTAGAAATGTTGGCCCATATTGATAGGATAGCATCTTGCAGTTGATGGAGATTTGTGGGATGCACATCCAGGGCACGAAGCTCCCGTTCCACCACATCCCAAAGATGCTCTATTGGGTTGAGATCTGGTGACTGTGGGGGGGCATTTTAGTACAGTGAACTCATGTCATGTTCAAGAAACCAATTTGAAATGATTCGAGCTTTGTGACATGGTGCATTATCCTGCTGGAAGTAGCCATCAGAGGATGGGTACATGGTGGCCATAAAGGGATGGACATGGTCAGAAACAATTCTCAGGTAGGCCGTGGCATTTAAACGATGCCCAATTGGCACTAAGGGGCCTAAAGTGTGCCAAGAAAACATCCCCCACACCATTACACCACCACCACCAGCCTGCACAGTGGTAACAAGGCATGATGGATACGTTCTCATTCTGTTTACGTCAAATTCTGACTCTACTATCTGAATGTCTCAACAGAAATCGAGACTCATCAGACCAGGCAACATTTTTCCAGTCTTCAATTGTCCAATTTTGGTGAGCTCTTGCAAATTGTAGCCTCTTTTTCCTATTTGTAGTGGAGATGAGTGGTACCCAGTGGGGTCTTCTGCTGTTGTAGCCCATCCGCCTCAAGGTTGTGCGTGTTGTGGCTTCACAAATGCTTTGCTGCATACCTCGGTTGTAACGAGTGGTTATTTCAGTCAAAGTTGCTCTTCTATCAGCTTGAGTCAGTCGGCTCATTCTTCTCTGACCTCTAGCATCAACAAGGCATTTTCACCCACAGGACTGCCGCATACTGAATGTTTTTCCCTTTTCACACCATTCTTTGTAAACCCTAGAAATGGTTGTGCGTGAAAATCCCAGTAACTGAGCAGATTGTGAAATACTCAGACCGGCCCGTCTGGCACCAACAACCATGCCATGCTCAAAATTGCTTAAATCACCTTTCTTTCCCATTCTCACATTCAGTTTGGAGTTCAGGAGATTGTCTTAACCAGGACCACACCCCTAAATGCATTGAAGCAACTGCCATGTGATTGGTTGATTAGATAAATGCATTAATGAGAAATTGAACAGGTGTTCCTAATAATCCTTTAGGTGAGTGTATATATATATATATATATATATATATATATATATATATATATACATATATATATATACATATTGCTGACAGAAATGACAAAAAGCCTTAAACATTTCAAGTCTGTACATACTGTATCAATAAACATTGCTCTAAATAAATTCTTGATAAATAAATTATAAATAAATACATGTGATATTTTGTGTTCATACTATAAAGGTGCTTTATTTAAAAGTAGCTGAAGCTTTTTTTTTATTCAAATTGAATTCAGAATATCTACAATACTCATATTATTGAGGGCAAAGCAATGAGTTTGATTGTTGACCAAATGGATGCAGCTTTTCCAAAAGCATGGAGAAGAGGAATCACAGTATACTGTAGGCCTTTTTTAAATAAATATTATTCAATAATTAATGATTTCGAGAATGATCTCTATCTCTACCTCCTGCCAGGGACACACCAAGCCGACGGTTGGCCATTGGGCAACGTCAGGCCGTTTTTAAGCTTCGACCGACTTCGTTTTTTCGGTGTGTTCCGCACCGTTGGCTGTAGTTAAGACGTCGCCTGTTTTTTTTTTGGGGTCGATTCAATATGTAGAATCGGCGTCAGGCTGTCAGTGAGAGAGAGAGAACTCTGATTGGTTGTTCCGTTTGGGGACGCATCAGTGCTAGTTCTTTGACGTCGGTTTGGTGTGTCCCTACCTTAAGACTCACTGTTCATCTCTGTGTGAAAAATAAAGACCCATTCAGTGGTCTGCATTCATTCTGCGTAATTTAGGGGGGAGGTTGTCCTCTGGTCGGCCACTGGAGGCAGGCAACAGGTTGAGGCTCGGGCCTGGGACCGGAGCAGTGATTGGAAACAGTCTGTGATGCTCCAGGTCTCCTGTCGACCGGGTGTGGGCCTCCGAACCCATCTTAAGAGGTTTGAGCTGGAGGTGATTTTCTGCCTCCCCCTGACCCACCAGGGATCCAAGCCGCTGCACCCTGAGGGGCAGGTCACCCGTGCTGCAGGCCTTTTCTGTTGGCTGTGCACTTCCAGTTTTGAGGACCTCTTTTCCATTCTTGGAAGTCAAACATTGGAGCTTGCTTGGTAATTTGGACCCAGGTTCTTTGGTGAGAGGAGCCCCGTCAAAGGAGAAGATGCGCTCTCTGCGACTACGACCATCGAGCAACGTAGGGGAGAGAACAGGACCGGGGGAGGGCAAGGAGGACTTCTCCTCCTGCTCCTTCACACTATATGGAGGAGTGGTAACCTCAAATGTGTTATGGAACTGAGAGTAGTCCACCCTGAAGAATCCCTCCTCCAGCGACATGACGGGTAGGAAGCGGTGACCCCACAGCACCTCATCCTCTGTGTAAGATGTTCGTGCCTGGCACGTCATGCCTGAAAGGGAAGCCAAAGATTCATATTACAATGGAGAGACAGAAACTGAATAGATGAATATAAAACAAGCCATTGGTCATGAACCCTGAAAGGCTTGATTCAGGTTTGTTTGTTTTTGCATAAAATGGACCTCATTCAAAAAAAAAAAAAAAAAAAAAAAGAAGTAAATAGAGGTATGATGCCTGGAGGCAATGGAAAGAAATTGAAAGACTTTGCTAATGACAGAATGCTAAAAATGAATGGCTTGACATTATGGTATTTTAAATGTACAATTTAGACTTTTCCCATTTACCCCAATTTTAATCTGCATGTAAGCTCTTTTACTGCTATTCTGACATGGGATTTTTATGTGTGCATGTGTTGTGCTCATGTCTGTGTTGTTTTTTAGGTCAAAATTGGAGAAAACTTGAATTTGAAAAACTTTCAGATATCATAAAAAGGTACTAAGGCAGTTTTCTTTGTCTGGATTTAGGAATAAACAGACTTTTGATAGTTACCAGCAAAAAAAAGGTGTACCATGCCGTGCCACCAGGATGTAGTGTGACCAAGAAAAAGCCTTTCTATTGTATTGTATTGTATAATTTTATTCCTATCTTATATGCAACATCCACTTGCAAAGTGAAGAAAAATAGGCTTGTTACTCAGAGTAAACATGGCAAGTTAAAAGGGTCAAGCTGAAAGGAAGATTGTATTTCTTTCTCAGAACACTTTTTTTCTGATCATGTATGATACTGATCATGTATGATACTAACCTGTAGTTTCCACAATGCCTTCTAGGATGACGACAATCTCAAACTGCTCGTTCATTAGGGAACGCTGAGACAAGTCGAAAAATGGGCTACTGGAATTGATCTCATGACATATTGTGAGGGGTGAGACAAGAAAGAGTTGGTCAGCACCCGTTCCAAATCCTACATCCAATTCCCGCTGATCCAATGGTAGAAACTCTCCCTCAGGGGTTTGACGAGACTAAAGCAAACACAGGGTGAGATAAGCGGTTATGACATTGACACATTCAAAATTTCTCTTTCATATACTGTATTAGCATTTGTAATATTACATTTAATCTTGGCATTCACCTTTTTCACATTCATTGGCATTCACTCAGGGTTTTTCAGATAAAGGTCCCAGCCTGTGGTGCTCAAGGGTGAGCTAAAAATGTATTGTGCCCGTTAATAGTGATGTTTATTTGCACATGCTGCCTGTGCTTTTGTAGCCCTGGATTCATTGAAGGAATTATACAAATCAAGAAACAAATTCTCCAAAAATCAATGCTGAACACAGTTTGCATGATGCAATTGCCCAAACATTGCAGGTTGATTCTCTTTGCTAGGTTGTGCAGGATGTAGTCAACTACAGTCATCTGGTGTACTTTACTGGGACTGTATAATATCTGCAATCCAGGTACCTAAATCACTAATTCCTGTGTTAAAAACATCTGTTAAATCAGCCTAGGATGGTTTGCTGATTTTAGCTGGTCTCTTAGCCTGACCAGGCAGAGGGGTTGTGGGCAATATTCACCTGGTTAGGAGACCATCTGGCCGGCAAATGTCTTTAAGCTTAAATAAAATTATTTAAATTATATGTTGTATCAATATCTTAAGACTACAAATATTCCATGTAGATACAGTTAATATGAGGTCTTAAAATTGAATGCATAATATTGCAGTGCTGTTTAAAAGATTTTTAGTTTAAGTATAATATAACAGTGACTGCTGTGTCCTGTAGTTCGACATGTCAACTACCCACTCGCAGACAAAGCTGTACAAAATTACACGAAATGGACCACTGGTCTTTATTTCTAATATGGACAGATATCTACATGCATAACAAAACCTTTTAAAGGGCATCTTCAGTCAACAACCACGGTTTGTTAATCTACCTTTACACATAGCCTTGTGTTTCCATTTTAACATTAGAGATTGGCAGTGAAGTCAACGGGGTTGGCTGCCTGTGCCGAAGGACACAGATGGTGAACAGACTGAGAGCTCCAATCCCAGGAAAAGAGTGAGAGCTTTCACAAGTATAGATGCAGTGCCACTCTCACACACCCACACGCACACACACGCACACACACACACACACACACACACACACACACACACACACACACACACACACACACACACACACACACACATTTTTCCATGTTTTATGGGGGCTTTCCATAGACATAATGATTTTTATTCTGTACAAACTGTATATTTTATCCCCTTACACTAAGCCTACCCATTACAGAAAACTCACTTTTTTTTATTTACATGCTGATTTCCTCATGGGGACAAAAAATGTGTTCATTTTGATGACATTTGACATGACATTTTATCCCCATAATGTAGGGTTTAACCAGGCCACACACACACACACACACACACACACACACACACACACACACACACACACACTCTTATTTTAAGGGAACTGTTTAACAGTACAAAACCAAAGAGGAACACGGTGTTTCATCTGGTGGTGTGATAAAGGTAGCGGAGATCAATTATAAATATCTGCTGACAGTCCCTGACTGTTGCTTAATAGTGTGGATTACATCCCAGATATGTGTGCAAACTAAAAACACACATCAGAATGTCATCATTGTCATTTTTAAGATCTTATGGTTTTTTGTTTTTTTTTTTGCTTGCACATTCAATTTTAAACATAAAAAAAAAAAATCATTATTGTGACAGATATTCTGTCCAAAAAAGATGAAAAGGTTTAACTTTAGAAGAATACCACACAAACTCATAGCCAAGACTAAAGCTACTGAAGTCTACTGTCAAATTTTGCAGAAACAGAAAGAGTTCAAACAGAAAACAAAATTAGGCTACGGTAAGGCTACAACAAGATACTTTTAACATGCCTTTTTTCAAAGCGAGGCTGCCAAGGGAGGTAAGACAGCTCCCTGGAGTTCAGGAGAAACTGAAGTTCAGGGATAAAGAGCTATATGAGACTAATATTCCCATCCACACAGCTCGTCCCCAGCATGAAGACCCTGGTGATATTTAATCACTCCTGTCAAATCCCTCTGCCTGAGTGAGATGCTATAAAGCCCCGCCATTCTAACCATGTAACTCTGGCGCAGTTTGATTTCACTATCGTCTTCACGTACAAAAGTTCATAGGATTTTCCTTCAAATATCCGTAGAAACAAACACATCAAAGCTCACGGAGCACAGCATGCAGTTGCCAATTTAGACAGATGAGTGCAAGAGATGTTTTTGTGTGTTGCATGCACCTCAAATGAACCTCTTTGACTTGAGGGAGAACTTTAATTGCAAATTTCAATGACTGTTTGAGAAAAGTTTAATTTCCATAAAGTTGATCATTATCTTCTTGAGGTGCTCTTAAGACAGCCTGTCTAGTTAATCTTCTCAGACATTAGCTATAGAAAACAGTAAAAGAAAGCAAAAGAGACTGTAAATTTTAGAGGCGCGACAGAATGCTTACACTGCAGGTCACTCTGAGTAATAAATGGGCTGCAGTTTTTTTTCCCCCCCTAGCGTTCTGCATAGGACATTTACAGACAAAGGGCAGAACAGAAGGGAGGAAGGCTTATGAAGTCAACCATCCGTCATCCTGTGCTCACTGCATTGCGCCTGCAGTGGAGTGGTGAGAGCCATGTGTCAATCATGCTCTTCTTTAAGAACACAGCACAAAAGCCCTCCTCTACACTTCTACTCCTTTCTGCTCTGATCAGTCCCGTGTCTTACAGTCTTTCTTGTAACAATTCCATGAGCTCATATTTTTTTTGCCCTGTCCCCCATATGTTCACTAACTCTTATGTCATTCTCACAGAAGCGCTGGTGAAATCTGTCATAAGGAGATTTTCCGGTGTGAAAAAGAATATTTAATCAGAATTGTTTGTTTGT
This sequence comes from Gila orcuttii, assembly GCA_026230005.1. NCBI lineage: Eukaryota > Metazoa > Chordata > Actinopteri > Cypriniformes > Leuciscidae > Gila > Gila orcuttii. Next base: position 20,898,968 of record JAPDVR010000017.1, read on the forward strand.
TTTCCAGTAAAAGTCAAACTGTGTTAAAATAAGACTTGTTCATAAGCATACACCACTTAAAAAGAGACAACATTTGCAAATAATGTACCAAATTAAACAATTTAATTTTAGGATAAATAATTAAAGATATATTCTTAGAAAACAAGTTAATATTTTAATTTCCAATGTCATCAATTTTCTATGGCAAATTGTAGGCCTAGATTTTTTTACTGAAAAACAAAACTTAAATATACATTAAAAATGTGTTTTGTTTTGCAGTGTCCAATTTCAGATTCTTCTGTTTTGAAATTTTCTTTTTTTTTCTTTTTTTATTATATTTTATATTTAAATAAATTCCAAATAGAGTTAAAGGATGACATATGGCAAATGATGGGAGTGGCAATTTTTTTTTTTTTTTTTTAAGTATTTGCTTGAGACGTGTGATTAGTGAGTGAGTGTGTGTTTTAAGCAACATAAGAACATATCTGCCCTTTCAGTGTTCACGCAATGTGACCTTGGACTTTATAAAGTGTTACCGTGACATTTTGCGCTGCATTTCAAAGGTAGTGTAAAGCAATCTGCTCGTTAAAACCCAAGATCTAATAGCTTACTGACAGTTTAAATATAGAGCAGAAAGAAATGTGCTTTGTCTCCAAGAAGCACTCTTACCGCAAGGCTTCCCATGGGATTCCATATAATCAGAAAGGGAATGTGTCCTTTTAATTTATGCACGCGACAGCTTTTTGCTCAGACACGATTTCTATGCAAATCAGAGACTGTTGAGATCGGATTGCATTACATTAGGGGTGCAAACAAGCAATGACCAACGAGCTTTGCTTAAAATCGATGTGAGCTTCCCTCCAGTCCCCATACGTTACGAGAAGCTTCAAAACATCCAATATTGCTCTTCCCAGAGAGGACCAGTTAACTATACATTCACAAGAACGCCAGTAACTAAAGTTTTTTGCCGGATATTTTCTCTACAGCATTGTTGCGTTATGCGGCTTTGTGCTTAAAACCTGTGCACAAACACACACATCACACCATCCACATGGGCTCTATTGATACTTCAGTAGGTATTTGCCACAGAAAGCGCTACCTTGATGAGCTTGCACCTGATCTGCGCCGACACCATGTGGCTATTCCTGAGATTCCCGACCCTAAACATGAGGCAGAGCTTCCCGTCCCGTTGTGAGATGACCGCGTCCTGGCTGAACATGAGCGTCTCTGCGCGTTTCTTGGGCTGAGACATCTTAATGAACATACAGCCGATGAGAAACGCGTCCACGATCGAGCCCAGCAGCGACTGGAACAGGAAAAGTATGATGCCCTCCGGGCACTTCTCTGTAATATATCTGTACCCGTAGCCTATAGTCGCCTCAGTCTCGATGAAGAACAGAAAAGCGGAGGGAAAGTTGTAAACGTTGGCGACGCACGGCGTGTACGCGTCGTCGTGGCCGTGACCGAGGTCCCCACGGATGTACGCTATGATCCACCACATAGATGCCATGATGAGCCACGCGACCGTGTACGTTAAGAGGAAAATTAGCAGGTTCCAGCGCCACTTGAGGTCCACGAGTGTGGTGAAGAGGTCGGAGATGTACCTGCTGGTCTCCCCGCCAAGATTACCGTGCTGGACGTTGCAGCGCCCGTTTTTCTCCACGAACCGCTGGCGCTTTCTTTTGGCCGGGGCAGAAAAGGACATGGCCCGGTTGGTGTTCACCACTTGATAATCTTCGCCGAATTTTCGTCTGATCGCCGACATGATGCTCGATCCACAATAGTTAGAATAAACACGCTAGAAGGGTGTCTTAAGTCTCCACACGTTCATCGCTCCATAGATCGACAACTTAACTTGCAGGCTTTCAGTTCAGATTATTTAACTGATATCCTCAAATTAAAAAGATGTATGGACGCGCAAAAAGTAGCTCAAAAACAGAGCAAGTGCTCCCGTGTCTTTCCCGCAACTTCTCTCAGTGTGGATATGTAAAGTGTAGATAAACTGCGGCACTAAATCTGAACTGACGCGCGCTTCTTCTGCCTATACGCTGAGAGAGGGAGGCAGAGGTTGGGCAAATGCGCTCGTTCGTTTGTGTGTGTGTGTCAGTGTGTGTGTTCAAATCACTGAGCAGCAGTAGTATAGTGAGGAGAAAAGGGTCGTATAGCGCGCTTGAGCGCGCGTTTGTCTGCAGTGGAATTCTAGCATTATAGTGCCATCTGCTGAGAACATTTTGATCATAACATCCGCTCAAGGTCATCTAATATAGGTGAAAAATCAAATTTAAACCCAAAATTAACAATTATCAAATACCCGAGGTAAGCGAAGTCAAAATAGACATTAAAATATTCATGACAAATTGTGAAAAGCTATATAGAAGTTTAGGGTAAAATGTTTGTATTTCTGAAAATATGTCTTATGCTTATTACTGCAAAACACAATATACAAACACTTTCATGTTCTTATCTGAATTAATTATTTTTCTCAAAACTTTCAATTTTAGTCTATTCAAAAGAATAAAATAACTTAAAGGGGAAAAACATTATATATATAGTAACTTATTAAATTAAAATGACTTTATTTTGAATAAATCTAAAATTATAATGGTCATTTATGTTTGGGGTTTTGTACAATTTATGTTTTGATTAAGGATTGTTTCATGTATTATCTCTCCAAAATGTTTTTTACAACAGTAAAATGATTTGTTATGAGGATATTTGTTATGAGAATATTTGAATATATAAATATTTGTGTGAGTAGTATGTTGGTTTCCAATTAACCATCAATAATTTTAAGAGTGAAAGTAACCAATAAAAACCCTGATGTTGTCATTAATAAAGAAATCAAGTTATCATAACTTAACATTACTTAAAATAGCAAGTTTTGGCATCAAAAATTAAACAGGTGTGTGTAATGTGTTCATTTGGCAGCAAAAATCTTTTGAATTGAGATTTTAAGTGTTATGAACTAAAAATTTCAAGTTATTTAAATGATTCGCTACGCCTCTGTTTAATATGATTGGTCGTGCCTGAAATTCTAAAAGTAATTTTTTTGTTCATCGTGAATTTGTGACAATAATGAAAGCTGGATGCAAATGCAAGTTAAACGCTTTATTAAGACAGATGAATACAGTAGCAGGTCAGACGAGCACAAACTCAGATGGTAAGTGGCACAGGGACTTTGGTAGACAACCCGGTGATGGTGCTCGGTGATCCAGTTGTAATCCTCAGTGACGTGCGCAGTGAAGCAGTGCGGAAGTGCGGGAACCCAGAACGGAGATCAAACAACGAAGAACACGAAGCAAATCCACAATCCAACGAGATTGCACGGAACAGGAACACACACCGGGGGAACCACCACGATCTGACAACATGAGACACCAGTTACTGCACATATAAAGGGTCAAACAAGTGGTGACAGCTGGTGCTGTAATCAGCGGTGATCAGAGACCACGCCCACAGACATACACACACACAACAGCACGTGGACGAGAGAGAGACAGTGGATTCATGAACCGTGACAGAATTTACTGATGCAGGCAGTCATGCAGGCACTGACACTGCATAAAAACATAAGTTAGGGGTTAAATCTGACATTGGACATTTCAGTGAAACTTATGGTGTATCACCAGAGCTGGCCCGTCCATCACTTATGGACATTTCCGGCCTCGCATTTGGAGCTTTCAATTCCTGACGCCTGTAAATCGAATCTTTTTTTAATCGACTACTGTCTCTCGACATTTGAGCCTGTTCTTCCCCCGCAGCCTCGCTGACTCATTGCAGTTCTTGTGCGCGCAGAGAGCATCCGGTATTTTCTGAGGCTGAGAAAACGTAGCCTATATGGTAAGCGTGAATTCATGAAACTATTTTAAATAACATGTTTGCCAGAAGAGAGCAAGAATGGGCATGGCTTATGGCTGTAAGAAGCCCCTATTTTCTCCTATAGAACAGATTTTATCTCCTTCAGCTACCTTCACGTCTCTGCCTCCTCTGAAGCCTTTGCCGTGGAAACAAGCCATACAGCTAGAGCGAGCCTTGCATACAGCAGACAATGCCTTCTTCACTCACTTAGAAGCCGCCTCTCCTCTGTCCCAGCTCTCCTGTGGCCATCCGGTGAACACGCTATATTCTTTCATTGCTAATGTGTGATCGCTGCTGCGACACTCAGTTCTAAAAGAGCATATTTGTGAACGTTGTTACAAATGCCTCGCTCTTAATGCACCTTGTGCGGATTCCTTCTGCACGAGGCGGACGGGCAGACGTGCCTCACAGTCTCCTTCGCCGGTCCTGTTCACTCAGGCAGACCAGCGCCCCTCCCTTCAAGCGGCGGGTCTTGTCTCCTTCGGCGGGTCGGACGAAGAGCACGACGACAGCCTCTCCATTGCTGCGTCTGAAGAAGAGTGGTCGGGCTTCGCACTTTCTCAGCTTCCAGTCAGGCTGCATCAGCTCTACACACCATGGCGGTGTTACAGGTTTTTCAGGCCAAACTTCTCCAAACCTTGGACGAGTCTGGTCCGAACCCTGATGCATTTCACGACCTGCGCAGCGCCACAGACCTAGCACTGCACGCTACTAAGGCTACCGCTCAAGCGATCGGCAGAGGCATGGCTAACCTTGTTGTGCTCGAGCGCCATCTCTGGCTGAACCTCACAGACATTAAAGAGGCGGACAGGATGGCTTTCCTTCATTCACCTATCTCCAGCACCGGTCTCTTTCGGCCTGGCTGTGAAAGGGTTTTCGGAACGATTTACCGAAGCACAGAAGTCTTCTTGAGACACTTCTTGCCCAAGCGCTCCAGCTCTGCCTCAAGCCACCCTAAGAGCATGCCGCCTCTTCAGCCAGCGAAGCCGGCGCCTCAGGTCTCTCAGCCCCGCCCTGCGGCTGATACCCATCGTCGCGCACGATCAGCTAAGCGCTACCCACTGCCCCGGCGCCAGGACCCCCGACCCAGCATTGTGTTGGACCCTGAGCCTTCGAAGATCTCCTAGCAACAGGAGGAAAGAGAGAGGGTCTGAGTCTCGCTCTAGCCAGACCGCTCTACCGTTCGGTCTGTCCCTGGCACCTCGTACGTTTACGAAGTGCATGGACGCAGCGCTTTCTCCCCTGAGGCAACAGGGAGTACACGTGCTGAACTATCTCGACGACTGGCTCATTATGGCTCAGTCGAAGACCGAATTATTGACACACAGATACATGCTCCTCAGCCATTTGGAATGCCTGGGGCTCAGGATCAATTTTCCCAAGAGCGAACTGTTACCCAGCCAGAACGTAACCTTTCTGGACACAGTTATCGACTCAACACTGATGAGAGCTCGGCTCACATCAGAGCGCGATCTCTCTATCCAAAAGCTGATAGCCTCCTTCAGGGTAGGTGCGCGCACCCCTCAGGAAGTTTCAGAGGCTTCTCGGGGTAATGGCCGTGGCATCGTCAGTACTCCAGCTAGGATTTCTGCATATGCGCCCCCTTCAGCCCTGGCTAAAGCGCCGTGTGCCAGCCCATGCGTGGCGGTCAGGACGCCTGCACGTTACGGTGAACCAGTGCTGCATAAGAGCCCTGGTCCCCTGGAAAGCCCAAAACTGGTACCAGTCGGGCGTGACCATGGGGGTGGCCTCCAGGAGGAAGGTAATTTTCACAGACGCCTCCAACCAAGGTTGGGGGGCACTGTGCGAGTGCAAGCCTGTCTCCGGCTTCTGGTTGAGCCTGGAGAAGGGCTTACATATCAACTGCCTGGAAATGAGAGCAGTTCAGGGTTAACCAAAACCCTGAACGCGTTTCTGCCGGACCTCAGAGGACACCACGTCTTGGTCCGCACGGACAATATGTCATTGGTGTCCTACATAAATCGCCAGGGCGGCCTCAGATCGAACAACCTGTATGTCATGGCCGGAAATCTCCTCCTTTGGGCACAAGCCAACCTGCGCTCTCTAAGAGCTGCTCATGTCCCAGGCGTCCAAAATTTGGGTGCGGATATGCTATCTCGAGACAACACTCCCCCAGGCAAGTGGTCTCTCAACCCATAGACAATTTGTCTGGTATGGAGTGTATTCGGCAAGGCAGAGGTCGACCTCTTCACCTCGAAAACCAACACTCATTTCACAAGGTTATTTTCAAATAACAGGGACGCACTGGCCCATTTCTGGCCCAGATGCCCTCTATATGCGTTCCCACCAGTCTCTATGATCCCTCGGGTCATCAGGTGGATCAAGGAAAGCGGATGCCCAGTCCTCTTAGTAGCCACCCTCTGGAAAACCCAGGCGTGGTTTCCAGAGCTGGCACAGATGATGAATATTGTTCCCTGGCTGGTACCAGTGAGGAGGGATCTCCTCACAAAGGCGAACAGGACGATTTGGCACCCTCGCCCCGACTTATGGGCCCTCCATGTGTGGCCCCTCAATGGGTATCCTGGGACCTCACAGAAAAGGTCTTGAATACCATCACTGAGGCTAGAGCACCGTCTACCAGGTGCCTCTATCCTCTGAAGTGCCCCTCGTCGAGCCTCGAGCCCCAGTCATGCGAGGTGTCAGTGGTACTCTCCTTCCTACAAGAGCTTCTGGATGCGGGTCACTCCCCATCCACGCTCAAAGTGTATGTGGCAGCCATAGCAGCTTACCATGCTCCTGTGGTTGGCCAGTCACTGGGGAGAAACGACCTCGTCGTTCGTTTCATCAAAGGAGCCAGGAGGATGAATACCCCCAGGCCCTCTTCTATACCGGCTTGGGACCTCTCCACGGTCCTTGGGGCCCTGGAGGGTCCCCCGTTTGAGCCACTGCAGTCGGCTGATCTTAAACCACTTTAGCTGAAAACTGCTCTGCTGGTGGCCCTGGCATCAGTCAAGTGAGTGGGAGATTTGCAGGTGCTATCTGTGAGCCCTTCCTGCTTGGAATTTGGGGTTGGTGACTCCAGGGTCACACTCAAGCCAAGGCATGGTTACGTTCCCAAGGTGCTCTCTACTCCGTTCAGAGCGCAGGTTATTACATTGTCACCACTTCCACCCTCGGAGAACAATGGGGAGACTAATTTGCTCTGTCCTATCAGAACTCTAAAAATCTACCTGGAGCGTTCTGCACCGTTTAGGCAGTCAGAACAGCTCTTTGTATGCTTCGGCGGTCGCACCAAAAGGTTACTGATCACAAAGCAGAGACTGTCCAGATGGATAGTGGACGCCATCTCTCTGGCATACGCCTCGGTGGGCCAGGTTTGTCCCATAGGTGCTAGAGCCCACTCTACAAGAGGCATGGTCTCTTCGTGGGCCTGGTCCAGTGGTGTGCCAATTCAACACATATGTGCGGCAGCCGGCTGGTCCTCGCGGTCCACATTTGTTAAGTTCTATAGCATGGAGGTACCTTGCCTGCAGGTTCAAGTCCTCTCACAAGCACAAGTTGTCCTAGGACTGTGTTACAAGAATGAGCCTGGTTCATGCGCTCCAGCCCCTCTTATCATGAGACCCGACTTGGGTCCGGTCCCTGTTCTTGTGAGGGTTTATTATGGCTTGTTTCTGTGAGCCTCAGGATGCTTCCCTAGGCTCCAGTTGGATTAGAGCCAGTTGCTAATAGTGCGGCGTGTTACATTGCGTCCCCACTGCGTATTAGCTACGCAAAACGAAGTGACCATTCTCAAAAGGGAACTTACTCGGTTACTAGTGTAACCTCGGTTCCCTGAGAGTAGGGAATGAGTATTGCATAGCCTGCCGCACTATTGCAATCTGTCAGTGTTTGTCGCTGCGGGCTCTGACGTGCTCTGGCGCAAAGTCACCTGATTGGTTCGTGCGTCAGAGGCGCTTCGCCATAGGATGTGCAGTTGCCGCAGCACAGTCAATGGGCGAGCTGGACGTTCTGCTGTGTTCGCTATGCAGCTGCACTGCATTTTAAAATATAGGCTTCAATATTTCTCAAGGAAAGGAGTTTCCCCACTGCGTATTAGCTACGTAATACTCGTTCCCTACTCTCAGGGAACCAAGGTTATGCTAATAACCGAGTACGTTACTGTGTGCGATGACAGCGTCCTGTGTTTTCAGACATTTATATCAGACGAAGGTAAGTGCAAATTCATAAAACCTTTTTAAATAGAGTATTTACCAAAACATAAGAGTGTTTTTGATTTAACTTGAGTTCGTTTATGTTGTAAAATTAGTCTAGCTATCTTAGCTAGTTTGGTAACTGCTAACTGGGACGTTACTTAGCAACTGCTACATACATTTCTAAGAAGTTATTCATTAGTTAAATATTCACGTTTATTAATTAATGTTAGCCTAGCTAGTGTGCTTGAGTTGTTAATGTATTTTCCTTTGACAAATCATCAGACACTTTCTTCTCAACTGTCCTCAGAGGCTTCAAAAACAGCACTGGAGGAAGAACTGCAGCTGACTTTTGATTAATGTGAGGCAGAAAAGGTGTTTTTTAGCAACATACTTAAAAATATATCATATTTGTTAAAGTGCAGTGTAAATTTCTCTCTTTGTGTTTGTTTCAATGTTCTAGTAAGTGTAAAAATCTACCATGTATTTAGTTTTATTATGATGTAATTTACTGTGTATATGATTGTTTTTAGGCCAGGTGGTAAATGCTGCCATTCTTCATGAATACTGCTGCTCTTCAAAGAACAGAGTCATCAATCAGGTAACACACACAGAAAGAGTTTTTGTTTGAATACCATTCAGTTTACCAAGTTATCTTGTATTTTATTTAGTTACTGAAACGGCAAGAAAGCACTTTGACTTCCTTTGATTATTTCCATTCTTGTTGCTGTCCAACTGTGGCGAACAGGATGAGGCCGAGGGACGTGTGAGAACGGCGCGAGGCCGGTGGTGCGCGAGTGTTAACGAGTAACACCTGTGAGGCACACCGGTCTCGCATCTCTCACGGAGGAGCGGAAGCATAAAGGAGGAGCGACGACATGGATGATCGAGAGAGGAACAGGCCTGTGTTTAGTTTTATTTTGGGTAGCCAGCAGTCGTCCGCGAGGGGCTGCTGGCGGATCCTTTTATGTTTATTTTGGGTAGCCAGCAGTCGTCCGCGAGGGGCTGCTGGCGGTTTCTTTTGGTTTGTGTTTGTTTTATTTTAATAAAGTTTGTTAAATGTTCGCCGGTTCCCGCCTCCTCCTTCCCTGAACATTGCTACACCAGGTAACAAAATTGCTTTGTATTGTTACATTTTTATTATTTTATGTCATGTTGCATCACTCTAACCTGTGCTTAAACAATGAGAACTGTACAATGTATTTAGAGAAAATGTGTCTTAATTATTATTATTTATTTTTTTTAAACACAGGATCCTCCGTTCCCAGCCCCAACCATTCATCTGAAGGAGGTCTCACTGATGTTAGCATGTAGGCTACTGACACTATCACACACATACAGTTGTAAGAGGGAGTAATAAGAGAGAGTTGTTGTTTTTTTAAGTACTGCCCTGATTAAGCTATTTCACTTAACATGGGTTTACATTTGGTCAAAATTATAGCTGAATTTTAAAAAAGCATTTAAAGGTGACCCTGATATTTAATAATAATTTTCATTCTTAATTCTGTGTCGTTACCTGGATTATCAACAACTGTTTTTTGTTTGTTTGTTTGTTTTGTGATGGATGTTCATGTGTCACTTGTTTGTCCTGAGCAGTTACAGTGCCCACTGTTCTTAAGAAAAATCCAGGTCCTGTAAATGTTTTGGTCTTTCAGCATATTTTGAATATTTGAACTGAACCCATTCCAAATGTGACTGTATGATGTTGAGATCTATCTATTCACACCGAGGACAACTGAGGGACTCACGCACAACTATTACAAAGGGTGAAAGATAAGTTAAGTTAAAGTAGATGACAAACATGTCTGTTGTTCATTACAGTGTGCTTTTAATTATTGTGATCAATTGTTCTGATCTGGTCAATTTCCCTTTTAAATGACCAATTTCTAAATAATTTTTTAATCATTTTATTTAATTTACTGCAAGTTTTGTAATTGTATTTTTTTACTGATTAAATGTTAATATACGATGTTCAGTCAGTATACATTATAGAAGTTAAGATATGTTATGTAACCCTATAAAGCTGTTGATGTGAAAAACAAAACTTGGTTTAATGATTTATAATTTATTTAATAATAAGTAAACAACAAAATATAAACTGGTAAGTTTGAGTTTAGTCCATTTGCCTTTTAAGTTATATTTACTTAAACATTTAAGTTAATTCAATGAGGACCACATTAGGTCAACTCAATCAATTGAGTTCAATTTTCCCATTACTCAATTTTACTTACGCAACAACTTTCCTCAAATCATTTGAGTAGTCTCAACTTATTAGGATCTACAGCAGGGATGGGCAACTCCGGTCCTCGAGGGCCACTGTCCTGCAGAGTTTAGCTCCAACCCTGACAAAAATATTTTTTTAGTAATCCTGAAAACATTGATTAGCTTGTTCAGGTGTGTTTAAGTAGGGTTGGAGCTAAACTCTGCAGGACAGTGGCCCTCGAGGACTGGAGTTGCCCATCCCTGATCTACAGTGTGGAGTGATCGAGAGTTTATCAAAACACTTAATGATGGGCATCAATGAAGTTTGACATATTGATTAAAAATATTTAACAAAACAAATATCTATAATTCTGAATAGCTATTTATTTATTTTCATTTACTTCTTGTGTTTTCAGTAGGATAAATCCAATTAGTTCAAACAAGATTGCTGCATGATTAAATTACATTTTGTCCCTCATATTCTTATTAAAATCTGAACAATAGATGCTCTTGCACATGTTTAACTAAACAAATGGCACAATGACATTGATTTAGCATATAAGCCAGTTCAAGCAACAACAAAATGAATGACTAAAATTAGTTGAGTGAGTCTGAATCGTATATAGCCTATAGATAGATAGATAGTATTGTATGTATTATACACATATACATGCCTGATTTGAGGAATAGGCAGGCTAATAAAAAGAAAAATGTGCCAGCTATTATGTAAATAACTAATTCACACGCAGGACAAAGTCGCAGATGCTCGCTCAGACACAATCTTCATTTGCATAGTGGCCCCCTACTTGACTAGTCCTGCCTGTATCCGTCTGTCTCCTCTCACGACCCGTCCGCTCAACCCATAATTCCCAGCGTCGGCACAACATGGAAGAGGCCAACGGCTGCGAGAGAACAATATTTTGGCTGTAAAATAACTCAAAGAATCGAGCGCCGGGATTAATTTGAACGCTGCGAGTCGGTCGTGGTCATGAACAAGTAAGTGGGATTGTGTTTGTTCCATTTATTTGTGCCCGAGGTTGTAAAGATGAGGGGTCGCGCACGACTGAAATCACAGCCGCTCAAGCGAGAGATGCATTTCAGCGCCGAGCATCATTGTTTCTGCTGCAAGATATTGTGGCGATAAGCACTTTTAGCATAAACATTCGATCTACCTTTGCAGGCGTAACGTTACATGTATACCAGTCTCTGCGTGCTCTTTACATTGTATTTATCGCCGAATATCTTCGGCGGATTGTGTTACTGTGTGTGGCTATAATTAGTGATGGTGATGAATGGTCATTATATATCACATTCATGTACAGGACAAGAACGAGAGAGGCGGCATAATTTCAACGCTGCAGTTATTATCAAATAAACTGTACCCCTGAAAGATCCCGATTCTCGGTGTATCAGGTTTCGTTTGTTGTAATGGTAGCGTAGTAAAGCGTGCGGTGTGGAGATGGGCTGTTAGCAGTAACGTTAACTTAGCTCTTTCATCTGCATGCTATTGCTGGCTAGCCCCGTTCATCACTTAATTCAATAAAACGCTTCACTTTGGTTGTGTTTTTTAAGCTTTGTCTTTCGTATGTATTCCTGTGGAGAAGCATATGTACACACACGAGTTTGTTTAAAATCTTGTGATGTGAAGTTCTCACGGTTCACTCGTTCGCGTTAGTTAGCCGTTAGCTGCTAATGGAGTCATTTAGACCGAGATGTGTTTGGTAATTGTGATGAACGACTAGATTAGCCGGATTTGATAAAAGATTACATTTTGACTCAGTTTAGCTCTGGAAAGTAGGAAGTAAACTTATAAACGATGTGAAATTAAAGCATCGTTGCACCTAAACTTGCTTTAATTTATAATATCACATGTATTAAGAGACTGGGCCATATCAATAAGATTAAGTAACGTTAGCTATCCATTAACGTTAGCTGATCACAATAGAGAACAATGCTGCGGCAACCCGCAGACTCGGAGCTTGGACCGTGTTTTATTTTCTGAAAAGATGATACATCTCATATTAAGGGTGTTTTAAGTATTTACTGAAACAATTTCCTATGTGTTTCCGAAAACAGACTTTCATAGTCGTCCTTTTTAAGCAAGTATCTCTAATCTAATGATGCTAAGGTTAGCTAACAGATTATCAAAAGGACTGATTTGGATCTTCACCGGGGTTGTTTATATTTATTTCCTTGAACTTGTGCTTTTTAACCTAATAATCAAAACTAAAGTTATTATTTTTTAAATGATCCCAACACAGAGTAATCTCCATCAATTCCTTACTGAACGTTTTAGACAGCCTTGACTAGGCTGATTATGGAAATGTAGCCTACCCCATTTTCACATTTAGACCATGCATATTATAAATATCCCCGTCAATTTGGCAACAAAGAAATTAAATACAATATAAAACGCTTGCTAAGATAACGTTTTTTTTTTTTTAAGTGATACAATGAAATTGTAGCTATTTGTTTTTTTTTTTAGCTTTCATCTCAACTGCTTCAGTCAGAAGCTCTGGAGTCTTTCTGACCTTTAAGAGGTCTTAAATTGTCAATGACCTTCAAAGAAATTATAACCTCGATTTTAAAGGACTCGGATCTCTGGTGGTATAGCAAACCAATGCAGCAGAGACAATATCTGATTTTGCTTTGTCATAAAAAGCTGCATTACAATTGGCCTAATCTCATGACCGTATGTAATGCACACAATGTGCACAATTCCCTGAATCACCAGCCAGTGTAGTAACTGAAATCAATTGTATTTATGGACCAGGAATAATTAAGAAAATGCATAGCATATTATACACTACTAAACTTACTTTGACTATTCACTAGAGATTTTTTTTCTATAAATAACTAATTTACTACTCAGTAGTTAAGCTACTACGTTAATGTCCTAATCAATCTCATATTTTCTTGTCTTCATAGTATATTTCATCAATGAACTTTGTCCTTTGGAAGACCCAAGCATGAATATTATCCAGGACAAGCTAGGCAATGAGTTTTTACGGAACGGAGGCATGGACCCCAACTTCCCCCCCAGCATGATCATGTTCAGCCATTTGCCTCCAGTGACCAGCTTCACACGCCTGACTTCACAAACATCCATGGCGGATCTTCCCCAGGAGATGATCCTTAAGAAGGAGCGTGACTCTCCGGACCATGGTGGTGGCTTTCTCCACAGTATGGGTATCAAACAGGAGAAGCTCAGCGAGTTGGACTACCGCCTCCCAATGTATGCAACGGGAACTGGGACACCAGGAGGAAAAAGCACTGATATGCTGGACATGTCGCTTGGCAACCACCAGAATATACTTTTGCATGACCTAAGCCTTAGCAACGTATGTCTAGATGATAAATAAGGAATTATCAATACATGGTACTCTCCATACTGTACTATACTGTCTTTGTGGTTATTATTTTAAGCTGTTTTCCTTTGCTTCATTAGCAGTTTTCTGGAAGACTGGGGAAAGACCCAAAGGAATCTGGGCCTAGAAGAGGAAGAAGAGCAAATGGAGAAGGATCAGAGGGCAAAGCCAGAAGGAAACAAGGGGACTCTGCAAAGGTGTGTATGCCTTTTCATTAGTCACTGTGTCATTTAAAGGGTCACAAAACCCTAAAACTGATTTTGAGATGTTTACCGATATGAACAGGATGCACATCAATGAAAACAACAATATCAGTCATTGTTCATTATTAAAGGTCCCCTATTATGCAAAATCCACTTGGACATAAATGTGTGTTGGCATCACGCTACAATAATAAAAATACACCCACTCTTATTACTTATTATTTTATATATACTTATTATCATATTATTTTTTTTAATCCCCATTCAACCAAAGCAGTTTCATTAGACATGCTGTTTTGATTCTCTGAGCAGTGTGACATCCCACCCACGGCCGCTGACTGACAGAACTATTACATTTACATTTATTCATTTAGCAGACGCTTTTATCCAAAGCGACTTGCAAATGAGAACAATAGAAGCAGTTAAACTAACAATAGGACAACAATATGCAAGTGCTATGACCCTTCCAAGTTTAATCTAACACAGCACGTGTGCTTTTTTTTATTATTTGTTTTATAAAGATAATAGATATAGAATAGTAGTGTTAGTATTAATGGATAAAGTGTTGCCGAAAAAGATGCGTCTTCAGTCGTTTCTTGAAAATGGCCACGGACTCAGCAGCTCTGGTTGAGTTGGGCAGGTCATTCCAACAGCAGGGAACAGACCAGAAAAAGGTCAGAGAAAGATATTTTGTGCCTCTTTGAGATGGCACCACAAGATGGCGTTCACTTGCAGAGCACAAGTTTCTGGATGGCACGTAAGTCTGAATTAATGAGTTTAGGTAGGAGGGAGTTAGGTATTACCTAATAGGTATATATAGTGTCCACCCGTCAGCGAGTTGTACTCTATCCACCATTTTCTTCGTGCTCCAAGCAGCTGTAGCTTCAAAAATGTCTTGTAAGCAATCCCGGTGTTCTGTGGTTGGATGTAAGAGTGAACATAAGAGTATTCATTCTCTCCTATCATCATTTGAGCCACTGAGGACACAGTTGATTACCGGTAGTTTTATTTTTGAAGGTAATGTGCCGCAAAATAAACTGAAATTTGTTTGTCTGCGTGAATCATTTCACTCCAGACTGCTTTGTGAACGAGGGTCAATGCAAAAGGACAATACAAAAAACAGGCTTAGCTAAAAAGTTGTTACTCGAGGATGGATCAGTACCAACGGTTCCTGATCAAGCTTATAGTCTCCGGATTGATACTGGTCACGGTAGTAACGAAAGGAAGAAAATATGTAATGACAGTTCATCAGAGTTGTTTTACGGATATAAAGTTTACCAGTTTATTAAGCCCCCCGAAAAGTCATAAGGTCTGTATATATTAGTTTACTGTTAGTTGTAACAAGTGTTTCTGTTTAATTCGCTGTGTATGTTGATAATACAAGGGAGAGAGAGAGTTTATGGATAAGACTTTAATGCTCACTTCTTGTACTGTGATTTATTCAGCTCTTAGGCCGTGTGTCCACCAAAGCGTTTTTAGCCAGCTGAAAACGCTAGACGCTCTGCTGAAAATGCCTAGCTGTGGGCGCTTGAGAGCGTTTTGGCAGAGCTGCGTTTTTTCAGTTGAGACGATTCGTTGCTATGATACAGAATATCCGCAGCACAGTTTACTTGTAACTAATTTCGCAGATAATTTGTTTCATACTACAAATTAATTTTTCATCCATTTTGTTCGGTTAGCTCTGCTGGTTGATGTCGTTGTACAGAAAGAATGTTGTGACAGTTGGTCAGTGTGATATTTGTCCCGCCCCTCCTCCACTGTGATTGGACGGCTGTGTAAAAAGTGACAGTGATGAGCGCAGCGTTTTACCCAAAGTTGAACAGTTTTGAACTCTCGGCGACCAGTAAAAAACGCCGGGCGCTCAGCGCTTGAGCGTTAAATACACGCTCAGCGCCTCGTTACGCTCATGGCGTTTAAAAAACGCGGCGCTCTCATTGAAAACAATTGGAATTTTACGCCAGCTGCGTGAAAAAACGCTTTGGTGGACACGCGGCCTAAGCGTTTTTTCACGTGGCTGGTGTATTTTTCCAATTGTTTTCAATGGGAGCGCAGCGTTTTTTAAACGCCATGAGCATAACGAGGCGCTGAGCGTGTATTTAAGTCCGTGTGTCCACCAAAGCATTTTTTCACGCACCTGGCATAAAATTCCAATTGTTTTCAATGGGAGCGCCGCGTTTTTTAAACGCCATGAGCGTAACGAGGCGCTGAGCGTGTATTTAACGCTCAAGCGCTGAGCGTTCGGCTTTTTTTACTGGTCGCCGAGAGTTGAAGAATGTTCAACTTTGGGGTAAAACGCAGCGCTCATCACTGTCACTTTTTACCCAACCGTCCAATCACAGTGGAGGGGGGGCGGGACAAATATCACACCGACCAACCGCAACATTCTGCTTGTTCAACGTCAACAGATGACAACAAGCAGCATAATAACGGAACAAAATAATTTAAAACAAGAGCCAGAGAAAACACGTTACATTGTATCGACATTTTAATATAGAATCAACACAGAAACAAAATATGTGTGAAATGAAATACTAGTAACAAGCAAAGTGTCTCAACTGAAAAAAAATGCTTCGCTGCCAAAACGCTCTCAAGCGCCCATAGCTAGGCGTTTTCAGCTGGCTAAAAACGCTTTGGTGGACACGCGGCCTTACAGTGATTTTCTGGAGTGACAACAGCTTCATCTTTTGTGAGATTAGGGCTGGGACAACGCGTCGACGTCATCGATTACGTTGACGCAAAAAATACGTTGACGCAAAATATGCGCGTCGATTCGTCAGACCCAAAACAAAGATGGCGGCGCCGGAGAGTAGTAACAACACGCGTGGCTCCTCAGACTATCAGAAGTGCAAGGCGGCACGTACTCGTTCCTCTAAAGTGTACACACACACACACACACACACACACACACCCCACAGAAAAATGTGCGTCAGTATCGAGTTCTCTTTCGGGCTTGAACGAACCATAACACACACATTATGACAAACTGTCCGTTTTGTCGAGTGTCCTCATAAGAGAGCAGTCTTAAATGAGTAAAATAAAGTATTTTATTTTAAAGAGTAAATGACTCACTCAGACCCGGCGCCAGGATGATTGTTATACCGGCAGCCTAATAATCATTAATGCACTCCGCTATCTTTTAACACATCTCCGGCGAACGGCTTCTTCGCGTAAAAGGAAAAAATGTCACGAAGCGCAGTGAAATGCATCGACCTATGTGGCGTTTCCTGAATGGATCGAGGTTGTTCCTTAACTTCATTTTATACGTGCAATTCACACGAGCTCTAAGCGCGTGCAAGACTGCTGTAAGTATGCGCTTATAGCTAATGTCGTGAAAAATACATTGAGGACACTGACAACGCGCTGACAGACTAGGGTGACCACCATCAAACAAACCAAATGTGGGACGATTATAAGTTTGTGTGGGACATGTTACCAACACTAAAACATAACCTGAAACTGTTATATAATGTTTATCTAACTTAATAAAAACATTTGTATTCTGCCTTTCAGCTGATCAAAATTCTTTGTTCTTTAGTCCCTTCCAGAAAACACCCCATTACATCACAATGTAACATAACATGTCTTTATTTTACATGACATTTAAATTCAACATCACTGAGCCCAAAGGCAGCAGGCATCATGCAGATCACTATTTTTGAAACAGTTCTGACCAAGTCCAACTAAAATCCAACAAAATAAATAATGAACAAATAAAATATAAACCAACATGAATTTAGAGTCTTATATATTAAGAATAGCCTATATTAAACCAAAAACGTTCATATTTTTTTAGAAAGGATGTGAATTAAAACAACCACAGCAGGCAACAAGTTGATAAATTCTGTTACATTTTAATTTTAATTTACAGAATTATCCATTTGTTTTCTGACAGGGAACACATGGAACGAATCACCGCTCCACATTTTGATTGACAGCGTCACAACCCACTAGTGACCGTGTTTACTCCTTTGCTTTCAACCATTGGATAGGATTTTAAAAACGGCTGTTGTATTTGCACTTCTGACGAAGCGCTGTAAAATATAGGCTAGCTGAAAAACTACGCCGCAAAAAGAATAAATAAAATGCTTTCTTAAAAAGGCAAAAGAACGCATGCACGTTTTCTTAATATGATAATTAAAAACCAACAGACTGATGAAAATGCGGGACATTTTCTCAATATGTGACGTGCGGGACAAGGGGTGAAAATGCTGTGCGGTACAACGCAAAGCGGGACGGAGGGTCACCCTATGACAGACAGGACCAAGAAGGTAACATTTAATAAAGTCTCAACTTTCAAATTTGGTCAGTCAAAGAAAATTAAACCATAAATAGGCCTACTATTTTGTGGCTCTTCAATGTGTCGTAACAGATTGCACTTTTTTTCAGTAAGCTAGGCCTATGTGTTTTCAAGGCTTCAAGGTTTTATTGAATGCTACCTCTGACTAAGAATGCATTACTTTGCACTTGTATAGTCTTTTATTTTGGAATTTTAAGAGCAATAAACATATATTGCAATGTTAAGGAATTCATGTTTTTTTTTCATTCAGATATGTAAATCAACATGTATAAATTGCTATTACTCAATTAATGGGGAGATAATCGGACCGAAAAATGAATCGTTAGATTAATCGATGCATTGAAAAAATAATTGCTAGATTAATCGTTTTAAAAATAATCGTTTATCCCAGCCCTATGTGAGATGTACAATAAACTTCATAAACTCATCAGTAAAGTTTTGGCCATCATTCGGTCGAGGTCCGCTAAAACAGGCTTGTACTAGTGGATAAAAGCAAGATGACAACATAAGTTATAACCGTAATTAAACTAAACTATACCTGTTCTATCTTCATGCATATTCTCTGAATCTGTAGTGTAGGCTTTATTGTCCGACTCCGGTTCAAACTGAACACCGCTGCTGGCCGTTTCGGACATTTTCAGTGTGTCCTGACTAGAGTTGTCAAATACCGACTTCGGTACCAAGTCGGTACTGAAATTTTAAAACGTGACAATACCAGCATTTTGACACTTTTGAACGGATTCTTAAACTGATTGGCCATTGTGTTGACGTGCTCAACATATGTCTGTGATTGGCTACAATAATCAACAATGACATCTTTGATGCTCTTCTCGAGCGCTTGCATAGATATACATGGGAGCGTTTAAAAGCAGGCATCTATCAGCTGATATATTAGAGATCCGCTGATAGACGCCTGCTTTTAAACGTAAAAGATGTTTTAAAAGACATGTTTTTGAAGCGTTGATCATTGTAGCCAATCACAGACATATATGTTGAGCGCGTCAACACAATGGCCAATCAGAGGCGTTTAAGAAGCCGTTCAACAGCGCTCAAAATGCTACAGGGAAATGCTGATATTGTCACATTTTTTTAATTTCAGTACCGAGTACCAAAGTTCTGACAACTCTAGCCCTGACACCACCGGAGCATGAGCTCTTGAAGCTCTGCCTCTTCTTGAAAGGGGGCTGGGAGCAGCAGCTCATTTACATTTAAAGGGACACACACAAAAAGTGTCCATTTTAACATGCTATATAAAATTATCTATGGGGTATTTTGAGCTAAACCTCTACATACACACTCTGGGGACATCAGAGACTTATTTTACATCTTGTAAAAAGGGGCATTTTTTGGGGCCATTTCATTCTTCCGGTTTAAAAAGTAAAGTTGACCCAAAGTCATGAAAGTGCGTATATGCGTTAATTCTGAGTGGTGATTGGCTATCACTGTGCTGTATTTTGCATGAGATCGCGTTACAGAGAAAAATACAAATGTCACAAAAAAATGTCTCAGCGCTGTTAGTTCACCTCTTCCTGTTCTTTTGTTGCGTTTAGACACTTGTCATAAGTGTATGTTTCCTCAGTACAGTAACACATATGTGTTGTTTGCATTTTCCCCATGATGCAGTCAGAGTTGGAGTTTGACTACCACATGGAAAATATGTCTGTAACGATATTTAATATGTAACCACACATGCGGCGCATGTATGAGAGCAGTTTATGCACGGAATGCTGCAATGAGTTTAACAACACTCGCAAACACTCACAGCGCGGATCACAGTTAATTTCCAGAGCCACCAGCGCATTTAACTTACGGACATATTTCATATACTCTAATGCTCCAAATATGAACCAGCATCGTGTATTCTATGCACACATGTTTCATCATGTCTTCTTCAGATGAAATGTATATCTGCAAATAAGGACACTGGTACAGCTACGTCTAATCGTGAACGTGATGACACAATGAATTATTCTGATACACATAAGACAATGATGCAGACTGAAAATTCAACGATGAATGGTCAAAAACATAAGCCTTTATTCTTTCTGTTAAACTGATTGGTGTCATTTGTTCAGAGATTGTAGTGCTCGCAAAGGTGATAAATATTAGACCTTTTAAATGTTCCTCCTCATTTTTCATGATAGTTTTTAGTAGTCTTTAAAGAAAAAATTTGTGTGAGTTTGTTGTCATAAGGCTGTTTTTGTTCTACACATTTTATTATTCATTTGTCTATATAATGCGTGTGTTGCAGGTATTTTATTGTATTTTATTGGTTGTCTCCCCTCTTCCCACCCTATACACTCCCGCTTTACACTCCCATTTCTTGAGTCTTTTTCAATTCTGAGGTGTGAACGACCAGTGCTAAAACAGGGGTGTTTATGACACTTTAAAGGGATAGTTCACCCAAAAAACTCTCATGTCGTTCCAAACCCGTAAGACCTTCGTTCATCTTCGGAACACAAATGAAGATATTTTTGATGAAATCTGAGAGCTTTCTAATCCCTCCATAGACAGCTTCGCAACTGACACTTTGATGCTTCAAAAAGTTCATGAAGAGATGAAGACTGATGAGCAGATTGAATTTAGGCTTTAATTCATATATAAACATTGATCAGCGAATATACAAGAAGCTCAACTGAACCTGCATGACGCGCGACCCATTTTGCGAAGCTCAAACCTGCTGCATAACAAACGAGAATGAACCTCATTGGTTCTCGCACGAACATGCTTGAGCTTCCGTTTACCACAACTGATGATGTGTGATTTGATGAATGTTTATATGTGAATAAAAGCCTAAATTCAAAATGTTCATCATACAAAGTGATCGTCTCTTCAGAAAATTTTGTACTAAACGCTCAATTCATATGGATTCGTTTTCCGATCTCTTTATGAACTTTTTAAGCGTCAAAGTGTCAGTTACGTAGCTGTCTATTGAATCAGAATCAGAATCAGAAAGAGCTTTATTGCCAAGTGTGCTTGCACACACAAGGAATTTGTATGGTACTGAGGCTTCCAGTGGACATATACAAATACAACAAGAAACATAATACTACAAATTATAAGAATAAAAAATAAAAATATAAATATATGAGAATAAAAGCATCACAGTTGGGTTTAGTCGGAATAGACATTTTCAGATTTACAGATTATGAACATATTTACAGTGTTTAGAATATTATAAATAAATCTACATATAAGTATCACCTGAGTTGTTGGATATTGCACTAAACAGTGGGAGTATTGCACTTAAGGCATATGCCTTGGGAGGTGTGTTAACTGAGGGACAGAAAGCTCTCAGATTTCATAAAAAGATCTTCCTTTCTGTTCCGAAGATGAATGCAAGTTCTACTTACGGGTTTGGAACGACATGATGGTGAGTATTTAATGAAAGAATTACATTTTTTGTGTAAAGCTTTAATAGTTTGTAGGATTCTGAAACGGAAACATTGTGGATTGATCATGCACATTCTTTTTAGATGCTTTGGTATGACAGTGAGTCAAGTCAAGTTTTATTTATAGAGCACAAGTTTAACACAACCGTAGTTAATCCAAAGTGCTTTACAGTACAATAAAATAAATCAATCAAATAAAAATAAAGAGATTAGTAGAAAAAAAAGGAGATAATAAGTATCAAAATCATTCAGTGTATATACATACATACATACATACATGACGTAGAACACCGACTAATTTAAAATGCATACACAACATTACTCGAATGCAAGAGTAAAAATAGGTTTTTAAGCTGGATTTAAAAGCAACCAGAGATGGAGAGGTCCTGATGTTTAAAGGTAGGCCTAAATTGTTCCAGAGCTTTGGGGCGACTACAGAGAAAGCTCGATCACCTTTTGATTTACACCGAGAGCGAGGGACAGATAAAAGTGACTGATCACAAGATCTTAGTGACCTAGAAGCTGTGTATGGTTTAATAAGATCACAAATATAATCTGGGGCTGATCTATGTAGAGCCTTTTATGTAAAAAAAAGGATCTTAAAGTCGACTCTAAATTTTATTGGTAGCCAGTGCAATGAGGCAAGAACAGGGGAGATATGATCCCTTTTCTTAGTTCCTGTGAATTTTGAACCATCTGTAACCGAGACAGTGTAGTTTGAAGTAGGCCAACGTAATAGAATTACAGTAGTCCAATCGAGAAGAAATTAGTGCATGAATCACAATTTCAAGGTCTATACTAGTGTATGCCAAAAGCAGAAATGTAATTGACTACTGAAGAAGTTTAGATTTATTTATCAAATTTTAATTAAAAATTTACTTAAAACATAACAAATGCATCTATATCATGACCTTTCAAAAATAAAGTGGTGATTTTGGGTAGTTTTTACAATATATTTAATGTTATTTTATGTACAAACTTAACCTAGGTGTCATGATGTGGGTTTTGTGTCTTGTCTTTTTTCATGTTCAGTGGTTCCCTGACCTGTTTATTAGTTATCCCAGGTGTTTCTTATTATCCACGCCCCCTTGTTATCCTGTTAGCTCGTTTGTCTAATGATCATTTAAGCCCTGTGTTTTTGCCCTGTCCTTGTGAGTTGTTGAATGTTTGATGTCAACGTTGGTCGCTTCTGATTCTGAGTCCTGTATTCCAGTCTGAGTCTTTGTCTAAGTTTGTCTAAATAAAGCCTGTACACTGCGTTTGGATCCAGCCTCCTTCCCGTGCTTCTACCGCACCACATTACCAGCGTCACAGAACAACTCACCACGATATGGATCCAGCAGTTGTCAGCAACCGGGCTCTGGGAGAATACCTGTCGACGTTATTGCAAGAGGGCCAGTCCGTCCAAAGGTACGCGAAGGATTTTCTGTCCATTTGCCATCTGGGAGCGCTAGATGATATCCAGCTCATGGGCCTGTTTTGGAACGGGCTGGATTATGACATCGCTCGATGGATGCCGCGGGACCTTACCAACTGGACTCTTGACCGGTATATCGCTCAGGCTTGTTCCTTGGAAGACCTCTTCTCCATTACAGGCTTGTTCTACTCGACACCTCCTGAGTTCACATTACCCGCGAAGCCCTCGTCATCGTCTTCGCCGCTGGTCCGGTCCAGCCCTGCCGAGCCCGCTCTTCACTGCAGCGCCGACGAACTCACTCTTCACTGCAGCCCTGACGAACCCGAGCTCCTCGTCAGCCTCGACGAGCCGGTGCTTCACGTCAGCCTCGAAGAACCCGAGCTTCACGTTAGCCCCGACGAGCATGCATTTCACGTGAGTCCCGACGAGCATGCATTTCACGTGAGCCCAGACGAGCCCGCACTTCTCGTCTGCCCCGCCGAGCCTGCGCCTCATGTGAGCCCTGCCGAATCCAGTGAGTCAAATGCCGAGTCAAGTGAATCCAGTGAGTCGAGTGCATCGTCAAGTGCATCGTCCAGTGAGTCTACTGAGTCAAGTCCAGTGAAGCGCCGTCGCAGAAGGAGGAGGACGACTCACTCGGCTACTCAGGCTCCAGTGAGCGTACCCAGACTCCTCGCTCTGCCAGCCCCGCCTCTGCGCCTCGCCCTGCCTGCGCCCTTTAAGCTCCGGGAGGCCTTTCCTAAACCCGTGGATTTCCCCAAGTATTTTTTTGGGGGGGGCCAAGGGTCCGGTGAGGAGACCATGAAGGCTGCGCCGCCATGGTCGTCTGCAGGGGCTTCACCACCCTGGCCTTCGCCTCGTCCTGCTCCGCCCTGGCCTTCGCCTCGTCCTGCTCCGCCCTGGCCTCCGCTTCGTCCTGCTCCGCCCTGGCCACCTGTTCAGTCAGGCCAGCCCACGCTCCACGGCCCAGGCCCGCCTTGTCTATGTCCAGGGTCTGTTCCCCTGCATGGGCCTGGCCCTCCATCCCTCCCTCCCCCAAGACCGCCTGTGCTTCACCGCCCTCCTGAACTTTCTTGGGTTTTTTTGGTTTTGTTGGGCGTCAGGAGCCGCCCTCAAGGGGGGGGTTATGTCATGATGTGGGTTTTGTGTCTTGTCTTTTTTCATGTTCAGTGGTTCCCTGACCTGTTTATTAGTTATCCCAGGTGTTTCTTATTATCCACGCCCCCTTGTTATCCTGTTAGCTCGTTTGTCTATGATCATTTAAGCCCTGTGTTTTTGCCCTGTCCTTGTGAGTTGTTGAATGTTTGATGTCAACGTTGGTCGCTTCTGATTCTGAGTCCTGTATTCCAGTCTGAGTCTTTGTCTAAGTTTGTCTAAATAAAGCCTGTACACTGCGTTTGGATCCAGCCTCCTTCCCGTGCTTCTACCGCACCACATTACCAGCGTCACACTAGGTGCCAAGGTGGAGATTTTTTTTAATAGTGTCTATGATTTAAATATCATTAAAATCGTGGTAGATAAATATTTCATAACAAATTAATAAATATCAAGATGCATATTGAATGTATAACAAAAGGCTGGAAAAAAATGTGGTTTATTTTATTACACAAAGTTAAGAGAAGTTTTAATTTCTTTTTGTCTACTTGCTGTTTTAGTCACTCATGCTGGATGGGGATTCTGGGCCCCTCTCTCCCAACTCTAAACCGCACATATGCGAGCACTGCAATGCAGCCTTCCGCAGTTCTTATCATCTGCGCAGGCATGTCCTCATTCACACAGGTGAGCAGCTTTTACTCCCAATTTCACTACCCTTTTCAGATTCAGACTCAAACAGCGTTCATGGGATATTTTGGTGAACATTTTGTGAACAAAATTTGTTTTTTTGTTGTACAGGTGAGAGGCCTTTCAGATGCAGTCAGTGTAATATGAGCTTCATACAGAAATATCTACTGCAGCGGCATGAGAAAATCCACAGTGGTGAGTCAGTTTACTTTTGTCTTATACTTGTCAAAAACAAATATTATGATGGTGCTGAGATTTTTTTATTTTTTTTTCTCAACAGGGGAGAAACCGTTCAGCTGTGACCAGTGCAACATGCGCTTTATTCAGAAGTACCACATGGAGAGACACAAAAGAACACACAGTGGAGAAAAGCCATATAAATGTGATACCTGTCTACAGGTAAGTCCTAACAGAAAATGTTTTTTGACATAATAACAAATAAAAATGTCCACAATAAAGGAAAGGAAATAAATTGTTTTAAGCCACCTAATTTTTCAATGCAGAAGTAAGCTATTTCTTGTGAATGTTCAAACCTATAGGTTTCCGCTATAGGTAAATTATAGGGTAAGCCAAAAGAATAACAAAGAGCAGTCAACACTAAAACTATTGATAAATACCAGTTTGCAACATCAAGCAGCATAACTCACTGTTTTTGTTCAGCTAAAACAACTGGAAGTGGAAAACACTAGGAAGCCTCGCACATTCATGTTACAAATGGCCACAACTGATTTTATGTTAAAAATAAGGTGGATACATGTTCTGGGTTCTTAAAATTGTACTCTTTGCTTTTATGCTGGTTTCTTATGGTTTTGAAAAAACGATTATACCATTTTGAAGAAAAGTTTAATCACTCATGCACGCATGTGAGTGTGTAATAACGTTAATCATTATTTTACAGTATCTCTTAAATTTAAATTATAAATTAATTTTTTTTTAAATACATATTAAATACATGCATTTAATTTGGTGGACAAAAGGTTTTTACATAATAATAAGCAGTGATATGGTTTAATAATATATTTTATGAACTGCGTAATTCATTTTATTTTCAAGAATTACAAGTCAGGTCTGAAAAATCTGATTTGAATTTCAGTTCAGAAGTGTGAATTAAGGCTGTGTGAAATAGCTAAAAAAATTATCATGATATAATGTTTCATATCGTTCGGTATGGATAATTATTGACTATTTAAAACTTTTTTTTTTTAAAGACAAGTAGAAAAGTTTGAATTTAAACCAGTTTTTTATGTATCCACATTAAGGCAAACAATTAATATTATTAGTATTAGCAGTCAAAAATAAAATGTAAACGGATATCTTCTTTGTCTTATATAAAGATAAAGTAAGTGTTAAAGAAACTCTTGAACTTAAATAAAATGTTACAAAATGTGTGCAATGTAAAAGTGTAAACGTAGAACAATCAAGGCAAACTTTGAGGTAGATCAACATCTGTAATAAGTAGGGGTGTAATGGTTCACAAAATTCACGGTTTGGTTTGATAAGACACAGTGGTGTCACGGTTCGGTACGTTTTCGATACACCAAAAAGAAAGTAATGCCAGAGAAATGTCCTTGATTTAAAAAAAAACAAACATTTTATTAAAATAAATTATTTTTAAATAAGTGTGCGTTTTCCTACATCTTGAAACTTTTAGTTTTATAAATGGGGATAATCTTTGTAGGATGAACAAATAAGGGTTTGGTCATCACATTAAAAATAACATTAAAATATAATAATTTGAGTTTTGAAGTGCTGGAAAAAAATGCGAGACGTACTTGAAAGCATTTTACTATTCCTCCCAAACCTCCATGCCTACAGTTAGTGTTACTACATTAAATCCATGGTGAATGTAGCTGATCTGTAACTAGTTCATTCATGGCACAATGTTTCTCCAGGTTTCCACGTCAGCGCTTTTTGATCCGTTAATAATGAAGAAATTTTAATGCTTTTCACTAGATCTCGCAGCGATTGTTATTACTTCAGTGGCGAATTCAAATGCTTTCTTTACTGGATCTCTTAGCACTGTGTAGTAACCGTGTCGCTTGATCAAGATCGGATACCGACAATGGTGTACCATCGATAAATACTGATACCGTTTTATCGCCCAGCCCTAGTGTGAATTAACATGCTCATCATCGAAGATATGTGTTCAAGTCATTTTATGTATGAATTGCATTTTTTTATGTACTTTTGAATAAGTTAATTGTTTTGGACAAAATAATGAGCATCAGGAACCCTTTTTTTCTTGCTCCATAGTATTTCTCAAGGACGGATCGATTACTGAAGCACAAGAGAACCTGTGGAGAAGCCATTAAGAAAGGTCTGGACCCAGGGATGCTGGACCTTGGAGACGAGGACGTGGGACAAGGCAGCTACTTACTCACTCAGGGAAACACCAGCGCCCCACCACGCAAGAGGGGCAAGTCCAAAAGTGGCAATGACGGAGGAGAGCGGCGAAGAAAGAAAGGAGCAGCTGCGGGAGGAGTGCAGATGGCACGAGGACTCGGCCCACATGACTACACTTTGGACATGCCCAGTGGGTCAGGGGCATCTTCTTCAGGGGCTCTGGCTGAGACGAGCATGGACCACCAGCATGGACGCACACCCAAGCTTGTCTTTAAGAAAGGTGGCCACAAGGGAATGGATAAGGGTCAGGTCTCTATGGAGGAGGTCAACCATGAGCAAAAGCTGCTGGCGCAGAAGCAAGGCTCTATAGACCTGTCTGGAGCCGGAAGTATGGATGGTCTCAGCCTCCTCCAAACCTCTGGTGGCCCTAAACAAGGAGGTACCAGCAGCAACTACGACGATGCAATGCAGTTTTTGAAAAAAAGACGATACCTGCATGCTGCAAACAGCAGTGCTGCAGCTGACTTCAGCTCTGTCCACCTTCCGCAGCCGACGGTCATCCAAGGCGGCATAGGAGAACCAACACTAGCCTTGCTTGACACCTCGCCTTTGGTAAGCGTTGACAAGCATGACAAATCAGGGATCCCAGATGAGGTGCTGCAGAGCCTGTTGGACCACTACAGCCACAAATCTGATGGCGCTCACCACGATGTGACATTTGATCTGCAAGATTCACACCATGTGGAATTGCAGCCCGCCTCCACCACTTCTGAAATGGGCCAGGATGAGGGATCTCCTGGCTCTGGAGACAAGAGTGGGGTGATGAACGAGTACTCAAAGTTCTTGCTCCAGACCCTGGAGAGAACCAGCCATAGCAGCAGTTTCATTTTGGGCCCATCCGGACCGTTCCCAAACCTCCTATCATCTACCAGCAGCCCTGTTAGCGCACTCTTCCCAGAAAAGAACATCTACTCCACCTCGCCACTGGATTGTGGATTTGGACAGCCCGTTTCCTCTCCTCTTGCACCTTCCTCTTCAACTTCCCTAAGCAAGTCCCATTTTGGTATGCTGGTAGGTTCTCCGTCACCCTCCCATGCCTCACCATCCTCCCAGCAGGCCTCTTATCTCAGCAGTCTGGAGCCAGTCCCTCACCAGCAGCTTACTCCATCTCAAGAGCTCACCGACCAGCTGGAGAAGCAGCACTCGCCACCGTACACACTCGCAACTCAGGAGCTGACCAATGGGAGTCAGAAAGACCAGCAGACCAAGGACGGTAGATCTTCGGTCAATGGCAGCAACAACGGGAGCAGCACCAGTGGTGGCTCATCTAATGGCTCTGTCTATCCTGACCTCGCTGCCCTGGATCCGTCTAAGGAAGTGGACATGCGTTCCACCTACCAGATAGAGAACTTCGCCCAAGCCTTCGGTTCCCAGTTCAAGTCTGGTAGCAGAACCCCACTAGGTTACGGCGGCGACCCGCGAGTGGACGTCACAGAGGTCGACCACAGGATACAGCGGACTGAATTCTCAGGGTATACTAGTCTCTTAGCAGATGTCAACGAGCCAATTAGCTCAGGATCCAAAACCCCCACAAGCCAAAGCTATAGGTAAAGGTTAAAGGAGCTCACCTGACCCTGTTATGTGGGATGAGGACTGTCTCTAATGCGTCCCTCTCCTCGCTGAGTAAAACTTTAATTATTACACTGCCATTAAATGTCAATAGAAGACGTTACCAGGGAAGGTCTACAAGACCTCAAATGCAATTTTTCATGTTTTTTAATGTGTTTTAGAATTTTTTGTTTGATTAGTGTAGCGGATGTAAGGCTAGAATTAAATGAAATTTCCAGCGATATTAGAGGCTAGCGAAGGACTTTTTCAGTAAACCTTGTATGTCTTAGCAATCATAGTCCAGTTATAAGATTAAGTTAATAATGGAAGATGATTTACAATAATAACAGATGTCAGGGAGTGGCCCAGTATTCAATGGCAAAAAAATGTATTGTCTGTTACAATGATCTAAAGTATTACTCAGGAAAAAGCAGTAACTTTTTTTTTTTTTAAAACAGGGTGTGCTAGTGCCCTTTTTTTTTACAGGTGTACTTTTTTTAAATGACAGTGAAGCTTTTTGTTTTCGAAATTCCTTGAAGAAAAAGACAAAGCCAATCGGGAAAATGCGTGTTCAGTGGTATGACACTGGTGACTCTTTCCACTTCTTGTGCATTTGTAAAGTTTATGGTACTTCGAATATCAGTGTGAAAACACTTTCATCCCTAAGGGCCATGTTTAAAACAAAAAACATTCTGGTAGTCAAGTAGGCAGATACAAACATTGAGTATGTAGATATTTATTTGTAGCTACATGGAATTTGCATAACTAATGTCTCAGGGTGAGCAGTGATTCTTATCCCCTTCTTTAAACTTTACTTTTTGTCAGCTGACATCACTTTGATCTCTCAAGGAATCAAATAAGCACTTTTATAAACCACTGAAAGCAAGAATTCAGATTCAGGACACATAAAACTATTATTTTTGATGAAGAAAGCTGTGATTTTATTTTATTTTGTTTTCTTTAAAGTGGGGGAGGGAACAGCAAATTTGCTATGACAAAGGGCATTTTTGAATATTCATTGGAGGGTATAGGTGATATTTTGTTCCTTTATTTGAAAACACTGTTATTGGACATGAATGCCACTTTTTATATAGTTGTGGGCTACTCCAAAGCATTTTTGTGCTGAAGGTATTCAGGTATCTTGACTATTTGACTTGGGCTGAGCAGCATCATATGGAGTTCTACCTCTTATTGTGTGGTTTTGAATTTAATGCCTGACACAATTACAAGCTTCCCTTTTAAATATTTGAGCAGTGAATTAGGAAAAGACTTCATGTTGAGACGAGGCGTTTTCTTCCCAATGCAATTTTTGATGTCCTTTTGAAAGAGTGGTGGGCTGCTTTGTCTTCCTGGTTTTTGGCCCATGCAGCAAGACTGTCCCGCGTGAGGCCTTTCGGTGGTCTTGCCGTGTTTCCCTGCCTTTTATGTAAACCTGTCCCAGAGAAATGCCATGGGTGCGGTGCTATCAAGAACAAAGTCTGAATGCTGCACTCCAAACTCGTTCCATGCTTTTATAGAATGAAATGGAAAAAAAAGTGGCTTGAAGAATAGGATTGACCTTAATATACCTCATATCATTGTAAAAATGAGAAACCAGGGACATGTAGTGGAAATATTGTAGTGTATAATCATTTAATGCCACCTGTGTTTACAGTTAAAGCTGATTTCTTGGAATACAAATGAACTTTTTTTTTCTTTGTTAAGCGGTGATGCCAAGCAGTGTTTCATTGTAGAATAATCCCTAGAATTTCATGAAATGTCTCGTTTCCCCCTTGTTTTTGTTACTTGCCATGTGTTCTTCTGATATGGTTTTTAGAGAGACTTTGTTTACAATAATGTACAAAAACACTAAAAATGTTTTTGGTTTCTTTTTGTTTCTGATATGCATGATATGAAGTTGTTTTATGGCTTTCTTCTGATCATTATTGCACCAAATGTTTGTAGCATATATGTCCCCGACTTCAGTCTCATTTGTCACAGGGCTGTACGTGTCCAATGACTTTATAAATGATTAGGTAAGCCAATAAAAACTTTTTGTTATAAAAAAAAAACATTTTAACATATTTGTCCAGATAAGGTTAAGTAAAGTAACTTAAGGGCAATTGATGTTAAGACAGGAAATGGGAATGAGTGTTTTCATGCTGGGATGTTTTCTCAGCTCTTAGTAATGATGTGAGAATGTGTGAAAATCAGTGTAATATTTAGGAATTTGCAGCTTATAGATGGAGCAAAATTTGTGTAAGGATAAGGCCAATAAAAAAGATATTTGTGCTACAGTGAATATTAATGTTGCTTTTTTTTTTTTTTAGTATACCACTGTTGGCCAAAAATTAATTGACATCAAGGTAAGAAATGAGGATAATAATTAGCTGATGACAAATTGTTAAAACATTATAGTATAAAATGTAGTTACCATTTGCCAAACTTTTATTCTTAATTCATATACACCATTTACTCAACTCAATTTCGATGGCAATTCACATACAGTTTCATAAAAATACAAATATTTGAGTTTACCAAAATATATAGAACATAAAAAAAATTGTCTATAGCTGTCAATGCAGCAAACTATGGTAGGACTGTTAAACATCCTTGCCATAAGGACATTTACTGAATCTTTATCTGTTCTGTACCACCAGGAGGCAACAAAATAGCAGGTATTTTATAAAGGCCACTTGGCACAAATTATTTTGTTGCAGCAAAAAGTTATGCGTATCAGACCAAAACAAGTGATTTACCATTTATTTATCTGACAAGGAAAAACCATGTCCTGTTATTGGTTGTCAAATGTGATGAATATTTAACATGAGTAAACGTCAGTTCTTCTGAGCAAGGCTTTACTGGGGACCATAAATATTGATAGGAGTGTGTGAATTGACTTGACATTTATATCAGTTTGGGACAGATCTTTTTTGAACTGTAAAATTATCTATGACGACACTATTGGTATAAAATGGACAGAGTATGTATTCCTACAGAAAATTTTAAACTTTATTCATATTTTCATGATTGTATTCCTTAGTGGAAAAAGGTTATCAAACATAAAGTACAGTACAAAGGGCTTTGTTTTATGAGCTTGTACAAGGAGATTTCATGTTGTGGGGAAACGGAAATTTACTTAGTTTACTGATTGGACATAATTATTTTTCTTCTTTTTTATGTGTACATTTCCTCTGTGACGCTATCAAATGTATATATTACAGTCTGAACCAGATCACCCATGTAACCATTTAATGGCTGTACTTTATTTGCCATCTGTAAAGATTGGGTTGAACTTTCAGGTAAGTCGAGTCAGTGACTTAGCAACAGGACAATTTCATTTTCCAGTAAGTCAGACTTCACTTATATGATGCTTTGAACTTTGGTCAAAATTTACAATAGTCTATTTCATTATGTTTTTAGCCTTTCATTACATGGCAGACTGTGTTTAAGCCAATGGTTTCGTCAACAGTGATATTTAGTCTGTTACATTATAATGCCTCTCTGATTCAGCTCTCATAACCATAAAGTAATATAAAAGTTGGGCTAAATAATAAATATGAAGTTGTCTGTTACAGTTTTAATAGTGATTTAGCTGGACCGATCTCTGATGCTATCACATTACATCTCAGAAGAGGGGCAAAGTTTGTTAGGTACTCTAGATTAATAAAACACTTAGTAACAAACAGACTTGCTTATGTGACTATAATCTTTTATGACTATGATTCAGTCGTTTGTCACAAACTGTCTTATGACATTATTTGTGTAATGATGATTTTCGCAGGAAGTGTTATGTACTTATCACTGGGTGATAACATACAGGTCCTTCTCAAAAAATTAGCATATTGTGATAAAGTTCATTATTTTCCATAATGTAATGATAAAAATGAAACTTTCATATATTTTAGATTCATTGCACACCAACTGAAATATTTCAGGTCTTTTATTGTTTTAATACTGATGATTTTGGCATACAGCTCATGAAAACGTCTCGGTTACGTATGTAACCCTCGTTCCCTGAGTAGGGAACGGAGACGTTACGTCGGATGACGACGAATGGGGTTTCGCTTAGAAAGCCTATCAACTTCGAGTATTACAAAACGAGCCAATGGCAAAGAAATGCCATGGGTCTGCGGAATTTGCATGACGTAACTCCGCCCGACCTCGTGGGTATAAAAGGAGGAAGTCCGCAACAGCAGTTTATGTTTCTTCGCTGAGGAGCCAAGACTGAGCTCAGGCGATCCCCGCGGTACAGCGGAAAGTGGCAGGCAGACGTAACGTCTCCGTTCCCTACTCAGGGAACGAGGGTTACATTCATAACCGAGACGTTCCCTTTCGTTGTCACTCCGAGTTACGTCCGATGACGACGAATGGGGTTACCAGTCTAATCACGCCACCTTCTCAGCTCTCTTCCAGTGCCCTGCGTAAATCGAGATCCCTGTCCTAGACTGGACGAAGGACTCCATTTAACACAGGAATACCAAGGTACACTGGGAAGCATATCCCAAGCTAGGGGAAGTATGCAATTAATGCCAACCCAGAGGGGGGGGGACTTAGAGAATACACATATGACCCGAAGGAACATATGGAGAACACTGGGGTGTCCAGCCGCAGGTGGAATATTTCAACCCCAGGGGTGGCAAGGTGGCTTGCCAAGGGAAAGACACATGCTCAGAGAGGCTTACAGTGGAAATACACATGTGGGGGTCGCTCAGGGGAGGGACCATGCACACGGGAGGCACCTAGCCGACGCGCAGGCAAGAGACACTGGCGCCGACGTCAGGAGTGCTGGAGGAACTCAGGGCTTTCGGAAAAGCTCACCTGAGGAGAATATCGCACGTATCCAGTCCGAGGAGTGGAATGGCGAGCAAGCGAAGACACCTGAGCGGGTCCGGTACTAGCTAGTTGAAGCGAGTACATGAGAGGACACTGGCTCCACTCGGAGATTATAGAATCTGGCGAATGTGTTAGGTGTCGCCCAGCCTGCAGCTCTGCAGATGTCTGTTAGCGAGGCGCCATGCGCTAGAGCCCAAGAGGATGCCACACTCCGGTGGAGTGGGCCGTCACACCAAGGGGGCACGGTCGACCTTGCTGCTGGTAAGCCAAGGCAAGGGCGTCCACTATCCAGTGAGACAACCTTTGCTTGGAGAGAGCCTTTCCCTTCAGCTTCCCACCATAACAGACAAAGAGCTGGTCTGAGGTCCTGAAACACCGCGTCCTGTCTACATAGGCGCGAAGAGCGCGTACTGGACAGAGCAGTGCCAAGGCTGGGTCTGCCTCCTCCGGGGGCAGCGCTTGCAGGTTCACCACCTGGTCCCGAAAGGGAGTGGTAGGAACCTTGGGCACATATCCGGGCCGGGGTCTCAGGATCACGTGAGAGAAAGCCGGTCCGAATTCCAGGCACGCTTCGTCGACGGAGAATGCGTGCAGGTCCCCTACCCTCTTGATGGAGGCCAGTGCAACCAGGAGCGGAACTTAAGCTTGACTGACTGCAGGGGCTCAAAGGGAGCACTCTTCAGGGCAGTTAGAACCACTGAGAGGTCCCAAGAGGGAACGAGAGGAGGGCGAGGAGGATTTAGTCTCCTCGCTCCTCTCAGGAACCTGATGACCAGGTCGTGCTTCCCTACCGACTTACCTTCGACTAGGTCATGGTGTGCGGCAATGGCGGCAACATAGACCTTAAGGGTGGAGGGAGACAGCCTTCGCTCCAACCCCTGCTGAAGGAAGGAAAGCACAACGCTGATCGAGC
Source organism: Gila orcuttii (assembly GCA_026230005.1). NCBI lineage: Eukaryota > Metazoa > Chordata > Actinopteri > Cypriniformes > Leuciscidae > Gila > Gila orcuttii. The sequence continues at coordinate 20,933,299 of JAPDVR010000017.1, forward strand.
ATCTCCGGGGGTCTTCTCGGTGAGAAGAGCACCAGACGACGAAGAGGTTCCACTTCAACGCGTAGACGTGTCTTGTGGACGACGCTCTAGCGGAAGTGATGGTAGCCGCCACCGCTGGTGGAAGGGTACTCAAACCTACCTCGAGCCGTCCAGGAGCCACACGTGGAGGCTCCAGAGATCGGGGCGAGGGTGCCACAGGGTGCCCCGTCCCTGAGAAAGAAGGTCCTTCCTCAGAGGAATGGGCCAGGGAGGTGCTGTCGCGAGGAGTGCAAGTTTGGGGAACCAGGTCCGGCCGGGCCAATACGGCGCGACGAAAATGACCTGCTCCTCGTCCTCCCTGACCTTGCGCAAGGTCTGCGCAAGAAGGCTCACTGGGGGAAACGCATATTTGCGGCCCGGCGGCCAGCTGTGCGCCAGTGCATCCGTGCCGAGCGTGCCCTCGGTCAGGGAAAAATACAGGGCGCAATGGGTCGAGTCGTGAGAGGCAAACAGATCTATCTGTGCGTCCCCGAACTGGTCCCAAATCAGCTGAACCGACTGGGGATGGAGTCGCCATTCTCCAGGGAGGGGCTGAAGCCGTGAGAGATCGTCGGCTGCACAGTTCAGGGCTCCGGGAATGAAAATGGCTCGAAGCGACCTCAGATGCTTCTGACTCCATAGAAGGAGGTGGCGGGCGAGTTGTGACATACGGCGGGAGCGTAGACCACCTTGATGGTTGATGTACGCTACAGTAGCGGTATTGTCTGAGCGGACTAGTACGTGTTGACCCCTGAGCAACGCCCGGAAGCGGTGCAGGGCAAGGCGTACTGCCAACAACTCGAGGCAATTGACATGCCATAGCCGCTGGGGTCCTGTCCAGGAGCCCGCAGCAGCATGTCCATTGCACATGGCGCCCCAGCCCGTGGTGGAGGCATCCGTGGAGACCACAACATGCCGGGAAGCTCGTTCCAGGGGGACACCCACCCTGAGAAGACTGAGGTTCGACCACGGGGTGAGGAACTGACGGCAGGTCGGAGTAACTGGTACCCGGAGCGTGCCTTGATGCCATGCCCACCTCAGGACTCGGTCGCGAAGCCAAAGCTGAAGTGGTCTCATATGAAGCAATCCGAGCGGCGTGACCGCAGCTGCAGATGCCATATGCCCCAGGAGCCTCTGAAAATGTTTCAGTGGAACCGCATTCTTGCTCCTGAGATGTCTCAGGCAAGTCAGCAGTGACTGCGCGCGCTCGCTCGTAAGCTGCGCGGACATGGCGACCGAGTCGATGTCCATACCGAGAAAAGAGATCCTCTGCACGGGGCAAAGTTTGCTCTTCTCCCAGTTGACCCGAAGGCCCAAACGAGCTAGGTGCCGGAGCACTAGGTCCCTGTGTTCGCAAACCTGATCTCGAGAGTGAGCTAGGATCAGCCAGTCGTCGATATAACTCAGGATGCGAACCCCGTGTTCCCGAAGGGGAACAAGGGCAGCCTCGACGACCTTCGTGAAGGTGCGAGGAGACAGGGCTAGCCCGAAAGGGAGAACCGCGTACTGGTATGCCTGCCCCTCGAAAGCAAACCGTAGGAACGGTCTGTGTCGAGGAAGAATGGAGACATGAAAGTAGGCGTCCTTCAGGTCGATCGCTGCAAACCAATCCTGGGCCGCACGCATTCGAGAACGCGTTTGGGGGAGAGCATCTTGAACGGCAGCCTGTGAAGGGAGCGGTTCAGCACGCGCAAGTCCAGGATTGGTCGTAACCCACCGGTTTTCTTGGGGACAGTGAAGTAGGGGCTGTAGAACCCGGACCTCATCTCGGCTGGAGGGACAGTCTCGATTGCACCCTTCGCCAGCAGGGTGGCAATCTCTGCTCTCATGATAGGGGCATTGCCACCGACCAAAGTGGAGCGGACTCCCCTGAAGCGGGGAGGAGACCGTGCGAACTGAATCGCATAGCCGAGCCTGATGGCTTTTTTGAGAAGGACAGACGGGGAAGCTCTAACCAGGCTCCCAGGAACTGAACCAGCGGGATCAAGCGGACGACAGGCGTCCCCCCGGAGGGGCAGCGAAGCGGAGTAACTGGCCCAGACGTGGACGGCATAGCGGCCCGGTGTGGGGGCACAGTTAGCAACCGCGCCCTGACAGAGGGGGCCAGGGGAGGACCATGCTGGTCGTCCCGCGGGGGCCTGCTCTGGCAGGGGTCTGGCGACAGAGGGGGACAGGGGCGAAGCGGTCCGTGGACGGCACGCCGTGTCAAGCACCTCTGGGACAGAGGGGGACGAGGAGAGCACGGCTTGTGGGCGGCGCTCTGTGTCGTCCGAGAACTCTGTCTTCCCAGAGACGGGAGAGTCAGTTCTTAGGAGAATAAGGATTTTTCCCCGGCCCTCCACCGGGGAAAGGAGTGGTCCTGCTACCAACCCCTGGAAGAACTGAGTCCCATCTCTGTGGAGCCCGTCTCAGGAGCGCCGCTTAACCCGGCACGTAGCGGGGGGCGGGGCTGGAGAGGGCTGTGGCGTCCGCCCGCGGCTTCCAGAGCCGGCCCGTCTCTTTAAACGGGCGGGGTGGGAGCCGCGGGGGGGGGCGCCTTCGGCAGTGGGCAGACCGAGGGATCTGAGCGGACGGCGGGCCATCGGGACAGAATCACGTCAGTCTGCACATGGGTGGTTGAGAGCTGTTGGGCGAAGTTCTCAACCGCACCGCCGAAGAGGCCGACCTGGGATATGGGAACGTCGGACAGATGGGGCCGTGCGACATTCAGCACATCAGACAGGTTCAGCCACAGAATGGTAGGCATCACCTGACCCAGGTAGCGTACGGCCACTTTCGTCGCTCGGAGTGCAAGGTCAGTGGCGGCGCGCGACTCAGTGAAGAGCCCTGGGTCAGTCCCGCCCTCGTGCAAGTCCATGAGCATCTGGGTCGAGGACCAGCAGAATGGCCATGGCCTGCAGAGAGGCGGCTGCCAGTCCCGTGGTGCTATAGGATCTCGCCACAAATGTAGACGAAAACCATAGACCACGGGCGGGTGCTTAGGATTGCGCCGAGAAGAAGCACTCTGAGGACACATAGCATCGCAACAGAGCGTTCAGCCGGGGGAACCCCAGTGTACCCGTGACAGCGGCCCCATCGAGGGGGGAAAGGCGGATGAGATCAGCGAGCGGTCCCGAGAAAACCAGGGGGTCTTCTGGGACTTCGAGATCTCATCATGCACGTCCGGGAGGGAAGGTATTGGGGTTTGCCGTGGACGAGGGTCGGCGGCCTTACCCAAAAACCAATCGTCTCAGGAAAGCATGGCCGTCATCTCTGGATCAGACTCAGGCACAGCCGTATGCACACCAGAGGGTGGCAGCTGTGACGAGTCGTCACTTCGCAGAGAATCAAACCCACCTTGTGAAGCTGCTACAAACATAGTATCATCCTCTGTAGCTTTAAATGAAACACACGGGCCACCAGAGGGTAGACTCGTGGGAATCACCTATTCACTAGCGGGCACCGCCGTTGAGGGGAGGCTGGGGTCACGGACACGGAGTCGGCGCCTTGTTCCAGACCAACACCCTCAGGTCACCCTGGCCACCAGCCGAAGATCGGGGGGTGGATGAGGGGACTCTCACTCTTGCGAGTTCACCGAGTCTCGACCTATATGACGCGATGATCATGTTCCCACAGAGAGAACATGAGTCATCCACGAGCGCTGCTCTAGTATGATCAAGCCCAAACATACCAGACAACGCTCGTGCCCATCAGAGTCCGATACCAAGCTGCCGCAACCATTCGTTTTTTTTTTTTTTTTTTAAATGCACGGGCGAGCCGTCTTTAAAAAGACGTGCCGCGTGCGCTCTTTTAGAGAGAAAACTCAAGTGTTGAAGCGCCCGGGGAAGCACGCGCTCTCTGATGAACCACTGCAGAGATAAGCAGGAAGCACGCACTCGCCGGAGATCGCCGTCACACCAACACTCGAGGCACTCGTTCGTGAAGCTGATAATTCAGAGTTGGCTTGTGGAGAGAAGAATACACTTGGCTCCGAAGCGAAAACATAAACTGCTGTTGCGGACTTCCTCCTTTTATACCCACGAGGTGGGGCGGAGTTACGTCATGCAAATTCCGCAGACCCATGGCATTTCTTTGCCATTGGCTCGTTTTGTAATACTCGAAGTTGATAGGCTTTCTAAGCGAAACCCCATTCGTCGTCATCCGACGTAACTCAGAGTGACAACGAAAGGGAACCCAAAATTCCTATCTCAAAAAATTAGCATATTTCATCCGACCAATAAAAGAAGTGTTTTTAATACAAAAAAAGTCAACCTTCAAATAATTATGTTCAGTTATGCACTCAATACTTGGTCGGGAATCCTTTTGCAGAAATGACTGCTTCAATGCGCGTGGCATGGAGGCAATCAGCCTGTGGCACTGCTGAGGTGTGATGGAGGCCCAGGATGCTTCGATAGCGGCCTTAAGCTCATCCAGAGTGTTGGGTCTTGCGTCTCTCAACTTTCTCTTCACAATATCCCACAGATTCTCTATGGGGTTCAGATCAGGAGAGTTGGCAGGCCAATTGAGCACAGTAATACCATGGTCAGTAAACCATTTACCAGTGGTTTTGTCACTGTGAGCAGGTGCCAGGTCGTGCTGAAAAATGAAATCAGATGGAAGCATGAAGTGTAACCTGAAACCTGTATTTCAATAGAAGGTGGTCATACCATTAATATATGTTATAGGTATAATGTCACTGTGCATCAGCAGCCTTTGTTCATTTTCTTATCAAAAGTTTGGTGTCAAAGGTCCCAAAATTAATCAGGTTTACAAATCATTAGGTTAAAAAATATTTTACAGACATAAGCCTGATCTATTAATAAGTTGTTATAACTTTAGTTTAACAAACTATAAAATCTTAAGTTTTATTCTGATTAAGTGGGTACATGCAATCAGTGCAATGATGCAGTTAAGTTAAATTGATATTTATATAGTTTGTCTACATATATCTCTTTGGAATTTAGGGACTATTTCCAAAGAATTCTTATGTGTCAATAATCATAACGTATTGTTTACGCTTAGGCCCTGTTTACACCTGGTATTAAAAAGCGTTTTTCGTCGATCCTATCACAAGTTGATGGCGCTACATACAGGTGTAAATGGGGTCTAAAATGTTTTGAGCTTGTTCCACTTTCGACCACTTCCAGAGGTAGTTGAAAACTCATTTGACATTTCTTTTGTTCGAACAGCCACAAAAGAACACCTGCTACTGACTTCATGCGTAAACATTATGGTCTCCTATGCAGTGTACATTGTAAATACAGTGCAGCGCTTTCAGGGACTTACATCAGAACGTCGCCTCATTATTGGCCAGCTCCTGCATCAGCACCACACGCATGCATGTTGCTCACGTGAACAGCTTTGGCCAATACAGAACTTCTGTTCTGATGTAGGCTACAACCCGAAAGTGCGTATGGAGACTGACGCAGACGAGAAGAAATTGTTGAATAAAGTCGTCATTTTTGTTTGTTTTTTTGAGCACAAAAAGTATTCTCGTTGCTTCATAAATTTAAGGTTGAACCACTGTAGTCACATCGACTATTTTAACAATGTCTTTAGCTACTACCTTTCTGGGCCTTGAAAGTGGTAATTAAATTGCTGTCTATGGAGGGGTCAGAGAGGACTCCGATTTCATAAAAAATATCTTAATTTGTTACGAAGATGAACAAAAGTCTTACGGGTTTATAAAAACATGAGGGTGAGTAGTTAAAGATGGAATTTTTGGGTGAACCAGGTGTAAACAGGGCTTTATTTAAAAACCCTGCAAATGTAATTAAGCATATATTTAAATATTAATATTTAAACATCTTCAGTCAACTAACTTTAGGTGTGTTCTATTTAAAGCTGCACTGCGCAGACCGATCAGTGTATGACATCAAAGCACTAGCGTAGCCAGAAAAGCGTCTCTGGAAAAACTGGGTGTGCCATATTTATTGTCAGATTAATGTGCAAAAAAACCTTGACCCGGCGTATCACTAACTTTACAGAATAGACTGGGCTGATGTGTAAAATTATAGGCTACTCAGGCTCGGCACATAAACATTATACTATATAAAATATAACTCAGGGCTCAACATTAAGGCTTTTCATGTGCTTGTCGTTCGAACAAGTAAATTGGTCATTCACTAGTCCAAGTAAAATAATTGCTTGTCCAGAAAAAAATGGGATTTTTTTTTGTGTTGTAAATACAATTTATTCTGAAGCAATATTCTCATCAGTGTTCAGTCAGCTTTTACATATTTAAATCTGCATATTTATGATATTTTAACCTTTATAAAGAGCATTTTTCCCTAATCGGTTTAAATATATGCTTCATCTTTCATTTTAAATTCTTAAATTTGATCAATAAATTCAATTGAAATAATAAGAAACTATATGGCTGTTACCAATCAAATTAATTAATTTACACTGAAATATTACAACTGCATTAAATAATGTTATGAGATTGTTTTAAATATTTTTTGAATATACGAATGACAGCCTACTTTTCAACGTGAAACTAAACCACCAGTAGGGGGCGGCAGGTGACCGTCTTAATGAGTGAGTTATTGAGTCATTTATTCAAATGATTCGTTCAAACGGCTGAATCGTTCAGGAATGAGGCAGTTGTTTAATGAGTTATTGAGTCATTTATTCAAATGATTCGTTCAAACGGCTGAATCGTTCAGGAATGAGGCAGTTGTTTAATGGGTCATTGAATCTTCGACTCAACCAATTCAATCAAAGCGCTGAATCATTCAGTAATGCGGTTATGTTTTCCGGTGAGATGCGCTGTGGTTTTGCTGTGATCTTTGTTTTGAACTGTTTTCGCTGCTCAAATAGAACTAAAACAGTCAATATTGTGTCTAAAATGTAAGTGACTTGATATTAATTACTTGTTTATTGAACTGTCATATGAAATCAGTGTCACATTTTCAATTGTGATGGTATTCAGCACTCGTGGTCGTGTTATGTTGCTTAACTGTATCATATGCAGGGTTGGGGAGTAACGGAATACATGTAACGGCGTTATGTAATCAGGATACAAAAATCCAGTAACTGTAATTCGTTACAGTTACGTCAAAAAACGTAGTAATCAGATTATAGTTACTTTTTGAAAAAAGGGGGGATACTTTCAGGATTACAATGGTTTAATTTAAAACTAAATAAATCTGTATTTTGGCATAATAACACTATTAAGCGTTGCTTGATTAATGACTCACGAGTCACGACACGAGTCACGTGTGTCACCCGCTGGTGCATGCGCAAAATAACAGCTCTCTACAACAATCTCCTCAGACACTAGCTGTGTCCCAATGTGAAGGCTGCATCCTCCGAAGGCCGCGGACTTAAGGATGCAGCCTATTCGTCCTTCGAAGGACGCACCATGTAGCCTTCGTAGGAGTTCCTAATTGCGCAGCAGGTGTTCCCGATTACGCTCCTGGCGCCTAGCAACGGTGCAAGAGTATAGCTGCCATCCTGATAATTCATTTTATACAATTGAATAAACAGCTATGGATCCAGAATTGGCTATTGCAATTTTTTTATTTATATTTTACTGGAAGACATGGTGCGGATGTTTCAGTCTGTTTCTTTGTATTTGTATTTTCGGCTTAATAGCCAAGATCACGGCCAGAGCTGGTTTGCTGCGTCCCAATTCAGAAGCTGCTTCATGAATTGCCAGATTACACTTTAAACTGTTGGGTATTGGGTAACAGTTGGGTGCTAAAGTATTGGGTGCTAACTTACGTAAATAATGTAATGAAAAGAAAAGAAAACATACATAGGCATATGGTTCAAATGTTCAGTTATATCTTACCTTGATGCGATTTTGTAGGCTAGTGTATTCTTTTTATTATGTAGCATAAATGGACAATATAAATGATGAATATGGTAAATATATATATTTCAACCCCGTATTATGAAGGGAAAAAACCCTACATCTGTGGGGAAAAAACAAAACAATCCGTGACGACGGTTGTGCAATCCGTCCCTTCAGTTTATAAACTGTACTCACAATATTTTTTATGTGTAAACATAAATGTATAAACATACCCCATTTTATTTGTGTAAACTCACAATAACAAGAAAACTTTGTGCTTTTGTAAAATAAAATAAAAGAATCGGACGCGCTTTCATGATCGCCGTGAACTGGAGCGCGTCTCAAAAAATGAACTGAAACAAAATATAGCCTATATATAAGCTTGAAATGTCCACTTTTCAAAAACAAATTCGAATATAATTTCCAGGTTCTAATTTGGCCTTAGAAAACCAGTAAAATCGATTTTGCCATATTAATTTGTGAATATTTCAAATATTTAATAAAGGGGGAAAAAGTCCCCCCCCGGGGGGGCTCAAGCCCCTGCCCCTTTTGTCTCAAAATGTAATGTGCCCTTTTCTGATAATTGTAAATAATAATAATTATTATTATAAATATTATAATAAATGACACACTTACACACCCTTGCCACTAACAATAATAATACAAACAAATATTATATATAAAAAAAAATTGGCGGAGAAGTGGTAGGCGTAGCTTCCTTTGCAGCGCCTCATACGCATTTAACGGTTCTGGTACGCACTACGCAGCAGTTCGCGCGAGTCTCTTCAAAGGAGCAGCAGGTAACGTTTAAGCTAATACGGAAAATTACATTTATCATACCATCACCATGCTACTCTAAAAGTTGCTGCAGCATGCGAGTTATTCTTAACTACAATAAAAGTACAACTAGATTTCAGACGCATTCTGAGTGTCAATGTCATTCGTTTTTATCCAAGGAATAGCTAAAAGTGCAAGGGGAAATGCATCTAACAGTTAGTTAAATTAAATCTTAAGTCCATGTCCAACTCTAAATTGTAAGGAACTTATATCTTTGATTTCATAGTAACGCTTTACAATAAGCTTCATTTGTTCATTACTCAAGTATGAACTAATATGAAGTAACCATGAGCAACACATTTGTTACTGTAGGCTATATCTTAGTTAATACTACAACTGTTAATTGTTTATTCATGTTATGTCACAGTCAGTGCATTAACTAATGATAACAATATACAACTTTTGATTTAAATGTTTTAGTAAATGCTGAAATTAATATTAACTAAGATTAATAAATGCTGTAGAAGTGCAGTTCATTATTAGCTAATTTTAACTAATGAAACCTTATTGTAAAGTGTTACTGATTCATGATAGCTAACACTGTCTTTCATACATATAATACATACATTAAATTTACAACATCAACAAAATTAAAAATTAATTTTCCATAATTACCTTCTTGATTCTCACTGTTTTGTTTGGTACAGTAAATAATATTTAGTAATATTATCATAATTTCCCTATTTTCATTTGATGTGTTATGCATTCTAATAATTGTATCAACATATTTTATTAGAATGCCAAGGAAAGAAAGAATAGAAAAAAAAAAAAATCAAGTAATAATTTTTTTTAGTGCCCTTTTTGGTCCCTCCACCCCTGCCCCTGAGGAGGTCTGTGCACGCCACTGCTCCACACAAACACTTGATTATGCGTCAAAATCTTGTGTTTATTTATGATAATCTTAGCCCTGTATTATTATTGTCTAACCATTTATTATGACTGACATTTGACGAATTGCTTTGTTCCTTTTTTTGATAAAAGCGGCTTCTAAATATGTAGCCTAAATGTACTAGGCCTACTAATAATAATGATAATTATTATTATTTGTGTTTATAATTATAACTATAAATGAATTCACTGAAGACAGTAATATGTTAATCATAAAATAATTTATGAATGTTTTATTTTTATAAAATAAAACCTAACCTTGTGTTTGTGTAAGGCTATATTTCTTTTTTATATGTGAAGTCTTTTTTTGCTTATTCTATTATACTGAGCTTTTTTTCTCCCATAAAATGGAGTTTTAGAAAATTGAAGAAATTATCCATTTAAAAAATGAAGTTTATGCAAAGCATCCCTCATAAACAGGTGGCCTGGTTGAATCATCGTGGGCACGATTTGTTAAACCAGTTTAAGAATTCGTGAGTAGGCTACAGTTTATTAACTGAGGGGACGGATTGTTTTTTCCCCCACAAGAGACTTTCCGGGCTCCGTACTACGAGAATATAAAACCCAGTTGAATATAAAAAAGTGCAGTTCAAATGTTACTCCCGCTCGTCATCGGTAGCTGTCACAGCTGCTAGGCGACAAGAACAATCATCCGTCATTTTTTTAAATAAAAGGGCTGTCGTCACCGGCGCGCAATGACTTATGGGGTAGGATCGGGTAGGATAGACCGCGAAGGATCCATTTATGTATCCTTCCTTTCACGGGGAAACGAAGGGTGCATTTGGCGTCGCTTTTGAATCAGGGTAGCCTTCGGTGACGCAATCGGCCTTCAAATGCGGCCTTCAAAGATGCAGCCTTTGAATTAGGACATCCTTCGTCGCGCCGCTGTGACGCAATCGGCCTTCAAATGCGGCCAATCAGCCTTCAAATATGGCCTTCGGAGGACGCAGCCTTCACATTGGGACACAGCTAGAGGCTGCGTTCGGAATCACATACTTCCCTACTATATAGTAGGCGAAAAGAGTAGGCGAGCGAAAAAGTAGGCTACGTTCGAATCCTCAGTATTCATAAAAGAGTAGGCGAGAATTACCTGGTTGACGTACTAATTATCGCGAGATTTGGACGATAGTGCGTTCGAATATGCCTACTTTCCTACTATATAGTAGGCGAAAACAGTACGTGAGGGAAGCAGTACGTTCGAAACATCAGTATTCCTAAAAGAGTAGGCGAGAAGTTCCCGGATGATCTCCTGCTTTCGCCCAGACAAACATACTCAAACATGACGGAAAGGGTGGACGAGAGTGTTTTCAAATGTGAGTATTACAAATACAAACCAAATCGCATGTGTTGAACTAACTTTCTGTACAGTAAATTGTTGAACTGTTGAAGGTGCAAAGACGCTATATAATATGGTAAATTTGTGATTTTGCCGTAAATCACATTTTATTGGATAGAGGAGCTCCATAAGGACACATACGTCTTTAAACTGTATTTGCATACATTTTAAACCGTATACATCTGAAATACCATTACTAAATATTGATTCAAAATCTGGCAAGATTACTACGTGTAACTGATATGAAATAGACATCTGAGTGACGTGTGTGTACTATTGTTTAGGAGAATTCACTGTTGTTAACACTGTTTTTATTAGTTTAATGCATTTTACATAAAGTAACTAAACATAAGTAATCTATTTCATTTATCCATTAGTACTGTTGAAAAATTGTTGAACATTTATGATGGATAAAAAGCTATTTATTAGCAACAACCTCAACATGTAAATGTAGTATTGAGCTCATAAATCACAGAGGTAACGTGAGTCTTGTCTGGATGTTACAGGGACGGATGAGCACACGCGGCTGCTTATCCGGTGGAGAGTGGCTCATGAAGCGCTCTTCACCGGAAAGCGTAATGCTGCCATCAAAGGCTTTGAGTGAGTATACAGAAATATTTAAAAATCAATTGAATACTTTATTTGCAGTACATTTCAATTATTGTATTTTCAAACAGAGATATAACTTTTTCATTCTTGTTTTCTCTCTTGCTGCAGATCTTTTGTGGAGGAGCAGAGCCTGCAAGGCAGGGTGACGGCGGCGTTTGTTAAAAAAAAATGGGAAAACCTGAAACAAAAATACAAAGTAAGATAATTTTGTTACTTCTAATACATAAATTAAATGATTAAATATTGTGCTGTTAAAATGACTGCTTTTGTATCATGCTTGTGCATTTTTGCAGGATCTGAAATGTCCGCAGACGGGGGTGAGCACTGAGGATAGAGAGGCCACAGCAGCATCCTGGAAGTGGTACTCTGCCATGGATGAGGCAATTGGGGGCAGACCCTCCATCTCTCCTCCTGCCCTCGTTGCCTCATGTGGGCCGGATGCTGCTGTGGTCTCTTCATCCTCAGTGAGGCCAGAGCCAGCAAGAGCCAGGAAAAGGGCTATAGATGTGGAGGAGCTGATCCGGGACATGGAGGAGCGAAAAGAGGAGAGAGAGCGGAAGGCAGCTGAGAGGGAGGAGAGGCTGTGGAGAGAAATGGAGGAGAAGGAGGACAGAAGAGAACGGGAGAGACGAGAGAGAGAGAGTAAAGAGAAGTAAGAGAAAGAGAAGAGAGATGGCACCGGGAGGCAGTCGAGAGAGAGGAAAGGAGAGAAAGAGAAACCAACGAAAGGGATGAAAGGTTCCTTTCTGTTCTTCAGATGCTCGCCAAAAAATAAATTATTTGACAAAAAACATCTTCTGATCTTTTGCACATTTGGGTTGATGTGAATTAAATTTGTGAATAAAAATGGGAATCTATATATATATATAAATATACACACAGTACTGTGCAACAACTACAAATGGTGGCCTAAGAATTTTGTACAATAATATGTATATAAAACAAACTATTCCTAGGCATTCACAGTACATTATAGACTTCTAGAAATTTAGTGATACTTTAAGATTGTAATCAAATTCATAAATTAAATGTTTATGAAACGTTGATTAATAATTAGTGAATGTATGGTGTAATGTAAGAAGAAAAAACACTTTAAAACACTGGTTTTACTGGAGTGTATTATATGACTTTTAAAGGTTTACAGAGTTCATGCAAGGATCTTAAAGGCAGGTCATGGAGGGTTAAGTTCCAGCACACCTGTCAGTAAATTTCAAGTAGTCAGTTATTAATTGGTTTAAATTGATTCAGGGGTGTATAATTAGGGTTGGAAAAACTCTGCTGGATAATAGCCCTCCATGACCAAAGCTGAACTTGAGACTGTTTACACAAATTACACACAGTAAAATAGTGACTAAAGGGTTACTTAACCCAAGCAAATAAATCATAATAGTAATAATTCAATAATCATTATTTACTCGCCTTGATGTTGTTTGATCCCTCTGTTTTTTGTTTTCCTGAACACAAAAGGTGATTTTGGTCAGGTTTGTACTGTTTGGTTTAATACAATATCAGTCAATGGACTTTCAGAAGCTTCAAAAGCGTCATTAAATAATGCCATGAAGCTTCTGAAAGTTGGGCTCCATTGACTGATATTGTATGAAACCAGCAGAACAAACTTGACAAAAATTCCCTTTTGTATTTAAACAATAAAAAACATTAAATAAGTAAACAGTAAACCGTAAATAATTGCTGTATTTATATGTTGAGGTGAACTAACCCTTTAACCCACCAAATATAAATTGTAGTAAATTTATGTATGCATTTTGCATTATAGTAATTCTTTGACAAACTAAGCAGCTTTGACTGTTTATGCCCATGACTGGTTCAAAAAATGCTTTACAAATATCAATCACATTTATGCATTTGACATATTTTTTATCAAAAGTGATTAACTCCATTTATTTACAGGGACAATGACCCTGGACAAACCTGGAGTAAAGAGCCTTGCTGATTGACCAGCAATCTTCTTCTAACCAGTTCATTGATTTATCCCTCTACACTACAAAAGGTTTTAAAGCTCTAACAAATATTTGCATGTAATTGTAAACCTATAAAATGACATTTGTCAAGAAACTGAATGCTGACAACATGAATTTTAAAACATTTTTATCTTTCTTAATGTTTTAAAGGTAGTCATGCTCATGGAGAGCCGGCACAGGGATGTTTGGAGCAGACACTGCAGCAGCCAGATTGTCCCGCACTTGTTCTCCCACTCTTGCTGCAAGGTTGTGGGGATCAGGGGGGCCGTCATCATGGTCTTCCTCATCCTCTGGCTCAACGATGTCCCCATTGGCTAGAGCGAGATTGTGAAGCACAGCGCAGCACGCAACAATCTCAGGCACGAAGGCAGGGCTCACCTCCAAGGCCTTGAAGAAAATGCAGCGCCAGCGTGTCTTCAGCATCCCAAAAGCTCTCTCCACGATGTTGCGGGCACGGGAGTGCTTGCTGTTGAAACGAGCCTGCACAGGGTTCTGTACAGGCTCTCTGTAAGGGGTGATGAGGCAGATGGGTGCACTCAGGCAAGGATAGCCTCCATCCCCGAGGATGCACTTGCCTGCAGGTGGGTAAAGGTTGCCAGCATACACAGGGCTGTTCCTCAGCACCCTGGCATCGTGCACAGACCCAGGATATCCCACAAAGACATCAAGGAATTTCCCCTGGTGATCAGAGATGGCCTGGAGTTGGATGGAGTGAAACAGCTTCCTGTTGAAGTAACAGTGGGAGTTATTTGCTGGAGGTTTGATACGGATATGACAGCCGTCTATTGCACCAACTACTCTGCTGAAAGCTGGTGACCCAGACAGCTGTGCAAATCCTGCTCCCACTGCCTCCAGGTCATCTCCGGTCGGAAAGCAGATCACCCTCCTCAAAATTCCCATGATGGCCTTGCTCACTCTGTGCACAATGTCATGCACAGAGGTCTTTGGGATATCGAAGGTCTGCGACACCACCCTGTAGGATGCTGCATGGGCCAGCCAGTGCAGGAACACAAGGACCTCAATCTCCCGTTCCCATCCCAGGTCAGATCCAGGTCTGACTGCAGCAATCAGGGACCTGATGGACGGCATAGACAGGCGAAGGTGGGCACGGTGGTCAGCTGCCTCATCAAGATAAAGCCGCAAAATGGGAACAGCTCTATTGAGATGGCAGTATGATGTGGGGTTCACTGCCTGCAATAAATACATCATAGTTTGTTAGAACAAAACAATCAAAAACAATGTTTCATGTGGTATTGACTTGTATATGTATTTATTTATTGTGATGATTTCTTTTATTCATTCACTTATTTTTATTCATGTTTCATATTGTCAGTAAATAAAATATGAATTTCATGAATAAAAATGTATTTACATCATCTGCATTTGTCTAGCGTGTATTCATGCATAGCTATGTCATATGATAATACAAAAGTTTGCTTGTTTTACAAAACTACATAATTAATAATGTATATATATTATAATAATGTTATATAATTAACTGTTGGTCACAGCATTTGTCATAATTATTGTGCATAAGTGTTGGGATGGGCTAGTAATGAAATTCTTTCTGGGGTAATCTTAATTGTTTAAGTAGTAATACTTGCTTTGTTTGAGAATAAAATCATCAGTCTTCTCCAAAGGCGAGATCGTCGAGCAGCTGCCCAACATCTCCTTTGTGCACACCTTAATCTAACAATTGCAGACATGCCAACCATTTCAAACGCTGAACTAAACCGTTCTAGTAAAGTTGTCGAGTTACTGATGCAATCAGCTGTTAGTGCACCTGTCGCTCATGACTTTTAAATTGTTGCGCTTGTGAAAACGTCATAGGTCACATGTAACGTCAACATGGCGAATGATGTCCGGATCGCATTCATACTTAACGAGATTTGGCCATTAAGTACCTACTCTTTTAGCGCTCGTTAAGTAAGTACTCATTGAAATTAAGTACCTACTCATTGAGTATGCGATTCCGAACGCAGCCCTCGTCCGTTTGGAGAGGTGCGCGCGCAGTCAGCGGAGACTCGCGCTCGTGCGGATGCGTCGAGTATTTCCAGGAGGCGTAGCTTAGCCCGCGACGTCAACGAACGTCATAATTCATTTTAGCGCTGCCCCTTGATCACGGCGTTTAAACTGGGTTACCCAACACCTTCTAACCACTGAACTGAAGGCAGTGCCAGACAACCTGTCACAGGAAGATCTGCTTATTTCTTTACGGTGTCCTATTTCTTATCATACGTATTGTAGCCTACTGCCACTGGGACTAAAATCTGAAAATGAATATACAACTCAAGACACTTCTGATCTTCGGCTTACTGATTGCTCTGTCTACACAAGAAGGTGAGTGTTTTTCGATCCTATAATAAATTGGAATCGAGAAATTTGGAAGGAATGTCATAGTTTAACAAAAAAGTAAAAGTTCCTTGAAGCTACTGTAGAATCTTTTATTGGTTTGTTAAATCGTGGTTACAAATTGTTTTACACATGTTTTGAAAGATTTTATTATTGTTGTAAATGTTGTCCTATTGTTAATGATTTAATCGGACATAAGTTTTCCCTTGACTTCTTGCCTTAAGTTAATGATTAATAATTATTCATTAGTATTTTATGTGTGTTAACATGGAAGATTTGCCATTTCAGTTTTTTTTTTTTTTTTAAAGAGCTTAGATTTAAGGTTATTAAATATCAATCTATGTGGAATTGGAATTATTAATGACCGGAAAACTTTGAGAAAAATAATTAACAGTTTTCAATTGTTTGAAAGTTTTTGTTCAAATGTGGTCTACAAATATAGAATAACAGTAGAACTTTTATTATTGGAAGTAATTAAAAATCTTAAATCAACACTGGGATTTTCTGTTATTTATCTGCAGATAGGCTGGCCAGTTGGGTAAACCATTTATTAGAACTTTCGATTAGTGTGCTTTAGAATTTAATACTTTTCTAACCTTACTAAACTAAGTTATCAGTGAGGTGTAGGGTGGTGATGTTTTTGCTTTTAGGGCCACTGTAAATATGATTAATGTGATCATGAATCAAGTTATCATTAATGTTATTTGAAGATATGAAGAAAATGCAAAAGAAAAAAAAAAGTTTTTGTTTTTTAGTTAGGGGCCTTGTCACATCATATCTAGTAATTTCAGTAGATAATCTTGGAAAAGCCAATAAAAAAAATGGTAAGGACTTTGCAAGCAATAAAATGTCAGCAGTTACTCAGACCTCATAAGGAAGATAACAAAGTTCACATTGCCATTTACCATCAAGGAAGTGCCAGCTCAAGGTTAACTACTCCAAATTAGATTAATGTTTCTTGCCCAAAGAACACATTAAAAAAGAATCCAAACTACACATTCACTACAGGCATAATATATGTAGCAAATATAAACAGCAAATATAACTGAGGTTGATCAACTAGTCAGATTATCAATTTGATCTCTTCAATGACCTTTATGTATTTGTATATTATTTTGGGGGGGGGGTTGTATCCAAGGAAATCTATTTTGAAGTGTTCATAATGTTAAAAATAACTTTATCATAAAGTAAAAAGTGTAAATGTAATAAATTACGTATATTTTATGTATATAAAATAAATGTAAGATATAATATTTCAATTGTTATAATGTTTATTTGGTTGTGTCTAATAGAAGAAAAACATTCTGCAGCAGATTAATTGTTTTAAGCAAAAAAACTTTTCTCACCCTAAATACTACAGCAAAGATGGCATTCACCTAAAATACAAATACAAAAAGACTAATCTTTATGGATAAACTGAATTCAGTTAAAACCAAGATGATTACAAATTAATCATATCTTTACACATTCAAGGGAAGCTCATGATCATGGTTCATGGTATTCCCTCTCATGAGACACTGTTGTAACTTGTGCTAACACTTAGGATTCCAGCACTGGTCTATAATGTCTGTCAAATACACATAATATCATATAATTTATTTATTTTTTAATTTATGGAAAATATGGGATAGTTTCATCAGCATGAATGGACTATGGAAAACAAAGTTTGTCTGGATTTGGTAGTGGGAATTTTCCCAGCTGTGACTGAAGAGTAGAGAGAAGCAGGGAGTTATGCTAATGTTTTCCACTGTTTTCAGGTTTAAATATTTCATTTTCTTCTTCCAGTGTCTTGTTCTACATATACTTTTTGACTATACACACATTTTCTTTTTTTTCTTCTTTTTTTTTGACAGTAGTTGTGGTAAATTATTTGGTCTTTGGACATGCTTGGTCTTTCTGCTGCCTCCCTTAACATTCAATCTTTCACCACAGAGGCCTTGGATAGTAGTGGACCAGGCATGCCACCCAATCCTGCATCTGACAGCACAAATGCTACTACCAGCACAGCTGCTGCAATCTCAAACACCACATCAGCAGGTACGCTCATATCCATAGTCAGAAACCCTACCAGTAGGCCTACATAGTAACTTTTAATCATAAGAAGTTCCCCTTTTAAGATATAGTTCACGGCATATATCTCATTTGCTACGTACAAACGCAACTGGTGCCATCTTGCGTCTCAGTTACCAAGACAGGTTATATGCAACAAAATTCCGTATTCTGTTAAACAAGTTGCATCCCTTTCAGTCTCTTTGTGCTTTGTTAGTCCTATATTGAGCTGTTACTCAAGTTGCCTTCAGAGGATCCACTAAAGATGAGCATAACCAATATCTATATCTATATCTATATATATATATATATATATATATATATATATATGCATATGCAGATTAATATCTAAAAGTTGTTTTGTTTTTTTCTAGCTACCATTCAGATATCAAACTTGAATAAACAACAACTAGCTATGTTAGCTGATTACTTTAAAAGTCCATAGATATCCCCATCAGTTCATACTTCCATTAACAACGGTTCATACTTTCTCCAACAAGCGGATCCGATGAGCTGTTTTCCTTTTTTTCATGCGACGTTCAGCATGAAAGCGTAGTGAAAATGACTTTGGAGGACTTCCGTATTAACATAACTAATATTGTTGTAGTGTTTCTTCTTGTTCTTAGGCCAGTTGTTTTGTACATTGTAATTTACTATTTGTTTGAGCGGAAGCTCTAAGATTAAATACAGGTAAAGGTATATGATTATTTAAACTCAAATAAATATTTCTTGTCTATGTATTTATTCATGAGTAGCTGTATATTATCTGGGATATTGTACCTACAGTCATCTGGTCATTATCTATATATATTATCTAAACATACTTCATCAGGGTGATATAAGATTGATCACCCTGTTGGAGTTTATTGTGGTCTTTCAGCAACCTCCCCTAACATAAAACCTTTCCCCACAGCTCCTACGAGTACTGGTACTTTTACCACAGGTACAACATCCAATTCTACAGACAATACTCCTGCCAACACAACTGCTGCCGCCACAACTACTACAACACAAGGTAGCCTACTCCCATCTCCATAGTCCGAAACCTACCAGCAGGCCCAAACACAACAACTATTAATCATTAAGAAGAAGTCATCCTTAATCTGATCTTAGCTCTCTGGATCACTCCATTCGGATGGTTCCATCACGTCATTCACTTGTCTGATATTTCTTAATATTCGCTGTCGTCCATGGCAATGGTGTATATCAGTCTGCTCATTCATGTAACTGAAACGGCGCTACATTAATGTGTCGTATAATAAGTAGGACGGTTGCACTTTATTGTACAGTGCGTGTAGTTACAGTGTACTTACCTAAGAAAGTACTGGTTCATATAAGGTAACTGCATGAGTTAAGGTTAGGTTTAGGGGTAGGTCTATGGTTAGTATCTAATTATTACCAAGTTATTGTAATAACTATAATAAGTCATAGTATGTACATGGGGAATAGGACTGTATAAAGTGCTACCAGTGGGACAATCTGCCTATACAGTCATTTGGTCATTTTCACAAAACAAATGCCTTCAGGGTGATATGAGTGATTATCCTTTGGAGCCCATATCCTCATGGGCAGCACTCCGACACATAGCAAAACTGCGTGAGTTCAATTCCCAGCTCAAGGTCCTTACCCTGTTCATATCCTCATGGGCAGCACTCCGACATATAGCGAAACTGCGTGAGTTCAATTCCCAGCTCAAGGTCCTTACCCTGTTGGAGTTTATTGTGGTTTTTCAGCAACCTCCCCTAACATAAAACTTTTTCCTACAGGTCCTGAGGAGACAAGTAATGGTACTTTTACCACAGGCACAACATCCAATTCTACAAATGATACTTCTGCCATCACAACTGCTGCCACCACAATTACAACACAAGGTACTCACACCTCCATAGTCCAAAATCCCACTAGCAGGCCCAAAGGCTACATAGCAACTTTTAATCATAAGAAATGATCCCTTCAAGTTTAAAAAAGGACAAAAATTCTAGAAGTGTCATAAAGGGATCCATATGACTTTCTTTCAAAGTTGCACGTCCCCTTATTATAAGCAAATTTGGGTTTGTTTTTTCTAGTTGCTCATATATTTGGACAGTCACGGATTGTGTTTCATTGGGCTTATTTCCAGAATACAAAATGTCTTGACCGCTTTATCATTATTTAGTGTGTTATTATGTTTCTCTGTCTGGTAATGCCATTGCTAGTGTAAGTACTTTTCAACTGAAATGGTGCTGTTATTCATTCTTAAGATGCATGCATTTAAAGACTATGTTACTGAACCCACAAACTGACTGCAACTATTTTTTACATCTAAAGTAATTTGATTCAGCATCGAATGCCATTGCAAGCTGCAACAGTAAGATATTTCTTAAATAATAAAATTCATAGGCATCAGTGCACACATATTAAATTTGTAAATCATACAAATTTTTATTACATTTTATTCATACAATCTTTATTCAAAAAGTGGCTATTAGTTTAAGTGTCTTGTGAGTTTGGAGGACAATATGTTCATGCTGTGATGAGATGCTCATTTGGCCTTGAATAAAGTCCCAGGAGAGTAGAAGGCATTTTTATAAAAGGGAGAAGAAACGGTTTAAGGAATAAAAAAAAACAATGTTCTTTTGGGCTTGTTTTTTTTCCGACTAGGTCACTTATTTCTGTAGTGAAACTTCGTAACACTGCTGTTTGCTGTAATCTAAATCCTTTGAGCTATACAGTAGATTAGTGTGAGATGAGTGACTCAACTGAGTGAAATTTAAGTAATTATTACATTTGAATCCCCTCCAATGAGCTGTTATGTCCTCCTCATTTTGCTTAAAATGACGTCTCATCAGTTCATTCTTCTATTTAAAGGGATAGTTCACCCAAAAATGAAAATTCTGTCAGTATTTACTCACCCTCATGTTGTTCCAACCCCATAAGACCTTCGTTCATTTTCGGAACACGAATTAAGATATTTTTGATGAAATCTGAGAGCTGGATCACTCCTCCATACTCCTCCATAGGCTTCTTCAGGGATTGAAACTTGCCAGCCCCGAAAAGTCATTAAAGACATCGTTAAAATAGTCCAAGTGACTACTGTGGCTCAATCTTAAGTTTATCAAGCGACGAGAATACTTTTTGTGCGCAAAAACAAACAAAAATAACGACTTTATTTCAACTTTTCATTTCCTTCTCTGTTGGCCTCTAGTCAGTTAACTTAGTATGATTGCGTAGAGCTGCGTAGACGTACAACAACAGAAGCTTACGCTGTTACACTAGTGAACTGACTCGAGGCCCAGAGAGAAGGAAATGAATAGTTGAAATAAAGTGTGTTCAGCTGGTGCTTATAGAAGTGAGAAAGGGTCCCACTGAAATAACTTTCAGAGGCTCCTGGGGCATATGGTAGATGCAGCCACTTGGCTTCCTCTGTATGAAGACCGCTTCAGCGCTAGCTTCACGATCGAGTCCCGAGGTGACAGTGGCAGAGCAGCTCACCCTGTGTGACTACAGTTCATCCCGGTTTGCTGCCAAACCCTCAGCAACTGAGGGGCCATGTAGAAGGGGTGTGTTTTAACGGGGGCCTGGGCGACCCTTGACTACACGGGCATTCGTGCCTTGAGTTGTTAGACATTGCGACCGTTGCATAAGCTTCCCTCGCATGTCACGACTCACCCGTCACCTCCTCCTTGGAGTCAGAAGCTTCTGAGGACGCTTTGTTCCACTTTTCCCGCTCTACTCAATCGTGCCAACGAGCCTCACGACAGGCGGGGGACAATGTGAGCAGAAATGCTCCTGAAAATCAATGAAGTTCATCGCACTCAGGTGTTGAGCAGTAATGCTCCTGTAGCTCAGTGAATTCATCGCACTCAGGTGTTGAGCAGCAGAGCTCCTGAAGCTCAGTGAATCCTTTCACACTCAGTGTTGAGCAGAAATGCTCCTGTAGCTCAGTGAAGTTCTTCGCACTCAAGTGTTGAGCAGAAATGCTCCTGTAACTCAGTGAATTTATCACACGCAAGTGTTGAGCAGAAATGCTCCTGAAGTTCAGTGAACTTATCACACTCAAGGGCTGAGCAGAAATGCTCCTGAAGCTCAGTGATCTTCACATGTTGTGTTGAGCAGTGCTCCTGTCTTTTTGCGCCCGTCGCTTGCACCTACGGTGCCAAGTCAGGAGGGAGCAGGTCTTCATAGTTGCCCCTTATTGGCCCAACCAGACCTGGTTCCCATCGACAGCCTTCCTGACTTCCCCTGAACACTTTTTCAGGGACGGGGCACGATGGCACCCGCGTTCTACCCCTGGAGATTCCAGGCGGTCTTACGTCTGAACGCGGAGGTTCAGGTGGCTATCACAGAGATTTGTGATAGTTACCATAACTTCTGCGAGCACCCCCTTAAGAGGTAGTGTGCTTACGCATTAGAAGTGGAACCTAGTCATTGAGCGAGTCTTCTCTCCGTGAGGAGATCCTGAAAGCTTTCGATCATTTCAGTGCTCTCTTTCCTGCAAGATGGGTTGGAGTAGGCGGTTTCCTTCACCCTCAAAATGATGTTGCCTCGGTGTTAAACGACACTCATCATGATGCAGAAGCATGGAGAAGCACGTCCTGATCGTCAGGTTCCTGAGGAACAAGGTAATGTAAATCCTTGCGTCCTCTTTATCCTCTTGGGCTTTATCTATGGAGCAACTGCACTGCAGAGACCGCCCCTGAGCCACTGTAGGCAGTGAGTTAAAAGTTCTGTTATATCAGTTCTCCTGCTCGCATGGTCTCTACTAGAGGGTAGGGACTTGCTCGCTTTCGGTCAACGTATTGTGCCTGGAGTTCGGGCCGGCTAACTCTCACAAGCTGAGATTTGTGCCCAAGGTTCCTACCTCTCCCGTAATAGGAGCAGGTGGTGAGCCTGCAAACGCTGCCCCGGAGGAGGCAGATCCGGCCCTGGCTTTCTCTGTCCGTTCGCTTATAGCGGTTAGACGTGTACAGAACGCAAGCCATAGACCTCAGACCAGCTCTTATCTGTTAGGAAGTCAGCAAAGAGGGAAGGCTGTTTCCAAGCAAAGTTGGCCACTTAGTACCTACTTTCATTTCAGTAAAAAAATTCCGAGATGCAACATGTTCACTTAGGTGTTGAGCTCCTCTATGATGAGTGTAAAGTGCTCCGCCTGGGCGTTGACGATATGCTTTGCTAAACAGATTCTAGAGTTGGGGGCTGGACGACACCTAGTTGAACAGCTGCTTCCCGTGGGCTCCCTTCTCATGAAGCCAGTTTCACCGTGAGCCCGGTTCAAGTGTCGGCTTGCTGCGCCATTCCCCTCCTATGGACTGGATACGTGCGACTTTCTACTCCAGCTGAGTTCCCTTAAATCTGAACCCTGTTGAGACGTGCGGAATGTCTGGTGTTAGGCCTACCACTCGTAAGCAGTGTGGAACCTGTGTTAGGCTGGGTCCATATGTTGCGGTCCCTACGGCGACCCCATATGTGTGTTCTTCCACGATACGGCTCCCTACTGTCGAGCCCGTGTCTTCCCTTGGCAGAGTCTCTCTGCCGTCACTGTCCGGTGAGTCTCCCCCCGTCTTAGGCTGGAGTCACCCCAGTGATATTCCATATGTCGTACTGCCCGGTCATCCGCCCAGTTCATATGTGTATTCTCCATGTTACCTCCCTCCTGGTAGGATGTGGCTTCCGCAGCGTCCCTTCCTTCCAAATGTTCGGGGAACGCTTTCCCAGTGGTCCTGTAGGAACAGCAGTGACTTCCCTGGCCTAAGACCTGTCCTTCCCCGCCTTAAAATTGCGGGGGTATCAGGAGGCTTTTGTCTAGGCACTGGAAGGTGGCAGCTTTAGTGGCATTTTCAAAGGTTATCCCCATTCAGTTGACCGTCGACTACGTCCGACGTTATCGTCTGAAAGGGAACATCCTGGTTGCATATGCAACCCATCGTTCCCTGAAGGAGGGAACGGAGGACATAGTCCCCTTGCCACTACCGCTGGACCACCGCTGACTCCGGGTTACGCTCGGCTCCTCAGCGAAAAAGCAACTAGTGCGTGCATCCACTTCCGTATTTATACCCGCGCCGCGGGGGCGGAGTGTGTGATGCGAATCACGCATGCCAATTCCATTGGCTCGTTCAATAGTACTCGAAGAACATTGGCTTTCTGACGCAGTCGACCGTTTCCCCATTCAGATCCCCATTCAGTCGACCGTCGACTACGTCCTCCGTTCCCTCCTTCAGGGAACGATGGGTTGCATACGCAACCAGGACGTTCCTACAGGTTAAAAATGTCATTATGGTGTTTTTTTTTTTTTCAAGGTCCCTGTGCATCAAGTCCTTGTGTTGGAGACAGTACCTGTGAAGAACGGTTTGGGGGCTTGTTTGCTTGCATCTGCCGGTCTGGGCTGGTTTATCTGGAAAGAGGCTGTACACAAAGTATGACTTGCTCAGTTTTGAATCATCAAAAATAATGTGCAGATGTGTGACACACATAAATATGCATAAAACAGCCACCAAGCAGCCTGTTGTATAGAAATTAAGCTTAATTATGAATCGAACTGCCATCATCTGCTTTCCTCTGATCTGAGAATATAACAATACAAGCACAACAACATCAGGCACAACTGAGTATTATACCTTGTTTTTTTGTTTGTTTTTTTTTACCAATTTATCAATGAATATATTCATTTATGTTATACTCTTCTTTGTTTTTTTGTTTTGTTTATTTTTTACAATTGCAGCTAAGGTCTTCCTTGGTCGTTTATCTTTAAACAAGACATTTGTAACTGCAATGGCTGACAGAGCTTCTAAACAGTTTAAGGATACAGCAGATGAAATTGAGAATGCGGTAAGAGACTGAATTTCCTTTTGATTTGTGGAGAGATTCAGTCCTAACCAACACTGTATGGCAGCATGTCAGCTTAAAGATTTCTCATTCTTCCTATTGTGTAAAGGATGAGTGATACACATAATAAAATAAATGGTTGTGAATAAGTAACAGCTAATTTCAACCCAAAATACAGCTCAGAGATATTCTGCAAAATGACAATGGCTACGTGAATTCCACTGTTTTGAGTCTACGGTGAGTACAGTTGTTATAATAGCCTTTCTTTTAAACATTACTTGAGGCTGAGCTTTTGGTTTTCTTTTAATAATTGTTATTTAACTGAGGCTGAGCTTTTAGTTTTTTGAATAACAATGATTAAAAGAAAACTCAGCCTCAGTTAAATACATTGCAAATAATAATTGGGACTTTCAGTCTTAGCAATATAACTCAAAGTAGAGGGTTTTAATTTGACCCCTTGCTAAAATCTAAAACTTTTAACAGCATTTTGCTTCCCCACAGGAATTATTTAATATAAAATAAGTTTTGTTGCATGTGTGTTTTTCATCATATTTTCCTTCTACCCATTCTGTCAGTTCTGGCAGTATAATTGCAGATGTGCAGAATTTCTATGATTTGAAATCCGATGCCACATCCGAAGAAGTTAAAAATCGGATTAACCAAGGAATTAAAGACAAAATAGAATTTAAAGAATTCATCGGTATGTTTCTACGGCTTCTGTTAACTTCTTTTACCTTCAAGAATATTAAAATGTTTAACCATTTCAAAAATTAGGAATGAAGCATACATTAGTAAATTTTAACTTATTTACTCAAATCACAGGAGACAGTCTGTGTGGGCCTACTTTTGCCTTTTGTGACAGTTCCACCACATTCTGTGAGGAAGAAGGGCTTGGTACTGTAAACTGTACTTGCAAAGAAGGGTATATCAGCACCAAATTCGCACCCCATTTATGCGTTTGTAAGTATTTTTGTTTTACTGTTATTTATGCACAACTTTGAAACATTCAGACTGGTTCTGATAATTTTACTATCGTGCTCCCATCTTTTTACAGCTTGTCTGAATGGGGAAAAAGCAGTGAATGACAAATGTGAAAAGTATGCACTTGCTTCATTTCATTCGAAATTTTTATGATTCTATATGTAAATTTCATTATTATTTCATAAATAATTCTACTAAAGTTTTTCCATGGTCCACTAAGGACCTCTATAATATAACACACTCATTAGGCTTACCCATGAAAATTTAGTTTCAAGCCCTTTGAATTTAAGTGATGGATCTGTAACTGGTTTTATTCAAATCAAATATTATTAATCATTAATCATTTGATTGAATCATCCTGACTACATGATGTTATTCTAATAAAAGTCATTTTTTAAGATCAAACAGAAATAGCTCCGTAAACAAACAGCTGCCTGTTTTTAAATTTTACAGTGCCAAATCATAAATGTAATGTAATATATGTCATTATGGGTGTTGTGGTTGCGCATTATCACTGAAAGCTGTTTTGCTTATTTTAGGTGCCCATTTGGCTTTTCTGGATTTAATTGCAATGATCGTAAGTACTCATAGTCGCCATCATCAGAATCAAGCTGCATCTTCTCTGGTATCCTCAGTTATTTTGAGGAACATTTATGCATCTCTGTGCAATGAAAATTCTTGTTACAGCATATCTTTTGGTTGTGATCGTGGTGTCCACTGTATTGGGTGCATTGCTGATCATCTTTATTGTGGCCCTGATAGTTGTAAGCTGCAGGTGAGTGTCAAGGACACATTTTCTGGGTCTGTTTACACAAACATTCTATGGATGCAACACGTTTATTTTTGTCTGTGCATCCATTTATGATAGGGATCAAAAGGAAAGCTCTTCACCCAAGGTAGACTTTAGCTCAAACTATGGAAATACGGAATTACACAAACCTACAGGAGTTCCCAGGATCCCGCGGGCCAACCCTGATGCCAGCTGGAAGTCTGACAATCTGGAGATGACCAATAGTGGGAGCAATCAGGCACTTGTGACCAGAGATCGCCCAGAGAGCAAAGCGGTAAGAAGGTTTCTAACAGTTTGATCTAAGTGATAAAATCTCCTTTATTATTAATAATAATCTGCAAGTGTTTATAATCATTATTTGTGTTTTTATAGCACTACTCTGATTACGAGGACGTGAGCTATGGGGGTCAAGTTCCCTCAGCGTACTCCGGTTATGGTGGAAGAGGAGGGGAAAATGGTGTCCAAAACCCATACTTTCGGCAAGATGATGACAGAACGCGCAGATATTAACATCTCTTGATTAGGACAAATCTCTGCAGTTGGAGGATTTTCCTTCATCTTAATATGGACTGAATTTATTTTTTTTATTTCTGTGTTGACTAAAATTCAAAGGTTAATGAAATGAAATACAAATACTACAAACAGTTTTTTCTTTAACCACAGGAACATAATTCAGATTCCCTTTGTATTTACATTCTATACTATTAGCAGCTAATGAAATTCAGCTCATGGGCTTCACTTGATCTAAGCTTTTGCTTTAAAAGTTTATTTTTTCTGTTTTGCAGGGACCTTAGCTTTTACAGCAGCTTCTATTCTACATTTAATTTTCTTACTTACCATCTCACAAAACCAAAAAATGTGTTGTTGTTGTTGGTTCCAACAAAACATTCTTTCAAAACACATCCATGCTTTTAAATCAGTGGATGTTTAAGTCAGATATTTTCATGTTTTTCTTTGACATTTTTGGGTTTTATTTGGTTTTAGTGTTGTTAATGCTTGAGCTGGATCTCAAGTATACAAAATTAATCTAAACAAATCGAGATATTCAAGCAGTAATACACCCAATTCATTCAGAAAGAGAAATGATGATTAACTGTTCTAACTGTAACTAAGAGATTTGATGTATTATGCCATGAATATACCAATGTATTTTATTACTTATTATTTAAAATATATATATTTGTTGGGGGCCTAATGGTTAGAGAGTCTGACAACTCGAAGGTTGCGGGTTCGATCCTCAGTACCGGCAGGAAATGACTGAGGTGGCCTTGAGCAAGGCACCTAACCCCCAATCACACCCTGGGTGCCACAGCAAAAATGGGTGCCCACTGCTCCGGGTGGTTTTGTCCATGGTTTGCAGTGTGTGTGTGTTTGTGTTCACTACTCACTGCTCCTAATGTGTGTGCACTAACTTGGATGGGTTAAATGCAGAGGACAAATTTCGAGTATGGGTTACTATACTTGCCCTTCACATGTCACTTTCAATTTAAAAAAAATATATATGATAAAAGGTATAATTTTTTTATATTTATAACATTAATAAAGCATTTGATTTAAAAATATATATTTTCAAAGGTATTTGTGTCTTCTTTTTCCATCCATTTTTTCTCTATTAGTGTATGACATTAAAGGGGTCCTATAATGCCCTTTTCACAAGATGTAAAATAAGTCTCTGATGTCCCCAGAGTGTGTATGAAGTTTTAGCTCAAAATACTCCACAGATATTTTTATAGCATGTTAAAATTGTCACTTTTTGAGGGTGAGCACAGAAGGCGGAGCTTCAAGAGCTCCTGTGTTAGCAGGTCCGATTGCCTCACACAGACACTGAAAATCTCAAAAACTTTTAGCCTTTTATGCTCAAACCGAAGTCTGACAGTGATGGAGAGACTCAAGAAGTGACAACAAGTAGAATGCAGCAAGACATTTCTGAATGGTTAGTTGATGAATTTATGTAGCTGATGTAGAGTTAACTATCTTCTAGTCATTGATCAGCATATTTTGTCATGACAATCTATAAATTGCATTCCCGGGGGTGGGGTTTATGTAAATTTTAGGTATAGTGATGTCACTAACCCATGAAGAAGCTCACTAGTCCCTACCAGCCATTTGTTGTAGTCCCTAAAAAGCGATTTCTGTGAAAGAAAATATCTCCCTTTGCTTTAAACTTTGAGCGTCGTAACTTCGCAGATGTTGTTTATGCTCGAACAGCAACATTACACACTAACTAAAGTTAAAAAATGTGAAATCATAATCAACCACCCTTTAAACAGCTCTTCAAATATTAGATATACAGATAAACAAAAATAATAATGAGATATTCTTATGAAATTTTGCTCTCATTTCTACAATGCACATTAATATGTGAATTAGACATAGGAACTAGAAATACAAGGATCACTAAAAGCTTAAACATCTTTTGCTTGTTTCTAGCATATGCCTAGTAAAAGTTTTCCTTCCTGCCATCCTTTTTGCTATTTAATTCCGAAATATATTCCATCATTGTAAAATACACTCTTGTGGAATGCACAACAAACTTGTAAATACACTAGGCCTATATTATGCACTGCACTGCCATTCAGTCATTTTTAATTCTATATAAGTTAATGATAAACTCATCACATAACTTACTTAGCATCACCCTGTCCTATTTGCAAAAACGCCTCAGAGAAAGTGGGACAGAAGAAACATGTTTCTGTTGAAAATACATTTCATTCTATTTTATAGCACAATTGACATTATAAGACATAACAAGATGTCAAGATGTTATTTAACAAGAATAAATTGACATAAGATGTATCTCAGATTTCTGTCATTATTTTACATTTGCATGTGCTTTTCCCATAGATGGTTGTGAACTGATGCCACAATATATGGCATCATCAATTTAGGAATCCCAAAAGCTTAAGTGTTTACCTCCCAAAGAAAAATGACATTTAACCATTAAAGGAAATTTACTTAACTTTGGACATATTCACTTTATAAGTTGAGAATTCCATGTTTTAATTTTTTTAATTTATTTTTGCCCAAGATTAAATACAAATTGTATAATCAAAGAAGTAAATATGATGCAGACATATCTCTGCAATATATACACAGTATAGTGGAAAAATAAGTTTTATATACCAGAGTGCTGGAAAAGTGGCCCAAAATAACTTATATGTTATATAACTTATATAACAGCTATCTTAAAGTTTAAATAAGCATTTTACAGTAACAACAATATCTAAGACAAACCACGAGGATTAGTATAGACATATAATACAAGATATTACATTTAGTTTTAACTGTTAATACAGTAGTACAATAGTTTTAAAGTTAACTGTTTGACCTTTTTTATGCCTTTATTGGTTAGGACAGTATATCCTCCTGTTATACAAAAATGACATTGAATATTTTTTGCTGATGGTCACATGTTTAACTGGAAAAAGTTAATATTAGATTAAAGTCATACAGAGTCAGGGTCATAAAGGGCTGCACCTTTGTCTCCTTCATCCAGTCTTGCCAGTCTTCATCCAGTCCCAGATAAAAGCTAATCAAGGACCTTTGTGGTCTGGAGACGAACTCACCTTGGATGGATACTGAGACAGTTACGGAGCTAGACGTGTAGAGTTCTTCTCATTCTATGGCCTGCTATCCTCAACTCTGCAAAAGTTTTGACCAAATAAAACAATAATGGACAGATTAGGTCTTTATGTTTTAGCAGTGCTATTTTTAATCCATGGACCCTCCATTGTGCAAGGTATGTTTAATACAATGTTGAAATATTTAAATATTTGTTTTCTTATTCATAATTCTTATTCTGTATTCTGTATAATTTGCTGTCTGGGATGCATTAACATCCTGAGTTAAACTGATGAAACATTTTTTCAGGGAAAACTACTCTACAAACAAAAAATAGCTAAAAATGCTTAAGGGATCAATGTTTATATTTATTTATCCATATATATATATCCAACTATCCAGTAGTATTTATAATTCTAAGTTAATTGTTGGCCAACAAAAACAACAATGAAGGTTATTTTAAATGAATGAATAATTAGGATGACAGTATCACATTTAAAAAGATGAGTTTACACAAATAATAATAATTTAAAAAAAGAAAACACTCTAATATACACAGCCGAGTCAAAATAACAGAGGCTCGAATTGGTGAATCATTTTTGGGAATCTCTTTATTTAATCAACCACTTGAACAGACCGATTTACTAATGCATCGGACTCTCTAACGCTATATAGGAAGGTATAGGGGCACGTTTAGGCCGAACCGATTCACTAGAATGAATCTGAATTGCCATGCTTACAAATGTGAGACAATTTAGGTAAGTGCATATATTTTATCCAAAATAAAAAAAAAAACCCCAGCTATATAGCGTTTGTACGCGCTACAAGACTTCTCGTTGGATAAAGTAGCTATTTATACTGGATGATCTACATTATCATTCTACTGTCAGGTCACTGAAAAAGTTAGCGCTGTTGCAACTTTAGTTTGTAATGCCCCAACAAAATGAGGCTATTTCAAATTTTACTAGGCATCGCATGAGGTTCAGATGTTCTACACAGTAGCTCCTAAAACCATAAACAGAGTTACTCATTGATAAGTTATTCCTTGCAAAAGTGAGATTTTTTTTACCCATAAATTCCATTGAAAACTTAAGTCAGGGTCATGGTCATTAAGATTTCATTTAACACCAACCTTAAGGTTCGCGTCTGGCATTTTTCCTGACTCAAGAAATGTATGCTAATATGTAATAAGCTGGACCTGAGCATTGCCCAACTCTCAAACCATCAACAACACTTTCAAAAATGTTATTTATTTAGACATATTTTAATTTTTGACTCTATGGACACATTATATACCGTCATATGTCCAATTGGCACAAGTGGCAAGTGATGTTTTGTCAAATTAACCCATAATTCTCTGACCAGGTCAGTGCATCAGTGGTCAGTTCCAGTGTAGTAATGGTCAATGTATAAATCAAAACTGGAGGTGTGATGGAACAAAGGATTGCACGGATGACTCAGATGAACTGAACTGTCGTGAGTATCGCTGGGTGAACACTGACTTGTTGGATTGACCCATGACAATGTCATGTCAAAGCATCTGCCAAATGCATGAATGTAATGCACTTTATTATTATGCACAGGAAATATTTTCATACATCTTCTCATTGTATTTTCAGCAATATCAACTTGTAGCTCTGTTGAGTTCAAGTGCCTGACAGGAGGGGAGTGTATTCCTCAAGCGTTTGTATGTGATGGAGAGCTGGACTGCACCGATGGCTCCGATGAGCAAAGAGCCTGCAGTATGTCTACATGTGCCTTAAATGACTGAAATAATACAGTTAATTCACCAATTAAAATGGGATTATTAACATGACCCTACTGTTTGTTTTCTAAGGTGGTCAGACATGTAGCCCAAACCAGTTCACTTGTCGAGAAGGGCAGTGCATTCCCAAACAATACAGATGTGACCATGTATCAGATTGTGTGGACAACTCGGATGAGAACAACTGCAGTAAGAATGTTTCTTTATATTGTAAAATACCTATTTATCAGTATATAGTAATTTTGAAAAATCTGTCATCTGTCACATTCAGAATATTTATATACAAAATAAGTAAATAAAAATACTAAATTCTATACATTATATAAAATCGAATACATACAGTTTCGGTCAAAAAATTACATAGCTCTTGCAGAATCTGCAAAATGTTTATTATTTTAACAAAATAAGTGGGATCATACAAAATGAATGTTATTTTTTATTTCGTACAGTCCTGAATAAGATGTTTTACATAAAAGATGTTTACAAAATATTGTCCACAAGACAAAATAATAGTTGAATTTATAAAAATGACCATGTTTACATATGCTTTTATGCATTAGAACGTTGGGCAGTTTAACTGCTCAGGAAAAACAAGGGGCTCATGAACAACCATCACAAAACAAAACAAAAAACAGCCGTGGTTCTTCGAGGTAACGACACAGTTTTAATCAAGGGTATGTAAACTTTTGAACAGGGTCATTTTGTCTTGTGGACTATATGTAAGTCAAGTCAAGTAAAGTAACCTTTATTTATATTGCGCATTTTACAAAACAGATTGTTTCAAAGCAGCTTTACAGTGATAACAGGAAAATAATGCAACAAAGTTTGTTTCTAGAAGAAAATAGCGTCATAGTCCAGCTTAAGTAAGTTCAGTGATGGTTATTTTTTGTTGTAAAGTATATGTAAGTATCCTTTATGTAAAATATCTTATTCAGGACAGTACTACTAAATAAATAAAAAAACATTTATTTTGAATGATCCCTCTTATTTTGTTAACATTTTGCAGATTCTGCATGGTGTATGTAAACTTTTGAACACAATATTAGTTGACTAAATTAAATAAAATGCAAATATAAAAAAAACAAATGAGGCTCAAACATCTGTTTAGTAACAAACGTGCATGTTTATTTTAGCACTTCCATCATGGAAACAAAATAATGCAGCCTAGACCTATAAAACATTTAAATAAATATGGTGGCAGTAAGAACATCTCTTTCTACTGTACAATGAAAAGAAATTTGCCATTTACTATTCTTCAGTAGCAATACAGACTCTTACTGACCAATATATATAGAAGCTTAAAAATTCTCATAAAGTTAGAAAATGAAAAGTATTATTTCAATAAATATATTTTTTTAATAATCTAACATATACAACATATACTTGTTAATGATATTATTTGATCCAGAATGAACTTCAAAAAATAAAATTCATTGCAAACAGGCCTCTGATGAATGTTACAAAGGTCTTTAGCAATGTTATCTTTACAAGACAAAAGGCATATGACCACTTTTAATTGTACAATACACATTAAAATCTCAAGTTAAATCAGTTACCATTTTAATATGGTATGCTGGTGGTGGGTAATGAAAAAAATTATCAGGTTTTGGAATGCCAATAAAATGCATCACATTTCCTCTTACTGAATCCAGATTACCCAGCCTGCACAGAGAAGACATGTGCCAACGGTGCTTGCTATAACGACACTCAGCACTGTGATGGGATACTAGATTGTCGAGATGGATCAGATGAATCCAACTGCAGTGAGTGAGAGTGTACTATCAATCAAAGACGCCAGTAAAGCATGTTTAGATTAATATTCAACATTTGACCACCCTTCCATATTTTTTGTCTTTCTTCCCTGAAACAGCGAGGCGTTGTCAGTCGCATCAGTTTGAATGTGTCAGTGGATACTGCATCCCGATGCCCTTCGTCTGTGATCACTGGGATGACTGTGGCGACAACAGTGATGAGCAAAACTGTGGTGGGTCCCACAAAACACCTCACCTATTCTACCAAAGCTACTGGCATTAAAGAAAGTTAATAGTCAAAATATACATTAGGTCATTAATACAAGTACCAAAATTACCTTGTTTTTGGTATGTGCTGATACCATGATTTTTGGACATGCTAGTACCATGTACTTTTGACTACCATGTAAGTACCATAGTACATAGCTAACTTATAGTTCCCTTTCGTTGTCACTCCGAGTTACGTCGGATGACGACGAATGGGGTTTCGCTTAGAAAGCCTATCAGCTTCGAGTATTACAAAACGAGCCTATGGCAAAGAAATGCCATGGGTCTGCGGAATTTGCATGATGTAACTCCGCCCCACCTCGTGGGTATAAAAGGAGGAAGTCCGCAACAGCAGTTTATGTTTTCGCTTCGGAGCCAAGTTTATTCTTCTCTTCACAAGCCATCTCTGAATTGTCAGCTTCACGAACGAGTGCCTCGAGTGTTGGTGTGACGGCGATCTACGGCGAGAGCGTGCTTCCTGCTGATCTGCTGCAGTGATTTGCCAGTCGGCGCGTTTCTCCCCGGGCGCTTCAACACTTGAGTTTTCTCACTAAAAGAGCTTACACACGGCACGTCTTTTTAAAGATGCCTCGCCCGTGTACTTCTGGTTGCGGCAGATTGGTATCGGACTCTGATGGGCACGAGCGTTGCATAGTATGTTTGGGCATTGATCATGCTAGAGCAGCGCTCGTGGATGACTCATGTTTTCTCTGTAGGAACATGACCATCGCGTCATTACGGTCGAGACTCGATGAACTCGCAAGAGTGAGAATCCCCTCATCCACCCCCCGCCCTGCGGCTGGTGGCCAGGGTGACCTGAGGGTGACGGTCTGGAACAAGGCGCCGACTATGTGTCCGCGACCCCAGCCCCCCTCTTCAATGACGGTGCCCGCTAGTGAACTGCCGATTCCCGCGGGTCTACCCTCTGGTGGCCCGCGTGTTTCGGTTGAAGCTACAGAGGATGATGCCATGTCTGTTGCTGCATCACTAGGTGGGTTTGATTCTTCTGGAAGTGAGGGCTCGTCACAGCTGCCACCTTCCGGTGTGCATACGGCTGTGCTCGAGTCTGATCCGGAGATGACGGCCATGCTTTCCCGGGCAGCCACGAGCATCGGGCTTGAGTGGAGGCCTCCACCCTGTCCTGAGCGCTCGCGGCTGGACGATTGGTTTTTGGGTAAGGCCGCCGACCCTCGTCCTCGGCAAACCCCAATACCTTTCTTCCCGGATGTGCATGATGAGATCTCGAAGTCCTGGAAGACCCCGTTGTCTTCCCGTGACCGCTCGTTGGTCTCATCCGCCTTTCCTCCCCTCGATGATGCAGCCGCCCGTGGGTACACTGGGCTCCCCCCGGTTGAACGCTTTGAACTTGAACTTTGCCCAACAGTTTTCAACCGCCCAGAAACAGACCGAGGCCATAAAACACATTCTGCCCCGCCGGCCAGCTGCTGCCTCCACCCAGCCGACCGGGCAGACGCCTCGTCCTGTTTCCCGCCGAGGGCGCCCTCCTGCGGCTCCCGCCCCTCCCGCCCGGCCCACGCAGCAGCCTCCACCCCGGGCCGGTCGCGGAGGAAGCCGTAAGAAGGCGCCACAGCCCTCTCCCGCCCCGCCCCCCGCTAAACGCCGGGCCAAGCGGCGCTCCTGAGACGGGCTGCTCAGGGAAGATGGTCGTTTTTCAGGAGATGGTAGCAGGACCACTCCTTCCCCCGGTGGAGGGCCAGGGGAGAATCTTTTGTTCTCCGCTCCCCGCTGCTCACCCACGGGTGGGCAGCACCCTAAAGTGGTTAAAGACAGAAACGACCCTCTCTTCCCTGAGCTCACAGAGTTCTCGGGCGACACAGAGCGCCGCCCACAAGCCGTGCTCTCCTCGCCCCCCTCTGTCCCAGAGGCGGTTGACAAGGCGTGCCGTCCACGGACCGCGTCGCCCCTGTCCCCCTCTGTCGCCAGACCCCTGGCAGAGCAGGCCCCCGCGGGACAACCAGCCTGGTCCTCCCCTGGCCCCCTCTGTCAGGGCGCGGTTGCTAACTGTGCCCCCACACCGGGCCGCTATGCCGTCCACGTCTGGGCCAGTTACTCCGCTTCGCTGCCCCTCCGGGGGGACGCCTGTTGTCCGCTTGATCCCGCTGGTTCAGTTCCTGGGAGCCTGGTTAGAGCTTCCCCGTCTGTCCCGCTGGATCGCGCGCACCATCAGGCTCGGCTATGCGATTCAGTTCGCACGGTCTCCTCCCCGCTTCAGGGGAGTCCGCTCCACTTTGGTCGGTGGCAATGCCCCTATCATGAGAGCAGAGATTGCCACCCTGCTGGCGAAGGGTGCAATCGAGACTGTCCCTCCAGCCGAGATGAGGTCCGGGTTCTACAGCCCCTACTTCATTGTCCCCAAGAAAACCGGTGGGTTACGGCCAATCCTGGACTTGCGCGTGCTGAACCGCTCCCTTCACAGGCTGCCGTTCAAGATGCTCTCCGCCAAACGCGTTCTCGAATGCGTGTGGCCCCAGGATTGGTTTGCAGCGATCGATCTGAAGGACGCCTACTTTCATGTCTCCATTCTTCCTCGACACAGACCGTTCCTACGGTTTGCTTTCGAGGGGCAGGCATACCAGTACGCGGTTCTCCCTTTCGGGCTAGCCCTGTCTCCTCGCACCTTCACGAAGGTCGTCGAGGCTGCCCTTGTTCCCCTTCGGGAACACGGGGTTCGCATCCTGAGTTATATCGACGACTGGCTGATCCTAGCTCACTCTCGAGATCAGGTTTGCGAACACAGGGACCTAGTGCTCCGGCACCTAGCTCGTCTGGGCCTTCGGGTCAACTGGGAGAAGAGCAAACTTTGCCCCGTGCAGAGGATCTCTTTTCTCGGTATGGACATCGACTCGGTCGCCATGTCCGCGCAGCTTACGAGCGAGCGCGCACAGTCACTGCTGACTTGCCTGAGACATCTCAGGAGCAAGAATGCGGTTCCACTGAAACATTTTCAGAGGCTCCTGGGGCATATGGCATCTGCAGCCGCGGTCACGCCGCTCGGATTGCTTCATATGAGACCGCTTCAGCTTTGGCTTCGCGACCGAGTCCCGAGGTGGGCATGGCATCAAGGCACGCTCCGGGTACCAGTTACTCCGACCTGCCGTCAGTTCCTCACCCCGTGGTCGAACCTCAGTTTTCTCAGGGCGGGTGTCCCCCTGGAACGAGCTTCCCAGCATGTTGTGGTCTCCACGGATGCCTCCACCACGGGCTGGGGCGCCATGTGCAATGGACATGCTGCTGCGGGCTCCTGGACAGGACCCCAGCGGCTATGGCATGTCAATTGCCTCGAGTTGTTGGCAGTACACCTTGCCCTGCACCGCTTCCGGGCGTTGCTCAGGGGTCAACACGTACTAGTCCGCTCAGACAATACCGCTACTGTAGCGTACATCAACCATCAAGGTGGTCTACGCTCCCGCCGTATGTCACAACTCGCCCCCCACCTCCTTCTATGGAGTCAGAAGCATCTGAGGTCGCTTCGAGCCATTTTCATTCCCGGAGCCCTGAACTGTGCAGCCGACGAGCTCTCACGGCTTCAGCCCCTCCCTGGAGAATGGCGACTCCATCCCCAGTCGGTTCAGCTGATTTGGGACCAGTTCGGGGACGCACAGATAGATCTGTTTGCCTCTCACGACTCGACCCATTGCGCCCTGTATTTTTCCCTGACCGAGGGCACGCTCGGCACGGATGCACTGGCGCACAGCTGGCCGCCGGGCCGCAAATATGCGTTTCCCCCAGTGAGCCTTCTTGCGCAGACCTTGCGCAAGGTCAGGGAGGACGAGGAGCAGGTCATTTTGGTCGCGCCGTATTGGCCTGGCCGGACCTGGTTCCCCGAACTTGCACTCCTCGCGACAGCACCTCCCTGGCCCATTCCTCTGAGGAAGGACCTTCTTTCTCAGGGACGGGGCACCCTGTGGCACCCTCGCCCCGATCTCTGGAGCCTCCACGTGTGGCTCCTGGACGGCTCGAGGTAGGTTTGAGTACCCTTCCACCAGCGGTGGCGGCTACCATCACTTCCGCTAGAGCGTCGTCCACAAGACACGTCTACGCGTTGAAGTGGAACCTCTTCGTCGTCTGGTGCTCTTCTCACCGAGAAGACCCCCGGAGATGCTCGATCAGCGTTGTGCTTTCCTTCCTTCAGCAGGGGTTGGAGCGAAGGCTGTCTCCCTCCACCCTTAAGGTCTATGTTGCCGCCATTGCCGCACACCATGACCTAGTCGAAGGTAAGTCGGTAGGGAAGCACGACCTGGTCATCAGGTTCCTGAGAGGAGCGAGGAGACTCTCAGTGGTTCTAACTGCCCTGAAGAGTGCTCCCTTTGAGCCCCTGCAGTCAGTCGAGCTTAAGTTCCTGTCAATGAAGACAGCGCTCCTGGTTGCACTGGCCTCCATCAAGAGGGTAGGGGACCTGCACGCATTCTCCGTCGACGAAGCGTGCCTGGAATTCGGACCGGCTTTCTCTCACGTGATCCTGAGACCCCGGCCCGGATATGTGCCCAAGGTTCCTACCACTCCCTTTCGGGACCAGGTGGTGAACCTGCAAGCGCTGCCCCCGGAGGAGACAGACCCAGCCTTGGCACTGCTCTGTCCAGTACGCGCTCTTCGCGCCTATGTAGACAGGACGCGGTGTTTCAGGACCTCAGACCAGCTCTTTGTCTGTTATGGTGGGAAGCTGAAGGGAAAGGCTCTCTCCAAGCAAAGGTTGTCTCACTGGATAGTGGATGCCATTGCCTTGGCTTACCAGCAGCAAGGTTGACCGTGCCCCCTTGGTGTGACGGCCCACTCCACCCGGAGTGTGGCATCCTCTTGGGCTCTAGCGCATGGCGCCTCGCTAACAGACATCTGCAGAGCTGCAGGCTGGGCGACACCTAACACATTCGCCAGATTCTATAATCTCCGAGTGGAGCCAGTGTCCTCTCATGTACTCGCTTCAACTAACTAGTACCGGACCTGCTCAGGTGTCTTCGCTTGCTCGCCATTCCACTCCTCGGACTGGATACGTGCGATATTCTCCTCAGGTGAGCTTTTCCGAAAGCCCTGAGTTCCTCCAGCACTCCTGACGTCGGCGCCAGTGTCTCTTGCCTGCGCGTCGGCTAGGTGCCTCCCGTGTGCATGGTCCCTCCCCTGAGCGACCCCCACATGTGTATTTCCACTGTAAGCCTCTCTGAGCATGTGTCTTTCCCTTGGCAAGCCACCTTGCCACCCCTGGGGTTGAAATATTCCACCTGCGGCTGGACACACCAGTGTTCTCCATATGTTTCCTTCGGGCCATATGTGTATTCTCTAAGTCCCCCCCCTCTGGGTTGGCATTAATTGCATACTTCCCCTAGCTTGGGATATGCTTCCCAGTGGTATTCCTGTGTTAAATGGAGTCCTTCGTCCAGTCTATGACAGGGATCTCGATTTACGCAGGGCACTGGAAGACAGCTGAGAAGGTGGCGTATCCGACGTAACTCGGAGTGACAACGAAAGGGAACGTCTCGGTTACGTATGTAACCCTCATTCCCTGAGTAGGGAACGGAGACGTTACGTCTGCTTGCCACTTTCCGCTGTACCGCGGGGATCGCCTGAGCTCAGTCTTGGCTCCTCAGCGAAGAAACATAAACTGCTGTTGCGACCTTCCTCCTTTTATACCCACGAGGTGGGGCGGAGTTACGTCATGCAAATTCCGCAGACCCATGGCATTTCTTTGCCATAGGCTCGTTTTGTAATACTCGAAGCTGATAGGCTTTCTAAGCGAAACCCCATTCGTCGTCATCCGACGTAACGTCTCCGTTCCCTACTCAGGGAACGAGGGTTACATACGTAACCGAGACGTTTTTTTCTGCCACATAAAGCACTTCTGTGTTGTCTTCTTTGCCAGAGTATCGGACCTGTGCTGGGCCAGAGTTCGCCTGCAGTAATGGCCGCTGTATGCCTCAGCAGTGGGTGTGTGATGGCATCAACGACTGTGGAGACTTTAGCGATGAAAATGGATGTGGTGAGATTGACTGCTCCTCTCTCCTGTCAATATGCAACAGATTCAATCACATCTATTATATTGTAAAAAACATAGGATTAATTAGTTAAACCTAAATGCTGAGGATTTCATACTTTCAGACCCAGGTATCCGAGACTGTTACCCTGGTGAATGGCCCTGTCCTGGCTCTTCGATGTGTGTGCCCATAAACAAAGTGTGTGACGAACACCCTGACTGCCCTGGTGGAACAGATGAAAGCAACACTACAGCACATCTGACCTGCGGTAAATAAAAGACATTAAATATTTTTTTTTTTACATAATTATTATTAGTAATAATAATAATAATTATTATATATATAATTATAGTTGTGGGTAGGGTTATTACCCTTACGAAAAAGAAGTATACTTCAATTTCATTATATTTAAGTATACTTAAGTAAAGTTAAAGTATACATTTTAAGTATATTTAATGTAGTAAGTATACTAATATACTATTGTTATACTAATATTTAACAATCTCCATTGTTAAAAGCGCTATATAAATGAAGATGAATATCAGTGTACTAGTAGTATACTTGTAAGTGTACTATTTAAATACTACTTTCTTGGGACACTTTTTAATATATAAAAGTATACGTTTAACTGTACTGTAAGGTCTTGTACTCCTGGAATGTCAAGACAGCAGCAGAAAATTGAAGGGTTAGTTAGAGAAAGGAGACAATGGTGAGGAAGCAATGGAAAAGAGCAGAACAAAGTCAGAAGGAGGGACTCAATCTCTTACAAAGGGCCATAAAAGATAAGCTTGCAACATTACGCAGAGCTGAGCGCCTACAGAAACGCTACAAAAAGAAGGAGCGTGCGAGGGCTAATTTCTATAAAGACCCATTCAAATTCGTAAAGAAGTTATTCACCAGTGAGAAGAATGGCACTTTAAAAGCATCTAGGGTTGAGCTAGAGAGATATTTGGAGGAAACGCATACAGATGCAAAAAGGCATGAGCCTATGTCAATTCCGTCAGACATCCCACCTATCAATCCACCAGAATACCAAATGGAGGTCTGTGCACCTAAGTGGAAAGAGATAGAGCAGGCTGTGAGAAAGGCAAGGGCTTCATCATCTCCAGGGCCTAATGGAGTTCCATACAGAGTGTACAAGAGTGCTTCAGTTCTACGAATTCTTCGGAAATTGATAAAAGTGGCATGGGAAAAGCAGGTTGTACCTAGAGCATGGTGCCGAGCAGGTGGAGTCTTTATACCCAAAGAAAAAGATGCTACAAGCATCAGTCAGTTTCGTCCTATTTCACTATTAAACGTCGAAGGTAAGATTTTCTTCAGCATTATTACTCAGAGATTGTCAACCTACCTATTAAAGAATGGCTTCATTGACACTTCAGTTCAAAAAGCGGGCATTCCAGGGTTCTCAGGATGCTTAGAACACATCAATGTTATCTGGCAACGAATTCAATCAGCTAAAAAGGAGAAGGCGGCATGGACAGTGCCACATGAGGTTCTTTGGGCAGCATTTGATTTTTCAGGGTACCGATGTCGATAACAAATTTAGTGAAAGCCTATTTTGGAGATTTGCAATTGACCCTTCGCTAAGCCCCGCCCTCCTTAGTTACTGTTGCTACGCCTGTCAAGCTTTCGCGTCTAGCACGTCTATTACAGTGTGTATGCACTGGTGTCAGACATTCCCAATGAGATAATTAGTCATTTTTGGCGAACATGTGAAATATCTGAGAGAGCAAGACAAAAGGGACTGCAGTATGCATTCGAGGGATATATCCACGACATAATATGCAACCGATTAGAGAATAATTTCATAAAAATTGAAGCTAAAGCCTATAGTCGCAGCAGCCGCCGCCTCATACGCTGACCATTCAAATGGGAAACACACAAATTGAGGAACAGCTGTGTTCGTGCACAGCAGGTTAAGTGAAATGTGAAACTAATCTAATAATTATAAATCAAAAAGTTTATCCATAAATCTTGTGGAATAACACTAACACCGGGAGAGCCGCGATCGGATTGGGTTAAAGTTACTCCGTCAGGGGTAACTTAGTAGGCCGTCGATTAACAAAATGCTGAAATATATTTTAAAGTATGCCAGTGAGCCTCCGTTTTGTCTTTAAACGTCTTATTTTACGTTAAAACATGTGCATTATGAACAAAGAACCGTAATTATTTCCAACTTCCAAGGAATAGGTGTTTTTGTTAATCCTGTTGACATTTAGTTGTGAATGGGGTCTCCCACACTGCTTGATCCATGCACATCATTTCTCCCCTTGGCTTTTAGATTTTCGGGAAGAAAAAAAAATCCACTCCTCTGTTCAAACTTTTAGGATACCGGGTATCAGATTTGCACAATCCATACGCACAACGCTTCGGCATGTTTCCCTCGCTCGAAAGCTTGCCAGACCTCCCGCGCCTAGTTACGGTTGCTAAGACACGATTGGCCAGTGGCGGTTTTCGGGCATGGCTTAGCGAAGGGTCAATTTAGTTTCTCAACTCCAGAATTCAGCACTACGTGGCAATGCTTAGAGGTTGGAATAATGGCAGGATGCACCATTTCTCCACTGGCTTTTACCATGGCAATGGAAGTAATCATTATGTCATCAAAATGGGTAGTAGGAGGAGAGCGCTTGGCTTCTGGGATGCGACTACCACCAATCAGAGCATACATGGATGACATGACAACTATGACTACAACAGTAGCCTGCACTAATCGGTTATTGCAGGGGTTCTCAAACTTTTTGGGACCAGGGACCCCTTAGAGCGGAGAAAAATTTCCAAGGACCCCCTCATAACAATAACTGTCTGTGATTAATATGCTTAAAACTATTTGTACTCTTAAATGCCATTGGAATTATTTGCATTGTAATCTTGTTCACCCTAAAAACTTAAGACCTGTTTTATAGAACAGAAACACGTCAGTTTAAATCATGTTAATACCACTTATATACTTGTAAACAGTGGGTCTTTTATTCAAATTGCATTTGGACTCAATAGCATTTACACTAACTAATTTATCTTAAAAGCTTTCATAAAATCAACAGCAAGACAGCAAGCACAGGCTTGTTCTAATAAAACCAAACATTAAAATTCCCTAAAATTAAAACATTAACATTTTACATTAAAATAATAGTTCACCCAAAATGAAAATTCTGTCATCATTTACTCACCCTCAAGTTTTTCCAAACCTGAATGAGTTTCTTTCTCCTGCTGAACACAAAAGAAGATATTTTGAAGGATGTCGGTAACCAAACAGTTGATGGACCCCATTCACTTCCATAAGTTTTTTAAAAAAAGTACCAGAAACTGTTTGGTTACCCACATTCTTCAAAATTCCTTCAAAATCTTCTTTTGTGTTCAGCAGGAGAAAGATACTCATTCAGGTTTGGAATAACTTGAGGGTGAGCAAATGATGACACACTTTTTATTTTTTTTGGCTGAACCATCCATTTAAAATAACATTTAAATTATGTAATGTTACTTTACGTGCACCAACTTTAAAATAATGAACTCATTGC
The DNA here is from genome assembly GCA_026230005.1 of Gila orcuttii. Taxonomy (NCBI): domain Eukaryota; kingdom Metazoa; phylum Chordata; class Actinopteri; order Cypriniformes; family Leuciscidae; genus Gila; species Gila orcuttii. The sequence continues at coordinate 20,976,562 of JAPDVR010000017.1, forward strand.
ACCTTATATCAATGGCAGAACAATCAACAAATCATAACAGAATTAACACTGTTGCAGAACACATCCTAGTAATTAAGTTAAACCAAACTTTTATTTTGGCGGGTTGTAGTGAATAAAAGTTTTGTATTGTTATTATTTATGTAGGCCCAGGGGCGGAATGTTTTTAGTAAAGCCCCGAATATTTTGCTACCTTGTCTTTCTCATAGAGCAAAACAATTAATCAGAAAAACAAATGTGAATAAGATTACAGCTGCCTTGATTACCTAATCATGAAAAGTGCATATTACAGTTTTATTTATATTTTTCCCTTTGCATTAAAGGTACTTACAACGTGCTTTTGTAGCGTTGAGCATTGTAGCCAATCACAGACATGTCTGTTGCACGCATCGGCCAATCAGAGGCGTTTAAACGAGTCGCTCTGCTGTCAGTGCTGAAGATGTGTTTTGCGCGAGCTCACCAAGTTCAACACTTTTCGCAAACCTGTCATTATTATTGGCAATAACCTTAAGATGCAATAAGAGATTCACTGCAATGTATTTGATATTCTTGATGCTGCTCTGATTCACTCCATTACGCACTGCTCTGTTTGTTGGATGACTAAAAGTTCAGCGGTCTAGCTCATCAATGTCAAAATGATTAAAGAAGGCGGGGCTTACCGTTCACAGAAGGATGTTAACAGTGAACGAACGCCTGGTAAAATGTAAGTAGATAAAGATTTAATATTTGACAACTGTAATTATTTGACTGATACAATAAGCCTTTATTTTTCTTTATTCCCTTAAATCTCTTTTATAATCAATTCATTAATTTCAATAAAAATACCCAATTTTTGTATCAAATTAAATGCTGAAACGTTCTCAAAGTGACTCATAGCAGCTCTGGAGATGACGCTCTTGTGTAAAGGCAAAAGGCTCATTCATTTTTACTAGGCCTATGCCGCCTATCAATGAGAATGAAAGCCCGTGTCCGCCATATAAAACTATAAAAAAGGTAGGCTAATTGTGACTTTTTAATCTCACAATTCTGACTTTAAAGTCACAATTACCTTTTCTTTTTTGTATTCAGTGGCGAAACGGGCTTCCATTGCAAATGACATAGGCAAGCTACTAAACGTCTTAAACAATATTCATTTAAAACATTTTAAATAAACTGACGGATAAAAAAAAAGAACTGAAAAATTTAAACCTAGCCTCTTAACTTTGATTTTACAACTAGGCTAAGCTAGTGTATATTCGCGGATTCACTCTTCTCTCTGGATGCGCGCATGTTTGTGGGGGGAGAGAAAGAGAGAGCAGGTGCGCTCTGCCAAGAATTTCCCCGATGGTCTGACTGGATTCCACGATTCCGTTCATAGGGCTCTAAAATTATTTCGCGGACCCCACTTTGAGAACAACTGGGTTATTGGGTAAGTTAACCGATAACATTGAATGGGCACGAATGCAATTTAAGCCCTCTAAATCAAGGAGCATCTCGATAATTAAAGGCAAGGTAGTAGATAAAACATTAATGGTGAAGCAATACCAACAGTTTCTGAGAAGCCAGTGAAGAGTCTTGGGAGATGGTACGATGGGGATCTTAAGGACACAGTTCGAGTGGGAGAAGTTAGACGACAAGCAGTGGAAGGGTTGAAGAGCATAAACAGCTGCGCTCTACCAGGCAAACTAAAGCTCTGGTGCTTTCAGTTTGGTCTACTGCCGAGGTTGCTGTGGCCACTGACTGTGTACAAGGTTTCTTTGACAACAGTGGATAAGCTGGAAGCGTTAATAAGTTCATATATCAGGAAATGGTTGGGAGTTCCACGCTGCCTCAGCAGAGTGGGACTTTATAGTAAAGGAATATTGCAGCTGCCAGTCTCTGCTTTAACCGAGGAGTTTAAGTGCGCCAAGGTCAGACTGGAAATTACCTTTGTAGAATCACGCGACAAATGTGTAAGGGAGGCAGCACCTGTACTGGTAAAAAACTGGTAGAAAGTGGTCAGCAAAGAAATCTGTGGAAGAGGCAAAGGCTGCCCTTCAAATTGGTGATATCGTGGGACACGTACAGCATTAAAGAGGGGGTTTTGGGCTCAGTTTAGCTCCTCCTAAATGGCACAAGGCAGCCCCAGCTCAAAGGAGGAAGCTGGTAGTCAATGAGGTGAGAAAGCAGGAGGAGAGGATGAGGTGTATAAAGGCCATTTCCCAGGCCAAGCAGGGAGAGTGGATGAGATGGGAGAGTGTGGAACAACGCAAGATGGGCTGGCAAGACCTTTGGTCAATGGAAGAGAGTAGGATCAGTTTCCTTATCAGGTCAACATATGATGTTCTCCCATCACCACAGAACCTAAACCTCTGGATAGGAGAGGATCCCTCTTGTCCTTTGTGTTCATCACCTGCCACATTAAGGCACATTTTGACAGGATGTAAGGTGGCTCTTAGCCAGGGTCGGTTTACTTGGCGCCATGACCAAGTACTCCGATGTTTGGCTTTAGCATTGGAAGACAAGCTTAACATGACCAATAAGTTGCCACCTGTTCTAGCAAAACATTACACACAGAAGAAAATATTCCTCCGCCCAGGCGAGCAACCACCAGGAAAAGGTGTTAAAACCAATTCTCGCCCAGGATAACTGGAAGCTGCTAGGGACTGGAAAATGCTGGCTGATCTTGATCAACGGCTTATTTTACCACCTGAAATTGCCACCACTAACCTCCGACCAGATATTGTTTTATGGTCTGGATCAGCACGCATTGTTCAACTGATAGAGCTAACAGTGCCATGGGAGGATGCTGTAGATGAGGCATATGAGAGGAAGAAACTGCGGTATGCTCACCTGGCCACTGAAGCAGAACAGCGAGGATGGAGAGTCTGGGTTTATCCAGTGGAAGTGGGTTGTCGAGGATTTGTGGCACACTCCACAACCCGGTTCCTCAGAGACGTCGGATTCAGTGGCCAAGAGTTGCGTCGCACAGTAAAGAACTTATCTGAAGCAGCAGAGAGGAGCAGCAACTGGCTGTGGTTGAGACGGAAAGATTCTAGCTGGCTGTGTACAGGCCGCCACGCTACGGTTTCGAAGAATTCTTGAAAAACTTGAAGAGTCAGTTGGTTTATTTGTATAGCTTGCATAGTAATTACAGTTATTACGTTCCTGTGTATTTTGCGTGAATGAGGATTGGTGTTTGGACAAATATTGTGTTTTGCGGTAGTATGCCATACGGAAACGTTGCCACTGACCTGCTTTAACGCCGGCAGTGGGGCTCGACAGCCTTAGTCAAACGGGTTGGCGCGTATGGTCGGGTTGCGGAGAGAGAGATTGTGGTTTGGTCACATGTGAACTACGAGGAAGGAGCAACCTCAGCAGCAGGAAGGATGTAAAGGTTAGTAAGCTGGGCTGAGTTGAGTGGGGGACGGAGGGGGGTGACTCTGGGACGCCAGAGTCACTGTCGAGCCCTCTTGAGGTGTCGTGGGCTAGTCGACGAAACACCGAGGACGGAAGGTGCCCACTTGAAGACCCTAGAGATGTCCCCTACTCAGCTCAATCCAGACGGTTGTCATGGGGAGACCACACTGTGGTTGCAGCTGTTGTGTGTGCTGATGCGCAAATACACTGCAGCTATTAACACCAGACAGAAGGAGATTCACATCACCATATGGAAAGAAGTGTAAATGGATGGAGAAGTATAGATTACTGTAAAGCTACGTCTTAGTTGGTGCTTATCTTGGCGAAAGCCGAGTACAAATCAGCATGAAGTTTTAACATATACTCTCGTGTAATGGAAATCATAAGTGTAACAGTAGTAAACATAAAGTGAACAACTAGTTCACAACTACGTTTCTCATTTGTACTGGATCTGTACTAGTGAACATATAAGTATACTAGTAGTACATTTTTTAGTTTATGAAAGTACACTTTGAAGTGAATACTACTAGTTTAGTAGTTTTATACCATAAGTATACTTGTAAGTTTTCTTTAAAGGTGCTCTAAGCGATGTCACGCGTTTTTTAGGCCAAAACATTTTTTGTCACATACAGCAAACATCTCTTCACTATCCGCTAGCTCCCTGAACACACTGTAAAAAAACGCGGTCTCTGCAGACACCCCAGGCTCCACAAACGGCAACAAAATCAAACTGGGCTAACCCACCACAAAACATAACAAACTGTTCCAGCCAATAACCGACAAGAAGGATTTGGGGGTGGGGTTTGGGGGGTTAGTGCACTGATGAGGAGGAGGGAGGGTCTAGCTAGCCTCTGTTCCCTTTCAAAGGAACTCGCGCTGCGTCGAGAATCGACACATTGGGGAATGCCTTTGGCATGAAGCGTCTGAAGTCAACTATTCAATCTTGATTGGCGTAGCCAAATCACGTCACTTGTGACGTCGCATGTGACGTCGATGTGGAAGCTATAAAAGGACACCGGATCATAACAGCGTCAGCTTCTGGTCTTCAGCAAGCCTTCTGTGTCAACCTGTTTGTCTTATTTGGTGTTGTCTGTCACTCTGATATATATATATTATGGCGAACAACAAGGAGAAACTATTCAGTCAGTGCCGCGCGTCCCTTTGCCCGCGTTATTTAAGCGAGGGTGACACACACTCACTCTGTGTAGTTTGTCTGGGAGTGGAGCATGCACAGGTAGCGCTCGAGGGCGCTGTCTGTGCAAACTGTTTTTTATATGAAAGAGGTCCGCTCCCGTTTGAGCCTGTTCAATCAAATAGATCAGGCTCGCGTTTCCAGTGCATCAGGTCTCGCGGCTGTCGAGGCAGCGTGCCGCTTGTATGCATAGGATTCGCACGTGGGGCTGGCATATAATACTGAGACGGTTGCGACCCTTTCTCAGTGTCTATTTACCAGCTCCATTGGTCTCGCGCACGGTTCGGAAGCCCGCGCTGCGGCTTCTTCCGACCGTGTTAAAGACCCGGTGTTTGATTTATCTGGCTCCGAGGAGTTAGATATTCTCAACACAGGTTCGCCATATTCCCGTTATTGAGGAGTTGCTGGAGGTTGTAACCAGGGCAGTGGCTAAATTAAATGTTGAATGGCCATTTAATAAGCAGGAAGCGACTAAGAAAAATAAAATGAATGAGCGCTTCCTGCAGACCCAGTCACAGACTTCGTGTCAGAGCCTTCCCTTTTTCACTGATCTCCATACTGAGGTATCGAGATTGTGGGAAAAATCCATGTTCATATTAATTATTTCCCCCCATGTATATATTTACATCCATTAAGGAATCTAATGAGAATGGTTATGAGGTGATGCCTCGGGTAGAGGAATATTTTGCAAAATATTTCTCCCCAACATTGCGTCACCCCTGATAGCTCAGACACTTCCCTCCAAATCTCGTTCATCGAATTTGTTAGGGAAAGCATATATGGCGGTGGGTCAAGCCGGTGCATGCCTACACTATTACTGGCATACCAGGCTGACCTCCTCAAAGAGGTGGATGATAACTGGGAGGTCTCACTCGACGGTGTTACTGAATTTCGTAGAGTGGCTGACTTATCTCTCCGTATTATTAAAGAGACGGCCCGTGCCATTGGCCATTCTATGGCAGCACTAGTCATCTCAGAGAGACATTTATGGCTAAATCGCTTGGGGATCGGGGAGATGGACATGGCCTTCCTTCTCGATGCCCCCCCTTTCGCCTTCTGGCCTCTTTGGCGACACGGCAAGAACCGTTGTCGGGGGCTTCAGGAGGCAGAGCGACAATCAGCTATCCCCAGTTGTCAGTCCAGGCCTCACGGGAACGCCGCCAGCTCCTTATATTTTGAGAAGGTTGCCTCTCGTAACCCCCCCCGCCCCAACCCCCCCCCCCCCCTTCCCCCCCCGTATAACGCCTGGAGCCAGAGGCAACACTATCAGCCGAAGCATTCTAAGCCGATGCTCAGGCCTCTGAGGGCGCTCCCCCCCTCGTGGGCATTATAAAAAATTTGCCCCGCAGAGCCCTCAGGAAGTCGATGTTGCTTCCCGCCGCCAAGTGCGCCTCGGGACGCATCGACTTCCAGCGAATGTATTGTACACAGTGTTCCTCTAACATCTATGGCTCTGACACATTTGCTACCTCTTACGAGGCCTGTAGAGAAAATTATTCGGTTAGTTCCTGCCAGAAAATTGCTTAAGGTCACCGAAAATATTACGACACCTGAGGTCAGTCCTGAGAGACTGATCCCCCTTGTAGATTATTTAGACGCCTGGAAGGGTCTTCAAAATATATCTCAGTGGGTCCTGAATACAGTTGAGAAAGGATATAGAATCCAGTTCCAGTATAGACCACCTAGATTTAGTGGTGTTACTCATACACTGGTATTTCCTGACCAGGATCAGGTGATGGAACAAGAAGTTCAGTCCCTCTTAGCCAAGGAGGCCATAGAATATGTGCCCCCCCCCACCAGAGGGAGTCCGGGTTCTACAGCCGTTACCTTATAGTTCCTGAAAAGGATGGTGGGCTGCGTCACATTATAGATCTTAGGGTATTGAACAAATCTTTAAGTAGATTTAAGTTAAAAATGATACTTATGATACTTAGAGGCAACACTATCAGCCGAAGCATTCTAACAAATCAGATCCGAGGACTGGTTTGTGACGATAGATCTTAAGGATGATTATTTTCATTTTCCATCATCCCACATCATAGGAGGTTCCTTAGATTCGCTTTTGGGGGTAAAGCTTATCAATACAGGGTTCTTCCTTTCGGCCTAGCCTTATCTCCTCGCACCTTTACTAAATGTATGGATGCTGCCCTTGCTCCATTTAGACTTCAGGGGATCCGTATCCTAAATTTTATAGATGACTGGCTCTTTCTGGCTCAGTCAGAAGAACTGGCGATTCAACATCGAGATGTTGTTTTGCGACATCTGAGGTGCTTGGGGTTGAGACTCAAATGTGAAGAAAAGTTCCTTAACTCCTCTTCAGAGGTCTACTTTCTTGGGAGTAGAGTGGGACTCAGTCACGGTGCGGGCACAGTTGTCTCCTGCTCGTGTAAATACTATCTTAACCACAATGAATGGTATTAGGTTAGGCCAGGCCATCACTGTCAAACACTTCCAAGGGGCTTTGGGCCTCATGGCTGCAGATTCCATTGTAATTCCTTTTGGTCTGCTCCATATGAGGGCCTTGCAGTGGTGGCTCAGGACCAAGGGGTTTTCTCCACTGGGGAACCCCTTTCGCATGATCAAAATTACGCGCAGATGCATTCGTTCTCTCGTCATGTGGAAGAAACCATGGTTCCTGTCTCAAGGCCCGGTTCTGGGAGCACCTTGTCGGAGAAAGACTTTGACCACGGATGCATCCCTCACGGGCTGGGGTGCGGTTATGGAGGGCCGTTACACCCGAGGTGCTTGGAAGGACCATCATCTCTCATGGCATTAATCGCTTGGAGATGTTGGCCGTATTCTTTGCCCTGAGGCACTTCCTTGCAGACCTCAGAGGTCATCATGTTCTTGTTAGGACAGACATTATGTCGGTGGTGTCTTATATCAACCGCCAAGGAGGTCTGAAATCGCGCCCTCTCTCTAGACTGGCACATCAGATCCTTCTGTGGTCACAGGATAAATTTCTCTCTGTTAGATCCATTTATATTCCTGGGGTTGATAATGTGGGAGCAGATATCCTGTCGAGGCAGGGGCTGAGGCCCGGGGAATGGCGGCTCCACCCTGAAGTAGTTGAGCTCATACGGATCGCTTAGAGCACCTTTAAGTGAACATAACATCATACTTAAAATGCAAAAATAATATAGAAATAGTAAACTATATGTATACTATGATGTTTCTATTTAGGTATTAATTTTTATACTTGAAATATACCTTTAACTGTACTTTAACTCTGCATTTTAAAAACATTTTATTATAGCTTCATGCATGCTTTTTTTAATCAACACTTGAATATGGGTAAGTTTAGCTGAAAAAAAAACGTCTCAGGTTACGTATGTAACCCTGGTTCCCTGAGAGGGAACGAGACGCTGCGTCGAGACACGGTGGGAACGCCCTGCGTGATTGCGTTGTGAAGCAAGTGTATAATCAGTCCAAATGGAGAGACGAGACGTCATGGGCGGTTGACGTCATCGACCAGGAAACTATAAAGCACACCTGAAAACAGACCGCGACAGCTTCTGATAAGCCTAAAGCAAGTTGATCAGGGCATGCAGGAAGTATGGCAGGGCGAGACCCGATGGGAACCCCATACCCACTACGCCATAATGACAAATGCCCGTTCTGTGTGAAGTCAAAGCGCACACTAAGAAGCAAGCACCCTAGACCCTGGAGTTGAGCCAAGATCCAAGTCATAAAATCTAACAAATGTAAGCGGCGAGGACCAGCCTGCCGCATCACAAATGCCATGAAGGGAAACTCCCGAGATTAATGCCATAGAGGCAGCCATACCCCTCGTAGAATGAGCCTGGACAGCCAAAGTTGAAGGCTGTCCGGCCGCTCCATAAGCAAGTGAGATAGCCTCAACTACCCACTTGCTCATCATCTGTTTATTTTATTTATTTATTTATTTACTCATTTAGCTGACGATTTTATCCAAAGCGACTTACAATTGCTATATTTCAGAGGTCGCACGCCTCTGGAGCAACTAGGGTTTAAGTGTCTTGCTCAGGGACACATTGGTGTCTCACAGTGGATTCAAACCTGGGTCTCTCATACCAAAGGCATGTTTCTTATCCACTGCGCCATCACCACCCCGTACAGATGCAGGGCAACCTATCTTAGGTGACCCGAAGCAGACAAATAATTGTTCTGATATACGCCACTGAGCAGCTCTGTGGACATACGCATCCAAAGCCCGGAAAGGGCATAACAGATTAAGTTTTTCCTGATCTGGGGTATTAAAGGTGAAGGACAGAAGGCCTGCAGCACAAATGACCCACACATTTAGTAGGGACCTAGAAATACAACCCGACCTGGGGTGAAGAAATACTATCACCATACAAGGTGCAAATCCAAGTACGTGCAGGCCTCAGCCTCATGTACCACGGAGAAGACGAAATTAAGGATCTCTCCTCAGAGATAATCCAGCAAAGAAACATTCATTACAGAAATCAAGTACTGTACCAACAGGGCAGAAACAAGATTCAGAAGGCGTTCTCTGTACCGGGCAGAGAACAGTTTTCATATCAATGCATATTTAGTCTTCTCGTGGAGGGAGCTCTAGACTGGAGTATGGTCTCCACGACCTCGCTCGAGAGACCTGAATCTATGAGCTGGGCCCCCTCAGAGGCCGAGCCCACAGTATCCATAACTCCAGAGCTCTCAGGAGCAAAGATATCGGGAAATGCGTACAGGTGTAGCGTCAACCACACCTAATACATCACATCCAGTCCAAGCGGACCTGGATGCGTGAGGGAGAACCACAAAGGGCAATTCATTGTACAAACAATGCGAAAGGTCGACTTGAGTTTGACCGAAGTTCTCCCTAAGAAGCTCCACCACCTCGGGGTGAAGTCTCCATTCCCCGGGCCACAGTCCCTGCCTCAACAGGATATCTGCTCTGATATACGAGACCATCAGTGTGTTGTCCGGACCCTTCGCCGAGCGACCACTCATGATTGCCCCCGACTTGTGAGGGAAGCATCCGTCGAAAGCATTATGCGTCGACAAGAAGCCCCCAACACTGGGCCTGGGTGAGAAACCAAGGTTCTTCCATATGACCGAGGCACGTAGGCATAGCCGCGTGACCTTGATCATGCAAAAACGGATTTCCCCTCGGAGAAAACCCCTTGGTCCTGAGCCACTACTGCAGGGGTCTCATGTACAGAAGGCCAAAAGTAACTACGTTGGACGCAACTGCCATGAGCCCCAACCAAAGACCTTTCACCGAGCGGTCACTCATGACCGCCCACCATCCTGTGAGGGAAGCATCCGTCGATAGCGTGACGCGTCGACAAGAAGCCCCCAGCACTCGGCCCTGGGCGATGAACCAAGGTTTCTTCCACATGACCAAGGCACGTAGGCATTGCCGCGTGACCTTGATCGTGCGAAACGGATTTCCCCTCGGAGAAAACCCCTTGGTCCTGAGCCACCACTGCAGGGGTCTCATGTACAGAAGGCCAAAAGTAACTACGTTGGACGCAACTACCATGAGCCCCAACAGTCTCAGAGACTGTTTTGCAGTGAGTGACTGACCTAGCTTTACATTCTTTACGGCTGTGAGAATCGCAGAAATACGTGCAGGAGACAGACGTCCTTGCATTGTTGTCGAATCCCATATTTACACCTAGAAAAGTGGTCCTCTGAGCTGGGAGGAGTACACTCTTTTTGGTGTTGAGCCGCAACCCCAACCTCCTTATGTGGGACAGAACGACATCTCAATGTTGAACTGCCAAAAGCTCGGACTGAGCTAAAATCAACCAATCGTCGATATAATTTAATACGCGAATGCCCTGGAATCTCAGAGGAGCCAGAGCTGCATCCACGCATATTGTAAAGGTGATAACCTAGGCCGAATGGAAGAACCCGATACTGGTATGCTTCGCCCCTGAAAGCAAACCTCAGGAACCTCCTGTGATGAGGATCGATAGATAAGTAAGCGTCCTTTAAGTCTATTGTGACAAACCAGTCCTCGGACTGAGTCTGTGACACAATCATATTTAGCGTAAGCATACTTTGAACTTAAGATTCTGAAACCTGCTGTTTAATTGACGCGGGTCTAGAGTAGGACGCAACCCCTCATCCTCTTTCGGAACAATGAAGTAATGGCTGTAAAATCCTGACTGTCTGCCGGGAGGAGGAACCCCTTCTACAGCTCCTTTTGCAGAAGTGTCAGTACTTCCTGCTCCATAACCAAAGCCTGCTCGGGGTCCACCACAGTGGGGAGGACCCCTAGAAATCTGGGCGGACAAGAACCGAATTCTGAACCCTTTCCTATAGTGTGCAGGACCCACTGAGAAACGACCCTCCTCGCAGGATTGTATGGGGACGCTGACACCTCGGTGCCCTGAACGGCGAACCGGCAGGGAACAACCGAACTGGCAGCGCTGCGACCCTCCTCAGAGAGTCGCACCCCAGAGAGCGCCGAGGAGAAACGATTTCTCAAAACCGTCCCTGCCCCGGAGGAGCCCTCAGAAGCCTGATAGCCTCGTTTTTTGCGACAGGACTTCCTGTCTAAGCTTTATTAGAGATGACGACAGTCCTCAGATCTTGCCTACCTCTAAGTAGCTTAGTTCCTACGACCCTCCTCGGAGGATCATTTGAAAAAGCAGGCACCTCGGCACCCTGAAACGGCGAACCGGCAGGAAAACCGAACTGGCAGCGCTGCGACCCTCCTCAGAGAGTCGCACCCCAGAGGGCGCTGAGGAGAAACGATTTCTCAAAACCGCCCCCGCCCCGGAGGAGCCCTCAGAAGCCTGATAGCCTCGTTTTTTGCGACAGGACTTCCTGTCTAAGCTTTATTAGAGATGACGACAGTCCTCAGATCTTGCCTACCTCTAAGTAGCTTAGTTCCTACGACCCTCCTCGGAGGATCATTGGAAAAAGCAGGCAGCTGAATGGTTTATTTCTAAGTTTTTTTGAACGCGGAGCATCCAGAAGAACAGACATAATTTATCTTATTTTTCTTTATTTTTAAATCAGAAAAACGTATATATATATATATATATATATATATATATATATATATATATATCACTCCGTGGCCACCAGCAGGAAAACAACCGAACTGGCCGTGCTGCGACCCTCCTCAGAGAGTCGCCCCCCAGAGGCCGCAGAGGAGAAACGATTTCTCGAAACCGTCCCTCCCCAGTATAGTTTATCTGTTTTTGCATGACCCAATTCTCGAATAGCGTCAGTGCTGACATCCTCACATTCATCCATGTCCTTATACTTTACCCACCAGCGCTGCCTAATAAAATGTTATTTATTTAAGATGGCTGGTGGGTAACGTCGTGGGTTAAAAATGATAAAAAACGACTCGGGAGAGAGAAAGCTCGCAAGCGTCTCTTTAACCCGAGGCACTGTCATACCATGATACTTAATACCCATAGCATTACTATAGCTAGAAGTTTGGGCATTAAACACATAAAATAGAAACCGGCTTATTCCACGATCTCGACACCTCAGTGTCGAGGAGCCCGGCGACGAGAACGAGGACGAGCAGCTAAATTTTCAGGCAGGAATCAGCCCATATGTATACGAGCCTCCCGCAAACCAAGATGAGTCAAGTCAAGTCATCAGTCAAGTTCACCCTCGGTGCACCGATAGCCGCACCCTCATCGGCTCGGGCCGCACCCTTTCGCCATGCCTCGTGACTGAAAGAGAAGAGAGGTCGTTTGTTTTTACTTCAGTCACATGTGTCTGGGTTAAAGTCACATTTTATTATAATGCTCATGATGACCAGATGTTCTTTGATGTGAGTTTCATATGTTATGCATGTGACAGACAGGCTGTGATCACTCAGCTGCCCCAGATACTTCCAGTAACTAACTACCTCTGATAACACTCTCTGTCCTGTAGGTTTAAACCAGTGTTCTGCTCTGAGCTGTGAGTACCGCTGTCATCCCAGCCCGCAGGGTGGAGCCTGCTACTGTCCCGATGGCTTCACTGGGGCCAATGACAGCCGCACCTGTGTGGGTCAGTGCATTAGACCCCTTTTCTATCTGATTACAGATCAAATTTCTGTCTAAATCTGTATAATATCACATTATACTAGACATAATAATCTCTGTGAGTTTATACAATCCAGTTTTTCAGAATTACCCTTAATTTATTGGATTAGCACTTTAAAACGGATTTAGCATGTGGGTTAATGACTAATAAGGTTGTCTGAGATTATGAAAAGGAGAAATTGAGATTATGAAAGGAGTATTCAAGTCATTGTATGTATGAATGCATTTATGATTAACTTAATAAATCTGGACAAAAGAAATGAATCACGTCATTGACCCATGCAGCTGGTTCATCCTCAGACTATGATGACTGTAAAATTTGGGGTATCTGTGATCATTTCTGTGAGGATCACCCAGGCACACATCATTGCAGCTGTGCTGATGGATATTTCCTGGAGCAGGGTCATGTCTGCAAGGCCAATATTTCAGGTGTGTGGAAAATTGAACTGAAAATGCTTTTAACATGCTAAAATGTGTCAAACATAATACTTGCCTTATTGAGTGGTGTTTCTAAATTTAATTCTAATGTAACTGTTTGAGTTTGAAATTTTAATACAGAATCACAGCAGCCCTTCCCACAGTACTAGGAATCCCATTCAAAGCAATTTAGTAAAATATGTAATTTAGTAATATAAAATATAAATGGTATAAATAAAGATAAACATAGGAAGGGTATATTCATATAGTCAAATGTTATAGTATTATAGTCAACGGTTATTTCACTTTTTAGGCTACGCACAGCATTTTAGAATTGTATCTACATTTTCGATTGTACGTTGTAATGTCTCTTGTCTTCTTGGTCCTCACAGAGGGTTTACCACAGCTGATCTTCACAGATGGGCGTGATATCAAGATGGCAGATATACATGGGCGGTTTATCAGACTTCTGGTCCAATCAGAGGGTAAAGGTTACGCTGTGGGTGTTGGTTACAACTGGCACACTCAAAGGATCTTCTGGACAGATACCAATTCTCAGAAGGTGTTTCATGGTTTATAGTGTGAAATTACAATGTACTGTAAATGTGAATACAGTTATGTTCACAAAAAATAACAACAACTTTTTTTCAGGTTTACTCCATAAATTTTGATGGTAGTGATAAGACAGAGGTGCTGTCTGAAGCAGTGCACAATGCCCAGAATGTGGCTGTGGACTGGATCAACTTCAAGCTCTACCTGGTTGAAGAACGTGTGGAGAGAATTGAAGCATGTGATTATGATGGGGGAAACCGTGTCACGCTGATCGCAGAAAACTTGGTGACTCCTCACGGGCTTGCTCTAGATCCAACTGTGGGGTAAGTACAGTTTGTGCGTGGATGTGATTCAGTGTGTTGTAAAACTTTAACTCATCTACTTTCTTGTCTGATTGCTCTATCCGGTCTCCTACAGATACATGTTCTTCACAGACTCTGGCTATAACACAGATAATGTAAAATTGGAGCGGGCCTTCATGGATGGTAGTAACCGGTTTGAGTTGGTTAAGACCAGACTGGGTTCCCCTACTGGAATCACCTTGGATTTGGTTACCAAGAGAGTTTACTGGACAGACAGCCATTTTAACCTGGTAGAAACCGTCACATATAGTGGCTTGGACAGGTATTATACTCTGCAACTCGCTATTTTAAACCTTTTAGGATCATGTAAATGAGTGGTTCTCAACCAGGTGGCCAGAGCCCACTAGGAGACCTTAGCAAATATCCAATATCCTCAATATGACCTAAAATTATTTAAAATAAGACAAAACCAGTACAAATCAGGATATTTCTTTTTTTATTGCATCCCCTCAAAAATAGTTTTATATATTTATAAAACACACTTTGATGGGATTTGGTCAAATTCAGTGGATTTCATCCTATGTCAAAAGTGAGAAACAAATTGGGATTTATACAGACAAAAACTGATGTTATGTGAAGATGTTCTTATGCGTACGCCAACTGAACAGCATGCGTGCAAACTTTTGTGCTCATTATATACCATTAATTAGAATAATCCAACATTGTTTATTAAAATGTAAAGATAAATAGACAATCAGGTTAGTAAAAAAAAAGGTGAATACTTATGACCATGATGATGAGATAATTCTTCTGAACCATAAAGGGGTATTTGTGGGCATTCTGTTGGTGGAGTTGATGTGCTTGTTCACAATGCGCTTGAATTTATAATGAAATGCGATTTATAAAGTGGGATGCATTTAGGAAAATTTTTTGTGCTTATGGACATTTTATCAATCGTTCATAGATTTTTAAAATCTTATCAAGTAAATAATGAAAAATTGACTGTCATCGGGCCTTCAAACATTGTTGTGGACAATGGGGGTCTTTGTAGACAAAAAGGTTGAGAACCACTGATATAGTCCATTTAAAAAAACAACAACTGATTGCTAAATTTATGTTTATATTTGTGCACTTAAATGTGCCACTAGGAAAACAGTGCTGAATGGAGGTCATCAGGTCCCCCATCCTTTTGGGATTTCGGTATTCGAGAACCATGCCTTTTTCACTGACTGGGTCAAGATGGGTGTGATTCGAACCAACCGCTTCAATGGCAGTGACCCGTCTTTTCTCTACCGCTCTACTAACAGGCCTGGACAAATTGTGGTTTCCCATCCAGCTCTTCAGCCCTTCGGTGAGACAAAGTTGAATGTTTATAATACAAACTATAAAATACTCACAAAATTAACAAGGCCAATGCTAAGTATACATCATAATTGGCCTTTTCTGACTGCAGTGATAAACCCATGTGGCAGACACAATGGTGGGTGTCAGCAAATCTGCCTTCTGAGTCACCGCACTGACAACAATGGACTGGGTTACCGCTGCAAGTGTCGCCTAGGATACGACCTCCAGGATGACCGCCACACTTGCTTTAGTGAGTGACAGACAGAGCCTGCCCGTCAAATCATGAACCTCACTGTTTGTTTTGTTTGTTTACAGGCTTTATTTTCAGTTCAACTGCACCAGATCCTCTGAAACAAACATGTCTGTCTCTTTCAGAGATTAAAGATTATTTACTGGTGGCTACTGCACAAGCGGTCAGGGGGATTCCTCTTAACATGTCTTCTCAGGAGGATGTCACCCTGCCGCTTGCTGGAATGGCCGAAACCTTCTCTGGTTCTGGAGTTGAGTATGATGGCTCAGCGGAGACCGTGTTCTACAATGACAGAATGCGGCAGCTCATTTACAAATCACCCATCAATGGCACCAGTGAGTCACCGGAAAACAGGCAGCTTGTTTTTTAACAATTGGATACTAAACTTTTCAGTGATTTTCAAACTTTTATTATGCTAAGTAACATCTTTGATTAAATCCAAACAGCAATGTTAAAATGAATCTGATATTATAAATAAAACATGGAAAACAACAATTCCATAAATTTAGTATTACTTTTTAAATGAATTTAAAATTTTGGATTTTCATTTTCATTTACATTTTAATAAAATATAAAATCATTATTTTGTGGTTATATCTCAGATCATGAGATCCTGACAGGTTACAGAGTGGGCTCTGTGGAGTCAATGGCATATGACTGGACCTCTAAGATCCTCTTCTGGATATCCAGCACCTATCGCACCATCTCAGCTTTTAAAGTAACAGATGGATCAAGGCGGGACATTGTTGTTAAAAACTTGAAATACCCCCGGGGGATTGCTGTTCACCCCAGTGCAGGGTATGAGACATCATGGGCAAGAATACATAATTCAGAATACCATTTTGTGCTAAATAAAACATCTTTATAATGTAGTGTAAATACAGAATAACTTAATTACATGTAAGACCTAAATAATCTAATATTCTAAATAAAGCTCTATTTTGTGATTTTTAGATTCCTCTTCTGGTCGGATTGGTACCGTCCAGCTGTGATCACCAGAGCATACACAGATGGAAGCAATGCTGTTCCTCTAATTAACACAACACTTGGCTGGCCTAATGGACTTGCTGTGGACTACCTGTAAGGAAGTCCTCTTAAAATCAACCATTTGATTTCTGAAATAGTGTGTAAATAAGATGGGTTTATTCACTTTCCATTCATATTTCATTCCGACACAAAGATCAGTTTGGACAATTAAAAAAGAGGGCTAAAGGCTGTGGAATGTGTCTTGGATGTTTGTTGTGCTCCACAGGATGGATAGGCTATATTGGGTTGATGCGCAGCTGGACCGGATTGAGCATGTGAGCATTGATGGGCTTGACCGACAAGCCTTCTCCAGCATTGGACAAATTACTCACCCTTTCTCACTTACGATACACACAGGTTGTCACTTCTGTGTTTCTTTATCCATCTCAAAGCCACATTATGATGTTGATGTTGAGATGATTTTAAACTACAAAGACTGTTATACAGCATTTTTTAGATTTGTTCAACTTGTCACTGACTGATCTGTCTCCACCATTTGTTAGATAATTTGTTGGTGTCAGACTGGAGGACGAATTCTGTTTTCCGAATGAGGAAGAGGGACGGTGGGGAAAATATAGTTCTCCGAAAGGGCATCTCAGGCATAATGAATGTTAAGGCCTATTCAGCTGATCTCCAGGACTGTGAGTGACACAGATAAGCTCTTGCTTACTAAACTGCTGTCTGTTTTTGCAGTTCACAGGAATTTCATCCATTTTTCTGCACTATTTAGACATGTTTCGACATGATGATGACTTTGGGTCAATGAATAATAAGAACAAACATGAAAAAAAGTAGATCAAGAGAAAAATAATAATGTACTTTTTTCCATAATATCATTCTTTTAATTAAGTATTTTTTATTTCATTATGATGTCCGCAGTGCCAAATTCACTTCATATTGTGACAGGCAAAATAAGTTTTTGGGTCCCGCCAAATACCCTCACAACCGGTAGCTTATATACATACAGTATATCATCGCTGTCTGGTGTAAACCTCAAATGCCCAAAACCGCTACTTTTCAGGAAATTATTATTATATATATATTTTAAATAATTAAGTTGGCTTGTGAAAGCCAACTTACTGAAATCCTATTTAAACTTATTATTATTAAGTTGGCTTGTGAGAGCCAACTTACTGAAATCCTATTTAAACTTATTATTAAGTTGGCTTGTGAGAGCCAACTTACTGAAATCCTACTTAAACTTATTATTAAGTTGGCTTGTGAGAGCCAACTTACTGAAATCCTACTTAAACTTATTATTATTCTTCCGATTCTTCTTCTTGCAGTGAAATTTCTATATCTAACTCCTCCTAGAGCTTTAACTCCACATACTCCAAACTCGGCACGGACACTCAAACTGTTCTGACTCGAGTTGCTATATCTTTTCTAACTGATCAGACTTACGGTTTTCCTAAAAATGACGATCAAAGTCGGAAAAAACTCCCATTGACTTAACATTGCGAACAATTCAAACTCTTATGAACTCAAACTCATAAATTAATAAACTCTGAACTCTTACTCATTTAAACTCACAAAACTTATGAACTCATGAATTCATACACTTATGAACTCATAAACTTATAAACTCATACACATATAAACTCATGAATTCATACACTTATGAACTCAAACTCATAAATGAATAAACTCTGAACTCTTACTCATTTAAACTTATAAACTCTAAACTCATAAACTCATACACTTATAAACTCATGAATTCATACACTTATGAACTCAAACTCATAAATTAATAAACTCTGAACTCTTACTCATTTAAACTTATAAACTCTAAACTCATAAACTCGTACACATAAACTCATAAACTTATAAACTCATGAATTCATACACATGAATTTTCATAAATTCATACACTTATGAACTTTTAAATTCATAAATAGTTCACCATAGCAACCACCCAGAACACCCTAGCAACTGCCTAGCAACCACCCAAAATACCTTAAAACACCCTACCCACATCATAGCAACCACCCAAAATAGTCTACAACACCATAGCAACCACCCAAAATACCTTAAAACACCCTAGCAACACCATAGCAACCACCCAAAATACCCTAGAACACCCTAGCAACTGCCTAGCAACCCCCAGAACACCCTAGCAACTGCCTAGCAACCACCCAGAACACCCTAGCAACCACCCAAAATACCTTAAATCACCTTAGCAACACCATAGCAACCACCCAAAATACCCTAGAACACCCTAGCAACCACCAGAACACCCTAGCAACTGCCTAGCAACCACCCAGAACACCCTAGCAACCACCCAAAATACTTTAAATAACCCTAGCAACACCATAGCAACCACCCAAAATACCCTAGAACACCCTAGCAACACCATAGCAACCACCCAGAACACCCTAGCAACTGCCTAGCAACCACCCAAAATACCTTAAATCACCCTAGCAACACCATAGCAACCACCCAAAATACTCTAGAACACCCTAGCAACACCATAGCAACCACCCAGAACACCCTAGCAACCACCCAAAATACCTTAAAACATCCTAGCAACACCATAGCAACCACCCAAAAAGCCTAGAACACCATAGCAACCACCCAGAACACCCTAGCAACTGCCTAGCAACCACCCAGAACACCCTAGCAACCACCCAAAATACCTTAAATCACCCTAGCAACACCATAGCAACCACCCAAAATACTCTAGAACACCCTAGCAACACCATAGCAACCACCCAGAACACCCTAGCAACCACCCAAAATACCTTAAAACATCCTAGCAATACCATGGCAACCACCCAAAAAAGCCTAGAACACCATAGCAACACCATAGCAACCACCCAGAACACCCTAGCAACTGCCTAGCAACTAAACAGAACACCCTAGCAACCACCCAGAACACCCTAGCAACTAATATAAACTTCAAACTACTTCAAACTACTTCAAACCAAAATACTTTAAATAACCCTAGCAACACCATAGCAACCACCCAAAATACCCTAGAACACCCTAGCAACACCATAGCAACCACCCAGAACACCCTAGCAACTGCCTAGCAACCACCCAAAATACCTTAAATCACCCTAGCAACACCATAGCAACCACCCAAAATACTCTAGAACACCCTAGCAACACCATAGCAACCACCCAGAACACCCTAGCAACCACCCAAAATACCTTAAAACATCCTAGCAACACCATAGCAACCACCCGAAAAGCCTAGAACACCATAGCAACCACCCAGAACACCCTAGCAACTGCCTAGCAACCACCCAGAACACCCTAGCAACCACCCAAAATACCTTAAATCACCCTAGCAACACCATAGCAACCACCCAAAATACTCTAGAACACCCTAGCAACACCATAGCAACCACCCAGAACACCCTAGCAACCACCCAAAATACCTTAAAACATCCTAGCAATACCATGGCAACCACCCAAAAAAGCCTAGAACACCATAGCAACACCATAGCAACCACCCTGAACACCCTAGCAACTGCCTAGCAACTAAACAGAACACCCTAGCAACCACCCAGAACACCCTAGCAACTAATATAAACTTCAAACTACTTCAAACTTCAAATTAATTTAATCTATAAACTAATTTAAACTTCAAACTACTTCAAACTTCAAACTACTTTAAACTTTAAACTAATTTAAACTTCTAACTACTTTTAACTTTAAACTAATTTAAACTTATTTAAACTTTAAACTAATTTAAACTTTAAATTAATTTACATATTAAACTAATGTAAACTTCAAACTACTTTAAACTTCTTTAAACTGGTCCAAACTTTCACAAGCCAACTTAAAGTTTGTCTCGACGAACTTTTTCTAGTTAGTGGTGCTTGCTGAAAGCAAGGCATCACTAGTGTTCTTCTGTATACTTATTAGTGTGAATGCTTCAAGCATTCACACTATTGAAATCCAAATCTTTATTATTATTTCGTATTCTTCCGTGGTCGCTTTCAACTCCTCTCTACTTTGTGCTACAAAAACCATTCAAGTATCAAAATATTCAGCTTTTCAATGACTTGTGTGCTATTATTTTTCTTTTTTATACCTTTTATAATTTTTAAACTATTAAGCTTTTTGTGCATTTTTTTTAACATTTAAGTGCGGATGAGAGAGACTGTTCAGAGCTAGAGCACGTGATGTCATCTGCTAGAGTGAGCCAGCTTGAAAATTAATTGTAAAAAATAATTTTTAAATCGCTGGCCTGGCCACAATTTTAACTGTTCGGGCATGTAATTATACTTGAAACGTAGGTATTTTTGTTGTGGTTCCTCACGTGTGTTTAGTAAATCCCTCGGACTTACAATTTTTTCTCTGTGTCCTTCCAAAGGACAAGAGTGACAGACAATCCTCCATTGGCAGCAATTATAAATTCAGGTCAAACTTTAGTGATCAGAGCATTACGGACCAGTTTTTCAACTCGCCAAAGTGGTCCCTTTTTTAACTCTATCCACACAAAAAAT
This sequence comes from Gila orcuttii, assembly GCA_026230005.1. NCBI lineage: Eukaryota > Metazoa > Chordata > Actinopteri > Cypriniformes > Leuciscidae > Gila > Gila orcuttii. The sequence goes on from JAPDVR010000017.1 coordinate 20,997,486, forward strand.
ACATCACATTGTTCACAAAGGCCTTGTCTCGCTCATGATACAACCTATAGTTTTGTCTCTAGGGAGGTTTGTTTGAGGCCAAGTATCAGCGATTTTGGCCTCTGTCTAAATAGGAAAGCTGATTGTACAGGTGATGTTGATTAGACAAGATCAAAGGGAGACACACATAATTGCTCCTGTGTTCTGATTGGTGGACAGTCACTGAGCTCTTTTCTGAAGGAACTTTAATTACTACAGGTTTTTGTTGCATTTATGCTTCTGCTTCTCCTGTTCTCCCTCCCTCTTCCCTCCTCTTCTCCTCCTTCCATCCTCTACTCCTCCTGTCCTCCTCTTCTCCCTCCTTTCCTAATCTCTTCTTCTCCTTTCTACTCCTCCTTTTATCCTCTTCTATCTATCTGCCTGTCTAACTATTTGACTTTCTGTGTCCAAATTATTTATCTATCTATCTATCTATCTATCTATCTATCTATCTATCTATCTATCTATCTATCTATCTATCTGTCTTTCTCTACCTTTCTTTTTTTGTTCTCCTTTACTTCTCTACCTCTGTCTCTTTCTCTACCCCTTTATTTATTTACCTCTGTCTACTTCTCTACCTCTCTAATTAATCTCTTTAGTTTTCTACATTTTTTTTTATCTTTTTTTGCATTTCAGCTTATTAATGCATTTGAATTAAGCTTTTTTTGCATTTTTGCTCTGTTTTGCAGTTGTTTGTGCATCTCAGCTTGTTTAGCAATATTTTGCAGTTGTTTGTGCATTTCATTTAAGCATTTCAAGCATTCACACGCATTTTCCGCAGGAAATGCAATTTTTCTAGTTATTAGTGGTGCTTGCTGAAAGCAAGGCAACACTAGTGTTCTCTTGCATACTTATTAGTGGTGCTTGCCATAGGCAAAGCAACACTAGAGTTCTTCTGTATACTTATTAAGTTGGCTTGTGAGAGCCAACTTACTGAAATCCTATTTAAACTTATTAGTGGTGCTTGCTGAAAGCAAGGCATCACTATTGTTATTGTGTATACTTATTATTATTCTTATTATTCTGGACAAAGTTTGGCGCGTAACTCGTCCCGCAAATTTTGTCACAGACCCCTGAGTGAGGCGTCAAATAATGCGGCTCATTGAGGAGAGGTGTGCTATGACTTTTCTAAGCGATCGGGTGTACGATGTTCGCACAGCGGACGAAAAAGCGGCCAAAAAAATCTCATTGACTTAACATTGCGGAATGTTCAGAAATTCAAATCCCAACTGTCACTTTCACACACACCCACAGAAAAGGGCCTGACAGCCCTTCCTCTCTCTCTCCCTCAGAGGATTTATTTTATCAAGCAGCCAATAAGTAATGGCCTAAAATCTTCATAGCCACACCATAGCAACCAGTTACAGCACCCTAGCAACCGTGGGCGATAGGCACGAGGCTTTTCTTACCGATCGGGGGTACGGTGTTTGCCCCAGGGGCAAATCATTGGGTAAAAAAAATCCCATAGACTTAACATTGCCACAAACTTTGACGACTCGTAGCACTGACCAATGATTTCTCAGAAACTTGTAATTTACCACATTTGAAGAGGCTGGCAGGCTCTGTAAGAACATTTAATTCAATTCAATTCAAATTTATTTGTATAGCGCTTTTCACAATACATATTGTTTCAAAGCAGCTTTACAGAAAGTGCATTTCAGAAATGTACGTAAAAAATACAGTTAGTTAATCATCATGTATTAATTTAGGGCATAACATATCGCCGGCGTTGAGTCGTCTCTTGACAGGCGTCGAGTCGTCTCATCGCAGGTGTTGGGGACTCTGAAGTCTCCGTGAGAGGCTGGATACAGACTGTAGCTGAAGAACGCTATTTACCTCGGGACTAGCGTCCCGAGATAACAGCAGAAAAGCAGATGGGAAATAATTAGCGTAGCTGCTGTTCATAATATTAATGCATTCAATCTGATTCAACAGTAGTATAAGAGGCAAGCATTATGTGAATGCTTGGCTGAAGAGATGCGTCTTTAATCTAGTTTTGAACTGGGAGAGCGAGTCTGAGCAACGAACAGTATCAGGAAGGCTATTCCAGAGTTTAGGAGCTAAATGCGAGAACGCCCTCCCTCCTTTAGTGGATCTGGATATCCTAGGAATGACCAGAAGCCTCGAATTTAGGGATCTTAAAGAACGCGATGGATTGTAGGGCGATAGAAGGTCCATTAAATATACAGGAGCTAGACCATTTAGGGCTTTATACGTCAGTAATAGTACTTTGTAATTGATACGGAACTTAATAGGTAACCAGTGCAGAGATGATAAAATTGGTGTTATATGATCATATTTTCTTGACCTAGTAAGAACTCTAGCATCTGCATTTTGCACTAACTGTAGCTTGTTTATTGAGGATGTAGGACAACCAGCTAATAAAGCGTTACAGTAATCTAGTCTTGAGGTCATGAATGCATGAACTAACTTTTCTGCATCAGAAACAGATAGCATGTTACGTAGCTTACCAATATTTCTAAGGTGGAAAAAGGCTGTTCTTGTAACATATGAAATATGATTTTCGAAAGACAAGTTGCGGTCTAGTATAACACCCAGGTCTTTTACTGTAGTGGATAAAGTAACTGGACATCCTTCTAAATTAAAGTTGTATTGTACGAGGTTTTGTGGGTAGTTTTTTGGACCAATAAGTAATACCTCCGTTTTATCTGAATTTAATAGCAGGAAATTACACGTCATCCAGCATTTTATATCTTTAAGACACTCTGTAAATTTAGATAAGTTAGTGTTTTCATCTGGTCTTGATGAAATATATAATTGAGTGTCATCAGCATAACAGTGGAAATTAATTCCATGTTTTCTTATAATATTACCCAGTGGCAGCATATATATTGAGAATAGCAGAGGGCCTAACACCGATCCTTGCGGCACTCCATAGTCTACTGACGTTATCTTCGATTTTTCCCCATTTAAACAGACAAAATGGTAACGGTCTGATAAGTACGATCTAAACCAGCTTAATGCCTGTCCCTGAACACCAGTGTAGTTTTGTAGTCGATCCAAGAGTATTTTATGATCTATAGTGTCGAACGCAGCGCTAAGATCGAGTAGAACTAGTATTGAGATACAGCCTTGGTCAGAAGCTAAAAGTAAATCATTTGTAATTTTAACTAGCGCAGTTTCTGTGCTATGATGCGGTCTGAATCCTGACTGAAATTTTTCATAGATATCATTTTCTTGCAAGAAAGAGCACAATTGAGCGGACACAATTTTTTCTAGTATTTTAGATATAAATGGAAGATTTGAAATGGGTCTGTAATTTGCTAAGTTATTTTGATCTAATTGCGGTTTCTTAATAATAGGTTTTATTACTGCCAGCTTAAATATTTTTGGAACATGACCTAAAGATAAAGACGAGTTAATAATATTGAGAAGAGGCTCTTCCACTACAGGTAACACTTCTTTCAGTAGTTTAGTGGGTATTGGGTGTAATAAACATGTTGTTGGTTTCGCTGCAAAGATAAGTTTATGTAGCTCTTCCTGTCCTATAGTTGTAAAGCGGTGTAGTTGTTCTTGAGGGGCGATAATTGTGGCTGAATCATAAGACACCATAGACGATTGTACATTTACAATTGTATTTCGGATGCTTTCTATTTTCTCATTGAAGTAATTCATAAAATCATTACAACTATACTGTAACGGAATATTTTGCTCTGGTGATGTCTGTTTATTTGTTAGTCTAGCCACGGTGTTAAATAAAAACCTTGGATTATTTTGGTTATTTTCTATTAGTTTGCGGAGATGCTCAGCCCTGGCTGCTTTTAGAGCCTTTTTATAACGTGACATACTGTCTTTCCACGCGATTCTAAAGACCTCTAAATTAGTTTGTTTCCATTTACGCTCTAAGTTACGAGTTTCTCTCTTGATAACATGTGTAGTACTATTGTACCATGGTGCTTTAGTTTTCTCTCTAACCTTTTTTAATCTAATTGGTGCAACAATATCTAATGTACTAGAGAAAATGGTGCTCAAACTGCTAGTCATTTCCTCTAGTTCATCTGTTTGTTGGGGTTCACTGAGCAGCTGAGATAGATCAGGTAAGCTATTTGTGAATCTATCTATAGTTGTTGGAACGATTGTTCTGCCTGGTCGATAACGTGGCGCAACATGGCAAATTTCAGCAGTACGTAATATGCACGTTACCATACAATGATCAGTGAGATCGTCACTTTGCGCTATAATATCTATATCGGTTGGATTGGTTCCATATGATATAATTAAATCTAGTGTATGATTTAGACGATGAGTGGGACCACTGACGTTTTGCTTGACCCCAAATGAGTTTAATAAATCTGTAAACGCAGCCCCTAACGCATCATTTGTGTTATCTACGTGTATGTTAAAATCTCCAACAATTATTGCTTTATCAGCATTGACCAATAGATCTGAGAGAAAGTCTGCAAACTCTTTTAGGAAATCAGCATAGGGCCCTGGAGGTCTATATACGGCCGCCAAGGCTAGAGATAATAGGGATTTCTTTCTTACATCTAAGAGCATAACATTTAGCACAAGTACTTCGAACGAATTAAACCTGTGACCTGTTTTCTGAGTAACATTAAGGATATCTCTATAGATTGTTGCAACACCGCCGCCACGACCGATCGGACGGGGCTCATGCTTATAACAGTATCCTGGTGGAGTAGACTCATTTAGACCGAAATAATCATTTGGTTTAAGCCAGGTTTCAGTAAGGCACAGAACATCGAAATTATTATCTGTGACCATTTCATTTACAATAACCGCCTTAGGTGTGAGCGATCTAATGTTTAGAAGACCTAGTTTTAGAAATTCTTTTTGTTCACTGAGATTTAGATTTTCTGGTTTAATTACAATAAGATTTTTCCTAGATCCTAAACTAGATTTATTGTTTGGCCTCACTAGACGAGGAATAGACACAGTTTCTATATAATGTTCTACACTACTTGTATCAATTAAGTTGGGACAGCAGAGATTGTGATTTGGACTTTGACTTACTAGTCAGATGGTGTGTAACGTCTTGGAGATGTTGTCCGACAGCACAGCCGCTCCGATTCTGCTGGGGTGCAGGCCATCAGCACGGTAGAGCCTAGGTCGCTCCCAGAACAGATTCCAATTATTTACAAAGAGCAGTTTCTGTTCATTACACCATGATATTAACCATTCATTTAGAGCAAATAGTCTACTGAACCTTTCTTGTCCTAGTCGGTACGTGGGAAGCGGTCCAGACACGATGATCGTTGCCTCAGGCGCTGTGCTGCGTACCGTCTCGATCAGGCTCCTGTAGTCCTTCTTCAGAACCTCCGTCTGCCGCAGCCGTATGTCGTTCGTTCCCGCGTGCAGCACCACAGCTCCGACGCGCTCGTCACCGTTCAGGATCTCGGGAACATGTGCAGCGACATCTAGAACACGAGCACCAGGAAAGCAGTGAGTGCGCACATTACCCTTACCTGAGGTAGCGCGGACATGACGGACGATGGAACTGCCGATGATCACGGCGTCGTCACGTTCCGACTCGCGAAGAGGGGAGAAGCGGTTCCGGGTGGAGATCTCGAAGACCGGGAGGGGTGGAGAGGTTCTTGGTCTGGTCCTGGCTCGTGTCTTCCACTGAGGGATCACCCAGGGTCCATGGCTTTGTGTCGGTGCCGGAGTGAATGAAGCCAGAGATGATCGCGTCCTCCTGGGCAGAGAAACGCACGGAGTAGACGAAGTCGGAGTCAAAAAGTTACTAACCACTGACTTGTGAGCATCGGCGCGTGATGTTTCAAGCGCTGATCGCCGATCTCGCAGCTCGGCTTGCCTCTCTAGCAGACCACGGATCTGCTTCTCCACGGACTCCAGCTCCAACAGCACCGAATGCAGCTCGAATGTGTCCTCACCTGCACTCAGAGGTAGCGTTAGACACACATCCGATATTTTCGCCATTATAACAGATGAACAGTAAATTAGTAGTGATACTACCAATATCACTACTAATTTAGGAATGAAATCCTGGATATAACCCGTATCCTTTCAGTGAAACGGGTGTAAAATCCGACGGTCGATTGGCGCGAGGCCACGCGTGAAATGCTAGCGGGCTAAAAGGCTAGTAGCTGGGATTCGCAAAGTTGGATCTAAGTAGCGATATCAAAGCAATCCGATTGTTTTTTATAGGGAATAGTATCGAGGATAAGTTCACACGATATAAAAATAGAAAGTACTTGTTTATAAATGAGTGGTAAAGAAGAAAATCAAGGATTAATGAATCAATTCGACGGAGCTCCAAACACTTACATTTAGAATTTCCTCACAATGGGGTAAAAGTTGCACCCCTGGGGGGCAGGAGCTGCTCAAATTTGCCCATTTCATGGGCCGTCCTACACATTGCATAGGGATTTTGTATTGAACATAGCTCTGGATCACAGTGTCATAGAGACAAGGGGACGGGCTCATTTTTTTCAGATGACCAATCAGTCTCTCAGGATCATTGTGAAGCTATTTAGCCACGCCCTAGCAACCATTTAGAGCACCTTAGCAACAAGTCCCATAGACTTCCATTGAAAGAGGTCAAAAGAATATCTCCGGATAGAAGTGTCATAGAAACACAAGGGTGGTCTCTTTTGACTCGGGGCAGCACACAGCCAATCATGAATTTACTCAAAACTTCCTAGCCCCTCCCTAGCAACCATTGTCGAGCACCTTAGCAACTAAAATCTATAGAGGGATATCTTCCATTCTGAATGTCACAGAGGCATGGTAGTTGGTTTATATCATTCATACTGACAAGCAACCTTTGGACTTTGATGACTGGCAGCTGCCAAGCCATTCCCTAGCAACCAAACAGAGTACCCTAGCAACCATTTTGCAAGACCTATATCTCTGCATCAGAACATCGTATAGAGATGTGGTTTGGCTCTTTTGACTCATGCTAGCAAACAGGGCTTCCAACATGCTACACATGCTAGCTGTGAATAGCTACATGCTAATAGCGATTAGGTATGTGCTGAATAATGCAAAGAAAGTGTTAAAAACTCCAATAGTAACCATCTGTGACAACTACCAACCACCTAGTAACACCATAGCAACCACCCAGAATACCTTAGCAACGTCCTAGCAACCACCCAGAATACCCTAGCAACCACCTAGCAACACCATAGCAACCACCCAGAACACCCTAGCAACCGCCTAGCAACGCCCTAGCAACCACCAAGAATACCCTAGCAACTGCCTAGCAACGCCCTAGCAACCACCCAGAATACCCTAGCAACCGCCTAGCAACACCATAGCAACCACCCAGGCAACGCCCTAGCAACCACCCAGAATACCCTAGCAACCGCCTAGCAACACCATAGCAACCACCCAGAATACCCTAGCAACCGCCTAGCAACCACCCATAACACCCTAGCAACCGCCTAGCAACGCCCTAGCAACCACCCAGAATACCCTAGCAACCACCTAGCAACACCATAGCAACCACCCAGAACACCCTAGCAACCGCCTAGCAACGCCCTAGCAACCACCAAGAATACCTTAGCAACTGCTTAGCAATGCCCTAGCAACCACCCAGAATACCCTAGCAACCAACCAGAACACCCTAGCAACCACCCAAAACACCCTAGCAACCAACTGAACAGCATGAATAAGCCATATCTCAGCACCAGAACATCGTACAGACATGTTTGTTGGCTCGTATGCAATCATGTACCACACCCTAGCAACCGAGTGGCGAGTTTTGCCACTGCAAGCACCACTTCACATTTTCTTCTGGAAATGTACATTCTAGTTATTATTATTCTTATTCCACACAAAAGTTTGGCGCGTAACTTCTCCCGCAGCTTTTGTCACAGACCCACGAATGAGGCGTCAAATCGTGCGGATTATTCGGGAATGGTGTGCTATGACTTTTATAAGCGATCGGGGGTACGATGGTCGCCCCAGGGGCAAAAAATTGGGCAAAAAATCCCATAGACTTAACATAGCGACGAACTTTGACGAGTCATAGCTCAGAGCGAGAATTTCGCAGAGACGTGTAATTTGCAACATTTGAAGAGGCTGACAGGCTCTGTAAGAACATACCTCACAATGGGGTAAAAGTTGCACCCCTGGGGGTCAGGAGCAGCCCAAAGTTGCCCCATTGACTTACTATGGTGACTGACATAGTGACTTACTATGGTGACTCACATTTCATGGGCCGTCCTACACATTGCATAGGGATTTTGTATTGAACATAGCTCTGGATCACAGTGTCATAGAGACAAGGGGGAGGGCTCATTTTACTCAGATGACCAATCAGTCTCTTAGGACCATTGTGAAGCTATTAAGCCACGCCCTAGCAACCATTTAGAGCACCTTAGCAACAAGTCCCATAGACTTCCATTGAAAGAGATGAAAAGGATATCTCCGGTTAGAAGTGTCATAGAAACACAAGAGTTGTCTCGTTTGACTCGGGGCAGCAAACAGCCAATCATGAATCAACTCAACACTTCCTAGCCCCTCCCTAGCAACCATTGTTGAGCACATTAACAACTAAAACCTATAGAGGGATATCTTCCATTCTGAATGTCACAGAGGCATAGGAGTTGGTTTATATCAATCATACTGACAAGCAACCTTTGGACTTTGATGACTGCCAGCTGCCAAGCCACTCCCTAGCAACCATTTAGAGCACCTTAGCAACAAGTTACATAGACTTCCATTGAAAGAGGTCAAAAGAATATCTCCGGATAGAAGCGTCATAGAAACACAAGGGTGGTCTCGTTTGACTCGGGGCAGCAAACAGCCAATCATGAATCACCTCAACACTTCCTAGCCCCTCCCTAGCAACCATTGTTGAGCACCATAGCAACTAAAATCTATAGAGGGATATCTTCCATTCTGAATGTCACAGAGGCATGGGAGTTAGTTTATATCATTCATACTGACAAGCGACCTTTGGACTTCAATGACTGGCAGCTGCCAACCCACTCCCTAGCAACCAAACAGAGTACCCTAACAACCATTTTGCAAGACCTATATCTCTGCATCAGAACATCATAATGAGATGGGGTTAACACAAGTTTGACTCGGGGCAGCAAACAGCCAATCATGAATCATGTCAACACTTCTTAGCCCCTCCCTAGCAACCATTGTCAAGCACCTTAGCAACCAAAATCCAAATAGGGATATCTTCCATTCTAAATGTCACAGAGGCATGGGAGTTGGTTTATATCATTCACACTGACAATCAGTCTTCTGGGTTTCATGATTGGCAGCTGCCAAGCCACTCCCTAGCAACCAAACAGAGTAGACTGAATCAAACTGCCATTCTATACACTATATGAGCCATTGAGACTCATTTAAACAAATAAACTCATCTAACTATTGCACTTATCTATCTAATATTAAACTCATAATAAATTAATAAACTCTAAAATTGAACTCTTAGACTCATTTAAACTTATAAACTCTAAACTCATAAACTCTAAATTCATAAACTCATACTCTTATAAACTCTCATAAACTATTAAACTCATAAATTAATAAACTCTGGACACTTACTCATTTAAACTTATAAACTCTAAACTCATAAATTAATAAACTCTGAACTCTTACTCATTTAAACTTATAATCTCATGAATTTATACACTTATAAACTCATAAACATAGAAACTCATGAATTCATAAACTTATGAACTCTCATGAATTCATACTTATGAACTTTAAAACTCATAAATAGTTCACCATAGCAACTTCCCAGAACACCCAAGCAACCGCTCAAAATACCCTAGCAACACCCTAGCAACCACCCAAAATACCTTAGAACACCCTAACAACCGCCCAAAATACCTTAGAACACCTTAGCAACACCATAGCAACCAACAAAAATACCTTAGAACATCATAGCAACCACCCAGAACACCCTAGCAACCCCCCAAAATACATTAGAACACCCTAGCAACACCATAGCACCCACCAAAATACCCTAGAACACCCTAGCAACTGCCTAGCAACCACCCAGAAAACCCTAACAACCACCCAAAATACCTTAAATCACCCAAGCAACACCATAGCAACCACCCACAATACCCTAGAACACCCTAGCAACACCCTAGCAACCACCAGAACACCCTAGCAACTGCCTAGCAACCACCCAGAACACCATAGCAACCACCAAAAATACCTTAAATCACCATAGCAACACCATAGCAACCACCCAAAATACCCTAGAACACCCTAGCAACACCATAGCAACCACCCAGAACACCATAGCAAACCCCAAAATACCTTAAAACATCCTAGCAACACCATAGCAACCACCCAAAAAAGCCTAGAACACCATAGCAACACCATAGCAACCACCCAGAACAACCTAGCAACTGCTTAGCAACAACCCAGAACACCCTAGCAACCACCCAAAAGGCGTTAGAACACCCTAGAAACACCATAGCAATCACCCAGAACACCCCAGCAACTGCCTAGCAACCACCCAGAACACCCTGGTAACCACCCAAAATACCTTAAATAACCCTAGCAACACCATAGCAACCATCCAAAATACCCTAGAACACCCTAGCAACACCATAGCAAACACCCAGAACACCCTAGCAACGACCCAAAATACCTTAAAAAAACCTAGCAACACCATAGCAACCACCAAAAATACCTTACAACACCCTAGCACACCATAGCAACACCAAAGCAACCACCCAGAACACCCTAGCAGCTGCCTAGCAACAAGCCAGAACACCCTAGCAACTACTCAAAAGGCATTAGAACACCCTAGCAACACCATAGCAATCACCCAGAACACCCTAGCAACTGCCTAGCAACCACCCAGAACACCCTAGCAACCACCCAAAATACCTTAAAACACCCTAGCAACACCATAGCAACCACCCAAAATACCTTACAACATCATAGCAACACCATAGCAAACACCCAGAACACCCTAGCAACCACCCAGAACACCCTAGCAACTAATATAAACTTCAAACTACTTTAAAATTCAAACTAATTTAAATTTTAAACTAATTTAAACTATGAACTAATTTAAACTTTAAACTAATTTAAACTTATTTAAACTTTAAACTATTTAAACTATAAACTAATTTAAACTTTAAACTACTTTAAACTTCAAACTAATATACACTTTAAACTAATTTACATATTAAACTAATGTAAACTTCAAACTACTTTAAACTTCTTTAAACTTTCTGGTCCAAACTTTCACAAGCCAACTTAACGTTTGTCTCGACAAACTTTTTCTAGTTATTAGTGTGAATGCTTCAAGCATTCACACTATTGAAATCCAAATCTTTATTATTATTCCGTATTCTTCCGTGGTCGCTTTCAACTCCTCTCTACTTTGTGCTACAAAAACCATTCAAGTATCAAAATGTTCAGCTTTTCAATGACTTGTGTGCTATTATTTTTCTTTTTTATACCTTTTATAATTTTTAAACTATTAAGCTTTTTGTGCATTTTTTTTAACATTTAACTGCGGATGAGAGAGACTGTTCAGAGCTAGAGCACGTGATGTCATCTGCTAGAGTGAGCCAGCTTGAAAATTAATTGTAAAAAATTATTTTTAAATCGCTGGCCTGGCCACAATTTTAACTCTTCGGGCATGTAATTATACTTGAAACGTAGGTATTTTTGTTGTGGTTCCTCACGTGTGTTTAGTAAATCCCTCGGACTTACAGTTTTTCCTCTGTGTCCTTCCAAAGGACAAGAGTGACAGACAATCCTCCATTGGCAGCAATTATAAATTCACGTCAAACTTTAGTGATCAGAGCATTACGGACCAGTTTTTCAACTTGCCAAAGTGGTCCCTTCTTTCAACTCTATCCACACAAAAAATACATCACATCGTTCACAAAAGCCTTGTCTCTCTCACGGTCAGGTCATTTTGCCGATACAACCTATAGTTTTGTCTCTAGGGAGGTTTGTTCGAGGCCAAGTATCAGCGATTTTGCCCTCTGTCTAAATAGGAAAGCTGATTGCACAGGTGATGTTGATTAGACAAGATCAAAGGGAGACACACATAATTGCTCCTGTGTTCTGATTGGTGGACAGTCACTGAGCTCTTTTCTGAAGGAACTTTAATTACTACAGGTTTTTGTTGCATTTATGCTTCTGCTTCTCCTGTTCTCCCTCCCTCTTCCCTCCTCTTCTCCTCCTTCCATCCTCTACTCCTCCTGTCCTCCTCTTCTCCCCTCCTTTCCTTATCTCTTCTTCTCCTTTCTACTCCTCCTTTTATCCTCTTCTATCTATCTAAATTATCTATCTATCTATCTATCTATCTATCTATCTATCTATCTATCTATCTATCTATCTATCTATCTATCTATCTATCTATATATCCCTCTGTCTTTCTCTACCTTTCTTTATTTGTTCTTCTTTACTTCTCTACCTCTGTCTCTTTCTCTACCCCTGTATTTATTTACCTCTGTCTACTTCTCTACCTCTCTAATTAAACTCTTTAGTTTTCTACAATTTTTTTAAATCTTTTTTTTGCATTTCAGCTTATTAATGCATTTGAATTAAGCTTTTTTTGCATTTTTGCTCTGTTTTGCAGTTGTTTGTGCATCTCAGCTTGTTTAGCAATATTTTGCAGTTGTTTGTGCATTTCATTTAAGCATTTCAAGCATTCACACGCATGTTCCGCAGGAAATGCAATTTTTCTAGTTATTATTATTATTCTGTCAAAAATTTACAACTCAATCTCCTCCTAGAGCTTTAACTCCACATACTCCAAACTCGGCACGGACACTCAAACTGTTCTGACTCGGTATGCTATATCTTTTCTAACTGATCGGACTTTAGGTTTTCCTAAAAATGACGATCAAAGTCGGAAAAAACTCCCATTGACTTAACATTGCGGAATGTTCGGATTTTCAAACTCTCCAACTGCCAAAATTTCAAATCTAAACTCCTTGAAGCCCTAGACTGAATCAAACTGGCATTCTATATACTATATGAGCCATTGAGACTCATTTAAACTAATAAACTCATCTATCTATCACACTTATCTATCTATCTATCTATCTATCTATCTATCTATCTATCTATCTATCTATCTATCTATTCTTTCTAATCTTTCTTTCTTTCTCTTTTTCTTTCTCTCTTTCTTTCTTACTAATCTTTCTATCATCTAACTATCTATCTATCTATCTATCTATCTATCTATCTATCTATCTATCTATCTATCTATCTATCTATCTATCTATCTATCTATCTATCTATCTATCTATCTATCTATCTATCATCTGACTATTCTAACTATCTATCTATCTATCTATCTATCTATCTATCTATCTATCTATCTATCTATCTATCTATCTATCTATCTATCTATCTATCTATCTATCTATCATCTGACTATTTTATCTATCTATCTATCTATCTATCTATCTATCTATCTATCTATCTATCTATCTATCTATCTATCTTCCTTTTTCTTTCTTTCTTTCTAACTAATCTATCTTTCGTTCTTTCTTTCTAACTAATATTTCTTCATTTCTAACTAATCTATCTTTCTTTCTTTCTTTTCTAACTAATCTATTTCTTTCTAACTAATCTTTCTTTCTAACTAATCTATTTCTTTCTAACTAATCTTTCTTTCCTTCTAACTAATCTTTCTTTCTTTCTAACTAATCTTTCTTTCTAACTAATCTTTCTATCTTTCTTTCTTTCTAATCTTCCTTTCTAACTTTCTTTCTTTCTTTCTAACTAATCTAACTTTCTTTCTTTCTTTCTAACTAATCTTTCTTTCTTTCTAACTAATCTTTCTATCATCTAACTATTTCTATCTATCTATCTATCATCTGACTATTTTATCTATCTATCTATCTATCTATCATCTGACTATTTTATCTATCTATCTATCTATCTATCTATCTATCTATCTATCTATCTATCTATCTATCTATCTATCTATCTATCTTTTTCTTTCTTTCTAACTAATCTATCTTTCATTCTTTCTTTCTAACTAATCTTTCTTTCTTTCTAACTAATCTTCTTTCTTTCTTTCTTTCTTTCTAACTAATCTATCTTTCTTTCTATCTTTCTTTCGAACTAATCTTTTTTTCTAACTAATCTATCTTTCTTTCTTTCTTTCTTTCTTTTCTAACTAATCTATTTCTTTCTAAATAATCTTTCTTTCTAACTAATCTTTCTTTCTTTCTTTCTAACTAATCTTTCTATCTTTCTTTCTTTCTCTCTTTCTTTCTAATCTTCCTTTCTAACTTTCTTTCTTTCTAACTAATCTTTCTTTCTAACTTTATTTCTTTCTAACTAATCTTTCTATCTTTCTTTCTCTCTTTCTAATCTTTCTTTCTAACTAATATTTCTTTCTTTCTTTTCTAACTAATCTATTTCTTTCTAACTAATATATCTTTCTTTCTTTCTAACTGATCTTTTTATCTTTCTTTATTTCTTTTTTCTCTCTTCCTTTCTTTTTTCTCTCTTCCTTTCTAATCTATCTTTCTTTCTTTCTTTCTTTCTTTCATTCTCTCTTTCTAATCTTTCTTTCTAAATAATCTATCTTTCTTTCTTTCTTTTCTAACTAATCTATTTCTTTCTAACTAATCTTTCTTTATTTCTTTCTAACTAATCTTTCTTTCTAACTTTCTTTCTAACTAATCTTTCTTTCTAACTAATATTTCTTTCTTTCTAACTAATCTTTCTATCTTTCTTTCTTTCTTTCTTTCTCTCTTTCTTTCTAACTAATCTTTCTATCTTTCTTTCTAATCTTTCTTTCTTTCTTTCTAACTAATCTTCCTTTCTAACTTTCTAATCTTTCTTTCTAACTAATCTTTCTTTCTTCCTTTCTTTCTAACTAATCTTTCTTTCTAACTAATCTTTCTTTCTTTCTTTTCTAACTAATCTTTCTTTCCCACTAGAAACACCCTAGCAACTTTAAATTACTTCAAACTATACTTTAAACTTTAAACTACTTTAAACTATATAAAACATTAAACTAATTCAAACTTCAAACTAATTTAAACTTCAAACTCCTTTAAAATTCAGACTAATTTAAACTTTAAACTAATTTAATCTTTAAACTACTTTAAACTTTAAACTACTTTGAAATTCAAACTAATTTAAACTTTAAACTACTTTAAACTTCAAACTTCTTCAAACTTATTGGTCCAAACTTTCACAAGCCAACTTAAAGTTTGTCTCGACGAACTTTTTCTAGTTAAGCTGTCTTGTGAGAGCCAATTTACTGATATTGTACTTAAACTTATTAAGTTGGCTTGGAATAGCCAACTTACTGATATTGTACTTAAACTTATTATTAAGTTGGCTTGTGAGAGCCAACTTACTGAAATAAAATTTACAATTCTAACTCCTCCTAGAGCTTTAACTCTACATACTCCAAACTTGGCTCAGACACTCAAACTGTTCTGACTCGGTATGCTATATCTTTTCTAACTGATTGGACTTACGGTTTTCCTAAAAATGACGATTAAAACTCGAAAAAACTCCCATTGACTTAACATTGCGGAATGTTCAGATTTTCAAACTCCCAAACTGCCAAAAATTCAAATCTAAACTCCTTGAAGCCCTAGACTGAATAAAACTGCCATTCTATATACTATATGAGCCATTGAGACTCATTTAAACTAATAAACTCATCTATCTATGACACTTATCTATCTATCTATCTATCTATCTATCTATCTATCTATCTATCTATCTATCTATCTATCTATCTATCTACCCATTCTTTCTTTCTAATCTTTCTTTCTCTCTCTTTTTCTTTCTCTCTTTCTTTCTTTCTTTCTTTCTTTCTTACTAATCTTTCTATCATCTAACTATTTCTATCTATCTATCATCTGACTATTTTATCTATCTATCTATCTATCTATCTATCTATCTATCTATCTATCTATCTATCTATCTATCTATCTATCTATCTATCTATCTATCTATCTATCTATCTATCTATCTATCTATCTATCTATCTATCATCTGACTATTTTATCTATCTATCTATCTATCTATCTATCTATCTATCTATCTATCTATCTATCTATCTATCTATCTATCTATCTATCTATCTATCTGTCTGTCTGTCTGTCTGTCTGTCTGTCTGTCTGTCTGTCTATCTATCTATCTATCTATCTATCTATCTATCTATCTATCTATCTATCTATCATCTGACTATTTTATCTATCTATCTATCTATCTATCTATCTATCTATCTATCTATCTATCTATCTATCTATCTATCTATCTATCTATCTATCTATCTATCTATCTATCTATCTATCTTTTTCTTTCTTTCTAACTAATCTATCTTTCATTCTTTCTTTCTAACTAATCTTTCTTTCTTTCTTACTAATCTTTCTTTCTTTCTAACTAATCTATCTTTCTTTCTATCTTTCTTTCTTTCTAACTAATCTATCTTTCTTTCTTTCTTTCTAATCTTTCTTTCTCTCTCTTTTTCTTTCTTACTAATCTTTCTATCATCTAACTATTCCTATCTATCTATCATCTGACTATTTTATCTATCTATCTATCTATCTATCTATCTATCTATCTATCTATCTATCTATCTATCTATCTATCTATCTATCTATCTATCTATCTATCTATCTATCTATCTATCTTTTTCTTTCTTTCTTTCTTTCTAACTAATCTATCTTTCTTTCTATCTTTCTTTCTTTCTAACTAATCTCTCTATCTTTCTTTCTCTCTTTCTAATCTTTCTTTCTAACTAATCTTTCTTTCTTTCTTTTCTAACTAATCTATTTCTTTCTAACTAATCTTTCTTTCTTTCTTTCTAACTAATCTTTCTATCTTTCTTTCTTTCTCTCTTTCTTTCTAATCTTTATTTCAATCTTTCTTTCTAATCTTTCTTTCAATCTTTCTTTCTTTCTAACTAATCTTCCTTTCTATCTTTCTTTCTCTCTTTCTAATCTTTCTTTCTAATTAATCTTTCTTTCTTTCCTTTCTAACTAATCTATTTCTTTCTAACTTATCTTCCTTTCTTTCTAACTAATCTTTCTATCTATCTTTCTTTCTTTCTCTCTTTATTTCTAATCTTTATTTCAATCTTTCGTTCTAACTAATCTTTATATCTCTTTCTTTCTCTCTTTCTAATCTTTCTTTCTAACTAATCTTTCTTTCTTTCTTTTCTAACTAATCTATTTCTTTCTAACTAATCTTTCTTTCTTTCTTTCTTTCTAACTAATCTTTCTATCTTTCTTTCTTTCTCTCTTTTTCTAATCTTTCTTTCAATCTTTTTCTAATCTTTATTTCAAACTTTCTTTCTAATCTTTCTTTCAATCTTTCTTTATAACTAATCTTCCTTTCTATCTTTCTTTCTCTCTTTCTAATCTTTCTTTCTAACTAATCTTTCTTTCTTTCCTTTCTAACTAATCTATTTCTTTCTAACTAATCTTTCTTTCTTTCTAACTAATCTTTCTATCTATCTTTCTTTCTTTCTCTCTTTATTTCTAATCTTTATTTCAATCTTTCTTTCTTTCTAACTAATCTTTAAACTTTCAACAAATCTTCAAAAAAACCACAAAACACACAACCACAAAACAAAAACAAACACAAAACACCAACAACACCACAAAACAAACCCAAAAAACAAACCACAAAACAACCCCACAAACCAAAAAAAACACCACACACCCAAACTACAAACAAACTCAAACTTCCACACCAACTAAAATCTCAAACTAAAAACAAACTAACTTCTTTCTAACTTAATCTTCCTTTCTTTCTAACTAATCTTTCTATCTAATCTTTCTTCTAACTAATCTTAATCTAATCTACTTTCAATCTTTCTCAACATAAAACACAAACAACAAAATCTACAACAAAAAACAAACAAACAAAATAACTTACTACAACAAAAACTACCAAAAAAAAACAAAAACAAAACTCTTTCTTTCTTTCTAACTAATCTTCTAATCTTATCTTACTAATCTTCTTTCTTCAACTCTAAACTAACACTTAAAATCACATCTTTCTTTATAACTAATCTTCCTTTCTATCTTTCTTTCTCTCTTTCTAATCTTTCTTTCTAACTAATCTTTCTTTCTTTCCTTTCTAACTAATCTATTTCTTTCTAACTAATCTTTCTTTCTTTCTAACTAATCTTTCTATCTATCTTTCTTTCTTTCTCTCTTTATTTCTAATCTTTATTTCAATCTTTCTTTCTAACTAATCTTTATATCTTTCTTTCTTTCTTTCTAACTAATCTTTCTTTCTTTCTTTTCTAACTAATCTATTTCTTTCTAACTAATCTTTCTTTCTTTCTTTCTTTCTTTCTTTCTTTCTAACTAATCTTTCTATCTTTCTTTCTTTCTCTCTTTTTCTAATCTTTCTTTCAATCTTTCTTTCTAATCTTTCTTTCAATCTTTCTTTCTTTCTTTTTTAACTAATCTTCCTTTCTAACTTTCTTTCTTTCTAACTAATCGTTCTTTCTTTATATCTAATCTTTCTATCTATTTCTTTCTAATCTTTCTTTCTTTCTAACTAATCTTCATTTATAACTTTTCTTTTCTTTCTTTCTAACTAATCTTTCTTTCTTTCTAACTAATCTTCCTTTCTATCTTTCTTTCTCTCTTTCTAATCTTTCTTTCTTTCTTTTCTAACTAATCTATTTCTTTCTTTCTAATCTTTCTTTCAATCTTTCTTTCTTTCTTTCTTTCTTTCTTTCTTTCTTTCTTTCTTTCTTTCTTTCTAACTAATCTTCCTTTCTATCTTTCTTTCTTTCTAACTAATCTTTCTATCTTTCTTTCTTTCTTTCTTTCTTTCTTTCTTTCTTTCTTTCTAATCTTTCTTTCTAACTAATCTTTCTTTCTTTCTTTTCTAACTAATCTATTTCTTTCTAACTAATCTTTCTTTCTTTCTTTCTAACTAATCTTTCTATCTTTCTTTCTAATCTTTATTTCAATCTTTCTTTCTAATCTTTCTTTCAATCTTTCTTTCTTTCTTTCTAACTAATCTTCCTTTCTATCTTTCTTTCTCTCTTTCTAATCTTTCTTTCTAACTAATCTTTCTTTCTTTCCTTTCTAACTCATCTATTTCTTTCTAACTAATCTTTCTTTCTGTCTAACTAATCTTTCTATCTATCTTTCTTTCTTTCTCTCTTTATTTCTAATCTTTATTTCAATATTTCTTTCTTTCTTTCTTTCTTTCTAACTAATCTTTATATCTTTCTTTCTTTCTCTCTTTCTAATCTTTCTTTCTGACTAATCTTTCTATTTTTCTTTCTTTCTTTTTTCTTTCTTTCTTTCTCTCTTTCTTTCTCATCTTTCTTTCAATCTTTCTTTCTTTCTTTCTTTCTAACTAATCTTTCTTTCTTTCTAACTAATCGTTCGATCTTTCTTTCTCTCTTTCTTTCTCTCTTTCTTTCTAACTAATCTTTCTATCTTTCTTTCTTTCTCTCTTTCTTTGTAATCTTTCTTTCTTTCTAACTAATCTTTCTTTCCCACTAGAAACACCCTAGCAACTTTAAAGTACTTCAAACTATACTTTAAACTTTAAACTACTTTAAACTATATAAAACTTTAAACTAATTCAAACTTTAAACTAATTTAAACTTTAAACTAATTTAAACTTCAAACTAATTTAAACTTCAAACTACTTTAAAATTCAAACTAATTTAAACTTTAAACTCCTTTAAAATTCAGACTAATTTAAACTTTAAACTAATTCAAACTTTATGCTACTTTAAACTACTTTGAAATTCAAACTAATTTAATCTTTAAACTACTTTAAACTTCAAACTTCTTCAAACTTATTGGTCAAAACTTTCACAAGCCAACTTAAATTTTGTCTCGACGAACTTTTTCTAGTTATTATTATTCTGTCAAAAATTTACAACTCTATCTCCTCCTAGAGCTTTAACTCCACATACTCCAAACTCGGCTCAGACACTCAAACTGTTCTGACTCGGTATGCTATATCTTTTCAGACTGATCGGACTTACGGTTTTCCTAAAAATGACGATCAAAGTCGGAAAAAACTCCCATTGACTTAACATTGCGGAATGTTCAGATTTTCAAACTCCCCAACTGTCAAAAATTCAAATCTAAACTCCTTGAAGCCCTAGACTGAATCAAACTGCCATTCTATATACTATATGAGTACTAATAAACGAATAAACTCATCTATCTATGGCACTTATCTATCTACACTTAAACTCTTAAACTCATAATAAATCAATAAACTCTAAACTTGAACTCTTAGACTCATTTAAACTTATAAACTCTAAACTCATAAACTCATACACTTATAAACTCATACACTTATAAACTCATAAATTCATACACTTATGAACTATTAAACTCATAAATTAATAAACTCTGAACTCTTAGTCATTTAAACTTATAAACTCTAAACTCATAAACTCGTACACTTATAAACTCATACACTTATAAACTCTTGAATTCATACACTTATGATGAACTCTTAAACTCATAAATTAATAAACTGTGAACTCTTACTCATTTAAGCTTATAAACTCTAAACTCAAACTTTTACACTTATAAACTCATGAATTCATACACTTATGAACTCATGAATTCATAAACTTATAAACTCATACACTAATAAACTCTTGAATTCATACACTTATGATGAACTCTTAAACTCATAAATTAATAAACTCTGAACTCTTACTCATTTAAACTTATAAACTCTATACTCATAAACTCATACACTTATAAACTCATGAATTCATACACTTATGAACTCATGAATTCATAAACTTATAAACTCATACACTTATAAACTCTTGAATTCATACACTTATGATGAACTCTTAAACTCATAAATTAATAAACTCTGAACTCTTACTCATTTAAGCTTATAAACTCATGAATTCATACACTTATGTATGTACTCATAAATAGTTCACCATAGCAACCACCCAGAACACCCTAGCAACCACCCAAAAAACCTTAGAACACCCTAGCAACACCATAGCAACCACACAGAACACCCTAGCAACTGCCTAAAACCCAGCAGAACACCCTAGCAACCACCCAAAATACCTTAAAACACCCTAGCAACACCATAGCAACCACCCAAAATACCCTAGAATACCCTAGCAACACCATAGCAACCACCCAAAATACCCTAGAACACCCTAGCAACTGCCTAGCAACCCCCAGAACACCCTAACAACTGCTTAGCAACCACCCAGAACACCCTAGCAACCACCCAAGATACATTAAATCACCCTAGCAACACCATAGCAACCACCCAAAATACCCTAGAACACCCTAGCAACCACCAGAACACCCTAGCAACTGCCTAGCAACCACCCAGAACACCCTAGCAACCACCCAAAATACCTTAAAACATCCTAGCAACACCATAGCAACCACCCATAACACCCTAGCAACCACCCAAAATACCTTAAAACACCCTAGCAACACCCTAGCAACCATCCTAAATAGCGTAGAACACCCTAGCAACCACCCAAAATACCTTAAAACACCCTAGCAACACCATAGCAACCACCCAAAATACCCTAGAACACCCTAGCAACTGCCTAGCAACCATGCAGAACACCCTAACAACCACCCAAATACCTTAAAACACCCTAGCAACACCATAGCAACCACCCAAAATACCCTAGAACACCCTAGCAACTGCATAGCAACCCCCAGAACACCCTAGCAACCATCCAAAATACCTTAAATCACACTAGCAACACCATAGCAACCACCCAAAATACCATAGAACACCCTAGCAACCACCAGAACACCCTAGCAACTGCCTAGCAACCCCCAGAACACCCTAGCAACCATCCAAAATACCTTAAATCACACTAGCAACACCATAGCAACCACCCAAAATACCCTAGAACACCCTAGCAACCACCAGAACACCCTAGCAACTGCCTAGCAACCACCCAGACCACCCTAGCAACCACCCAAAACACCTTAAAACATCTTAGCAACACCATAGCAACACCATAGCAACTGCCTAGCAACAACCCAGAACACCCTAGCGACCACCCAAAAGGTGTTAGAACACCCTAGCAACAACCCAGAACACCCTAGCAACTGCTTAGCAACCACCCAGAACACCCTGGCAACCACCCAAAATACCTTACAACACCCTAGCAACACCAGAGCAACCACCCAGAACACCCTAGCAACTAATATAAACTTCAAACTACTTTAAAATTAAAACTAATTTAAACTTTAAACTAATTTAAACTATAAACTAATTTAAACTTTAAACTAATTTAAACTTCTAACTACTTTTAACTTTAAACTAATTTAAACTATAAATTAATTAAGCTTCAAACTACTTTACACTTCAAACTAATGAACACTTTAAACTAATTTACATATTAAACTAATGTAAACTTCAAACTACTTTAAATTTCTTTAAACTTTCTGGTCCAAACTTTCACAAGCCAACTTAAAGTTTGTCTCGACGAACTTTTTCTAGTTAAGTTGGCTTGTGAGAGCCAACTTACTGAAATCCTATTTAAACTTATTAAGTTGGCTTGTGAGAGCCAACTTACTGAAATCCTATTTAAACTTATTAAGTTGGCTTGTAAGAGCCAACTTACTGAAATCCTATTTAAACTTATTAAGTTGGCTTGTAAGAGTCAACTTACTGAAATCCTATTTAAACTTATTATTATTATTAAGTTGGCTTGTAAGAGCCAACTTACTGAAATCCTATTTAAACTTATTATTATTATTAGTGGTGCTTGCAAA
Source organism: Gila orcuttii (assembly GCA_026230005.1). Taxonomy (NCBI): domain Eukaryota; kingdom Metazoa; phylum Chordata; class Actinopteri; order Cypriniformes; family Leuciscidae; genus Gila; species Gila orcuttii. Next base: position 21,020,174 of record JAPDVR010000017.1, read on the forward strand.
GCAACACTATTGTTCTTCTCCATACTTATTATTAGTGGTGCTTGCCTATGGCAAAGCAACACTATTGTTATCTCACATACTTATTATTAGTGGTGCTTGCCTATGGCAAAGCAACACTATTGTTATCTCACATACTTATTATTAGTGGTGCTTGCCTATGGCAAAGCAACACTATTGTTATCTCACATACTTATTATTCTTATTCTTATTCTTATTCTTATTATTCTTCTGGCCACTTTTTGACGCGCTACTCCTCCCGCAGTTTTTGTCACAGACCCACGAATGAGGTGTCAAAACGTGCGGCCTGTTCGGGAATGGTGTGCTATGACTTTTATAAGGGATCGGGGGTACGATGTTCGCCCCAGGGGCGAAAAACCGGCCGAAAAATCCCATAGACTTAACATTGCGTCAAACTTTGACGAGTCGTAGCTCGGAACGAGGATGTCACAGAAACGTGAAATTTGCCACATTTGAAGAGGCTGACAGGCTCTGTAAGAACATACCACACAATGGGGTAAAAGTTGCACCCCTGTGGGGCAGGAGCTGCCCAAAGTTGCCCCATTGACTTACTATGGTGTAGGACGGCCCATGAAATGGGCCGTCCTACACCATAGAAACCGCTTTTATATTGAACATAACTCTGGATCACAGTGTCGTAGAGACAAAGGGGCGGGCTCATTTTACTCAGACGGCCAATCATTCTCCTTGGATCATTGTGAAGCTATCAAGCCACGCCCTAGCAACCATTTAGAGCTCCTTAGCAACAAGTTCCATAGACTTCCATTGAAAGAGATCGAAGGGATATCTCTGGACTGAATTGTCATAGAAACATGAGGGTGGTCTGGTTTGACTCGGGGCAGCAAACAGCCAATCATGAATCACCTCAACACTTCCTAGCCACGCCCTAGCAACCATTGTCGAGCACCTTAGCAACCAAAATCCAAAGAGGAATATCGTCCATTCTGAATGTCACAGAGGCATGGGAGTTGGTTTATATCATTCATACTGACAAGCAGCCTTTGGAGTTTCATGATTGGCAGCTGCCAAGCCACTCCCTAGCAACCAAACAAGGTACCCTAGCAACCATTTTGCAAGACCTATATCTCTGCATCAAAACGTCGTATAGAGATGGGGGTTGGTTTATACATTCACATTGACTTTGGAGCTTCATGATTGGCAGCTGCCAAGCCACTCCCTAGCAACCAAACAGAGTACCCTAGCAACCGTTTTGCAAGACCAATATCTCTGCATCAGAACATCGTATAGAGATGGGGGTTGGCTCTTTTGACTCATGCTAGCAAACAGGACTTGCTACATGCTAAACATGCTAGCTGTGAATAGCTACATGCTAATATTGATTAGCTAAGTGCTAAATCATGCCATGAACATTATAAAAACTCTATAGTAACCAAATGTGAACACTACCAACCACCTAGTAACACCATAGCAACCATCCAGAATACCATAGCAACCACCTAAAACACCCTAGCAACCGCCTAGCAACACCATAGCAACCACCCAGAATACCCTAGCAACCGCCTAGCAACACCCTAGCAACACCTCAGAACACCCTAGCAACCACCTAGCAACACCCTAGCAACCACCCACAACACCCTAGCAACCACCTAGCAACACCCTAGCAACCACCCAAAACACCCTAGCAACCACCTAGCAACCACCCAGAACACCCTAGCAACCACCTAGCAACGCCCTAGCAACCGCCTAGCAACCACCCAGAACACCCTAGCAACGCCCTAGCAACCACCCAGAATACCCTAGCAAACGCCTAGCAACGCCCTAGCAACCACCCAGAATACCCTAGAAACCACCCAAAACACCCTAGCAACCACCTGAACAACATGAATAAGCCATATCTCAGCACCAGAACATCGTACAGACATGTTTGTTGGCTCGTATGCAATCTAGCAACCGAGTGGTGAGTTTTGCCACTGCAAGCACCACTTCACATTTTCTTCTGGAAATGTACATTCTAGTTCTTATTCTTATTCTTATTATTCTTCTGGCCACTTTTTGACGCGCTACTCCTCCCGCAGTTTTTGTCACAGACCCACGAATGAGGTGTCAAAACGTGCGGCCTGTTCGGGAATGGTGTGCTATGACTTTTATAAGGGATCGGGGGTACGATGTTCGCCCCAGGGGCGAAAAACCGGCCGAAAAATCCCATAGACTTAACATTGCGTCAAACTTTGACGAGTCGTAGCTCGGAACGAGGATGTCACAGAAACGTGAAATTTGCCACATTTGAAGAGGCTGACAGGCTCTGTAAGAACATACCACACAATGGGGTAAAAGTTGCACCCCTGTGGGGCAGGAGCTGCCCAAAGTTGCCCCATTGACTTACTATGGTGTAGGACGGCCCATGAAATGGGCCGTCCTACACCATAGAAACCGCTTTTATATTGAACATAACTCTGGATCACAGTGTCGTAGAGACAAAGGGGCGGGCTCATTTTACTCAGACGGCCAATCATTCTCCTTGGATCATTGTGAAGCTATCAAGCCACGCCCTAGCAACCATTTAGAGCTCCTTAGCAACAAGTTCCATAGACTTCCATTGAAAGAGATCGAAGGGATATCTCTGGACTGAATTGTCATAGAAACATGAGGGTGGTCTGGTTTGACTCGGGGCAGCAAACAGCCAATCATGAATCACCTCAACACTTCCTAGCCACGCCCTAGCAACCATTGTCGAGCACCTTAGCAACCAAAATCCAAAGAGGAATATCGTCCATTCTGAATGTCACAGAGGCATGGGAGTTGGTTTATATCATTCATACTGACAAGCAGCCTTTGGAGTTTCATGATTGGCAGCTGCCAAGCCACTCCCTAGCAACCAAACAAGGTACCCTAGCAACCATTTTGCAAGACCTATATCTCTGCATCAAAACGTCGTATAGAGATGGGGGTTGGTTTATACATTCACATTGACTTTGGAGCTTCATGATTGGCAGCTGCCAAGCCACTCCCTAGCAACCAAACAGAGTACCCTAGCAACCGTTTTGCAAGACCAATATCTCTGCATCAGAACATCGTATAGAGATGGGGGTTGGCTCTTTTGACTCATGCTAGCAAACAGGACTTGCTACATGCTAAACATGCTAGCTGTGAATAGCTACATGCTAATATTGATTAGCTAAGTGCTAAATCATGCCATGAACATTATAAAAACTCTATAGTAACCAAATGTGAACACTACCAACCACCTAGTAACACCATAGCAACCATCCAGAATACCATAGCAACCACCTAAAACACCCTAGCAACCGCCTAGCAACACCATAGCAACCACCCAGAATACCCTAGCAACCGCCTAGCAACACCCTAGCAACACCTCAGAACACCCTAGCAACCACCTAGCAACACCCTAGCAACCACCCACAACACCCTAGCAACCACCTAGCAACACCCTAGCAACCACCCAAAACACCCTAGCAACCACCTAGCAACCACCCAGAACACCCTAGCAACCACCTAGCAACCACCTAGCAACCCCCTAGCAACCACCCAGAACACCCTAGCAACCGCCTAGCAACACCCTAGCAACCACCCAGAACACCCTAGCAACCACCCAAAACACCCTAGCAACACCCTAGCAACCACCCAGAACACCCTAGCAACCGCCTAGCAACACCCTAGCAACCAGTAGAATACCCTAGCAACCACCTAGCAACACCATAGCAACCACCCATAACACCCTAGCAACTGCCTAACAACCCCATAGCAACCACCCATAATACCCTAGCAACCGCCTAGCAACACCATAGCAACCCCCCAGAATACCCTAGCAACTTCCTAGCAACACCCTAGCAACCAAATGAATACCCTAGCAACCGCCTAGCAACATCATAGCAACCACCAAGACAACCCTAGCAACCACCTAGCAAACACACAGAACACCCTAGCAACCACCCAGAATACCCTAGAAACCACCCAAAACACCCAAGCAACAACCTGAACAACATGAATAAGCCATATCTCAGCACCAGAACATCGTACAGACATGTTTGTTGGCTCGTATGCAATCATGTACCACACCCTAGCAACCGAGTGGTGAGTTTTGCCACTGCAAGCACCACTTCACATTTTCTTCTGGAAATGTACATTCTAGTTAGTGGTGCTTGCCTATGGCAAAGCAACACTATTGTTATCTCACATACTTATTATTCTTATTAGTGGTGCTTGCCTATGGCAAAGCAACACTATTGTTATCTCACATACTTATTATTAGTGGTGCTTGCCTATGGCAAAGCAACACTATTGTTATCTCACATACTTATTATTAGTGGTGCTTGCCTATGGCAAAGCAACACTATTGTTATCTCACATACTTATTATTCTTATTCTTATTCTTATTCTTATTAGTGGTGCTTGCCTATGGCAAAGCAACACTATTGTTATCTCACATACTTATTATTAGTGGTGCTTGCCTATGGCAAAGCAACACTATTGTTATCTCACATACTTATTATTCTTATTCTTATTCTTATTAGTGGTGCTTGCCTATGGCAAAGCAACACTATTGTTATCTCACATACTTATTATTCTTATTCTTATTCTTATTAGTGGTGCTTGCCTATGGCAAAGCAACACTATTGTTATCTCACATACTTATTATTCTTATTCTTATTCTTATTATTCTTCTGGCCACTTTTTGACGCGCTACTCCTCCCGCAGTTTTTGTCACAGACCCACGAATGAGGTGTCAAAACGTGCGGCCTGTTCGGGAATGGTGTGCTATGACTTTTATAAGGGATCGGGGGTACGATGTCCGCCCCAGGGGCGAAAAACCGGCCGAAAAATCCCATAGACTTAACATTGCGTCAAACTTTGACGAGTCGTAGCTCGGAACGAGGATGTCACAGAAACGTGAAATTTGCCACATTTGAAGAGGCTGACAGGCTCTGTAAGAACATACCACACAATGGGGTAAAAGTTGCACCCCTGTGGGGCAGGAGCTGCCCAAAGTTGCCCCATTGACTTACTATGGTGTAGGACGGCCCATGAAATGGGCCGTCCTACACCATAGAAACCGCTTTTATATTGAACATAACTCTGGATCACAGTGTCGTAGAGACAAAGGGGCGGGCTCATTTTACTCAGACGGCCAATCATTCTCCTTGGATCATTGTGAAGCTATCAAGCCACGCCCTAGCAACCATTTAGAGCTCCTTAGCAACAAGTTCCATAGACTTCCATTGAAAGAGATCGAAGGGATATCTCTGGACTGAATTGTCATAGAAACATGAGGGTGGTCTGGTTTGACTCGGGGCAGCAAACAGCCAATCATGAATCACCTCAACACTTCCTAGCCCCTCCCTAGCAACCATTGTCGAGCACCTTAGCAACCAAAATCCAAAGAGGAATATCGTCCATTCTGAATGTCACAGAGGCATGGGAGTTGGTTTATATCATTCATACTGACAAGCAGCCTTTGGAGTTTCATGATTGGCAGCTGCCAAGCCACTCCCTAGCAACCAAACAAGGTACCCTAGCAACAAGACCTATATCTCTGCATCAAAACGTCGTATAGAGATGGGGGTTGGTTTATACATTCACATTGACTTTGGAGCTTCATGATTGGCAGCTGCCAAGCCACTCCCTAGCAACCAAACAGAGTACCCTAGCAACCGTTTTGCAAGACCAATATCTCTGCATCAGAACATCGTATAGAGATGGGGGTTGGCTCTTTTGACTCATGCTAGCAAACAGGACTTGCTACATGCTAAACATGCTAGCTGTGAATAGCTACATGCTAATATTGATTAGCTAAGTGCTAAATCATGCCATGAACATTATAAAAACTCTATAGTAACCAAATGTGAACACTACCAACCACCTAGTAACACCATAGCAACCATCCAGAATACCATAGCACCACCTAAAACACCCTAGCAACCACCCAAAACACCCTAGCAACCGCCTAGCAACACCCTAGCAACTGCCTAGCAACACCCTAGCAACCACCCAGAACACCCTAGCAACCGCCTAGCAACACCCTAGCAACCACCCAGAATACCCTAGCAACCGCCTAGCAACACCCTAGCAACCACCCAGAATACCCTAGCAACACCCTAGCAACCACTCAGAACACCCTAGCAACTGCCTAGCAACACCCTAGCAACCACACAGAACACCCTAGCAACCACCTAGCAACACCCTAGCAACCACCCAGAACACCCTAGCAATCACCTGGCATCACCCTAGCAACCACCCAGAACACCCTAGCAACCGCCTAGCAACACCCTAGCAACCACCCAGAATACCCTAGCAACCACCTAGCAACATCCTAGCAACCACCCAGAACACCTTAGCAACCGCCTAGCAACACCCTAGCAACCACCCAGAACACCCTAGCAACCACCTAACAACAGCTTATCAACCACCCAGAATACCCTAGCAACCGCTTAGTAACACCATAGCAACCACCCAGAATACCCTAGCAACCACCTAGCAACACCATAGCAACCACCCAGAACACCCTAGCAACCGCCTAGCAACCACCCAGAATACCCTAGCAACCACCTAGAAACACCATAGCAACCACCCAGAACACCATAGCAACCGCCTAGCAACGCCCTAGCAACTGCCTAGCAATGCCCTAGCAACCACCCAGAATACCCTAGCAACCGCCTAGCAACACCATAGCAACCACCCAGAACACCCTAGCAACCACCTAGCAACCACCCAGAACACCCTAGCAACGCCCTAGCAACCACCCAGAATTACCCTAGCAACCAACAGAACACCCTAGCAACCACCCAAAACACCCTAGCAGCCACCTGAACAGCATGAATAAGCCATATCTCAGCACCAGAACATCGTACAGACATGTTTGTTGGCTCGTATGCAATCATGTACCACACCCTAGCAACCGAGTAGCGAGATTTGCCACTGCAAGCACCACTTCACATTTTCTTCTGGAAATGTACATTCTAGTTCTTATTCTTATTCTTATTCTTATTATTCTTCTGGCCACTTTTTGACGCGCTACTCCTCCCGCAGTTTTTGTCACAGACCCACGAATGAGGTGTCAAAACGTGCGGCCTGTTCGGGAATGGTGTGCTATGACTTTTATAAGGGATCGGGGGTACGATGTTCGCCCCAGGGGCGAAAAACCGGCCGAAAAATCCCATAGACTTAACATTGCGTCAAACTTTGACGAGTCGTAGCTCGGAACGAGGATGTCACAGAAACGTGAAATTTGCCACATTTGATGAGGCTGACAGGCTCTGTAAGAACATACCACACAATGGGGTAAAAGTTGCACCCCTGTGGGGCAGGAGCTGCCCAAAGTTGCCCCATTGACTTACTATGGTGTAGGACGGCCCATGAAATGGGCCGTCCTACACCATAGAAACCGCTTTTATATTGAACATAACTCTGGATCACAGTGTCGTAGAGACAAAGGGGCGGGCTCATTTTACTCAGACGGCCAATCATTCTCCTTGGATCATTGTGAAGCTATCAAGCCACGCCCTAGCAACCATTTAGAGCTCCTTAGCAACAAGTTCCATAGACTTCCATTGAAAGAGATCGAAGGGATATCTCTGGACTGAATTGTCATAGAAACATGAGGGTGGTCTGGTTTGACTCGGGGCAGCAAACAGCCAATCATGAATCACTTCAACACTTCCTAGCCACGCCCTAGCAACCATTGTCGAGCACCTTAGCAACCAAAATCCAAAGAGGAATATCGTCCATTCTGAATGTCACAGAGGCATGGGAGTTGGTTTATATCATTCATACTGACAAGCAGCCTTTGGAGTTTCATGATTGGCAGCTGCCAAGCCACTCCCTAGCAACCAAACAAGGTACCCTAGCAACCATTTTGCAAGACCTATATCTCTGCATCAAAACGTCGTATAGAGATGGGGGTTGGTTTATACATTCACATTGACTTTGGAGCTTCATGATTGGCAGCTGCCAAGCCACTCCCTAGCAACCAAACAGAGTACCCTAGCAACCGTTTTGCAAGACCAATATCTCTGCATCAGAACATCGTATAGAGATGGGGGTTGGCTCTTTTGACTCATGCTAGCAAACAGGACTTGCTACATGCTAAACATGCTAGCTGTGAATAGCTACATGCTAATATTGATTAGCTAAGTGCTAAATCATGCCATGAACATTATAAAAACTCTATAGTAACCAAATGTGAACACTACCAACCACCTAGTAACACCATAGCAACCATCCAGAATACCATAGCAACCACCTAAAACACCCTAGCAACCGCCTAGCAACACCATAGCAACCACCCAGAATACCCTAGCAACCGCCTAGCAACACCCTAGCAACACCTCAGAACACCCTAGCAACCACCTAGCAACACCCTAGCAACCACCCACAACACCCTAGCAACCACCTAGCAACACCCTAGCAACCACCCAAAACACCCTAGCAACCACCTAGCAACCACCCAGAACACCCTAGCAACCACCTAGCAACGCCCTAGCAACCGCCTAGCAACCACCCAGAACACCCTAGCAACGCCCTAGCAACCACCCAGAATACCCTAGCAAACGCCTAGCAACGCCCTAGCAACCACCCAGAATACCCTAGAAACCACCCAAAACACCCTAGCAACCACCTGAACAACATGAATAAGCCATATCTCAGCACCAGAACATCGTACAGACATGTTTGTTGGCTCGTATGCAATCTAGCAACCGAGTGGTGAGTTTTGCCACTGCAAGCACCACTTCACATTTTCTTCTGGAAATGTACATTCTAGTTCTTATTCTTATTCTTATTAGTGGTGCTTGCCTATGGCAAAGCAACACTATTGTTATCTCACATACTTATTATTCTTATTCTTATTCTTATTCTTATTCTTATTCTTATTATTCTTCTGGCCACTTTTTGACGCGCTACTCCTCCCGCAGTTTTTGTCACAGACCCACGAATGAGGTGTCAAAACGTGCGGCCTGTTCGGGAATGGTGTGCTATGACTTTTATAAGGGATCGGGGGTACGATGTTCGCCCCAGGGGCGAAAAACCGGCCGAAAAATCCCATAGACTTAACATTGCGTCAAACTTTGACGAGTCGTAGCTCGGAACGAGGATGTCACAGAAACGTGAAATTTGCCACATTTGATGAGGCTGACAGGCTCTGTAAGAACATACCACACAATGGGGTAAAAGTTGCACCCCTGTGGGGCAGGAGCTGCCCAAAGTTGCCCCATTGACTTACTATGGTGTAGGACGGCCCATGAAATGGGCCGTCCTACACCATAGAAACCGCTTTTATATTGAACATAACTCTGGATCACAGTGTCGTAGAGACAAAGGGGCGGGCTCATTTTACTCAGACGGCCAATCATTCTCCTTGGATCATTGTGAAGCTATCAAGCCACGCCCTAGCAACCATTTAGAGCTCCTTAGCAACAAGTTCCATAGACTTCCATTGAAAGAGATCGAAGGGATATCTCTGGACTGAATTGTCATAGAAACATGAGGGTGGTCTGGTTTGACTCGGGGCAGCAAACAGCCAATCATGAATCACCTCAACACTTCCTAGCCACGCCCTAGCAACCATTGTCGAGCACCTTAGCAACCAAAATCCAAAGAGGAATATCGTCCATTCTGAATGTCACAGAGGCATGGGAGTTGGTTTATATCATTCATACTGACAAGCAGCCTTTGGAGTTTCATGATTGGCAGCTGCCAAGCCACTCCCTAGCAACCAAACAAGGTACCCTAGCAACCATTTTGCAAGACCTATATCTCTGCATCAAAACGTCGTATAGAGATGGGGGTTGGTTTATACATTCACATTGACTTTGGAGCTTCATGATTGGCAGCTGCCAAGCCACTCCCTAGCAACCAAACAGAGTACCCTAGCAACCGTTTTGCAAGACCAATATCTCTGCATCAGAACATCGTATAGAGATGGGGGTTGGCTCTTTTGACTCATGCTAGCAAACAGGACTTGCTACATGCTAAACATGCTAGCTGTGAATAGCTACATGCTAATATTGATTAGCTAAGTGCTAAATCATGCCATGAACATTATAAAAACTCTATAGTAACCAAATGTGAACACTACCAACCACCTAGTAACACCATAGCAACCATCCAGAATACCATAGCAACCACCTAAAACACCCTAGCAACCGCCTAGCAACACCATAGCAACCACCCAGAATACCCTAGCAACCGCCTAGCAACACCCTAGCAACACCTCAGAACACCCTAGCAACCACCTAGCAACACCCTAGCAACCACCCACAACACCCTAGCAACCACCTAGCAACACCCTAGCAACCACCCAAAACACCCTAGCAACCGCCTAGCAATCACCCAGAACACCCTAGCAACGCCCTAGCAACCACCCAGAATACCCTAGCAACCACCTAGCAACACCCTAGCAACCACCCAGAATACCCTAGAAACCACCCAAAACACCCTAGCAACCACCTGAACAACATGAATAAGCCATATCTCAGCACCAGAACATCGTACAGACATGTTTGTTGGCTTGTATGCAATCATGTACCACACCATAGCAACCGAGTGGTGAGTTTTGCCACTGCAAGCACCACTTCACATTTTCTTCTGGAAATGTACATTCTAGTTATTATTATTATTATTCTGTCAAAAATTTACAACTCAATCTCCTCCTAGAGCTTTAACTCCACATACTCCAAACTCGGCACGGACAGTCAAACTGTTCTGACTCGGTATGCTATATCTTTTCTAACTGATCGGACTTACGGTTTTCCTAAAAATGACGATCAAAGTCGGAAAAAACTCCCATTGACTTAACATTGCGGAATGTTCAGATTTTCAAACTCTCCAACTGCCAAAAATTCAAATCTAAACTCCTTGAAGCCCTAGACTGAATCAAACTGCCATTCTATATACTATATGAGCCATTGAGACTCATTTAAACTAATAAACTCATATATCTATGACACTTATCTATCTATCTATCTATCTATCTATCTATCTATCTATCTATCTATCTATCTATCTATTCTTTCTAATCTTTCTTTCTTTCTCTTTTTCTTTCTCTCTTTCTTTCTTACTAATCTTTCTATCATCTAACTATTTCTGTCTATCTATCATCTATCTATCTATCTATCTATCTATCTATCTATCTATCTATCTATCTATCTATATATCTATCTATTCATCTATCTATCATCTGACTATTCTAACTATCTATCTATCTATCTTCCTTTTTCTTTCTTTCTTTCTAACTAATCTATCTTTCTTTCTTTCTTTTCTAACAAATCTATTTCTTTCTAACTAATCTTTCTTTCTTTCTAACTAATCTTTCTTTCTTTCTAACTAATCTTTCTTTATAACTAATCTTTCTATCTTTCTTTCTAATCTTCCTTTCTAACTTTCTTTCTTTCTTTCTTTCTAACTAATCTTTCTTTCTTTCTAACTAATCTTTCTATCATCTAACTATTTCTATCTATCTATCTATCATCTGACTATTTTATCTATCTATCTATCTATCTATCTATCTATCTATCTATCTATCTATCTATCTATCTATCTATCTATCTATCATCTGACTATTTTATCTATCTATCTAACTATCTATCTATCTATCTTTCTTTTTCTTTCTTTCTAACTAATCTATATTTCATTCTTTCTTTCTAACTAATCTTTCTTTCTTTCTAACTAATCTTTCTATCATCTAACTATTTCTATCTATCTATCATCTGACTATTTTATCTATCTATCTATCTATCTATCTATCTATCTATCTATCTATCTATCTATCTATCTATCTATCTATCTATCTATCTATCTATCTATCTATCTATCATCTGACTATTTTATCTATCTATCTATCTATCTATCTATCTATCTATCTATCTATCTATCTATCTATCTATCTATCTATCTATCTATCTATCTTTCTTTTTCTTTCTTTCTAACTAATCTATCTTTCATTCTTTCTTTCGAACTAATCTTTCTTTCTTTCTAACTAATCTTCTTTCTTTCTTTCTTTCTTTCTTTCTTTCTTTCTTTCTTTCTTTCTTTCTTTCTTTCTTTCTTTCTTTCTTTCTTTCTTTCTTTCTAACTAATCTATCTTTCTTTCTATCTTTCTTTCGAACTAATCTTTTTTTCTAACTAATCTATCTTTCTTTCTTTCTTTTCTAACTAATCTATTTCTTTCTAAATAATCTTTCTTTCTAACTAATCTTTCTTTCTTTCTTTCTAACTAATCTTTCTATCTTTCTTTCTTTCTCTCTTTCTTTCTAATCTTCCTTTCTAACTTTCTTTCTTTCTAACTAATCTTTCTTTCTTACTTTATTTCTTTCTAACTAATCTTTCTATGTTTCTTTCTTTCTCTCTTTCTAATCTTTCTTTCTAACTAATATTTCTTTCATTCTTTTCTAACTAATCTATTTCTTTCTAACTAATATTTCTTTCTTTCTTTCTAACTAATCTTTTTATCTTTCTTTCTTTCTTTTTTCTCTCTTCCTTTTTTCTCTCTTCCTTTCTAATCTCTTTTTCTTTCTAACTAATCTTCCTTTCTAACAGTCTTTCTTTCTAACTAATCTTTCTTTCTAACTAATCTTTCTTTCTTTCTAACTAAACTTTCTATCTTTCTTTCTTTCTTTCTCTCTTTCTAATCTTTCTTTCTAAATAATCTATCTTTCTTTCTTTCTTTTCTAACTAATCTATTTCTTTCTAACTAATCTTTCTTTATTTCTTTCTAACTAATCTTTCTTTCTAACTTTCTTTCTAACTAATCTTTCTTTCTAACTAATATTTCTTTCTTTCTAACTAATTTTTCTATCTTTCTTTCTTTCTTTCTTTCTCTCTTTCTTTCTAACTAATCTTTCTATCTTTCTTTCTAATCTTTCTTTCTTTCTTTCTTTCTAACTAATCTTCCTTTATAACTTTCTAATCTTTCTTTCTAACTAATCTTTCTTTCTTCCTTTCTTTCTAACTAATCTTTCTTTCTAACTAATCTATCTTTCTTTCTTTTCTAACTAATCTTTCTTTCCCACTAGAAACACCCTAGCAACTTTAAATTACTTCAAACTATACTTTAAACTTGAAACTACTTTAAACTATATAAAACATTAAACTAATTCAAACTTCAAACTAATTTAAACTTCAAACTCCTTTAAAATTCAGACTAATTTAAACTTTAAACTAATTTAATCTTTGAACTACTTTAAACTTTAAACTACTGTGAAATTCAAACTAATTTAAACTTCAAACTTCTTCAAACTTATTGGTCCAAACTTTCACAAGCCAACTTAAAGTTTGTCTCGACGAACTTTTTCTAGTTATTATTATTATTATTCTGTCAAAAATTTACAACTCAATCTCCTCCTAGAGCTTTAACTCCACATACTCCAAACTCGGCACGGACACTCAAACTGTTCTGACTCGGTATGCTATATCTTTTCTAACTGATCGGACTTACGGTTTTCCTAAAAATGACGATCAAAGTCGGAAAAAACTCCCATTGACTTAACATTGCGGAATGTTCAGATTTTCTCCAACTGCCAAAAATTCTAATCTAAACTCCTTGAAGCCCTAGACTGAATCAAACTGCCATTCTATATACTATATGAGCCATTGAGACTCATTTAAACTAATAAACTCATATATCTATGACACTTATCTATCTATCTATCTATCTATCTATCTATCTATCTATCTATCTATCTATCTATCTATTCTTTCTAATCTTTCTTTCTTTCTCTTTTTCTTTCTCTCTTTCTTTCTTACTAATCTTTCTATCATCTAACTATTTCTGTCTATCTATCATCTATCTATCTATCTATCTATCTATCTATCTATCTATCTATCTATCTATCTATCTATCTATCTATCTATCTATCTATCTATCTATCTATCTATCTATCATCTGACTATTTTATCTATCTATCTATCTATCTATCTATCTATCTTTCTTTTTCTTTCTTTCTAACTAATCATAAATTGCCTGGAGATGATGGCTGTCTTCAATGCGTTGAGGCAGTTCCTCCCAGACCTGAGGGGCCATCATGTGCTCGTACGAACAGACAACACATCAGTGGTCTCTTATCTGAACCGTCAGGGGGGCCTGCGTTCGCGTCCGCTTTGCAAACTGGCGCACCAGATCCTCCTGTGGTCTCTGGGGAAGGTACTCTCTCTGAGGGCAGTGTATATTCCTGGGGTCCAGAATATAGGAGCAGACATCCTGTCGAGGCAGGAGCTGAGGCCAGGGGACTGGAGACTCCACCCCGAGGTGGTGGAGAAAATCTGGGAGTCTTACGGCCAAGCACAAGTGGACCTGTTTGCGTCTCAGAATACGACGCACTGTCCTCTGTGGTTCTCCCTTACTCACCCAGCCCCTCTGGGGCTGGATGCTATGGTGCAGACGTGGCCGAGGCTACGTCTGTACGCCTTTCCCCCTGTTGCTCTGCTCCCAGGAGTTCTGGAGCGAGTCCGCCGGTATGGAATAAGCCTACTGCTAGTAGCACCACGCTGGCCAAGTCGGATCTGGTTTTCGGACCTGATCCATCTCCTAGACGGCCCTCCCTTCGAGATCCCGATCAGGAGAGACCTTCTGTCTCAGGCCGGGGGCACAATATTTCACCCTCGACCAGAGATTTGGAACCTATGGGTTTGGCCTCTGAGGGAGCCCAACTCATAGAGAGTGGTCTTTCAGCCGAGGCTGCTGAGACCATTCTAAGCTCCAGAGCCCCAGCTACTAGGAAACTATATGCGCTTAAATGGAGAGTTAACTGTTCTGTGAACACAGTACTCGAGTTCCTGCAGGAGCGCTTTACGTCAGGCCTATGACCTTCCACGCTCAAAGTCTACGTGGCGGCCATTGCGGCTTACCACGCCCTGGTGGGGGGTACATCGTTGGGTCGAGACCCCCTGGTTACACGTTTCCTTCGTGGCACTTTAAGGCTGAGGCCTGCAACTCGCACTAGGGTGCCAGCTTGGGATCTTGCTATAGTACTAGAAGGCCTTTCTAGGGCTCCATTTGAGCCCTTAGATTCGGTTTCAGATAAGTTTCTTACCTTTAAGACTATCTTTCTGCTAGCTATTTCGTCCCTTAAGAGAGTTGGAGACCTTCAGGCCCTTTCGGTTTCCCCGACTTGCCTTGAGTTTGCACCGGGGATGGTCAAGGCATTCTTATATCCAAAACAGGGATACGTCCCTAAGGTGCCGACCTCGACTCCGAGGGCTATTGTGCTGCAGGCTTTCTGTCCTCCTCCTTTTGCATCTGCAGACCAGGAAAGACTGAACCTCTTGTGTCCAGTGCGAGCACTGGACACTTATGTGCATCGGACTTCTTCATTTAGGAAGTCCGACCAATTACTGATTTGCTTCGGATCACCTAAGAAGGGTCTTCCTGCTTCTAAACAGACGGTCAGTAGGTGGATAGTTGAGGCTATTTCACTTGCATACGAGTACTCGGACCAGCCGTGTCCTTTGGTGGTCCGAGCTCACTCTACTAAGAGTATGGCGGCTTCTAAAGCCTTACTATATGGGGTTTCTCTTCGGGACGTCTGTGATGCGGCGGGCTGGTCCTCTCCGCTCACATTCGTTAGATTTTACAGTTTAGACCTGGATGCTGCCCCAGGTTCTCAGGTGCTTAGTGCTTAGTTACAACAGACTGACACTCAGGTACTTGGAATTCTGGCGCTTTGGGTATTCTCGTTCCCATGGCGTCGTTGGACGCATCGTTGAGTTCCCTTCGTAAGGGAACGTCTCAGGTTACTATTGTAACCATAGTTCCCTGAGAACAGGGAACGAGACGATGCGTCACCCTGCCATACTTCCTGCATCCCTGTGATCGGCTTGCTTCGGCAATTTTCGAAGCTAATGCCGGTTTGCACCGGATGTGCTTTTATCATATCCTGGTCATGACGTCACCCGCCCGTGACACTCATTCTTTCCATTGGACTAGTTGACATAGATGCTTCAGACGCAGTCACGCTAGGGGCGTTCCCATGGCGTCGTTGGACGCATCGTCTCGTTCCCTGTTCTCAGGGAACTATGGTTACAATAGTTTTTAACTATTAACTATTTTAACCTGAGACGTTTCTTTCTAACTAATCTATCTATCTTTTTTTCTTTCTAACTAATCTTTCTTTCTTTCTGAGTAATCTATCCATATTTCTTTCTTTCTAACTAATCTATCTATCTTTTTTCTTTCTAACTAATCTTTCTTTCTTTCTGACAAATCTATCTTTTTTCTAACTAACTAATCTATCTTTCTTTCTTTCTGACAAATCTATCTTTTTTTCTAACTAACTAATCTATCCTTCTTTCTTTCTTTCTTTCTTTCTTTCTTTCTTTCTTTCTTTCTTTCTTTCTTTCTTTCTTTCTTTCTTTCTTTCTTTCTAATCTCTTTCTTTCCTTCTAACTAATCTATCTTTCTAACTAACTAATCTAGCCTTTTTTCTTTCTTTCTTTCTTTCTTTCTTTTTTTCTTTCTTTCTTTCTTTCTAACTAATCTATCCATATTTCTTTCTTTCTAACTATTCTATCATTTTTTCTTTCTAACTAACTTATCTATCTTTCTTTCTAACTAATCTATCTTTCTTTTTTCTTTCTAACTAATCTATCTTTCTTTCTTTCTTTCTGACTAATCTATCTTTCTTTCTTTCTTTCTAACTAACTAATCTATCCTTCTTTCTTTCTTTCTTTCTTTCTTTCTAACTAATCTCTTTCTTTCATTCTAACTAATCTATCTTTCTTTCTTTCTTTCTAACTGATCTTTCTTTCTTTCTTTCTAACTAATCTATCTTTCTTTCTTTCTAACTAATCTATCTTTCTTTCTAACTAATCTATCTTTCTTGCTAACTAACTAATCTATCTGTGTTTCTTTCTAACTAACTTATCTATCTTTCTTTCCTTCTTTCTTTCTTTCTAACTAATCTATGTTTCTTTCTAACTAATCTATCTATCTTTTTTCTTTCTAACTAATCTATCTTTCTTTCTTTCTTTCTGACTAATCTATCTTTCTTTCTAACTAACTAATCAATCCTTCTTTCTTTCTTTCGTTCTTTCTAACTAATCTATCTTTCTTTCTTTCTAACTAATCTTTCTTTCTTTCTTTCTAACTAATCTTTCTTTCTTTCTGAGTAATCTATCCATATTTCTTTCTTTCTGAGTAATCTATCCATATTTCTTTCTTTCTAACTAATCTATCTTTCTTTCTTTCTTTCTTTCTAACTAATCTATCTTTCTTTCTAACTAATCTATCTTTCTTTCTAACTAATCTATCTAGCTTTCTTTCTTTCGAACTAATCTTTCTTTCTTTCTTTCGAACTAATCTTTCTTTCTTTCTTTCTTTCTAACTAATCTATCCATATTTCTTTCTTTCTAACTATTCTATCATTTTTTCTTTCTAACTAACTTATCTATCTTTCTTTCTAACTAATCTATCTTTCTTTTTTCTTTCTAACTAATCTATCTTTCTTTCTTTCTTTCTGACTAATCTATCTTTCTTTCTTTCTAACTAACTAATCTATCCTTCTTTCTTTCTTTCTTTCTAACTAATCTCTTTCTTTCATTCTAACTAATCTATCTTTCTTTCTTTCTAACTGATCTTTCTTTCTTTCTAACTAATCTATCTTTCTTTCTTTCTTTCTTTCTAACTAATCTATCTTTCTTTCTAACTAATCTATCTTTCTTGCTAACTAATCTATCTATCTGTTTTCTTTCTAACTAATCTATCTTTCTTTCTTTCTTTCTGACTAATCTATATTTCTTTCTAACTAACTAATCAATCCTTCTTTCTTTCTTTCGTTCTTTCTAACTAATCTATCTTTCTTTCTTTCTAACTAATCTTTCTTTCTTTCTTTCTAACTAATCTTTCTTTCTTTCTGAGTAATCTATCCATATTTCTTTCTTTCTGAGTAATCTATCCATATTTCTTTCTTTCTAACTAATCTATCTTTCTTTCTTTATTTCTTTCTTTCTTTCTAACTAATCTATCTTTCTTTCTAACTAATCTATCTTTCTAACTAATCTATCTATCTTTCTTTCTTTCTAACTAATCTATCTTTCTTTCTGACTAATCTATATATCTTTTTTCTTTCTAACTAATCTGTCTTTCTTTCTTTCTGACTAATCTATCTTTTTTTCTAACTAACTAATCTATCCTTCTTTCTTTCTTTCTTTCTTTCTTTCTTTCTTTCTTTCTTTCTTTCTAACTAATCTCTTTCTTTCATTCTAACTTATCTATCTTTCTTTCTTTCTAACTAATCTATCTTTCTAACTAACTAATCTATCCTTCTTTCTTTCTTTCTTTCTTTCTTTCTTTCTTTCTTTCTAACTAATCTATCCATATTTCTTTCTTTCTAACTATTCTATCATTTTTTTTCTTTCTAACTAACTTATCTATCTTTCTAACTAATCTTTCTTTTTTCTTTCTAACTAATCTATCTTTCTTTCTTTCTTTCTGACTAATCTATCTTTCTTTCTAACTAACTAATCTATCCTTCTTTATTTCTTTCTTTCTTTCTAACTAATCTCTTTCTTTCATTCTAACTAATCTATCTTTCTTTCTTTCTAACTGATCTATCTTTTTTTCTTTCTTTCTTTCTAACTAATTTATCTTTCTTTCTTTCTTTCTTTCTAACTAATCTATCTTTCTTTCTAACTAATCTATCTTTCTTTCTTTCTGAGTAATCTATCCATATTTCTTTCTTTCTAACTAATCTATCTTTCTTTCTTTCAAACTAATCTATCTTTCTTTCTAACTAATCTATCTATCTTTCTTTCTAACTAATCTATCTATCTTTTTTCTTTCTAACTAATCTATCTTTCTTTCTAACTAACTAATCTATCTATCTTTCTTTCTAACTAACTTAACTATCTTTCTTTCTTTCTTTCTAACTAATCTATGTTTCTTTCTAACTAATCTAACTATCTTTTTTTCTTTCTAACTAATCTATCTTTCTTTCTTTCTTTCTTTCTGACTAATCTATCTTTCTTTCTAACTAACTAATATATCCTTCTTTCTTTCTTTCGTTCTTTCTAACTAATCTCTTTCTTTCATTCTAACTAATCTATCTTTCTTTCTTTCTGAGTAATCTATCCATATTTCTTTCTTTCTAACTAATCTATCTTTCTTTCTTTCTTTCTAACTAATCTATCTTTCTTTCTAACTAATCTATCTATCTTTTTTCTTTCTAACTAATCTATCTTTCTTTCTAACTAACTAATCTATCTATCTTTCTTTCTTTCTTTCTAACTAATCTATCTTTCTGTCTAACTAATCTATCTTTCTTTCTTTCTGACTAATCTATCTTTTTTCTAACTAATTAATCTATCCTTTCTTTCTTTCTTTCTTTCTTTCTTTCTTTCTTTCTTTCTTTCTTTCTTTCTTTCTTTCTTTCTTTCTTTCTTTTTTTCTAACTAATCTCTTTCTTTCATTCTAACTAATCTATCTTTCTTTCTTTCTAACTAATGTATCTTTTTTTCTAACTAATCTATCTTTCTTTCTAACTAATCTATCTATCGTTTTTCTTTCTAACTAATCTATATTTCTTTCTTTCTAACTAATCTATCTTTCTTTCTAACTAATCTGTTTCTTTCTTTCTTTCTTTCTTTCTTTCTTTCTTTCTTTCTTTCTTTCTTTCTTTCTTTCTTTCTTTCTAACTAATCTCTTTCTTTCATTCTAACTAATCTATATTTCTTTCTAACTAATCAATCTATCTTTATTTGTAACTAATCTATCTATCTTTCTTTCTAACTAATCAATCTTTTTTCTTTCTGACTAATTTATCTTTTTTCTTTCTAACTAATCTATCTATCTATCTTTCTAACTAATCTATCTTTTTTCTTTCTAACTAATCTATCTTTCTTTCTTTCTAACTAACCTTTCTTTCTTTCTCTCTAACTAATCTTTCTTTCTTTCTTTCTTTCTTTCTTTCTAACTACTCTTTCTTTCTTTCTAACTAATCTATCTTTCTTTCTACCTAATCTATCTTTCTTTCTAACTAATCTATCCATCTTTCTTTCTAACTAATCTATTGTTCTTTCTTTCTAACTAATCTATCTTCCTTTTTAACTAATCTATCTTTCTAACTAATCCATCGTTCTTTCTTTCTAACTAATCTATCGTTCTTTCTTTCTAACTAATATTTCTTTCTAACTAATCTATCTTTCTTTCTAACTAATATTTCTTTCTAACTAATCTATCTTTCTTTCTAACTAATCTATCTTTCTTTCTAACAAATCTATATTTCTTTCTTTCTAACTAATATTTCTTTCTTTCTAACCTATCTATCTATCTATCTATCTAATCCATCTTTCTTTCTTTCTAACTAATATTTCTTTCTTTCTAACCTATCTATCTATCTAATCCATCTTTCTTTCTTTCTAACAAATCCATCTTTCTTTCTTTCTTTCTTTCTAACTAATCTATCTATCTTTCTTTCTAACAAATCTATCTATCTTTCTTTCTAACTAATATATCTTTCTAACTAATCTATCTTTCTTTCTAACTAATCTATCTTTTTTTTCTTTCTAACTAATCTTTCTTTCTTTATCTCTTTTTAAACTAATCTTTCTTTCTTTCTTTCTAACTAATCTTTCTTTCTTTCTTTCTAACTAATCTCTCTTTTAGTGAAACCAATCTTTCCGTCTATCTAACTAATCTTTCTTTTCTTTTCTAACTTTCCGTCTATCTAACTAATCTTTCTTTCCCTTTCAAGGGAACTCGAGCTGCGTTGAGACGCGGTGGGAACGCTCTGCGTGATTGCGTCGTGAAGCACGTGTATAATCAGTCCAATGGAAGAGCTAGACGTCATAGGCGGGTGACGTCATAGACCAGGAAGCTATAAAGCACCCCTGAAAACAGACCACGACAGCTTCTGCGCCTTCAGCAAGCGATCTGTGTATTCTGTCCTTGTCATATTTATTGTTGTCTGTCAAGTTGCAATATATATATATATATTATGGCAAAAGAGAGCAAGCAGCTTTGTATTGTTCCCTGCCCACGTTATATCACGGGTGGGGACACACACATCAGCTTTTTGTTACTAATGGGGAGTGGAGCATGCCACAGTCAGTTCTCGAGGGGGCTGACTGTGAGCATTGTGAGAAGCTGTCCGTGAGGACGCTCCGCTCCCGCCGGGCGTTCTTCGAGGAGGACGTTTCGGTTCGCGCTCCCCGTGCGGGTCCCGCTGTTGCCGATGCACGGCGGCGACTCGCATTTTGGGGTTCGCAAACGGATCTGACAGCGAGAGTTGGGACGGGCCCCGCCCTATCTCAGCTTTCACCTGCCAGATCCAGTGCTGGCGATTTCCAGTTCCGAGGAATTGGTATCGTTAGTGTTTTGTTTAGAAAAAGAGAACAAAACAAATAAAGATATTAAAAAAGGCAGATGTTTGAGTTTTCAATAAATGAATAAATAAGTCAGCTCATAACTCTGTTGAATAAAGAGGAGCTTTAAAAGGAGGTTTATCTAGTGCTGTTGCTAGTTAAATATTTTCTGGCCAGCTGAACATTATGAGAGTAAAAAGAGTTTATTAGATGAAATATATCTAAAAACAGAAAAACTCTGTATCTCAGCCTCCTCGTCGGGGACTGCCGTTTTTTCCCTATCTCCACACCACACTGAGGTGTCGAGATCGTGGAATAAGCCGGTTTCTATTTTATGTGTTTAATGCCCAAACGTCTAACTATAGTAAGGCTATGGGTATTAAGTATCATGGTATGACAGTGCCTCGGGTTAAAGAGACGCTTACTAGCTTTCTCTCTCCCGAGTCGGCGTCATTATTTTTAACCCCGACGTTACCCAGCGCAAAATAAATTATAAAGACATGGATGAATGTGAGGTTGTCAGCACTGACGCTATTCGAGAATTGCGTCGTGCAAAAACAAAGAAAGAGATAATCTATACTGGGAGGGACGGTTTCGAGAAATCGTTTCTCCTCTGCGTCCTCTGGGGGGCGACTCTCTGAGGAGGGTCGCAGCACGGCCAGTTCGGTTGTTTTCCTGCTGGTGGCCACGGAGTGATATATTTATATATATACATACGTTTTTCTGATTTAAAAATAAAGAAAAAACTAAGAAATAAACCATTCAGCGGCGTTCCAGAGGTTTCTTCCTCACCAATCTAATGTTCCTGAGACTGCTGGGCGGAGCAGTCTCGGTCTACTAAGCTCCTCGCAGCACAGAGTGCAAACGAGCATCGCCATTTGGGCTCCTCCACAATCGGGGGACTTGGGTGGCGGTAGCAGTCTAGCCAGTTAGAGATATGCAAGATCTGAGGACGTTTTTATCTCTAAAAAAGCTTGGACAAATAGGAAGCCCTGACGCCGAGGCTATTAGGCTTCTAAAGGGTGGTCCCCTCCGGGGTTAGGGATGGTTTTGAGAAATCGTTTCTCCTCGGCGCCCTCTGGGGTGCGACTCTCTGAGGAGGGTCGCAGCGCTGCCAGATCGGTTTTCCTGCCGGTTCGCCGTTCAGGGCACCAAGGTGTCAGTGTCCCCAAACGATCCTCTGAGGGGGGTCGTAGAGCAGTCAGTTCGGTTTCCCTGCCGGTTCGCCGTTTCAGGGTGCAGAGGTGCCTGCTTTTTCCAATGATCCTCCGAGGAGGGTCGTAGGAACTAAGTTATTTAGAGGTAGGCAAGATCTGAGGACTGTCGTCATCTCTAATAAAGCTTAGACAGGAAGTCCTGTCGTAAAAAAAAAACAAAAAAAAACGAGGCTATCAGGCTTCTGAGGGCTCCTCCGGGGCAGGGACCGTTTTGAGAAATCGTTTCTCCTCGGCGCCCTCTGGGGTGCGACTCTCTGAGGAGGGTCGCAGCGCTGCCAGTTCGGTTGTTCCCTGCCGGTTCGCCGCTTCAGGGCACCGTAGTGACTGTTCAACCAAATCCAGAGGCCAGTCTTGAGAGACTGGTTCCCCTAGTAGAATTTCTGGCAGCGTGGAAACTACTGCCACATATTTCTCGGTGGGTCCTGCACACTATAGAAAAGGGGTTCAGAATTCAGTTCTTATCCGCACAGATTTCTAGGGGTCCTCCCCACTGTGGTGGACCCCGAGCAGGCTTTGGTTATGGAGCAGGAAGTACTGACACTTCTGCAAAAGGAGCTGTAGAAGGGGTTCCTCCTCCCGGCAGACAGTCAGGGTTTTACTGCCATTACTTCATTGTTCCGAAAGAGGATGAGGGGTTGCGTCCTACTCTAGACCTGCGTCAATTAAACAGCAGGTCTCAGAATCTTAAGTTCAAAGTATGCTTACCCTAAATATGATTGTGTCACAGACTCAGTCCGAGGACTGGTTTGTCACAATAGACTTAAGGACGCTTACTTATCTATCCATCCTCATCACAGGAGGTTCCTAAGGTTTGCTTTCAGGGGCGAAGCATACCAGTATCGGGTTCTTCCATTCGGCCTAGGTTATCACCCCGCACCTTTTACAATATGCGTGGATGCAGCTCTGGCTCCTCTGAGATTCCAGGGCATTCGCGTATTAAATTATATCGACGATTGGTTGATTTTAGCTCAGTCCGAGCTTTTGGCAGTTCAACATCGAGATGTCGTTCTGTCCCACATAAGGAGGTTGGGGTTGCGGCTCAACACCAAAAGAGTGTACTCCTCCCAGCTCAGAGGACCACTTTCTAGGTGTATTATGGGATTCGACAACAATGCAAGCACGTCTGTCTCCTGCACGTATTTCTGCGATTCTCACAGCCGTAAAGAATGTAAAACTAGGTCAGTCACTCACTGCAAACAGTCTCTGAGACTGTTGGGGCTCATGGTAGTTGCGTCCAACGTAGTTACTTTTGGCCTTCTGTACATGAGACCCCTGCAGTGGTGGCTCGGGACCAAGGGGTTTTCTCCGAGGGGAAATCCGTTTTCGCATGGTCAAGGTCACGCGGCTATGCCTTCGTGCCTCGGTCATGTGGAAGAAACCTTGGTTCCTCGCCCAGGGCCCAGTCTGGGGGCTTCTTGTCGACACGTCACGTTATCGACGGATGCTTCCCTCACAGGATGGGGGGCGGTCATGAGTGGCCGTTCGGTGAAAGGCCTTTGGTTGGGGCTCAGGGCAGTTGCGTCCAACGTAGTTACCTTTGGCCTTCTGTACATGAGACCCCTGCAGTGGTGGCTCAGGACCAAGGGGTTTTCTCTGAGGGGAAATCCGTTTTCGCATGATCAAGGTCACGCGGCTATGCCTTCGTGCCTCGGTCATGTGGTAGAACCTATGGTTCCTCGCCCAGGCCCAGTGTTGGGGGCTTCTTGTCGACGCATAATGCTATCGACGGATGCTTCCCTCACAAGTCGGGGGCAATCATGAGTGGTTGCTCGGTGAAGGGTCCGGACAACACACTGATGGTCTCGTATATCAGAGCAGATATCCTGTTGAGGCAGGGGCCCGGGGAATGGAAACTTCACCCCGAGGTGGTGGAG
This sequence comes from Gila orcuttii, assembly GCA_026230005.1. Classification (NCBI taxonomy): domain Eukaryota; kingdom Metazoa; phylum Chordata; class Actinopteri; order Cypriniformes; family Leuciscidae; genus Gila; species Gila orcuttii. Next base: position 21,044,550 of record JAPDVR010000017.1, read on the forward strand.
CTTCTTAGGGAGAACTTAGGTCAAACTCAAGTCGACCTTTCGTATCGCTTGTACAATGCATTGCCCTTTGTGGTTCTCCCTCATGCATCCAGCTCCGCTTGGACTGGATGTGATGTATTAGGTGTGGTTCACGCTACAACTGTACGCATTTCCCGATATCTTTGCTCCTGGGAGCTCTGGATACTGTGGGCTCGGCCTCTGAGGGGGCCCAGCTCATAGACTCAGGTCTCTCGACCGAGGTCGTGGAGACCATACTCCAGTCTAGTGCTCCCTCCACGAGAAGACTAAATATGCATTGATATGGAAACCGTTCTCTGACTGGTTCAGAGAACGCCTTCTGAATCTTGTTTCTGCCCTGTTGGTACAGTACTTGATTTCTGTAATGAATGTTTCTTTGCTGGGTTATCTCTGAGGAGAGATCCTTAATTTCGTCTTCTCCGTGGTACATGAGGCTGAGGCCTGCACGTACTTGGATTTGCACCTGGTATGGTGATAGTATTTCTTCACCCCAGGTCAGGTTGTATCTCTAGGTCCCTACTGAATGTGCGGGTCATTTGTGCTGCAGGCCTTCTGTCCTCCACCATTAATACCCCAGATCAGGAAAAACTTAATCTGTTATGCCCTGTCCGGGCTTTGGATGCATATGTCCACAGAGCTGCTCAGTGGCTTATATCAGAACAATTATTTGTCTGCTTCGGGTCACCTAAGATAGGTTGCCCTGCATCTAAACAGATGATGAGCAAGTGGGTAGTTGAGGCTATCTCACTTGCTTATGAAGCGGCCGGACAGCCTTCACCCTATGGCTGTTCAGGCCCATTCTACAGAAGTATGGCTGCCTCTAGGCTTTAATTTCGGGAGTTTCCCTTCAGGATATTTGTAATGCGGCAGGCTGGTCCTCACCACATACATTTGTCAGATTTTATGACTTAGACCTCTCCACTCCTGGGGCTAGGTTGCTTGCTTCTTAGTGTGCGCAAGACTTCACACAGAACGGGCATTTGTCGTTATGGCGTAGTGGGTATGGGGTTCCCACCGCGTCTCAACGCAGCTCGAGTTCCCTTGAAAGGGAACGTCTCAGGTTACGTATGTAACCCTGGTTCCCTGAGAGGGAACGAGACGCTGCGTTCTCCTGCCATACTTCCTGCATGCCCTAATCGACTTGCTTCAGGCTTATCAGAAGCTGTCGTGGTCTGTTTTCAGGGGTGCTTTATAGCTTCCTGGTCTATGACGTCACCCGCCTATGACGTCTAGCTCTTCCATTGGACTGATTATACACGTGCTTCACGACGCAATCACGCAGACCGTTCCCACCGCGTCTCAACGCAGCGTCTCGTTCCCTCTCAGGGAACCAGGGTTACATACGTAACCTGAGACGTTTCTTTTCTAACTAATCCATCTATCCGACTTCAAACTACTTTAAACTTCTTCAAACTCTCTGGTCCGGCTTTCTCAAGCCAACTTAAAGTTTGTCTCATCAAACTTTTTTCTAGTTAAACACTGTGTTGTCACAGTTGATATTTTGGATTTATATGGTCAGACACTTGCATGTGCCATTATATTATTAACATTCCACTGAAACTAGTGAATGTCGGACATACGCATTTTGTCCATCATTAAAACTGACGCATCTAAGCCAGTAAGTGCATCGCATTAAGTTTTCATCAACTTACAGGTTATAAAGTTTATTGTAGCTATATGGGCGCTCAGTTTGTCTGTAATTTGTACAAAATCTAATGTTGTAAAAGATGAAGTGATACACACTGACTCAATGAAAAATGTTTGACTTAAACAGACTTCTCTGCTCCTCAAATACATAAAACATTAACCTTTATATATATATATATATATATATATATATATATATATATATATATATATCTATATATATATAGGCACGTGCCTAGAATGCCTATGCATAAATCCGGCTCTGGATGTTCGGCCACCCTGACATTTTTAAATTTTTCACCCCAAGAAAAATTTATTTATTTTTTTTATTCAGAACTTAAGGCGAGACACTACAGGTGAATAGGGTAAACATTTTAACTTACAGATATCACCATGAAACTTACCAGTTGATTACTCACATGAATAGGAGAAAAAAATGTATTGCAAGTGTTCTGTATTTTTTTGTTTAAATATGCTAATCAGGCTATATCTAATTAAATATGCGCTAATTTGCCTATATTTTGAAGTGACGTTTTTTGAAGATGAAAAATTATTTTTGCATTTTGTTGATATATTCAATGAAAAGACATTTACAGAAGGGATTATGAATATCTTTTGTTACCCTGTAAATCAGAAAATACTGCCAATAGCCTTAAAAAAATTGATTCCCTCCCTGTTTTTAGGCATAAAATGTCATATAAATCAGGCCAAGAATGATATATCAACAAATCCCTCTAAACAAACCTTCACAATATAGTTAGGAATAGGACTGTATAGTTTGGTGTATGTAGGTGCTACATAAGTGGAAAATCGTCACTAGGAGTGTGAGAAAAAACTCATTTTGAGAAAACGGCCTTTAAAGATTTTTATGGCAAAATTCCACTAATTTCTATTGAAAGCCATGAATTACAGACAAAATATGCTTTATATATATTTATATAAACATCACACTGTTTAACATCCCAAACTCATCATTGCTTCATCCATCACTGATCATAACATCCAAAACAACACTTCAACACATCAACAGTCCATCACACAGGTGAATATGTATCTGCCTGAGGGACTCACAACCAATTTAGGATCCCACAATTACAGATTTGTTTATTATTATATAGTAATTATATTAAACAAAAACTGAAATGTGTTGTGTAATGTAATTGTTTTGTATATATAATGTGTAAAGTATAGTATTATGTGATGCATGTATATAATGTCAGAGCGCGTCACGTGATGATTCTGAACGAATCACTTTGTCAGAAATTGGCATCAGCCAATGAGATTGCGCATTTCGAGTTAAATCGCCCGTTTTACTTTCATGATTGGTTTCTGATAAACAGGAAATTACCATATTTGGATCCGATAGTATTGCAAAGGAGAGAGAGTGCTTTCTAACGGTATATGTGATGACAGGGTGCAGACAGCGATCGCGGAGCAAAAGGATGATTTAGAATGCCAACTTTTGATGAATTTATGTGAAATCTACACACGCAAACAGACAAAGTGTAGTAAAATAAAGACCTAAATGTGTATTTTGGACTTTTTTAAGCACAAGTCTGAAAGAAGACATGTTATTGAAGACAAATAGCCCAAAATCTCAAAATTGACCAGTGAAAAAAGAAAAAGATGTTTTGCCACACATACACACACACACACACACACACACACACACAAACACACACAAACACACACACACACACACACACACACACACACACACACACACACACACACACACACACACACACACACACAAATAACAACTTCTTTTTGCAGAAGTCACAAGAAAAATTATCCTTGCACTTGTTAGATGTAAAGTGTTATTTGTCACATGCAAAGTAAGTGATAATCAACTACTGTAATCTCATTGCTGTGAACAGTATTCAAAAGCAGATGCAATCTGATTCCAAACGGCCAGTGCAGCCACTTCTGTTTCCCTACGCCTGCGTCCAGCCGTGTGTGCGGATGTCCCTACGGCATGAAGCTGCAGGACAACCAGAGAGACTGTGTGAAGGATGACTCTGAGCCCCCACCAGATGATAACTGTGGAGACTATGCTTTTCCCTGCGACGGGGGCCGATGCGTGCCAAATTCTTACCGGTGTGACGGTGTGAACGACTGTGTCGACAAAACAGATGAAGCCAACTGCACAGATCCAGGTGTGTATGAACATGTGAGTGTGCTTGAGCACCACCTGAAGACCTAGACATGTCTATGAACATCTCATTTCACCTTTTTAATCAGGTACAACCTGCTCTCCATATGCCTTCACCTGTGGGAACAAGCATTGCATCCCTGCTAGATGGCGCTGTGATGGACATGATGATTGTGGTGATGGTACCGACGAGGATAACTGCCCCACACGTGGTCCAACCACCTGCCCATCCAACCTCTTCGCTTGCACCAATGGAAACTGCATCCCAAAAGCGTGGGTGTGCGATGCCTTCAACGACTGTGGCGATGGTTCTGATGAGAGACAGTGCAGTGAGTATTGAAGAATTTCAATGTAGGGGTGAATGTAGGGTCAGTGAATATGCATAAATGTTTATTGTCAAAGACATTTTGATAAAAACATACACTCTGAAAAGCCATAGCACTGCCCATGTACATAAATTTGACACAGCAATACATTAAGTTAATTATAACCACTGTTATTCTCTTCTGTCCTCTTCCAGATTCCACTATCACCACCTGCCAGCCTGGCTTCTTTCTGTGTCCAGATCACCGCTGTATCTATAACTCATATGTCTGTGATGGAGACCAGGACTGTTTGGATGGCTCTGATGAGAAGGAGTGCGGTAAGACAGTGATTTGATTTTTAAGGCAAGTCACTACAGGCAAAAACGTCTCGGTTACGTATGGTAACCCTCATTCCCCGAGGAGGGAACGGAGACGTAAGTCAAGACTGACGAATGGGGATCGCTTGCGAGCCTATCTACTTTGAGTGAAACTAAACGAGCCAATGCACATTGGCATGCGATAACTGCTGTGCATTGTGCCGCGAGCATATAATGAGCAGAAGGTGCGTTGCATCCTTGTTTTTCCGCTGAAGCGCCGGACCTGTGACTCGGCTGTACAGCGGAAGCTCAGTAACTGTGGTGAGGGGACTTACGTCTCCATTCCCTCCTCGGGGAACGAGGGTTACCATACGTAACCGAGACGTTCCCCTTCATCAGCCACTTCTTCGTAAGTCAAGACTGACGAATGGGGATATTTACCAAAGCGCCACGGCTGCTGGATATTTAATGTGTGAGCCCTTCCAGCGCTCCTCTTGAGCCTCCTGGCCTGACCGCAGTGTTGGGCAGAAAGTAGGAGCTCTAAGCAGAGAAGGTCAGTCACTGCTGTTCTGCAAGACCCACTCAGTGTGACTTATTGGATAACGCTGGGAAACCGTGCCCTTGGGGAAGGGAACGCTGCGGAAGCCACATCCTACCCCGGAGGGAGGCACTGTGACGGTTACACATATGGACTAGCCAAGCAGGTTAGTCCAACATATGGCAGTCTCTGGGGTGGTTCCAGTCTAGTTATAGGGGGGAAGAACACCAGCAGACGACAGAGCGGGCTCTGTCGAAGGAAAGACACAGGCTCGTCCGCAGAGGAGCTGATCGTGGAGGAATACACATATGGGGTCGCTGCAGGGACCGCTACATATGGACACCCAGCCTATCACAAGTTCCACATACGAGTGTAGGCCTGGCACTCCGCAACGTCTGACTGCCACTGGGGTGACGGAGGAACTCACAGGGTTAGCCATTTCTGGGGAACACTACTGGAGCAAATAGATGCACGTATCCGGCCCGGGGCGGGAGTGGCGTTGCAAGGCGACACTAAGAACGGGTCCTTTGCGCTACTAGCCACTGGGGGCGAGTATACGGGAAGATACCGGCTCTACATGGAGGCTATAGAATCTAGCGAACGTGTTAGGTGTCGACCAGCCCGCAGCTCTACATATATCTAGTCAGCGAGGTGCCTTGAGCCAGCACCCAGGAGGGAGCAACACTTCTAGTTGAGGTTGCTCGCAATCCGAATGGGCAAGGCATGCCTTGGGCTTCGTAAGCCTTTCCCTTCTGCTGGCCTCCGTAACAGACGAAGAGCTGACCTGAGATCCTGAAGCTTTGCGTTCTGTCCACAGATAACCGCAAAGAGCGGACGGGACAGAGAAAAGCTAGGGCTGGGTCTGCCTCCTCCAAAGGCAGCGCTTGCAGGTTCACTACCTGGACCTACCTTGGGCACGTATCCGGGCAACGTTTGCAACGTGAGAGTTGGCCGGCCCGAATTCTAGGCACGATTCGTCGACCGAAAATGCTTGCAGGTCCCCTACCCTCTTGATGGAAGCCAGAGCAGGCCCTTTGAGGTGGCTCAGCGCAAGGCATACTCTGAGCAACTCGAGGCAGTTGATATGCCAATGCAGTTGAGGACCCATCCACAGACCTGAGACTGCATGCCTGTTGAACGTGGCCCCCCAGCCGGTGGCAGAGGCATCCGTGAAGACCACAGCATGCCTGGACACTTGTTCTAGGGGAACACTGAATCGCATAGCCGAGTCTAATGGTATGGGTGAGCCAGCGAGACGGGCTGGGAAGCGCTAGCCAGGCTCCCAGACACCGTGAAAGCGGGACCAATAGACGTACCTGGGGTGGGGCAGCGAGGTGGAACACAGGGACCCGGGTCGGGAGGCACTGAGGCGGCCCGAAGCGGAGTCTGAGTGTGTTGTGCCACACTTACCTGGATCCAGGGTGGGGCAGAGGGTGCATGGGAGGGCTTGGTGGCGTCCCCGAGCCACACACTGGTGCCCGCTGGCAACGGAAGAGGGGAAAAGGAGTGGCAAGTCATGGGAGCGTAGCTCATTGCAATCCGTGCCCTCTTGTGACCCAGAGATGGGAAATCGCTCTTTTATTGAAAATGTGGGAATATGTGGCGGAACAGAAACAAAATGAAACAAAAGATTCTCCACCTGGTCCTCCTCCGGGGGAGGGAGAGGTGCGGACACTATCTCCCGGAGAGCAACTTCCTCTATCGCTGGGTCGCCCGTCTCAGGGCCGCTTGCCCTTACGTTTGCCGCCTGATTTAGCGGGGGCCTGGACGGGCTGGGTGCTTAATCGCCTCTGTCTGCTTCTGTGCTGCGGAAAACGTGGACTACTGTGGACATCGCCCGACCCAGGGAGCGTGCAGTGACTTTCGTTGCCCAGAGGGCGAGGACCGTTGCTGTACGCAGTTCCTGCATAACCCCTGGGTCGGAAATACCCTTGTGCAATTCCTTGAGTGCCTTGGCCTGGTAGACCTGCAGGAGCGCCATGGCATGCAGGGCGGAGGCAGCTTCTCCATTGGCTGAGTAAGCCTAGTCCGTGAGAGCGGACGAGAACTTACATGCCCGGGAGGGGAGGTGCGGATTTCCCCGCCAGGAGGTAGCGGTCTTAGGACACAGCTGCATCGCCACAGACCGTTCCACCAGGGGGATCTCCACATAACCCTTGGCTGCTCCGCCGTCGAGGGTAGTGAGGGAGGAATAGACACCAGAACGGTTTCGGGCAGAAAAAGGTACCGTCCATGCTCTGGTAACCTCTTCATGCACTTCCAGAAAGAAAGGCACTGGGGCGGGGCGCTGAGAACCAGCACGGGCCACCCCGAGATACCAATTGTCCAGCCGCGAAGGTTCGGGACACGGTGGAGGGTTCCACTTGAGCCCGACACTTGCGGCGGCCCGGGAAAACATAGCCGTGAGCTCTGGGTCTGACTCGGGCAATGCTGGTGCACCCGAAGGAGGCAGCGCAGCCGAGTCTTCATCCCCAGAGGACATTAGCTTACCCTCCGATGCAGCGACCGACATTTGATCATCCGGTGGAGCTCCAAAAGAAACGACTGGGACTTATTGTCTTCTTGTTAAGGCAATTAACCGAAGTAAAAAGTGCTAAATCGGGGAATAAGCGAAGGTGCTCCACCTCTTTCGAGGTAACCGAGTCTCGACCGCAACGCCACGATGGTCATGTTCCCACAATGGGAACATGAGTCATCCATGAGCGCCATTTCAGCATGCCTATAGCCCAAGCACGTGATACAGCGATCATGCCCGCCAGCCGGAGTCAAACATCGGCTGCATCCAGAAACACACGATCTGAATGACATCTTGAAAAAGACGCAGACAGACCGTGTTAGCTCTGCAGAAATCCTCTGAGGTGCTGAAACGCACAGGGAGCTCTCTCAACATCACGCCCACCCAACCAACAAAGCTGTGAAAACAGCCGTTTATGCTTGTTGAAGAAAGATGCAGAGAGATCTCAACCCTCGCTGTCCGCGCCGTCACACCAATACAAGGAATCAGAGACTCGAAGACGCAGCAGTAGATCTTTGCAGGAGACAGGAACAGCATACACCATCTGGCTCCGAAGCAAAAGACAAGGATACGACAGCAGCTGGTGCAATTATTGCATGCCAATGTGCATTGGCTCGTTTAGTTTCACTCGAAGTCTTGACTTAAGTAGTAGTGACTGACGAAGGGGAACAGTGTTTTGAACAGTGAACTAGTGGAAAGAAAACATCCAAAATACACTTTTAACTGTATCTTTTAGAGCACTTTATCTATTTGCGTCTGTAGATTTCTATTACAGTATATATCTTTAAAGGCCGTTGTCTCAAAATGAGTTTTTCCTCCTACATTGAGCCAGAAATCTCCACTGCAGTAACACTTACATACACCAAACTTACTTTACAGTTTTATTCTTATCTATATTCTGAAGGTTTTTTCAGAGGGGTTTGTTCATATTTAATTTGTCCTGATTTTCTACAACATTTTATTCCTAAAAAAAATGGCGAAAATGTATTTATTTTTGGCTGTTGACGGTATTTTCTAATTTGTGGAGTGATATAGAGATATCCAAAATCCACTCTGTAAAAACCTTTGACTCTAATATATCAAAAAAATTAAACAATAATTTTGAACCTGACTTTATCCAATGTTCAGATTTTTGTTCTAGTAATGTATGCAAATTAGTGCATATTTAATTAGATAATGCCTAATTTGCATATTTAAACAACATTTCAGAAAACTTGTAATACAATTCTTTTTTGCAATTATTAATGTAATCAATCAACTGGTGAAGCATGGTGATATATATATATATATATATATATATATATATATATATATATATATATATATTACCCTTTTCACCTGGGGTGTCTCTCTTTAAGTAGGGGTTAAATGGATCATTGTTGATGCGTGATCCGTACAGACCAGGCCCCACGGTTCGGCACGTATGTGATTCGTGGATTAATTGCAAGTTTAACCACCATAGAGTGAAATTTTATAATTCGCATTCTTTTTGTGTTGCTGGTTTACACATTCAATAGATTTTAAATCATTCCAGTGCTAGAAGAGGAAAAACATTTTTTAATGCAGTACTCGTACACTGTTATCTGTGCGCACAGTAGCACAGACCCAAAGCGCATGCACACACAGAGAGGGATGTTTCAGTTCCAAATTCAGTTCTCCGAATTGATTCCTCTTTCGCGTCTCCTTGCACTTGGATGGACAAATACACACAAAATTAAGTCAAAATACCCATCTCGGCAAGTATTCTCATAAACACTGTTGGTTATGTTTTAAGTGAACATAAACAGTGGAGAAAGATATTGAATCTATCTGTATCATTATATTGGATTCATTAGGTCTTGAAGTTACAGCGGTATACATTTCTGCCGATGTCTACTTCATTAATGTGAGTCAAACAACAAAACACAATCTACATTAAATTTATACAGTGAACATTTAATTACATTTAATTATTACATTTCTGTACCTGAAATAAATACTACAGTTAGACCTTACTTTATTTGTAACTTTGTTATATTGTATTTATCTGTGCTTGTAATTATTGTATTCTTATTTTTTACTAACTGTTCACTTGCCTATTATAATGTTTGAACTTTATTAGTTAAGTAGTTTTTGCTGTGGTATCGGAGTATTTAAAGTGTCCTTTAAGTAATAAATGGAAAGCAAAGCCATTCCCCCCCCCCACCATGAGGTCTCATATCAGTCAGGACCTCTTTCCCTTAGCCTTCTTGGACTGGAGGACGGTCCTCAGATTCGCCCTCTCAGGAGGCTAAGGGTACGAGCGACGTCTAGAGTCCCAAGCTTTATTAGGGGGAGCTCTAGAAGCGACACTCGCTTTCTGTGCCTGGCGATGAGAGGAACTGAAAGACGGCTGTGGCTGTTCTCTAGCAGCCGCCCTCCTGGACCTTGAACGGCGAGGGAGATACTGTTTAAATGCTACGCCCTGCTTCTTAGCATCCTGAAACCTGTCAACTACGGCGTTAACAGCTTCCCCAAACAGACCAGAAGCTGAAACAGGTGCGTCAAGGAGGAAGGCCCTGTCCTTCTCCTTAATGCCAGACAGGTTGAGCCACAGATGTCTCTCCGTGGTTACCAGAGCTGACATGGAGCGACCGATGGCACGGGCCGTCTCCTTGGTAACCCGGAGGGACAAATCTGTGGCCCTGCGAAGCTCTGCTAAATCATCAGCAGAAGGACCCTCGCCTTGGTCCATGTCCCTCAACAGGTCGGCTTGGTAGGCCTGCAAAATAGCCATTGTGTGCAGGCTCGCACCAGCCCGACCCGCCACCATATATGCTCTGCCCACCAAAGCTGATGTGGTGCGGCAAGGCTTAGAAGGCAGCGCCGGTGTCTTCAAGGATGACGCAAGGTCGGGTGAAAGGTAGTTAGCTAGTGCTTCCTCAACCCGAGGCATCATCCCATATCCCTTATCTCTAACCCCCACGATATTACTATAGTTTAAAATGGGGGGGGGGGGGGGGGGGGGGTTAGACAGGCGCACTGAAAAGGGCCTGTTCCAAGATTTACACAACTCATTGTGTAAATCAGGGAAGAAAGGGAGAGACCGGCGTGAAGGCTGCGTGCGGTGCTGCAGGAAGCGCTCATCCAGCTTGCTTTTAGGACACGCCTCCTGCCGCTCTTGTGGCCAAGAAATATCAAGCTTGGCCACAGCCCACGTCAAAACCTCCACTAACTCATCATAACTGGGTGCAGGCTGAACAGTATTGTGTCTCTCATTAGGATCCCCCTCCCCAACGCCGAGCACGTCTAATTCCTTGGAATTAGAGAGCTGTAAAACGGGGTCATCATCCCGAACGGGAGAAGCCGCGGAGCGGGCTCCCAAACGGGGAATAGGGGGACCTGAGCTTGAAAGTGTCTCGGCAATCCCACTTTAGCCTAAAAGATCTCTCTGCGATCCCCATGATCTAAGCTGCCGCATTGCCTCGACAGATGCGGGACCTGAACTGCGGAGAGAACGCATTTGGCCGTCATCAGTGAACAAAGCCAACCGAGAATGCAGCACTCTCACTGACAAAGATTTACAATGAGCGCAAGCAGCCCCCTCGAGAGCTGCTTGAGCGTGCTGCCTTCCCAGACAAGACACACATTTCGTGTGTGTCCCCAGCCGTGAGATAGCGTGGGCATGGGAACACACATTTTCTAAATTGTTCGCTTGCCATGATGAGTGAAATAACAGGACAAAACAACACCAAACAAGACTCACAGTTTCAAACACACGGAGCGCTTGCTGAATAGCAAAAAGCTGACTTTGCTTGTGCCGGCGTACTCTTGTACACATTCGCGTATGCCGTCACACGCAACGTCATCACGCTCCCGCCAATAGGATTGGATTGGATTTAATTCATAAATTCAGACGCGCTACGCTGAAGGGCGTTCCCCTAGTGTCGTAACTGACGCAGTTCGAGTTCCCTCGAAAGGGAACTGTAACATTATCCGAACCGTGACTTTTGTGATAAGTTGAACCACTTTTTTTAAGGTATTGGTTTACACTCAAAGGATCCACTTAAAGTCGGCATGAAATAGAAATCTATTTTCTATTGTGAACAATTCAATCGTGCATGTTTCATTTTTTAAAAATGTTTTTCACCTTGTAATGTTTAATAAAAAGTTATAATCCGCTTAAACCCCGCCCCTGCGAGCTTGTGCCTTTTTAAAGCAATGACCGTATCTCAAAATCCAATCAACAATCAATGCCTGTCCCCACTCTACATTTTTTATTTGTTGATAATCTGTTACACTCGGATGTACATCACAATACGAAAGAAAAGATCTGCAACTAGTTCTGTTTCATCATGACTTTAATTAACATGGATGACATGGATGTTTTGTGTTTTGGGTAGTGTACTCCTGTGCAACGTATGAGTTTGCATGTGCCAGTGGAGATCAGTGTGTGAGTCAGAGCTACCGCTGTGATGGGGTTTATGACTGCAGGGACCACTCAGATGAGAGCGGCTGTCGTAAGTTATATGTGTTTAGAAGTCCTCTTTCAGCTTGGTTTTAGGGGATCATATGACATAAAGATTTTTTTGCTGTTAACTGTGTCATTCATGTCTGTGAATAAAATCCACATTAGATTGATATTCTTGGAAGTTAATCAGTTTTTACATATTTAATTTCATTGATATAAGGCACAGCATAAAAGGTCTTGCAATTCTTTCATAATTATTTATTGTCAACCAGTATTTTAATCTCTATTAATTTTCCACAAGGTTTACAAATTTCACAAATATCTAAATACATTTTAAAACCTTGATTTCTGTAATATAAAATATATAAATATAAAAAATATAAATATTTATTTACTGTAATTGATGTTTAATTGTTGTTGAAAATAATTTATCTAACATATCTAATAGTTTTCATTACAGAAACATGGGATTGTGCCATATATGTCATCATCATCTTTATATGGATATAAGCTACTAAATGTGTATCTAGCACTGTTAATAAAATAATGCTAGTGATGAATAATAGCTGGTGTTTTATGTGCAGCCACACGTGGGCCAGGTCTGTGCCATGACGATGAGTTCCAGTGCCAGGTCGACGGATTTTGCATTCCGAAAGTGTGGGAATGTGATGGGCATCCTGACTGTGAGGATGGCTCTGATGAGCACAATGGCTGCCCGCCCCGTACCTGTAGTTCTGTACAGTTCCAATGTCCTAATGGAAACTGTGTGCCTCAGAGCTGGGTTTGTGATGGGGAAAATGATTGCAGGGATATGAGCGATGAAACAAACTGTCCCACTCCACCATTCAGCTGCCCATCAGGTCAATGGTTGTGTCCCACAGACCAGGTGTGCATCACAGAGGCTCAGGTGTGTGATGGCCAGAGAGACTGCCCAAATGGAGCTGACGAGTCTCCCCTCTGCAGTGAGTCCTGCTGCTGCTCGAGTAAAGCAGGTGTTACATGTTGCTATATGTTGTTGATGAACTTTTCAGACTGTTTTTCTGTCTCTTTCTTTCTCATTATTGGTCGTATTAGATGAAAATGACTGTCAGGTAAATAACGGGGGCTGCAGTCATGGTTGTATTCAGGGTCCATTTGGAGCTCAGTGTACCTGTGACCCAGGATTCCAGCTGCTGAACGACTCAAAGACTTGCGACGACATAAATGAGTGTCTGATCCCTGGATTCTGCAGTCAAACCTGCTTCAATGAGCGCGGCTCCTTCCGATGCTACTGCCAAGATGGCTACCAGCTGGAGCCAGATAGACGTACATGCAAAGCCATCTGTAAGTAACATCTCAATCGTTTATACATCAAACATGATTGAACTAAGACTTTATGTTGCTGAATTGCATTTCTAGTCAAACGGATAAGAACTCAATGGTTTTAAAGGGTTAGTTCACCCCAAAATAAAAATTCTGTCATTAATTACTCACCCTCATGTCGTTCCAAACCCGTAAGAACTTCGTTCATCTTCAGAACACAAATGAAGATATTTTTGATTAAATATATTCTTTCTGACCCCTCCATAGACAGCAACGCAACAACCACTTTCAGGTCCCAGAAATGTGGTAAAGACATCGTTAAAATAGTCCATGTGACTCCAGTGGTTCAACCTTAATGTTATGAAACGACGAGAATACTTTTTGTGCGCAAAAAACAAACAAAAATAACAACTTTATTGACGAATTTCTTCTCTTCTGTGTCAGTCTCCTACGCTGTTGATGTAGTAAACACACTGCAGTGCTTCCGGGTTCTACGTCAGAACGCCGGCTTTGTATTGGTCAACTCCTGCTTCAGCATCGCACGCATGTGTCGTGGTGCTCACGTGAACAGCGTCTGCCAATTGGCGTCGGTGTTCTGACGTAGAACCCGGAAGCGCTGCACTGTGGTTACAACATGTGGTTACTCGTCGCTTCATATATTTCATCAAAATATCTTCATTTGTGTTCCGAAGATGAACGAAGTTCTTACGGGTTTGGAACGACATGAGGGTGAGTAATTAATGACAATATTTTTGGGTGAACTAACCCTTTAAAGCTAGTTCACACTGCTCCAACTAACATCAAATCCAAAACATTTCTTGTGAAGTAGTTTAAAAAATTGTTTGTACAGTAATATAAGAATATTTAAACCTGAAATCTCTGGGAAATGTGTAATCTGCTCCAGCCCCAGGTGATGCCTTACTTCTGGTAGCCAGGCGCAGTCAGATCGTCGCTAACCGCATCTACTTCAGGCCACCCCTTGTCAATCCCGTAGTCAGCGGTGTGAGCATCGTTACTGTAGACTTTGATCATGTCAATAAAAGAGTTTACTGGGGTGATTCATCTGAGAAAATGATCTATAGTTCATTCCAGAATGGCACAGACAAAAAACAGGTAAGTAATAAGAAGAAATAAAGATTGGTCTAGTTGTCTTATAGGGCTATATTGGATCTGTGTTAATCAACTACAGTTTAGGATTAATTAATTTGGTGATGTCGATATATTAGGTGTTCTCATCAGGACTGATGGTGCCTGAGAGTATAGCAGTGGATTGGGTTGGTAGAAACATTTACTGGACCGACTACGTCATGGAGAACATTGAAGTAGCCACTCTGGATGGCCGCTTCCGGAAGATTCTGATTACCAAGAATGTCACCAGCCCTCGTGGACTGGCTCTAGACCCCCGCAACCAGTATGCATATTGGACATACTTACTAATTTGTTGCTATTTAATGAATTTTTAGAGTATATTTTGAAAATTCTGTCATCATTTACTCACCATGTCATTCCAAACCGAACATTTTTTAAACAGAAATTGCTTTATGCAGGAGAACAAACCTCATTGGTCCTTGTGGAAGCTCCAACTTTGCTCCAACTTTGCCCGCGAGAACAAACCTCTTCAGTTTTCTCATGTTAGGCAAGCATGTTTGAGATTCCGTTAACCATATTTGATGTGCTCTATGTATGTGTGTTAAAGGGGACCTATTATGCCCCTTTTTATAATATGTAATATACGTCTTAGGTGTCCCCAGAATGTGTTTTTTTTAAGTTTCAGCTCAAAATACCCCACAGATTATTTATTATACGATGCCCATTTTTGAGTCAAAGGAAAAATAGGCTGTTTTTGTGCATGTATCTTTAAATGCAAATAAGCTGCTGCTCGCCACCCTGCTTTCCAGAAGAGGGCGGAGCCTTTACAGCTTGTGCCTCTGCCTCGCATACTCTGCCAAAAACTAAAACATATGTTTGGTTTTGATTATCATCTCTATCACGGTTAATCTCATGTGCCATTGTAGTTCTTTATCATCATGAAAGTTTATTATCTGCTTGTGTTTTTTTTTTTAGCCATATCAGTCTAAACTTCTGATAAATGGTTTTCTGAGTGCACACATCCGAAGCATCTGCACAGAAAGCTGGATGTCAGACAGCGCATCCCGTGAGTGTGAAATGTCTCGGTTCCCTTTCGTTGTCACTCCGAGTTACGTCGGATGACGACGAATGGGGTTTCGCTTAGAAAGCCTATCAGCTTCGAGTATTACAAAACGAGCCTATGGCAAAGAAATGCCATGGGTCTGCGGAATTTGCATGACGTAACTCCGCCCCACCTCGTGGGTATAAAAGGAGGAAGTCCGCAACAGCAGTTTATGTTTTCGCTTCGGAGCCAAGTTTATTCTTCTCTCCACAACCCATCTCTGAATTGTCAGCTTCACGAACGAGTGCCTCGAGTGTTGGTGTGACGGCGATCTACGGCGAGAGCGTGCTTCCTGCTGATCTGCTGCAGTGATTTGCCAGTCGGCGCGTTTCTCCCCGGGCGCTTCAACACTTGAGTTTTCTCACTAAAAGAGCTTACACGCGGCACGTCTTTTTAAAGATGCCTCGCCCGTGTACTTCTGGTTGCGGCAGATTGGTATCGGACTCTGATGGGCACGAGCGTTGCATAGTATGTTTGGGCATTGATCATGCTAGAGCAGCGCTCGTGGATGACTCATGTTTTCTCTGTGGGAACATGACCATCGCGTCATTACGGTCGAGACTCGGTGAACTCGCAAGAGTGAGAGTCCCCTCATCCACCCCCCGCCCTGCGGCTGGTGGCCAGGGTGACCTGAGGGTGACGGTCTGGAACAAGGCGCCGACTATGTGTCCGCGACCCCAGCCCCCCTCTTCAATGACGGTGCCCGCTAGTGAAGTGCCGATTCCCGCGGGTCTACCCTCTGGTGGCCCGCGTGTTTCGGTTGAAGCTACAAAGGATGATGCCATGTCTTTTGCTGCATCACTAGGTGGGTTTGATTCTTCTGGAAGTGAGGGCTCGTCACAGCTGCCACCTTCCGGTGTGCATACGGCTGTGCTCGAGTCTGATCCGGAGATGACGGCCATGCATTCCCGGGCAGCCGCGAGCATCGGGCTTGAGTGGAGGCCTCCACCCTGTCCTGAGCGCTCGCGGCTGGACGATTGGTTTTTGGGTAAGGCCGCCGACCCTCGTCCTCGGCAAACCCCAATACCTTTCTTCCCGGATGTGCATGATGAGATCTCGAAGTCCTGGAAGACCCCGTTGTCTTCCCGTGACCGCTCGTTGGTCTCATCCGCCTTTCCTCCCCTCAATGATGCAGCCGCCCGTGGGTACACTGGGCTCCCCCTGGTTGAACCGGTTGACTCAACTATGTCCTCAGAGTGCTTCTTCTCGTGGCGAGCCTAAGCACCCATCCAAAGCCTGTAGATTTTCGTCGACCTTGGTGGCGAAGTCTTACAGAGCGGCGGGACAGGCGGCTGCGTCACTGCATGCTATGACCACTCTGCAGGTCTACCAGGCCCAGATGCTCAGAGACATGCACGAGGGTAGGACAGACCCAGGGCTCTTCAATGAGCTGCGCGCCGCGACCGACCTTGCTCTCCGGGCGACGAAGGTTACCGCGCGCTCCCTGGGTCTGGTGATGTCCACAGCCGTGGTCCAGGAGAGACATCTCTGGCTGAACCTGGCTGACATGCGGGACGCGGAGCGGACCCGTCTGCTTAACGCCCCCTTGTCCCAGGCCGGCCTCTTCGGCGGTGCGGTTGAAGACTTTGCCCAACAGTTTTCAACCGCCCAGAAACAGACCGAGGCCATAAAACACATTCTGCCCCGCCGGCCAGCTGCTGCCTCCACCCAGCCGACCGGGCAGACGCCTCGTCCTGTTTCCCGCCGAGGGCGCCCTCCTGCGGCTCCCGCCCCTCCCGCCCGGCCCACGCAGCAGCCTCCACCCCGGGCCGGTCGCGGAGGAAGCCGTAAGAAGGCGCCACAGCCCTCTCCCGCCCCGCCCCCCGCTAAACGCCGGGCCAAGCGGCGCTCCTGAGACGGGCTGCTCAGGGAAGATGGTCGTTTTTCAGGAGATGGTAGCAGGACCACTCCTTCCCCCGGTGGAGGGCCGGGGGAGAATCTTTTGTTCTCCGCTCCCTGCTGCTCACCCACGGGTGGGCAGCACCCTAAAGTGGTTAAAGACAGAAACGACCCTCTCTTCCCTGAGCTCACAGAGTTCTCGGGCGACACAGAGCGCCGCCCACAAGCCGTGCTCTCCTCGCCCCCCTCTGTCCCAGAGGCGGTTGACAAGGCGTGCCGTCCACGGACCGCGTTGCCCCTGTCCCCCTCTGTCGCCAGACCCCTGGCAGAGCAGGCCCCCGCGGGACGACCAGCCTGGTCCTCCCCTGGCCCCCTCTGTCAGGGCGCGGTTGCTAACTGTGCCCCCACACCGGGCCGCTATGCCGTCCACGTCTGGGCCAGTTACTCCGCTTCGCTGCCCCTCCGGGGGGACGCCTGTCGTCCGCTTGATCCCGCTGGTTCAGTTCCTGGGAGCCTGGTTAGAGCTTCCCCGTCTGTCCCGCTGGATCGCGCGCACCATCAGGCTCGGCTATACGATTCAGTTCGCACAGTCTCCTCCCCGCTTCAGGGGAGTCCGCTCCACTTTGGTTGGTGGCAATGCCCCTATCATGAGAGCAGAGATTGCCACCCTGCTGGCGAAGGGTGCAATCGAGACTGTCCCTCCAGCCGAGATGAGGTCCGGGTTCTACAGCCCCTACTTCATTGTCCCCAAGAAAACCGGTGGGTTACGGCCAATCCTGGACTTGCGCGTGCTGAACCGCTCCCTTCACAGGCTGCCGTTCAAGATGCTCTCCGCCAAACGCGTTCTCGAATGCGTGCGGCCCCAGGATTGGTTTGCAGCGATCGACCTGAAGGACGCCTACTCTCATGTCTCCATTCTTCCTCGACACAGACCGTTCCTACGGTTTGCTTTCGAGGGGCAGGCATACCAGTACGCGGTTCTCCCTTTCGGGCTAGCCCTGTCTCCTCGCACCTTCACGAAGGTCGTCGAGGCTGCCCTTGTTCCCCTTCGGGAACACGGGGTTCGCATCCTGAGTTATATCGACGACTGGCTGATCCTAGCTCACTCTCGAGATCAGGTTTGCGAACACAGGGACCTAGTGCTCCGGCACCTAGCTCGTCTGGGCCTTCGGGTCAACTGGGAGAAGAGCAAACTTTGCCCCGTGCAGAGGATCTCTTTTCTCGGTATGGACATCGACTCGGTCGCCATGTCCGCGCAGCTTACGAGCGAGCGCGCGCAGTCACTGCTGACTTGCCTGAGACATCTCAGGAGCAAGAATGCGGTTCCACTGAAACATTTTCAGAGGCTCCTGGGGCATATGGCATCTGCAGCCGCGGTCACGCCGCTCGGATTGCTTCATATGAGACCGCTTCAGCTTTGGCTTCGCGACCGAGTCCCGAGGTGGGCATGGCATCAAGGCACGCTCCGGGTACCAGTTACTCCGACCTGCCGTCAGTTCCTCACCCCGTGGTCGAACCTCAGTTTTCTCAGGGCGGGTGTCCCCCTGGAATGAGCTTCCCGGCATGTTGTGGTCTCCACGGATGCCTCCACCACGGGCTGGGGCGCCATGTGCAATGGACATGCTGCTGCGGGCTCCTGGACAGGACCCCAGCGGCTATGGAATGTCAATTGCCTCGAGTTGTTGGCAGTACGCCTTGCCCTGCACCGCTTCCGGGCGTTGCTCAGGGGTCAACACGTACTAGTCCGCTCAGACAATACCGCTACTGTAGCGTACATCAACCATCAAGGTGGTCTACGCTCCCGCCGTATGTCACAACTCGCCCGCCACCTCCTTCTATGGAGTCAGAAGCATCTGAGGTCGCTTCGAGCCATTTTCATTCCCTGGGCCCTGAACTGTGCAGCCGACGAGCTCTCACGGCTTCAGCCCCTCCCTGGAGAATGGCGACTCCATCCCCAGTCGGTTCAGCTGATTTGGGACCAGTTCGGGGACGCACAGATAGATCTGTTTGCCTCTCACGACTCGACCCATTGCGCCCTGTATTTTTCCCTGACCGAGGGCACGCTCGGCACGGATGCACTGGCGCACAGCTGGCCGCCGGGCCGCAAATATGCGTTTCCCCCAGTGAGCCTTCTTGCGCAGACCTTGCGCAAGGTCAGGGAGGACGAGGAGCAGGTCATTTTGGTCGCGCCGTATTGGCCCGGCCGGACCTGGTTCTCCGAACTTGCACTCCTCGCGACAGCACCTCCCTGGCCCATTCCTCTGAGGAAGGACCTTCTTTCTCAGGGACGGGGCACCCTGTGGCACCCTCGCCCCGATCTCTGGAGCCTCCACGTGTGGCTCCTGGACGGCTCGAGGTAGGTTTGAGTACCCTTCCACCAGCGGTGGCGGCTACCATCATTTCCGCTAGAGCGTCGTCCACAAGACACGTCTACGCGTTGAAGTGGAACCTCTTCGTCGTCTGGTGCTCTTCTCACCGAGAAGACCCCCGGAGATGCTCGATCAGCGTTGTGCTTTCCTTCCTTCAGCAGGGATTGGAGCGAAGGCTGTCTCCCTCCACCCTTAAGGTCTATGTTGCCGCCATTGCCGCACACCATGACCTAGTCGAAGGTAAGTCGGTAGGGAAGCACGACCTGGTCATCAGGTTCCTGAGAGGAGCGAGGAGACTAAATCCTCCTCGCCCTCCTCTCGTTCCCTCTTGGGACCTCTCAGTGGTTCTAACTGCCTGAAGAGTGCTCCCTTTGAGCCCCTGCAGTCAGTCGAGCTTAAGTTCCTGTCAATGAAGACAGCGCTCCTGGTTGCACTGGCCTCCATCAAGAGGGTAGGGGACCTGCACGCATTCTCCGTCGACGAAGCGTGCCTGGATTTCGGACCGGCTTTCTCTCACGTGATCCTGAGACCCCGGCCCGGATATGTGCCCAAGGTTCCTACCACTCCCTTTCGGGACCAGGTGGTGAACCGAGACGTTACGTATGTAACCCTTGTTCCCTGAGTAGGGAACGGAGATGTTCCATCGTGACGACGAATGTGGTTTCGCTTAGAAAGCCTATCGACTTTGAGTATTACAAAACGAGCCAATGGCAAAGAAATGCCATGGGTCTGCAGAATTTGCATGGCGCCCCACCTCCCCACCTCGTGGGTACTACTAAGCCTGTAGTACGAAAAACTACAGGCTTCGGACGGGTGCTTAGGATCGCGCCGAGAAGAAGCACTCTGAGGACACAGTAGCATCGCAACAGAGCGTTCAACCGGGGGGACCCCAGTGTACCCATGGGCAGCGACCCCGTCGAGGGGAGGAGAGGCGGAGGAGATCAACGAGGGATCACGGGAAGACAAGGGGGTCTTCGAGGATTTCGAGATCTCCTGATGCACATCCGGGAAGAAAAGTATTGGGGTGGACGCCGACAGGTGTCAGCGGCCGCACCCAAAAACCAATCGTCCAGCAGTGAGCGCTCAGGACAGGGTGGAAGGTTCCACTCTAGTCCGATGCTCGCTGCGGCCCGGGAAAGCATGGCCGTCATCTCAGGATCCGACTTGACAATGCCATTTGCACACCCGAAAGTGGCAGCACTGTCGAATCTTCACTTCCTTAAGATTCTTGCCCGCCCTGTGATGCTGCGATGGAAACCTGCCGGGCGTCCTGTGATCGCACACGGGTTGCGTCAATGAAGAGGGGGGCGTGGGCCGAGGACGAATCGTCTGCGTTTTTGTACCACACCATCACCCTCAGGTCACCCTGGCCACCAGCCGAAGTACCACCTCACGTGGAGAGTGTAGATTGGGGTGTAGATGAGGGGACTCTCTCTCTAACGAGATCATTAATCTCGACTGTAATGACGCGATGGTCATGTTCCCACGGGGAGAACATGAGTCATCCACAAATGCTGCTCTAGCGTGATCAAACCCAAACACACAGAGCAGAGAATGTGCCCATCAAAGTCGGAAATGAGTCGACTGCAACCAGAAGTGCACGTGCGAGCTCTTTTGTGAGAGAAAAACTCTGCGGATGTTGAAGCGAGCAGGGAGAACACACTCACTGGCAGATACTGCACAGATCAGCAGGCAGTGTGAACTCTCTGAAGATCGCCGTCACACCAACACCGGAGAGTCGCTCGTCTCGTAGAGTGAAGTGAGAAATGGCTGTGGAGTGAAGAGATACTCTTGGCTCCGAAGCGAAAACATATCTGCATGTTGCCGCCGTCCTCCTTTTATACCCCACGAGGTGGAGCGGAGTTGCGCCATGCAAATTCCGCAATCCCATGGCATTTCTTTGCCATTGGCTGGTTTGTAATACTCAAAGTCGATAGGCTTTCTAAGCGAAACCCCATTCGTCGTCACGACGGAACTCGTAGTGACAACGAAAGGGAACTAAGTTTTTATTGGACTTAAACTGTCAAATACATGCAAGGCTATGTAAAAAACACACAAAGTTCACATAAACAGTCGGTTATGTCAGTGAACGTAAACCGCAGGAAAAGAAAGTGCATGTGTATATTAGATCTGTGTATTAAATTGAAAACAGCATAAAATACAGTGCCTACTGCTAAAAATGTTGTTAATATGAATCAAACAACAAAAGAAAAAATACTCATTCACTCAAGAAAATAACTCACTGCTCTTGATTGAATTACTTTTCATTCATTCAGGCCCTTAGCGTCGAGAACGACGATTGGCATGGCGCTTCAGTCTTCTATTGTTAAGAAAGTCTGTGTACTGCTGGCAAGATCTTTTGGCACCGGATCTTATGGTGGCGTGCCACAGAGCTCGGTCGCCGGCAAGTGTTTCCCAGGTTTCGCTTGGGAAGCCGAACGCCTGAAGGTCGCGCTTCAGGACATCCTTGTAGCGGAGCTTCGGCCGGCTGACTGGACGAGGGGCATCAGCAATTTCGCCGTACAAAATTACTTTTGGTAAACGGTTGTCATCCATGCGGTAGGTGTGGCCAGCCCATCATAAGCGGCGAGTGCGCAACATAGTGTAGAGGTCTGTGCTCTTGGTCATGGAGAGGATAGCCGAATTTGGAACATGGTCCTTCCAAGTTATGCCAATAATTGAGCGCAGACAACGAAAGTGAAAGGTGTTCAGGAGGTGTTCATGTCTGCAGTAGGTGCACCAAGTTTCGAGGAGATAAACATGGCGGACTGTGTACAGCTCATTTAGGGCGAGGTCTATGCTAATAGAGTCCGCCAGCAGTCTTGGGCAATGTGACACAACATTGCTAGAATTTGCAAATGGCTGAGACACTGCTTTTGATTTATGGGTATTAAAAAAGAGGAGTGGGTGGATTTTTAACATAGGGTGGTTGTGCACACAATGCTGACACACATTTATGTTCCAACACCATGTAAAAGTGCATTTTGCATAATAGGTCCCCTTTAATCAATGTTTGTATGTGAATACTGTCACATGCCTGTCCTGTCTTGTGTTGCACATGGGTGTTTGTTGTGTTGTGCCATGTGCTGTTTTGATTGTTGATCCCTCCCCCTCGTTATCTGATTAGTGTTTGAGTTGTTCCACCTGTCCCCTCTTGATTTGTTCCCTTTTTAAGTCTCCTCTTATTTGCAGTCTTTGTCGTGTCATTGTCAGATGTTTCCTGGTTTGGTCTGCGTGTTCCCTGTACTCTTGACCCAGTGTTTGTTCCATGTTCATTTATTGTGTTTTCCCCCCTGTGGGTTTTTGCTTTGTGTTTTGTTTTCTTTTGTTTAATAAATACTTTTGCTGCATTTGAGTTCTCTCTCCCCTTGTTTGTAACGTGACAAATACAAGCCTAAATTAAATCTGTTTATCATAAAAAGTGATTATGTCTCTTCATGTAAACTGCTTGATTCATATGGATTACTTTTACGATCTCGTTATGGACTTTTTGAAGTGTCGAGAATGAACTTTTGATAGAGGGATAGAAATCTCTCAGTTTTTATTTATAATATCTTCATTTGTGTTTTGAAGATGAACAAAAGTATTATGGGTTTGATTAGTAAATGATGACAGAATTTTCATTTGTTTGTAAACTGTCCTTTTAAGATCACTTAAAGTGGATTCTTGTTTTTATAAAATCATAATTCCTTCTGTTTTCTTCTTAGTACCAATCTAATGTTCTGGTCAGACTGGGGTCAGAACCCTCGCATAGAACAGGCTAGTATGGATGGATTCGGAAGAAGAGCAATTGTGACTAGCAAGGTGTACTGGCCCAATGGACTTACCCTGGATTACACAACTAGAAGACTATACTTCGTTGACGCCTACCTGAAATATATTGACTACTGTGACTATGATGGCAAAAACAGGCATCAAGTTTTTGCAAGTGACATGGTAGGAGTTAAAGTGCCTGGTTAAAATCCATCTATGTTTTACATGAAGTATACAGGCACAGTACGAGTTTATCTGGTGTCGTATTTTTCACTCATCACACATCTCTGTTTCCGCAGGTTCTTCAGCAACCACATGGCATAACCATCTTCGAAGACAACATCTACTGGAGTGACCGCTACACAAGTCAAATCATGAGGACTAACAAATTTCATGGAGGAAACATCACCACCCTTCTGACCAGTGTGTACCAGTGCATGGGTATCGTCATGGATCACCCCGTCAAGCAGCCTTTAGGTTAGGTTTTCATGCAGGTTATTTATGAAAGGATATCTGGCTTTTTTCTTTCTTTCACTTGACTAACATAGTCTTTTGGCTCCCATACAGCACTCAACCCCTGTGAGAACCATCCATGCAGTCAGCTGTGTCTGCTATCTACCTTAAGACCCCGATACTACATGTGTGACTGCCAGTCTGGCTGGACCCTTGCCAGCGATGGTCGTACTTGTACTAAAGGTCAGAGTCTTTACAAAATGACTGTGTGCCATTTGAGTTCTTGAGGTCTTATGGCCTTTTACTTGACTTAATTATGCTGTAATACTTATTTTTCCTAGATGACACACCATTCTTGATGGTCGTCAGAGATACAGTGATTATGGGAATCCCTCTCAATCCCAATGACACGTCCAACAATGCCATGGCACCAATTTCAGGCATCACACAGGGCCGAGATATTGATTTTGATGACCAAGAGCAGTTTGTCTACTGGGTGCAAGGCACTGTCAGTAAATCAGTCAATATCTTAGAACATTGTTTTGGAATTAACTCATAACATTACTCATAAATTGACACTATTTTTAACTATTAAACAATATTTTACTGTCAAATTAGTGCTACAAAATAATACTGAAAGGTTAACAGTAAATAATGAGTAGAAATATTTATAAAAAACAAATAATAATAAAAAAATAGTAATGTTTATCTTGAAACTAAGGTTTAATTTTTCCCATAGGGTTCAATTTATAGAAGCAAGACAGATGGAGCCAATCGAACTCAGTTTGCGCCAGCTGCTATCATTGGTTCCCCCTCTGGTCTTGCCTTTGATTGGATTACACGAATCATGTATTACACTAATCCCTCCGTTAAGGCCATTGAGGTGAATTGAGATCATTTCTTAAAATCAGTAACACACATCAGCATATTATATCATACATATCAATTTATTGAATTAAATTGGGTCCCACTTTATATTAGGTGTCTATAACTACTATGTACTAACATTTTAATTAATCATTTGATACAATGCACTTATTGTGTCATACACGTTTTTACAATGTACTTATATTTTTAATAATACCTGCATGTAATTACAGCTGTAATTAATCTATGTAATTACATCTATAATTACTCTGTTGACCCTTCCATTACCCCTTTACCCACCCTTAAACCTACCCATACCACCAAACCTGTCCTAACCTTACCCATATTCCATCTCGATTGAAGTGTTTTGCACTTGAAGTGTTTTGCAATAAAACATCAACACAATAACTTCATTGTACTTATTTTTTATGTAAGTACATAGTAGTTAAGGACACCTAATATAAAGTGTGACCTTAATTTGTAATTTATTTAATTATTTTATGTATTATTATTATTATTATTATTTGCTCTTCTCCCCCCAAAAGGTCATCAGGGTTGATGGATCTCAACATTACAGGAAGACTATCATCACAAACACAGGGAAACCAGAAGGAGCTGGAGAGCCAATAGGAATAGCTCTTGATCCAGCCAGGGGGTAAACACTTTTTGTGACTAGTAGACATTTGTCCTATACTTATTCTTTTATTTATTAATGTACTGTCATCATCCTCTCACCCATGCAGGACACTGTTCTGGACAGACAGAGGTTCAGACAGTGGAGTTCCACCAAAGGTGGCAAGTGCAGACATGGATGGAGGGAACCTCAGAAACCTCTACACTGGTAACTTGGGCAACGTTGAGTTCATCGCTGCAGACATAGAGGCCAGGAAGATCTACTGGGGTGTCCCTCAAACTGGGATGGTGAGACATTACTTGCTCATAAATCCACATCCAGAAATAATTCATTATGCACTTGCATTATATTCCTGGTTTTGGTATTTCTCTGTGATCGGCAGATTGAGTGTGGAACCATGGATGGCGCGAGCAGGGTGACTACCGTGAGTGGCCTGTCTCATCCCTGGGGCATCACTGTCTACCAAAATTACCTCTACTACACTGACCTTGACTATGAGGTCATTGAGAGAGTGGAAAAGAGCACAGGCGCAGACATGGTGGTGATGAGAAGCAGCATGGCAGGGGTCCGTGCACTGAAAGTGCATGCCAGAGACAGTGAGTGAAGCAATGCAATTTGCTCTTTATTTGAAGTAAAGGATAATAATACAATAACTTTTGTTGGTATGAGCAACCCCGGAGTGATACAAGATAATTGAAAGTAGCAATATTGGACAGTGGTCCAATATTCAGTCTAGCATTTATTAAACAATATTTAACATCTAAATCTCAGTATTGACCAATAAGAAACAAGTATTCTTTTAAAAAACAAAATAATACATTTAATAATGCAATATAAGACCAGCCAAAAGTGTAATCCTCTGGATTTTTTTCCTTTTTTAAAAATCATTCATTATATTCTGTTCACCCACAATCCATTAAATCCAGACTCTCCTGGCACTACCAATGGTTGCAGTACAAACAACGGAGGCTGTCCCCACCTGTGTCTGCCTAAACCTAATGTACAGAAGACATGCGCCTGCACCACAGGTTTTATCCCATCTCAGGATGGGTCTCAATGCGAGCAGTATGACTCTTATGCTATAGTGTCCTCTTCCAAATTTATTAGAGGATTCCACATCAACAGCTCTGACCACTCTGAGGCCATGGTTCCTGTAGGAGCAAGTGAGTATTGGTTACAATATGCTAAGCAGTTTTATTCTCGTTTGAGAGGAAGTTTTGAAAACCCTGACAACATAACTTAATGGTTAATGGCAATGTTAATGGTAATATCTATTCTTAAAGGGGTCATATAATGGTACATGCACTTTTACAAGTTGATTGTACTGAAATGTGTGTTGGCAGTGCCTGTACACAACCATCATATAATGATAAAAATCCATCCAGCGTTTTTGTTTTAGGGTGCTTTCACACCTGCCTCATTTAGTTCGGTTGAATCGCACTAGAGTTCGTTTTCCCCCTTGGTGCGGTTCGTTTGGGCAGGTGTGAAAGCAGCAATTGCACTCGGGTGCGCACCAAAAGTGGACCAAAAAAACGTACGCTTTCAAGCGAAATCTGGAGCGGTTCGTTTGTGGTGAGAACGTGATCCGACCTCGAACAGACCCAACTGCCAAAGAACTGCACATTTTTGGACTAAACCAGCTGCCGAAGTCAAACAAAATTATTATTTAGATTGTCAATAGCGCTCCCTTTAAGCCATGACTGACTTACCGCGTTCTGCACTCTCACTAAAATCTCATCATAAACACTGAAGTTGTCCGCAATGCACAATGAATTTCTTATTTATATCGCGTCTAGACTTTATTGTTTATGGGGGGATTTGTGAAAGGATAAAGCTTGTGCTGATTCTGAACATACATTGTGAGCGAATTCTCCGAATGTCTGCCGGATTTTCCTCTTTGTTTACTTCCGGGAGTTCTGTTCAGTCCCTCCAGAAAAACGCGATTATGCGATCGCTGAATTCAATGCATAATCAGCCGAAGTCCGCATATTCATGCGGAGGCCGCATTTTTTCAAATACGCCGCACTTTCGCCGCCTAAATTGCCGATTTCCGTGCAAAATATGCGGGACTTGCATGATTTCATAATCCTCGTATTTTCGTTGCAAAAAAGTCACATATATCTTAGCAGAAAGTTGAAAAATGTTGCGTTTGCTTCACACAAGAGCAGCCACTTCCCCCTGTTTCCATGGGAAGGTTATGAAGTGACGCAATTACGTGACGGGATAGCTCAAAGCTGAAGTTATTGCAGAGGCCATCACGGAGGCGATTGGCATCTCACAACTCGCTCTTTATTCCCAAATCGAACTCGTATAACTGTCTGTCACACGTTCTACTGTCACATCGTAACTTAATAAACAAAATAAGATAAAAGAAGTAACATCAAACAGAAATTACCCGCAAACGTGGGGTGTTCGAGGCGCATACAATATAACACTGCAGACAGTTCAACAGGGAGCGCGCAGCTCTTAAAGGGGCCACACCTTATTTACACTCGTTACAGTCTGAAATAAAACAAGATGAGAAATTAAATATTCCCAGCACTTTCTATGATGTCATATGCTTGCTTATCAAAGGTAGTAATAAGAAATGACTCTTTACATTAAGGTAGTAGCCTAGTGAGAACAGGGTGTTGAGGGAATCACTTTTCCCCGCATATTCCATCGCATTTTTAAAGAAAATGGGCCGCATAATCAAGGATTTTTGCCCGCAACAATCACAAAAAAACTCTGCGTTTTTCTGGAAGGACTGTCTGTTGGAATTTTCCCGCACGTTAATTCTGACCAATCTAAGTGCAGTTGTGGATATATGTTCAAGACACATCTGGCCAACGAGTGATGTGGATGATGTCACGTGACTGCATTGAACTTATCTTTTGGTTCGTTTCATCAACTCATCAACTGATTAGGACCAGAGCAATCAGTGTGGTGTGAAAAGGAACCAAAACGCCTGAAAATGTATAATTTTTCACCCTTAGTCCGGACCACATGAACCAAACTACAGGTGTGAAAGAACCCTTAATCTCCTTATATGTTTTCCCCTGCCTCAAATTGAGCCGTTCGTTTTAGTGACGTCAATCAATCGGACTCCCCTCCCACGATTGTTAATTGACAGCAGCGCTTCAACACAGACCCGCCCTGAGCGAGCTGTCATTGTAGTCCGCCATTGTTGATACACTGGAGCACAATGGCGTCTAAGCGATTGTGGTGTTCTGTTCTTGGCTGTAATAAGGAACACAGCAGTCATTTTGGTGTTCCTAAACTCGAACCGCTGAAGACGCTGTGGCTGAGTTTTATTTTTGAAGGGAATATTCCCTACGATCTACGTCAATGCTTTTATGTTTGCGCGAATCATTTCTCACCAGACTGCTTTCTAAACGAGGGTCAGTTTAAATCTGGTTTTGCTAAGAAGCTGGTCCTGAAAACAGGATCGGTACCAACTATTCGTGTTCCTGCTGCACCTCCAGAAAAAGTGAGTGTAAAGTTTTATTAACCTTTAAATATTAATCTTTGCAAATCGTTTGCAGGCTTCACGATGAATGCGGCTAATGTTTACACTCAGGGTATATTACGGCATGTTTTCTCTGTAACGTTACGACGTTCTCAATATAATTCATAATCAGTGATGGGAATAACGGCGTTACTAACGGCGTTATCTTTTTCAGTAACGAGTAACGTTAATCAAACGAATTACTGTTTCCCCCGTTACAACGCAGTTACTGTTACTGACAAAAAAATGGGCGTTACTATAATTGAACTCACTGAAGCGGTTTTCATCCGAGTATGCTCTCTCTCCGCCATAGGACCTGCAAAGTTTTTTCTCTGGTGTGTGTGTGTGTGTTTATGAGGCGCCGGAGTGGACAAAAGCGAAGCGAACACGGCGAGCGTGCTCAACAATGCGCGAGAGAGACCGAGTGTGTCCGAGAGCGCACTCAACAGTTGCGCAAGAGAGACTGAGGGTGTCCGAGCATTATATAGTTTGTTTATAAGTAAATGACTAATTTCAGCATTAGAATAATCTCTATAGCATATTGGTATCATCTACAACGTTTTAATTAATTTACATGGTTATACAAATAAAATCTAAAAAATAACCTGCAGGGAACATTCTGGGAAGGCTCTGTTTAGGTTATAAAAATAAAACCTAAAAATAACAGGCAACGTTCTGGGAACGTTCTCTTTAGGTTATAAAAAAAACCCTGAAAATAACCTGCAAGGAACATTCCCAGAAAACATCTTTGTTTGACCGGTTGTAAACACGTGCGGCAAACATGCCTAGAATTTGGCTTAAATAACCTCTGATGATGACGTCCTCTGTAGGTTATAAAAATAAACCCCCACAATATTATACTTTATTATTATTATATTTGTTTTGGTAAATTGTTCAGTATTATATTGAGAGAGCACTTCATGTTAAACTGTTTACTTTTGTGAGGAAGAAAATACTTGTGTGTTGTGAAGTTGAAGTTGTGTAACAGTTTTATCGTTTTAATATGCACTACAAAGAGTATGTATATTTTTTATTATTATTTATTCATTTTTGGTACATTTCTTAAGAAGCATAATTTATTGTCCAGTTGTGGTCTGTGCGATATTAAGTATAAACCATCTATTATGTTTTATTGTTCTACTATAGTAATGATAATATTTAGAATAATATATTGAATTTAATATGTGTCTCTCACATTGTCCCACAGCAACATTAAAATAGTGTAGATTAGTGTTCAATGTTTTATAATAATAATTTATTCTATTAAGTGTCCATTTCATTAATTTAACATATTTAATACTGGGGGCATCCAAGTTATTTGACATAGGCCTATTTGAACATTCTTTTAAAAAGTAACGCAATAGTTACTTTCTCTGGTAATTAGTTACTTTTATAATGATGTAACTCAGTTACTAACTCAGTTACTATTTGTGAGAAGTAACTATAACTAATTACTTTTTTTAAGTAATATGCCCAACACTGTTCATAATCCCACGTTTATAATGAACAACGCGTTATGGTTAATGTGTTATTAAAAACCCTGCCAGTAACGTTAGATACGAAAATAGATCAAAGTGACATTACGTTAACCAACCATTTAGAAACGTCCTGTTCGAGCCTTAATTCTCGAACTTCTTCGGGGCCGTCATCTTGTTCCGTGTCCGACTCTGGTTAAAATTGATACGGTTGCACAGATGTGTCCTCAGAGACTCCCGCTGCCATTCTTTCTCAAAAAAATACCCTGACTGTTGTCAAGGCAACACTCCACGTGCGTTGTCAAAATGCCTCACAGAACAGAGGGGCGGAGTGAGCAAAGCTCATTATCATTTAAAGGCATATGCACTGAAACGGCGTGCTGAAAACAGTGTTTTTGACCAGGTAAAATGAGTGTTCCCTTTCGTCCTGGGAACTCCGACGTGTCGTCGGGGGAGTTCCCTGACGAATTGGGATCACGCTAGGGAGCCAATTGCCTTCGAGAGAATTAAAAACGAGCCAATAGACATTGGCATGCAAGATTTGCATTCCGCGACCCGCCTACCAGCGCGGGTATAAAAGGCGGAAGTAAACATTGCACAATGCTTTTTGCTTTGGAGCCATCCAGTGTGTCTCTTTGAGCTGCTGTGTTTTCCGAGAAAGAAAAACAAAAAACGAGTTCTCTTTGGAACGAGAAGGATCCTCTGCTGCTGGTGTGATGGCGCTTCAAGTGGCCATCGCTTCCCGTTGCCGGCCATTTCTCTCTCTATTTATAAAAAGGAGCTGTTTTAACGGCTGGTATTTGGTTTTGGTGAGTGCAGCACACGGGCTTGCAGTTTCCCCGTTGTGTCTGCCGCGGTGGTCCTTTGTGCCTCGGCACGTAAAAGAGCATTCTTTTCTGACTAAAAGAGCAACACGGGCGTTTCGCGTCCTTTTCAGGATGTCGTTTCACCCGTGCGTTTCTGGATGCGGTCGACTTCTCCTTCAGGAGGATGGTCATAAACACTGCCTCTCGTGTTTGGGCTTAGGGCACGCTGAGGCAGCATTTGTGAACGAGTTATGTTCTCATTGCGGGAACATGACTCTGGCGATGCTGCGTTCAAGACTGAGATCCCTGAAACATGGGGGAGTCCCTTCAGAGAATCCCCGATCTAGTGCGTCTGCCGGTTCAGTTCGGCAGACGGCTACCTCGGTGATTCCTGTTGGTGAGCGGATGAGGGTTACCGTGCAGAACGTCCCGTCTGGTGAAAGATCCTCACGGGCTTCTCACGCCTCTAGTAGCTCGTTGCCATCAGGTGTCCCGGTGGAGCTTCCGGCACCGCCTCGTGCGGTCCTGTTTGTCTCCTTTGGGGCACCGCCTGAGGATCAGATGTCGATCGCGGCATCGGAGGAAGAGCGGTCGTCTTCTGGTGACGACTCAGCGGGTCTACCCCCTTCGGGTGTGGTGGCTGCGGCTGAGCCAGATCCTGAAATGGCCGCTATGCTCGAAAGGGCAGCTGCGAATGTCGGGCTCGTCTGGAACCCTCCACCGGGCCCCGAACCTTCGCGGCTGGATGATTGGTGTCTCGGAGCAGGCCGTGCTGTTGCCCCTTGGCCTGCTCCAGTACCATTCTTCCCTGAAGTGCATGAGGAGCTGAGGAAGTCTTGGCTGGCCCCCCTTGCGACCAGACGTAGACAACCTCGCTCCTCCTTCCTCCCCACCCTTGACGGCGGAGCGGCGCACGGGTACGAGGGAATCCCCGCAGTGGAGCGGTCGGTTGCGATGCAATTGTGTCCTAAGACCGCTTCCTCCTGGCGGGGTGCCCCTTCACTCCCCTCCCGCGCCTGTAGGTTTTCCTCTGGCCTGACCAGGGATGCCTACATGGCGTGTGGAGACGCCGCTTCCGCCTTGCATGTCATGGCGCTGCTGCAGGTCCACCAGGCCAAGGCACTCCATGACATGCAGGGGGTGGTCTCGACCCAGGTCTGCTGCAGGAGCTGCGTGCGGCGACGGACCTCGCCCTACGGGCGACGAAAGTCACCACACGTTCCCTGGGTCGAGCGATGTCCACCTTGGTGGTCCAGGAGCGCCACCTCTGGCTCACCCTTGCGGATATGCTGGAATCAGAGAAGAACAAACTTCTCAACTTCCCCATATCCCAAGGGGGCCTCTTCGGCGACACGGTGGAGAGCTTCGCCCAAGAGTTCTCCACCGCCCAGAAGCAGTCGGAGGCGATACGGCACGTCCTGCACAGGAGGCGGACTGCTGCTGGTCCGTCCTCTGTGGCCGTAGAGCCTCCGGCTGCTCGTCGCCGAGGTCGCCCTCCTTCGGCCGCTCGTCCTTCAGGGCAGCAGTCTAACCCTGGAGGACGGAGGTCGGGTCGCAAGAGGGCGGCCAAACCCGCTCAAACGCCTCCTGCTCCTTCCCGTAAAAAGAAGGACGGGAAGCGTCCCTGAGACGGGCGACCTGGTGGAGGTTCCGGATGCTGCTCTTCGGGAGGGTGCCCCTGCACTCCTCTTTCCCCCGGGGGAGGGCCGGGCGGAAAATCTTTCGTTCAGTTTTCTTTCTGTTCCGCCGCTGGCCACTCGGTCAGCTGTACCCACATTTTCAAAAAAAGAGCAGTTTCTTCTTCCTCCTCCAGGTCATCCACGGCTGAGACTGGTGGGCACACAGTCTCCCCTGTCCAAGAGGGCCAGGACGGCAGCGTGTGCCGCCCTCGAGCGGTTACACCCCGTCCCCCCCTTCCCAGCTTGCGGATAGCAGTAACGCAGCCCCAGCTGCGTCACTCCGGTCTGCGGCTGGGCCCGGAGGCCCAGAGACCAGCACACGAGGAGTCAGGGCCTCGTTCCTCGTCTCTCCCCCTCCCCTCGCCACCGGGCAGTCCGCAGCAGAACGCCCATGAGCCTTCTCTGCCGTCTACCCCTCGGTGGAAGCAGGTTGGTGTCAGGCGCACCCAGACCCCGCTCTCGGCGCCACCAGAGCCGGGTCCCTGTCTTCCACCTCGCTGCCCCTCCGCTGGTACGCCGGTGGTTCGGGTGGGTTCATTGGGACGGTTTCTGGAAGCCTGGCTAGCGCTTCCGGGTCCGTCCCGATGGCTCATCCGCACCGTCCGGTTCGGTTATGCAATTCAGTTTGCACGCCGGCCTCCCAAGTTCAGGGGCGTCCACTTCACCCGTGTACGGTCGGTGGACTCCCCTGTCTTGAGGAAAGAGATCGATGTCCTGCTGGCGAAGGACGCGATCGAGCCGGTCCCTCCTGCCGAGATGAGGTCTGGGTTTTACAGCCCCTACTTCATTGTACCCAAGAAAGGCGGTGGGTTACGGCCAATCCTGGACCTGCGTGTTTTGAATCGGGCCCTGCACAAACTCCCGTTCAAAATGCTTACGCAGAAGTGCATTTTCGAGTGCAGCCGTCCCCAGGATTGGTTTCCAGCGATCGACCTGAAGGACGCGTACTTTCACGTCTCGATTCTCCCTCGACACAGACCGTTTCTTCGGTTTGCTTTCGAGGGTCGAGCGTATCAGTACAAGGTCCTACCCTTCGGGCTGGCCCTGTTGCCTCGTGTCTTCACGAAAGTCATGGAGGCGGCCATTGTTCCCATGAGAGAACAAGGGGTTCGCATTCTCAACTATCTCGACGACTGGCTCATTCTAGCTCACTCGCGAGATGTGTTGTGCGATCACAGGGACATGGTGCTCCGGCACCTCAGTCGGTTGGGGCTTCAGGTCAACTGGGACAAGAGCAAACTCTGCCCCGTGCAGAGGATCTCTTATCTCGGTATGGAGCTGGACTCGGTCGCCCAGACTGCGTGCCTCATGGAGGAACGCGTCCAGTCAGTGCTCACCTGCCTCAGGTCCTTTCGAGGCAGGACAGCGGTTCCACTGAAACAATTTCAGAGGCTCCTGGGGCATATGGCAGCCGCAGCCGCAGTAACGCCGCTCGGCCTGTTACTTATGAGACCGTTTCAGCGCTGGCTTCACGATCGATTCCCGAGGTGGGCGTGGCACAGCGGCACGTTGCGGGTCAAAGTAACCCCGCACTGTCGCCAAACCTTCTCCCCGTGGTCAGATCCTCCGTTTCTACGGGCCGGAGTGCCCCTAGTCCCTGAGTACAGGGAACGGAGACGTGTCGTCCCTTCGCCATGTTGCTGTACCTTCGTGGAGGTCTGGACACTGTTCGGCTCCTCAGCGAAAAGCATTGCGCAATGTTTACTTCCGCCTTTTATACCCGCGCTGGTAGGCGGGTCATGGAATGCAAATCTTGCATGCCAATGTCTATTGGCTCGTTTTTAATTCTCTCGAAGGCAATTGGCTCCCTAACGTGATCCCAATTCGTCAGGGAACTCCCCCGACGACACGTCTCCGTTCCCTGTACTCAGGGAACGAGGGTTACATACGTAACCCAGACGTTTTCTTACAATACTAATGAGAATTTTTTATAAAAGTATATTACAAAGTTTTCATTTAGACCCTAAAGATTCATATTAACTTGTACAAAAATGGCATTATATGATCCCTTTAAAAAATAAAATAAAAATAAAATAAAAATGATTAGACACTTCAGAGAGTGTGAGAATATTTTTTAAAATAAATGTAAATAAATAATGATAAAGTGCAATGAATAAAATAATAATAATAGTAATACTAATAAATAATATTCAAATATAAATACATAAAATGTGTTTAATTTTTATCAATATATTTCCTATAAGATATAATGTTGTATCACTAATAATAAATTAAATAGAATAATACTTAAATATATACTTAAATATACTTAAAAATAATACTTAAATAATAAATAAAAAATATTTTATTTTATAAATAAAATAGATTTTTCTATAAGATATCTATACTATATCTATACATATACTAGAATAGAAGTATACAAGGATATTTATACAAGGAAGAGAGTGGCAATGAAAAACTTTTTCATATTTTGAAAAAATTTGTTGTATAAATAGTAATAAATGGAATAAGTAATATATAATAATAATGAATATTTAAATATAAATAATAAATATTAATACAAATTACACCAGAGGTTAGTCCTATGGTGTAGTGTTGTGTACTACAAAATATAGTCTGCTTTTATTCTGTAGGTACTTACTCAATTATTGACAAGCTGGACATGCACATCGCCTCTGGATTCCTGTACTGGACTGATAACAGCACCTACTCATCCTACAGAGGCATTTACAGGACTAAGACAGATGGCTCTCGCTATTCTACTGTCATCAGTCAGTTGGGCACTGGAAGGATTCAGGGTTTGGCAGTAGATTGGATCGCGGGTAAATTACTGTGAAAATGAAGTGACACCATGTATACTGTGAAAATAGCTTTATGTGTTTGTTTGTTTGTATATATCGGGCTGATCCTTGTTTTTTTATGTCAGGAAACTTGTACTTCACTAATGCATTCACCTCTCAGACATACATTGAGGTGTTACGTCTGAACACAAGCATTCAACTGATCCTGCTAAAGAGTTCAGTGGATCGTCCCGTGGATCTTACCGTCAGCCCCAAATTGCGTCTCCTCTTCTGGACTGATGCTGGCCAGACACCTAAGATCGAGAGCGCGCTTTTGGATGGTACCAATCGGACAGTTATTGCCTCTGAGAGCCTGTCATCCCCACGAGGCCTTACGATCGACTACACCAATGACTTCCTGTACTGGGTTGACGATACTCTGGATATGATATCTCGCATGGCGGCTGATGGTTCTCAGCGGCAGATTGTGCGCTACGGTAGTCGCTACCCCGCGCCATACAGTGTCGCCATCTTTGGCGAGTACATGCTGTGGATCGATCGCAAGCTGGGCAAACTCTTTCAGGCTAGCAAGCTTCCTGGGAATACAGACACACCTGAGGTGATCCGAGATGGTATTGAGGATCTGACAGATGTTGGAGTGTTTGACTCGCATGTTCAGGCCACTTCTGCCAACCTGGTGGGCTTCAACCCATGCCATGAGGACAACGGGCGCTGCCAACAGTTTTGTTTTGCAATGCCTGAGCAGCAGCAGCCCAAATGCGGCTGTGCCCATGGCTCTTTGCTTAGCAATGGAGTCTCGTGTGGCTTTGGCCTGGATGAGTACCTAATCTTCACCACGGATTACACCGTGAACAGCATGAGACTGGACCCAGAGGACCACAGTGCACCATTTCCTACCTTTAACCTGGGCTACGGTGTTTTAGCCACAGAGTTTGACTTCCAAGACAAGAGAGTGTTCTTCACCCAGTATGTGGGTTTAGGCAGGAGTAAAATAGGATACATCACAACCACCAGCAGCACTAGCCCACCGATCACCATAGCCAGCGGTACAGTCTGATGCTTTAAAATTCTCTGAATGAATAACCAGCCAATAACAATGTTAAAGAGTTCTCTGCTTTCTTATCATCTGTTAGATCTGGATGATCCTGAAGGTCTGGCCTACGATTGGATCCACAAGCGTCTTTATTTCACAGATTATTACAATCGGAGTGTGCAGTCTATGGGAATAGATGGCCAAAATCGTTCCTTCATCACACATGGCGACCGCCCCAGAGCTATTGTGGTGGATCCCTGCTATGGGTAAAAACACTTTAGGGATTTTCACATTTAAAATCGTCATCTAAACCCTGGGTTATCTTTTTCCATGTTTTATATTTTTTTCTTTACCTTGGGTAAAGGACTAAAACCAAAATATACTTTAGTTTTGATGCAAACGCTTAGCATATGCGTAAAACCGAAGTTTCATTCTTGCCAGTGTCTCTGCTATTTCTCTTCAGAAGGTATGACCAATGAATTTGTGCTTGTTTAAACTGGAGTTTCAGGTATCTCTTAATTGCCTCTCACATGCTTTCATCATCACAGGCATCTATTGTTGTTCCCATAACCAGGTTATTGTTGTTACATCTCTTTCCTTTATTTTTCAACTGTGAAACAACGGGCCAGTGTAGTGTTGGGCACCTTCTGCACAAACTGACGAGTGTAAAAAAAAATTCAAGAAGCATGTACGATTTGAGCATAGAGAGTAATCTGGCATGTGCATGGTTGATGATGAAATTTAGGTCACATGCACTGTGCACATACCCTAGTGTACACGTTAAAAGTACACTTTGGCCTTTAATCCTGTACTCAATTTTCATGGTTTCACACTGTACATTTGTAAACTAGTTGACAGTTTTATTTGTATTTATAATTTTATAATTCCTCATCTCACTCTTGCACATTAATTTGGTTTATATACTCTAAAAGACTAAAAGACTGGTTCAGATAGTTCCAGTCAGATTAGTTTTAAAAAATCAAACATTACTCAATGAAAACTGATTTTCGTCATGCAGATACCTATACTGGACTGACTGGGGATCCCCTGCTAAAATTGAACGAGCCACACTTGGTGGAAACTTCCGGGTCCCTATCGTAAACACAAGTCTTTCTCAGCCTAATGCTCTGTCTTTGGATTACGAGGAACGACTACTGTACTGGGCCGATGCAACAGTGTGAGTTTATACTCACCTACTAGTCATTTTACATCATATTTAGTGCAGACAGACGAGAAACATTCAACTGATAAAACTGTTTCACTCTCACTCACAGGGATAAGATTGAGCGTGCCTCTTTGACTGGAGAAAACAGGGAGGTGATTCTTAGTCAGACACAGTACCCGTTTGCTGTAACAGTGTTCCAACAGGATATCTACTGGACTGACTGGAACACAAGGATTGTTTACCGCGCCAACAAGGACGACGGTTCTGGCCTGACTATAATTGCCACTAATCTCCAATATAGACCCAATGACATCCACATCTTCTCAGCCAGTAGGCAGGAGAACTGCTTGAGTCCTTGCCAGCTGTTCAACGGAGGATGCAGCCATGTTTGTGTCCCAGGTCGGTCTGGTGTCCCATGCCAAGTGTGCATGTTATAACAAATCAGTGCTCATCGATCTGTAAGGCTTCCAAAAAACTGTTGAACATACGTGCAGTGGGCGTCAAAAGAGACTTAAATTGCAACCTTTAAATTAATGTAAATTAAATTGGTAGTTAAATTAGAACTTAAAATAGAAACCTGGAAAATAAAAGAGAGGATTAGGATTTAAAAAAAAATGAAACAATTAAATGTTATAACTGAAAATGAATTTTAAATATTTCAGATTCTGTCACTAATAAAATAAGAAAATTTGTGACATTCATTTTTGTGCATACAGTCAGACGATACCTATATATGATTGCAACATGGAGCTATTTTTATGTTCTCTCAGACTTTTGGACCCAAATACTAGTGTGTTTGTTTATTTTTCTTTTTTCTCTTTTTTGAGAAGCTTATACATCTCATGTCTCTCGTTTATCACTTTCTCAGGTCCATCTGGTCCAGAGTGTCAGTGTCCCAGTACTGGTAACTGGTATCTGGCGAATGATGGGAAAGACTGCATCCCCGACAATGGGCAGCGGTGCCATGCGGATCAGTTCACCTGTCTGGACGGAAGCTGTTTGTTCCAGCGCTGGAAGTGTAATGGCTACAGGGACTGCTTGGATGGCTCAGATGAGCTTGAGAGAGTGTGTGGTAAGTGACCTTAGCAATTAAAAAAAATAGTTTAATTTAGTTTTGTATAATTTTTTTTCTTTATACATGAATTCTACATTCTACAGCTTTCCACACCTGCTCACCTACGGACTTCACCTGTGATAACGGAGGCTGTGTGCCTCTGTACTATGTGTGCGACTACACAAATGACTGTGGAGATAACAGTGACGAGCATGGCTGTCCCTTCCCAACCTGTAACCCTACCACAGAGTTCACCTGTGCTAACGGACGCTGCATCAGTGCGGCTTTTGTGTGTGATGAATTCAATGACTGCCGAGACAACGGCACCACGGATGAAGTTAACTGCCGTGAGTGTGGTGTTATTTTAGTATTTTTTATATTCTGTTATAGTATCTATTAATATTATGAATTAGCTTTTATTTTTATATTTTCAGTTTTAATTTAAATTTTTGTAATTCTGTGCTTTTGTAATTTTTTTGCTACATGCTTTTGTCATAGTTTTTTATGTCTTTTTAGCTTTAATTTATTTTTATTTTAGTTTTAGTAATTTTAGTACTTCAACCTAAATTCATTTTATTTAAGTTCCCTTTCGAGGGAACTCGAACTGCGTCGAATGACACTTTGGGGGAACGCCCCTCAGCGTAGCGTCTCTGAA
Organism: Gila orcuttii; assembly: GCA_026230005.1. NCBI lineage: Eukaryota > Metazoa > Chordata > Actinopteri > Cypriniformes > Leuciscidae > Gila > Gila orcuttii. The sequence continues at coordinate 21,083,998 of JAPDVR010000017.1, forward strand.
GCATGAATGAAACTAGACCAATCCTGATTGGTGTTGCGTCATGACGTAATGTGTGATGGCATAAGCGGAAGCTACAAAAGGACGCCGGCACACAACAGTGTTAGCTTTCTGTTCTTCAGCAAGCGTTCTCTGTTTGAGTTGTCTGTCTTATTTGGTGTTGTCTGTCACAAAGCATTACAACTATCTATATATATAAATTATGGCGAGCCCAAGTTTCACTCGGTGTGTGCATCCCTGCCCCCGTTATATCACGGATGGGGACACACAACGTTTGTGTACACATTGTTTGGGAGCGCAGCATGCGCGAGCAGCTCTCGAGGGGGCTGCTTGCGAGGATTGTGAAAGAAAAAAAAAACTGGCCATTTTTAATGAAGATGGTCAGGCTCGCGAGCCCCGTGGTGCGGGACCCGCATCTGCTGAGGCGGCGCGGCAGCGCTCTTCATGGGGCTCGCAAATGGATCTGACAGGGGATCTCGAGACTGCTGAGGCACATTCTCGGGATTCCTCTGGCAGTTCTGATGTTCTCCCACCTCCCACCTCGCAGGGCGGGCTTCCGCACGAGTGGAGGACCCGATGCTTGAGCTGTCTGCTTCCGAGGAAGTAGACGTGCTCAGCATCGAAGGCGGGGATTTTGGGGATGACTCGCCACCCCATGTCCCCGCATATGAGGAGCTGGTAGAGGTTGTCTCTCATGCTGTGGCCCGTCTCAATATCAGTTGGCCACATGAGAGGCAGGAAGCGCTTGTGAAAAGCAAATTAGACGAGCGCTTCCTGCAGCACAGAGAGCAACCTCAACACCGGGGCTTGCCTTTCTTTCCACGATTTACACAACTCGTTGTGTAAATCGGGGAAAGAAAGGCAAGGCAAGCCACATTCCTCGCGCGTGTCCAACCCCCCAGTTTTAAATTATAGTAATATAATGGGGGCGTGAGAGAAGGGTTATGGGACGATGCCGAAGGTGGAATAGCCATTAGCCACCTATTTATCTCCTGAATCGGCATCATCCCTAAAAGCCCCGGTGCTGCCCACTAAGCCATGCCGTGACACATCTTCCTTAGTGGGCAGGGCTTATATGGCTGCGGGTCGGGCTGGTGCTTGTCTGCACAAGATGGCAGTTTTACAAGCGTACCAGGCCGACCTTCTAAAGTATATCGATGAGGGTGAGGGACCAACTTAAAGTGGAATGTCTTTACCAGTTGGTGTAGAGAGCGTGAGGTGGATCAAGTTAACTGCCCAATGGCTTCAGTTCTGGAGTTCCTCCAAGATCGCTTTTTCAGCTGGTCTTACCCCATCCACACTCAAGGTGTACGTGGCTGCCATTGCGGCTTTCCACGCTCCTCTGGGTGATGGGCCTCTGGGGAGACAGCAGTTGGTCGTACGTTTCCTCCGTGGGGCATGGAGGATGAGACCTGCGGCTCGTACCAGGGTTCCCACATGGGACCTGGCAGTGGTTCTCGAAGGGCTGGCCGAGGCCCCCTTCGAACCACTGGAGTCGGCTGAGGCCAAGAACCTTTCCCTGAAGGTGGTTTTTCTGTTGGCCATTACTTCTCTGAGGAGGATAGGAGATCTCCAGGCGCTCTCTATATCTAATGGGTTCCTGGAGTTTGCTCCAGGCAACATTAAAGCCATCTTACATCCCAGTGGTTCTGCAGGCTTTCCATCCTCCACCTCACGTGACAGCGGATGAGGAGAGACTTCATCTGCTCTGCCCTGTCAGAGCTCTAAAAATCTATATTCAGAGGTCCTCTTCATGGCGGAAGTCGGACCAGTTGCTGGTGTGTTTCGGGTCGCCCAAGAAGGGTCTTCCCGCCTCCAAACAGACCCTCAGCAACTGGATTGTCCATGCTATTTCTTTGGCCTACCAGGTGCGCAGTTTGCCTTCACCTTTGGCCGTGAGGGCTCATTCAACCAGAGGCATGGCGTCCTCTAGAGCCCTCCTCTCGGGGGCCCCGATCCAGGAGGTCTGCGATGCAGCAGGATGGGCCACCCCCCATACCTTTATTAGGTTTTACAGTCTGGACATTCTGTCTACGCCTGGCACTCTTGTTCTTTCGTCCTAAGTGTGCCTGTGAGCAGCTTCACACTAGGACAGGCAGGGCGCGTTGTGGCATAGTGGGTACTCGTTCCCCCAAAGTGTCATTCGACGCAGTTCGAGTTCCCTCGAAAGGGAACGTCTCGGGTTATGACTGTAACCCTTGTTCCCTGAGAAAGGGAACGAGAACTGCGTCCCTTCGCCACGCCTTCCCCTGCCTGGGAGCGCTTGCTTCATCACAGAAGCTAACACTGTTGTGTGCCGGCGTCCTTTTGTAGCTTCAGCTTATGCCGTCACACATTACGTCATGACGCAACACCAATCAGGATTGGTCTAGTTTCCTTCATGCTTCAGAGACGCTACGCTGAGGGGCGTTCCCCCAAAGTGTAATTCGATGCAGTTCTCGTTCCTTTTCTCAGGGAACAAGGGTTACAGTCGTAACCCGAGACGTTTTTCAAGTTTAAACTTGCCATCAAAAATTTATGTAATTGTTTAGTGAAAATTTATTTGAATAGTTGTAGATTTAGTTTGAGTTAACAATAATAACACTGGGTCATTGACACCAACATCTACATTTGCATATCATTTTCTGCCTTTCTTCCCTTTTGAATTAAAACAATGGTTGATGTTAAGCCCTGCACGTGCTACTCTTTAACTGGTATGATATTAAATGTGAAGTGTGCAATTTCTGGTAACAAAGAACAATCATATTTATTTGATTTATTAGCTGACAGAACCTGTGCACCTGGCTTAGTAAAATGTGACACCACCAACATTTGCATTTCTTCAAGTAACCTATGTGATGGTTTTAACAACTGTGGGGACAACAGTGATGAAAATCCACTCTTCTGTGGTGAGTTACAGGGTCTCAACTTTTAGATGTTGCCTGCAGATGCCCTTCATGACAGAAGTTTTATGTTTGAGTGAAATGTTCCTTTAATATAAAAAAATACTCTTACATGTCCTCAAAGTCATGTAAAAGTGCTTGTGGTCAACAGCCGGCCGGACCTGCTCTGCAGACGAGTTCCGCTGTGATAACGGGAAGTGTATTCCTCAGTCATGGGTGTGTGATCGCATCCCAGATTGTTTGGACGACACAGATGAGCCACCCACCTGCGGTACATGTCAAATTCCTCTTCTGTCTGCAAAGCAGAGCCTGGAATCACTATCTAATACTCTCTTTGTCTCTTTACACAGAGGATCAGGTTTATACATGTAACTCTCAGCAGTTCAGCTGTGCGAATGGAAACTGCATTCTGGAAAAGTGGGTATGTGATGGCAACAACGACTGTGGAGACAACAGTGATGAGGCACAGGAACTACAGTGCGGTAAGGCCTATCATTCAAGATTGTATAAACCAGCAAGTCAGTGCAGTTGTTACGTGCTAGTCTGACTTGCATTTTGAATTTCAGGATCAAGGACTTGCAACCCCAGTGATTTCACATGCACCACTTGGTACCAAGGCTCTCCTCGCTGTATTCCACTAAGTTATGTGTGCGATGGTGAGAAGGATTGCGCAGATGCTGCAGATGAGCTGCACAACTGCCCCAACCGCACATGCCACATGAACGAGTTTGCTTGCGCCAATGGTCGCTGCATTCTGGTGCCCTTCCAGTGAGTTTTTACTCTCCGGCAGTACCCAACAATGCACATCAAATCAAATGCTACTCACAATATTCATAAAATATATACTGTGTGTGTAAAACTCTTCAGCTGTGACCGTGTGAATGACTGTGGGGATAGCAGTGATGAGATCGGCTGCGTGTATGGCACTTGCTCCAGCTGGGAGTTCACCTGCCAGAATGGAGTGTGTATCCCATCAACGTATGCATGTGATTATTATACAGACTGCCAGGATGGCTCTGATGAACTCGAAGACTTGTGCAGGAGCCCAGAACCCACCTGTGCACCTGGACAATTCATGTGCAATTCTGGGGAGTGCATTGACATCCACAATGTCTGCAACCAGCAGAGGGACTGCTTTGACAACAGTGATGAGAAGGGCTGCGGTAAGACACCACTTTGTGTTTGGGAAAAGGCTTGTTTTAGTGATGTGCCTGAAACAGCAAATAAATTATTTATGAATAATGAATTCTATTGAATAGTAGAAAAAAATTGTTTGACTGTGTAGCAATGTTCAGGGAAGAAGGAAGCGGGAACCAGCGAACATTAAAAATACTTTATTAAAATAAAACAAACAAACCAAAAATACCGCCAGCAGCCCCTCGTGGACGACTGCTGGCTACCGAAAATAAAACACAAAAAACAAAAACAGGCCTGTTCCTCTCTCGATCACCAACGTCGTCGCTCCTCCTTTATGCTTCCGCTCCTCCGTGAGAGATGCGAGACCGGTGTGCTTCCCAGGTGCTGCTCATTAGCAATTGCACCACCGGCCTCGCGCCGTTCTCTCACGTCCCTCGGCCGTCCTGTTCGCCACAGACTGATTGTTCAACAAACACAAGGTTAAAGCAAAATATTAATGAGTATATCTAAAATTACATTGCAATGATGAGTCTTTAAAGCCAATATGTCTAAAATGTGAAAATCCTCCACCTCCCCCAGCTCCACCTTCCTAGATCTGCTATGGTATTTATGTATGTCTATTTATGCAGCAGCATATCTTACATGCTCACAGCAGCATGTCTGTGTGTCTATTGGTGGTAACAAGTCCAAATTTGCACTGCAGCAGCAGCAATAATTAACATCAGCAGCCAATTACATTAACATTGCCATATTCAATAACATGCTAAAACTATTTTGAGAGTTATCATGATTAAAATGTGTATGTATATATATATACAGTATATATATATATATATACTTAAATACAATACCTTTTCAAAAATTGTGCTTTTAAAGATTAAATAAAACGTTTTTAAACTCTTTTTGGCTCACCGAGGTTGTAATCATTTGATCAAACATATAGTAAAACATTAAAATTGTGAAATATTATTATCATTAAAATAAATATTTTCTATGTTAATACATTGTAATTTGTTCCTGTGATGGAAAAAACTGAATTTTCAGCAGCTGTTACTCCATTCTTCAGTGTCACATGATACTTCCGAAATTATTCTAATATGCTGATTTGGTGCTCAAGAAACATTTATTATTATCAATGTTGAAAGCAGTTGTGCTGATTAATATTTTTGTGGAAACCATGATACATGTTTTTCAGGATTCTTTAATGAATAGAAAGTAAAAAAGAACAGCATTTATTTGAAATGACGACTTTTATTTAGTTTTGACACATTTCTGATTTAAGCTCCGCCCACATGCAAATACAGATCATTATTGTCATTGCAAATATACAAACAAATAAATTACAATTAATTTGTAAATAGCACATTTACAATGAGTCTAATTAACTGGATGAATTAGGTAATGATGTGCCTTTCTGTCCCTCCACAGGCATAAATGAGTGCAGTAACCCAGCCATTCACCAGTGTGCTCAGAACTGCACAGACACACTGACGGGTTACTACTGCTCCTGCAGGGACGGCTACAAACTCATGCCAGACGGCAAGGCCTGTGAGGACATAGACGAGTGCAAGGAAATACCGGGAGTGTGCAGTCAGGTGTGCGAGAATGCTGTGGGCTCCTTCTACTGCAAATGTGCTCCGGGATACCTGCGGGAGCCTGATGGACGCACCTGCCGTCAGAACAGTGGAATCGCACCGTACCTCCTCTACAGCAACCGTTACTACATCCGTAACCTGACCGCGGATGGTTCGTACTTGTCGGTGGTGCTGCAGGGCCTGTCAAACGTTGTGGCTCTAGACTTTGATACCACTGAGAAGCGTTTATACTGGGTGGATGTTGGGACATTGCACATTGAGAGGATGTATTTAGACAGGACAGGAAGGGAGGTCATATTGCAGAATGACCTGGATGGAGCAGAAGGCCTGGCTGTGGACTGGGTGGGCCGGTAGGTTAATGAGGAGCTTGATTCACTCATTTACTTGAAGTATATTCTAAAAACAACTGGGCAAGGTTATTCTATGGGTGGATTTTTCCTTGCAGAAAGCTGTACTGGGCAGATGGGACTATTGGAGCCATTCATGTCTCGGAACTTGACGGCCGTTACCGGAAAAAACTCCTGAAAGGTTGTGTTGATGCCAACTCTACGTACTGCTTTGCCAGTCCTCGGGCTGTCGCTGTTAACCCTAAATATGGGTGAGTTAAATATTTATTGTATTTGTTTAGTTGAACATCTGCTATTTTTATGTGTGTAAACATTCCCTTTTCTATTCTTGGTCAGTTGGCTATATTGGACAGACTGGGGGCGGACAGCTTTCATTGGCAGGGCTGGCATGGATGGAACCAACACATCAGCTATCATCACTACCAAGCTTGTGTGGCCTCATGCCCTGACCATCGACTACACCAACAACAAAATCTTTTTTGCTGATGCTCACCTAAATTTCCTTGAGTAAGTTGTGTCCCATACAGAAATGTAATATATGTCAATATATGTAAATTATATATATAATGTCAGTGCCCATGTATGTCTGCTGCCTATATGAGAATATATGCAAAATTCAAATATATAATACACATAGACATATATGAAACATATATTTCAAAATATAGCAAAAATGGCCGTTTTCATGTAAGTGCCATATATTTTCCCGTATATGCACATAAATGTTAAATATATGTAAGACGCATATATGTATATATGCATATATGTACTTATTTCAATGCATCAGTATCACATGTTTACATACATGTATTAAATATGTGGGAAACAAATATGTATGTCACATATTTATACTTAATGTTGTCCATATATGCGAGAAACCAATACTATACTGTAATATATGCAGATATATGGTATCATATATGGATGAACTCAAATATTTTCTTCACATGTTTGGACACATAAATGTTCATAAATGTTGCAGGCATATATTGTGTTCTCAGATAAGTCAAACATATGTATAGATATATGTCATGCTATTTAAAATATAAGTACATATATGGCCATATATTACATTTTTGTATGGGGTAATGTATCCTAACCAAATCTGATCTCCAGGCAGTAATAGATAGCCCTGCTTCATGTAACACTTACAGTATTATGAACTTGGTCAATTTCATGCAAAATTCTTATTTTAAGTTGTTTTGGTAACACAATAACAAAAGTATTAGGGATGCACTGACAAGCCAATATATTGTGCATCCCTAAAAACTACCTTTCTAATGTCTATTTTCCTACAGCTATGCCGATATGGATGGACAAAACAGACATAGAGCTATAACAGGTTCCATGCCCCATGCTTACGCTCTGACCCTGTTTGAGGATTTGGTGTACTGGACTGACTGGAACACCCACACCATAGAGAGAGCCCACAAGTACACTGGCGCTAACCGTGTGGTAATGGGCAACAACACACACCGCCCTAATGACATTCACGTCTATCACCCTTATAGACAGCCACGCAGTAAGACAATATATAATTCATTTAACCATTAACTTTAATTGCATGATGGTTTTTTGAAAGTTTTATTAACATTTTCTTAGGTGGCAATCCCTGCAATGACCATCACCTGACCTGTAGTCACCTGTGTCTGATTGGCCCGGGCGGGACAATGGCCAGATGTGAGTGTCCGGATCACTTCATTGGTCTGGCTGTTGGGTTTAAGATCCAGTGCGTGGCTGACTGCTCCAGCACTCAGTTTCGTTGTGGAGACAATGAGAGGTAAGGGAATCTGTTCTCTTATGGTGATACTTTAATGTGGATTTTTCAGCACACAGGATGATAATCTGATGATCTTGTGCTCTTCCTCTCTCACTTTTTTTTCTGTCTGCCTTTTGTCTCCAGGTGCATTCCCATATGGTGGAAGTGTGATGATCAATCAGACTGTGGGGACGGCTCCGATGAGCCTCAAACATGTCCTCCACGTTACTGCCCAATGGGACGGTTCCAGTGCCAGGATGGGAACTGCACCTATCCGTTTTTCCTGTGTGATGGCCATAATGATTGTCTTGATGGATCTGATGAAGATGCTGCACTCTGCAGTATGCAACACTTATATTCTAGTTTATCTTAACCATGGCTGTTTCCGCATTAGCCCCTTTCACACATTAAACCTGGTAAATTTCCATAAAAATAACCAGATTGTTTTGTTCCGGTAAATACACAAATGTGCAGTTCACACACATCTTTTTACCTGTGAGATACCATTCACACATAAGGACAAAAATACGGGTAACTCTGTGAGGTCAATCATCAGAAATAACCTTTAAATGCTGCACTATTTTCTTTATCCATCTAGATGAGAAGGGCTTTAATTTTTTTAGTAAACATCATGATGGCGTGAGCAAAAGATCACAAGGAACACACTTTTATAGTACACAAAAGTAACTACAGAGCCGCAGTACTGATGAATGGAAAAGAAGGCAGGGTCTCGAAAGCAAGACACAGCACAACGTGCGTGTAGCATGTTTACATAGAAAAACAATTAAAAGCAGCTGAGCTTACTGTAAACAGCTCCAATAGAGCATTATGATTGGCCCAAAGCACACTTCATACATCAGTACTCCCTGCCCTTGTACATGCTCATACAGGTAATCCTATTCTTTGTTCACACATAGCATCATAATGATAATTAATACTAGTAATGTTACAACTTCTCATACCATAAAATTGCTTTCGTTATTTTTTAAAAGATCCTGTTTCTAGTATGATCTCTTAACGGCAATTTACCAGTAATTTACTAGTAAAGACTGCATGTGTGAAAGGGGCTATTGTTATAATAGAACAATAAAATTAAGGTTGGTATCAAAAGAGCAGTTTTTGGTTGAATATTGTATCTGGGAATTGAACTGCATAGCTGATTCCTGTTGTTAATTTTTACATTCATGTTTTATTCAATTGATATTTTTAAAAAAATCCTATTTGTAACCCAGGTGACCACCGTTGCTCCGAGAACCAGTTCCAGTGTAAAAATAAGCACTGTATCCCAATATCCTGGCACTGTGATGGTGTACAGGACTGTGCAGATGGTAGCGATGAGGAAGCCGACAGTTGTACAGAGAAGACCTGCAAACCTGGACAGTTTCAATGCAAAAACGGACGCTGCATACCACCAAACTACGTGTGTGATGCACAGAATGACTGCGGAGATAACTCAGATGAGCCGTATGATGAGTGCAGTGAGTGTCCCTTTGGGAAAATTGGCTTTTCTTTAACAGCTTGGTGTTAACTGCCCTTTGACATTTTGTCTATTTCCTGCATCTCTTTTTGTAGTGGGTCCTGATCACAAGTGTGATGCAGACACTGAGTTCTCCTGCAAGACAAACTATCGCTGTATACCTCTGTGGGCTGTGTGTGATGGTGCCAATGACTGTCTAGACAACAGTGATGAACAGGGCTGCCGTAAGTCCCATATAATGATTTAAAATATTTGCATGAGACAGGCTGACTCAAAACAAAAACATATTCTTTTAAAGGTAGGGTAGGCAATTTGTTTTATAAACACTTTTTGTTATACTAGTTGAAACTCTCTTCACATCCTGTCCAGGCCAAATTCCCTCTATTGGCCTTTATCACTCATGGCCTAATAATAATCCCCTTGCTTTTTCAATTGACTCTCTCTCTCACTCTCTCTCCTCTCCACCCAGCTGGTGTGTAGTGAGTGCACTGGCGCCGTTGTACTGTGGCTGCCGTCGCATCATCCAAGTGGATGCTGCACACTGGTGGTGGTTGATGGGAGACCCCCTGATATGATTGTAAAGCACTTTGGGTGTACAGTAGTACATAGTAAAGCGCTATATAAATGTCTCATTATTAATATATATGATTTTTGCATAAGATCTTAAATATTAGATTTGAAATATAAACAATAACCAAACAGGCTAATATGAGAATCTGTACTCTTTTGTCAAAATTCCTTTATCATGATTCAAAAAATAAACAATATTTATTTTGATGTATTACGTAAAAGGGATTATAATTCAATTTTTAACATGAAATAAATTAAAATTAACCGGGACATTTTGCTTCATGCAGATGAGCTGACCTGTGACCCTGTGGGAGATTTCCGCTGTGATAATCACCGCTGTGTGCCCATTCGCTGGCGCTGTGATGGGAACAATGACTGCGGAGATGGATCTGATGAGAGAAATTGTGGTGAGTAATGCATTGGCTATCCATTTACTTCTACACATGTAGGTCACCTTAACATTGTCTTTTTAGCTCACAGTTTTTATGTATGTGCCCACAGAACCCAGACCTTGCTCTGAGAGCGAGTATCGCTGTGACAACCAGCAGTGCATTCCAGGATCTTGGGTTTGTGACCATGACAATGACTGTGGGGACAATTCTGACGAGCGGGACTGCGGTAAGTTGAAGTAAAAAAAATAAACCCACTTTACTCTCTTAGCTCTTATCTCTTTATTGACTGTCGAAACTGGCACCCATTTTTCAACCCCTCCCCTCCAACCACATGTTATTAAAGACCACTTGTTATTATCCAAACAATTAGATAACATTAAGTCCCTCTTGCCATTTTTCTTCTTCTTGTTGAATACAAAGTTTCAATTAGAAATATGAAAAGTAAATGCTTCATATAAAGAAAATTTGCTTACAAAATGGTAAGATACATGGATTCCCCTTCACATCTTTTTTAGATTACTATGAGATTTATGGGAAAGTATTTTTTTTCTTCATAGAGCTGCGGACCTGTCGTCCTGGGACATTCCAGTGTACATCTGGACACTGCATCCCAGAAGCTCTGAAATGTGATGGTTATGCCGACTGCCTGGACTTCTCTGATGAGTCCACCTGCCGTGAGAATGCTGGGCTAGAAATATATGGACCTTTAAGTCTTCTTATTCCATATACTGGAAATGTTGAAATGGTTCTGTACTTTTTTTTTTCCAACAGCAACTCGATATCCTGGAGGACGCTGGTGTCCATCACACCAGTTCCAGTGTAACAACAAGCTGTGTGTGAACCAGCAATGGATGTGTGACGGCTTCAACGACTGTGGAGACCGCTCAGATGAGCAACTCAGCCTCTGCTGTAAGACATTATAGGGAACTAAAATTATACTATTTTTACAGATAACTTAAACCAATTACAGTTATACATTTGTCTCTTTATGGTACATGACCAGCCCTTAGGTCTTACAACTTAAACCTGGAAATTCATGTTGGCTTAAGATGGTTATTTCACCAGGAATATGATAACACTGTCTTACTGTCACAATTGTTTTGTGATCAGGGAACATTACATGTGAAATGCCTGCCAAGTTTCGCTGTGACAATGGATACTGCGTTTATAGTGGTCTCATGTGCAACAAAAAAGATGACTGTGGGGATGGCAGTGACGAAAAGGACGACCACTGTAAGAGATTCACCCATATCTTTTCACTACAACTTAAGTCAAACTCTTTTTCCACAAATATTTATACAGATAATAACTGTTTTCTATTCACAGAATATAAATATACAAATATAATTGTGTATTATTCCAGTGATGGCAAAGCTGAACTTTCAGCATCCATTACTCCAGTCTTCAGTGCCACACGATCCTTTAGAAATCATTCTAATAGGCTGATTTGGTGCTCAAGAATCATTTATTATTATTAATAATTATTATTATTATTATGTGAGATAGTATATGAAATAATATCTAGAATAAAGTTGATTTTTCTCACTCCGCTTTTTGTCCCTTGTTTTAAGCATAAATCTAATTTTTATTTTTTTCTCAACAAGATAAAATAGAATTTGCCAATAAAGAGACATTTTAGTAACTAGTTAACGTTAGTCAATGCATTAACTAACATTAACTAAGAGCTAACAATACATTTGTTACAGTATTTATTAATTTTAGTTAACATTATTTAATAAAAATACAAATGATCATTGTTAGTTCATGTCAACTCTGGGCCATTAAATAAATGGACAAGTACAGCTTTTGATTTTAATAATGTATTAGTAAATGTTGTTATTACATTTTTAATTGTTAGTTCATGTTAACCAATGTAGGTAACTAATGTTTACAAATGTTACCAAATTTTTAATAAGATAAATTTATGTTAGGTAGTTTTATTTTGCTCCTGAAGTAAAAGTATATTTTTACTGGAAAACAAAACAAATATACTGATTAAGAATATGATCAGTGATGACGGTAAGAATTGTGTTTTTCAATTAGGTCAGGAACCCACTCTCGCACCCTGCACGCCCAATGAATTTAAATGCACTAATGGCCACTGTGTGGCTCTGCCTTACGTGTGTGACCACAACGACAACTGTGGAGACCTTACTGATGAACTGGGCTGCAGTAAGTCAACAAATATCAACATATATGATCATTAACTTATAATGGAACTTTGTAAGATTAGGTAATTGATGATGAGTGACTCTTTTTAGATTTTGGCCACGACCGCAACTGTGATGAGAAGTTATGCCAGCACGAGTGTACAAACCTGAACGGCACTGGCTTCATCTGCTCTTGTAGAAGCGGCTATGCCGTAGATCCGGATAACACCTTCCGCTGCAATGGTACACACAAACACACATATTAAGCACCTTATCATAATTTAGAATTTAGAAAAACTTTGTGTATCACTGGTGATAGAAGTTTTTCTTAGGTTAAAAAGCTCTTATTTAATACAAATCAACAACACATACAATTGAACAGTAAACATAAACATACAATTCATTATTAAAAAAACAGACATCTAAAAAAATTTAAATGGAAACTACAATTGTGCACAATTCTGCAACCCACACATTCACTTGACCTTGTTTAAAATAGTCACTGGTTTGGGCACACACAAATTACTTTAAGCCTTATTCCTAGCTAAGGGAGTTCTGAACCGGCAACCTGATAGAAGTAGATAAAAAGAATCATAAAGAGGGTGTGTGGAGTCTGTAATAATAGAAGCTGCTTTCCTCTTGCCATATTATAAATGTCTGAGAGTTGAAGCTGCGAGACCCCAGTAATCTTAGATGCCTGCTTAATAATTCTTGATAATTTTTAATTATTTTCAGCTGAAAGTAAGCTATACCAAGAAACAATGTTAAATGTCATGATTGATTCCACAAGTGACCGATACACTGTTGTCACAATGTCCTGTCTAACATTAAATCCTTTCAACCGTCTCAGAAGAAATAAATGCTGATGAGCCTTCTTGCAGACACAGTTCACATGTTGTGCAAAGGACAGTTGGCTGTCAATCACAGTACCTAAATATGTAAAGGATTCAACCTGTTCCACTTCCTGTTCCCCTAACCTAAGTGGTTCAGAAAGAGAAGAGATTTTGGATGGACGAACCCCCACAACACAACTCTTTGGTTCCCTTTCGAGGGAACTCGCGCTGTGTCGAGAATCGACACATTGGGGAGCGACGCGTCATCCAGCGTGACGCGTCTGAAGCCTGTATGGAACTAGTCCAATCTTGATTGGTGTTGCGTCGTGACGTCATCCGTGACGTCGCATGTGACGGTGAGCGGAAGCTATAAAAGGGAACCGGATCATAACAATGTCAGCTTTCTGTTCTTCAGCGAAGCGCTCTGTGACTGTTTGTCTTATTTGGTGTTGTATTGTAGGTTATCCCTTCCCTATATATATATATATATATAAGCATGGCAGAGAAACAATTCAGACAGTGTGCGTCCCCTTGTCCGCGCTTTTTGAGCGAGGGTGACACACACTCTCTCTGTGTTGTTTGTCTGGGAGTGGAGCATGCACGGGCAGCGCTCGATGGCGCTGTCTGTGCTAACTGTGATCTCATGCCCCTGAGAACGCTCCGCTCCCGCCTGAGCCTGTTCGATGAGGCAGGCCAGGCACGCGCTCCCCGTGGATCAGGTCCCGCGTCTGTCGAGGCGACGCGGCGCTTGCATTCATGGGGATCGCAGAGGGATCTGGCCGAGGATGTTGAGACGGCTTCGGCCCTTTCTCAACATTCATCGGTCAGTTCTCGTGGTCTCGCTCACGGTTCGGAAGCCCGCCCAGCGGCTTCTTCCGCCCATGAACGAGACCCGATGCTCGAATTATCTGCCTCCGAGGAGGTGGATATTTTGAGCATCGATGCAGGAAAATGTAAAGATCTGCCATCACATTCCCCTGCATCTGAGGAGCTGCTGGAGGTTGTGACTAGGGCTGTGGCCAAATTAAATATCGATTGGCCACCAGAAAAGCAGGAAGCGACAGTAAAAAGCAAGCTTGATGAGCGCTTCCTGCAAGCCCAGTCACAGCCTTCGCGCCGGAGCCTCCCGTTCTTTAACGATCTCCACACCGAGGTGTCGAGATCGTGTAACAAGCCCTTCTCCTCTCGACTTTCTACCCCCAATATAAATATATATGCATCAATATTGGGGTCGAGAGAGATGGGCTATGGGACGATGCCTCGGGTTGAGGAGACTTTTGCATCTCATCTCTCGCCCGAGGCCGCATCGTCCCTGAGAGCTCCGGCGCTTCCCTCCAAGCCCTGCCGTACAACATCGGCCTTGGTGGGGAAAGCATATATGGCGACGGGTCGGGCTGGTCCATGCCTGCACACAATGGGGCTCCTGCAGGCATACCAGGGCGACCTTCTAAAAGATGTGGACGACAGCGGGGAGGTCACCCTCGACGACATTCAGGAGATGCGTCGAGTGACTGACTTGTCTCTCCGTGCTACCAAAGAGACGGCCCATGCAATTGGCCGTTCTATGGCAGCCTTGGTAGCCACAGAGAGACATTTGTGGCTGAATCTGTCGGGCGTTGGGGACAGGGACAGGGCCTTCCTCCTCAACGCCCCGATTTCGTCTTCTGGCCTCTTTGGCGACGCAGTCAGCACTGTCGTCGAGAGGTTTCAGGAGACGAAACGACAGTCAGCCGCATTGAAACAACTTATCCCCCGCCGTCGTTCCAAGTCTCGTGGGGCTGCTGCCAGGGGGCAGTCCCACGAGGCTGCCGCCAGCTCCTCACACCTGCAACAGCAGAGAGAGAGTGTTGCTTCTCGTGCTCCCCCGCAAAAGGCCTGGAGCCAGAGGCAACACTCTCAGCCAAAGCCTTCCAAGCCTAGGACAGATCTGAGGACTGTCATTCAGGCTAGGAAGGCTTCGGCGAAGAGGCCCTGACGTGTTGCGCAGGCCTCTGAGGGTGGTCCCCCCCGCGATCGAGTATCAACAACTCACTCCTTTGCGGAGCCCTCAGGAAATCGATGTTTGCTTCCCGCCGCTAAGAGCGCCTCGGGACGCATCGGTTTCCAGCGAACGCATATCACACTGTCCGCCCAAAAATTTGGCGGCCCTGTCGAGTTCGTTTCCTCTCATGAGGCCTGCAGAAAAAGTTAGTTCCTGCCAGTCAAATGCTTCAGGTCACCTATATATCGAATTTAACTCCAGAGGCCAGTCCCGAGAGACTGGTCCCCCTAGTAGATTATCTAGACAACTGAAAGGGTCTTCAAAATATATCTCAATGGGTCCTGCACACAGTAGAACGGGGGTACAAAATTCAGTTCGAATATCGCCCGCCCAGGTTCAGCGGGGTAGTAAACACACTGGTCAGCCCCGAGCAGGGTCTGGTTATGGAACAGGAAGTTCAGTCCCTCTTAGCGAAGGAGGCCATAGAGTATGTTCCTCCCCAAGAGCGAGAAGCCGGGTTCTACAGCCGGTACTTCATAGTTCCCAAGAAGGATGGGGGATTACGTCCTATTATAGATCTCAGGGTATTAAACCGGTCTCTGAGGAGATACAGGTTCAAAATGTTAACAATACCTATTATCGTGAGTCAGATCAGATCCGAGGACTGGTTTGTCACGATAGATCTAAAAGATGCTTACTTCCACATATCCATCCTTCCACGACTCAGGAAGTTCCTAAGGTTTGCTTTCGGGGGAAAGGCATACCAATACAGGGTTCTTCCTTTCGGCCTAGCATTGTCTCCTCGCACCTTCACGAAATGCATGGTTGCTGCCCTTGCTCCATTAAGACTTCAAGGCATTCGCATCCTCAATTATATCGACGACTGGCTTATCCTGGCACAGTCAGAGGAGATGGCGGTTCAACATCGAGATGTTGTTCTGTACCATCTAAGGTGCTTGGGACTAAGACTCAATGTCAAGAAGAGTTCTTTGGTGCCTCTAACAAAAATTACTTTTCTGGGGGTAATTTGGGACTCAACTACGATGCGGGCAAAGCTGTCTCCCGCTCGTATAAATACCATCTTGACTACAATCTCGAGCCTCAGGCTAGGCCAAACCATCACGGTCAAGCATTTTCAAAGGGTGCTGGGTCTCCTGGCGGCAGCGTCCAACGTAATTCCTTTTGGCCTGCTGCATATGAGAGCCCTACAGTGGTGGCTCAGGACCAGAGGGGTTTCCTCGAGGGGGAAACCTTTTCGCACTATCAAGGTAACGCGCAGATGCCTTCGTTCTTTGGTAATGTGGAAGAAACCTTCCTGTCCCTAGGTCCTGTGTTGGGAGCACCATGTCAAAGAAAGATTGTGACTACGGATGCTTCTCTCACAGGCTGGGGTGCGGTTATGGAAGGCCGCTACACCAGGGGTCTCTGGAAGGACTACCATCTCTCTTGGCACATCAACTGCCTGGAGATGCTGGCTGTGATTCTGGCTCTCAGACACTTCCTTCCAGACCTCTTAGGCCATCATGTCCTAATTCGGACAGACAATACGTCGGTGGTCTCTTATATAAATCGTCAGGGGGGCCTGAGATCGCGCCCTCTATGCAGATTGGCGCATCAGGTCCTTCTGTGGTCCCAGGGCAAACTTCTCTCAGTCAGAGCGATGTTTATCCCTGGGGTCAGCAATGTGGGAGCAGACATCCTGTCGAGGCAGGGGCTGAGGCCCGGGGAGTGGAGACTCCACACCGAGTCGGTGGAGTTAATATGGAAGAAGTTTGGACAGGCGGAAGTGGACCTATTTGCCTCTCACGAGAATACTCACTGTCCACTCTGGTTCTCTCTCTCGCATCCAGCTCCCCTGGGGCTGGATGCCATGGTGCAGACGTGGCCGAGGCTACGTCTGTATGCATTTCCCCCGATCGCTCTGCTCCCAGGGGTTCTAGAGAGGGTCCGGCGTTACGGGATCAGCTTACTCCTAGTAGCCCCGTATTGGCCGGCCCGAGTATGGTTTTCGGACATCATGGTCCTCCTAGCAGGCCCTCCGTGGCAAATTCCGATCAGGAGAGACCTTCTTTCTCAGGCCAGGGGCACAATATTTCACCCTCGGCCGGAACTATGGAAACTGTGGGTCTGGCCCCTGAGGGGGACCAGCTCATAAATGTTGGTCTCTCAACCGAGGTTGTTGAGACCATTCTAAACTCTAGAGCCCCCTCCATGAGGAAACTATATGCATTAAAATGGAATGTGTTTAACTTATGGTGTAGAGAACTTCAGTTGGACCCAGTTAACTGCCCAATGGCTTCAGTGATGGAGTTCCTCCAGAGTCGCTTCTCTAACGGTCTCTCCCCGTCCACGCTTAAGGTATATGTGGCGGCCAAAGCTGCCTTCCACACGCCTCTAAGGGTGGGCACCTTGGGAAGACACCCACTTATTGTACGTTTTCTTCGTGGAGCTAGGAGGATGAGGCCTGTCATCCAGTCCAGGGTTCCCACTTGGGACCTGACAGTGGTCCTCGAGTGGTTATCCCTGGCCCCCTTCGAACCATTGGATGAGGAGTCTGAGAAATTTATGTCCTTTAAAGTAGCCTTCCTGCTTGCCATTACGTCTCTCAAAAGAGTTGGGGACTTGCAGGCCTTATCGGTTGCTCCTTCTTGCCTTGAGTTCGCTCCCGGTAGAGTAAAGGCCATTCTCCATCCTAGACCTGGCTATGTGCCTAAGGTGCCGTCAAATGTAGCACGGTCTATAATTCTTCAGGCTTTTCATCCTCCACCGCATGTGTCGAATGAGCAAGCTAGACAGCATTTATTGTGCCCGGTCCGAGCCCTTGAGGTCTATGTTCATAGAACCTCAGGCTGGAGGAAGTCGGACCAGTTACTTGTATGTTTCGGGTCACCTAAGAGGGGTTCCCCTGTTTCCAAGCAGACTATCAGCAGATGGATAGTAGAGGCTATATCTTTAGCTTACGAGGCGGGCAGCTTGCCTTCGCCTCTGCAAGTAAAAGCCCACTCAACTAGAGGAGTGGCTTCCTCTAAAGCTTTGCTGTCAGGAGTTTCTCTTCAGGAGGTCTGCGATGCCGCGGGCTGGGCCTCCCCTCACACCTTCATTAGACACTACAGTCTGGATCTGCCCTCTACTCCGGGTTCACAAGTTCTCTCGTCCTAAGTGTGCCAGATTGCTTCACACCAGGGCGTACTCTCTCAGTGTGGCTCAGTGGGCATTTCGTTCCCCAATGTGTCGATTCTCGACGCAGCGCGAGTTCCCTCGAAAGGGAACGTCTCGGGTTACGACTGTGCGTCCCTCGGCCACACTTCTAGCGCTCCTGAGAGCGACTTGCTTCGACCAATCAAAAGCTGACATTGTTATGATCCGGTTCCCTTTTATAGCTTCCGCTCACCGTCACATGCAACGTCACGGATGACGTCATGACGCAACACCAATCAAGATTGGACTAGTTCCATACAGGCTTCAGACGCGTCATGCTGGAGGCGTTCCCCAATGTGTCGATTCTCGACGCAGCGTCTCGTTCCCTTCTCAGGGAACGAGGGTTACAGTCGTAACCCGAGACGTTTTACTTGTATTAAACTTTAGGGAACTGTCATGGAACCAGCCAACCATGGTTTCAACAAATTGTTCGTACATAATCAGGGACTGTTTAACTGTCATACAAGCTACCAAAGCCATGTTGTCTGCGTATTTCAAAAGTGACATACCCTTAATTCCACACATGATTTCATTTGTGTATATGAAAATAAACAAAAAAAAAAAGGTGACAAGACACATCCTTGTGGAACCCCAGTGTTTGTAGTGATGCTACAAGATTTGTGGTCAAACATCCTAACATATTGGGGTCTGTTCATTAATAAGTCCTTTGTCCATTTCACAAGAGTTAAGTTAACTCGGAATCTTTGAAGTTGGTCCAACAAAAAATGAATATTGACAGTGTTAAATTCAGATGTAAATTTCATTAATAAAATCCTAACCAACTAGTTTGAAGATTCCAAATGTCTAGTGACCGTATCTAAAATAGTTAGACTAGCATCCTCAACTCCCCGTTTCGACTTGTAAGCAAACTGGAGTGGATCCAAACACTGACCTACATTGGCAGTGAGCTCCCCTGCTATCACTCTCTCCATGCATTTAAAATTCTCCATCTCTTTAGCATTAGGTCTTTTAGGAACAGGAATTATTATCATCTCCTTCCATGCTTTCGGAACATAACCAGTGTTCAGTGACAACTGGAAGAGCTGAGCTACCATTCCTCCTAATTGAGCCGAACACTCCTTCGATATACGGCTCTCAAAACTGTCTGGGCCAGGAGCTTTCCTTGGCTGTAACCTTGAGAGAATGGAAATTACCCTTTGTTCGTTCACACTGATTGGAGTGGGAGCATAACTGTCAGTAGTCTGGTCCCAGACCTCCACAGAGTTGCTCACATTGAAACTTGCATAAAAAGTATTCAGCTACTCCACAAAGGAATTAGGATCCTGACACTGCACTCAAGCTGAGACCTGTGCTTTTCCCATCATCATGTTAAGATTCTGCCATGCTGCCTTTGTTTTCCCTCTGTTAAATCTCTCCTCCATCTTATCTTTATATCGAAGCTTTGCCTGCCTTGTTTTAGTCTTCAATTCCTTCCTCAGTTCATTTACACGTCTTTTGTCACCCTCAATAAATACCATTTTTTAAAGGTAATACAGTGTTTCAGTCTTTAATATTCTTCAGTGGAGAACATTTTGGCAGGCAGAGTCTTAAATTTTCAAAATTAATATCAGAGTCTGTAAATAGAAAGTTTCACCTGTGTATGCTGCCACACTTAATTCATAACCTTATGCCTTGCTGTTTTTAGTGCTTCATTTGACTTTAAGTCTGTGTCTCTTGCTCCCTGCAGATAAAGACGAGTGTTTAGAGTATGGCACGTGCCCGCAGGCCTGCAAGAACACTAAAGGAAGCTATGACTGTGAGTGTGTCCAGGGCTACAGGAAAGTTGGCACTGGCAATCAGTGTGAGGCTGAAGGTAGGACAGAAATCAGAGGGAACAAGACGGGAATTTCTGAGCATGTGTAGAATCTTAAAGCTTCTCCTTCTTAGGTCCTGAACCGCTGCTCCTGCTTCCGGAGAACATCCGCATCCGTCGCTACAACCTCCAGACAGAGGAGTACCATGACCTCCTGCAGGAGGAGGAGCGCATTGTGGCGCTGGACTACGACTGGGACCACAACAACACCAAACTTAGTATATACTCAATTCTAGTCCTTCAGCCCCTCAAAAAAATTACACTACGCCCATGGTGTATTCTCTAGCCCATTTCCACCGCATAAGAAAAAAATAATGCTTTCGTAATTCATAATTAGACAAGAAGTTATAATTGTGACACGTCAAAATTTCGAAATAGTCATAATTATGATATAAAAAGACACAATTTTTTTACTTTTTATGTTATAATTTATTAAGGTTTCCAAAGTATGTTATCAAAGTTCCTTTGTGGCGGACATGGGCTTTCAATAGGCTTCCTTTATCATTATTTATCTTTATCTTCCTAGTCATATTTTATCACTTTCAGAGATACAATAATGCATTAATGGTTTGTGGTATGTCCCCTCTCTTGTGTATTTTAGGTATGGTGTATTTTACAGTAGAAGGGAGTGGTGCATTGCCTGGTGCTATTAAAAGAGCTTATCTGCCAGCTGTGGATGATCATAATAATAATATTGCTGCTGCCATCGACCTGGACATAAAGTACATCACCAAGCCTTATGGAATTGCAGTGGACTGGGTCGGCAGGTAAAGCACTCACATTACATTTTACGGTCAAGTCACCTTCATTTATAAAGCACTTTTTACAATACAGATTGTTTTTAAAGCAGCTTTACTGTGATAATAGGAAATTAGTGCAACAAAGATTGTTTTGGCTGTACAGCAGCTCTAGAAGAAAATCATTGACCAGTTTAAGTAAGTTTTTGATTGATTAATTTCCATTGTAAAAATCACTAATTATTACCTATGGGCCGAGATGGGCACAAATACATCAAAAAGTATTTAATTACAAATTGCAAATACTTACTCATCAAATGTATTTAATTAAAATACAAAATACTGCTGTGAAAAATACAAAGTAATTTGTAATTTGAAAATACAAAAATACAAAAAAATTAAAGCAGTCATTTGAAGGTAACAGTGGAGTTAGATGAGAGAGAGAGAGAGAGAGAGAGAGAGAGAGAGAGAGAGAGCTTTTTCCTCCTTAAACAATTTATAAAACAACAACAATTCATAGCGAGACAGCAAGAATGAACTTCTTATGCGAACGGTCATAATGAAAGATCATTTACGAATTCATTCAGTCTGTCTGTCTGTCTGTATATTTTGTGCAGTGGAAAGGTGGCTTTACATTAATTTAAGACACGACCGACTGTGTTTACGTGAATATTCTCCAAGGCGGGAATTTTTTATACAATTTTGAGTTTCTGGCAGTTCCCCAAACAGCAGTTCATCAACTGCTCAGATTTCAGCAGCACACTCGAGCCGCATATAGCCTACATGTAACGTTAGGCCTACACGTTGTTTTAATATTACCATCATTAATGATTTATCCCATCCACCCGCGGCCCACCTGCAATCAATTAGAATGTTATTTTTTTATTAGGCCTAACGTTCCGTTAAAGGGATAGTTCACCCAAAAATGAAAATTCTGTCAGTATTTACTTACCCTCATGTTGTTCCAACCCCGTAAGACCTTCGTTCATCTTCGGAACACGAATTAAGATATTTTTGATGAAATCTGAGAGCTGGATCACTCCTCCATACTAGTCCATAGGCTTCTTCAGGGATTGAAACTTGCCGGCCTCGAAAAGTTATTAAAGACATTGTTAAAATAATCCAAGTGACTACAGTGGCTCAATCTTAAGTTTATCAAGTGACGAGAATACTTTTTGTGCGCAAAAACAAACAAAAATACCGACTTTATTTCAACTATTCATTTCCTTATCTTTGGGCTTCTAGTCAGTTAAACTAGTGTGATTGCGTAGAGCTACGTCATACGTAGGCTCACTATTGGCCGACGCTGGTCATGTGGGTGATGCGTGTGACGTACAACAACAGAAGCGTACACTGTTAAACTAGTGAAATGACTCGAGGCCCACAGAGAAGGAAATAAATAGTTGAAATAAAGTCGTTATTTTTGTTTTTTTTGCGCACAAACGTATTCTCGTCGTTTGATAAACTTAAGATTGAGCCACTGTAGTCACTTGGACTATTTTAACGATGTCTTTAATAACTTTTCGGGGCCTGCAAGTTCAATCCCTGAAGAAGCCTATGGAGGAGTGATCCAGCTCTCAGATTTCATCAAAAATATCTTAATTCGTGTTCCAAAGATGAACGAAGGTCTTACGGGGTTGGAACAACATGAGGGTGAGTAAATACTGACAGAATTTTCATTTTTGGGTGAACTATCCCTTTAACGTTAGCCCACCCGCCCGCGGATTATCCACAGCGCCCGCGCCCATGGATATAACTGCGATCCGCGCATTACTAGACAGTGCACGTCACTCTTTAGCTAGTAAGTCAATTCACAAGTTCTAGCTATTTACGCTAATCTTCTGTAGTAATCTTCCTATAATGACATTCAGTGAATAATATCTGATAGTATATTTTACTAGATACTTCACCTTAAAGCAGTTTGAATGAGCACAAAAACAGCTTCTTTATTCTAATCTTGGTCTCGTGATGGAATGGATCCAACAGGAACATGTCACGTGATTTACTTGCATCTTGCCCCAAAATTGTAATAGGTTATTTGGTAGTCCTATTATGCCTTGTGATTAAAGTTATTGTATACGAAAAAAAAGACATAGGCCTATTTAAATAAGTATTTAAGTATTTGAAATACAAAATACAGTCTCTCAAAGTATTTAAATACAAATTACATTTGATTTTTTTTTTTTTGTTAGGGAAAATACAAATTATAAAATACTTGAAAGTAATTAAATACGTATTTCAAATACATGTAATTAAAATACTGCCCATCTCTGCCTATGGGCCCGCTTACACAACAACCTTTACAATTCAAATAGGTTTCAAAGTGCAAGTTTTTGAAAACGAGTTGTGAAAATGATATCGTTATCACTTTCCGTGTAAACTTCAAAAACGTGAATCTGTGAAAACAGTGACGGCATGCACATGCATATTATGTGTTTAGTCTATAGGCATGCGCGTTTGAATGCATATGTGCGGGCGCATAGTCTTTCTTTACAAAGTGACATTGCCAAATTGATAACAGGTAATTAGAATAATATAAGTACAATGTAAAAACATTTATGTACATAATAAGTGCATTGTATTAAATTATTAATTTAAATGTTAATACATAGTAGTTAAAGACACCTTATATAAAGTGGGACCCATTTTACAATTATATTTGTTAAAATATTCTTAATATTCAAACTTTTCCCTGAAGCTGAATGAAATTGAATAATAACTAATAGTTTGGGCAACACTAGTTGATGAATCAGTCTGTAACAGCTCATGAGTTTTTAAAATTCTTGTAGGAATTTGTATTGGGCTGATGCACAGCTCAAACGTCTAGAGGTGGCCATGTTGGATGGGCGTTACAGGAAGCATCTGATTAAGACTGACCTGGAAGAACCCACTTCTGTGGCCGTGAACCCTCGTTTGGGGTGAGATTTGCTTCCTGTTTGCCTGTGGTCTGTTTAAAGGGACAGTTAACCCCAAAGTGAAAATATTCTGTAATCATTTATTCACCCTCATGTTATTCCAAGTCCACATGCTGTTATTTTTTCTCTGGATTATTTTATTCTTGTTGAATCTCCAAAACGATAACTACTAGTTCCCTTTCGTTGTCACTCCGAGTTACGTCGGATGACGACGAAATGGGGTTTCGCTTAGAAAGCCTATCAACTTCGAGTATTACAAAACGAGCCAATGGCAAAGAAATGCCATGGGTCTGCGGAATTTGCATGACGTAACTCCGCCCCACCTCGTGGGTATAAAAGGAGGAAGTCTGCAACAGCAGTTTATGTTTTCGCTTCGGAGCCAAGTGTATTCTTCTCTCCACAAGCCATCTCTGAATTGTCAGCTTTACAAACGAGTACCTCGAGTGTTGGTGTGACGGTGATCTACGGCGAGCGCGTGCTTCCTGCTGATCTGTTGCAGTGGTCTGCCAGTCGGTGCGTGTCTCCCCGGGTGCTTCAACACTTGAGTTTTCTCTCACTAAAAGAGCTCGCACGCGGCACGTCTTTTTAAAGACGGCTCGCCCGTGCATTAAAAAAAAAAAAAAAAAAAAAAAAAAAACGAATGGTTGCGGCAGCTTGGTATCGGACTCTGATGGGCACGAGCGTTGTCTGGTATGTTTGGGCTTGATCATGCTAGAGCAGCGCTCGTGGATGACTCATGTTCTCTCTGTGGGAACATGATCAGCGCGTCATATAGGTCGAGACTCTGTGAACTCGCAAGAGTGAGAGTCCCCTCATCCACCCCCCGATCTTCGGCTGGTGGCCAGGGTGACCTGAGGGTGTTGGTCTGGAACAAGGCGCCGACTCCGTGTCCGTGACCCCAGCCTCCCCTCAACGGCGGTGCCCGCTAGTGAATAGGTGATTCCCACGAGTCTACCCTCTGGTGGCCCTTGTGTTTCAGAGGATGATACTATGTATGTAGCAACTTCACAAGGTGGATTTGATTCTCAGGGAAGTGATGACTCGTCACAGCTGCCACCTTCTGGTGTGCATACGGCTGTGCCTGAGTCTGATCCAGAGATGACGGCCATGCTTTCCTGGGACGATTGGTTTTTGGGTAAGGCCGCCGACCCTCGTCCACGGCAAACCCCAATACCTTCCCTCCCGGACGTGCATGATGAGATCTCGAAGTCCCAGAAGACCCCCTGGTTTTCTCGGGACCGCTCGCTGATCTCATCTGCCTTTCCCCCCTCGATGGGGCCGCTGCCATGGGTACACTGGGGTTCCCCGGCTGAACGCTCTGTTGCGATGCTATGTGTCCTCAGAGTGCTTCTTCTCGGCGCAATCCTAAGCACCCGCCCGTGGTCTATAGTTTTCGTCTACACTTGTGGCGAGATCCTATAGTACCACGGGACTGGCAGCCGCCTCTCTGCAGGCCATGGCCATTCTGCTGGTCCCCGACCCAGATGCTCATGGACTTGCACGAGGGCAGGACTGACTGACCCAGGGCTCTTCACTGAGTCGCGCGCCGCCACTGACCTTGCTCTCCGAGCGACGAAAGTGGCCGTACGCTCCCTGGGTCAGGTGATGCCTACCATTCTGTGGCTGAACCTGTCTGATGTGCTGAATGTCGCGCGGCCCCGTCTGTCCGACGTTCCCATATCCCAGGTCGGCCTCTTCGGCGGTGCGGTTGAGAACTTCGCCCAACAGTTCTCAACCGCCCATGTGCAGACTGACGTTGATTCTGTCCCGATGGCCCCGCCGTCCGCTCAGATCCCTCGGTCTGCCCACCACCGAAGGCGCCCTCCCGCGGCTCCCACCCTGCCCGTTCACCCGGGCCGGCTCTGGGGGCCCGCGGGTGGACGCCTCAGCCCTCTCTAGCCCCGCCCCCCGCTACACGCCGGGTTAAGCGGCGCTCCTGAGACGGGCTCCTCGGGGATGGAGCAGGCTGAGGTTGACTCTGTCCCGACGGCCCCGCCGTCCGCTCAGGTCCCTCGGTCTGCCCACCGCCGAGGGCGCCCCCCCGCGGCTCCCACCCCGCCCGTTCTCACTGGCCGGCTCTGGAGGCCGCGGTCGGACGCCACAGCCCTCTCCAGCCCCGCCCCCCGCTACACGCCGGGTTAGGTGGCGCTCTTGAGAGGGGCTCCCCAGAGATGGGACTCAGTTCTTTCCAGGAGTTGGTAGCAGGACCACTCCTTTCCCCGGTGGAGGGCCGGGGAAGAATCCCTATTCTCCAGAACTGACTCTCCCGTCTCTGAGCACACAGAGTTCGGGACAACACAGAGTGCCGCCCACAAGCCGTGCTCTCCTCGTCCCCCTCTGTCCCTGTCGCCAGACCCCTGGCAGAGCAGGCCCCCGCGGGACGACCAGCCTGGTCCTCCCCTGGCCCCCTCTGCCAGGGCGCGGTTGCTAACTGTGCCCCCACACCGGGCCGCTATGCCGTCCACGTCTGGGCCAGTTACTCCGCTTCGCTGCCCCTCCGGGGGGACGCCTGTCGCCCGCATGATCCCGCTGGTTCAGTTCCTGGGAACCTGGTTAGAGCTTCCCCGCCTGTCCCGCTGGATCGCGCGTACCGTCAGGCTCGGCTATGCGATTCAGTTCGCACGGTCTCCTCCCCGCTTCAGGGGAGTCCGCTCCACTTTGGTCGGTGGCAATGCCCCCATCATGAGAGCAGAGATTGCCACCCTGCTGGCGAAGGGTGCAATCGAGACTGTCCCTCCAGCCGAGATGAGGTCCGGCTTCTACAGCCCTTACTTCATTGTCCCCAAGAAAACCGGTGGGTTACGGCCAATCCTGGACTTGCGCGTGCTGAACCGCTCCCTTCACAGGCTGCCATTCAAGATGCTCACCGCCAAACGCGTTTTCGAATGCGTGCGGCCCCAGGATTGGTTTGCAGCGATCGACCTGAAGGACGCCTACTTCCATGTCTCCATTCTTCCTCGACACAGGCCGTTTCTACGGTTTGCTTTCGAGGGGCAGGCATATCAGTACGCGGTTCTCCCATTCGGGTTAGCCCTGTCTCCTCACGTCTTCATGAAGGTCGTCGAGGCAGCCCTTGTTCCTCTTCGGGAACACGGGGTTCGCATCCTAAACAATCTCGACGACTGGCTGATTTTAGCTCACTCTCGGGATCAGGTTTGCGAACACAGGGACCTAGTGCTCCGGCACCTAGCCCGTCTGGGCTTTGGGGTCAACTGGGAGAAGAGCAAACTTTGCCCCGTGCAGAGGATCTCTTTTCTCGGTATGGAAATTGACTCGGTCGCCATGTCCGCGCAGCTTACAAGCGAGCGCGCGCAGTCACTGCTGACTTGCCTGAGACAGTTCGAGGGCAAGAGTGCGGTTCCTCTGAAACTTTTTCAGAGGCTCCTGGGGCATATGGCATCTGCAGCCGCGGCAACGCCGCTCGGATTGCTTCATATGAAACCGCTTCAGCTTTGGCTTCACGACCGAGTCCCGAGGTGGGCATGGCAACACGGCACCCTCCGAGTACCAGTTACTCCGACCTGCCGTCAGACCTTCACCCCGTGGGCGAACCTCAGCTTTCTACGGGCCGGAGTGCCCCTGGAAAGAGCTTCGCGGCATGTTGTTGTATCGACAGATGCCTCTTCCACGGGCTGGCGCCATGTGCAATGGACGTGCTGCCGCGGGCTCCTGGATGGCACCCCAGCGCCTATGGTACATCAATTGCCTCGAGTTGCTGGCTGTACGTCTTGCTCTGCGCCGCTTCCGGGCCGTGCTCAAGGGCCAACACGTACTAGTCCGATCAGACAATACCGACACTGTAGCGTACATCAACCGTCAAGGTGGTCTACCCTCCCGCCGTATGTCACAACTCGCCCGCCACCTCCTCTTATGGAGCCAGAAGCATCTGAGGTCGCTTCGTGCCATTTATATCCCCGGAGCTCTGAACTGTGTAGCCGACGAGCTCTCACGGTTTCAGCTCCTCCCGGGAGAATGGCGGCTCCATCCCCGGTCGTTTCAGCTGATTTGGGACCAGTTCGGGGACGCACAGATAGATCTGTTTGCCTCCCACGACTCGACCCATTGCGGCCAGTATTATTCCCTGACCGAGGGCACGCTCGGCACGGATGCTCTGGCGCACAGCTGGCCGCAGGGCCGCAAGTATGCGTTTCCCCCAGTGAGCCTTCTTGCGCAGACCTTGCGCAAGGTCAGGGAGGACGAGGAGCAGGTCATGCTGGTTGCGCCGTACTGGCCCACCAGGACCTGGTTCTCCGAACTAGTTCTCCTCGCGACAGCACCTCCCTGGCCCATACCTCTGAGGAAGGACCTCCTTTCTCAGGGACGGGGCACCCTATGGCACCCTCGTCCCGATCTTTGGAACCTCCACGTGTGGCTCCTGGACAGGACGAGGCAGGTTTGAGTACCCTACCACCACCGGTGGTGGCTACCCTCACTTCGCTAGAGCCTCGTCCACGAGTCATCTCTATGCGTTGAAGTGGAACCTCTTCGTCAGCTGGTGCTCTTCTCACCGAGAAGACCCCTGGAGATGTTCGATTAGTGTAGTGCTTTCCTTCCTACAAGATGGGTTGGAGCGAAGGCTGTCTCCCTCCACCCTAAAGGTCTATGTCGCCGCCATTGCCGCACAGCATGACCTTGTTGAAGGTAAGTCTTTGGGGAAGCACGACCTGATCGTCAGGTTCCTGAGAGGAGCGAGGAGACTGAATCCTCCTCGCCCTCCTCTCGTTCCCTCTTGGGACCTCGCAGTGGTGCTAACTGCCCTGCGGAGTGCTCCCTTTGAGCCTCTGCAGTCAGTGGAGCTTAAGTTCCTGTCAATGAAGACAGCGCTCCTGGTTGCACTGGCCTCCATCAAGAGGGTAGGGGACCTGCACGCATTCTCCGTTGACGAAGCGTGCCTGGAATTCGGGCCGGCTTACTCTCACGTGATCCTGAGACCCCGGCCTGGATATGTGCCCAAGGTTCCTACCACTCCCTTCCGGGACCAGGTGGTGAACCTGCAAGCGCTGCCCCTGGAGGAGGCAGACCCAGCCTTGGCACTGCTCTGTCCAGTACGTGCTCTCCGCACCTATGTGGACAGAACCCAGTGTTTCAGGACCTCAGACCAGCTCTTTGTCTGTCATGGTGGGAAGCTGAAGGGAAAGGCTCTCCAAGCAAAGGTTGTCTCACTGGATAGTGGACGCCATTGCTTTGGCTTACCAGCAGCAAGGTTGACCGTGCCCCCTTGGTGTGACTGCCCACTCCACCCGGAGTGTGGCGTCCTCTTGGGCTCTAGCGCATGGCGCCTCGCTAACAGACATCTGCAGAGCTGCAGGCTGGGCGACACCGAACACATTCGCCAGATTTTACAATCTCCGAGTGGAGCCTGTGTCCTCTCATGTACTCGCTTCAACTAGCTAGTACTGGACCCGCTCAGGTGTCTACGCTTGCTCGCCATTCCACTCCACGGACTGGATATGTGCGATATTCCCCTCAGGTGAGCTTCTCCGAAAGCCCTGAGTTCCTCCAGCACTTCTGACGTCGCCGCCAGTGTCTATTGCCTGCGCGCCGGTTAGGTGCCTCCCGTGTGCATGGTCCCTCCCCTGAGCGACCCCCACATGTGTATCTCCACTGTAAGCCTCTCTCGAGCATGTGTCTTTCCCTTGGCAAGCCACCTTGCCACCCTGGGGTTGAAATATTCCACCTGCGGCTGGACACCCCAGTTTTCTCCATATGCATCCTTCGGGTCATATGTGTATTCTCTAAGTCCCCCCCTCTGGGTTGGCAATAATTGCATATTTCCTCTAATATTGTGGGATATGCTCCCCAGTGTACCTTGGTATTCCTGTGCTAAATAGGAGTCCTTCGTCCGTGCTAGTCTCACGACAGGGATCTCAGATTTACGCAGGGCACTGGAAGACAGCTTAGAAGGTGGCGTGATTAGACTGGTAACCCCATTTCGTCGTCATCCGACGTAACTCGGAGTGACAACGAAAGGGAACGTCTCGGTTACGTATGTAACCCTCGTGCCCTGAGTAGGGAACGGAGACGTTACGTCTTCCTGCCACTTTCCGCTGTACCGCGGGGATCGCCTGAGCTCAGTCTTGGCTCCTCAGCGAAGAAACATAAACTGCTGTTGCAGACTTCCTCCTTTTATACCCACGAGGTTGGGCGGAGTTACGTCATGCAAATTCCGCAGACCCATGGCATTTCTTTGCCATTGGCTCGTTTTGTAATACTCGAAGTTGATAGGCTTTCTAAGCGAAACCCCATTTCGTCGTCATCCGATGTAACGTCTCCGTTCCCTACTCAGGGAACGAGGGTTACATACGTAACCGAGACGTTCTTCAAGCTCGCCATTTAAATACCAATGTTTGAATTTTGTTTTGTCATGCTGTGGTGCAGCATGCTTTACTGGATTGACAATGGCAACACGGCCCGTATCGAAGGCTCCTGGTTGGATGGTCAAGAGAGAAGGGTTCTGGTGGATAGTGCTTTGGGTTGGCCTACAGGCCTATCCATCGACTTCACAAACAGTGACAGAATCTATTGGTCAGATGCAAAGGAGAGTCGAATTGAGTCCATCTTGCCAGATGGACAGAACAGACAAACTTCAGTTTTCATAGGTAAGGGTTTGATTGATTCAACAATCAATTGTCCTAAGTAGAAACCGCTAGATATTAATGAACTCCTTGTGAAATAAAAGTACACTTAATTATCTTAAATGTGCACTTGTAGCATACCTCAAATCTTAAAAGTACATTTTAAAAAACTGTACTTGCAGATAATATTATTCAAATAAAAGGCCACTCAAGTGTACTTGAAGAGAGTAAACTTTCATAACTGTTTCTTACCACACTTAAGTACAATTTTAAAAAGAGCTTTGTAATAATGCCAAATTAAAAGTACATTTTAAATGATTGTTTTAATGATCTTTTTTCATGCTTTACAATTATTTTGATGTGCTGACTGACATACTAAAGCACATGTAAAGTACTTTCACTAAAATAATTTTAGCTGTAATCAATTTTAGATGTAAAGTGAATATATATTTAAATGTAATCAATTGCACTTTCATCATTACAAATGTGTAATTACAAATATATTTAAATAAATGTGATTTCTATTGAAACTTGCATGTCATGTAAATACAATTTAATTTATCATAAATGCCTGTCAGTACATTCAGCAGTACACTTTTACCATTTAAGACAATAAAAGTTATTATGAAATTACATATAATGATATAATTAAGTGGGTGGAAAAAAAGACTCTAAATTTGCATTTAATATCAATTCAAACTATATTTTAATTTAATTGCGATTAACGTAATTAAGTGTCAGAAAACATTCATTTCAATTGAGTATATATTATTTAAAGTATATTATTTCTGTAATAAGTACTCCTTTCTAAAAGTATGCTAAGGTGTACTTCTTTTTTACAAGGGACATTCATGTCTCCTACCACGTTTCTTTCCTCTCAGATGTAAGAAACCCTTTTAGTGTGAATGTGTTTGAGGACCATGTGTACTGGAGCACGCAGGAGAAGGGTGAAGTGTTTCGACAGGACAAGTTTGGCAAAGGCACTAAAACCAGACTCCTAATAGCGGGACCTTGGCTCACCCAGGTCAATGTCTACCAGCAGCAGAAATACAACTCTATAACCCGTAAGTAAGCTCAGTAAAGTGAGATTTGCATGATGATCTATTTATAAATCCAGTCTGTGGTTAAACTGTAGCTAACTTTTATTGTGCTGATAAAATATGTTATGATGGTAATTTTGTTGGAAGTCACTTAAAGTGATGTTATAGATATAGAGAGGGTTGAATGTGTGTAAACTGTCTTACGCCCACAGTGAAGAACCCTTGTAAGGGCACATGCAGTCACCTGTGTCTGCTGAGGCCGGGAGGCTACACCTGCGCCTGCCCAGAGGGCACTAGCTTCTTCCCTGGCAGCAGTACCGACTGTGACGCAGGTGCCTTTTATAGTCTTTATCTCTGTCTTTATAGTCACCTTAATGATGTGACCAAAAAATAATATATCGTAGCTGAACACTGTGTTGAAACCAATAGTGCTGATGTCAATCTCTGGTTCCCTTTCGTTCAGTCCCTTCGAGCTACGTCAGTGACTGACGAATGGGATTTCGCTTAGAAAGCCTATCAACTTCGAGTATTACAAAACGAGCCAATGGCAAAGAAATGCCATGGGTCTGCGGAATTTGCATAGCGTAACTCCGCCCTACCTCGTGGGTATATAAGGAAGTATGCTGGCATCATGCAGATATGTTTTTGCTTCGGAGCCAAGAGCATCTCTTCACTCCTCTGCAAGCCTGTATCTGGGATCTTTAATACTACGAGATGAGCAGCTCTCCAGTGTGTTGGTGTAACGGCGCGTTCCAGCGAGATCACATTGCCTGCTGCTGGTCTGTGCAATGATCTGCCATCAGTGTGTGTGCTTCTCCCTGGGCGCTTAATCATTCTGCTGAGCTTTTTCCTCTTACAAAAAGAGCTTGCGCGTGGCACGTCTTTTTATAGATGTCTCGCCCGTGCACTTCTGGGTGCGGTCGATTTGTTTTGTCATCTGATGGGCACAATCGCTGCCTTGCGTGTTTGGGCTTAGATCATGCTAAGGCAGCGTTTGTGGATGATTCATGTTCTCATTGCGGGAACATGACCATCATGGTGCTTCAGTAAAGACTCAATGACCTCCAGGAAGTAGAGTCCCCTCTGCCACACCCCATTCTTTCCCCTCCACGAAAGGCGATACTTTGGCTGGTGGCCAGGGTGACCTGAGGGATACGGTGTGGAACAGAACCTCGACGATTCCTCCTCGGGCCACACCCCCCTCTTCTGCACTGCAACCCGCGAGCATGCAGGATGAGATTGCCTGCCGGTCTTCGGACCTGCCGCGCGTCTCGTTTTGGCGCTCCAGATGATGATACGATGACGATCGCCGCATCACAAGGTGGGCTGGAGTCTTACGGAGATGAAGACTCGGCTGTGCTGCCAGCACTGCCCGAGTCTGATCCGGAATTGACAGCCATGCTTTCCCAGGCAGTCGTGAGCATCGGGCTGGAATGGAATCTTCCACCCTGTCCCGAGCGCTCGTGGCTGGATGATTGGTTTTTGGGGACGGCGAGTGCTGACACCCGTCAAGCACCTGTCCCAAATACCTTTCTTCCCAGACGTGAATGAGGAGGTCATGAGATTGTGGAAGTACCTTGACTTCCACAATCTACCACAAACTACCTTGACTTCTCGCGAATACTCAGCGGCCTCTTCCGCCTTCTTTGCCCTCGATGAGGCCGCGGCCAAAGGGTACACTGGGGTTCCGAGTGTCCTTTGTTAAAGGGGTCATATAATGCCATTTTCATACAAGTTAATTTGATTCTTTAGGGTCTAAATGAAAAGTTTGTAATATACTTTAATTAAAAATTTTGGTTAGTATTGTAAGAAAACACTAATTTTACCCGGTCAAAAACAGCTCTGTTTTCAGCACGCCATTTCAGTGCATATGCCTTTAAATGATAATGAGCTTCGCTCACTCTGCCCCTCTGTTCTGCGGGCGTTCATAACCACAGATATCATGCGTCTATCTATATGATGTCTATGTTCATAACAGCGTTATGACCACACCGCACGTGGAGTGTTTCCTTGACAACAGTTGAGGGTATAGGAAAAAAATGGCAGCGGGAGTCTTTGAGGAGGACACATCTGTGCAACCGTATCAGTTTGAACCGGAGTCGGAACAAGATGACGGCCCGAAGAAGTTCGACAATTAAGGCTCGAACATGACGTTTCTGAATGGCTGGTTATTATATTGTCACTTTGATCTATCTTTGTGTACTGCCAGGGTAGAGTAACTTAGTGAGATGTACGAACGCTATGTGTTTACTGATGTAAGTTATACGTAGCTGCTACTCAGT
Organism: Gila orcuttii; assembly: GCA_026230005.1. NCBI lineage: Eukaryota > Metazoa > Chordata > Actinopteri > Cypriniformes > Leuciscidae > Gila > Gila orcuttii. Next base: position 21,117,678 of record JAPDVR010000017.1, read on the forward strand.
TTGTAATAACACAATAACCATAACGCGTTGTTCATTATAAACGTGGGATTATGAATTATATTGAGAACGTCATAGCAGCTACATAGAAAACATGCCGTATATACCCTGAGTGTAAACCTTAGCCGCATTCATCGTGAAGCGATTTGCAAAGATTAATATAAAGGTTAATACAATTTTACACTTACTTTTTCTGGAGGTTCAGCAGGGAGACATGAATAGTTGGTAACGATTCTTTTTTCAGGAGCAGCTTCTTATCAAAATCAGCTTTATAAGTTACTTCCTTCGTTAATAAAGCAGTCTGGTGAGAAAAGATTTGCGAATCGCGCAAACATGAAAGCATTGACGTTGCTCGTGGGGAATATTCCCTTCGAAAACAAAACTCAGCCACTGTGTCTTCAGCGGTTCGGATTTAGGAACATCAAAATTACTGCTGTGTTCGTTATTACACCCAAGAACAGAACACCACAATCGCTTAGATGCCATTCTGCTCCAGCGTATCAACAATGACGGACTATGATGACTGACAGCTCGATCAGGGCAGGGATCTGTTGAAACGCTGCTGTCAATCAACAATCGTGGGAGGGGCGTCCGATTTAGTGACGTCACAAAATCGAACGGCTCAATTTGAGGCAGGGGAAAACATATAAGGAGTTTAAAACAAAAACACTGGATAGATTTTTATCATTATATGATGGTTGTGTACAGGCACTGCCAACACACATTTCAGTACAATCAACTTGAAAAAGTGCATGTACCATTATATGACCCCTTTAACACAACTGTGTCCCTACAGCGCCTCCACCTGGCGTGGCGACCCTAAGCACCTCTCCAAAGCCTGTAGGTTTTTGTCTACTCTGTTGGCAGAGACCTATAGAGCTGCGGGGCAGGCTGCCACCTCACTGCATGCTATGGCCATCCTTCAAGTCTACCAGGCCAAGGTGCTCATTGACATGCACGAGGGTAGAGCTGATCCAGGGCTCGTGGAAGAGCTGCGTGCCGCCACCGACCTCGCTCTACAGCCGACGAAGGTGACCGCATGCTCCCTGGGTCAGGTGATTGTCCACATGCATCTCTTGGTCCAGGAAAGACAACTCCGGCTTAACCTGGTTGATATGCGCGAGGCTGAGCGAACCCGCTTCCTCAACTTCCCCATATCCCATGCTGGCCTCTTCAGCGGCGCGGTCGAGGAATCTGCCAAACAGTTCTCGGCCGCCCAGAAGCAGACTGAGGCGATCAAACATGTTCTGACCCCGCGGCTAGCTGCTGCCACCCAGCCGCCGGCTCAGACGCCTCAGTCCGCTCGCCGCCGAGGGCGCCCTCCTGCGACTTCCGCCCCTCCCGACTGGCCCCAGCAGCAGCCTTCATCCGGGCCACACCGTGGAGGTAGTCGCAGGAAGGCACCCCAGCTCGTACCAGCCCCGCAGCCTGCCGAACGCCAGGCGATGTGGCTCTCCCGTTACAAGCAGCTCAAAATGGGTTGCAGTTCTTTCCAGGAAGTGGTTGCAGGGCCACTCCTTCCCCCGGTGGAGGGCCGGGGGAGAACCTCTTCTTCCAAAGAATTGACATTCTCATCTCTGAGCCCTCAGAGGCTGTGGATGGCAGTGTGTGCCGATGACGAGCATTGCCACTCTCGTCCCCCTCTGTCGCAAGACCCCTGACAAAGCAGGCCCCAGTGGAACGCACGTGCTTCCCTGGTCTCCTCTGTCAGGATGCGGCTTATGACCATGCCCCCATACCGGGACGCTCCGCCTCCCACGTCCCGGCCGGTCATTCCGCCTTGCTGCCCCATCGTGGGTACGTCTGTGGTTCACATGACCCCGCTGGTTCAGTTTTTGGAGCTTTCCAATCTGTCCCGCTGGCTCACGAGGCATACCAGTACACGGTTCTCCCATTCGGGTTAGCCCTGTCCCCTCGCGGCTTCACGAAAGTTGTCGAGGCAGGCCTTGTGCCACTACGGCAACACAGGGTTCGCATTCTGAACTATCTCGACGACTGACTGCTCCTAACTCACTCTCGAGACCAGGTTTGCGAACTCAGGGATCTGGTTCTCTGGCCCCTTTGGGCCTTCGGGTCAACTGGGAAAAGAGCAAACACTCCCGCGGGCAGAGGATCTCTTTTCTCGGTATGGTCACCATGTGCGCGCAGCTTACGAGCAAGCGCGTGTAGTCACTGCTGACTTGCCTGAGTCAATTCCAGAGCAAGAGTGCAGTTCCACGGACTGCCTGGGGCATATGACGTCCGCAGCGGCAGCCCCGCTCAACTGTTTCATATGAGACCGCTTCAGCACTGGTTTCGCGATCAAGTCCCGAGATGAGCATGGCAACCAGGCAAGCTCTGAGAACCAGTTACTCGGGCCTGCTGTCAGACCTTCACCCTGTGGTCGAACCTCTCCTTTCTACGGGTACCCTTAGAAAGAGTTTCCAGGCATGTTGTTGTCTCAACAGATGCCTCCACCACGGGCTGGGGTGCCATGTGCAAGCAACATGCTGCCGCGGACTCCTGGACAGGACCTCAGCGCCTCCTGCATTTCAATTGCCTCGAGTTGCTGGCAGTACAGTTCGCTCTGCACCGCTTCCGGGCATTGCTCAAGAGTCAACACGTACTAGTCCGGACATTCAACACGGCCACAGTAGCGTACATCAAACAGAACAACAGTCAGAAACATCTGAGGTCGCTTCATGCCGTTCATATTCCGGTAGAACTGAACCTTGCAGCCGATGAGCTCTCACGGTTTCAGCCACTTCCGGGAGAATGGAGACTCTATCCCCAGTCGGTTCAGCTGAGTTGGGAACAGTTCGGCGACACACAGGTAGATCTGTTTGCCTCCCACGACTCTTCCCATTGCAGCCTGTTTTATTCCCTGACTGAGGGCATGCTCGGCACGGATGCACTGGCTCACAGCTGGCCGCGGGGCCTCCGTAAGTATGCGTTTCCCCCAGTGAGACTTCTTGCACAGACCCTGTGCAAGATCAGGGAGGACGAGGAGCAGGTCCTTCTGGTTGTGCTTCTTTGGCCCACCCAGACTTGGTTCTCCGAACTAGTGCTCCTCCTTGGAGAAGGGAAGCCCCTCCTTGGCCAATTCCTCTGAGGAAGGACCTCCTTTCTCAGAGATGGGGCACCCTCTGGCACCCTCGTCCCGATCTATGGAACCTACATGTGTGGCTTCTCGACGGGATGAGGCAGGTTTGAGTACACTACCACTTCCGCTGTGTGGAAGCATGACCTGGTCATCAGGTTCCTTAGAGAAGCGAGGAGACCTCCTCGCTCTCCTCTTGTACCCTCTTGGGACCTCACAGTGGTGTTATCTGCCCTGCAGAGAGTACCCTTTGAGCCATTGCGATCAGTGTCTCACTGGATAGTGGACGCCATTGCTTTGGCATACCAGCAGCAAGGTCGACCATGTCCCCTTGGTGTGAAGGCACACTCCACCCGGAGTGTGGGTTCCTCTTGGCCTCTAGCGCATGGCGCCTCGCTAAAAAAGACATCTGCAGAGCTGCAGGCTGAGTGACACCCAACACATTCGCGAGATTCTACAATCTCCGAGTGGAGCCAGTGCCCTCTCATGTACTCGCCCCCAGTGGCCGGTAATAGGCCCCTCTCGGTGTCATCGCTTGCTCGCTATCCCACTCCTCAGGCTGGATACGTGCGATATTCTCCTCAGGTGAGCTTCTCCGAGGAGGATTTAGTCTCCTTCTACACTGATGATGCCGTCACTGGAGTGCATGCCCGGTTGGTCAGCCCTCGTGATTGGCTAGGTGTTCCATGTGCATGGTTCCCCCTTTGGGTGACCCCCACATGTGTATTTCCACGGTAAGTCTCCATCGAGCTCGTGTCTTTCCCTCTCTCTCGAGGTTGAAACATTCCACCCTGCGGGCTGGATACCCCAGTGTTCTCCATATCCATCCCGCTCGCAGGTCATGTGTATTCTGTAAGTCCTTCCTTCGGGCAGGCATTGTTTGCATTTTTCCGATGAGATATGCTTCTCAGTGTACCTTGGTATTCATGTGTTAAGTAGGAGACCTTTGTCCGTGCTAGTCTCACGACAGAGAGCTCAGACTTACGCAGGGCACTGGAAGACAGCCGAGGTGGCGTGATTAGACTGGGAACCCCATTCGTCAGTCACTGGCGTAACTCGAAGTAACTGAACGAAAGGGAATGTCTCGGTTACGTATGTAACCCTTGTTCCCTTAGGAGGGAACGGAGATGTTACGTCTCCCTGCCACTTCCGCTGTTCCGCTGGAACGGCCTGGAGTTCAGTCTCCAGCAGTGGTGGCAGCAGGTGGCCGCGGGGTCAGAACATGTTTGATCGCCTCAGTCTGCTTCTGGGCGGCCGAGAACTGTTTGGCAGAGTCCTCGACCGCGCTGCTGAAGAGGCCAGCCTGGGATATGGGGAAGTTGAGGAAGCGGGTTCGCTCAGCCTCGCTCCTCAGCAGGAAAACATATCTGCATGTTGCCAGCGTACTTCCTTATATACTCACGAGGTAGAGCGGAGTTATGCTATACAAATTCCACAGACCCATGGCATTTCTTTGCCATTGGCTCGTTTTTTAATACTCGAAGTTGATACTTTCTAAGCGAAACCCCATTCGTCAGTCACTGACGTAACGTCTCTATTCCCTCCGCAGGGAACGAGGGTTACATACGTAACCGAGACGTTTCCAGTAATAATAAAGTATATAAGAGGGCACTTCACTCTAAATATGTCATTCCCTCACATCTGATTGTTTTTATTGTTTTGTGTGATTTGTTAGGGGTTGAGCCAGAACCCACCATGCCCCCTCCATGCCAGTGCAAGAATGGTGGAACCTGTTATTTTGATGACAATAAAGCGCTGTGCATGTAAGCTTGTGATCTAATAATGACACAAATCTTTCATAGATATAAAAGCAGGGATAAAAAAAATATGGATGGGGTAATGCTGACTGTTAATTTGCCCCTACAGTTGCCCCTCTGAATGGAAAGGAGATTTATGTGAGACCAGTATTCATGGTGTAGTCACAACCTCAGGTAAAATTTATGGCAGTACATGATATCAGCATTGAAGTTATTGTGCAACAACAATTCAAGCTGTCCTCTTATGCAAACAAACCACAATGAACCACGTCCTTTTTGTCTCTCTCTGTCCATCCACAGTTGCTATTGCTCTTGGAGTTACAGCTATTGTGGCTCTTTTCCTGGGTTGCTTGATATATTCTGCAAAAAAGAAGGAGAAAATTATGAGCACACTGCATAACATTAATCGGCCTATTAGTGTATCTAACTTCAGTAGACCCAGCTTCTGGTGAGGATGAAAAAAAGTGTCTGAAAATAATGAATGCAGATATTATATTTAAAGTGCCCCTATTCTTCTTTTTCGAATATTACTTTTCATGAAGTGTGTAATATAGTTTGTGAATGTAAAAGGTCTGCAAAATTTTAAAGATCATTGGCACAACAGATAAAGTTATTGTCTCTTAAAATAAAGAATCGATTATGAACTGCTGAAACGAGCCGTCAGCAATTACAGTCTCACTTCCTGTTATAAACCTACATAACAATGTAACAAATTTGCATAATGCCAGCCTATAGTAGTCTACTTTGACCTGCTCTCAAACACTGTAGTTGTGCTCGAGTCTCTAAATAGTTTGGTTTGTGTTAACAACATGTTGAGAAACGTCCTGGTTGCGTATGCAACCCACCGTTCCCTGAAGGAGGGAACGGAGGACGTAGTCGACGTCGACTGAATGGGGATCGCGTCAGAGAGCCAATGTTCTTCGAGTACTATTGAACGAGTAATGGAATTGCAAGGGAAATGCAAATTCCAATGGAATTGGTGTGCGTGATTCGCATCACACACTCCGCCCCCGCTGCGCAGGTATAAATACGGAAGTGGATGCACGCACTAGTTGCTTTTTCGCTGAGGAGCCGAGCGTAACCCGGAGTCAGCGGTGGTCCAGCGGTAGTGACAAGGGGACTACGTCGTCCGTTCCCTCCTTCAGGGAACGGTGGGTTGCATACGCAACCAGGACGTTCCCTTTCAGTCGATAACGCCGGACGTAGTCGACGTCGACTGAATGGGGATAACCATTGAAAACGCCACTAAAGCTGCCACCAGTGCCTAGACAAAAGCCTCCTGATGCCCCCGCAATTTTAAGGCGGGGAAGGACAGGGCTTAGGCCAGGGAAGTCACTGCTGTTCCTACAGGACCACTGGGAAAGCGTTCCCTGTACATTGGAAGGAAGGGACGCTGCGGAAGCCACATCCTACTGAAAGGAGGTAATGTGGAGAATACACATATGAACTGGCGGATGACCGGGCAGTATGACATATGGAATGTCACTGGGGTGGCTCCAGCCTAAGACGGGGGGAGACTCACCGGACAGTGACGGCGGAGAGACTCTGCCGAGGGAAGGGACGGGCTCGCCGTAGGGAGCCATATCGTGGAAGAATACACATATGGGGTCACCGTAGGGACCGAAACATATGGACCCAGCCTAACACAGATTCCACACTGCTTACGAGTGGTAGGCCTAACACCAGATGTTCCGCACATCCGACGTTGGAGGGGTGAGGAGGAACTCAACAGGGTTCGGTTTAAGGGAACTAAATTGGAGTAGAATAGCGCACGTATCCAGTAGTGATGGGGACGAGACCACCTATGCCGAGTGCCGCCTTTGAAGGGTCGAGTCCGAGTCGAGACCGAGTCCATTTGGTTTTCAAATACAGTCGAGTCTGAGTCAAGACTGAGTCTTTGAAGGGTCGAGTCCGAGTCGAGACCGAGTCCGTTGTTTTTCAAATACAGTCGAGTCCGAGTCAAGACCGAGTCTTTGAGGAAGCAAGTCCGAGTCGAGATTTTGTCTCGACATGTCAGTTATGATATTCATGATTTAATATCACCCCAGTTAATAATCAACCGTTAGGCCTACAGACTAAGCTAGATTGGGAATTGTTTAGAGGAGCAGTCTTAACGTCTTAATATGGACCAGGGGTGTAGCAAGCTTTTCAAAAGTGCGGGGGATGGATGTGACATTTAAATGTTGCCATTAACAGCTATTAATGACTAAAAAGCTTAAAAGGAACTTTGTTGTATATGCTGGGGTACAATTTATAAATGATCGTTCTTTCCCACTGGATTTTGTAAAACTATGTTGTGTGGACCTCTGTCCCTTTATGGGGGGTTCGGGGGCATGCTCCCCCGCAACTTTTTTTTTTATATTTTAACGTTAAACGCTCAATCTGATGTACTTTGAGAGCTCAAAATTAAGAGCGTCAACTGGGTTCGACCCATGACCTGTGCACATTGAACAAAGAAAAAACATTGACCTGTACCCAAAGAGGGCTCAAACATCTTTTTAGTTATGATATAGAGTCTCCGTCTACATTACATTATCACTGGTGTTTTAGAATGCCAAACATTTATTATAATAATATAATGATTTATATAATTATTCCTATGATGGAAAATCCATATAGCCTATAAATGTATGCTACTGTGTGAAAATGAATATTTCAAAAGTATATTTTATATTACGCTATAGAATAGGAAAATTATAATACTTTTGTCCTAATTTCTTCACTTGTAAGAAATAAACCCTTGAGCTTTTATTTTGGAGAAAAGTGTGAGCAAAGTGCACACTTTTCTTTAAATCATGCAGCACAAACAGAATGCCTAAGTCTTGTGCGGTTTAGTCTAAAAAACGAAATATAATACTGAAAACACTCGACATGTCAACAAAACATTAACATAACATCTTCCTAAACGCATATCAAGCTTATTTAAAAACCTCAAAAGCATAAACACTCATTCAAAGTACCTGGAAAAGGGAGATGTAAATAACCATAAGTTCCCGCCTCCTCGGCACGAGCTGACCGATAAATCTAACACACTAATCATCTAATCATCAGCCGGTCACACTCAAAGCCAGTGTAATTTTTGAGAGGAATGGGGAGAGGAGATGCAGCGAGCGCAGACACAGAGTGGCCAGAGAAACGACTGAACGAGAGCGACTGTAGTAAGACGTTTGTGCAAAACTGCAGAAAAAGTGCGGGTGTTGAACCCTCTCACCGGGAAAGTGATGGGGACGAGACCGCCTATGCCGAGTCCGAGTCAAGACCGAGTCTTTGAAGGGTCGAGACCGAGTCTTTGAAGGGTCGAGTCCGAGTCGAGACCGAGTCTTTGAAGGAACAAGTCCGAGACGAGTCCGAGAAAGCTGAAATCGGTCTCGAGACCGGACTTGAGTCCGAGATCGGACTCGAGTACTACATCACTAGTATCCAGTCCAAGGAGGGGAATGGCGCAGCAAGCCGACACTTGAACCGGGTTCACGGTGAAACTGGCTTCATGAGAAGGGAACCCACGGGAAGCAGAGGTTCAACTAGGTGTCGCCCAGCCCCCAACTCTAGAAATCTGTCAGAAAAGCACTCTCTCAACGCCCAGGCGGATCTAAGTGGACATGAGCATCTTGAAATTTTTCACCGAAATGAAGGCAGCCACCATCAGTGGGCCAACTTCGCTTGGAAACAGCCTTCCCTCTCTGCTGAATTCCTAACAAATAAGAGCTGGTCTGAGGTCTAAGGCTTGCATTCTGTACACGTCTAACCGCTATGAAGTGGACGGACAGAGAAAGCCAGGGCTGGGTCTGCCTCCTCCGGGGGAGCGCTTGCAGGCTCACCACCTACTCCTATTACGGAAGAGGTAGGAACCTTGGGCACAATCCAAGCCGGGGTCTTAGCTTGTGAGAGTTAGAACTTCAGGCACAATTCGTTGACCGAAAGCGAGCAAGTCCCTACCCTCTAGTAGAGACCATGCGAGCAGGAGAACTGTTTTAACAGAATTTTTAACTCACTGCCTGCAGTGGCTCAGGGGCGGTCTCTGCAGTGCAGTTACACCAGAGATAAGGCCCAAGAGGATAAAGAGGGACGCAAGGATTTACATACCCTGCTCCTTCAGGAACCTGACGATCAGGACGTGCTACCCACGCTTCTGCATCATGATGAGCGCCAAGAACACAGAGGCAACATAATTTTGAGGGTGGAGGAAAACAGCCTACTCCAACCCATCTTGCAGGAAAGAGAGCACTGAAATGATCTAAGCTTTCAGGATCTCCTCACGGAGAGAAGACTCACTCAACGACTAGGTTCGACTTCTAATGCGTAAGCACACCACCTCTTTCCAGGGGTGCTCGCAGAAGTGATGGTAACTATCACGTTCCTGTGATAGTCACCTGAACCTCCGTGTTCACCAGGGGTAGAACGCGGGTGCCATCGTGCCCCGTCCCTGAAAATGTGTTCAGGGGAAGTCAGGAAGGCTGTCGAGGGGAGGTAGGTCTGGTTGGGCCAAAAAGGGGCAACTATCAAGTCCTGCTCCACTCCTGACTTGGCACAGTAGGTGCAAGCGACAGGCGCACAAAAGACAGGAGCACTGCTCAACACTACATGTGAAGATCACTGAGCTTCAGGAGCATTTCTGCTCAGCACTTGAGTGTGATAAATTCATTGAGCTTCAGGAGCATTTCTGCTCAACACCTGAGTGTGAAAGATTTGCTGAGCTTCAGGAGCATTGCTGCTTAACACCTGAGTGCGATGGACTTCACTGAGTTTCAGGAGCATTTCTGCTCAACATGTGAGTGTGATGAATTCACTGAACTTGAGCAGGCGATAATGAATCGCAGTCGCTTTTTAGAAGGCTCACTGGGGAACGCATTTCTGCGGGCCCCCGGGGCAGCTGAGAGCCAGTGTCTGTCCAAGGGTTGTCCGCTCGGACAGAATAAATGCAACTGGCATGGAGACGAAACCAGAGAGGCTACTGTGCGGCCCCGGAGTGCTCATGATCCAGCTGGACCACCAGGGGATGGAGTCTCTCCACTCACCCTGGCCATAACTGTCGTGAGGCTCGAAAGATTGCGCACGCCACGACACTCGTGCCCCGGAGGGTGAGGTCGGATGCAGTGCGGTGCTCACCTATGAGCGCACGGTCTGGGCTACCTTCGTGCATGTCCATGGGTGCCCTGGCCTGACAGACCTGAAGCAATGCCATGGTATGCAAGAGGAGGTGGCTTGCCCACAGGCTTTGTTAGCTCTGCCCGTCGGAACGGACGAGAACTCACAGGCCTTAGGGGGGAGACGAGGATCCCCCCAAAAGGCAGCGGCCGCCGGACACAGGTGCACCTGTGTAGTCAGACCGCTCCATTGGAGGGATAGCCTCGCAACTCTTGCTCCTCCATCAAGTGTAGTGAGGGAGAAAAGCTATTCAGGCAGTTCTCAACCTGGTAGCTCTCCATGCATTTTGGGAAAGAAATGCACTGGGGCGGTGAACTGAGAACCAGCGCGGCCCGCCCCGAGATACCAAACCTCCAACCTGGACTGAACGGGACACGGTGGAGGTTCCACTCGAGCCCGGCAGCCTCGGCGGCCCGTGATGCAACACATGATGCAACAATGCAACACGTGATGCAACAATTGTGACCGTCAGAGAGGAAAAGGGAACGACCACATCCAGAAACGCACGGGTAGAATGACATCTTGAAAAAGACGCAAACGCACCCGTGTTGCTCTTTCAGGAAATAGGACCCATCACCAGTGCCGGAGCACACAGGGGAATGACTGCGGCGACACTGATCAGTGAACTGAAACAGTGAAGCACTCACTTATCCACCCTCTAACCAGCCTTTAACACATACAAACCCTTAGAAATTTGTTGCTGTTAAAACAGCAGTTGAGAACTCAAAGCTCGCGATCACCGCTGCACTCGCGCTGTAGAATTACCAGCACTGGAAGAGTCTTCCTGAAGAACACTGACACACTCGCTCGTTGTAAACAACAGCACTCTTCAGAGACATCAAACGATCGGCTCCGAAGCGAAAGTCAACTAGTGCGTGCATCCACTTCCGTATTTATACCCGCGCCGCGGGGGGCGGACTGTGTGATGCGAATCACGCACGCCAATTCCATTGGCTCGTTCAATAGTACTCGAAGAACACTGGCTCTCTGACGCGATCCCCATTCAGTCGACGTCGACTACGTCCGACGTTATCGACTGAAAGGGAAACACAGTTCAAACACAAACACAGTTGTTTGTATTACTGCGTATCAAGCTCTGAGGAAGCCTCCAGAGCTGAAATTCCGATATGGTAATAGGCGTTTTGTTTCTTTCATGCGCTGTAAGCAGTAGACCAATCACAAAACAGACTAGGCCATCTGACCAATCAGAGCATAGTAGTCTCATGGAAAGGAGGGGTTTAAGAGACCAAATCTTCGAATGAACCCTTTTCAGACTCTTTGAGAAATGAGGTGATGTATCATGACAAAGGTGTTTATTGACCTTGAATGCATGTACAAATTAGGTACCTTTGAAATAGGGGCATTTTAATACAGTTAATTCAAGTTGCAGTATTTAACACATTAAATCTTTGGTTTGGTTTTACTTCACATAATTAGGGGTGGTAACTCTGAACGTTTTAACATCCAACCGGAAAATGAAAATGACAGCAGTAACTTTCCTAAAGAGGTTTGTACTCTCCATGTATTTTAAACATATCCAAAGCATGTATAGTTTATTATATGCATATATATGTATACACACTAACATTCCAATTTTTATTCAGATTTTTTTTTAATTAATAATTTTATTCAGCAAGGATGCTTTAAATTGATCATTGAGAGTAAAGACATTTATAATGTTAGAATTGTTTTTTTGTTTTGTTTTTTTAAATAAATGCTATTATTTTGAGATTTCTATTCATCAAAGTTTCCTAAAAAAAAAAGTCTATCACAATTTACACAAAAAGTCTTGGAATGTTCTCTCAAGGATCAAGGATCATCACTGAAGACTGGAGTAATGCCTACTGAGAATTTTTATATTTACATTTATTTTAAAATAATATTAAAATAGAAAACAGTTATTTTAAATTGCAATAATATTTCAGAATATTGCTGTATTTTGCTGTATTTTTGATAAAGGCAGCCTTGGTTTAGTAGACTTATTTCAATAACATAAAATCTTACCAACTTTTGAACGGTAGTGTATTTTTAGATTTATATTACATGTATTATTATGTTGTGGTTGAAATAGATTTGAAAAAATATTGCGATATCTATAATTGAAATATTTAAAAATGGAACTAAAAATGTTGACAATCAAATAGGTTTACGCTAGTTTTGTTACACATTGTTTGCCTTGCCATCTAGGTTTGTTTGCCTTGTTAATATCTCTACTTTTGCCTTTGTCAATTACAGGAATCCAGCACATCAGTAGAAGTGGAGGAAGCAGGAAGGAGTTTTGAAAACCCAGCATACAGTGATGACACACATGGTTCTCCTGCTGCCCCTAACACTGTTGCCACTGCAGTCATGAGTGGGCCTGCCAAAGTATGACCTCTTCTGGCTAAAAGTTTTCTGCATGTTATCTGTTTTTAGAGCAGGGTTCCTCAAAAGCCAGTCCCCTCAGAGTTCAGCTCCCACCCTGATCAAACACACCTGAGCAAGCTATAATCAAGGTCTTCAGGATCACTAGAAAATCACATGTAGGTCAGTTTGATCAATGGTGGCAGAGAGATCTATATAGAAAAAACACCCTTCATCAGTTTGGGAACACGTATATGTGCTGCAAATACTCACAACGCCACCAAATACAGAAACGTACTGCAAATAGCACGAAAATATTTCAAGGGGACCCCAAAAAGTGACAAACCTGGCTGGGACCTCTTATTGTTCAATGTCTACTCGTTAGTGGTGTTGTTGATGACCAGAAAGGTGAAGTTTTTGTTTATTTTAACATCATGATTATTTGTGCTGTTGTAGATTTTTCCCTAAACCTAACTATGTACCTGGAACCTAATTACCTTTGGAAATAAATTTATCTGGGGCGTCCAGTCAACACCCAAGCGTCTACAGTCGACACTTAATACATATCTGGGGCGTCTACTCGTCAACACCCAAGTGTCTCCAAATCGACACTTAATAACCTTTATACTCTAGCTCCTGCGTCTTCCGTCGACAACTGGCCGAGTTCCCTAACTCTAACTTACTTGCTTCCCTAAACTGACCTGCTGCGCAGCAGTAATATCAGACAGACTTCAGCAAATGTCCTTTAAATGCTTTTTAAATGCTCTCGAGCAATACTCAGAGAATCTCCCAAGAAGAAGTTTTTATAGTATGGGGGTATGGCAAAATGACATGATACATTACCACGAGTTTTCAAACCTAGACATCTGTCTAGTTTCATTTCCCATATATGTTATTAAAACACACACACGCACACACTCAAAGTCACAAGTTTTCAACGATAGGGGTTAGATGTTAAAAACATGGTTAGTTTAATATTCAGTTTAAAAACACAGTTCCCCTCTCTGGTCGTAATCAAACACGAGCACAATTAAATGTAATTCTTCTAATCAATTTTCCATACCTGCATGTTCTTATTATAAGTCAGTGACTTTAATACCACCTGTTATCGCTAACCATTTTCATGTTTTATTTTTACTTTATAATACCTGTAAGATATACCTTCAATCAACATCCTAAGCTGTAATGAAAATACAACCAATTTCCAATGTTATCACATACACATACCATCTCCTCATCTATTCATCTCCTTCCCAACATTCTATCTTCCAGCAATCTAATTCTATCTTTAGTAAAAAACTAAACATACCATAGTACATTGTCTTTTAACTTTAGACCTTGAGTCAAGTTTCATCATCTCTAGCTAAATTTCGAATCGCATTGATCTATTAAGCCTTTAACAGGCTGATACTGTTGGTTAACCATTTTATTCAAGTAGGCGATTGTTTTTCCTAGACAGATCTATTTTAGGATCTGTGTAATAAAATCTAACCAAAAAAGTTCTATAATCTTTCCATTTTTTATCCTTAACACAAATATCAATAATTTAATTATTTTGTTTCCAACAATGTCATTATAATAAAATTAACTCTGTTTCACCCAGCTCTTGCCACGAGAATAACCTTAGCTGGTGACGTGCCATTTAATCTTTAACTATTTCTTACAATCCTATTTTTCAGAATTAACTGATGGACATTACTTATACTGCCTCTAATTTTTGGCAATGCGGAATAGCTCATAATGGATCCATTGATCCAGATCATTAAATCTGTAACTTCATTATGAATTTAGGAAGCTTTTCAGAATTTCTCTATTAGCAAATACTCTATTTCTCTGACTTGTCTAAACTGTTAAGACTAATTTTTATTTTAAATTGAACATGTTTGTTCTTGGTCTAGGTTTTGTCCCCCCTACATAATTAGTTTTAATACGTTGAAGACCTTTCTCAACAAAACAAATCCATATTTCATTTCTGGAAGCCGGGCTAAATAAGCAAGCACTGTTGCTGTATTCCTAGAATAGACTAGACCCGCAGTCACCTCTCAGATATCAAATACAGACATTAGACAATACATGAAAGGAACTTTTCAGTAATCACACTGGTAACTTCTTTAACTAATAATAATCCAGAAATTAAACATGTTTCCCAAAATCAATCCCCTTTTGAAAGTTTTTCTTTCGCTATTTTAGCAATTGGAAACACCTAAAATATATTTCATCCCTACAGAAGTTTACCCAATTATCTATTCAGACCTAGTCCGGCAAAGTAACTTATCACCTATTCTCTCTTATTAGAGAACAACTACTACAACTATTACACTTTTTTAGCATCTGTGATATCTGTCTTAGAATTTTAAAACCCTCAAGTTTCTTCAATAATAGTCCCTAGATTATTTATTATTTTTACAGTAATGTACCTAGTTAGAGTCCCTATACTCTACAGAATTTAAGAGATTTTCTTCTTCTCAATTTATGTGTACCTGAAATAATTTCAAATTAATCAGTAATTAATCAAATCATGAGATCTATCTCAATATTCAGTCGTACAGTTTGATTGAACCAAATAAAACATCAATAAACATCACACAAATAAGCTTAAACCATTAGTTTTCCAGGTGTTTCTCCCAGGTGTGTTGATCATCTCGTTGCCCCATTGACATTCCATCTTCACCAGAATGATTCTTTGCGAATCGTAGCAAGGTCTTTCCCTCGTCGGCAAGGGAGGTACGTTACTAGCACGTCCTTTAATCCCCCACTTCACGCTGTGCGTTGTCGTCTGTGTTTGGGTGTGGGGTTGCTCAGGGCTGGTTGGTGTAGTTTAAGGTGGGATGCTTGGATGGAGGTGTCACGCTCTCCAACCTTGCTGCAAGATTTCTCCTCTGATCACAGCCACACCCACTGGACCCTGTTTGTGGAGTGAACCATTTCCTGGCTGCTTTCACCTGTTAATGGAGACCTTAACTATTTTTGTTAGTGACAACATCTATTAACTCATCTGCTTGTCTGGCCGGTCTTCCTTTTCTGATGAGACGTGAGAATTTTCATGTTAAACAGTAACAAGACAATACTTTATACATTTGGAACAGAACCAGTTCTGTTCGATGAGATCCATCATGACATCCTGTAAAAGGAAAAAGTTAAGTATGGGGAGGACAGGGCAAGCTTGCTCTCTGCCTTCCCAAAGTTATACGCTGCGCATGTGTGGCATTGTTTCTTTCTGCCACTACAATAACCCATCTCAGGATAGTTAGCCAAAATCATCCATGGCCGTTAATTTATTGGGCATATTTTCTTTTCCCCCTGTGGGGTCATATTTTACCCTGTGGGGCCCACTTAATAAATTTAGATACAGCTGTTTTGATTGACATTTAATTGTCTTTGTGTCTCACAAAACGTCTCGGTTACGTATGTAACCCTCGTTCCCTGAGTAGGGAACGGAGACGTTACGTCGGATGACGACGAAATGGGGTTTCGCTTAGAAAGCCTATCAACTTCGAGTATTACAAAACGAGCCAATGGCAAAGAAATGCCATGGGTCTGCGGAATTTGCATGACGTAACTCCACCCCACCTCGTGGGTATAAAAGGAGGAAGTCCGCAACAGCAGTTTATGTTTCTTCGCTGAGGAGCCAAGACTGAGCTCAGGCGATCCCCGCGGTACAGCGGAAAGTGGCAGGCAGACGTAACGTCTCCGTTCCCTACTCAGGGAACGAGGGTTACATACGTAACCGAGACGTTCCCTTTCGTTGTCACTCCGAGTTACGTCGGATGACGACGAATGGGGTTACCAGTCTAATCACGCCACCTTCTCAGCTGTCTTCCAGTGCCCTGCGTAAATCGAGATCCCTGTCATAGACTGGACGAAGGACTCCATTTAACACAGGAATACCAAGGTACACTGGGAAGCATATCCCAAGCTAGGGGAAGTATGCAATTAATGCCAACCCAGAGGGGGGGGGACTTAGAGAATACACATATGACCCGAAGGAAACATATGGAGAACACTGGGGTGTCCAGCCGCAGGTGGAATATTTCAACCCCAGGGGTGGCAAGGTGGCTTGCCAAGGGAAAGACACATGCTCAGAGAGGCTTACAGTGGAAATACACATGTGGGGGTCGCTCAGGGGAGGGACCATGCACACGGGAGGCACCTAGCCGACGCGCAGGCAATAGACACTGGCGCCGACGTCAGGAGTGCTGGAGGAACTCAGGGCTTTCGGGGAAGCTCACCTGAGGAGAATATCGCACGTATCCAGTCCGTGGAGTGGAATGGCGAGCAAGCGAAGACACCTGAGCGGGTCCGGTACTAGCTAGTTGAAGCGAGTACATGAGAGGACACTGGCTCCACTCGGAGATTATAGAATCTGGCGAATGTGTTAGGTGTCGCCCAGCCTGCAGCTCTGCAGATGTCTGTTAGCGAGGCGCCATGCACTAGAGCCCAAGAGGATGCCACACTCCGGGTGGAGTGGGCCGTCACACCAAGGGGGCACGGTCGACCTTGCTGCTGGTAAGCCAAGGCAATGGCGTCCACTATCCAGTGAGACAACCTTTGCTTGGAGAGAGCCTTTCCCTTCAGCTTCCCACCATAACAGACAAAGAGCTGGTCTGAGGTCCTGAAACACCGCGTCCTGTCTACATAGGCGCGAAGAGCGCGTACTGGACAGAGCAGTGCCAGGCTGGGTCTGCCTCCTCCGGGGGCAGCGCTTGCAGGTTCACCACCTGGTCCCGAAAGGGAGTGGTAGGAACCTTGGGCACATATCCGGGCCGGGGTCTCAGGATCACGTGAGAGAAAGCCGGACCGAATTCCAGGCACGCTTCGTCGACGGAGAATGCGTGCAGGTCCCCTACCCTCTTGATGGAGGCCAGTGCAACCAGGAGCGCTGTCTTCATTGACAGGAACTTAAGCTCAACTGATTGCAGGGGCTCAAAGGGAGCACTCTTCAGGCAGTTAGAACCACTGAGAGGTCCCAAGAGGGAACGAGAGGAGGACGAGGAGGATTTAGTCTCCTCGCTCCTCTCAGGAACCTGATGACCAGGTCGTGCTTCCCTACCGACTTACCTTCGACTAGGTCATGCTGTGCGGCAATGGCGGCAACATAGACCTTAAGGGTGGAGGGAGACAGCCTTCGCTCCACCCTTGCTGAAGGAAGGAAAGCACAACGCTGATCGAGCATCTCCGGGGGTCTTCTCGGTGAGAAGAGCACCAGTCGACGAAGAGGTTCCACTTCAACGCGTAGACGTGTCTCGTGGACGACGCTCTAGCGGAAGTGATGGTAGCCGCCACCGCTGGTTGAAGGGTACTCAAACCTACCTCGAGCCGTCCAGGAGCCACACGTGGAGGCTCCAGAGATCGGGGCGAGGGTGCCACACGGTGCCCCGTCCCTGAGAAAGAAGGTCCTTCCTCAGAGGAATGGGCCAGGGAGGTGCTGTCGCGAGGAGTGCAAGTTCGGGGAACCAGGTCCGGCCGGGCCAATACGGCGCGACCAAAATGACCTGCTCCTCGTCCTCCCTGACCTTGCGCAAGGTCTGCGCAAGAAGGCTCACTGGGGGAAACGCATATTTGCGGCCCGGCGGCCAACTGTGCGCCAGTGCATCCGTGCCGAGCATGCCCTCGGTCAGGGAAAAATACAGGGCGCAATGGGTCGAGTCGTGAGAGGCAAACAGATCTATCTGTGCGTCCCCGAACTGGTCCCAAATCAGCTGAACCGACTGGGGATGGAGTCGCCATTCTCCAGGGAGGGGCTGAAGCCGTGAGAGCTCGTCGGCTGCACAGTTCAGGGCTCCGGGAATGAAAATGGCTCGAAGCGACCTCAGATGCTTCTGACTCCATAGAAGGAGGTGGCGGGCGAGTTGTGACATACGGCGGGAGCGTAGACCACCTTGATGGTTGATGTACGCTACAGTAGCGGTATTGTCTGAGCGGACTAGTACGTGTTGACCCCTGAGCAACGCCCGGAAGCGGTGCAGGGCAAGTTGTACTGCCAACAACTCGAGGCAATTGACATGCCATAGCCGCTGGGGTCCTGTCCAGGAGCCCGCAGCAGCATGTCCATTGCACATGGCGCCCCACCCCGTGGTGGAGGCATCCGTGGAGACCACAACATGCCGGGAAGCTCGTTCCAGGGGGACACCCGCCCTGAGAAAACTGAGGTTCGACCACGGGGTGAGGAACTGACGGCAGGTCGGAGTAACTGGTACCCGGAGCGTGCCTTGATGCCATGCCCACCTCGGGACTCGGTCGCGAAGCCAAAGCTGAAGCGGTCTCATATGAAGCAATCCGAGCGGCGTGACCGCGGCTGCAGATGCCATATGCCCCAGGAGCCTCTGAAAATGTTTCAGTGGAACCGCATTCTTGCTCCTGAGATGTCTCAGGCAAGTCAGCAGTGACTGCGCGCGCTCGCTCGTAAGCTGCGCGGACATGGCGACCGAGTCGATGTCCATACCGAGAAAAGAGATCCTCTGCACGGGGCAAAGTTTGCTCTTCTCCCAGTTGACCCGAAGGCCCAGACGAGCTAGGTGCCGGAGCACTAGGTCCCTGTGTTCGCAAACCTGATCTCGAGAGTGGGCTAGGATCAGCCAGTCGTCGATATAACTCAGGATGCGAACCCCGTGTTCCCAAAGGGGAACAAGGGCAGCCTCGACGACCTTCGTGAAGGTGCGAGGAGACAGGGCTAGCCCGAAAGGGAGAACCGCGTACTGGTATGCCTGCCCATCGAAAGCAAACCGTAGGAACAGTCTGTGTCGAGGAAGAATGGAGACATGAAAGTAGGCGTCCTTCAGGTCGATCGCTGCAAACCAATCCTGGGGCCGCACGCATTCGAGAACGCGTTTGGCGGAGAGCATCTTGAACGGCAGCCTGTGAAGGGAGCGGTTCAGCACGCGCAAGTCCAGGATTGGCCGTAACCCACCGGTTTTCTTGGGGACAATGAAGTAGGGGCTGTAGAACCCGGACCTCATCTCGGCTGGAGGGACAGTCTCGATTGCACCCTTCGCCAGCAGGGTGGCAATCTCTGCTCTCATGATAGGGGCATTGCCACCGACCAAAGTGGAGCGGACTCCCCTGAAGCGGGGAGGAGACCGTGCGAACTGAATCGCAAGCCGAGCCTGATGGTGCGCGCGATCCAGCGGGACAGACGGGGAAGCTTTAACCAGGCTCCCAGGAACTGAACCAGCGGGATCAAGCGGACGACAGGCGTCCCCCCGGAGGGGCAGCGAAGCGGAGTAACTGGCCCAGACGTGGACGGCATAGCGGCCCGGTGTGGGGGCACAGTTAGCAACCGCGCCCTGACAGAGGGGGCCAGGGGAGGACCATGCTGGTCGTCCCGCGGGGGCCTGCTCTGGCAGGGGTCTGGCGACAGAGGGGGACAGGGGCGAAGCGGTCCGTGGACGGCACGCCGTGTCAAGCACCTCTGGGACAGAGGGGGACGAGGAGAGCACGGCTTGTGGGCGGCGCTCTGTGTCGTCCGAGAACTCTGTCTTCCCAGAGACGGGAGAGTCAGTTCTTAGGAGAATAAGGATTTTTCCCCAGCCCTCCACCGGGGAAAGGAGTGGTCCTGCTACCAACTCCTGGAAGAACTGAGTCCCATCTCTGTGGAGCCCGTCTCAGGAGCGACGCTTAACCCGGCACGTAGCGGGGGGCGGGGCTGGAGAGGGCTGTGGCGTCCGCCCGCGGCTTCCAGAGCCGGCCCGTCTCTTTAAACGGGCGGGGTGGGAGCCGCGGGGGGGGGCGCCTTCGGCAGTGGGCAGACCGAGGGATCTGAGCGGACGGCGGGCCATCGGGACAGAATCATGTCAGTCTGCACATGGGCGGTTGAGAGCTGTTGGGCGAAGTTCTCAACCGCACCGCCGAAGAGGCCGACCTGGGATATGGGAACGTCGGACAGACGGGGCCGCGCGACATTCAGCACATCAGACAGGTTCAGCCACAGAATGGTAGGCATCACCTGACCCAGGGAGCGTACGGCCACTTTCGTCGCTCGGAGAGCAAGGTCAGTGGCGGCACGCGACTCAGTGAAGAGCCCTGGGTCAGTCCCGCCCTCGTGCAAGTCCATGAGCATCTGGGTCGAGGACCAGCAGAATGGCCATGGCCTGCAGAGAGGCGGCTGCCAGTCCCGTGGTGCTATAGGATCTCGCCACAAATGTAGACGAAAACCATAGACCACGGGCGGGTGCTTAGGATTGCGCCGAGAAGAAGCACTCTGAGGACACATAGCATCGCAACAGAGCGTTCAGCCGGGGGAACCCCAGTGTACCCGTGACAGCGGCCCCATCGAGGGGGGAAAGGCGGATGAGATCAGCGAGCGGTCCCGAGAAAACCAGGGGGTCTTCTGGGACTTCGAGATCTCATCATGCACGTCCGGGAGGGAAGGTATTGGGGTTTGCCGTGGACGAGGGTCGGCGGCCTTACCCAAAAACCAATCGTCCCAGGAAAGCATGGCCGTCATCTCTGGATCAGACTCAGGCACAGCCGTATGCACACCAGAGGGTGGCAGCTGTGACGAGTCGTCACTTCGCAGAGAATCAAACCCACCTTGTGAAGCTGCTACAAACATAGTATCATCCTCTGTAGCTTTAAATGAAACACACGGGCCACCAGAGGGTAGACTCGTGGGAATCACCTGTTCACTAGCGGGCACCGCCGTTGAGGGGAGGCTGGGGTCACGGACACGGAGTCGGCGCCTTGTTCCAGACCAACACCCTCAGGTCACCCTGGCCACCAGCCGAAGATCGGAGGGTGGATGAGGGGACTCTCACTCTTGCGAGTTCACAGAGTCTCGACCTATATGACGCGATGATCATGTTCCCACAGAGAGAACATGAGTCATCCACGAGCGCTGCTCTAGTATGATCAAGCCCAAACATACCAGACAACGCTCGTGCCCATCAGAGTCCGATACCAAGCTGCCGCAACCATTCGTTTTTTTTTTTTTTTTAAATGCACGGGCGAGCCGTCTTTAAAAAGACGTGCCGCGTGCGCTCTTTTAGAGAGAGAACTCACGTGTTGAAGCGCCCGGGGAAGCACGCGCTCTCTGATGAACCACTGCAGAGATAAGCAGGAAGCACGCACTCGCCGGAGATCGCCGTCACACCAACACTCGAGGCACTCGTTCGTGAAGCTGATAATTCAGAGTTGGCTTGTGGAGAGAAGAA
Source organism: Gila orcuttii (assembly GCA_026230005.1). Taxonomy (NCBI): domain Eukaryota; kingdom Metazoa; phylum Chordata; class Actinopteri; order Cypriniformes; family Leuciscidae; genus Gila; species Gila orcuttii. Next base: position 21,139,148 of record JAPDVR010000017.1, read on the forward strand.
TACACTTGGCTCCGAAGCGAAAACATAAACTGCTGTTGCGGACTTCCTCCTTTTATACCCACGAGGTGGGGTGGAGTTACGTCATGCAAATTACGCAGACCCATGGCATTTCTTTGCCATTGGCTCGTTTTGTAATACTCGAAGTTGATAGGCTTTCTAAGCGAAACCCCATTTCGTCGTCATCCGACGTAACTCGGAGTGACAACGAAAGGGAACACAATTTTTCACACACTCACATTCACACACTTTCACACACCCCTCTCTGGCCAGAGAATCATACCTTTTTGTCTGCCATAGCAGTTTATGAACTGAATGGGGAATATATATAATGGAGTGGAATACCACCAAATCCGAATGGTAACAACTTTTATGACAGAAGCTACTGAACGTAGACACACTGTGGCATTCCCCTTGCGACAGTGTCTAAATGTTAGGATATCAATTGTCAATTGTCAGATGCAGTCGCCATGTGGCCAAGTTTACACCTTGAAAACCTAACTTTTCTAAATCAAATAGATTAAACACTTTAAAATAATAACCATATAGACCTACAGTTGCAGTTGAGAGAACCAGTTCTAATTTCTCAAATGCAATTTGTCATTCATTGCACAATTTCAATTTTCAAACTTTTTGTCGTTGCTCATAAGCTATTTCAAAGAAGATTTGGAAATCTTCACACAATCTTGGATCCATGGACAAAAATAAAAACATTTCTATCTCGTACCCCTTTGGTGATGACAGCATGTGATTTCAAAAGTTTATAATTGACCCTTCGCTAAGCCCCGCCCTCCTTAGTTACTGTTGCTACGCCTGTCAAACTTTCGCGTCTAGCACGTCTATTACAGTGTGTATGCACCGATGTCAGACATTCCCAATGAGATAATTAGTAATTTTTGGCGAACATGTGAAATATCTAAGAGAGCAAGACAAAAGGGACTGCAGTATGCATTCGAGGGATATATCCACGACATAATATGCAACCGATTAGCGAATAATTTCATAAAAATTGAAGCTAAAGCCTATAGTCGTAGCAGCAGCCGCCTCATACGCTGACCATTCAAATGGGAAACACACAAATTGAGGAACAGCTATGTTCGTGCACAGCAGGGTAAGTGAAATGTGAAACTAATCTAATAATTATAAATCAAACAGTTTATCCATAAATCTTGTGGAATAAAAATAACACCGGGAGAGCCGCGATCGGACTGGGTTAAAGTTACTCAGTCAGGGCCAACAGTAGGCCGTCGATTAACAAAATGCTGAAATATATTTTAAAGTATGTCAGTGAGCCTCCGTCTTGTCGTTAAACGTCTTATTTTACGTTAAAACATGTGCATTATGAACAAAGAACCGTAATTATTTCCAACTTCCAAGGAATAGGTGTTTTTGTTAATCCTGTCGACACTTAACTGTTAGTTGTGAATGGGGTCTCCCACACTGCTTGATCCACGCCCGTCATTTCTCCCCTTGACTTTTAGATTTTCGGGAAGGAAAAAAATTCCACTCCCCCGTCCAAACTTTTAGGATACCGTGTATCAGATTTGCACAATCCACATGCACACCACTTCAGCATGTTTCCCTCACTCGAAAGCTTGCCAGACCTCCCGCGCCTAGTTACGGTTGCTAAGACACGATTGGCCAGTGGCGGTTTTCGGGCGTGGCTTAGCGAAGGGTCAATTAGATTCGTTGTTTTTATTGAATCCAGAAAATCACCTTTAAATTAAATGGATTGACCAATATTTTTGCTTTTCTTGCCATAATGTCTCTTTGGGACACCTCGTGCCCTATATTTCCTTTTCCAGAGAATTATGCATAGTCAATAATCTAATCTCAACAAATACATGCTTTTACCACTATTGGTTAAGTAATAACTCTCACTATCCAGCCCCAGTGTTTTAACTGATTGGTGAGTCAATCTCTTACTTCTGCTATTGAACTTCCTGTAGTAGGGCTGCTGGACTGGTCCTTATTGAAAGGAGATTCAAAGAGTTAGTTTAAGAAATATGAAGAATTGCTGAAACCAGTGGATAATCTAAAACAATAATCAAGTTAATATGATAATTAACTAAATTTGAAACAGTCTCTGTAGTGATCACTGGCCCACAAGTTAAAGGATGGAAGTCTTTCTTTTCTGTGAATTGTCATTCAGTTGATCTGTTGGGCTGATACGTTTGATCATCAGGTTGTGATAGCACTCTCGGTCTGGCTTTTGATCCACCCAGGCACAAAATTCCATAATGCATGGCAAAATTGTCTTTAGGAAAGTTCTCAAGTGAACTTGTCACCTCAAGTGAACTGTCCTGAGTTGACCCCTCAGAAGTGTCCACTTCCTCTTTCAGGAGCTAGGGAGCTGAAGGCACCACTTCCTCTTTCTCTCTCTGCAGTCATCCAACTTTTCAAGGCAGGTGTCTGAAATCTTGAACACTCAAGAGAACCGCAAAACTCAAATTAAACGTACAGTTTAATAACTAAAAATCTCATCTGGTTATCAACACAGCAGTTCCTCATTTCATTAAAAAGCGTACTTCATTGCGGGAAAAATAGCAAGCATTTCTTCGTTGCAAGACGCAGAAAAAAGCAGGAAAAAGTCCCCAGTGTCTTTTCTTTTTTTCTTCAAGAAACCAAAATAAAATGACTGTCAGATATATGTTATGTGCTTGTTCAAATCACAATTTATATTTAAATTGGTCACCCAACCTCATTCTCATACTATGCATAATGCACAAAAATTATCTTAGTTAAACATAAACCATTGACTCTTAGAATCTCTGCAATGGATCAATTTAATTTTTCCACACTGTCTATAACGGGTTAATGGGATACAAATTCTAGACACCTTCAGTTAAAAAGTATAATATTTAAACACGTGCAGTTAATGTATTATTTATTTATTACTTTAAGAGCACCTAATTGCTCAGTCTTATATATCTCATCTACATAAATAAATCAAAGTTTAACTCATAAAAGTTTCTTTAGGATTAAAAATTTCCTAATTATCTCAGAATGCATATTCTTATTATTATGATTTATAACTTTAACGATTTCTGTAATCTTTTTAATTGATTTCAAAATGTAAAAAATCATAAATCTCATGTTAACAATATTGATCTATGTATCTTGTCTCAACTCTTTCAATTGTATCTTTATATTCTCTCAGAATTAAACTTTTATTCAAACAAAAATCAGAACAGCTTTACAGCATCTCTGGGTATTTTCCCTCCCTTTTCTGATTTCCAGCATGACAAGTTTCTCTTTGCAGGACGTTTTATTGACGGCTTTCTGGGCGCACTCTCAAACACAACAAATAAAATACTCAACAAATACTTTTGGTTGAATTTAACCATAATCATTGCTCATTGCCCTTAATAGACAAGGTAAAAAAATATATTTTTTCAAAAAAATCTTTAAATCCTTTAAATGTGATCACCAGTTTTTTTTTCTCACATTTTACTTAACAGAACAGCCAATTTTCAGTTAAACCTTTTAATTAATTTAGAAGCCTTTTTAAGGAAAAGTGCTGAGGTCTCTCATCCTACCTTAATACTTTAAGTCCTTTTAGCCCGTCTGGAATGGGTCCCTCTGTCGAACAGGGTTCTGCAGTCTGGCAGAGTGAAGACAACGTGGTTCCTCGTCCCCGTCCGTCCAACAGAGGGAGATTCCGAGGACTCCTGGCTGGCTCGCCAAATTGTTGAAGATTTTTCCCTAAATCTAACTACGTACCTGGAACCTAATTACCTTCGCAAATAAATTTATCTGGGGCGTCCAGTCAACACCCAAGCGTCTACAGTTGACACTTAATACATATCTGGTGCGTCTACTCGTCGACACCAAAGCGTCTCCAAATCGACACTTAATAACCTTTATACTCTAGCTCCTGCATCTTCCGTCGACAACTGGCCGAGTTCCCTAACTCTAACTTACTTGCTTCCCTAAACTGACCTGCTGCGCAGCATTAATATCAGACAGACTTCAGCAAATGTCCTTTAAATGCTTTTAATTATGTCCGGGTGAGTTCTCGAGCAATATTCAGAGAATCTCCCAAGAAGAAGCAAGGCCGGTGGATCTCAGACAAATTCCATTGAGAATCCCACCAGTAAACATGAATACAACAGTTTTTATAGTATGGGGGTATGGCAAAATGACATGATACATTACCTTGAGTTTTCAAACCTAGACATCTGTCTAGTTTCATTTCCCATAAATGTTATTTATACACACACATGCACACACTCAAAGTCACAAGTTTTCAAAAAAGGGGAAACATACATTTCAAATTCAAATGTTAGATGTTAAATAAGGTTAGATGTTAAAAACATGGTTAGTTTAATATTCAGTTTAAAATTTCCACCACAGTGCCTTGTGAGTTTTTGCAGCGCGTTTCTGTATTTGAGTGTGTTGTATTTACACCACTTGTAGTCAAACTGTTTAAGATTTTTTCTATTTGCATGCGTTTTCTTCAGTTGCAGCACGTTGAGCTCTCTCTCAACTACCGTGTTGATCAGGGTTTGAGAAACTCTGCAGGGCAGTGGCCCTCTAGGACCGGATTTGAGGAACCTTGATTTACAGGAATCAATTCGCCAATAATGAAAATTCGGGCATCACTTACTCACACTTATTTTGTTTAGTGGAATATAAAAGGAGCATTTACACAGCTTTTTTTCTTTTCTTTTTTTTACACAGATATTTTTGATTAACTGTCCCTTTTTACCCAGACTTTTGGGTGAACTATCCCTCAAATGTTGACTGAAATTGTGAAGTGAATAATTTAGATGCTTTTTAGGCTCATTTTCCTTTTTTAATTCTGAGTTTCAGGAGAGTGTTGAAAACCCACTCTATGCTGCTGAGATGAGCATTGTGACCCAGCCAATTGATGCTGCAACCCCTGTCAGTACAGATACCAAACCAGTCAGCACTGAGCCTGATAAGGTTAGCCATGGTCATAGTAACCACATGATGCATGGAAAGGATCTCACTGTTTGCTTGTGTGATTGACTCTGACCTTGGAGAATCCAGCCGATCAGTCAGATAAAGACCATGAGCTCCTGCACTTATTTAGCTCTCTTGTAAACCCTACCACCCCAGCCTAAATATGATGGAAAACTTTTTTTCTGAAGGAAATAGCAGGTTTTACAAGGGCAGTAAATAAATTAGGGTTGTAGTGGTACACAAACTGGTTGTTTGGTATGCACCTCAGTTTTAAAATCATACTTCGGTTCAGCGGGGATAAAAACAAAACATAATTTCTTCTATTTTTTTTTTAACAAACTATGACTGTCTTAAAATACAAAAGTCTGTTGGTACAGCATCTAATGGTTGTAATACACACTTCGTACTGCAGTTTATGGTGCTGTTATGGAAGACATTTTAAGTCCTTCCACTTTTAGATAAATGCATATTTTAGTCCAAATTATTGCACTTAGCCTGTTTAATACGCATGGATGTGTGGGCACTAGTTCAGTGACGGATGAGCCTTTATGCAAACTGGAAATGCTTGAATTTCTAACATTTACAGATATAACCATAAGATAGAAAAAAGTTTTCAAATGTATTAAACAACACACAACTGACAAAAGGACAAGCCACTTTAAACTGTCTGCTTATGAGTTAGTTTGAAGCTCTTAATATAAAGCATGTCTCATGTTTAGGACAGTGTCCTTTTAAGTTGTGTTTGCAACATCTACGTATACCGATATAAATGGAATAAAATTGTATACAAAGTACATCAATATAAGCAATAACATTTTTTTGGTATGATTGTGTGTACCGTTACACCCCAAAAATAAATGGTGTTAAAAGTTTAAAGAAGATTTGGTTTCAGCCTTGTTAAGGGGGAAAATTCTTGGGGTTTAAAACAAAATGTTTGAGGAATATCAAGATAGTGCTGCCGTGGAAACACCTAGCAAAAAAAATAAAAAATAACAATCCAAACACACCCACACACCAGGAGTTATTCTGAAGATGTGACAGGAGAAATATATAGATTATGTGGGAGAAGAGGACACAGAGGAGTTAGAGAGACATCAAATCATCAATAAAAAACAGCACAAACCCACAGGCGACACAGCCAGGGCCGGCCCGTGGCATAGGCAGCATAGGCAAATGCAAAGGGCGCCAGTGCCTTATACCCTAGGGGGGCGCCAGAGCCGCGTAAGGAACTTTCCGCTTTTATTGTACTTCATTAACAGTGTCACTGCAACGAGTGGAGCAATCACATAAGCCTGCCAGTGGCGCAAAAAGTGGGTATACCGGTATGTGTAGCGGAGTAGGCGCCCTCATAAGATTTCATCATAGAATTTTGACAGGGGACCCCCCTCCAATAAGCGCTGAGCAAACAAGCACTAGTAGTGAGTTGTCGTCGAAAAAGATGGATAAAGCAAAAAAGCGGCCGGGGGCTAAAATAGAAATAGCCCATTCGTTTTGTTTTGTTTTGCTTAATCGGCGGCGCTGGGTTAGTGCTGGTGCAATGCATTGGTCAAAAAAAAGTCAGCGTTAGCTTTTTTTCTGACACCGCATGAAACGCGTAGATCAGCGGCCCATTGGTTGTTTTCTTGATTGACACTGGGCTGGCCCAATCACACCTTTAATGTGAAGTATTGAAAAATACTCTTTCTATTAGTATAGAAATGAGTACAAAACTTATGAAAGTTTCCTTTATTTTTCAGTGCATTGTTTTACAATATATGAGTATTATCATGGGATTAATATTATAACTATTATTATGTAATGTAGACAGACACTAACTAAAAGAGGTTTGAATTTTTCTTTGTTTAATTTGAACACTGAATATGGGTTGGAGCTTTTAATTTTGAACTCTCAAAGTGCACCAGATGAATTTAACATTAAAATGCACAAAATTTTTATCTACTACAAGATACATGGTCAGATAAAATGTATTTGTACAATGCAACTATGTAGGATGATTGAAATATCCTTGAACGTTCTTTGAAGCATTTGTATAAATAATTTACTACAGTTCAAGTCATAATTTGCTTGTTGAAGTTTTGGAGTGACTATAAGAGCATTTTTGTGTAGTTAAAAAAATACTCATTATCTTTAAGAGGGGGGGGGGGGGCGGGGGGGGGGGTGCAAAAATCAATCTCGCCTAGGGCAACCAAAGGGCTAGAGCCGGCCCTGCTCACAGCATGCTAGCTTAGATAGATCTGTGTTTTGGTCAACTGTTATTCCAGTCAGTTCTGAGCATGTCTGTCAATTAAACTGTGTCTTTATTTCTTGTTCCTCCTTTTCACAGACGGATAATTCACAGCTACAGCGCGAGGTGGATATGGATATGTTCGACAACCCCTTGTATATGGTGAGATAAATGTAAAGAGAGCTAAATATTGAAGGTGTTCAATGAGGGAATGTGTATGGGTTGGAGGTAAATACTATGACTTGGTGTAATGTGGTTCTGGCTCACTGATGGAGGCACACGGCCCTGTTGACATCTTCTCTCTCCTAATGCTGCTAAAAGCAGGAAGATGAATGCTGTAAGTAATACAGTGAAAGCTATAACAGTGTGCCATGAAGGAGGGGCTTATTTTAACAGCTTGTGAAGGCATGTCAAGGCCTCTTAGGGAAAAAGAATTTCCCTCACTGGTGAAGACGGCAAATAAAGGAAGAGAAAGAACTTGAAAGTTTCCTTTTTGAAATGACTGAGTGAATGAGAGAGAGGCAATCTTCTATTATGTGCTTAGGTACACTGTAGGCATAAACAAACTTATCTTTCCTGAATAGAGCATAATAGGACATTGCATTTAATAATCTGAAATTATGTATGGGCATATATATATATATATATATATATATATATATATATATATATATATATATATATATATATATATATATAGTATAAATATTTGTATATTAGAATATTATATTAAAATTATTATAATTGTAATATTGTATTAAATATATAATAATAAATATATAATAATGTTTAGTAATTCATATAGATTTTATATGTATACCATATACAAAATATATGATATTATTATATATAATCTTAATATCATATACTGTATATATGGTATAAATATATATGAATTACAAAAAAAAAAAAAATTAATTTGCTATTATGTTATCTAAATATGATACTTTTGGGTCATATTTTAACCGCTATCAGAGCATTCTCATTCTTATATTTTGTGGTATTTATGGTACCATTTAGCAAATGAGGCATGAACTGTCATTATCTCATCTCAAATTAGCTCAAAATACGTAATTTGAAATAGACTAATGAAAGGTCCTGGCCTGCCTCTCAGGTGCTTAAAATATGGCTGTGACATAGATATAGCTCTGATTTGCTCCGTCGAGGCCTGCGAGGAGATTGATTTCTGTAAATGCAAATTAATTTTCTTTATGCTCAGTTCCCACTCACTTAACATTCCCTTCATCTACCGTGACATTATTTCCCCACCTAAGCAGAAACGAAAGGCACCTAATGGCTTGGTAGATAATGATATATAGTTATTCAAGTATAAATGAAGACTACCTCTTATAAATGTGCGGGACAAATTGACCAAAATTGTCTAAATTTGAGGAAAGGCATCTGATACACATTTCTTGTGTTTTGGCAGGATGCAACACACACACACAATCAGGGAGAATCTACAATCTGAAGACAATTTGAGATCATCTTACAGGATCAGCCCTCAGTCACTTCAGCAGCTAAGACGCTGGTAAATCATGCTGCGGTGTACTATCCATCCATCAACATGCCTGTGAATTGTGAATAGTTTTGTTGATTGTTCTTTTAAGTATATTTTTATAGATACTACAGATTTCTGTAAATTGGTGCAGTGATTGTCTTTCATTAAAATACTAATTATTTGAATGGTTTCATGTAGTTTTCAGTGTGTGTATAATCAATTGTTATGTTGCTTGTTCTCACTGTAATAATAAAGTGTAATTATGTTTTGCAAAATGGATTTGGGTGAGTTTTTGTTTACTCCTAAATTTAATCCAAAAATAATCCTTAAAGGGACATTGTGTAGGAATTTCTCCCATCTAGCGGTGAAATTGTATTTTGCATTCAAACGAATTGTGCTCTCCAGCGCCTCGCCTTTTCAAATGTGTGTTGCATCTACGGTAGCTGTTATGTACCAAAAAGCTATGACAGGATAATAGCACTAATAGCACTTTGTCGAGTTTTCCTTCGGGTGAACAGGTTTGTTATTTCAAACAAACTGCAACTTGACACAACGAACAAACGAATGTTACAGTATGAATTACTGACTGACTTGCCGGGGCAGTGACAAGCGCCTCTCACTGCTCTGCTCTGCTCCTCCGTTTCTGCTGCTTTCAGTTACGTGACGCTGGCTTTGAACGAAACGTTGTGGAAACGCGTTGGCCTAGTACTTTTTGACCTTCTCTGCTATTATAGTTTTTCAAGATGGCGGAACTACATGGAAGCCTCCGTGGACCTACCCGTTACATGTATATAAAGATAATAAATTCTTCGTTTACGAAGGTAAGTCAGATAATTGACAGAGGTATTTGTACACCTTTGAGGACATATTTATGAATAAAAATATTGATTTTAGATAATAAAATACCTAAAAAACTACACATTGTCCCTTTAATTGTGCCTGGTAATTACACTGTGTCATTCAAAAGTTAGGAGTTGGTAAGATGTATTTGAAAGTCTATTGTTTTTACCAAGGCTGCATTTATTTGATCAAAACTACAGTAAAAACAATGAATATAATTTAAAATGTAATTTATTCCTGACAGCAAAGATCAATGTCATTACTCCAGTCTTTAGTGTCATTCAGAAATCATTCTTATATACTGAATTGGTGCTCAAGAAACATCTCTTGTTATTATCCATGTTGATAATGGACTTGTACTTTATAATACTTTTGTGTAAACAGTGATACTTTTTTTTCAGGAGAAATTTCAAAAGAAAAGCATTAAGTTGAACTAAAAAATAGTTTTAATTTACTGTCACTTTTAATTAATCAAATTAGCAAATTGTCCTTGCTGAACATTTCTTACAAAAATGGCTTTGCTATTCTCCATATCCAAATGCCAGATATGATCTAATAAAAAGATTGAGAAAGAAAGTTACGACCCAGATCCCTATGCGTCTAATAAATAATCCTCTTGACTTCCCATGTCAGGAAGAACATGCTAAATGCCTGTTTTTGTTGCTATTGTATCCTTTTGTCCATGTCTACTGTGTGAGCGCATCCCAGGTGAAAAAAAAGTTCACTAAAATACATTTTAAGTGCACTTAGTACAATTCCATAATGTACTTAAAATGCTGTATTTTTGCGCACTTATTTTGTACTTAATATACTAAAAGCTTATCTTTAGTACTTTTTAAGATAAACTTAAGATCATCTTAGTGTACTCAACTGTGCTATTTTGAGACACACTGAAGATGAACTAAAGTGTATTTTTAATATACTATTTCAGCTTTTAAAAAATTGTATTTTGTTACCACTTTTAGTAAAACTGAAACCATCTTTAATGCATTTTAAATACAATAATATATTATTTAAAATATAATAATAATGTATAATAAATATATACAAATTATACTTATAACGTATTCCTAGGTTAAAAAAGTGCACTAAAATACATTTTATTAAAGTATACATCCATAATGTACTTAAAGTGCTCCATTTTCGCACACTAATTTTGTACTTAATATACTAAAAGTTTTTCTTTAGTACTTCTTAAGATAAACTTAAGATCTTAGTGTACTCAAATGTGCTATTTTTAAACACACTGAAGATTAACTAAAATAATTATGCTTTTGACATGCTATTTCAGCTTTATTTTTTTTGTTACCCCTTTTAGTAATTGAACACATCTTTAATGCATTTTTAAATACACTTATAAATTATTTAAAATATAATAAATATATAATATATACAAATCATATTTATGTATTTCTCACACATTTTTTTATATAGTAAATAATTTATTTCAAATATATTTTAACTATGTTAACAGTACCTTTGTAAAACATAATTACATATGTTAATGGTGTATTTTAAAAGTAAGTCAAGTACACTATTACTGTGTTAGCAGCAGTAGCATTTTCTGCTTCATTTATGCTAAAATTATACTATTAAAATGTTAATATTGGTCAAATTGTCCACCATTGTGCAGTCACTTCATGAAGCTGTTGCTTTAATAAAATAACTATTTTAAAGTTAGATGTAATACATTTGATAAAAGTAACAGTAAATGTAATTCATGTAAATGTAAACACCCATAGTTTAAAAGGATATACCACAGATACAATACAGCACAGGTATGTAATGTACAAACAAACAGCATCTCTTTCTTGAAAAACACTTAAATTTTTTGAGACATTATTCACACACAAGTCCAAACAGACCTTATAGTAGAGGTGGGAAAAAAAAGAACACAAGTGGCAAGCTTAAACTATAAAATTATTAAACTATAGCATGAAGGCTTGCACCTTGTGAGGGTCCAACTGGTCTTTTGATTGAATCCCGGATTTATCAGTAAGTGTGCATCTGGATAAGGTTTCTCTTCCAAAAAGTAAAGTGGCCAAATCTTGAGTAAAAAGAGAAGCTCGTGACTTGTTCAGTCTGTCATAGACTCTTTTGGGGATTTTTTACATCAGAATCACAGAGGGAAATCTGTGAAGAATAAAACAACAAGCATTATTATAAACTGGTTCATTTATAATTTAAATAAAAAGCTGTCACTTTGTTATTCAGAACACTTACTAAAGTGTTCATGCACAAAAAGACAGATAAAATTATTATTACAAATATGATTTTTCTTTATCATAAAGAATTTTCTAACCATTTTATTTATTTTTTTTTATTTTTTTTTACCAAACATTGAGATTAAAATGTTGACCATTTTAATTTGTTGGGGGGTAAACTACCCTTTTAAAAAACGCTACCCTAGGTTGCGGGCCAGCTTATGAGGATGCTATTGTTTTATTCATAATGTGTTTTTTCTACTTTGGAAAAATAATATAATATACTATTTTAATAGAGGATATATGAAGACTTGACACTACTCAGAATAGATCCACATTTTACAGAAAAAACAGAGGAAAATACCACTTTTACAATTTCAAATAGAAATCATATTTCTGTTATTGAATGTAATGTTATATGTATTCTAAAATACAGGCATCGACATAAACGCTTTTTCTGTGTATTTTTCTGAAGGATAAGTGAAAAGAGTATTTTTTTCAAGATACAAGCAGTGTATATATATTAAGTCGCGTACATTTTAGACACACTATTGACTGTTTTTGTTGTTTTTCACCAACGAAAAGTTACAAACAAAGAGGCTCAACTATTACTTACTCGACTTGACGTCATCTACTGTCGGTTTAATTAAAAAAAATTCTTTGCAATATGCAAATTTATTGGTTATATATTAAATTTAAAAAACTCTCATATCATTATTTATTACCGTTTTAATTTCGCAGTGCAAGTTATTTAATTGGTTTTGTAAAAGCTTATAGTGGATGATTACAACTTAATTTATCAAATAGATATTGACATGAAAGGGGTCATTAGTATCCCTTTGAAACAATCAATCATAATTTTTTGAAATTTTAATTGAAAAATGTGTGGAAAAAGTGTGTTTTATGATCGTCACAATTGTGACCGGTGGGATAATGTGTTGTATCAACCATTGGACAGACTGAATATAGGTCTGAATATAGGTGTGCACTGAATGTGCATGTGTGTGTGCGTGTGTGTGTGTGCATGTGTGTGTTTGTGTGCGCGTGTGTGTGCGTGTGTGGGGTGTGTGGTGCGTGTGGGGTGTGTGGTGTGCGTGTGGGGTTTGTGGTGTGTGGTGTGCGTATGCGTGTGCGTGTGTATGCGTGCGTGTGTGTGAGTGCGTGGGGTGTGCGTGTGTGCGGGTGTGTGGTGTGTGTGGGGTGTGTGGTGTGCGTGCGTGTGGGGTGTAGGGTGTGGGGTGCGTGCATATGGGGTGTGTGGTGTGCGTGGGGTGTGTGGTGTGCTTTGGGTGTGGGGTGTGTGGTGTGCGTGGGTGTGGGGTGTGTGTGTGTGGGGTGGGGTGTGTGGTGTGCGTGTGTGTGGGGTGTGTGGTGTGCGTGTGTGTGGGCGTGTAGTGTGAGTGTGTGTGCGTGTGTGTGGGGTGTGTGGTGTGTAGTAAGTAAGATAGAACAGTTAGCCTATGTGTATTAGCATGTAGATACAATGGGTTATCCCACCGGTCACTATTGTTGCCGGTGACATGTTTGTGAGTTCTATGACCACATTAAACAAAGTTGAGTAATTGCAAATGCATATATCAATACTAGACACCTTAAACATGATGTGTGCCAAAAATCTATGTCCTATCTTTATGTTAACATACTTTACTAATCTTTTCTTTGGGAGCTTTCTTGCTGCCATCCTCTTCTCTTGGCGCAAACAGGAAGTAAACAGGTCTGGTCATGTGACAATTTACAGTAAACATTCATTGAGACCCTTTATTATTTCAATATCTGCTGGAAATGCATTGATAGATCATTCAGTAACATTTTTATAGCCTTAGAAATGAAACATTTTTTTACGGTCACCATTGTGACCGGTGGGATTAAATGTTAATATTAGATCGGTGCTGTCCACCTTGACTAGGTCAGAGTCAGGGAAATAATACAAAGCAAATTTTGGAAAATACAGGATTTCTTTTGAAATATCCGTATAGTTCGAATACCACAGTATCCGTTGCCCGACCAACTTGTAATTCCAAATGGCACTGTGTGATTGGACAATTACCTGCAAGCTTGTTTTGCAAAGCTTGGCTCTGATTGGTCGAAATTAATGCACTGCGAAATAATAATGGTCCCACTTTATATTAAGTGGCCCTAATACCTGTGAACTTACATGGTTGCTAGATATGTACTTAGTATGTAACTACAGTGTAAATACACATTGGTACATAGTATTTACAACTGTAATATTTGTGTAACTACACATATGTAACAACCCACGGAAAGGTATGTGCAAGTACAAATGTGTAACAGGACATTGGTAACAACACTTTTTCCACTACAGTAAGTACACATGTGTGACAGGCATTATGTAACTACATTTTGTAACAACAATATGTATTCACACAAGTTGTTCCACTTCCACACGCAGTCTTCCATACTGTAGTCACCAGTTAAGAACACACTGAAACCATGATGATTCCTATGTGTATACCATGTATTTACTACATGACCGGCAGGACTTATGTTGAATTACAGCTAAAGTTTTCCCTTGTGGTACCAGTGTACTTACATGGTAACTCCTCAGGAACACTTGATACAATGTGTTAAACTGTCATAACTTACATGTATTATGCAAAACCCAAACCTCTGTGCAACACTGTATTAACAGTGTACTTACATGGTAACTCCTCAGGAACTGTCCACTTAATATAAAGTGTAAAATGGTCATAACTTTCTGTGTATTATGCAAAACCCAAACCTCTGTGCAACTGTACTAACAGTGTACTAACATGGTAACTCCTCAGGAACTATGCACTTGATATAAAGTGTAAAATGGTCATAAGTTACTGTGTATTATGCAAAACCCAAACCTCTGTGCAACATTGTATTAACAGTGTACTTACATGGTAACTCCTCAGGAACTCTGCACTTGATACAATGTGTTAAACTGTCATAACTTACATGTATTATGCAAAACCCAACCCTGTGCAACACTGTAATAACAGTGTACTTACATGGTAACTCCTCAGGAACTGTCCACTTAATATAAAGTGTAAAATGGTCATAACTTACTGTGTATTATGCAAAACCCAAACCTCTGTGCAACACTGTATTAACTGTGTACTTACATGGTAACTCCTCAGGAACTGTCCACTTAATATAAAGTGTAAAATTGTCATAATTTACTGTGTATTATGCAAAGCCCAAACCTCTGTGCAACACTGTATTAACAGTGTACTTACATGGTAACTCCTCAGGAACTGTCCACTTAATATAATGTGTAAAATGGTCATAACTTACTGTGTATTATGCAAAACCCAAACCTCTGTGCAACACTGTATTAACATTGTACTTACATGGTAACTCCTCAGGAACTGTCCACTTAATATAAAGTGTAAAATGGTCATAACTTACTGTGTATAATGCAAAACCCAACCCTGTGCAACACTGTATTAACAGTGCACTTACATGCTAACTCCTCAGGAACTGTCCACTTAATATAAAGTGTAAAATGGTCATAACTTACTGTGTATTATGCAAAACCCAAACTTCTGTGCAAACTGTATTAACAGTGTAAGTTACTTACATGGTAACTCCTCAGGAACTGTCCACTTAATATAAAGTGTAATTGTTAGGGTCATTGTTGTGTACCACAGTAAATGCAAAACACAAGGTTACGTAGTGGATAGTAAACTCTGAAATATAAATGTGATAGTTATGCTTTGATAGATTCTGGGATATTACGGCATAGCACTTTTAAAGATTTACTCTTTATTTTAGATTTTTTGATTTGACATTGTAGTGACCTATTTGCCTTTACAGTAAATTACAGTGTTCTGTAAACAATAAACAAGAATAGCCTACACTTTAAAACCTTAAAAATACATTGTTTAATCGTTTAAACATTTTGTAGTATTTAGTTTATTTACCGTGAGACACAAAAAGCGTTTTCTCCAATAAAACACAACATAAATTCACAAAAAAACATAAATTGTATTAGCCTGATGTAATCCAAATCTTTAGAATCCATACGTTGTTTGCAAGAAACAGATCCAAATTCAGCCCTTTATGATCTTCATCTCCATTTCTCAGCAGCGACCGCCAACGTCAAATCCCGCGCTCAGGCGCGCTGGTGATGAATTCAAATTAAAAAAAATGCGCCTTCAAGAAGCGTTACGACATGTTTTACGGCCGTGATATCAAACGCTCATTGGCTCTCGCCTGCTTCGTCACAGATTGCGAGATGCCGTGTTTCAGTCGGTGTAGTACATTTGAAATGGAGAAGCGCGCGCGCCTTCACAGAGCGAACCGAAACCGGATTAACATTTTCATGGATTAATAATTTATATTCTGATCTGTACCTCATACACAACTATTATAATACTGCCAGAGAGGACTGCGGCTGCAACGCATTATCATGTGAACGACTTTTGGTACCGGTTTTGACATTTTCGCAATAACAAATTATTGTGAAATTTATAACGTTACTTGTCTGTCTATTATGTTTTTATTTTCTTCATAACTGTAGCCTACGTAGTTTTAAGGAATGGTTATGGGTAGGTTTAGGGGTATGAGTAGGATTAGTGGCTCAAAATATATTTTAATGCTATTAATAAAACTATGAGAGGTTTGGGTTTGCTGAGATGGTCTCTGTTATGACCGTTTTACACTTTATATTAAGTGGACAGTTCCTGAGGAGTTACCATGTAAGTAAGTTACACTGTTAATACAGTGTTACACAGAAGTTTGGGTTTTGCATAATACACAGTAAGTTATGACCGTTTTACACTTTATATTAAGTGGACAGTTCCTGAGGAGTTACCAAGTAACGTAGACTAACCATGTTCCGTACACTTTTCGCCTTTCACCGCACGTCAACGGCCACTCCTCTGTTGCTGAGAGACATACAAGCTTGTGTGAGCGCTCATTCTCCGGGGAAATTCCCATTGGAGGATCTATTCTTTGATTGATGTCTTTTGGACCAATAGTATTTGAGAAAAGTGGGGTAAAGTACCTCCTCCGTCTGTGTACGGAAGATGATTGGGGTTAACGATGTTCCGTACAGGCTTCTAATGGTGTTCCGTACAGAGCGCACCTTGATTTCAACTGCAAAAATGTACTTTAAAATTAACATTTGTGATATAATATAGTAATATATATAATTGTTTATTTATTAAAGAATGACTATTTTAAATGTTAAAATATTATAAATATAATCACTTCAAGCAGGCGTCTCTGCTGCCAGTCTCAGTGCGAGAGTGGCGCCAAGCGGCCATTGTCCGGAATTGACGTTTAAAAATTCCCATTTCAAAGCAGTTATTCAACAAAAGGTAATATATTTAATGATTTGTGATAACATAATAATAATTTCATGAAGACTATAGTACTGTGAGAAGCATTAATCCAATTGAAATGTACATTTTCACCGCTGTAGAACGTCTCCCCACCTAAAGCTAATATCTGGGCTGTAGCTTGCCCACCCTCCATTTGCAGGCGCAGTGGGCGCACCTAGCAAACTTGCTGAAATATTTTTGAAACAAACTGCGGGGGGTTGTCTTTCTTGGTCGGGGATAAAAGAGGGATAAATTATGATAACACACATATATAATTTATATATAACCTTGAAGTATTTATTCAGCGATCGTCGGGAAAAGGGAATCTGTACGGAACATCGTTGTGTACGGAACATGGTTAGTCTACGTTAAGTACACTGTTAGTACAGTTGCACAGAGGTTTGGGTTTTGCATAATACACAGTAAGTTATGACCGTTTTACACTTTATATTAAGTGGACAGTTCCTGAGGAGTTACCATGTAAGTACACTGTTAATACAGTGTTGCACAGGGTTGGGTTTTGCATTATACACAGTAAGTTATGACCATTTTACACTTTATATTAAGTGGACAGTTCCTGAGGAGTTACCATGTAAGTACACTGTTAATACAGTGTTGCACAGAGGTTTGGGTTTTGCATAATACACAGTAAGTTATGACCATTTTACACATTATATTAAGTGGACAGTTCCTGAGGAGTTACCATGTAAGTACACTGTTAATACAGTGTTGCACAGAGGTTTGGGTTTTGCATAATACACAGTAACTTATGACCATTTTACACTTTATATTAAGTGGACAGTTCCTGAGGAGTTACCATGTTAGTACACTGTTAGTACAGTTGCACAGAGGTTTGGGTTTTGCATAATACACAGTAAGTTATGACCATTTTACACTTTATATTAAGTGGACAGTTCCTGAGGAGTTACCATGTAAGTACACTGTTAATACAGTGTTGCACAGGGTTGGGTTTTGCATAATACATGTAAGTTATGACAGTTTAACACATTGTATCAAGTGCAGAGTTCCTGAGGAGTTACCATGTAAGTACACTGGTACCACAAGGGAAAACTTTAGCTGTAATTCAACATAAGTCCTGCCGGTCATATAGTAAATACATGGTATACACATAGGAATCATCATGGTTTCAGTGTGTTCTTAACTGGTAACTACAGTATGGAAGACTGCGTGTGGAAGTGGAACAACTTGTGTGAATACATATTGTTGTTACAAAATGTAGTTACATAATGCCTGTCACACATGTGTACTTACTGTAGTGGAAAAAGTGTTGTTACCAATGTCCTGTTACACATTTGTACTTACACATACCTTTCCGTGGGTTGTTACATATGTGTAGTTACACAAATATTACAGTTGTAAATACTATGTACCAATGTGTATTTACACTGTAGTTACATACTAAGTACATATCTAGTAACCATTTAAGTTCACAGGTATTAGGGCCACTTAATATAAAGTGGGACCGATGTGTTATTTAAATATATTAAAATGTTAAACATGTTTTTCACAATATTTTTAAAAGCAGGGCTGAAGCACATGTTATTACATTTACATTACATTTACATTTATTCATTTAGCTGACGCTTTTATCCAAAGCGACTTACAATTCCTATATATGTCAGAGGTCGCATGCCTCTGGAGCAACTAGGGACACAATGGTGTCTCATAGTGGATTCGAACCCGGGACTCTCACACCAAAGGCATGTGTCTTATCCACTGCGCCATCACCAACCCCTCCCCCTCCAATACATGGTTATAAATAAGGTATGTGTAACCAACTAAAATATTAATCGTTTTGCTATACACACAAAGTAAACATAAAAAATACTTTAAGTTAGTAACACAAGTATGTTTTCTGTAAATACACTAAAACTTCACTAAAAGTATGCTTGTTTTTATCTTAAAAGTATAATTAAGCATATATTTATTACAATGTATTTTGAATAAAATTTTTAGAAATATAATTTAAATATGCTCGTTTTTAGCATATTTCTTAAAAGTGTAATTAAACATATATTTATTACCAATGTAGTTCTAGTACACTTTTTAGAAATATATTTAAAGTATGATTGTCATTAGCATATTTATTAAAAATGTAATTAAGCATACATTTATTACCAATGTACTACTAATATGCTTTTCAGAAATATATTAAAAGTATGCTTGTCTATAGCATATTTCATAAAAGTGTCAATCTTTTATGGTGTCTTATGATTCAGCCTCAATTATCGCCCCTCAAGAACAACTACACCGCTTTACAACTATAGGACAGGAAGAGCTAAATAAACTTATCATTGCATCTAAACCAACAACATGTTTATTAGATCCAATACCCCCTAAACTACTGAAAGAAGTGTTACCTGTAGTGGAAGAGCCTCTTCTCAATATTATTAACTCGTCTTTATCTTTAGGTCATGTTCCAAAAATATTCAAGCTGGCAGTAATTGTAACTGACACAGAAGTCAGTTTTATATTTCATGTTTATTTAATTCTTTTATAAATATATAGTTAAGGACTTTTAATTTGAAACGGCTTAGTAAAGAGCTTTTGTGAGTGGAGACTTTTATTATGAAAAAGCACAGAGTGACTCCTGGAAGAAAGTTGTCTACACCGCATGGCAAGCTGAAGCTATATTCCACATTTCTAAAGTGTGCTAAAGTTAATTTACTCATCTGAAGTTACAGAAGATATTACAAGATGCAAGATTAAGTTCTCCTTTGGTAATAAGCAGCCAATGAAGTAAGTTTGTCATTTATATTGTATGTGATAAATGTGGATTGTGTTGCTGTGTGGAAAAGAGTGATATCTATACAAAGACCATAGTTTTCTGTTAAAGTGAATTTAACTCTGTTTGGAAAGTTTACAAAGACAACATTTATTTATTTGATTTATTTATGTCTTTTTATATTATTTATTGTAACTTTATTTTTGTATATTTAGTTCTCACGGCATCTTGAGTTGGATGGTTATCCTCATGGTGAACCAATCAATAAATCGCCTGTCATCAGAGAATCCTTGTGTTCGTGAAATTACTGGGGGGAGCTACAGTGAGAATTCATCTGCTCTTCACGGGTAGGAGAAGGAACGTTTCCAACAAGCAGTCAAGTTAACTCCAAGTTCCATCATTCTGGATTCTACAAGCACTGTATACACTGGTAACCAAGAAGCTAGTGACATGCACATCCACAGAGTTTAATGGCATTGTCAAGTTAAGACCAACAAGAAGATAAGCACATCCAAGTTCAAGTTAAGGTGCTTGAAGTGGACTTATTCTTGCCATTTGCTGAAAAAAGGACTCTTTAAGTGTACAGTACAGTGTTTAAATAAGTGCTGGTCTTATGTACTTACCTTTTCAAGTTTAAGTCATTTTTGAGCAGGTTTCAAGCCGCAAGTAAGGAAGTAATTGTGAAGAATTAGCAAAGTGCAACGCCTAAAAATATCCTGATCTAAGTGTTATACAAGTTTAATATACAGGTGATTTACTATTAAAATAATATTTTAACCAGAGTTAATAATCTAAGAGAGAAACATCTGTTTACCTAAGTTCAGTACAGTTCACGTTACATGTACAATTTGTCAATTAGAGTAGTCATTGTAACTAAGAGATACAGAAAATGGCAGAAGGTGGTCAGTCAGCTAAGAGTGACAAAGAAAATATAACAGAGACTGTGCAATCACAGCAGCAGCTAGAATCCCAAGAATGTGTAGACACGCAAGCATCAGTAGCTGTTGATGACACAACAGAACAAGAGCCGCGAAGAAGTCAAAGAGCACGCAAGTTTACAGAGAAAGGTAAAGAGTTACATGATGAAAAGCTGACTAAACTTAAAAATTGCTTTCAAAGCTCTTATGAGAGATGGAAGACTCTCGCTAGAGATGCTAGACAAAGACTAATGGGGCGTCTCTCCAATGACATGCTGAACAGCCTCATAGATGCAGTCAATGGTTCTTCAAATGATTTAAATGTTGCTTATGAAGAGTTGCGACAAAAGATAAGTCCAGACAGTGATACTCGCCGCAGAGTCGACACCTGTGGAGCAGTCACAAAATTGATAGTTGAGTCTGCATGGAGTCGTCTAGGTGAGGGAGTTGAGGGTCAAGATCTTCTTAGACCAGAAGCATGCTGTATTGATACAGGTTCTGTGTTCTCATCCATAGCCTCCAAATCAAGTTATGGACATTCCAGGTCTTTTCAGTCAATGAAAAATTCAAGTTTGAGCTCCAGAGGTTCAAGTTTTTCCTCCGCTAAGAAACAAGAGGCTGCTGCAGAAATTTCTGCAACTGAAGCAACATTAGAAATATTACAGCAACAAGAGCATGACCTGGAAGAACTACAAAGACTTGAGGCTGAAGATAAAAGGAGAATAGCAGAACAAGAAGCTGAAGAATTGAAGCGACGACTAGAAAGAGAGGAAGAAGAAGCTAGGCTACGTGTTAAGATTGAAGCTGAAAATGCTGCTAGACGCATGGCGTTAGAAGACAAGCGCAGAGAGCTTGAGCGCTTGGAGACACTAAAAAGGTTGAATGCTGCAAAAGCACGAATGCAAGTCTACGAGCAGAACGAAGACTCAAAGGAAGAAACAAGAGAGCTACTTCGTGACTGCACATCTGTAAAAAAGAAGCATGTACCAAAGTTAAGCAGCTCCGTGTCACAGAGCATACCTCCACAGGGAAGTGTAACAAAATCATATCAAGAAGCCAGCACTGCAGACCTTGTTAAGGTGTTAGCAGAATCTATCAGCTCAAGCGTCTTCCTATACCTGAACCTGCAACATTCTATGGAGACTCTCTCAGATTTAGCGATTGGAAAATCTAATTTCAAACTCTGATCGACAGAAAAAACATACCAGTGAATGAGAAGCTTTACTACTTACGCAAGTATGTGGAAGGACCAGCTAAGAAGGCCATTGAAAGTTACTTCCTGCTAGGCACGGAGTCGGCATATCAAGCAGCATGGGGCGTACTAGAGGAAAGGTACGGAAACCCATTCGTCATTGCTAAAGCCTTTCGAGACAAGCTTAATTCATGGCCAAAGATTGGTTCCAAGGACAGTGTTGAGCTGAGAGAATTTACTGACATCCTCAGAGGCTGTGAAAGAGCAATGTCTACGATTAAGGGTCTTGAAGTCCTCAATGATTGTAATGAGAACCAGAAAATCCTTTCCAAGCTTCCTGATTGGTTGGCCTCAACGTGGAATCGCCAGGTCATAGAAATTGAAGAAGAAACTAAGACATTTCCTACCTTCAGTCGATTTGTAAAGTTTCTAACACGAGAAGCTAAGATGGCTTGTAACCCAGTGACATCACTTAATGCACTGAAGTCTAATGAGATTGGAAAGGGAAAGGTATCAAGAAACAAGACACTAGAGCAAAGGTGTTAACAGTACAGTCCAGAGAAAAAGCAGATGCTGCAAGATGTACCTTCTGTGAGAGACCAGGAAATAGTATTCACAAATGTCATAAATTTATGGAGAAGAATGTTGCCGAGCGAGTCAAGTTTGTCCAAATGAATATGTTATGTTTTGGATGTTTGAAGCCTGGTCATCACTCAAAGAACTGTGAAGACAGGAGTGTCTGTGAGAAGTGTCAGAAGAAGCACCCATCATGTTTACATGAGGATCGTATCAAGGAAGCAAAGAGGACTCCACAGTCAGGTCAGTCAAAGGAGAAGTTAAAGAAAAGAAACCCAGAGTTGGTACAGAATGAAGGTACCACAAGTGAAGCAACATCTAACCGAGTAATAAAGGATGTAAATAATACTCACACCTCTACAATTGTTCCAGTATGGGTATCAGCTACCAGTGAACCAAATCATGAAGTTCTGGTATATGCACTTCTTGACACACAGAGTGATACCACCTTCATCCTGGAAGAGATAGCTCAAGCTCTTGACACAAAGAAGGAATCTGTGCAGCTGAAGCTCTCAACAATGGTATCAAAGAGTACAGTTGTCCCATGCCAGAAGGTAACTGGACTAAAGGTGAGAGGGTTTTATTCAGATAAGAAGATCTCTTTGCCTGCAACCTATTCTAGAGAGTTCATTCCTGCAAACAGAACTCATATTCCTACACCCAAAACTGCAAGAGTGTGGCCTCATCTAATGCATATAGCTGAGAAGGTTGCTCCTCAACAAGTTTATGATATTGGCCTACTGATTGGCTACAACTGCCCCCAAGCTCTCCTTCCTAGAGAAATTGTGTCTGGTAAAGAAAATCAACCATTTGCTCAAAGAACGGATCTAGGCTGGAGCATTGTTGGCTGTGGCAATTTCTCTGTAGACTACGGGGATGCTATTGGAGTGAGTCATCGCATTATAGTGAAACAAGTGCTGCCAAGTATACAGTCTTCTCTCAATCTTACAAGTGAAGTTCAGTACATCTGTAGAACACAGATCAAGGAAGTAATCACTCCACCAAATGTCATCAAAGCTCTTGAGTCTGACTTCAATGAGAAAGCAGCAGAGGATAGTTGTATTTCTCAAGAAGACCTACGTTTTCTGTCAAAAATGGAAACGGGCATCAGACACAAAGAGGACGGTCATTATGAAATGCCTTTGCCTTTCAAAGAAGACCGACCAAACTTGCCCAACAATAAAGGATGTGCTATTCATCGCCTCAAATGCTTAGAAAAAAGGCTTAGAAGAGATGAGAAATACTATAGAGACTATGTAGACTTTATGAATGAGACAATTGCTCGAGGAGATGCTGAGAAGGTCCCAGCTGAAGACACAGACAAGAACCCTGCTTGGTACATTCCCCATCATGGGGTTTATCATCGTCAAAAACCTAGAAAGATCCGTGTAGTCTTTGATTGCTCAGCAAAGTTCCAAGGTTCATCCCTCAATGACCATTTGCTAACTGGTCCAGAGTTAACAAACACCCTTGTAGGTGTTCTCTGTCGCTTCCGCAAGGGTCCGGTGGCAATCATGTGTGACGTAGAGCGCATGTTTCACCAATTTCATGTAAAGGAAGATGATCAAGACTACTTACGGTTCCTCTGGTGGGAGAAGGGAGAGCTAGAATCCAAGCCACAGGTCTATAGGATGAAAGTACACCTTTTTGGTGCAGCCTCATCACCCGGGTGTGCCAATTACGGCCTCAAGCATATTGCTGCTCAAGGTCGTGGTTGCTTCAGTGAAACCTCCATTCGATTCATAGAAAGGAATTTCTATGTCGATGATGGGCTGACAAGTGTCTCAACTGTAGATGAAGCTATCAAGCTGATGAAGGAAGCAAGAGTGCTTTGTAGCACAGGAAGGCTGCGTTTGCATAAATTTGTGTCAAGCAGTCAAGAAGTGAAAGCATCAATTCCTCAGGAAGAATGTGCTCAGAGTGTTATGGAACATGACTTGGCTTTGGGTGAACTTCACATGGAAAGGGCACTTGGTGTGAAATGGTGCATCAGATCTGACAGCTTCCAGTTCAGAGTATTCGTTAAGGAACAACCACTCACTAGAAGAGGAATCTTGTCCACAGTGGCTTCTGTATATGACCCACTTGGCTTTGCAGCACCCTTCAATCTTGTTGGTAAGCAAATATTGCAGCAGATGTGTCAAGATAAGGTGGGCTGGGAGGAACCACTTAAAGGTGACTTGTTGACAAAGTGGAAAGCTTGGCCTACAGATCTGCGAAACTTGGCTGATGTGAAGATTCAGCAATGTTATCTCCCGTCGACCTTTAAGGAAGTTCAGCGTTATGAGCTTCATCATTTCTCTGATGCTAGTGCATCGGGATATGGAGAATGCACATATCTCAGAGCTATTGGCATATCAGGAGATGTTCATTGCTCCTTGGTTATGGGCAAAGCCAGAGTTGCTCCTACCAAGGTTACAACCATACCAAGGCTGGAGTTATCAGCGGCAGTAGTTGCTGTACAAACAAGCAACGACTTTCTCAGAAAGGAGCTGGAGATAGACAACTTAGTAGAGTACTTCTGGACTGACTCAAACGTTGTCCTTGGATACATTAATAATGACGTAAAAAGATTTCATGTCTTTGTAGCAAACCGCGTTCAACGCATCAAACAAAGTACAGATAATAAACAATGGAGATATGTGAAGTCTGAAGAGAACCCTGCCGATTATGCGTCCAGAGGCCTTACAGCAGAAGAGCTCATATCCTCCAACTGGTTCACAGGACCAAAGTTTCTGTGGGAAGATGAACTGCCCAGAGATGTTAAGGTGGGAGAGATCATGGACAATGACCCAGAGCTACGAAAAGCTCAAGTTCATAAAACTCAAACAAAAGAAAAAAGATCATTGCTTGATCGACTTCACAAATTTTTTGGGTTGGACAAGAGTGGTAAAAGCTATTGCAAGACTTCAGAGATGTTCCGAAGAAGTCAAACGTCTAAGTTCAAGGGTTAATGAAGCCACCAGTATTGAAGAAAGACAGGATGCAGAACTTACCATTATCAAAATGGTTCAACAATCAGCCTTTTGTGATGAGATCCAGAGACTCCGGCAACAGAAGGAGATTGAGTCCAACAACAGCACAAACAAACTGCATCGCCTGAATCCCTTCTTAGATGAGCATGGTATCCTCAGGGTTGGTGGTCGCTTAGTACATGCTGCATTACACCCACATGTGAAACACCCAGCAATTCTCCCACGACATAGTCATATATCAACATTACTCATCAGACATTATCATAAGCAAGTGTATCACCAAGGGAGAGGAATGACTATAAATGAACTGCGATCAAACGGGTTCTGGATTTAGGGATGTAGCAAAGCAGTGTCTTCATACATCTACAAATGCACTAGGTGCAGGAAACTGAGAAGATGCACCGAAGAGCAAAGGATGGCGAATCTTCCTCCGGAACGTATGGAAACAACCCCTCCTTTCACATACTGTGGGATGGACTGTTTCGGTCCTTTCTACGTCAAAGAAGGAAGAAAGGAGTTGAAGCGCTATAGGCTTCTACTTACATGTATGTGTTCCAGGGCGGTCCATGTAGAAATGCTGGATGATTTATCCACTGACGCATTCATTAATGCTTTGCGTGCCTTCATCGCCATATGTGGACCTGTGCGTCAACTTAGATCTGACCAGGGCACAAATTTTGTCGGTGCAAAACGAGAATTTGCTGAAGCACTAAAGGAAATCAACCAAGAACGCCTAAAGGAGTTTGGCTGTGAATTCATCATGAACACCCCATCTGCCAGTCACATGGGTGGCATTTGGGAGAGGCAAATTCGGACAATAAGAAGTGTTTTGACATCCATTTTGGATCAATCAGCTCAAAGACTTGATAGTGCCTCATTAAGAACATTTCTCTATGAAGTCATGGCTATTGTGAATAGCAGACCCTTAACCACAGAGCATCTGAATGATCCATCTGGTCCGCAGCCTCTTACACCTAACCATATCTTGACTATGAAGACTTCAATAATTTTACCACCACCTGGAGAGTTTGTCAAGGAAGACCTTTACCTTCGTAAGAGATGGCGTAAGGTGCAGTATTTAGCGAATGTGTTCTGGTCAAGATGGAGAACGTCTCGGTTACGTATGTAACCCTCGTTCCCTGAGTAGGGAACGGAGACGTTACGTCGGATGACGACGAATGGGGTTTCGCTTAGAAAGCCTATCAGCTTCGAGTATTACAAAACGAGCCAATGGCAAAGAAATGCCATGGGTCTGCGGAATTTGCATGACGTAACTCCACCCCACCTCGTGGGTATAAAAGGAGGAAGTCCGCAACAGCAGTTTATGTTTCTTCGCTGAGGAGCCAAGACTGAGCTCAGGCGATCCCCGCGGTACAGCGGAAAGTGGCAGGCAGACGTAACGTCTCCGTTCCCTACTCAGGGAACGAGGGTTACATACGTAACCGAGACGTTCCCTTTCGTCGTCACTCCGAGTTACGTCGGATGACGACGAATGGGGTTACCAGTCTAATCACGCCACCTTCTCAGCTGTCTTCCAGTGCCCTGCGTAAATCAAGATCCCTGTCATAGACTGGACGAAGGACTCCATTTAACACAGGAATACCAAGGTACACTGGGAAGCATATCCCAAGCTAGGGGAAGTATGCAATTAAT
The DNA here is from genome assembly GCA_026230005.1 of Gila orcuttii. NCBI lineage: Eukaryota > Metazoa > Chordata > Actinopteri > Cypriniformes > Leuciscidae > Gila > Gila orcuttii. The sequence goes on from JAPDVR010000017.1 coordinate 21,166,220, forward strand.
GCCAACCCAGAGGGGGGGGACTTAGAGAATACACATATGACCCGAAGGAAACATATGGAGAACACTGGGGTGTCCAGCCGCAGGTGGAATATTTCAACCCCAGGGGTGGCAAGGTGGCTTGCCAAGGGAAAGACACATGCTCAGAGAGGCTTACAGTGGAAATACACATGTGGGGGTCGCTCAGGGGAGGGACCATGCACACGGGAGGCACCTAGCCGACGCGCAGGCAATAGACACTGGCGCCGACGTCAGGAGTGCTGGAGGAACTCAGGGCTTTCGGGGAAGCTCACCTGAGGAGAATATCGCACGTATCCAGTCCGTGGAGTGGAATGGCGAGCAAGCGAAGACACCTGAGCGGGTCCGGTACTAGCTAGTTGAAGCGAGTACATGAGAGGACACTGGCTCCACTCGGAGATTATAGAATCTGGCGAATGTGTTAGGTGTCGCCCAGCCTGCAGCTCTGCAGATGTCTGTTAGCGAGGCGCCATGCACTAGAGCCCAAGAGGATGCCACACTCCGGGTGGAGTGGGCCGTCACACCAAGGGGGCACGGTCGACCTTGCTGCTGGTAAGCCAAGGCAATGGCGTCCACTATCCAGTGAGACAACCTTTGCTTGGAGAGAGCCTTTCCCTTCAGCTTCCCACCATAACAGACAAAGAGCTGGTCTGAGGTCCTGAAACACCGCGTCCTGTCTACATAGGCGCGAAGAGCGCGTACTGGACAGAGCAGTGCCAAGGCTGGGTCTGCCTCCTCCGGGGGCAGCACTTGCAGGTTCACCACCTGGTCCCGAAAGGGAGTGGTAGGAACCTTGGGCACATATCCGGGCCGGGGTCTCAGGATCATGTGAGAGAAAGCCGGTCCGAATTCCAGGCACGCTTCGTCGACGGAGAATGCGTGCATTGATGGAGGCCAGTGCAACCAGGAGCGCTGTCTTCATTGACAGGAACTTAAGCTCGACTGACTGCAGGGGCTCAAAGGGAGCACTCTTCAGGGCAGTTAGAACCACTGAGAGGTCCCAAGAGGGAACGAGAGGAGGGCGAGGAGGATTTAGTCTCCTCGCTCCTCTCAGGAACCTGATGACCAGGTCGTGCTTCCCTACCGACTTACCTTCGACTAGGTTATGGTGTGCGGCAATGGCGGCAACATAGACCTTAAGGGTGGAGGGAGACAGCTTTCGCTCCAACCCCTGCTGAAGGAAGGAAAGCACAACGCTGATCGAGCATCTCCGGGGGTCTTCTCGGTGAGAAGAGCACCAGACGACGAAGAGGTTCCACTTCAACGCGTAGACGTGTCTTGTGGACGACGCTCTAGCGGAAGTGATGGTAGCCGCCACCGCTGGTGGAAGGGTACTCAAACCTACCTCGAGCCGTCCAGGAGCCACACGTGGAGGCTCCAGAGATCGGGGCGAGGGTGCCACAGGGTGCCCCGTCCCTGAGAAAGAAGGTCCTTCCTCAGAGGAATGGGCCAGGGAGGTGCTGTCGCGAGGAGTGCAAGTTCGGGGAACCAGGTCCGGCCGGGCCAATACGGCGCGACCAAAATGACCTGCTCCTCGTCCTCCCTGACCTTGCGCAAGGTCTGCGCAAGAAGGCTCACTGGGGGAAACGCATATTTGCGGCCCGGCGGCCAGCTGTGCGCCAGTGCATCCGTGCCGAGTGTGCCCTCGGTCAGGGAAAAATACAGGGCGCAATGGGTCGAGTCGTGAGAGGCAAACAGATCTATCTGTGCGTCCCCGAACTGGTCCCAAATCAGCTGAACCGACTGGGGATGGAGTCGCCATTCTCCAGGGAGGGGCTGAAGCCGTGAGAGCTCGTCGGCTGCACAGTTCAGGGCTCCGGGAATGAAATTGGCTCGAAGCGACCTCAGATGCTTCTGACTCCATAGAAGGAGGTGGCGGGCGAGTTGTGACATACGGCGGGAGCGTAGACCACCTTGATGGTTGATGTACGCTACAGTAGCGGTATTGTCTGAGCGGACTAGTACGTGTTGACCCCTGAGCAACGCCCGGAAGCGGTGCAGGTCAAGGCGTACTGCCAACAACTCGAGGCAATTGACATGCCATAGCCGCTGGGGTCCTGTCCAGGAGCCCGCAGCAGCATGTCCATTGCACATGGCGCCCCAGCCCGTGGTGGAGGCATCCGTGGAGACCACAACATGCCGGGAAGCTCGTTCCAGGGGGACACCCGCCCTGAGAAAACTGAGGTTCGACCACGGGGTGAGGAACTGACGGCAGGTCGGAGTAACTGGTACCCGGAGCGTGCCTTGATGCCATGCCCACCTCGGGACTCGGTCGCGAAGCCAAAGCTGAAGCGGTCTCATATGAAGCAATCCGAGCGGCGTGACCGCGGCTGCAGATGCCATATGCCCCAGGAGCCTCTGAAAATGTTTCAGTGGAACCGCATTCTTGCTCCTGAGATGTCTCAGGCAAGTCAGCAGTGACTGCGCGGGCTCGCTCGTAAGCTGCGCGGACATGGCGACCGAGTCGATGTCCATACCGAGAAAAGAGATCCTCTGCACGGGGCAAAGTTTGCTCTTCTCCCAGTTGACCCGAAGGCCCAGACGAGCTAGGTGCCGGAGCACTAGGTCCCTGTGTTCGCAAACCTGATCTCGAGAGTGAGCTAGGATCAGCCAGTCGTCGATATAACTCAGGATGCGAACCCCGTGTTCCCGAAGGGGAACAAGGGCAGCCTCGACGACCTTCGTGAAGGTGCGAGGAGACAGGGCTAGCCCGAAAGGGAGAACCGCGTACTGGTATGCCTGCCCCTCGAAAGCAAACCGTAGGAACGGTCTGTGTCGAGGAAGAATGGAGACATGAAATTAGGCGTCCTTCAGGTCGATCGCTGCAAACCAATCCTGGGGCCGCACGCATTCGAGAACGCGTTTGGCGGAGAGCATCTTGAACGGCAGCCTGTGAAGGGAGCGGTTCAGCACGCGCAAGTCCAGGATTGGCCATAACCCACCGGTTTTCTTGGGGACAATGAAGTAGGGGCTGTAGAACCCGGACCTCATCTCGGCTGGAGGGACAGTCTCGATTGCACCCTTCGCCAGCAGGGTGGCAATCTCTGCTCTCATGATAGGGGCATTGCCACCGACCAAAGCGGACTCCCCTGAAGCGGGGAGGAGACCGTGCGAACTGAATCGCATAGCCGAGCCTGATGGTGCGCGCGATCCAGCAGGACAGACGGGGAAGCTCTAACCAGGCTCCCAGGAACTGAACCAGCGGGATCAAGCGGACGACAGGAGGGGCAGCGAAGCGGAGTAACTGGCCCAGACGTGGACGGCATAGCGGCCCGGTGTGGGGGCACAGTTAGCAACCGCGCCCTGACAGAGGGGGCCAGGGGAGGACCAGGCTGGTCGTCCCGCGGGGGCCTGCTCTGCCAGGGGTCTGGCGACAGAGGGGGACAGGGGCGACGCGGTCCGTGGACGGCACGCCTTGTCAACCGCCTCTGGGACAGAGGGGGTGAGGAGAGCACGGCTTGTGGGCGGCGCTCTGTGTCGCCCGAGAACTCTGTGAGCTCAGGGAAGAGAGGATCGTTTCTGTTTTTAACCACTTTAGGGTGCTGCCCACCCGTGGGTGAGCAGCGGGGAGCGGAGAACAAAAGATTCTCCCCCGGCCCTCCACCGGGGGAAGGAGTGGTCCTGCTACCATCTCCTGAAAAACGACCATCTTCCCTGAGCAGCCAGTCTCAGGAGCGCCGCTTGGCCCGGCGTTTAGCGGGGGGCGGGGCGGGAGAGGGCTGTGGCGCCTTCTTACGGCTTCCTCCGCGACCGGCCCGGGGTGGAGGCTGCTGCGTGGGCCGGGCGGGAGGGGCGGGAGCCGCAGGAGGGCGCCCTCGGCGGGAAACAGGACGGTCGGCTGGGTGGAGGCAGCAGCTGGCCGGCGGGGCAGAATGTGTTTTATGGCCTCGGTCTGTTTCTGGGCGGTTGAAAACTGTTGGGCAAAGTCTTCAACCGCACCGCCGAAGAGGCCAGCCTGGGACAAGGGGGCGTTAAGCAGACGGGTCCGCTCCGCGTCCCGCATGTCAGCCAGGTTCAGCCAGAGATGTCTCTCCTGGACCACGGCTGTGGACATCACCAGACCCAGGGAGCGCGCGGTAACCTTCGTCGCCCGGAGAGCAAGGTCGGTCGCGGCGCGCAGCTCATTGAAGAGCCCTGGGTCTGTCCTACCCTCGTGCATGTCTCTGAGCATCTGGGCCTGGTAGACCTGCAGAGTGGCCATAGCATGCAGTGACGCAGCCGCCTGTCCCGCCGCTCTGTAAGACTTCGCCACCAAGGTCGACGAAAATCTACAGGCTTTGGATGGGTGCTTAGGCTCGCCACGAGAAGAAGCACTCTGAGGACATAGTTGCATGGCAACAGAGCGTTCAACCGGGGGGAGCCCAGTGTACCCACGGGCGGCTGCATCTTCAAGGGGAGGAAAGGTGGATGAGGCCAACGAGCGGTCACGGGAAGACAACGGGGTCTTCCAGGACTTCGAGATCTCATCATGCACATCCGGGAAGAAAGGTATTGGGGTTTGCCGAGGACGAGGGTCGGCGGCCTTACCCAAAAACCAATCGTCCAGCCGCGAGCGCTCAGGACAGGGTGGAGGCCTCCACTCAAGCCCGATGCTCGCGGCTGCCCGGGAAAGCATGGCCGTCATCTCCGGATCAGACTCGAGCACAGCCGTATGCACACCGGAAGGTGGCAGCTGTGACGAGCCCTCACTTCCAGAAGAATCAAACCCACCTAGTGATGCAGCAACAGACATGGCATCATCCTCTGTAGCTTCAACCGAAACACGCGGGCCACCAGAGGGTAGACCCGCGGGAATCGGCAGTTCACTAGCGGGCACCGTCATTGAAGAGGGGGGCTGGGGTCGCGGACACATAGTCGGCGCCTTGTTCCAGACCGTCACCCTCAGGTCACCCTAGCCACCAGCCGCAGGGCGGGGGGTGGATGAGGGGACTCTCACTCTTGCGAGTTCACTGAGTCTCGACCGTAATGACGCGATGGTCATGTTCCCACAGAGAAAACATGAGTCATCCACGAGCGCTGCTCTAGCATGATCAATGCCCAAACATACCAAGCAGCGCTCGTGCCCATCAGAGTCCGATACCAATCTGCCGCAACCAGAAGTACACGGGCGAGGCATCTTTAAAAAGACGTGCCGCGTGTAAGCTCTTTTAGTGAGAAAACTCAAGTGTTGAAGCGCCCGGGGAGAAACGCGCCGACTGGCAAATCACTGCAGCAGATCAGCAGGAAGCACGCTCTCGCCGTAGATCGCCGTCACACCAACACTCGAGGCACTCGTTCGTGAAGCTGACAATTCAGAGATGGCTTGTGGAGAGAAGAATAAACTTGGCTCCGAAGCGAAAACATAAACTGCTGTTGCGGACTTGCTCCTTTTATACCCACGAGGTGGGGTGGAGTTACGTCATGCAAATTCCGCAGACCCATGGCATTTCTTTGCCATTGGCTCGTTTTGTAATACTCGAAGCTGATAGGCTTTCTAAGCGAAACCCCATTCGTCGTCATCCGACGTAACTCGGAGTGACAACGAAAGGGAAAGGAATATCTTCTAAACCTGCAACACAGGCAGAAATGGCACAAACGTCGTAGAAATGCAAAGGTTAATGACGTTGTCATTCTGAAAGATGACACAGCTCCACGCAGTCAGTGGAAGCTAGCGAAGGTAACAGAAGTGCACAGTGATACAGATGGCTGTGTGAGAACAGTGAAGTTATTGATCAGTGATTCGACACTGGATAAAATGGGCAAACGTGTTACTAAACCGACTTACCTCGAAAGGCCCATCCAGAAAATAGTTACCCTGATTGAAGCAGATTAAGAGCTTACCTTGTGTCTACCATTCCTTGGGTTAGTACATACTATTTTTGATTAAAGGTTTTGTCTCTAAGTTACAAAAATCACAAGAAAGTGTTTTGGTGGGAGTGTAACTGACACAGAAGTCAGTTTTATATTTCATGTTTATTTAATTCTTTTATGAATATATAGTTAAGGACTTTTAATTTGAAACGGCTTAGTAAAGAGCTTTTGTGAGTGGAGACTCCAGTAAGAAATGTCTGTCAGGCAAGCTTAGATGCGGGCAGCTACCGACGGATCCTCTGGTTGGAATGAGAGGTAGAGTTGTGTGTCGTCAGCATAACAGTGATAGGAAAAACAATGACATGTAGATGGAGAAGAGAAGCGGTTCAAGCACTGAGCCCTGAGGCACCCCAGTAGCTAGATGTTGCGACTTAGACACCTCCCCCCTCCACGACACCCTGAAGGACCTACCTGAGAGGTAAGACTTGAACCATTGGAGTGCAGCTCCTGAAATGCCCTTCATCATGAGGGTTGAGAGGAGGATCTGGTGGTTAACTGTGTCAAACGCTGCAGACATCTAGCAGGTTGAGAACTGAGGATTTGGAAGCTGCTCTTGCCAGTCTCAGAGCTTCAATAACAGAGAGCAGGGCAGTCTCAGTTGAGTGTCTGCTTTTGAAACCAGACTGGTTGTTGTCCAGAAGGGTGTTCTGTGTAAGAAAGCCAGAGATCTGGTTGAATTCAACTCGTTCCAAGTGTTTTCGCGACAAATGGAAGGGATACCGGTCTGTAATTTTCCATATCTGCTGGATTTAGAGTGGGTTTCTTAAGCACTGGTGTTACCTGAGCCTGCTTAAATGCTGTGGGAAAGGTACCAGTGTGAAGAGATGTGAGTCAGTGTGGGTACAACTGAGGAAGAAATGGCTTGAAGTAGATGAGTGGGAAATGGTTTCACGCGGACAGGTAGTATGGTGATTGGAAAGGATGAGTTTGGAGACTTCTGCATCTGAGAGCAGAGAGAAGGAGGTGAGAATGTGTGTGTTAGCTGTTAAGATGTGTGTCAGTTTGTGGTGTGGCAAATTGGCAGCTGATGGTGGTTGTTTTATTTACGAAGAATGTGGCAAAATCGTCAGCTGTTAGGGTTGATGAAGAAGGAGGAGGGTTAGGAAGAGAGGAGAAGGTTTTCAAAAAGCATGCGAAAGTCAGAAGAATTGTTCATTTTGTTGTGATAGTAAGTAATTTAAGCAGTAGAGATAAAGAGCAAGGTCAGTAGGATCTTTTGATTTGCACCAGTGGTGCGGGCTGGCCTGGATGAAAGGGGGCAGATGTTGTCCAAGCATGATGTTAGAGTGGGAAAAAAAGAGTATCAGTTGCGCTGTTGGTATCTAGTGTTGAGAGCTGATTATGGGGAGGAAGTATGGATGAGACCAAAGAGGATAGGCGGGAGGGTGAGAGTGAGTGTAGGTTCGCTGTGGAGGAGTGTGTGTTGTGTTCTGAGGCAGATTGAGGTTAAGAGTGAGGAGGAACAGATCTGAGGTGTGCAGTGGAGTGACCATTGTGTGGTCAGTTGAGCAGTAGTGCGTGTAAAAAAGGTCCAATTGGTTTCCTGATTTGTGAGTAGCCGCAGTAGATACTTGTTTGAGGTCGAATGAGGCAAGCAGAGTGTGGAAATGAGGGAAGGATGAGAGTAGCAAATCTAACTCCTCCAAGAAACTGCCAAGCAGTCCCTTTTAATAGGACTGGTGATAGTAACTGAATGCAAATCATATGAGTTGTTGTCACACAGAGATGGTAAAGGATAACATTTTCAATCGTTGGAGATGAGCAGACCAGTACCTCCACCTCTTCCGGTCGGCCGAGAGGTTTATGAGAAAGTGGAGTGCAACAGGTGTGGCAGTTTTTTTTTTTTGTTTTTTTTTCGCTTTTGCTGCCTTTTTTCACCTTTGTTTCCATTGGGTTTTGGCTTGCTTAGTTGGGGACATTTAATTTAATATTCAACAATAGTTCGTTCCCAGATGAACCTACCTGCCGATTGTAATCCTCGATAAGGGAGTGATCCAGGATGTCCCTAGCAGGAACCCAACTTCTCTCCTCCGGACCATAACCTTCCCAGTCCACCAAGTACTGGAATCCGTGTCCCCTCCATCTCGAGTCCAGAATACAGTTTACCGAATAAGTTGGTTCCCCATCTACGAGTCGCGGCGGTGGGGGAACCGGGACCGGCGGATTAATGTGTGAATGAAACAAGGGTTTGATCTTGGAAACATGAAAGGCAGGATGAATTCTCCTGTACGCTGGAGGAAGTTTGAGTCGGACTGCCACCGGACTAATAATCTTGGTGACAGGGAACGGGCCAATAAATTTAGGAGCTAACTTGTTGGAAACGGAACGGAGCGGAATGTTCTTGGTAGAAAGCCACACTTTTTGACCCACGACGTATACGGGAGGCTTTGACCGGTGGCGATCAGTCTTAGCCTTGGTGCGAGCCCCCACCTGAAGAAGAGACTCACGGGCTCTACTCCATGTGTGACGGCATCTCTGGACGAAGGCGTGAGCGGAGGGGGCCGCGACTTCGGATTCCAAACTGGGAAAAATAGGTGGCTGGTAACCTAAGCTACACTCAAACAGAGAGAGGCCGTTGGTGACACTGGTAACGAGTTATGGGCGTACTCAACCATACAGAGTTGCTGACTCCAGGAGGAAGGATTCTTGGATACCAAACATCGCAACACTCTCTCCAAATCTTGGTTGGTTTGGCCATTGCTTTGGGGGTGGAAACCCGAAGATAGACTAACCGTCGCCCCCAGTAACCTACAAAACTCTTGCCAAAATTTAGACACAAATTGGGGTCTCCTATCGGAAACCACGTCCATCGGGAGGCCATGAAGCCGAAAGACGTGATCTACGACAGTTACCGCTGTCTCCCTAATTTGGGCAAGTGGATGAAAAGAGCCACCTTCGAGAACCTGTCCACTACGGTCAAAACGACCGTCTTATCTTGGGAGGGTGGGAGGGCAGTAATAAAATCTAGCGCTATCTGGGACCAGGGTCTTGAAGGGGCAGACAGCGGATGGAGTAACCCATCTGGGGTCGATTGGAAGTCTTACCAGTGGCACAAATCGAACAAGCCAAGACAAAATTGCGAATGTCGTGAGCCATAAATGGCCACCAGAATCATTGCTTCTGAGAGAAAAATCAAATCGTCCAAAAAAAGTGCCCACCGAGCCTGTCTGGAGTTGCGTCTTTTGGCAGACCTGATATATTCCAGGTTCTTATGGTCAGTCCAAAAGATAAAAGGTACCCCCGACCCTTCTAACCAATGACGCCATTCTTCCAACGCTAACTTGACTGCCAACAATTCTCTGTTACCAATATCATAATTACGTTTGGCGGGTGTTGACAGTGGGACAAAAACGCGCAGGGGTGCATCTTGTCGTTCGAGGAAGAGCGTTGAGACAGAACTGCACCTACCCCCACCTCATCGACCTCCACCACGAACTGACGGGAGGGATCAGGGGCTATAAGAAGGGGGCCGAAACAAAGCGGCTCTTAAGTTTGGCGAATACAGCCTCAGCTGTATCGGACCACCTGAACGTCATTCTGAGGGAGGTCAAGGCAGTCAGAGGAGTGGCTAGTTGACTGAAGTTGCGAATGAAACACCAGTAAAAATTGGCGAATCCCAGAAACCTCTGTTGGGCCTTACGGGAATCTGGGCTTGGCCAATCTACCACAGCCATAACCTTGTCAGGGTCCATACATACTCCCTCAGACGAGATGATGTACTCTAGAAAAGAAACAGACTGTGCATGAAAAACGCATTTCTCCATCTTGACAAAAAGCCCATTCTCTAACAGCGTCTGAAGCACTCGTCTGACATGCTGAACGTGTTCCTGGAGAGAAGATGAAAAAATAAATATGTCATCCAGGTAGACATATATGAACTGATCTACCATATCTCTCAGCACGTCATTGACAAGTGCCTGGAAAACCGCCGGGGAGTTGGACAGCTCGAAAGGCAAGTATTCAAAATGCCCCCTGGGGGTGTTAAAGGCGGTTTTCCATTCATCCCCCTTCCAAATGCGAACCAAATGATAGGCGTTGCGTAAGTCCAGTTTTGTAAAAAATGGATGTTCCCTGCAACCTCTCGAAAGCTGAAGACATCAACGGCAAGGGATAGGTATTCTTTATCGTGATGTTGTTCAGCTCCCGGTAATCAATACAAGGTCGCAGGGAACCATCCTTCTTCCCTACAAAAAATAACCCCGCCCCCACTGGAGAAGAGGAAAGCTGGATGAAACCCGCTGCCAGAGAATCAGAAATATATTTCTCCATGGCCTCCCTCTAAGGAATAGAAAGAGAATAAAGTTTGCCCTTAGGCAGAGACTTACCTGGAAGAGAAGCAGCACGGGACTTACTGAACACTTCCTTCAGATCGAGGTACTCCCTGGGCACTTTGATAAATCCGCTCCCTTCTCCTGAAACTCAGAACCAGAAACAGACGGACAAGCAGACAAAAGACAGGACTCATAACAACATTCACTCCACGTAGAAACGGAGTTCAAGCCCCAATTCACTCTTGGATTGTGCCGCACCAGCAAAGGATGGCCCAAAACTACAGGTGCTAACGGGTCCATGAGGAGAAATGTGATGTTCTCAGTGTGGTTGCCTGATGTAATGAGGGTTATGGGACCGGTGGTATGGGAAATACTGGGAAGTTCTTGTCCATTAAGAGCATTAACAGAGATCTGATGGGTGAGTGGTGGGATGGGGAGATGAAACTTGTGGGCGAAGTGAAGGTCCATGAAGTTACCTTCAGCTCCGGAATCCAGCAATGCCTGGCAGGTGTGAGTGTGGCTGGCCTATCTCAGTCTTACCAGAAGGAGAGTTGATGGTGAGGACTTCTCGGCGGAGATCCCACCCGATAGTAGCCTCTTCATTACTACTGGCCTTTGCCTTTTTACCGGACACAAGTGTAAGGAATGTCCCATGCCCCCACAGACAGAGTCCTCGGGATCTCCGCCTCTCTCTCTCCTCCCGGAAAAGCCGAGCTCTCCCCACCTGCATGGGCTCGTGATCGACCATGGGACCGACCGTGTTCTCCTCACTCGCCAACCGACCCTCGGTGCCTCTGGAAGTGCGGACAGGGCAAGTGTATCGCTCCATGCGGTTGAGGCGAGCATCTACTCGTAGCGGCAGATCAATAAGTCCATTGAGATTCTGGGGAAGGTCCAAGATGTAGATCTCCTTTTGAACACGGTCGGTCAGCCCATGCAGGAACATATCCCACTGCGCCTCCTCAGTCTTACCGGAAGGAGAGTTGATGGTGAGGACTTCTCGGCGGAGATCCCACCCGATAGTAGCCTCTTCATTACTACCGGGCTTGCTCTTTTACCGGACACGAGTGTAAGGAATGTCCCATGCCCCCAAAGTAAAGACAGAGTCCTCGGGATCTCCGCCTCTCTCCCTCCTCCCGGAAAAGCCGAGCAGTAGGCAACAGGAGAGCGATGACGCAGAGACTTCGATGGGCAATCCGGGAAGTGCTGAGTGGTGAAAATCCAAAGGAGAGTCTGGAGAACCGAAGAAACAGAATCCAGCGAACAGGAACACACGAGGAGAACAGGGAACAGGGGAAGCTTCAACAACGATCTGACAAACACAAGACGAAAGACAAGGCATTAAATAGGCTGACGAGATAGGATGCAGCTGGCACTGATGAGGGAATCAGCGGTAACGCCCACACGAAACAATCAGTACGAACAATCACACACACACACAAGACATGAGTGAGACAGTGGATCTAACAACCGTGACAAGCAAACCTCCGTTTTGTTTGACAATACTTTGAACGTCAACAAGAAGTGACGTCACCCAACATTGCTTAGAGCACCTTTAAAGGGACAATGTGTAGTTTTTTAGGTATTTTATTATCTAAAATCAATATTTTTATTCATAAATATGTCCTCAATGGTGTACGAATACCTCTGCCAATTATCTGACTTATCCTCGAAAACGAAGAATTTATTATCTTTATATACATGTGACTGGTAGGTCCAAGGAGGCTTCAGTGTAGTTCCGCCATCTTGAAATACTATAATAGTAGACAGGGTCAAAAAGTACAAGGCCAACGCGTTTTCGTTCAGAGCCAGCGTCACGTAACTGAAAGCAGCAGAAACAGAGGAGCAGTGCAGTGAGAGGCGCTTGTCACTGCCCCGGCAAGTTTAAAAGGCTGCATTGCACTGTTATTATTCATACTGTAACATTCGTTTTTTCGTTCTGTCAAGTTGCAGTTTGTTTGAAATAACAAAACTGTTCACCCGAAGGAAAACTCGAAGACTCGAAAACTTAGAAGACATCCTGTCATAGCTTTTTGGTACATAACAGCTACCGTAGATGCAACACGCATTTGAAAAAGCGAGGCGCTGGAGAGAACAATTCGTTTGAATGCAAAATACAATTTCACTAGCCTGGTTAAAACCAGACCATTCTCAGTTGTAACTGAGTTAGGGTCTGGCAAAGCTCCATAGATGAATCATTTCCAAAGGGGTGTCACCAACGGACGTCGCTCAAATGCCTCTGGGCGCAATTGGATAGACCTACACCAATCAGAGCGATGAAGGAGATGACGTATGCATGCAGAGGGCTCTCGCTAAGACCCTCCCATTCATTTAGCCCATAGACAGTAAAGGTTTAGCCACCAACGGGTCAAGCTGGTTGTAATCATTTTTTACAGTCTATGGTTGTAACGAGGTTCGTTATTATGGGAAGAAGGAGGCGGAACCCGGCGAACATTCACACATTTTATTGACAAAATAAAACAAATACAAAAATGAAAGTAAAGACGGCAGTCCATCACGGTCGACTGCCACCACACATAATAAAACAAAACATCAAATAAAATTCAGGCCTGTCCTTTCTCGATCTTCACCGTTGTCGCTCCTCCTTTTATGCTTCTGCTCCTCCGTGAGAGATGCGAGACGGTGCGTCTCACAGGTGTCATTCATGATCACTCGGCCTCTTCCTCGGCCTCTTCCTGCTCGTCACACTGGTATATCAGGCGTTTGCCGAATCCAGTCGGTAAGACAGCGATAACATCTTTTTTAGACATGAAAAGGACAATTTTAAATCGCTTAAAACAGAAGCGATAGCTGATTCGAACGAGTGATGTTCCACGGCGGCATCCATCTTTGTAATGTACAAATTAAAATCTGCTTCACCGCCACTGCGCTGTCGTCATCGTGTAAAGCCCGCCCCAACGTTTCTGATTGGTGCTGCGATTTCTGCGGACTGGAAATGGGTTTCAATGGGCTCTTTGCCAGACTAACTTTCAGAGCAAATCTAAATTTGCCGGAAGTTGTCTGGGTTTTCCCAGGCTACAATTTCACCGCTAGATGGGATAAATTCCTACACGATGTCCCTTTAAACATAGACAGTAAAAGAAATGGACACAGTGACCCCCTTGATTTCAACGGAGAAAAGTGAAGCTCATTAGAAGCACTCACTTCCTGATGACTGCGCTGGCTGAAACTGAGCTTGACGACGTAGATGTGACGTGAGCAACCTGTCTGACAGTTGTAAATCTTCTAGTAGCTGTGCCAGGACAAAATAAAGGAATAACGTTAACCGCGATTGACATTGAGATGTTTTTTTTTTCTTCCATTGCCTGTATAATTTCCTGATAATTTCCCTACCCCCCGTTAATATAGGTATACCCCCTTACCCATACTTCATTATTTAATGAAGTAGATAAATTATTTAAAGTTCGTGGATAAATGTTACTTCATATGTTTTCACTTGCCACATACCGAATTATTTCCAATTCCTCAAAAACGTTGTTGAAATATTTTGTCTCGTTGCTTTTATGGACTCTCTTTCTATGGGCTTCTCCCTTGACTTTATGCCTCCATGTCCCCCCGATTGCCTCATAGACAGTAAAAGATTGCCTGCGAGCTTCTCCTCCTGTCTATATGATAAGTTCTCTACTGTGCGACAGAGAGTCGCGTAGGTTATGACGCAATTGTTAGCCTATTTTTACAAAAACGGCTTCTACGGGGCCATAACGTAAGATACAAAGAAATGGAGCCTTTTATACATTGTCGTTTTTCTTTAGAAATAAATACTGGACAAATGTAGTCTTTGGACGCCTCAGATGTAAAGTTATTCGCTGTCAAAGTGACACCAAAATGAATGAGTGTCAATGGAATGCTAACAGCAGGTGATGGTCTGATACAATGGCGGCCCCCAGGGAGGCTTCAGTTTCCGGCTGATGGATTACCCCGTTGCCTTTAAAGGAGAAGCGATATGTTTTCCTTCAGTGTCCCACTAATTAAGGCCCCACATACAACAATTGATTTAATTAAATTGTTAATTAAAATTTTTTATTAAATTATTTTTATGAAATAAATTAAATTCTTAATTAAATCGACCAGCTACACACACACACACACATATATATATATATATATATATATATATATATATATTGTCAAGTCAAGTCAAGTAACCTTCATTTATATATAGCGCTTTTAACAATAGCGCTGTTTCAAAGCAGCTTTACAGTAATAACAGGAAATTAAAGTAACAGAGATTGTTTTGGCTTTACAGCAGCTCTAGAATAAAGTTATTGTCCAGCTAAAGTTAATTTTGATTGATTCACTTCCGTCGCAACGATCATTAGTTATTAACTTAGGGGCCGCTAACACGACACCGTTCTAACAGAAAATTCCTTAATGCGAACCGGCCACTCATTTGCATAAAACAGTGCCTGGTGGCTCTGAGAATTTTTTATCGCTTCCGCATAGCCATGTGAATCGGAATTATCCCGACAACGTTTTATCAGTACAGAGGTAAAGGGAAGAAGGCCTTCACAAGGAAGAGACTAGTGACACTTCAGGACTGCGTTGTCGTCGTTTTCAGGCGCAATTCCTTCATCAGATCCGGATAAGGCCTGGATCCGGCTGACTGCGGTAAACCTCGGGATAAACAGAGAGACAAATATTAGCGTAGACGCCATCCTTCTTATGATGTACAAAGTACATCAGGATTTATGGGAAGTGTTCCCGGTTCTGGCTGATCTAAACTATGCAGCCTAACATTGAATTAGTCTATAATGTGTTATGTGTATGCTAAGCCAAAGAGATGTGTTTTTAGTCTAGATTTTAACTGACAGACTGTGTCTGATTCCCGGACAATGTTAGGAAGATTGTTCCAAAGTTTTGTGCTAAATAGGAAAAGGATCTACCGCCAGCAGTTGATTTTGATATTCTAGGTATTATAGACTGGCCAGAATTTTGAGATCGCAATAGACGTGACAGACTATAATGCGTTAAGAGATCGCTCGAGTACTGGGGAGCTAAACCATTTAGTGCTTTGTAAGTAATCAGCAATATTTTAAAATTTATACGATGTTTAATAAGGAGCCAATGCAGGGTTGACAGAACCGGGCTAATATGATCATACTTCCTGGTTCTAGTAAGAACTCTAGCGGCTGCGTTTTGGACCAGCTGTAGTTTGTTTATTAAGCGTGCAGGGCAACCACCCATAAGAGCATTACAATAATCTAGCCTTGATGTCATGAACGCATGGACTAATTGTTCTGCATTTGTCATTGAGAGCATATGACGTAATTTAGATATATTTTTTAGATGGAAAAATGCGGTTTTACAGATACTATTCACGTGACTTTCAAATGAAAGATTGCTATCAAAGAGCACACCCAGGTTGCTAACTGACGACGAGGACTTGACAGAGCAGCAAGTGTTAGACAGTATTCTAGGTTATTACGTGAGGAAGTTTTTTGTCCAATAATTAGAATCTCTGTTTTTTCAGAGTTAAGTAGTAGGAAATTACTAGTCATCCAATTTTTTATATCAGCTATGCATTCCGTTAATTTGGTGAATTGGTAAGTTTCGTCAGGGCGTGAAGAAATATAGAGCTGAGTATCATCAGCATAACTAATGCAATGCTTCCTAATAATATCTCCTAAGGGGAGCATGTACAAAGTGAGCAGCAACGGTCCTAGAACTGAGCCTTGTGGTACGCCATACTGAACTTTTGATCGATAAGACATCTCTTCATTTACTGCTACAAACTGATAACGGTCGGAAAAGTATGATTTAAACCATGCTAATGCAATTCCACTAATGCCAACATAATTTTCGAGTCTATTTAAAAGAATGTTGTGGTCAATAGTATCAAATGCAGCACTAAGCTCGAGTAACACCAATAGCGAGATACAACCACAATCGGATGATAAGAGCAAATCATTTGTGACTCTAATGAGAGCTGTCTCAGTACTATGGTACGGTCTAAATCCTGACTGAAAATTCTCACAGATACCATTTCTTTCTAAAAAGGAACATAGTTGTGTCTTTTCTAGTATCTTTGACAGAAAAGGTAGATTTGAGATCGGCCTGTAATTGACTAATTCTGTAGGATCAAGTTGTGTTTTTTTAACAAGTGGTTTAATCATAGCCAGCTTAACAGTTTTCGGTACGTTTCCTAGTGACAAAGATGAATTAATGATATTGAGAAGAGGATCTATGACCTCTGGAAGCATCTCTTTCAATAGTTTAGTCGGTATAGGGTCTAACATACATGTTGTCGATTTAGATGATTTATCGAGTTTAGAAAATTCTTCCTCTCCTATAGCAAATTCTTTAATAAAGTCTGTATGGTGTCCTGGTGGCCTGTATACAGTAGCCAGCACAAATCTTAAACGTGATTTATCATTTGCACTATATATTGTTACATTAAGCACCAACACTTCAAAAATAATTACATTTGAAACTAGACTTCCTAGTAATTTTGAAAATATTACTATAAATTACAGCAACACCTCCCCCTTTGCCTTTCAGACAAGGTTCATGTTTATAACAGTAATCTTGCGGGGTTTTAGCCAGGTTTCTATCAAACACAGCACATCTAGGTTATAGTCTGTAATCATATCATTAACAATAAGTGCTTTTGAAGTAAGGGATCGAATACTCAGCAACCCAAGCTTTATCATTTGTTCATTTGTATTATTTCTGTTTTTTATTTGTTGAACATCAATTAAATTTTTACCCTTAGATGGGTTTGGAATTTTTTTGTATTTCCTAATTCGGGGAACAGACAGAGTCTCTATATGATGATATCTAGGTATAAGAGCCTCTATGTGATGGGATTTATCTGACCTTGGTGACGTGAGACAACTGGCAGACGGTCAGTTTAGCCAGTTTGTCTGGTTCCTGACCCGAGCCCCAGATTGTCATGTTTGAGCTCTAAGACTATGTGTCATATGACTAGAGAGAGGAGCAGCACCATCCCAGGAGGGATGAATACCATCTCTTTTCAACAGGTCAGGTCTGCCCCAAAAACTTTTCCAATTGTCTATGAATTCTATATTATTTTGCGGACACCACTTAGACAACCAGCCATTGAGTGATGACAATCTGCTAACTATCTCATCACTCCTTCGAACAGGAAGGGGGCCACAGCAAATTACAGTGCCTGACATCGTACTTGCGAGTTCACACACCTCTTTAACATTAATTTTAGTGATCTCCGACTGGCGAAGTCGAACATCATTAGTGCCGACGTGAATAATAATCTTTTAGAATTCTTATAGAATTTACGATTAGCATTAGCCAGCACTTTTAAATTTGCTTTGATGTCAGGCGCTCTGGCTCCCGGCAAACATGTGACTATGGTGGCTGGTGTCTCTATTTTCACGTTCCGTGTAATAGAATCGCCAATAACTAGGGCACATTCAACAGGATTCTCAGTGGGTGTTTCACTGAGAGGAGAGAATCTGTTTGATGTTGTAATCGGAACGGAAGAGCGGTGTTTTGTCCCGCGACTACAGCGTCTCACAGTCACCCAATTGCCCTGCTGCACGGGCTCTACTTAAGCCGGAACCGAACAATGTACAGTGTTCTCTAAGCTAGTCGCATCCAAAGCAGTATCTAAAGCCCTTGCAATCTTACAATTAACCTCAATTAAAGTTTGGATGCGTGAATCTAGTTCTGAAATCTTCTGATATTTATATATATATATATATATATATATATATATATATATATATATATATACTGTATATACACTCACCTAAAGGATTATTAGGAACACCATACTAATACTGTGTTTGACCCCCTTTCGCCTTCAGAACTGCCTTAATTCTACGTGGCATTGATTCAACAAGGTGCTGAAAGCATTCTTTAGAAATGTTGGCCCATATTGATAGGATAGCATCTTGCAGTTGATGGAGATTTGTGGGATGCACATCCAGGGCACGAAGCTCCCGTTCCACCACATCCCAAAGATGCTCTATTGGGTTGAGATCTGGTGACTGTGGGGGCCATTTTAGTACAGTGAACTCATTGTCATGTTCAAGAAACCAATTTGAAATGATTCGAGCTTTGTGACATGGTGCATTATCCTGCTGGAAGTAGCCATCAGAGGATGGGTACATGGTGGCCATAAAGGCGATGGACATGGTCAGAAACAATGCTCAGGTAGGCCTTGGCATTTAAACCATGCCCAATTGGCACTAAGGGGCCTAAAGTGTGCCAAGAAAACATCCCCCACACCATTACACCACCACCAGCAGCCTGCACAGTGGTAACAAGGCATGATGGATCCATGTTCTCATTTGGCTCTGTTTATGCCAAATTCTGACTCTACTATCTGAATGTCTCAACAGAAATCGAGATTCATCAGACCAGGCAACATTTTTCCAGTCTTCAACTGTCCAATTTTGGTGAGCTCTTGTAAATTGTAGCCTCTTTTTTCCTATTTATAGTGGAGATGAGTGGTACCCGGTGGGGTCTTCTGCTGTTGTAGCCCATCCGCCTCAAGGTTGTGCGTGTTGTGGCTTCACAAATGCTTTGCTGCATACCTCGGTTGTAACGAGTGGTTATTTCAGTCAAAGTTGCTCTTCTATCAGCTTGAATCAGTCAGACCATTCTCCTCTGACCTCTAGCATCAACAAGGCATTTTCACCCACAGGACTGCTGCATACTGGATGTTTTTCCCTTTTCACACCATTCTTTGTAAACCCTAGAAATGGTTGTGCGTGAAAATCCCAGTAACTGAGCAGATTGTGAAATACTCAGACCGGCCCGTCTGGCACCAACAACCATGAAATCAGCTTTGTTCACAGCAGACTGGTAATTCCAGAGAACAATAGGAAAAGAGAGTAATATACTAGAAGACACAGGAAAAGTAAGCAGGTTGTCAGGTTGCCTCCAACGTGTGACATTTAATTTACGTGTTTTAGTATTAGTAGGGATTTGGAAGCACATAGTGAAGAGAGGTCACAAACAGAAGGATGAGAACAAGTTATGTAGAAGAGGAAGGAAATAACAAGAAAATAATACTCAAGTGCCTTGTCTGTGTCTTTGCTCCGTTGAGTCGTGCAGGTAGAGTCGCTGGTCTTTACACTCTTCGGTCTTCACACGATGAGGGCTTCACTTGACTGCTGCAGTTTACTAGATTTTATACTCACCTGAAATGTCGTTATTGAATACAGCTGGACACGCCTCACTACTAAAACTGTTTAAACGTGAACAACAACTTCGCCACGACTTCACCAACGGAATTCTAGCACAGTAAACAATGTTTCCTAGTAACTACAACTGCACTAAAATCAAACACTTACAGTTAGTTGGCGCGTTTCCATTACAGATTTGTGATTTTTTTCTAAATGTCGACAAAAAACTATTGCGAAATGACTGCGTTTCCCAATGTTATGCGACTAAAACAATAGGTTACTATCGTAACCCCGGTTCTCTGAAACATCGAGTGGAGAGATCCACCTATGGGAAGGGCATCCGTACCTGACCTCTGCAGAAGCATCCAATTGCACCAAGTCTGGCTAGACAGACAGAAGCACACAGCCAATGCCCGGTAAGGCCCCGCCCCCTTACCTAGGGGCATATAGCGCCTGCAAGCGCTGCTATTCTCCAGTATATTCGCTTCTCGTGTGGAAAGCTGGGCAAAGCTGGTGGATCTCTCCATTCAATGTTTCAGAGAACCGGGGTTACGATAGTAACCTATTGTTCTCTTTCACCATCTCGTGTTCGAGATCCACCTATGGGAGAGACATGGACAGCTCCCCGATTGCCCAATACACTCACAGTGAGGTTCTGAAAGCCAGAGAAGGACGGTCGCCCCAGGGAGGCGGTGCCTGACACGTCCCATAATAATGGACCTGCAATCCTGACACAATCACATAACTGCTGTGCACATGCAGGACATGAAACATGTATGTGGCACACACATGATAATAACCCCAGCAACACAAATGTGCATGTACACCCAGGAAGGAATGGAATTGCATGCTTGGTGACAGGAATGTGCATGGCCTACCGGCCCATTCACTCCTTATTCGTTACTTCTAACGGGATTGCAGGGAAGGACTAAGAAGACCCCACCCCTAAAACCGAATGTGCTACCGAGATTCTGGTGTCATCCAGTTGGTAGTAACGCACAAAGGTATGAGGAGAAGCTCAACTAGCAGTGGAGCAGATGTCCTGCAGTGAGACTCCCCTAAACAAAGCCTAAGAGGCGGCTAAGCCCCTCGTGATATGAGGTCTGATGTCCCCTGGGGGCTGCACTCCCTTAGATTCATATGCCAAAGCTATAGCATTCACAAGCCAATGTGAGAGGCGTTGCTTAGATATGGGATTCCCTCTATGAGGGGGTGAAAAGCAGACAGCTCTAAAGTGAACGCAGGGAAGCATTTCGGCATGAAGGCCGGATTAGGCTTAAGGGAAACCTTATCTCCACTAAGAGAGAATTTAGTGCACGAAGGATGAACCGAGAGTGCATGTAGCTCACTGACACGTTTGGCTGATGCCAAGGCCAAGAGCAAAGCTGTTTTAAAGGACAGCAGCTTTAGGGAAATACTTCCCAGAGGCTCAAAAGGATATTGAGACAGCGCCTCCAGTACCACGGAGAGGTCCCAGTCAGGAACAGTTCTCCTGATGACTGGCAAAGAGCGACGGGCACCCTTCATAAATCTGCGTATTGGAGGATGCTGCCTGACTGTTGAGCCCTCAAAGCCCACATGTCAGGCCGAAATCACAGCCAGGTAGACCTTAATTGTGGAAAAAGACCTCCCTTTTTCCATGAGGTCTTGAAGGAAACACAAAATACCAGGAACTGAACACTGATAAGATGTGAGACCATGCCCATCACACCACCCTTTGAACACTTGCCACTTACAGCCATATAAGGACTGTGTAGAAACGGCCCTGGCATTCTGTATAGTAGCAATCACACGCGGCGAAAGCCCCAGTGCGCTCAGGTTCGTCCTCTCACGGGCCAGGCCCAGAGAGCCACCCTGTCCGGGTGTGGGTGATAAATCTCCCCATTCGCTTGGGACAATAGGTCCGTGCGGGGGTGCAGGCGCCACGGCTGGCCATATAACAGAGGGATTATCTCTGCCAGCCACGGTGCTTTGCCAGCCTCCTGGGTGCTATCAGAATGAGAGACAGGCCCTGCTCTCTCACCCTGGCCAGTGTGGGAATTATCAGGCACAGGGGAGGAAAAGCATACAGCAGCACTCTGGGCTATGGGTGGGCCAGTGCATCTACCCCGAGGGGCACGTCCATGTCCTTTAGCGAGAAGAACATAGGACAATGGTAGTTTTCTCGCGAGGTGAATAGAACTACGGTTGCCTGTCCGAATCTCATCCATAACATATCTACTATCTGCGGGTGAAGGCGCCAATCTCCGTAGATTGGGTTTCCCCTCGATAGAAGATCCGCGCCTCTGTTCAGAATGCCCGGAACATGAGTCGCGCCTAACGACAGAAAAACCCATCTGCTCCACACCAAAAGCTTGTAATCTAGAGCGTGAAGTTTCGACCGGACGCCGCCCTGACGGTTGATATAAGCCACTGCTGTGGTATTGTCGCAGCATACGAGAACATGATGGCCCTGCAGGCGAGGCAGAAAATGATTCAGAGCTATCCATATGGTCATAAGCTCCAAATAATTTATGTGCGCTGAACGTAGTCTGCTCGGCCACAGACCGTTCACCGTTCTGCCCTCCTGGGTGGCACCCCAGCCTGTTAAGGACGTATCTGTCATCACAACTTTCTGCATCATAACTGTCCCCAGAGGGGTTCCTTGTGCGTAAAAGTCTGCGCCCTTCCAGTGGCGCAAGGCTGCCGAGCAGGCGTCACTGTTACAGAGCGGCAAATATCGCGTATCGGGCTAAAATGTAGTGACAAAACCCATTTCATGAACGCTCTCATTCTCAGGAGTCCCAGCGGCACAACCTGAATGGTTGAAGCCATAAGACCCTCCAGCCTGAGGCATGTGCGATATTGTACTTTCGCCCCCTCTCTGAACTGTGACAGACAGTTCATTAGAGAGAACACACTCTTGAGAGAGACGCGCTCGCATGGAGACTAGTTCAACTCCAAGCCCAGGAAAATGACATTCTGACTGGGTATAAAATTGCTCTTGTTCACATTCACCCTGAACCCGAGAGATGTGATGTGTGCGAGCACAAGGCAGGTGTCCTGCAACACTTTCTCCTTCGATTCGGTTATTGAGCTAATCGTCTATGTATGTCAGAATCCTCAGACCTGACATTCTCATGGGTGCTAAGCCCGCCTCTGCACACAGACAAAAACACAGAGGACTTAGGGCGAGTCCAAACGGCAGAACTGTGAATTCGTAACATGTGCCCTGGTAGGCGAAACGAAGAAACTTCCTGTGTGGCGGATAAATGCTTATATGGAAGAAAGCATCTTTCATATCGATCGATGTGAACCAATCGTTCTGTTTTATGGTGCGGGCGAGCGAGCCATGAGTTAACTTTCTGAAATTGTATTTCCTCAAATGTTTGTTCAACACATGGAGGTCCAAGATAGGGCGGAGAGAGCCGTCCTTCTTTGGGATCAGGAAATAACGAGAATAAAATCCCTGATTCATCAGATTGGGGGGCACCACCTGAATCGCTCCCTTGTTTAAGAGGGAGGATATTTCCTCTTTCAGAATGTGTGAGGCGCTCTCTTCTGTGTGTGAAGAGAGAATGCCGTTGAAATGCAGGGGTTTCATTGCAAACTGCAGTCTGTAGCCCTGCATTATTGTACACATCACCCACTTGGGAGCCGAAACAGTTTGCCAAGCCCATTCATGACTCGCGAGTGTTCCCACCCGATCCGCAGAGGAGCTGTTTAAGCCCAGCTGGTTAATTTGTGATGTGGTATGTGAGCGGCCGCTCGCTCACATACTTCCAGGAGGATGGATTGAGGCAAGGCCACATGGGCGTTGGCCTGGGGAACGCCAGAGGCCGGGATGGCCTCCTCGTCCTCTGAGACGCCAATAAGGGCCAATAAGGGCGTCATCCTGGTTCGGCGACGAGCGTGAGGTTGCCCGCGAAGATGTCCTCTTCGGGGAATGCCCAAATTCTTCGGGGAATGCTGGTGGGCCCAAATAAGTGAGGTGGCGCCCCAGGAGTCCCCCGGTAGCGCGTCGTCTTCACTGTGTCCCCCATCCGAGTCAGAAAGGCCGAGCTCGGCACATTGGGTCGCTGCAACTTTAAGACGGCGTCGTAAAAGCTTCTTGGGCATCATAAGGCACTGACTGCAATTCTCCGGGTTCTCCAAGGCTTCTTGAGCGTGTTTAAGGCCCAAGCAGACCACGTAGAACCAGTGAAGGTCCGATGAGAGCACCACACGCGGCCGGACAGGCTGTTCCCCGGAGAAGCGGCAGATTTAGACAGCGACATTCCGGAGAAGAACTCGGAAAAATCCGTGGCGGGCAGCCATGGAAGGAGGAGTAGGTGAGAACGGTGAGAGCGCGGGCGGCTCAACACACAGCAACACACAGCTGATAGGCTGAAAAAACGTCTGTCACGTCTGGCGGAGGCTGATCAGGCGATATATCCTCCTGAAGACACGCAAGTGAGCAGCGTAGATACAACCGAACTGTGTAAGTGCAGAGATCGCGAGAAGCGAATGTCAACTGGAGAATAGCAGCGCTTGCAGGAGTTATATGCCCCTAGGTAAGGGGGCGGGGCCTTACCGGGCATTGGCTGCGTGCTTCTGTCTGTTTAGCCAGACTTGGTGCAAATTGGATGCTTCTGCAGAGGTCAGGTACGGATACCCTTCCCATAGGTGGATCTCAAACACGAGATGATGAAAGAGAACGTCATTTTTTCCTCTCCCGATAAGTCATTCAAAAAATCATGGCGACGGACGTTGGTAGGTTTACGTATATCCCAGCCACTGCACTGGCCATTATAACTAATCGAAGGAGACGTATGTGTGTTATCCAAGCATTAATGGTAAGGAAAGATCCTTATACTTGGAGCGGCTGGTGTTTCTGGGTGTTTCTCCCTCAAATCTGCTTCGAGGTCTTGATTGTGGCATTTCTTTGAGGTTTAGAATTCAGTATTCCGGTAATTCTTTTGTCTTTTATGAATTTAATACAGCATTCTGTCTCGTATTCTGTCCAAACATACCGCATCATCTACTTCAGGTGACCTGTAAATGCGAAAAAATCTGTTTGCATCGCAATTTTGCAAAATATTTTTTTTTCGAATTGCCTGAAAAACCACCTCATGCGAGCGTGAAAATATTTTTGCGAAATTGACATGTTTCCATTGGGCGTATTTTCAATGCGCAATTTATTTAAATTTGCGCAATTTGAAGGGTAATGGAAACGCGACTACTGTCACCTCCTGATTCTTGACTGCTTATTTCTACATTTCTGCAACTAAACAAGTGACATCGCCATCTACAGGGCATTTAAGGTTCTATATCTTGTGTGTTTTGCCTTCACTCACCCAAACTTGTCAACATGGTGTAAAGACTCAGGGGCGGATCTAATCCGTGGGGGGATTTGCATATCATAATTAATAATTGGTAATTAATAATTATTCATACATGTTTGGATTAGATCAGTCTTACATGTTAATAAATCTCCTGATAAGGGATAATATGTCATTTTACCTGCATGCTTGCATGTGTATCCTTGCAATTAACCACAAGTTGATTGTAATTAATTACACGGACCACGTCCTACAAAACAGGCAAAATTAATTAGCTCAATTGTCAGAATAATATTTGTGGGGATCCACAATATCATCCTACTTTATAGGATTTCAGGAAAAGCAATTCTGTGGCCACAAGAATTGGGTTTCCTGCCCTATAAACACATACTCTTTAAAGTATCTTTAATTTGTAAGCTATAAGACCTTTTGACACTTAAGGGACTTGAAAATGAGCAAAAGGCAGTACATCAATCAAATGAATATAATGAATTTAATAAGGCAGAACTACTTGTGTATTTACTACGTTACTGGAATACATGCATTTACAAACATTAACAGACAACGACGACAACGCGGGGCGTTTGGACAATGGATACACGTGTGAGAGAGAGAGAGAGGGGGAGAGGGAGTGAGAGAGAGAGAGAGAGAGAGAGAGAGAGAGAGCATTGGCAACATTCACCCTGACAGTCACCTGTCTGTAACAACACGAAAACATCATCTTAATGCTTCTTAGAAGCTCTATAAAGAGATATACTTGCACAAATTTCTGGGTCTCTCTGTGTCGCGGCATTCCTGCGCGAGCGGAGTCCTTTAGGAAGCGTCACGTGGTGCTGCTTGGCGCGCGTGTTGAACGGAGGTTCAAAGTCTTTGGGGTAACATTACCAAAGGAAAATAGTTTGGCTAAGTTCGTTTCACATCGTGGAAGTGAACAGAGTCGACTACGTAAAACAAAATTTTGACTAACAAAGAAAATAAATAAAGATCTCTACGGGGAAATCACGCGGAGTTAACGTTACATCTTTTTACATCCTTGCGTGCATGCGCGGGGGGGGTGGGGGGTGGTAGAGGCGGGGGGGGGGGTGTTAGATGCGGGGGGGGGGCGGGGGGGTGTTGGGGTTAGATGCTGGGGTTGTCCATTCTTTGAAGAAACTATGAAAGATGCTTTTACTGTTAATATGTTGTTGTTACCGACATATCGTGTATACAGTCACGTCGATCTTCAAAGTACCAGGTTTTAGAGACCAAATATTGTCACACATCTGATTCTGGTTAAGTATAGTGTGAACAGTCTGGAATAGTAAGTATTAGAGTTTACATGAAATAAAAAACCCCTAAAAGGACACATCATGAGATTGGAACATTAGATACATGGTAATACATTTCTCACATGGTAATATATATATATATATATATATATATATATATATATATATAGAATATATATGTTTGAAAAGGTTTCATTTCTCCTTCTCAGCAAGAATTAAATCCATGCACATGCTTTTGGGTCGTAAACCCGTAACAGGACACTGACTTCGGCCAGTGTTAGCAGAGCAAAGTTTCACAGACTTTGTTAGGATAGTGAGTTTGCTGGATTATTCAGTAAAAATGCATAATACAGGCATTTGTCGTTCGCTTAGAACTACAATACACTCACACGTATCTTCATAGGCCCTGGGCACTCGGACCCATATAACACATATGAAATATATCTCATTAAAATGTCTTTAATGGGGAAATTCTTTAAAAGTTATTATGTGTGTGTGTGTGGACGGAGAGGTCCTGCATTCAGGCCACCTGGGTTTGCCTGCAGTGGGGGAAGTTGGTGAGTTGTTCGGGGACACATCACAGAGTCGTAAATGTTTCAGAAACAGTCTCATCTAGGCATTCTCGTGCCAATGTCCATAATTTACATTCATTCTAAAAGACCTTGGGTTTTAGGAAGAATGTGCTTCATTTGTTTCAGAGGGACTGAGTGAATGATTCACCCAAATACCCTACAATGGCTACTTTGAATGTGAGTGCATTAGTAGGTAGTTGCTGAAACGCATGTGTTTCATATATGAAATGAGGACATGCAGCTGATGATGAGGCTGAAACTTGCATGTCCAGTGCAAGTAGGCTTTGACGATTTAATTTTACTTAACTTTATTTCATCTATCTGTTATTTAGAAGGATAATGGCACTTAAGCTCAACTGAGACGTTTAAGAGGCTGTTGTGTCGACCTTGATTTATTGCCATTTAGAGGTGTTACATTTAATTTCGATTTTAGAAAATAAACTTGATTGCTCTCAGAAATTCAACTGTTTCTTGTTTTTCACTTGTTTTTTACAAGTAAAATACTAAAGTACTGTTAAAATCAGATTCTCTAAGACTTTTACTCAAGTCATACTGTAATTGTCATTTTCTCATTTCATGAGTTCACGCATACATGAAATCAGATGTAGTAATTTATGCGTTTTTGGCGTGTTGTCCGGGAGAGGGCTCCAAGCTCGAAATTTGGCCCGAACCCAGAGTACTCCCCCCTTTACTGGGATAGAAACCAGCTGAGAGTGAGGTGATGGGATGGTGGAGGGATGCTGTGAAACTGTCATGGGACAGAGGTGAGGGAAAGCTATTTTTATACCGGCTTCCTCTTGTGCTGATTGGTTGATTACCTGAATGTGCTCCTCCCGAACTTTGTTACATAAAACTTCATTTAAGGTATCTGTACTTTTACTCAAGTATGGTTTTCAGGTTCTCTTTACACCTCTGGTTATGAACACCAGGTGTTTGTACTATAAGTACATGACACTGTCCAGAATCAGGCGCTGCTGATCAGCTCCTGCCATATCACAGCGAGAATCATTAGAGGAGAGAGAGGAAGAGGACCAGTGGGGGGATGGTGATAGAGCAAGAGATTGAAGAGGGAGGGCTGAAGATTGTATGTGTGAGAGAGAGAGCCAGGAAGGGGGGAGGTAAGGAAGGACCGAGACACACTGAGCTAGTGTAGAAGGAATCGCCACAGAGATGCCGAGGGTCTTTCCATGAAAGCGGAAACGCTCTCACACACGCACGGGCGGTGAAAGGTAAGAGATACAGAGGCGTTCTCCCTTTTGCTTGCTGGCTGTATAATCCGTTCTGTAGACAGAGTGAAAAGCAGGGTGGAAGGATCCTGCACTTAAAAGGATCTCAGCATCCAATGATGCATTTTTCACTGACCACATTCCATTACGGACAGTTTTGGAGAGACTCTGGGATGCACGTCCGCTGGAATGAGGTAGAGGGATGCGGGGAGTCCCTTCATTTTTCTCAGATTCCCTTTAGGTTTGTCACAGTAAATGCATCCAGAAAGCATTGGGTGAATTGAAAACTGCTGATGTAAATGTTGTATTTTGTGTGTTTTCTATTTGTTCCTCCTGAGCTTCTGCTTTTATACTGTCTTGAGCCATCTTAAAGGTATTCCCTTGCACCTGTGATCTGTTGTCATGACTGTGTGTGTGTGGATCAGGTTTTACCAATATCGTGGGTATTAACCAGAAAAATGTTTCAATAAACATACTAAATAATATCGTAGTGACAATATAAAAATGCAAAAAAGGTTTATATGAGGTGTAGTGGATAGAAAATATAATCTGCTCTCTATAAGACCAATAGAAGTTAATGAAGTTAGAAGTTAAAGTTATGTGTGTGCACAGGCATGCATGATCATGTGCAACCTGTCAACTACTGAATCTGCTTGTAACACATTTGCAGGTGCATACAGTATTGTGACATGTTTTGATTTGATGGACAGGCTGTTTTCTGATCATTTGAATGAATTTGGCTCCATAGGGCTTAGGGCTCAGTGACTCCTGCTGATGTCACTTGTGATAATCTTCTCCAAAGAGATTTAATTTGATGTCTTTGCTGCCCATGCTTGTTTCCATACAAGCGTTTATGTGCACAATGCACACACATACACCAAGAGAGAGACAGAGCTGAACACAAATGGTGGCCTTTAGCAGTACGTGATAGTGAAAGGGACAGATGGTGGAAGAAGAGTGGCTGATTGACCTTGTCCCCCAGCAAGGCACTTTCATGAATCATTCTGTAAGGGCGAGAACTGCGCAAAAGACCCCCTGTTCTTCTGGAGAAAGAGAGGATGATAAAAGGTCAGACTGGACAGGCCCAAAATCTTCAGACTGCAAAAAAAAAGGGGGTTTCACTGGGGAGAATAATGTGCAGTTTGGCATTCATAACAATTAGGTTTTGTGTTTGGTGATGTTGGGGTGGCATTTTGCATATGACACTTTCACCAATGGTATTTTCAAATGGTAAGCTGGGCTGCAAAGTACTAGTGAGATGACCCTGATCTGACCATATGTCTGGTAAGAATCCCCATAATGCAGCTGCAGCATGTGAAGAAGATTGAGAGAGACACAGAGCAGTGTAATCTTTCCATCACGCACGTCATAATCAGAGCGAATGGGAAAGAGAAAGTCTTTTGAGAGAATCAGCACGGATTAGAGGGCTTTAAAAAAAAAAAGTCTGTATCAGATATAAAAGTCTGGTTTCAGCTGGTCTGGAACAAGCTGGACCAAAATTTTAAATCATGAAACCCCTCAATATTTCATCAACTGTTGATGAAACGAGGTTCAGCTACTTGTGTGAAATATTAAAAATTCAGAATGTCTCTCAGCTCTAATCTTTCATCAGCACAAGGTTGTGATTTCTGAAACCATAAGCCTCTGTTTGTAATTTAAGCCATTTAATGCAATCACTGTATGAATTTAAGACTTCCTGCTCTGATTTAAGAACTTTTTAAGGGCTTAATTTGTGTAAGGACAGTGTATAATTTGTAATTTTACTGTAAAATACTGTTAAAGTAATGGTATTTGCAAGTAAAATCTATTAATTATCATATAATTTATGGTGAAAACCAGTAGGCCTACATTCCAGGAATTTATATTTTATTTAAATAAATTAAAAAATCAGATTTTTGTTATCAGTAATGTACATTATGGTCTTTTGTGTTACATTTCCTGTTATTTAGTTAATGTTGATTGCATTATTTTAGTGTCACGTTTTCTATTGTACCACCTGTATTATAATGGTGGTTATCAGTACATTTTAAGGTACAAAGCAGATTTAGTTATTTTCAGTACTATTGATATATTGACATTATTTAACTTATATATATGGTTTAATATATATTTAAATACATGGTTTTAAGTTGTACAATATACAGGCAACAATATGCCTGTCACAATTACATTAGTTTGGACTCGTTATTTTTCGTCATCGTCTGCCTTCGTCCTTCATTTGTTGTCACAGACACTAATTATGTTCAGCTGTGCACTCATTAATCACCGTCATTATCACCTGTATATGTTCAGTACTTTTTCAGTTCATTGTCGTCAGTGTTATGGTTGTGTTTGCATGTTTGCTTATGTTTGGATTTACCTGTGGATACTATTAAAGCCTGTCTTGGATCTTCATGTTCTTCGTCGTGTGCTTAAACAACCAGCCCCGTGACAGAGTACCGGACCAAACAAAATAAATAGTGACGTGATTGAAAGTTTTCTTTTTTTTGTGTTGAGTGTTTTTTTTCCATTGTCACCTCTTCTTGCACCATGGATTTTCCAGCAGTGAAACTTTTGTGCCTTGAGCAGGAAGAACGCTCCCTTGAGAATGCTCCCTTGCTCCCTTTTCGGATCTCGCCCATCAAACCACGTTCCTGGATGACTGCATGTTCCTGAGTGTCGGTCTCAATGCCGCCACGCATGCAAAGTTGTCCGGGGAGGTATTTTGAGGAAGCTTCGCAACATATGTGGAGTAGGTGCTGGCGTCCTGCGGATCAGCGTTCACTGTCGAGGATGCTGCCAGCCCCACTCCCCATCCAAAACCATCCAGACGATAAGGATCGAAGGCCTGAGCCCACTGCAGATAGTGTAAAGGTGACCAACGCGACGTACGTGCCCGGACCCATCGCAGAGGGAGTGTTGGTGGACTTTCGAGCCCTGCCCACCCCGCCCGTTATTGAGAGTGAGTTTCTGTTGACTTAAAAGGACACTTGTTTTGTGTTTGGAGAGGAGGATTCCCTGCCCCCTTTGATCCCGCCAGAATCTTCATCTTCAGACCTGCTAATCCCTCCCAGCCCCACTCTTCCACCACCTCTCCAGACTATTTTGAACGCTCTATTTTTTTGTTTTGTTTTTTGCATTGGTTTCCAGTCTCTTCCCCAGTCTTCAGTCATCTGTGCCACCCAGTTATCACCGTCTCCCTTCAGTCCCTTGGTACCACTTCTGCCTCCTCTCAGTAGTGTGGCACCACTTCGGACCTGTCGGGAGCCATCTCTTCCTGGGCATGAGGAGCCCGAGGCTCCACCTCTAGCCTCGGTGCGCAACACTATGTCTCGACCTGTCACCCTGGCTCCTGCACCTGCGCTCCTTCCGTCCTCAACCTCAGCATAGATCATCGGCCATTCGGCCTTCCCCTTTCCCTCTGAATATTGGCTCCACCTGGGTCAGACATCGCTTTGCTCCACCCTACCTTAGGCTCCGCCTCCATCCTCGGTCACTCCAACTAGCCCTCAGACCTCTGGATCCCCTCCTCTATCATTTCCGCTTCCGGCGCTGCACTGTGGCGACGGGTGCCTACAGCACGTCTCAACTGTTTGTTTGTTTTATGGTTTATGTGTAAGCGTTTTTCATCACATACGCCCCAAACTACACATTGGGAAAGTGTGGTTGCTAAGTAAGAAGCAAGCCAATAAAGTCAAGGTGCGTTTTGTTACGCAGTTTTTGTCTATCATCCTGGCGATCCACCTGTTGCTGTCAACAGCCCTATCACTGAGTCAGGGAGGCTATGCATCGGCCGCCGCCACAACATATGGGATTTTACGTTATACCCGGGATCAACTCTGGCAACTAAGGGGTCTGCACAGTGGAAACTTCCCAGTCAATCTGTCTGAGGAGAGTCACGGACATCCACAGCACCGAGGAAAAGACGCCGGCGCGGGGGCGTACGGAGTAGAGTTTTACATTTAATGTAATTTTACTGTAAAATACCGTTAAATTTACAGTTTTTGAAAGTGAAAAAGAAAACTCATTGTATAATTTACAGTGAAAAACCGTAAATTGACATTCCCACAATTCCCTGCGTGACACTTCACATTTGAAGTATTTTTGTTGAAATAACTGTTTCTTCATAGTTTTCTTAGTTTTTTTTCTAATCAGTTATGTACATTAGGGTTTTATGTTACATTTAATGTTGTTAAATTAATGTTTATTGCATTTTTAAAATTTCATGTGTGTTACCATGATGGTGTTTAATGTTTGTGCGAATGACACTGTGCAGCTTCTATATAGTAGTATTAACTTTCTTGTGGTAGAGGTGCTTGTGAAGAGCTTTGATTTATCATGTGATTCTCATCACTACTGTGATGATTGTTGGTTGTCAGTGTGTTACAATGTTACAAAACAGAAATTAATACTTCAATAGGTCCGTAAATTAACATTATATCAGATAATAAAATACGGTTTATTACTGTAAGTTTTAAGTTAAGTCTGTAAAACCAATAACGTTGCTACCATATTTTTGATGGTAAAGTTCTGGCAACCACAGCTGCTGTTTTTTTACCGTAAAAATTACGGTTTTATTTTTTACAGTGTATGGAACGCTGTTAGGTACCTCTCAGAGTATCGGGAAAGTTGTCTGTTGTGCTTCACGGAAACATGGCTTAAAGACATGAGTGTGTGTTTATATTAATGAGGGATGGTGTGAAAATTTGCCCATTGCTCGGAGGACATTGAGCTATTGTCACTGTCGGTAAGACCGTACTATCTACCCAGGGAATTTGGTCAGTTGTTTGTCACTGTGGTATATATTCATCCCTGCGCTAATACTAAGATCGCGGCAAATAGGATATACGACACAATGGCTAAATTAGAAAACATGGCACCTGATGCGCCGAAGTTTGTTCTCGGAGACTTTAATAGATGCTCAATCAAAAGTGTATTGCCCAATTACTATCAATACGTCAAGTGCCCGACAAGGAGGGAAAAGAAACTCGATCTATGCTTTGGGAACATTAAAGATGCTTACAAGTGCTACGCAAAACCACCCCTTGGAGACTCAGATCACAACGCAATCCAGCTCGTCCCGCAGTATAAACAAAAGCTCAAGACCAGCAAACCCGAGACGAAGACAGTCAAACAGTGGACTGATGAGTCTGTTGAACGCCTTAGAGGCTGTTTTCACTGTACTGTGTGGGACATTTTCGTGAATACTAGTAAGAACTTGGAAGAGTTGACTTCAGTGGTAACTGACTATATTCGGTTTTGTGTGGACTATATAATCCCAGAAAAACTTTTAGAGTTTTTCCAAATGACAAACCTTGGGTAAATTAAGAATTAAAAGTTGCATTGCTCAGGAAAAGGAGAGCTTTTGAACAGGGAGACAGGCTTAAAATGAAAGCAACTCAGAAGAAGATTAAACAGATAACAAATGACTGTAAACAGAAATATAAACGGCAGTTTGAGGCGAAAATGAGGGGGAATAACCTGAAATATGCATGGCAAGGGATGTATACAATGATAGGGAAGGAAGAGAAGAAAAGGCACATAGATACAAATGGAGATGATCAAGCATTTGCAAATGAACTGAATGGTTTTTATGCACGGTTCGAAACATCAGACTTTCTCTTGGAGCGTGATACCATTAGACAGCAGCTACAGTATGGTACTCCTCCAACTATTACAACAGATGAGGTGCGTAGAGTTTTTAATGAAATTGATTCCAAAAAAGCACCAGGCCCTGATCAAATAAGTGGAAGGGTTCTGCAGAAGTGTAGTGAACAACTTAGCCTCATTTTCTGCCAGCTTTTTTAAAAGTCATTAGATACACACTACATTCCTAAAGCCTGGAAGTCCTCGCTCATAGTATCAGTACCTAAGGTAGCAAGACCAGATGATTTAAATGATTATTGTCCAGTCGCCCTAACATCAATCGTGATAAAGAGCCTAGAAAGAATTGTTTTGAGACATATTCTAAATGATGTGCAATGTAATATCGACCCTTTACAGTTTGCCTATAGAAACAAGCGTAGCACAGATTCTGTATATGCTCCATAATATCTATTGCCATCTGGATAAGCCCAAACGATATGCCCGGGTTCTCTTTATAGATTTTTCCTCCGCCTTTAACACCATCAGGCCTCACATTATGATGGAGAGGCTGGGGCAGTTAGGGGTAAATCCTAACATAATCAGGTGGGTTGAGTCCTTTCTGACAGAGAGAGCACAGTGTGTTAGGGTAAATGAAGTTCCCTTTCAGTTGATAACGTCGGACTTAGTCGACGTCGACTGAATTGGGATCACGCCAGGGAGCCTATCATCTTCGAGTACTATTGAACGAGCCAATGTAATTGGCGTGCGTGATTCGCATCACTCACTCCGCCCCCGCGGCGCGGGTGTAAATACGGAAGTGGATGCACGCACTAGTTGCCTTTTGCTTCAGAGCCGATCGTTTGATGTCTCTGAGAGTGCTGTTGTTTACAACGAGCGAGTGTGTCGGTGTTCTTCAGGAAGACTCTCCCAGTGCTGGTGTTCTACAGCGCGAGTGCAGCGGTGATCGCGAGCTTTGAGCTCTCAACTGCTGTTTTAACAGCAACAAATTTCTAAGTGTTTGTGTGTGTTGACGGCTGGTTAGAGGGCGGAAAAGTGAGTGCTTCACTGTTTCAGTTTCTGTTCAGTGTTGCCGCGGTCATTCCCCTGTGTGCTCCGGCACTGGTGATGGTCCTATTTTCTGAAAGAGCAACACGGGTGTGTTTGCGTCTTTTTCAAGACGTCATTCCACCTGTGCGTTTCTGGATGCGATCGTTCCCTTTTCCTCTCTGACGGTCACAATTGTTGCAGCAGGTGTTTGGGCTATATGTTTATATGTATATAAATATGTGTGCATATGGGCTTATATGTTCGGCATGCTGAGGCAGCTTTTGTGGACGGTTCATGTTCTCATTGCGGGAATATGACTGTCGCGGTGTTGAGATCGAGACTCGCCTTCGTCCGCGAAGTGCGAGTCCCCATTACCATGCCCCACCGCCGGTGCTGTGTGGGATGGGTGATCGGAGGATAGTGATGGATGTCTCGCCCGGTAACCATTCCCTGTGGGCTCCTCACTCCTCCATCACACCGCAGCCGATGGAATTCCTGTTGAGCAGACCTGTTGGACTGATCAGCTGTTTCAATGGGGGTTCCCCCTGAGGATAAGATGTCGATAGCAGCATCGGAGGGTGAGCTGGCCTCTGGAAATGATGACTTGGCTGTGTTATCTCCCCCTGGGAGTGTAATGTTGCCAAGCCAGATCCAGATCCAGAAATGTCAAGCTATGCTGAAACGGGCCGCCGAGGCTGCCGGGCTCGAGTGGAACCTCCACCGTGTCCCGTTCAGTCTCGGTTGGAATCTGGAGTTTGGTATCTCGGGGCGGGCCGCGCTGGTTCTCAGATCGCCGCGCCAGTGCCTTTCTTTCCCGAAATGTATGGAGAGCTTTTTAGGTGGTGAACGGCATCTTTCTCTGCCAGAAACTGCCTGAATAGCTTTTCCCCCTCACTACCCTTGATAGAGGAACGGTGAAGGGTTGCGAGGTGTCCCTCCATTGGAGTGGTCTGTCGACACAGGTGCACCTGTGTCCGATGGCCGCTGCCTTTTGGGGGGATCCTCGTCTCCCCCCTAAGGCCTGTGAGTTTTCGTCTGTTCCGACGGGCGGAGCCAACAAAGCCTGTGGGCAAGCCGCTTCCTCTTGCATGCCATGCACGAGGGTAATCCAGACTGTGCGCTCATAGGTGAGCACTGCACTGCATCCGACCTCGCCCTCCGGGGCACGAGCGTCGTAGCGTGTGTCGGCCTGGCGATGTCCACCTTAGTGGTCCCGGAGCGCCATCGTTGGCTCAGCCTGGTTGGTATGGCGGATGCGGACAAGGTTCGGTTCCTGGTCTCCCCAAGTTCCCAGGTTGGGCTGGTCGGCGACGCGGCGGGGAACTGCAGCCTACAGTTCTCTGCCGCTCAAGCGCAGATGGAGGTCATCCGGCACATCCTGCCCTGGCGGCCAGCTGCTGCCTCCACCCGCCGCCAGTGGCAGCTCCTCCGCCTGCTCGTCGCCGAGGGCGTTCTCCGGCCGCCGCTCCAGCTGGGCCTCCGCAGCAGCCTCCACCACAGGCCTCAGCATGGAGCCGGCCGCAGTAGAGACACCCAACCCGCTCCAGGCGCTGCCAAACCAGGTGGCAAGCGACGGCAAAAGCTTTCCGGAGCGGGCCGCCCAGGGATGGATGAGGTGCTCTTGGACCTGGCGATCACTCCCTCCCCCCGGGTGAGGGCCGGGTGGAGTCTTTGTTTGTGTGTGTGTCTGTTCCGCCGCTGGCTCCCCAAAAAAAAAAAAAAAAAAAGCGGAGCAAGCGGTACCCACACTCCAAAGAGAGAGCAATTTCATCTGTTCCTGGGTCCCAAGAGGCCAGTCTGGCGGGTGTGACCCTGTATAGCCTTACACCTCTCAGCTCCCCCTTGGTCGCCAGCAGGCAGCTTGGTGCGTTCGAGGACCCGGTCATCCGCCTTCTCACGCGCCCCCTGCCGCTAGTGGAGACAGGTAAGTGTTTCACAGCACACTAACACCACTCTCTCTACTTTGCTGCCCCACCTCAGTCTCGGCTACCCCGCTCAAGTCAGTGATAATCATCACATTAGGTGTTGAGCAGACGTGCTCCTGAAAATCCAGTGATATTCATCACACCGAGTGTTGAGCAGTGCTCCTGACTTGTGCGGGCATATCTTATCCTGCTGGCGAGGGATTTGATATAGCCGCTCCTCCAGCCGGTATGAAGACCAGTTGTAAAACTTGCTCTTCGTGCTACTAGGTGGTGGGTCGTGACCATCTTGGCCCAAGATTGGTCTGCAGCTCGGACCTGAAAGAAATGTGCTTCAGATCTCTACCTTCCGCACCGCAGGCCATCCTGTGTGTTGCGTGTAAGGGTGATGTATCAGTACAGTGTCCTTCCCTTCGAGTGCTCCAGAGCCCGTTGGGACTTCAGGTCAACTGGACGCTTTGTTCCACTCTTCCCGCTCTACTCAATCGTGCCGCCATCGAGCCTCACGACAGTTATAGCCAGGGCAAGTGGAGACTCCATCTCCTGGGTCCAGCTGGGTCATGACCATTCCGGGGCCGCTTAGTTGCCTTTCCGGTTTCGTCTTCCGGCCAGTGTTTGAGTAAACCGAGCGGACTACCCTTGGGCAAACACTGGCTCTCAGCTGGCCCAGGGGCCCGCAGAAATGCGTTAAATCCCCAGTGAGCCTTCGAGAAGCGACTGCGACTCAGGAATCGCCTTGCGCCTGCTCAAGTCAGTGAATTCGTCACACTTCATGTTGAGCAGAAATGCTCCTGAAACTCAGTGGAGTTCTTCGCACTCAGGTGTTGAGCAGAGATGCTCCTGTAGCTCAGTGAGTTTATCACACTCAGGTGTTGAGCAGAAATGCTCCTGAAACTCAGTGAACTTATCACACTCAAGTGCTGAGCAGAAAATGCTCCTGAAGCTCAGTGATCTTCACATGTCGTGTTGAGCAAAGCTCCTGTCTTTTTGCGCCCGTCGCTTGCACCCACGTGCCAAGTTAGGAGAGGACAGGTCTTCATAGTTGCCCCTTATTGGCCCAACTAGGACGGGTTCCCATCGACAGCCTTCCTGACTTCCCCTGAAAACTCTATTCAGGGACGGGGCACGATGGCACCCGCGTTCTTCCCCCGGAGATTCCGGGCGGTCTGACTCTGAACGCGGAGGTTCAGGTGGCTATCACAGGACATGTGATAGTTACCATCACTTCTGCGAGCACCCCCTAGAAGTGGGTAGCGTGCTTACGCCTTTAGAAGTGGAACCTAGTCGTTGAGTGCGTCTTCTCTCCAGAGGAGATCCTGAAAGCTTTCGATCACTTCAGTGCTCTCTTTTCCTGCAAGATGGGTTGGAGTAGGCTGTTTTCCTTCACCCTCAAAATGATGTTGCCTCGGTGTTAAACGACGCTCATCGTGTGGCAGAAGCGTGCAGAAGCACGTCCTGATCGTCAAGTTCCTGAGGAGCAAGGTCTTAAGTCCTTTGCGTCCCTCTTTATCCTCTTAGGCCTTGTCCCTGGTGCAACTGCAATGCAGAGACTGCCCCTGAGCCACTGCAGGCAGTGAGTTAAAAATTGTTATATCAGTTCTCCTGCTCGCGTGGTCTCTACTAGAGGGTAGGGACTTGCTCGCTTTCGGTCAACGTACTGTGCCTGGAGTCTGGGCCGGCTAACTCTAACAAGCTGAGACCCCGGCTCGGATTGTGCCCAAGGTTCCTACCTCTCCCGTAATAGGAGCAGGTGGTGAGCCTGCAAGCGCTGCCCTGGAGGAGGCAGATCCAGCCCTGGCTTCTCTGTCCGTTCATTTGGACGCGTACAGAACACAAGCCATAGACCTCAGACCAGCTCTATAAATATCTGTTGGAA
Organism: Gila orcuttii; assembly: GCA_026230005.1. NCBI lineage: Eukaryota > Metazoa > Chordata > Actinopteri > Cypriniformes > Leuciscidae > Gila > Gila orcuttii. Next base: position 21,204,266 of record JAPDVR010000017.1, read on the forward strand.
TTCAGCAGAGAGGGAAGGCTGTTTCCATGCAAAGTTGCACTTAGTGCTTGCCTTCATTTCGGTAAAAATCCGAGATGCAACATGTCCACTTAGGTGTTGAGCTTCTCTTTGATGAGTGTAAAGGGCTCCGCCTGGGCATTAACGATTCTAGATTCTAGAGTTGGGGGCTGGACGACACCTAGTTGAACCGCTGCTTCCCGTGGGCTCCCTTCTCATGAAGTCAGTTTCACCGTGAGCCCGGTTCAAGTGTCGGCTTGCTGCGCCATTCCCCTCCTATGGACTGGATACGTGCGCCTTTCTACTCCAGTTGAGTTCCTTTAAAATGTAACCCTGTTGAGTTCCTCCACACCCCTCCGACGTCGGACGTGCGGAACGTCTGGTGTTAGGCCTACCACTCGTAAGCAGTGTGGAACCTGTGTTAGGCTGGGTCCATATGTTGCGGTCCCTATGGCGACCCCATATGTGTGTTCTTCCACGAGACGGCTCCCTGCGGCGAGGCCGTGTCTTCCCTTGGCAGAGTCTCTCTGCCATCACTGACAGGTGTGTCTCCCCCCGTCTTAGGCTGGAGCCACCCCAGTGACATTCCATATGTTAGACTGCCCGGCTTTCGTCCAGTTCATATGTGTATTCTCCACGTTACCTCCCTCTGGGTTGGATGTGGCTTCCACAGCGTCCCTTCCTTCCAATGTACGGGGAACGCTTTCCCAGTGGTCCTGTAGGAACAGCAGTGACTTCCCTGGCCTAAGCCCTGTCCTTCCCCGCCTTAAATTTGCGGGGGCATCAGGAGGCTTTTGTTTAGGCACTGGAAGGTGGCAGCGTTAGTGGCGCTTTCAAAGGTTGATCCCAATTCAGTCGACGTCGACTACGTCCGACGTTATCGACTGAAAGGGAACGTCCTGGTTGCGTATGCAACCCACCGTTCCCTGAAGGAGGGAACGGAGGACGTAGTCCCCTTGCCACTACCGCTGGACCACCGCTGACTCCGGGTTACGCTCGGCTCCTCAGCGAAAAGCAACTAGTGCGTGCATCCACTTCCGTATTTACACCCGCGCCGCGGGGGCGGAGTGAGTGATGCGAATCACGCACGCCAATTACATTGGCTCGTTCAATAGTACTCGAAGATGATAGGCTCCCTGGCGTGATCCCAATTCAGTCGACGTCGACTACGTCCTCCGTTCCCTCCTTCAGGGAACGGTGGGTTGCATACGCAACCAGGACGTTTTGTCCTCTCCGATTATGACCAATAAAGGATCCCCACAGGGCAGTGTCATCTCACCAGTATTGTTCACTCTTTACACTAATGAGTGTAGAAGTAATACACCTGAGCATTTCACAATAAAATTTGCAGATGACACAGCAGTGGGGTTAATACAAAATAGAGATGAGACCAACTACAAGGCATGGGTGGATCAATTCGCAGACTGGTGTAGGTCCAGCTGTCTTCTTCTAAATATAAAGAAAACAAAGGAAATAATAATAGATTACAGAACTGGGAGTCAGCTCCACCAGTGTTTGGTTATAAATGGAGAGGATGTTGTGATTGTAGCCGAGTACAAGTACTTAGCCACAATAATAGATAATAAGTTGCAATGGAACAGTAATACCGACACCATCTATAAAAAGGGGGTGCAGAGGTTGTACTTTATGTGGAGACTAAGACAATTTAGAGTGGATAGAGATATGATGTTACTATATTTATCACTCATTTGTGGAGAACATGCTACTTTTTTGTTGTGTTGCCTGGTATTTCTCTTTGTCAGTGACCAACAAAAACAGACTGAGCAAGATAGTTAACTTGGCCAGTAAGGTTGTGGGGCAAAAACTAGACAGTATGGCTATTACCTGTGAAAGAAGGGTGTTGAAGAAAGGTCAAGCAATTAATAAAGATATGTCACACAAATCGAGCCAGTAAGTCATTCATTCCAACTAGCATTACATTGATGAATAAGAAGTTACCTGCAGGACAGTACTTTAAATAGCACCATGCACGTTCTTTCTAGATGGACTATCACAGTATGCACAACCACACTTTATTATCCTAGTTACAGTATGTGTAATGGGGTTTGAGTTTTTTGTCCTGACGCTGTGCATGTGTAGGGCTGTGGTAGGGTGGGGGTGGTTGGGGTGAGGGAAATTCTGTTGTATATTCTTTTTTGTATTCTGTCTTGTCAAATTGTCGTATTGTCTTTTGTATAAATGTATTAGACGTACTGTATGGTGCAGAACAATTTTCCGAAAGGATAAATAAATCCCTATCTATCTATCTATCTATCTCGAGAGGTCATCGCTGTGGCTCCGTCGTGGCCACCAAGATCTTCGCCCTCTCTCCACCACCTCGGCTCATCAGCTGCGCGGTGAGCTCCATCCTCCCCGTCATTGCCTCCGGTCATCCCCATGGCGACCCCCATCAGTGTTCCTCCATAGCTTCTCCCTACATCAACGCCACCGTGGGGCACTCCCCTGGCTGTGGTCTAGATGAAGAACCATCATAAACCTCCTCAAGGTCATCCCTTGGCTCACTCCATCACCACCCTGGACTTGGTGGTTCGTCCTCCTCCCGGTCGTCCGTCCACCTCCAGAGCCTCCTCCTGCCTGTCTGTGCCATCCCTTCTCCAGCCCTCTTCACCATCCCTTCGCCAGGCCCCTTAACCATCCCCTCATCCTCTTTGCCTCCTCTTCTCCATGGCGTGAGGTGGCGCCTACCGGGAGGGGGCGTTCTGTCACAATCACATTAGTTTGGACTAATTATGTTCCATCATCGTCTGCCTTCGTCACTCATTTGTTGTCACGGACACTAATTATGTTCAGCTGTGCACTCATCAATCACCATCATTATCATCTGTATATATGTTCTGTTTCAGTTTGATGTCCGGTGTCATCAGTTATGATTCTGTTTGCGTGCCTGTCTATATTTGGATTTGCCTGTGGATACTAATAAAGCCTGTCTTGGATCTTCATTTTCTTTGTTGTGTGTTTATACAACCAGCCCCGTGACATTGCCATCCCATAATACCTGTCACACATTTGAACTTAAAAGGGTTCTCCAATGTGATCATGGGAACATAAAATGATATTGTATGAGAAATGTTTTCATGTAGAATCTGAATTACACAACTCAAGAAATCCTGTTTTCGAGCACTGCATTCGCAGAAATGTTTAGGACTGTTTTATTTGATTTGTAAATGGGCTAAATGATTTAACCATGCTTGCAGTAAAAAAGTAGTGCAGCGTACACTGTTTCCTGTGATGTATCTCTGGATGAAAAGCAGTGATAAAGTATTGATTGTTGTTGCCATGGGGGTTATTTCCCCGGGGACTCGTTTTCAAGTGAAGTGATAATATTTCTACTTACTTCACTCATTTACAGGGATCTGTGTAGACCACCAGAATCTATATCCCCTCTGAAGAGAGATGCTTTTCTTCAATTGACTCATCACAATCCTATCTGGATTAAACTGAGATGACTTAGTGTAATTGAATTCAATGCCATGCCTAATGACAATTGTCACGTCTTTCATTCTCCCCCTTTCCTCTCTTTTTTTCTCCTTGTTTCTGTAACCAGTCTATTTTGTCTCATCTTTTTTTTAAAGCAAAATTTCACCTAATGGTGGTTTGTTATACTTCATAACATAGAAAACCTCACCATGCAAACAGCAATGGCATTTAAAGCCCAAATGAAATGATCTAGTGAGCATAAAATGTTATTTCCCTCTAATTGTCATTATTTTGGATTTGCCTCATTGATTTGATGTGCCACATAATTATTGAGCAGCTATTTACCATGCAATCCACAGAGAGGAACAATTCAAATGTGAACTTGCCAATATTTTTTCTCTCTCTTAAGGTTTTGTGGATAACAAGCTTTTCAGATGAACCTGCATTTTGAATGATCTAAGAGAAGAGGAGAACCCCTTTTCCTGTGTCTCTCTGTCTGTCTCATGAGCAGCCATGCCTGTTCTCTCACCTACCACAGGTACTTCATACAGCAGCTGTGATGCTCTCAAACAATAAACTCACTTGATCATCATATTCAAAAAACACTAGAAATTAATTGTGAAAGATTTTTTTTTTAAATCATGTACACGAGATATCATATCCAGTCATGTCCAAATACCAGTCAAATCTTCTGCCTAATAAAATCCGTTTTATTTTACGTGGAAGCCGAAATGGTAGCATGTTCACATGACCAACTGAATACTTTAATATTATAAAACATAATCTGAGTATTTTTCCAATGGTATTGGTGATTAAAAATATTTGTTTTTATGTGATGTTACAGTACATCCACACTAATAGGTGTTAGTGATCCTGATGTATCGGTCAATGCAACAACTATTATATTATTCAACTTTTTTCTCTCTCTTGCATGCTGCAGGTTTACATGAGATGCTAGCCCTCCTCACCTCCCAGCTGCATCCAGAAGCTAATCATAAGGAGGACCTGGTCTTCCTCAGGGAGGTCTTCAGTGAGAGGAGCCTCAGCTATATTATGAAAGTGCGTAATGCTGGAGAAAATGTCTAATATCTTAATAGTGTTTTTGTGAATGATTATCAATCTGTACTGACCTGTCTTGTAGATTCATGTGCGACTGAGGCAGTTCCAGCTCCAGAGTCCGACCCCAGTGTTCCATAGCGCATCCTGCCTGGCCGAATACGTAAGTGTGTGTCATCTCTACCCTCATACTGCAAACAATCAATTCCTCATTATAACTAATATACATATGTCTTCATAAGATTATATACAATACACCCGTTCAAACAGATACTTGACTTAATAGTCAAAAATATTATTGATTTTACTGCACTTACACTATTGGATGAGAACTGAGCTGGACGATGACACTGTTTTCTGCAGAACTGCTTAAAAGATTAAATGAACTAATTTAATAATTGATTATCTTTACAGTGGAACTGAATCAACACTGAATTCAGCTAAACAATGCCATTATTTTCTTTTAAAGCTGCTGTACAGCCGAAATGAATTCTGTTTGCATCATTGAATCATTTTCCTGTCATTTTCGCTGTAAAGCTGATTTGAAACAATCTGTATTATATAAAACACTATATAAATAAAGGTGACTTGACAAGATATTAATTAAAAAAAATTGGATTTATTTTTAACTGGATAACACAATATGAATAAAACAAAACCAGTCGCTTTATTCAGAACTATTTCTATGGCAGAAATAGTAATAGTATGCTAGTATGCATTTTCAAATTCAGCAAGTGATTGAGAAATTTTTTGTACAGGGGCGGATCTAGAAAATAATTTGAGTGGCAAGTGGGTGGCATGAGGACTGTGAGCGGTGGCAACACCCAAGCAAGCAAGCATTTAATTATCTACACTAAATCTATTGTAAGGGGGAATAACTCGAGATCCACTCGCAAGTGCAGTTAAACAGTAAGACAGCAAAAACAACACAAGAGAGTCAAGATGTCATGGGTGCAGATCTCAAATCCTCGGCAGCGCCTGAGACTGCAGTGGATGAGATGGAATAGAATCCAGGGAAACAGTCCAGTGAATAAATCCACAACTGGTGAGAAAAGTATTTCAAGAACAGGCAGGACCTAGAACACAGGAAACAGGAGAAAAGACGAAAATTTTTGACAAAATCTAGCGCAATATGAGACCAAGGTCTCAAAGGGACAGACAACGGCTGAAGGAGTACCACCGGGGGCTGATTGGAAGTCTTAAAACTAGCACAAACTGAGCAGGCCAAAACAAAACTACAAATGTCACGAGCCATAGATTGCCACCAGAATCACTGCTTAACCAGAAAAATCGTACGATTCATCCCTGGATGGAACAATGACCCCACCGGATGACATCAGACTGCAAACTCTCAGGAACAAACAAACGGCCCAGTGGGAAACCAGACAGAGGCTTTAACCCTTTGTAAGGCATTGCGAACCTTCGAATCGATCTCGCAAGTGATCGCAGAAACGATCAGTTTCTCTGGCAATCTGGAGAGGACGGACGTTCATAATGATCAAAAATGCGAGACAAAGCATCGGGCTTGATATATCTAGAGCCCAGATGGTACGAAATGGAAAAATCAAACTGACCACAAAATAAAAAAGCATTTCTAATGTACTCTAGGTTCTTATGATCATTCCAGACGATGTAAGGCACCCCCGAGCCTTCCAACCAATGACGGCACTCTTCCAACGCCAGCTTGAATCCCAACATCTCTCTGTTACCAATGTTGTAGTTACGTTCAGCGGGTGACAAACAATGGGAATAAAACGCGCAAGGGTGCATCTTGCCATCCGTGGGGGAGCGCTGGAAAAGAACCACACCGACCCCACCTCAGACGCATCTACCTCCACCATAAACTGACACGAGGAATCAGGGATCACTAGCATGGGAGCCAAAACAAAGTGACTCTTTAGGTTGGAGAAGGCAGCTTCAGCTGAACTAGACAACCTGAACGTCACCTTGGTGGAGGTCAAGGTAGTCAGACAGGCGACCAGTTTGCTGTAATTAAGAATAAAATGCCAGTAGAAATTGGCAAAGCCCAGAAACCTCTGCGGGTCTTTGCAGGTATCTGAGTTTGGCCAATCCACCAAAGCCTGAATCTTGTCGGGATCCATGCTTATCCATCTTGCTCCTGCAGGGGAAGAAGAAGGGCGGATGAGTTTGACTGCGAGAGAATCAGAAATATATTTCTCCTTGGCCTCCCTTTCTGGAACAGAAAGCAAATATAACCTGCCTTTAGGCGGAGACATACCTGGCAATAAATCTATAGCACAGTCATATGGACGATGCGAAGAAAAAGAATCAGCCCGAGACTTCCTGAACACTTCCTTCAGGTTCAGGTACTCAACAAACAGTGATATGTTGCCAATTGATGTGAGGGTTATGGAGGGAAAGCCAGGGGTGACCTAGGAGTACTGGAATGAGAAGAGAATTGATTAACAGGAACCGTATTCAGTATGATTATCAGATGTGATGAGCTTCATCAGACCTGTAGAACCAGTGATGGATGGCAGAGCTTGACCAATGAGAGAGTTGACAGATATGGGATGAGAAAGTGTAACCACAGGAATCTTAAGCTGCTGAGCGAGAGTAACATATATGAAATTACCAATGGCTCTAGAGTCCAACAATGCTTGACTGGTGTGGGGAGTGGTGGCCCATTGCTGTCTGACCGGGAGGAGAGTGGCTAAAGAGGATTTTTCAAAAGTCACACCCGGATCTAGACTGACCGTAATACTGGAACACTTAGCCTCTGGAACAAAATACTGATGCGCACGCTGATCACGCAGTTAAAGATGGGCATCAACTCGAATAGCCAGCTTGATAAGTCCACCCTGATCAGTGGGTAAATCCAGTGCAAATCGATGGCATGGTCTGTAACCGAGCGGTTGCCTTGATGTAAACCAGCACCTGGACTATGAAGCACTCAGTCAAACACCCTCTTCATCTCGTCGACGAAGGCCTGGAACGAGGAAAAGCCTGGATGTTGATTCTGCCAAACATATGCTTTTGCAAGGTTGTTAATGAATGCTGGGAAACCGGATCACGTGACTCCTTTTTATACTTTTTAGGATGGCTACCAGTGCAATTTAGGATACAGTATAAGATTCTGATGTATGTTTTTAAAGCACTTAACGGAATGGCGCCAGAATACTTAGCTGAGCTTATTAAACCCTGCAGTCCAGGCCTAATACTAAGATCATCGAAAAAGGTTCTTCTAACTATTCCATTTATTTTCATTCAAACTAGGGATGGAAACTGATAGAAAAACATTAGGTTTAAAAGATTCCCTATCCTGTGGCTCCCTCTAATCGACAACATTAATATCACAGTTTTATTAATTTCAGTTTAATTTCAGTTTAAATGGCTGATAGTTTAGAATTTGCAGTTAGCATCATAAATTCATTAGGGGTCCAAATCACCTTTGGTGCTTATACCCCTAATAACAAAATATCAATATCCAGGGCACCAAGACACTGTCTATTAATCACTTCAACACATTCTAAAGTTCATTATAGGTCTATCACTACTACATAAAGGAGAGTTTATTAATATTATGTGGGCTACATGGATGACCTAAAAATCACAAGTTTTAGTGCCTCAAGTTTAAGAGAAACAAAAGCAATGAGACCAAAAATAAAAATTCTGTCATCATTTATGTAAGACTTTCGTCTCATGGAGTTTTTTTTAATGAAATCTGAAAGATTTCTGTCCCACCATTGACAGTCTACGCAACTACCACTTTGATGCTTCAAAAAGTTTATAAACCCCTGGTTTCACAGACAAGGCTTTAGCCTAGTCCCAGACTAAGGGTGTGTTCACACTTGGCATGTTTGGTTTGGTTTGATTAAAAAGGCAAATGGGGAGGTGTTGCTGTAATTTATAGTAATATCTTCATTATTAATCAGAGGTCTAGTTTCAAATGTAATTCTTTTGAAGTGATGGTGCTTTATGTAACACTATCTAGTGTAAGTGATAAATCCCGCTGACATTTTTGCTGGCCATACAGACTTTATCAAATAATTTGCTGATTTTCTATCAGAGTTAGTTCTGGCTGCAGATAAAGTCCTAATTGTTGGTGATTTTAATATCCATGTAGATAATGAAAAAGACACATTGGGATTGGCATTTAGAGACATTCTGAACTCTATTGGAGTTAGACAACATGAGTCAGGACCCACTCATTGTCGTATTAATCATACTTTAGATCTAATATTATCACATGGAATCAATGTTGATGCAGTTGAAATTCTGCAGCAGAGCGATGACATCTCAGATCATTATTTAGTCTGGTCTCGTGTATATTAGGATTAGGTCATTAGGATATGTACCGAAAACTTTTAAGCTGGCTATTATTAAACCGCTTATTAAAAAACGCAACTTGATCCTACAGAATTAGTCAATTACAGGCTGATCTCGACTCTACCTTTTCTGTCAAAGATACTAGAAAAGGCAGTATCCGAGTCTCAACTATCTTCTTTTTTAGAAAGAAATGGTAGCTGTAAGGATTTCCAGTCAGGATTTAGACCGTATCATAGTACTGAGACTGCTCTCATTAGAGTTACAAATGATTTGGTCTTATCATCCGATTGTGGTTGTCCGTTTGATACTATCAATGTCACGCAGTGTTTGTTTGTATTTTCATTAGTCACATGTCTTCCTTTGTTCTGTTTTCCTGCCAGTCATTTGTTTCCTTGGTAACCCTCATTAGTTCATCTGTCTCACCTGTTACCTCGTTAGTCTTGTCAGCTGTGTCTCGTTTCCCTGATCTGTTTCCCTATGTATTTAAGCCCTGTGTGTTGCCTTGTTCTTCCATTGAGCCCTCAGCCAAGATGGCCGTCGCCTCAGCTAATATGGCCGCCGCCTCACCGCCTGAGCCCTCAGCCAGAATGGCCACGCCGATTCCTGTTCCCCGTTCTGTTCCTAGACCTGTTCCTGCTCTAAGGACTGTCCATGTTCCCAGACCTGTTCCAGTCCCTGTTCCAGAGTCTTGTCCCGCCGAGACTGCCTGTCCAGAGTCTCGTCCCGCCAAGACCGCCCTTCCTGAGTCTTCTGTTCCTGAGCCTGAGTCTGTTCCTGAGTCTGTTCCCGAGCCTGGGCCTGAGTCTGTTCATGAACCTGAATCTGTTCCTGAGTCTGCTCCTGAGCCTGTTCCCAAACCGGAATCTGTTCCAGACCCTGAGCCTGAGCCGGTTCCTGAACTCCCACCCAGCCTCCCTCTCCCACCTCCTCCCATCTACCACTTCTCAACCCTTCTTCCGCCACTGCCTGTCAGCCCCTCAGCTCCTCAAACCACCTTCGGAGAGGGGGGTGGCCGTGGGTCTGCCAGCCTGCAGCTCCAGCCTGGTCGGTGGATCCCCGGTCTTCGCCTCCAACCTCCGCGACCAGGACTCTACATCGGCCCGTCGATCCATCAGCTCAACCTTGGCTCCTACCTCCCTCAGCTCCACCGTGGCCCATCAGTTCACCAGTGTCGCCAGGCTCCCTCGTCCCCCCGGATCCAACTTGGTCGCTCATCGACCTACCCTCGCCTCTGGACTGCACTCCTCTGGCTACGCCTCGTCCCTTCGTCCTCCCGGCTCCATTGGACTCCTCACTCCTTTCTGTTCCTCCTTGGTCCTCACTCCCTCTGTCTCCACCGCGCCCTTCTGTGTCCCCGCCTGCACCTCAGTTGCCAGAGCCGGCGGCTTCGCCATGTCCCGCCAGATCCTCGGCGTCGCTGGGGCTCGTTGGCTCTCCAGCTCCACCCTGGTCTCCTCTCCAACCTGCTCCTCCCCCGTCAGTCCGCCCCCTAGAGTCGTCAGCCCCGCCTCCTCCATGACAGCCTGCTCCGCCCTGGCTGCCTGCACAGCCTGCTCTGCTCTGACCGCCTTGCTTCTGTCTGCCCTTCACCTGCTCTTCGTCCTCCTCCTGAGTCCCCTCCCTCCATCCGCAGTTGGCCTATCTACAGTGCGAGGACGTGCCTTCCGGGAGGGGGGAGTACAGTTACGTGTCAGTGTTTGTTTGTATTTTCAGTAGTCAATACAATGTCTCTCACATGTCCTACTTTGTTCTGTTTTCCCGCCAGTCATTTGTTTGCTTGGTAACCCTCATTAGTTCATCTGTCTCACCTGTTACCTCGTTAGTCTTGTCAGCTGTGTCTCGTTTCCCTGATCTGTTTCCCTATGTATTTAAGCCCTGTGTGTTGCCTTGTTCATTTTCCGATCACCATCCTACTAAGTGTGTGTGAACCTTCTGCCTGTCTGTACCTTTTTGCATTATATCATTGTAAGTAAATGTTTGCATTTGGAACTTTTGATTCTCCCTCGTCTTCTTCTGCCTGCACCACACCGTGACAATCAACCACAACATTCTTTTGCATAGAATCGAAAATTATGTTGACATTAGGAGTTGGCCAGAGGAGAACTGGCCCCCCTACTGAGCCTGGTTTCTCCCAAGGTTTTTTTCTCCATTCTGTCACCTGATGGAGTTTTCGTTCCTTGCCACTGTCGCCTTTTCGCCTTTTTCGCCTTTCTTCGCCTTTCTTCGGCTTCCTTCTCCTTTGGATATTTAATTTTATATTTGACAATATTATTACAACATTATTTTTCTGTTATCTCTGTAAAGCTACTTTGAAACAATCTATATTGTAAAAAGCGCTATATAAATAAAGGTGACTTGACTTGACATTAGTGGAATTGCATTGGCATGGTTCAAATCATACTTATCTGACCGTTATCAGTTTGTAGCAGTAAATTTAGAGATGTCATATTGATCACAAGTTCAGTATAAAGTACCTCAAGACCATTGCTTTTCACCCTGTGCATGCTACTCTTGGAAGATATCTTTAGGAAGCATGGCATTAGCTTTCACTGTTACGCTGATGATACTCAGCTCTATATTTCCTCGCCCCCTGATGAAACTTCCCAATTCTTGTGATTACTTTTTTTAAGCCACTTTTCCACTACACACGACATTCACATACATTTGTTGCATTTCACCACCTTAGCCACACGGAACTTTGAAAAATGGTAAAATTATTAATTTTAATGAATGTATTGCATGTATATCCACACAAAATGACCCTCAATACATCTAAAATAAAAACAACATAGATTTTATAGAGCTAATCAACATAAATTTTGATTTACTAATAATAAAATAATTATTTCTGGCATAATTATTAATAACCGCCACGTAACGAGATATACGATTCAGTGAAGAAGGAGGCGGGAACCGGCGAACAATCAAAAGACTTTATTTAAAATAAAACAAACAAACCAAAAAGAACCACCATCAGCCCCTCGCGGACGACTGCTGGCTACCGAAAATAAAAATCAAACACAAACAAAACACAGGCCTGTTCCTCTCTCGATCATCAACGTCGTCGCTCCTCCTTTATGCTTCCGCTCCTCCGTGAGAGATGCGAGACCGGTGTGCCTCACTGGTGTCGCTCATTAACACTCGCACCACCGGCCTCGTGCCGTTCTCTCATTTCCCTCGGCCTAGTCCTGTTCGCCACATACCCCCATCGCCCCTCACAGGCCGGGGGGTACTCCCGAGACTGTGCCTACTCTCCCCCCCCTGGCGGCGGCAATCCCTGGGGGGTATGGACCGACGAGCCGAGGGAAATGGAGACGGAAGTATGAGGAGCGACAGCTCCACCAGCTGGGCGATCTTCTCCGCGGTGCCTGGCGGTGGCGCTGGATAGCCCTCGGTGGACGGCGACACTCCTCCGCTGCCTGGTGGACGGCGACGGCTCCTCCGTGTTCAGGCAGTCGGCAGGAGTCCCCCGTTTCCTGCTCCTCCCATTCATGGCAGATGGCACCAGGCTCCGGCCCACGGCGAACGGCGAACGGCGGCGACTCCTCCGCTCCCTCACGGACGGCAGCCGCCCCTCCAACATCCAGGCGGCCGGCATCGAGCTTGACCGCCCCCCCGGCAACTCACTCCAGCGCTCCGTCTCGAGCGTCCATGGCCGCGAGTCCCCCGCTCCCTGCTCCTCCCCTTCACTGGCGGACGGTAGCAGGCTCCGGCCCACGGCGAGTGGCGGCGACTCTGCCGACCATGCTTGATGGCACCGCGGATTCCCCACCACAGCGGCGAGGACTCTTTGACAGCGCGTTCTTCCCTCTTCCCGGGTTTCGGCACCAGTGTAACGAGATATAAGATTCAGGGAAAAAGGAGGCGGGAACCGGCGAACAATCAAAAGACTTTATTTAAAATAAAACAAACAAACCAAAAAGAACCACCATCAGCCCCTCGCGGACGACTGCTGGCTACCGAAAATCAAAATCAAACACAAACAAAACACAGGCCTGCTCCTCTCTCGATCATCAACGTCATCGCTCCTCCTCTATGCTTCCACTCCTCCGTGAGAGATGCGAGACCGGTGTGTCTCACAGGTGTCGCTCATTAACACTCGCACCACCGGCCTCGCGCCGTTCTCTCACGTCCGTCGGCCTCGTCCTGTTCGCCACATACCCCCATCGCCCCTCACAGGCCGGGTGGGTACTCCAGAGACTGTGCCTACTGCTGATGTTTTGATGTTATCAAGTCAATTATAAATGATTTTATAAATGAAAGAAATTATAAATGATTGAAATTATCATTTGTGAGCTGTTTATTTATTTTAACAGAAGAGGATATTATTGAAATATATAAGATAGGTAAAATATTATAAATATAATCATCACTGCACGCAGGCGCACACAACAGCTGTGTCTCTGCTGCCTGTCTGAGTGCGAGAGTGGCGCCAAGCGGCGATTGTCTAGAATTGACGTTTAAAAATTCCCATTTCAAAGCAGTTATTCAACAAAAGGCAATATACTTAATGATTTGTGATAACATAATAATAATTTCATGAAGACTATAGTACTGTGAGAAGCATTAATCCAATTAAAATGTACATTTTCACCGCAGTAGTTGTCTCCCCACCTAAAGCTAATATCTGGGCTGTAGCTTGCCCACCCTCCATTTGCAGGCACAGTGGGCGCACCTAGCAAACTACTGAAATCTCTCTGGAACAAACGGCGGGGGGTTCTCTTTCTTGGTCGAGAATTAAAGAGGGAGAAATGATGATAACACACATATATAGTTTATTCAGCGATCGGCGGGAAAAGGTCATCTGTACGGAATATATTTGTGTACAGAACATGGTTAGTCTACGTTAGTTGGTATTTCTAGCTTCGCGCTCATAGTTTTGATTAGAATACATCACATCCGGTCGGCCGGATGCATAATAGTACTACAGTCTAGCCGCAGAAGTTCAAATATTTCAACACATCCGAAGCTCAAATTGGATCCGAAATTTCCGCATATGCATATGATCGGAATTCCACACAACTCCCGTATAGAGAGCCTAAGTCCCTCCCATCCGCTTCCGGCTCATGGGACCTTATTTCGGAAAAAATATGTATGGTAGTCAATGGCGAGAGACAACTTATATTTTTATTCCGTCTGAACTGTGCCCTGAATTACACATATGATGTTTGTCAATTTAAAAGTAATTTATGAAAGTCAATAAAGTCACAGTTTGTCATAAAACAGTTTGTCAAGAGTAACATTTAGTTGTATGTGAAAATCGCTCAATGAACTACATCTCTCGTCTCGCACTATGTACGTCACCAAGCTCGTATGTATCCAGTCTGGTACAAAACACACAGGCATGATGGCGTAACGTTACGATTATAACGTTAGACTATAGAAAAAATGACAGACGTTTGCTTCAGTAAAGTAAGCTTTACTCATTGAGAGAAAAGGTATGACATCACATGAGAGCCTTTTGGGTTTGTAGTCTTTGTAATTACGTATTTTCACAGTCTTATACCTCAACAGTTTTACATCAAACTGCGACTTTCTTGACTTTAAAATGTATCTTTTAAATTGACAAACATCATATGTGTAATTCAGGGCACAATTAAAACGGGATCCAAATATTAGTTGTCTCTCGCCATTGACTACCATACAATATTTTTCCGAAATAAGGTCCCATGGTGGTCCACTGGAAGGGGAGGCACTTAGGCTCTCTATTACTCTCCATTGGAAATAAATGACTTCCGGTCCAACGGCTGTCGATTGCCATGCAGGGGAAATGTGGATTTAAGGCAGGCTTACTGTCAGGATTCCACCAGCTCCATCCACTCCTCCCACTCATTCACTCACTCCTCCCACTCGTTCATTATCACCGGAGTTCTGATCACCATCACCTGCACCTCATCATTCCACCTCCCTTTATATTCAGCTCCCTTTCACACACTCATTGTCTGGTCTGGTCGCTACATGACACACAGACTCTCCCATGATACTCACCTACTACTTACTTACTACTTACCCGATTCCCGTTGGACTCTCTTCGATCCCTTGCCTGTGGATATCCTCTTCCGTCTTCAGCCTTCAGAGTACATCATTCTGTGTGATCCCCCATCTGCATCTGCAACAGAGACTCTTGTTATCCTTCAGCTAAGTTACCATCTGACTGTCATCTGTTTGAACATTCACCATATCTCCGTCTGCTTCTGCTACACCTGTAAATAAACTAATTATACTTACCACCAGTCTGACTCCTGTTCCATCCGTGACACTTACACTACACGACTTTTGGCTGATTTTGCTGTTGCAGACAGCTTTCCAAGGTCTGCTACAAAACCCCCGAATCGCCACCAAATCGGTGCCGCAACGGTCATTGATGCTCGTCAAATTTAAGAAGGTCAACAACGTGATCTGAGCCTGTCTCGAGCAGTCACAGACGCTGCTATTTTCGAACCTGTTTGATATTGTCGCCATGTGATCTTACATAGTAAGATCTACTTACGGAGTGTGAGCAATGAAACATGGTAACTGCTCATGCACCCTAATGTACAAATTGTTTTATAATAATAAATTGAAGGGTCCGATTCCAGAAGGGGAAGATTCTGTAATCCCTCTTCATAATTAACAAGAAATATATTTTTAAAATGTAAATAAGTGGTCTTTGCACTATACTTAACAAAATGGTATATATAATTTACCAGCTTTTGCTGAACAGACATAGCAGCCAGCCCACGTGTATATCTGTCCAATTTTCTCATCTTTTTATGGCACATAGGCCTATGACTTGGGAAGCAACAAGCAAGCATGAGCGGCTCTCCAAAGTCTTACATGAATTCATGTGAGAAAATGTTTTTTTGTTGTGTAGTATGAGCTGGTAAGACAAGAAAACTTGTGTAGTATGAGCACCATGGCAACTCATGTAATCGCATAGTTCTGTAGTGTGAGCTTGCCTTTAGCGTTTCCTTTGAATAAGTGTGAACGTTGCCATCTGAAACCATAAAGCGGACAAAGACTGCTGAAAAGATGGGTCTTGGGGCGTTTTCACACTGACAGTTTAGTTAGGCCCCTGCACAGTTCGCATGAATAATTGGTAATGTGAAAGCTGTGTCATGTTAGGACCAAACTCAAGGCAGGAAGTTTGCTGCAAACAACCGCAGCAAGCGTGCACAGTGTAAAAATGCCCTCGGTCTGCTTCTAAACCAACTTTGGTGCGGTTCGAATGAAATATGAATGGATCAAAGACATGTAAACAAACCAAAAACAGGAAGCAGAGACCCTAAAAGCATGGAATGTTCACGCATAGGCCCAACTGTTTTTTCTCATCATGAGGTTGCCATCAGGGTTCAGTACAGGCGTCAGAACCGCATCTCCTCGCAGCAGATCAGATTGTGTGTGATGGTGGGATCCCTGCTGGTGTTTTTGACTACTTCACACATTTTATAAGCTCTTCTCTTTTTATAAGTTCTCAGCTTCATCATATGTGGGCTACGCAAATAAAACGAGTGCATTTAGCCCAGCACACAGCATTGTTTTGGATGTTGGGTAAGGTCCGTCTTAAAATAGGCAATTTGTCATAAAAGCCAACCAGTCAGGTTGTGAACATATCCCTATCCCTTTTTAGGTTCTATATAAAAAATGCCAATCTGAACGCTAAGCGGACCAGAACTAAATGTTGTTTTTTTTTTGGTCCAGACCAAACGAACAAGGCAAACCGAACGTCTCGGTTACGTATGTAACCCTCGTTCCCTGAGTAGGGAACGGAGACGTTACGTCGGATGACGACGAATGGGGTTTCGCTTAGAAAGCCTATCAGCTTCGAGTATTACAAAACGAGCCTATGGCAAAGAAATGCCATGGGTCTGCGGAATTTGCATGACGTAACTCCGCCCCACCTCGTGGGTATAAAAGGAGGAAGTCCGCAACAGCAGTTTATGTTTCTTCGCTGAGGAGCCAAGACTGAGCTCAGGCGATCCCCGCGGTACAGCGGAAAGTGGCAGGCAGACGTAACGTCTCCGTTCCCTACTCAGGGAACGAGGGTTACATACGTAACCGAGACGTTCCCTTTCGTTGTCACTCCGAGTTACGTCGGATGACGACGAATGGGGTTACCAGTCTAATCACGCCACCTTCTCAGCTGTCTTCCAGTGCCCTGCGTAAATCGAGATCCCTGTCATAGACTGGACGAAGGACTCCATTTAACACAGGAATACCAAGGTACACTGGGAAGCATATCCCAAGCTAGGGGAAGTATGCAATTAATGCCAACCCAGAGAGGGGGGACTTAGAGAATACACATATGACCCGAAGGAAACATATGGAGAACACTGGGGTGTCCAGCCGCAGGTGGAATATTTCAACCCCAGGGGTGGCAAGGTGGCTTGCCAAGGGAAAGACACATGCTCAGAGAGGCTTACAGTGGAAATACACATGTGGGGGTCGCTCAGGGGAGGGACCATGCACACGGGAGGCACCTAGCCGACGCGCAGGCAATAGACACTGGCGCCGACGTCAGGAGTGCTGGAGGAACTCAGGGCTTTCGGGGAAGCTCACCTGAGGAGAATATCGCACGTATCCAGTCCGTGGAGTGGAATGGCGAGCAAGCGAAGACACCTGAGCGGGTCCGGTACTAGCTAGTTGAAGCGAGTACATGAGAGGACACTGGCTCCACTCGGAGATTATAGAATCTGGCGAATGTGTTAGGTGTCGCCCAGCCTGCAGCTCTGCAGATGTCTGTTAGCGAGGCGCCATGCGCTAGAGCCCAAGAGGATGCCACACTCCGGGTGGAGTGGGCCGTCACACCAAGGGGGCACGGTCGACCTTGCTGCTGGTAAGCCAAGGCAATGGCGTCCACTATCCAGTGAGACAACCTTTGCTTGGAGAGAGCCTTTCCCTTCAGCTTCCCACCATAACAGACAAAGAGCTGGTCTGAGGTCCTGAAACACCGCGTCCTGTCTACATAGGCGCGAAGAGCGCGTACTGGACAGAGCAGTGCCAAGGCTGGGTCTGCCTCCTCCGGGGGCAGCGCTTGCAGGTTCACCACCTGGTCCCGAAAGAGAGTGGTAGGAACCTTGGGCACATATCCGGGCCGGGGTCTCAGGATCACGTGAGAGAAAGCTGGTCCGAATTCCAGGCACGCTTCGTCGACGGAGAAAGCGTGCAGGTCCCCTACCCTCTTGATGGAGGCCAGTGCAACCAGGAGCGCTGTCTTCATTGACAGGAACTTAAGCTCGACTGACTGCAGGGGCTCAAAGGGAGCACTCTTCAGGGCAGTTAGAACCACTGAGAGGTCCCAAGAGGGAACGAGAGGAGGGTGAGGAGGATTTAGTCTCCTCGCTCCTCTCAGGAACCTGATGACCAGGTCGTGCTTCCCTACCGACTTACCTTCGACTAGGTCATGGTGTGCGGCAATGGCGCCAACATAGACCTTAAGGGTGGAGGGAGACAGCCTTCGCTCCAACCCCTGCTGAAGGAAGGAAAGCACAACGCTGATCGAGCATCTCCGGGGGTCTTCTCGGTGAGAAGAGCACCAGTCGACGAAGAGGTTCCACTTCAACGCGTAGACGTGTCTCGTGGACGACGCTCTAGCGGAAGTGATGGTAGCCGCCACCGCTGGTGGAAGGGTACTCAAACCTGCCTCGAGCCGTCCAGGAGCCACACGTGGAGGCTCCAGAGATCGGGGCGAGGGTGCCACAGGGTGCCCCGTCCCTGAGAAAGAAGGTCCTTCCTCAGAGGAATGGGCCAGGGAGGTGCTGTCGCGAGGAGTGCAAGTTCGGGGAACCAGGTCCGGCCGGGCCAATACGGCGCGACCAAAATGACCTGCTCCTCGTCCTCCCTGACCTTGCGCAAGGTCTGCGCAAGAAGGCTCACTGGGGGAAACGCATATTTGCGGCCCGGCGGCCAGCTGTGCGCCAGTGCATCCATGCCGAGCGTGCCCTCGAGGGGACTCTCACTCTTGCGAGTTCACTGAGTCTCGACCGTAATGACGCGATGGTCATGTTCCCACAGAGAAAACATGAGTCATCCACGAGCGCTGCTCTAGCATGATCAATGCCCAAACATACCAAGCAGCGCTCGTGCCCATCAGAGTCCGATACCAATCTGCCGCAACCAGAAGTACACGGGCGAGGCATCTTTAAAAAGACGTGCCGCGTGTAAGCTCTTTTAGTGAGAAAACTCAAGTGTTGAAGCGCCCGGGGAGAAACGCGCCGACTGGCAAATCACTGCAGCAAATCAGCAGGAAGCACGCTCTCGCCGTAGATCGCCATCACACCAACACTCGAGGCACTCGTTCGTGAAGCTGACAATTCAGAGATGGCTTGTGGAGAGAAGAATAAACTTGGCTCCGAAGCGAAAACATAAACTGCTGTTGCGGACTTCCTCCTTTTATACCCACGAGGTGGGGCGGAGTTACGTCATGCAAATTCCGCAGACCCATGGCATTTCCTTGCCATAGGCTCGTTTTGTAATACTCGAAGCTGATAGGCTTTCTAAGCGAAACCCCATTCGTCGTCATCCGACGTAACTCGGAGTGACAACGAAAGGGAACTACAAGTGTGAACACACCCTAAAATGCATGTTTGAGCTGTTTTAACTGAAAGCAACTTGCACTGACATATCTTAAAATATTGTCTCAAGATGCATACCAGTTATGTTTTGTTTTTTTCTATGGCACATTTATAAGAGCTACTTAAATGTCTTAATTTAACTAAGGCTTAATCCTGGTTTAATCTAAACCCTGTCTGTGAAACCAGGTCAAAGAGATAGTAAAACTAATCCAAATGAATTTAGCTGTTTAGCGATCGCTTTAAATGATGAACAGATTTAATTTAGGCTTTAATTCACATATAGGCTAATGAATAAAATGCCTAAATTAAATCAATAAATTCCATTTCTTTAGTCAGATCGGAAGGCAAATGTGCCTATATCCACGATGAAAGTGGAGCAAGCAGTCAGAGAATCTGCACGCCACAAATAGTTACAATGCAGTTAAAAATTAATGAGAAGCGTTGTGGAAAACAATACCGCAAATTTCTCAAATTTTCCGATTCACAAACACAAATGGAAAAACAATTGAACTGGGCTATGTATCACCTGTTAATGAAGTTGACTAGCCTACACAGCACGAGCAGACGTGCAGCAGACGTGTTTTCTTGCCTTTTTTTTCGCAGTAAGCTACATCTTTTTATGTCATCATATTAAAGCGCAGCTGCTAAAATGAGGCACAGAAAAAACTGGTTGCTTCTATTTTTTATTCTGGGATAAATCTGGGATGGCAGATGGGGTGGCAATGCTTTTTTTTAGTGTGGCAGCCCGGTAGATCCGCCCCTGAATTGTTGTCATGTTTTGGCATTTTTGATTACACTAGTCTTGTGGTTTGCACTGACAGGTCGCAGAGGAGCTACAGAACGGACCACTGGAAGACGATGAGAGAGAGCTATTAACACTTCTTACCACTCCACATGTGAAGGTGTGAAAGTCACTTGTGCCTTCTGTAGAGATTTCCCTAACTGTGTGTATATGTGTCTTTTTGGTGAATCATCTCATCTCTAAATACAATTTATGATATTTTTGGAAATAAGATCAGATGTATGTAAACGGTTGCTCCTTTAAATCTATTTGAAAGCCTCAACATCGGTATGCAGATTATGTTACATATATGAGGCTGACACAATAATTCCTGTTAAATCGGTATTTAAAAGAATCTTGGCCTAATTAAGCTTAATTAATTTTAATTTAATTGTGTGTGGCATGACAAAATAGAATCAGATTTGCATTTTACGATGTTCTAATTGGACTCTAATTTCCTCCATGTGCCCAGGGCATTGGTTTTCTCTATTCTCTCTCTTTTTTTATTACTACTCTTAAGTCAATCCATCTCTGTCTGCATATTAATTATCTCTCCCTTTACACACTTGCACATTCTTTTTCCACAGCACTAGTGGATCATCCTGTCTACTTTTGTTATGATTATTCTCTCCATGACCCATCAGGCATTGCTAACAGTACATGACACGGTTGCACAGAAGAATTTTGAGCCTGTGCTCCCCCCTCTACCAGATGATCTAGACGATGAACTGGAGGAAGAATCAGTGAAGATTGTGCGGTTGGTGAAGAACAAGGAGCCTCTTGTGAGTTTCAGCAAAAAAAAAAACCTAGTACTTTATGCATCAGAACAGGTGGTTGAGCCATTTTGTCTATAAAATGGCTATTCTGTCCACCATCATCAAGACATATGAAATAAAGTCTTATATAACTTTTGCAATTGATTGTGTATCTTAGGGTGCGACCATCCGCAGGGACGAGGTAACTGGAGCGGTGGTGGTTGCTAGGATAATGAGGGGCGGGGCTGCAGACCGCAGTGGTGAGTGACAGCCTGGTCCCTCACCTTCTCAGCATAACATTTTTTTTAACCGTGCCAACTGTGTGTTTTTACACTGGCCAGACAACTATCTCAGCAGATTTGATGTAACATAATCTGTAATGACGCAATCAGGGACCATCTAAGTCAAAAACTGTTCAATCTGTAAAACCATGACAGACGACTCAATTCTCAATGGAGAAATACAGTGAGGGAATTGAATAACCATTTATTTAAATATTATGCAAAGAATTTACTGAGAATCTATCCTATTAGAAATAAAAAAATATTTAAAAAAATACAAATCGAATGAAATGAAAATTAGATGTCAGCAACCAAGGAGACTGTAATCACAGCAGAATCATTATTTTCTTGATATTAATAGCATTCACAGCAGATTTTTCTGATCACAAGCAAAATATTGACTAAAATCCTTGAGATTATGATTTGCTTTGGGATTACAGATTATACTGGAAATATACAGAGCAGATTTCATGGTTGCCATGGAAATTCTGCTAAAATATGATGTGGACATTATGTGCAAGGTTGTCCTTTTGAATAAATCTGTTAGAATGCATGCAATGTAACATTCAATGAAAAACAAATATTTGTAGATAATATGTTTTTTTATACAGTGGGATCCAAAAATCTAAGACTAATCTAAGATGTTTATTTAATCCTGAAAATAAATAGACAGTTTTAGGATTTACCAATAAAAGTTTAAAACAAAGAAATGTTAAAATATATAGGCTACCTATAATTTTGTACTATTTATTTGAATTATTATGAATTATAAAGATAATATATAGTTTGTAAAGTATATAATGTATAGTATAATGTTATGAAGATAATTTATTATGTAAAATTTAGTATTAAAGGGGCACTTCACAACTGGCAAAATTGACTTTTAATTAAACTTGGCTGCTTATACAGTAGAAAGGTAAGGGGGAAAAATGAAAAAGGTGCTTCCTGAGAAAATAGAGAAAAAAAGCTGTTGTCTTCCCTTTTGCCAAATAGGTAGAAAAAGATCAATATCCATAATGCACTGGGCATTTTGCCGACCATGGCCACTCCCACCAGTCTAATAGGATATGTTCCCTTTCAAGGGAACTCGAGCTGCGTCAAGCTGTGGGAACGCCTCTGCGTTGTGCGTCCTGAAGCA
Source organism: Gila orcuttii (assembly GCA_026230005.1). Taxonomy (NCBI): domain Eukaryota; kingdom Metazoa; phylum Chordata; class Actinopteri; order Cypriniformes; family Leuciscidae; genus Gila; species Gila orcuttii. Next base: position 21,226,555 of record JAPDVR010000017.1, read on the forward strand.
CGTATGGAATCAGCCCAATGGAGAGATGGAACGTCATAGGCGGGTGACGTCATCGACCAGGAAACTATAAAGCACCCCATAAACACAAGCGCAATAGCTTCTGTGCCTTCAGTCGTGCTATATGTGAATCTGTCCCTGTGTGAATATTGTCTGTCCTTACATACTCTGCACCACACAAACAATTTATATATATATATATATATATTAAGAGAGATATGGCGAACAAACAGCAGTTTAGGGAGTGTGTCCCTCCCTGCTCGCGTTATTTAACGAGTGAGGATACACACGTTCTTTGTGTTGTTTGTTTGGGAGTGTAGCATGCCCAGTCAGCTTTCGAGGGAGCTGATTGTGAGCATTGCGAGCGTCTGCCATTAAGGACGCTCCGCTCCCGCCGGGCGCTCTTCGAGGAGAGCGGTTCGGTGCGCGCTCCCCGCGGTTCGGGTCCCGCTCTTGCCGAGGCAGAGCGACGACGCGTATCGTGGGGATCGCATATGGATCTCTCAGCGGGGTTAGAGACGGGCTCTGCCTTATCTCTCCCTTCACCTGTGAGATCCAGTGCCTCAGTCCCGTATTCGGAAGCACGCGCTGCGGTTTCTTCCGCTCGGGCTGAGGCACCAGTGTTTCTATCCAGTTCTGAGGAGCTGGATGTTGCTAGTATATATAAGGGAGATGTGGAGGATTCGCCACCTTACACTCCCGAAAGCGATGAGCTAGTGGAGGTATTAACAAGAGCTGTAGAAAAACTCAACAGGAGTCTGTTTCTAAATTAAAATTAGATGAGAGATTTTCGCCGTCACGAGTGCAACCTCCACGCCGGTGCGTGCCGTTTTTTTTTTTTTTTTTTTTTTGATCTCCACACTGAGGTGTCGAAATCGTGGGAAAAACCGGTGTCATATAGAGAAAATGTTTAGTCCCCAGACTTCAACATATTTAAATATGGTGGGGGATAAATCATATGGGTGTTCGGCTATGCCTCGCGTGGTAGAGACGCTTGCGAGTTTTCTCTCCCTCGAGGCTGCGTCATCTGTTAAGGCACCGGCATTACCCACCAAGCCTCTTATGAATATTTCGTTTTTTGTGGGTAAAGCGTATTCGGCAGCAGGTCATGTCTGCATACTATGTCTGTTATGAAGAGAAAAAAAAACGGGCATACCAGGCTGACCTGCTGAGGGACGTGAGTGAGAGTGAGGAGGTCAGTGCTGACGTGGTTCGCGAACTGCGTCAGGCGGCTGATTTTTCCCTGCGTGGCCGTAGAAAGACATCTGTGGTTAAATCAGACAAATATAAAAGGGAAAGGAAAAGCTTTCCTTTTAGACACTCCTCTCTCCCCCCTGGGTTTATTTGGCGATGCTGTAAATTCTGTCATCAATAAATTCCAGGAGAAGGAAAAGCAAATAACAGCTTTTAACAAATTTCTCCCTTTTAAAAATTCATGTCCCTGGGACTGCTGGGCGGGAGCAGCCCCGGGCGTCTGCGAGCTCATCACATTGGGAGCTGAAGCAGAGTGTCGCGTCTCGTGCTCCCCCTGCTGGACAGTGGGCTCAGCCGCGGCACTCTCAGCCGAAATCTCCCAGTAATAGAACTGATCTGAGGACAGTTATATTAGCTAAGAAGGCTTCGGCTGAGAAGAAGTCCTGGCGCCACGGCGCGCAGGACACTGAGGGTGGTTCCCGCCGAGGCGGAAAGGTGTTCACCTCTTTCTACGGTGCCCATTCCTCCTCGGTGCCCTCAGGGGCCCGTTCTGCCAACCCCGCCTTAATGCCGGGGCGCAGACGGTCCCAGCGAGCGATTTCCCGAGGGACACTCGCTCCCTCTGAGGAGGGTTTCAGAGCGGTTAAACCAGTTGTTCCCTGCCGGTGTGCCGTTACAGGGCGCTGCGTTTGCTGCTCAAGTTACACCAGAGGCCAGTCTCGAGAGACTGGTACCCTTAGTAGAATTTCTGGCAGAGGGGAAAAGCCTTCCAAAAATATCTCATTGGTTCCTGCAGACAATAGAAAAGGATTATGCTATCCAATTCAGGTGTCATCCACCAAGATTCAGAGGGGTTCTGCCTACAGTGGTGGGCTCCGAGCAGGCTCTGGTTATGGAACAAAAGGTGAAAGCACTCCTTCAAAAGGAGGCTATAGAACGGGTTCCTCCTCCCAGTGTGGAGTCAGGCTATTACGGCCGATATTTCCTCGTTCCAAAGTAGGATGGGGGGTTGCGTCCAATTTTAGACCTGCGCCTATTGAATCGCTCGGTAGGGAAGCCAAAATTCAGGTTGCTCTCTATCAAGCAGATCGTGTCACAGATCAGATCCGAGGACTGGTCTGTCACGATAGATCTAAGGGACGCGTACTTCCACATTTCCATCCTTCCACAACACAGGAAGTTCCCGAGGTTCGCCTTCGGGGGCGAGGTGTACCAGCACAGGGTTCTTCCGTTTGACCTAGCTTTATCTCCCCGCACTTTCACGATGGTGGTTCGGCATCGAGATGTCGTTCTCATTCATATCAGGAAGTTGGGGTTGAGGCTGAACGCAAAGAAAAGTGTATTATCTCCTTCTCAGAAGACCACTTTTCTGGGTGTCGTTTGGGTTTCGGTTTCGATGCAGGCGCGACTCGCTCCGACCCGCATCGCTTCGATTCTCTCAGCTGTGAAACAAGTAAAGCTAGGCCAGCTACTTACTGTAATACAGTTTTAGAGACTGTCGGGTCTGATGGCAGCAGCGTCCAACGTTATACCTTGCGGCCTGTTGTACATGAGACCGCTACAGTGGGGGCTCAGGACCAAGGGGTTCTCCTCGAGGTGAAATCCGCTCCGCACGGTCAAAGTCACGCGGCGCTGCCTTCGTGCTCTGGTCATGTGGAAAGAAACTTGGTTCCTGTTCAAAGGTCCTGTGCTGGGTCGCGTGGCGCTAATGGCGGATGCTTCCCTCACAGGGTTGGGGGCGGTCACGAGTGGTCGTCCAGCCCAAGGTCTGTCTCAGGACCATCATCTATCATGGCTTATAAATTGTCTAGAGATGTTGGCGGTGTTCCAGGCTCTGAAACACTTCCTAGCAGACCTGAGAGGTCATCATGTGTTAGTTCAGTCAGACAACACGTCGGTGGTCTCTTATATAAATCATCAGGGGAGCCTGCGGTTTCGCCGGCTTTACAAGTTGGCCCGTCAGATCCTCCTGTGGTCCCAAGGGAGGTTACTATCTCTGACAGCAATGTATCTTCCTGGGTATTTGAATGTGGTAGCAGTCTCCCTGTCGAGGCAGGGGGGTTGGAGTCTCCACCCCGAGGTGGTGGAGCTCCTTTGGTGAGTTTCGGTCGCGCCGAGGTGGACCTATTCACTTCCAAGGTGACCACGCACTGTCATCTGTGGTTTTCCATCAGCCATCCAGCCCCTCTGAGGTTGGACGCTATGGGGCAGCCGTGGCCGAGGTCACGTCTGTTCACCTTTTCCCCGATTGCTCTGCTACCTGGAGTTCTGGAGAGGGTTCGCCGGGACGGGGTCAGCCTACTACATAGTAGCCCCGCTCTGGCCGGCCCGAGTATGGTTTGCGGACCTGATTTCTCTCCTGGACGGTTCTCCTTTGGAGCTCCCGGTCAGGAGGGATCTACTCTCTCAGGCGGGCAGCATGATATTTCACCCCCGCCCAGTACTGTGGGCTTGGCCTCCGAGGGGGCCCAGCTCATGAACTCTGGTCTCTCAACCGAGGTTGTTGAGACCATTCTTCACTCCAGAGCTCCATCCGCGAGGAAGCTTTAGGCCTTGAAGTGAAAACTTTTCACTTCTTGGTGTGGAGAACACCTGCAGGACCCGGTTAACGGCCCAGTGGGTGCAGTGCTGGATTTCCTGCAGGAGCGCTTCTCCACAGGGCTATCCCCCTCCACACTAAAGGTGTATGTGGCGACACTGGCTGCTCACCACGTCCCTTTCAGTGGAGTTTCTCTGGGGAGACACCCGCTTATAACTTGTTTCCTTCGTGGCACATTGAGGCTGAGGCCAGCAGTTCGTACGAGGGTGCCGGCCTGGGATCTGGCCATCGTATTAGAAGGTCTTTCCCAAGCTCCTCTTGAACCTATCGAAGAAGTTCCTGAGAAGTTTCTCACGTTTAAGACTATCTTTCTTCTTGCTATCTCCTCACTAAAGAGAATCGGTGATTTGCAGGCTCTGTCGGTTTCACCCTTGTGCCTGGAATTTCGCCTGGCATGGTTCAGGCTCTTTGACCTACAGTTCTGCAGGCCTTCTGTCCTCCTTCATTTCTGTCGTCTGACCAGGAGAAACTTAATTTACTCTGCCCTGTTAGGGCGTTAGACTCCTATATCCACAGAACTGCCCTGTGGAGGAAGTCAGAACAACTATTTGCGTGTTTTGGGCCACCCAAGAAGGGGCGTCCCGCGTCTAAACAGAGAATAAGCAAGTGTGTGGTCGAGGCTATCTCACTTGCCTATGAGTCGGCTGGTCAGCCTTCACCTTGGCTGTACGAGCCCACTCTATCAGGAGTATGGCGGCTTCTAAAGCCTTATTGTCAGGAGTTTCCCTCAGTGACGTTTGTGATGCGGCTGGATGGTCTTCACCGCATACTTTCATTAAGATCTATGACCTAGACTTAATTCCTTCCCCTGGGGCACAGGTGCTCTCGCCCTCTGTGCGCTAGTTCTCACATGGCGGTCACTTGGTCCTATGGCGACGTGGGTATTAGCGCTCCCACAGCTTGACGCAGCTCGCTTGTGTTTATGGGGTGCTTTATAGTTTCCTGGTTGATGACGTCACCCGCCTATGACGTTCCATCTCTCCATTGGGCTGATTCCATACGTGCTTCAGGACGCACAACGCAGAGGTGTTCCCACAGCTTGACGCAGCGTCTCGTTCCCTATCAGGGAACTAAGGTTACATACGTAACCGAGACGTTTACCACCACAGTCAAATACAGCCTTTCTTTAGTGGGAAATACTTCTTAGCAATTTTTTAGACATAATGGTGTGAACTTGTATTGTTCCTGGGTGCAAGAATTCAAAGAGTAAACGTTTAGTGGGAATGAGTTACTTTTGGTTCCCAGTGAAGAATCCGCCGCAGAGAAACTGTTCTGTCAGTTCCGCCCAACCCCCCAAGCAAAATGCAGTTGCTGGTAAGAAACCGAGATAAAGTTGGCTTGACGTTTGATATTTGTCAGAGATTGAGCCTTGGAAATCTTCAATAGATTGTTAACAATTAAGCATAATGACAAGAACATGCCGTGTTCGTTTTTTAAATTTTTTTTATAGGTTTTAAGGTGCTTGAGTGCTTGCAACTGATATGTTGCAGGATAGGGACCATCTTTAAAGTATAAAACGAAGAGCATAAACACACAATTATCCCATCCAAATGTTACACTCTTGAAAAAAGCTAGCAAATAGTGCACAAAGAGGCTTGAAACATGCACACAAATACACACAACTCTTACATGCTAACATAACTTTAAAAAAAGTGGTAGAAATAATAGTGTTCCTTTTCATACACAGTTCACTTCGCACTGCGAAAAGCTGTCTGTGCCGCACCCACGCAGAGGCTGCTCTCGAGAAAGAAAGCTATCCCGCCTTGCACGCTCTCCCGTTATCTTCCCCTCTCGTGCCGAGGCGGTAGAAACAGCGGAGCTGCGGGATGGAGCAACAGGGCTGTAGCGAGCTCACGTTGGCCTAGTACCCGCGTGCCTTGCTCTCCCCACAGCGTGCTGATTCACCAGTGCTCTTCACCCGCGATGACCAACGCCCCTCTTCTGGCTCGAGCCACATGGTTTCATTTGCAGGCTCCGAGGGCGATTGTGATGACTCTGTGTCTCTTGTGGCATCTGATGCAGAGGACTGAGTGAACTCCGGTGACAACTCTGCCCACCCAGCACCTAGAGAGAGCTCATCCACGTCCTCACCAAGGCTGAACTGAACTGGCCATGAACTGGTCACCTCTGGAAGAGCCTGCCCGCAGCCGCTTCGATGAATGGTTCCTGCAGCCAACAGGCCCCCCGCCAGCGACCAGCCTTGTTCTTAACGGAAGTCCACATAGAACTTACTAAGGGGCCATGCACACCCTATACGGCGCGTCCACTTATCCTCTTCAGTGGATAAAAGGGCTACACATAGAGAAGAAGCTGTTGCCGCGCATCTGTGTCCACCCATGGCCCTCGGCTGGAAGGTGAAAGCTTATCATCTGTCCAAGCCATGCAGGCTCTGCCCTCCACACAATGGCGGTCCTACAAGTGTACCAGGCCAAACTCCTCCGTAACATAGACCAGAGCGGCACTGACCCGGTTGCCTTCAGAGAGCTGCGCAGCTAGACTGTTGGTGCCCTGGGGTCCAAAATACAGGTTCTGCTAAAAAAGGGTGCAATAGAAAAGGTTCCCACAGCGAGTCAGGCTTTTTCAGGCTTTTACTTCCTGGTCCCCAAAAAGGGTGGTGGCCTCAAGCCCATCCTCGATTTGAGATCTCTAATAAGACAGATTGTTTGTTATCGGTGGATCTGAAGGACACATACTTTCACATCCGGCTATCTCCCCATCACAGACAGTTCTTGAGATTTGCGTTTGAGGGGTTGGGTTATCAATGTACAGTCCTGCCCTTTGGACCTTCTCTAACTTCGAGCACTTTTACGAAATGCGTGGATGCAGCTCTCTCCCCACTGAAACAGAGGGGAATTCGTGAACTCTCAACAGCCGACCTTCGGCCTCTTTCACTAAAAACTGCTCTGCTGGCTCTGGCATTGGTCAAGCGAATTGGTGATCTGCAGGCTCTCTCAGTGGACCATTCCTGCCTTGAGTTTGGGCCTAACGACATTAAGGTGGTCCTAAACCCAGACTAGGCTTCGTGCCTAAAGTGCACTACACGCCCTTTAGAGCACAGATTATGTCGCTCTCTGCTGCTCTCCCCGCTCTCCCCTTTCCCCCCACACCCACTCACCCACCAATAATTTTCTCTGATTTAGATATCCGCACCGATGGTCAAATTAAAATTATTCTTATGTGTTAGGTGTGATGATAAATGGATGCTCACCTTCAACTGCGGACTACGCGACGCTAGACAGCTGATGCTCGCATCTCTAATGATAACATAATACACTGAGGAATGCTGCTTTTAAATGAACATTTATTTAAAACAAAATTTATTTGACAAAATTTCATTTTCTTAATAGCATAAACACAGGTTTTACTCCCTTGAAACTTAAACTGGAATGTCACTGTTTCTCTCACACACACACACACACACACAACACAAAAAAAAAAACAAAAAAAAAACACACACACACACACACACACACACACTGCTTCAATTCTGGCCCAGTTCTGGCTGGGTCCCCGACCCAAAACTGGCACAACACACTGAAAACGGACACAAACAATTTTCTCTGGCCCAGATGTGGCCCACACCCTGTAAAAAGACTCTAATTTTTTGATATGGCCCAGGTCTGGCCCAAGCACTGTAAGACAGATCTGGCTGAGAGTCGGCTGGGTCCCCGGGCCAGATGTGGCACAGAAACTGGCAGTGAAACACAAATATGAAAAAATGAAAAGACAAAGGGTTTTTATTAAAAATGAACAAATACACTTTAATATAAACATGTATTAACAATGAACTCTATGATATTAACATTTATTAACAACAAACTTTTTAAACCACAAAATAACAAGTAAATTATATTTACTGTATATGATTAAAAGAAAAACATCAATCTCTTTCACACACAAATCTTTCACTCTCTTTAACTCTAAATAATTTCCTTTTTCAAATGTCGTCACCTTTAAATATATAGCGCTATATACAGTAAAAACTGTTTCAAATCAGCTTTACAGGGTTAAAAAGGAAAATGATCAATTATGCAAACAAAGTTCAAGTAAATTCGGTGTTATGGGAAGTGTTTCTGTTTTGGTTGACCTAATTTATGCAGCCTAACAATACTGAATTATTATAGAAATGTGATAGTGTGTTATGTTTATGCTAAGTTAAAGAGGTGTGTTTTTAATATAGATTTAAACTGAGAGAGTGTGTCTGCCTCCTAATCAACACTAGGAAGACTTATCTTGTGTCCGCCCCTCGATCTGCTGCCAGTTCGTGGTCCCTCGATCTCCATTTCAGCAGCATTAGCTGTGAGGGTTTCTCTGGACTGCATCTTTTAAATAAAGGAATACATATTGTGAGGTCATTATTCAATCTTAAGCATTAGTTTTTTTAAGTGCATAGGTTTGATAAATGTTGTTGCCCGAGTTTATGCAGCAGTTTAAAATATCGGTAACACTTTACAATAAGGTCTGATTTGTTAACATTAGTTAATGTGTTAACTAACATTAACAATGCTTTATTACAGTATTTATTCATCTTTGTTAACATTAGTTTATAAAAATACAAATGTTCATTATGTGTTCTTGTTAGTTCACAGTGCATTAACTAATGTTAAAAAATACAACCTTTGATTTTAATAATGTATTAGTGAATGTCAAAATGGAAATGAACTAAGATTAATAAATTCTGCTTTCTAAGTCTATGTTAACTAATGTTAACAAATGAAACCTTATTGTAAAGTGTTACCAAGACTGTAAAAAGTGTTGGTGTCAGATTCCAAACAGTGCGTTAAGATGAAACTTCAGTTCATGTTCGCTTATAGTAACATCCCCACCTAGTGGGCCCCCCACACCGGGAGTATGCAGCCTTAGGTCGGCTTGGCTCCCGAGTTATGCCTGGTCAAAGGTGGAAGATTAACCGGATGTATCTCGGCAAGGAAGCCGAGTTGGGGCTCCAGACTCTGGGGTTTCGGGGGGGTCTCCTAGTGGGCCCCCCACACGGGGAGTATACAGCCTTAGGTCGGCTTGACTGTGGAGTTATGCCCGATCAAAGTTCCACAGGAAGTGACCATATCTTGGGAAGAAAGCCGAGTTAGGGCTCAATACTCCCGGCATAGGTGGCCCACTGGGTGACCCCTCCATGCCTGGAGTCCGGAGCCCCAACTCGGCTTGGGTCCCGAGTTTTGCCCGGTCAAAGCTGGACCGGAAGTGGCGGTATCTAGGAGCTGGACAGTACCAGGGGTTCAGGACTGTGGGGAATGTAGGGTCCCTCTGGGACCTCTCCATGACCGAAATCTCAAGCCTTAACTCGGCTTGGCTCCCAAATTATGCCCGGTTATACCTAAAGGACTTTAGGACAAAACGGGCTCTATCTCATTTGAATGAATGCATGTAATTTGTAGGGCTATATAAATATAGTTGTAAATTAAGGTAGTAAGTAAGGTAAGGTTAAAAGGTTAGTAAGGTAAAAGCACACAAAGAAATGTTATCATTAAACACTTTCAGAAAATGTATAAAAGTTTGCAATTAGAGGGATTCCTCATTGAAACACATAAGGTGGGCTTAAATGGTTCCACAGTGAGTAATGGTGAAAAAAGACAATGTTTTCCTTTAAAAATGTAAGATATGTTTACAAATACATGCATGGAACTTAAATATACTGTGGACTAAGTATCATAGTAATTTTCATTGTGCCCACATTGAGAAATGTTAAGTTTTTTTCATTCAAGGTTAGCTTGTTGTCACGGACACACAATCGTCAGCACCAGACCTCCACACTCCGCCCACTCGTTCCGCATCCCCTGAATACTAATCACCTGCACCTGTCATCATCACCTGCCGGCAATTTGCACTCACTCACCCAGACCTTAAATACACCACCAGTTCCCTCAGTTCACTGTCTGGTCTCGTCGAAGAACCATCGACTTCCTGACTCGCGTCTTTAATGACGATCTCCAAAAACTACTCGATACTTTACCTGCCTTGCTACTTACCTGATCTCCTGTGGTTCCCGTTCATCTGCCCGGTTCATCTATCTGGATCCCAGTCTGCTGTCTTCGGCTTCAAGCCTCACCATCATCCCTGCAACAGATAAGAAACCCGGTCACACTCTATTCATCCAGTTCTCATCGAATTATCCAATCATCTCTTCTGCTTACCTGTCGTGACTGTTTCACAATAAACATCCTGTTGAAACCTTACCTGTTTGTGTCCTTCCGATCTGTGACAGAAGACCAGACCAACTATGCAAGACCAAACAGCTCACGGCGAAGAGGAAGCTTCAACCCCTGTCTCGGTCTCCGATGTCTTACGAGACATACAGCGCGCCATTCCACCACCCGCCATCAGTCCTTCTACATCTGCCTCTGTCAGTCCCATGGCCCGACCAGCGCCCTACTCAGGCGAGGAGGGGGAGTGCAGCGGTTTTCTCTTACAATGCGAGCTGTATATGGAGATGCACGCTTCACAGTTCTCTTCAGAAAGAGCTAAGGTTGCCTTTATCATCTCTCTATTAACTGGACGAGCCCTATCATGGGCTCGGGCATTATGGTACGCAAATGGTACTGTCACTCATACCTTGGCTAATTTCATTAATCATTTCCGCGAAGTGTTTTCTCAAGCCTCCAACTCATTATCCATTCACAATCAGTTATTTCGTCTACGTCAAGGTCAATCATCTGTTTCATCCTACGTACTGCAGTTCCGTACCCTGGCAGCCTCCAGCGGATGGAATGAGTCGGCGCTCATCACTGCTTTTCGCCACGGTTTGAACCACGAGATCCACTTACAGCTAGCCATCTACGATGACATCATTGGTCTAGAAAGCTTAATCCAACGTTCCATCAGAGTGGACCAATGTCGTACAGCTTGCCAGCTCGATAACCCTGCACTGCCTCCTCCTTGTCCAACGTTCTCAGCCAGCCCTTCAGCACCAGAACCCATGGATCTGAGTTCCTCGCACCTATCTGCAGTAGAACGACAACGCCATCTCAACAACAATCTTTGTCTATACTGTTGTGCAACCGGTCATCTTCTCATCTTCTGCCCAGTCCGTCCCCCACGACCGGCGGTGAGTACAGTACATCTTCCGTCTCCAATTTCTCATATGAAATACACTCCAGTTCAGTTAACTTACCATAAACGATCTCTTTCAGTGAAAGCGCTAATCGACTCTGGTTCCGGTGGCAATTTCATTTCACATACCACTCTACAGAAACTCCAAGCCCGTAAAAAATCCACTTCCCAAACTCTTCATATACACTCCATCCTGGGAAAACCGCTCGGTCGTGGGTTAATCCGGCACTGCAGTCCCATCGTCACTCTGAAAATCGAATGTCTTCATGAAGAGGAATTGTCTTTTCTGGTGCTGGAGGTCTCTACAGCGGATATCATCCTGGGACGCCCGTGGCTGGAACTCCATTCGCCTCACATCTGCTGGTCATCGGGTGAGATTTGTCAATGGTGAACCGACTGTTTTACACATTGCCTGTATTCTGTTAAAAAATCCATCGTCCTCTGTCAACTCCGGTCTTTGAAGTCCCCATCTGCTCCACTTCAGTTGAGAGTCCACCCACCAGCGAACATCACGAAGTGCCGGCCACCTATCGGGCGTTCCAGGATGTCTTCGATAAGCAACTGGCTACTAAACTTCCTCCTCATCAGCCATGGGACTGTGCAATCGACCTGCTGCCTGGGGCCGTTCTGCCACGCGGTAAGATCTACCCGCTGTCCATCCCGGAACAGAAGGCCATGGAGGAGTACATCGAGGAGGCTCTTCGTCAAGACTACATCCGACCATCTACGTCCCCTGCCACTTCCAGCTTATTTTTCGTCTGCAAGAAGGACGGAGGCTTGCACCCCTGTATTGACTACCGTACCCTCAACAACTCTACAGTCAAGTACCGGTATCCCCTTCCTCTGGTCCCAGCCGCCCTGGAACAACTACGTGGTGCTCGAGTATTCTCTAAACTGGACCTGCGGAGTGCATACAACTTGGTAAGAATCCGGAAGGGAGACGAGTGGAAGATGGCGTTCATCACCCCTGCTGGCCATTATGAGTACAAGGTCATGCCTTTCGGATTGTCCAACGCTCCCGCCGTCTTCCAGGGCTTCATGAACGAGATCTTCAGAGACTTCCTTCAACGCTTTGTCATCATCTACATAGATGATATTCTGATATATTCTGCCAGTTTACCCAAGCACCACCAACATGTCAAACAAGTCCTCCAGCGTCTGCGTGATCAGCAACTTTTCCTAAGGTTGGAAAAATGCGAGTTTCATCAGGAGTCTATTCAGTTCCTGGGGTATGTGATTTCTTCTCATGGAATCACCATGGACCAGAGGAAGGTGGAAGCTGTCTCCAACTGGCCATTACCCACTAACATCAAAGAACTTCAAAGATTTCTGGACTTCGCAAACTTTTACAGACGGTTCATCAAAGGCTTCAGTCAGATCAGTGCACCCATCACATCACTTCTGCGCAAAGGGGCCACGATCCTTCCGATCTGTGACACTTGTGTTGGCTGTAGTTTGCATGCGTTTTGTGGCACTGTACCATTTAAGCCCATCTTAAAAAAAAGTTAATTTATGAAAATAATCTTCTCTATTTATTTTAATAGTTAATTTATGATGTATTTATTTGTAAATGAATGTAAAATAAATCACAAAACATTTACATTTACATTTACAGTTCACATGCTTCATTCTTTGGCAGTCTAACCTTTCTGTAAGGCTAATGGTTTAACCTAGAGATTAGCTTTGAACGCAAGCTAATAAAACTCATCTTTCCATTTAAAGGAAAATTATATAAAATGATAAAGTACTATTTGTTCATACACAAAAAACAATACATTTATCTCTTATTTGACATAATATCAATGTAGCTACCAAATAAATGGCTGAAAATTGCAGAAATGTATTGATTTTTGAAGGGTCCCGAAACACCAAAGTTTTGGGGTGACTTTGTGTAAGGTCCCCTGAGACAGCATGCACATGGGTGGGGCTAACTCAACATTGCCAAATGTGATTGGTATGCAATAAAAATGCCAGGGAAGTAACAAATTACTGGATTGATTAAAATAATGAGTAGCATAAAATATGATTTACTCTTTTTTTTATTTGACTTCAGAGTTGAAAGTGGGCTTAAAGGGTACATGGGCTTAATGGGTACACTTACCCTAAGCTGCACTTATCTATAACGTTTTTCCGTTCCCTTTTGAGAACGTTCACTTCGTATTGCGTAGCTATACGCAATGGGAAAACTCCTTTTCTCGAGAATATTGAAGCCTTTATTTTAAAACGCAGTGCAGCTGCACAGCCAGCACAGCACAGAGCTGTCTAGCTCGCTAATTGGCTGGGCTGCGGGAACTGCACGAACCTATGGCAATGCGGCGAGGACGCGCAATCCTATCAGGATGCTTCCCGCCTCACGCGCCAGAATGGGCGTGTCTACTGACTATATAAGCGGCCCATTTCGCCATAGGAATCAGATTTAATCTCCTTCAGCGATTGACACATCTTCGCTGACTCTCCTGCTAGAAGCCTTTGCCTTCGCCGTCGACGAGCCCCAGCAGGGGAACGAGCGACTCTGCAAACAGCAGCTCAGCGGACGGCGGCCTCCTGATCGATCTTCGATCCAACGCCGCCTCTCCTGATTTGCCGTTTCCCTGCGGCCATCCGGCGACACATATCCTTTCTAAAGCATTAAATTGCTCGCCTCAGCAGCGCAAAGAGCAAATTTCTACGTGACGTTGTTTAAAATGCCACGCTCCGACTGCGCGGCATGCGAAGCCCCTCTGCATGCCTCAGACGGCCACGACGAGTGTGCTTCATGCCTGGGAGCCGGACACGCTGAAACTGCACTCACACAAGACAGCTGCTCTCATTGACGTCTGCGCTCGTCAACTTCAGTCATGCTTTCAACTCTTGATGGCGCTGAGGAGAGAGGGTATGAGAAACTGCCCCCTCTAGACGAAGCGGTGGCCGCGCACCTCTGCCCGCCCACCGCCATTGGATGGAGAGCCAAGGCAGTTCATCCATCGAAACCTTGCAGGACCACCTCAGCTCTCGCCGGCTGAGCTTATACCTCCGCTGGCCAAGCTACCTGGCGGTCCTCCAGGTGTTCCAGGCCAAACTCCTCCACTCCTTGGACGAGCCTGGACTGGACCCGACGGCCCTCAGAGACCACCGATTTGGCCCTGCACGCTATGAAGACCACCGCCCAGACAATTGGATGAAATACGGCCAGTTTGGTTGTGTTACAGCGTCATCTCTGAGTCAACCTAACCGAGATAAAGGACGCGGTGAAGGGCTTTTCCGAGCACTGCACAGAAGTCCTCACAGGTCATGCGACACTTCTTACCAAAGTGCTCCAGTTCGGCTTCAGGTCTCCCAAAGAAAGCGTCGACCCTGCAGCCAGCCAAACCAGCGCCGCCGGTTTCTCAGCCCCGCCCAGTGGCTGAAACTCATCAACGCCCACAGCCTGCTAAGCCCATTCCCGGAACGTCAGAGACCCCGACCCAGGATTGTGTTGTACCGTGAGCCTCGGAAGTCCTCCTAATCTAAAGACAGGAGGGAAAAGGAAGGGTTTAAGTCCCGCCGTGGCCGGACCACCCCAGAAGAAAGCTTGCATGCTTCTCCCAGCCCCCTCTTCCGTTCAGGTGGCTGGAGATGTTCAAGTTGCAGCCAATGGGCCCGTCACAGTTCATGCACCCAAGTACACAAACGCTGTTTTAACAGCGACTCAAATAAAGCACAAAAAGAGCACTTTTTCCTCCAAAATACAAGGGTGCCCGGGTCCCCATTGCACGGTGGCCCGTCCCCGAATTTCATTCAGCCCCTAGTCACTCGGGCAAAGGCCTGGGAAGCCATCCCCGATGTGTCAAAATGGGTATTAAACACAATAAAATTAGGTTACTCGCTTCAATTCGCTCACAGACCTCCGCGCTTTCATGCCGTGGTCGAGACATCGGTAAGGAGCAACGTGGCTTGCATCCTCTGCACCGAAGTCAAGACAGCTCCCCCGTCAATAAGCGAGTCAGGCTTTTACAGCCACTACTTCCTCGTCCCAAAAAAGGTTGCGGCCTGAGGCCCATTCTAGATCTCAGACACCTGAACAAGGCCCTAATGAAACGGCCATTCAGGATGCTAACGACAAAACAAATCCTCACGCAAATTCGCCCAGGGGATTGTTTTTTGTCAGTGGATCTGAAGGATGCTTACTTTCATATCCAGGTAGCTCTAGCTCCCCATCACAGGCCATTCTTGAGATTCACCTTCGAGGAGCAGGTTTATCAATACAGTCCTACCATTCGGACTGTCCCTGGCACCTCGTATGTTTACAAAATGCATAGATGCGGCACTATCCCAGCCAAGTGTATAACCTTCCTGGGAACAGTCATCAACTGTGCAGATGAGAGCTTGGCTCATGCCAGATCGCGCTCTCTCCATCCAACAGCTAGCTGCTTTGTTCAAAGCAGGCTCTTACAGACCCCTCAGAACGTTTCAAATGGCACTGGGTCTTATGGCCTCAGTATTGTCAGTACTCCAGCTAGGCCTACTGCATATGCGTCCCCTTCAGCTTTGGCTGAATCCCCGAGGCCCGGCTCATGCGTGGTGATCAGGCCACCTGCGCATCAAGGTGGACCACGGGTGTATCAAAGCCCTTACCCCTTGGAAAAACACCGGCAGGTACCAGTCGAGTGTAAGCATGGGTCTAGTCTCGAGGAGGAAGGTCATTTTAACAGATGCCTCCAACCTAGGTTGGGGGGCTCTGTACGACTGCAGGCCGACCTCCAGCCTCTGGTCGAGCTCGGAGAAGCGCCTACATATCAACTGCCTCGAAATGAGAGCAGTCTTTCTAGCCCTGAAAACCTTCCTCCCGCACCTGGTGGGACACCACGTCTTGGTCCAGACGGACAACATGGCAGTGGTGTCATATATAAACCGTCAGGGTGGCCTCAGATCGTACAACCTTTACACTATGGCCAAACAGCTCCTTTTGGCACACGCCAACCTGCGCTCGCTAAGGGTGGCGCATATACCAGGCATACTGAACCAGGGTGCAGATATGCTATATCGAGACAATGTCCCCCCTGGGGAATGGTCTCTCCACCCCCAGACAGTTCATCTGATCTGGAGTGTCTTCGGCAAGGCAGAGGTAGCTTCTGACCTCTTCGCCTCAGAAGACAACTCTCATTGCCCAATATTCTTCTCGCATTCCCTCTGGTCTCGATGCTCCCTCAGGTCATTGAGTTGGTAGCGTTTGGGTTTAAGTCAAGTCAAGTCAAGTCAAGTCATCTTCATTTATATAGCGCTTTTAACAATGTAGATTGTTTCAAAGCAGGTTTACAGAGATAAACATATAATTTAAGGTAACAGAGATTGGTTTGGTTTTATAGTGGTTCTTGAATAATGATTTTTCCAGCTAAAGTTAGTTTTGATTGATTCACTTCCGTCTAAATGATCATTTGTTATTAAATTAGGGGCCGCTAAGACGACACCGTTCTCTCTAAACAGACTTTAAACGCCTGTGATAGACGCTGATGGCATTCACATGCGCATTAAGAATTGATTCTATAGTTATGTGCGTTTGAATATATGTGCGCAGGTTTGTAATTCCTTACAAACCATGCCTAAACAAACTACTTGTCTTGTCTATAAATTTTGATGCAGAATTTTATTTTATTTTATCACTTCGGGTAGGTATGTACACCGAAGAATTCCGCAACGCTTTATCTGTAGAGTAGTATTGGGTTCCTCCATAGGGAGAGGCTAGTTGGCACTTCAGCACTGCATTGTCATCGGGTCCAGGCGAAGGTCCTTCGTCAGATCTGGAAACGGCCTGGATCCGGCAGGCTGCGGGAAAACCTCAGGATAAACAAAGACACTAAAATTAGCGTAGATGCCATTCTTCTTATGATGTAACGAGTACATCAGGATTTAAGGGAAGTGTTCCCAGTTCCGGCTGACCTAATCTATGCAGCCTAATATTGAATTATAGAAGTCTATAGTGTGTTATGTGTATGCTAGGTCAAACAGATGTGTTTTTAGTCTAGCTTTGAACTGACAGACTGTGTCTGATTCCCGGACAATGTTAGGAATATTGTTCCAAAGTTTTGGTGCTAAATAGGAAAAGGATCTACCGCCAGCAGTCGATTTTGATATTCTAGGTATTATCAACTGGCCAGAACTTTGAGATCGCAATAGACGTGAAGGACTATAATGCGTTAAGAGCTCCCTCAAGTACTGCGGAGCTAAACCATTTAATGCTTTGTAAGTAATCAGCAATATTTTAAAATTTATACGATGTTTAATAGGCAGCCAGTGCAGTGTTGACAGAACCGGGCTAATATGGTCATACTTCCTGGTTCTGGTAAGAACTCGAGCTGCTGCGTTTTGAACTAGCTGTAGTTTGTTTATTAAGCGTGCAGGGCAACCACCCAGTAGAGCATTACAATAATCTAGCCTTGATGTCATGAACGCATGAACTAGTTGTTCCGCATTTGTCAATGAGAGCATATGACGTAATTTAGATATATTTTTAAGATGGAAAAATGTGGTTTTACAGATACTAGACACGTGACGTTCAAATGAAAGATTGGTATCAAATAGCACACACAGGTTCCTAACTGACGACGAAGACTTAACAGAGCAGCCATCAAGTGTTAGATAGTATTCTAGGTTATTACGTGTGGAAATTTTTTGTCCAATAATTAGAATCTCTGTTTTTTCAGAATTTAGTAGTAGGAAATTACTAGTCATCCAATTTTTTATATCAACTATGCATTGTGATAATTTTGTGAATTGGTAAGTTTCGTTAGGTTTTGAAGAAATATACAGCTGAGTATTAGGGTTGGGCGATGTCTACCAATTTGGTATCAGACGATGTCTACAGTGAAACATCGCGATGGACGATGATATCGGGAGGGAGGGGGAGGGGTAACATTCTCATTTTCCACTAGATATTTTCCTCTATATTTCATCAGCAATTTCGATTTCAGCAAAATCTGCAGCAGCTGACCAAGGAGCGAATGTACAGTGACGTGACAACTGCCAGATTCAAACTGTGCTTTCGCGCTATGGCTGGCGCTGAGCCAAAGACGGACTCACTCAGTGCTTTTCATAGGCTATCACAACTGTTCAGTGTTTTTAACCACATGATGTTTATTTTAGGTTTCAGAAATTTAAATACATATAATTTATAGCAAAACAATACATTTATAGTTTGTAAAATACACAATGGTGTCTATGGAAGCAGCAATAACAAAGCATTCAAATATATTTGCCGACGGTTTTTATTCATATCAGACACACAGTGTAAATAACTATAAAGTCAACTCTATTTTTCTCCCAGTTCACCGGCCACTTTCATGTATCTCGGGAGAAACTGATGAATTCACGCGCTGTAATAAATCCAACAGACAGGAATCTCTGAACTGCGCACAAACAAACATGACGGCGCCCATCTCACGTTAATGATCAAGATCATTTATAAAAAGTTTTTTTAAACAACAAAACAAACTCACTTACACATATTTGAGAATCGGAATAGAAGATAGTTGATGATGGTAAGCAAGTTGGTTAATATTTATAAATAAAAGCGCTTCATCTTTCATACAGCGCTATTTTGGCTGTGGTGAATCACGTACCAAGCATGAAGCGTCACCATGGAAACGTCGGGGGGGGGGGGGGGATCGCGATGCCGGCTAAACATCGTGATGTCTGTCAGCCATCACGATGGACGATGATATCGTCCATCGGCCCAACCCTACTGAGTATCATCAGCATAACAGTGAAAGCTAATTCCATGTTTCCTAATGATATCTCCTAAAGGTAGCATGTACAGAGTGAACAGCAGCGGTCCTAGTACTGAGCCTTGTGGTACGCCATACTGAACTTGTGATCGATAAGACATCTCTTCATTTACTGCAATAAACTGGTAGCGATCAGATAAATATGATTTAAACCATGCTAGTGCAATTCCACTAATGCCAACATAGTTTTCTAGTCTATTTAAAAGAATGTTTTGGTCAATGGTGTCAAATGCAGCACTAAGATCGAGTAACACTAATAGAGAGATACAACCACGATCAGATGATAAGAGCAAATCATTTGTGATTCTAATGAGAGCAGTCTCAGTACTATGATCCGGTCTAAATCCTGACTGAAAATCCTCGCAGATATCATTTCTTTTAAGAAAGGAACACAGTTGTGAGGATACTGCTTTTTCTAATATCTTTGACAGAAAAGGTAGATTTGAGATCGGCCTGTAATTGACTAATTCTGTAGGATCAAGTTGTGTTTTTTTAACAAGCGGTTTAATCATAGCCAGCTTAAAGGTTTTTGGTACATATCCTAGAGACAAAGACGAATTAATGATATTGAGAAGAGGATCTATGACTTCTGGAAGCATCCCTTTCAGCAGCTTAGTCGGTATAGGGTCTAACATACATGTTGTCGATTTAGATGAATTAACGAGTTTGCAAAATTCTTCCTCTCTTATAGCAACAAATGAATCAAATTTTACCTCAGGGAGACTACAATGCACTCCCTGATGCGATACTGTAGTAGACGGTTGCATAGTTATAATTTTGTCCCTAATATTATCAATCTTATAAGTGAAGAAGTTCATAAAGTCGTTACTGCTGTGTTTCTTGGAAACTTCTGGGCTTGAAGCTTTCTTTTTTGTTAGTTTAGCCACTTTTTCAAATAAATACCTAGGATTATGTTTATTTTCTTTTGAAAAATAAAATAAAAATAAGCAGATCTAGCAGCTTTTAAAGCCTCTCTGTAAGCAATCGAGCTCTCTTTCCATGAAATCCGAAATACCTCTAGCTTTGTTTTCTTCCAGTTGCGCTCCATTTTTCTAGCTGCTCTCTTAAGGGCCTGAGTGTGCTCGTTGTACCACGGCGTTGGACTATTTTCTTTAATCTTCTTTAAGCGCAACGGAGCAACTGTGTCTAAAGTGCTGGAAAAGAGAGAGTTAAAAGTTTCTGTTGCAATATCGAGTTCTTCTAAGCTATCTGGGATTCTGAGATGATGAAACTGATTAGGAAGATTATTGATAAAGCAATCTTTAGTGGCAGAAGTGATAGGTCTAACATACTTGTAAAACGGAGTCGGCTTTGCAGCCTTGGCTAAATGTAATTTACATGAATAATAATAATAATAATAATAATAATAAGTTTAATTTATATAGCGCCTTTCCCAAGCTCAAGGACGCTTCACATTGACAGTAGATAACAAGCAGTTTACACATAGACAGACAATGGGCATTTTTCCAATCCAAGTAATGGGCGATTGCAGTTGCAAATCACATTACATTTATAATACAAACATAAAACAGGGCAACAAACATTAATTTCTACAGACAACATAATGGGCAGTTGGAGTGAAGATGCAATAGAATTATTGGAACCTAGGTTAACATTGTGAATGTGTCATGTCAGATTGACATTTCATGACTGGTAATACTGGTTAAACAAATGTGTTTTGAGTTTATACTTAAATACATGCAACGTGGTTGTTGTCCTGAGAGCTAACGGAAGAGAGTTCCAAAGCTTGGGGGCTATAACAGAGAAAGACCTGGCACCCATAGACGATAGACGGGATCTCCGCTCACATAGGAGTTCACAGCCAGAGGATCGCAGAGTTCGAGGGGGAATATAAGGAGAAAGTAAGTCAGAGAGATAGGCTGGAGCAAGACCATTTAGTGACTTAAAGGTAAGCAAAAGAATTTTGTAAGTGATACGGGATGACACGGGTAGCCAGTGCAGTTTAAACAGAATTGGTGTGATATGGGCAGTTTTTTTGGTGTAAGTTAATAGTCTTGCGGCAGAGTTTTGAATATATTGCAAGCGTGAGATAGAGCGTGCTGGTAGACCAGAAAAAATAACATTACAATAGTCGAGGCGAGAAGTGATGAACGCGTGTACTAGTGCTTCAGCGTATTTTGGGCTGACATAGGGACGGAGTTTGGCAATACGATGTAGATGAAAAAAGGATGCTTTACAAAGTTGATTAATGTAAGTGTCGAACGTCAGTGCAGGGTCAAAAATAATACCCAAGTTTTTGACAGTGGCAGAAGGAATTATAGATGTAGCTTCAAGGTCAAGTCTGGGAATATTACTTAATTTTTTTGTTAGAGATGGAGGGCCAGTAGGGTTGGGCGATGTCTACCAATTTGGTATCAGACGATGTCTACAGTGAAACATCGCGATGGACGATGATATCGGGAGGGAGGGGGAGGGGTAACATTCTCATTTTCCACTAGATATTTTCCTCTATATTCCATCAGCAATTTGGGGGGGGGGGGTGGGGGGGGTGGTCGCGATGCCGGCAAAACATGATATCGTCCATCGGCCCAACCCTAAGGGCCAGTGATTAATATTTCTGTTTTTGTCAGGTTCAGACTGAGAAAATTGGAGTTGAGCCAGGTCTTTAATTCGTTAATGCATGATGATAGTGATGTGGTCTGGAGAATAGGATCCAGTCGAACAGCAGTATATATTTGGATATCGTCGGCGTAGCAGTGGTATTGAAAACCGTGGCGGCGAATAATTTGTCCGAGAGGCAAAATGTAAATAATAAATAGTAACGGGCCGAGAACTGATCCCTGTGGAACACCTTGTTTAAGAGTGACAGTTGGAGATTTGTAATTGTGCATTGCGATGTAGAATTTCCTATCTGTCAGATACGAGGAAAACCAGGATAATGCGGCTCCTGAGATACCAATCTCTGAGAGGCGCATGAGTAGGATTTTATGGGAGACAGTATCAAAAGCTGAGCTGAGGTCGAGTAGTAAAAGTAAGGAAAGGTTTCCAGAGTCACCAATGAGTAAGAGGTCATTGATAACCCTTGCTAGTGCAGTTTCAGTACTGTGGTTTTGGCGAAAGCCAGATTGAAATAAATCAAAGCTATTGTTGAGAGATAGATATGACTGCAATTGAGTGGCGACAACCTTTTCCATGATTTTTGAGACATACGGTAGATTGGAAATTGGGCGATAGTTAGTGTAGTCAGTTGGGTCCAGATTAGTTTTTTTAAGAATAGGAGTAACCGCAGCCGTCTTTAGTGAGACTGGAACAGAGGCAGAGAGAAGAGACATGTTTACAAGATGTGAGATAGGTGCAGAAATGACAGAGGTACAGAGTTTCAGAAGGGTTGTAGGTGCAGGATCAAGCCGGGAAGAAGAAGAATTGGATTTCTGTATCATTTCACTAATCAAGATGGGGTTGGTCAACATAAAGTTATTTAGTGTTTGTATCTGAGCTTGCTCACAACTAGAGGTGGTCGGTTCAACACTAAAAGTCCCACGTAAAGCCTCCAGCTTTCCTTGGAAGTGTTGTAGAAAAGAACAGCACAGGTCATCGGATTCTTGTAGACAGGCATTGTGCGCAGGTGCTTGAACAGCTTGTTTACAATGCTAAATAGTGTTTTAGGCCTGTTGTTTGCATTATTGATGATTTTAGCAATATAGGAAGAGTGAGCTGAGTTTAAGGCGGTTTTGTAAAGCTTAATATGGTCCGAAAATGCTTGATAGTGTACAGTTAGATTGGTTTTCCGAAAGAGACGTTCCAGCTGTCTGCCTCTAGCTTTCATAGCACGTAGCTCAGCATTATACCACGGCGAAGAGTGGGACAAGGGAACAGACCTAGTCCTAGTTGGAGCATGCTCATCTAGAACGTCAGCAATGGCAGAATGGTACAAATCAGATATTTTCGACGGGCAGGTGAAATCAAAATCATCAGAGATAGCAGAAGAAGTGATAGATGCAGCAAACATACTAGGATTAATAGCATTGATCTTACGATAAGAGATGTTAATATTGTCAGCACATTTAGTTAGACAGGTTAATGTAAGATCAAGGGTAATAAGCTTGTGATCAGAGATAGGAGTAACCAGACCATTGATGGAGATGTCATTCAAGCCAGAAGTACAAACTAATTCAAGTGTGTGGCCATGAGTATGAGTTGGGAAGTTAACAATCTGATTAAGATAAGCAGTCTAGAACAGTCATTAATTGAGTCCTATTTGAGCAGGGAGTATCAACGTGAATGTTAAAGTCACCGAGCAAGATGACCTTGGATAATGAATCGCAGGCTAGCGTTAGTAGTTCACTTAGTTCAGAGAAAAAATCGTTTTGCTGTTTGGGTGGCCTATAAATCAGGATGATTGTTAGGGAACTGTTCGAGGACATTTTCAAAACCATGTATTCAAAAGTCGTAGTAGTGTGGAAGTCCAGTTGAGTAAGTGTTATGGAGTTGCGAGAGATGACCGCAAGGCCACCCCCCTTAGTGAATGAACGCGGCTTAGACAGGTGCTGGTATCCGTATGGTGTTAGAAGATTAAGATGCATGAAATCATTCGGTGTTTGCCAGGTCTCGGTAAGGAATATCATATCCAGGTTTTTGTCAGTAATAAGTTCATTTAGATAGGGGCCTTTGTCCGAGATAGAGCGACAGTTCAGCAGAGCAAGGTGGCTTTGCAGCACATCTGAGTTATCAGCTAAGTTGACATTTAAATCTGACACTTTTATGCAGACAAGCGATCGCGGTGGACAACAGTCGCTTAGTAGGCATTTCGGTTTGACCAGAGTTATGTTATTTGACCAGATGCACGGGATCACAGTTGGTTTTGATTGCTGATAGTTGATGATCCTTCGGACTGAACGGTGCACGTAGCGTGGGCGCCTGGTGATCCCGAGCGAGCGGCAGTGCTCGTACGTTTCAAAGTCGAGTCGTGAGTGCCGATTAAGCGCCCTGAGTTCACGTGACAGGTATCCAAAATCCATGTTGGAAGATAACCCAGAAAAAATAAGGGAGACCAGAGGCAGCACGAGTGCTAAAGCCTTTGCTGTGTTTGTAATCGCCATGAGAAAGTCAGCTATCAGCAAAGCCACGTTAGCCAGGACCACAACCGTCACAACATCTATAAAAGCTTACGGAGAGGAAAGCTACCCAACCTGATGGCAAGCTAATCGAACTACTGGTAAGAAGAGTGTTAACTCACCTCACAGTCAGTCCAACAGATGGGGGAGAGAGGGGTGAGAGGGCTCGTAGCCGGCTGACAGCAGAGAGTTCCCGACGGTAACAGCAACAAAAGTTAAGTCCAGTTTGTAGAAGGATGCAGAGAGGGAAACACCAACTGTAAAGAGTTCCCAACGGTAACAGCAACAAAAGTTAAGTCCAGTTTGTAGAAGGATGCAGAAAGGGAAACAGCAACTGTCCAAGAGCGGGCACAGCAAACGTAACGTTAAACAATAGACGACGAAGCGTGGAGCGGCAGCCAGATGCGCACAGCATTCCCACACAGCGTTCACTTCCGGTATCTAGCCAAGAGACTAGATAATGATCTGAGATGTCGTCGCTCTGCTGCAGAATTTCAACGGCATCAACATTGATTCCATGTGATAATATTAGATCTAGAGTATGATTACGACAATGAGTAGGTCCTGACACGTGTTGTCTAACTCCAATAGAGTTAAGAATGTCTTTAAATGCCAATCCCAATGCATCTTTTCCATTATCTACATGTATATTAAAATCACCAACAATTAGTACTTTATCTGCAGTCAATACTAATTCTGATAGAAAGTCAGCAAATTCTTTGATAAAGTCTGTATGGTGCCCTGGTGGCCTGTATACAGTAGCCAGCAGAATTCTCAAACGTGATTTATCGTTTACATTATATATTTTTACATTAAGCACCAACACTTCAAAATAAGTATATTTAAAAGTAGATTTCTTAGTGGTTTTGAAAATATTACTATAAATTACAGCAGCACCTCCCCCTTTGCCTTTCAGACGAGGTTCATGTTTATAACAGTAATCTTGCGGGGTGCACTTATTTAAAGTAATGTAATCGTTTGGTTTTAGCCAGGTTTCTGTCAAACAGCACATCTAGGTTATAATCTAAAATCATATCATTAACAATAAGTGCTTTTGAAGTAAGGGATCGAATATTCAGCAACCCAAGCTTTACGTTTTGCTTATCTGTATTATATCTATTTTTTATTTTTTATTTGTTGAACATCAATTACATTTTTAACCTTAGATGGGTTTGGACGTTTTTTGGATTTCCAAATTCGGGGAACAGACACAGTCTCTATATGATGATATCTATGTGAAAGAGGCTCTATGTGATGGGATTTATCTGACCTTGGTGACGCGAGGCCGCTAGCAGACGGTCGGTTTAGCCAGCTTGTCTCCTTCCTGACCTGAGCCCCAGATTGTCATGTTTTATCTCTAAGACTATGAGCCAAATTACTAGAGAGAAGAGCAGCACCATCCCAGGAGGGATGAATACCATCTCTTTTCAACAGGTTAGGTTTGCCCCAAAAACTTTTCCAATTGTCTATGAATTCTATATTATTTTGCGGACACCACTTAGACAGCCAGCCATTGAGTGAACACAATCTACTAACTGTCTCATCACTCCTTCGAACAGGAAGGGGGCCAGAGCAAATTACAGTGCCTGACATCGTACTTGCGAGTTCAAACACCTGTTTAATATTAATTTTGGTGATCTCCGACTGGCGGAGTCGAACATCATTAGTGCCAACGTGAATAACAATCTTAGAGAATTTACGATTAACATTAGCCAGCACTTTTAAATTTGCTTTGATGTCAGGCGCTCTGGCTCCCGGCAAACATGTGACTATGTTGGCTGGTGTCTCTATTTTCACGTTCCGTGTGATCGAATCACCGATTACCAGGGCACAATTAACAGAATTCTCAGTGGGTGTTTCACTGAGCGCAGCAAATCGATTTGTTATGGTAATCTGAACGGAAGAGTGTTTTTTTGATCCGCGACTAGAGCGATCCCTCACTGTCACCCATTTGCCTTGCTGCACAGGCAATAATTCAGCCGGAACCGAATCATGTAAAGAGTTCACTATGCTTGGCGCATCCAAAATAGTATCTAAAGCTCTAGCACACTTACTATCCTCAATTAAAGTTTGGATGCGTGTCTCTAATTCTGAAATCTTCTCCGTCAGCCTGTCTCCTTGCATTTATCACATATAAACCCTATATTGCCGACGGGGAAGGCTATGCTAAACATGTAACATGAAGTGCAGGTGACAATAACAGGACAAGACATTACTCACCGTGTTTGTTGACTGATTCTTACTCACCTGGGCTTTTTATGAACTCAGAGGCGCGGGCGCGCGAGAGAAAAATAAATAAATAACTAAGCGCAAGGGTGGCGCGTTAACAAGCAAGTTACTAGTGTGTTGTGCTAACAATAACGGAAGCTAGCGATGTCAGGTTAATCTGAGATGTTGGGTAAGCTGTATTTAGTAGTATAAACAACTAGAAATGGTAGTAAATGATGGTTTAAAACAGAAAGAAATACGAAGCTAATACGAGGCTTAGACGGAGCTTACAGCCTCGAAGCAAACAAACTTACAGCAGGCAGCGAGGCAGACAGGAGCAGGAAAAGAAAAGCTTTACAAGAAAAGAAAAGAGCAAGAAAAGCTCATTACAAATAAAATGTATTATTATTATTATTATTATTATTATCAGGGAGAACAAGCGTGCAGTCCTCCTAATAGCCCCTCTCTGGCGGACCCAGACATGGTTCCCTGAGTTGGTGCAGCTGCTCGATGCAACTCCTTGTCCGATACCGCTGAGGAAGAACCTCCTCACGCAGGCATAAAGGACAGTCCGGCACCCCCAACCTGACTTGTGGGCCCTTCATGTATGGCCCCCCAACGGGTATCCGGGAACCTCCCGGGAAAAGTCCTAAGCACTATCACTGAGGCTAGAGCGCCGTCAACGAGAAGCCTCTACACCCTTAAATGATCAGTGTTTACCAGCTGGTGTGCAGCTCAGAACCTTGACCCCTACTCATGTGATGTACCACTTAGTAATTTACATTTAGTCATTTAGCAGACGCTTTTATACAAAGCGACTTACAACTGAGGACTAAAGCAAGCGAGTCATCGTGAAGAGGCAAGAACAACGCAAGAAGTGCTCAAAATACAAAGTTCAGGCATTGCTCAGAGTAGCAAAAAACCAGACAAGGGAGGATTTAAAGGAGAAGGAAAGGTTTTTTTTATTTTATTTTTTTATGTTAAGTACTCACGGGAGAGATGAGTTTTCAGTTGTCTTTTGAATGCTGTCAGGGATTCTGCATTACGGACGAGGGTGGGGAGATCATTCCACCAGCATGGAACCGTGAATGAGAATGTTCTGGAGAGTGATTTAGTGCCTCGCTGTGATGGTACCACGAGCCGTCGCTCATTGACTGATTGTAGGCTTCTGGTAGGGGTGTAGACTTGTAGGATTGAGTGAAAGTAAGACGGAGCTGTGTCTGTGGTAGATCTGTAAGCAAGCGTCAAAGCCTTGAATTTGATGCAAGCAGTGAGTGGTAGCCAGTGCAGTGAGATGAACAGAGGAGTGACGTGGGCCCTTTTGGGCTCATTGAAGACAAGGCGGGCTGCAGCATTCTGGATCATTTGTAGAGGTTTAGTTACACATGATGGAAGTCCAGCCAGAAGAGCATTGCAGTAATCAAGCCTAGAAATAAGCAGGGCCTGGACGAGAAGCTGTAATGCATGCTCCGTTAGGAAAGGTCTGATCTTCCTGATGTTATACATTGCAAACCTGCATGATCGAGCTGTCTTCGTAATGTGGTCTGTGAAGGACAGCCGGTCATCAAATATTACTCCCAGATTTCTGACTGACCTTGATGGGGTGATTGAGGATGACTCTAGCTGGATAGTGAAGTCGTGCTGTAGAGACGGATTGGCAGGGAGGACGAGAAGCTCAGTCTTTTCCAGGTTGAGCTGCAGATGATGTTCTTTCATCCATGCCGAGATGTCCGCCAGACAGCTTGAGATACGTGCAGCTACTGTGGGATCATCTGGTTGAAATGAGAGGTAGAGCTGGGTGTCATCAGCATAGCAATGGTAAGAGAAACCATGTGCCTGTATGATGGGTCCCAGTGATGTGGTGTAAATGGAGAAAAGGAGTGGTCCAAGAACTGAACCCTGAGGAACTCCTGTGGTCAGTTGATGTGCTTTGGATACCTCGCCTCTCCATGCAACCCTGAAGGACATACCTGTGAGATAGGACTCAAACCAGTGGAGGGAAGATCCTTTGATGCCCAGTGATGAGAGGGTGGACAGAAGGATCTGATGATTCACAGTGTCGAAGGCAGCAGAAAGATCAAGGAGAATGAGAACTGAACCACTTCCATGTACCACTGGTATTTTATTTTCTTCAAGAGATGCTGGACGCGGGTCGAACCCCCTCCACGCTCAAAGTATACATGGCGGCCATAGCAGCCTTCCATGCTCCTGTGGCCGGCCAGTTACTGTGAAGGAACGACCTGGTCGTGCGCTTCCTTAAAGGGGCCAGGAGGCTTAACCCGCCTTGACCTCCCTCTATACCTGGCTGGGACCTATCTACGGACCTCAGGGCCCTTAAGGGAACCCCGTTTGAGCCGCTTCAGTCGGTTGACTTAAAGACTCTTTCGCTCAAGACCCCACTCCTGCTAGCCCTAGCATCGGTCAAGCGAGTGGGCGACTTAAAAGCACTCTCTATGAACGCCTCATGTCTCGAGTTCGGGTCCAACGACTCCAAAGTCGTCCTCAGACCAAGACATGGTAATGTACCCAAGGTGCTCTTTACTCCGTTCAGAGCCCAGGTCATTTCACTATCGGTGCTTCCCTTACTGGAATACGATAGAGAATTAGGTCTACTCTGCCCTGTTAGGGCTCTTAGAATCTATCTAGAGCGTTCTGCCCCAATCAGACAGTCAGAACAGCTCTTTGTTTCCTTCGGTGGCCGTACCAAAGGGCTTCCGGTCACAAAGCAGAGATTATCACGATGGATAGAGCTATCTCTCTAGCCCACGCTTCTATGGGCCTTCAATGTCCCATAGGTGTCAGGGCTCATTCCACTAGGGGCATGGGCTTGGTCCAGTGGTGTACCAATTGAAGACATTTGTGCGGCCGCCGTCCACATTTGTAAGATTTTATAATTTAGAAGTGCCAGCACTGCATGCACGAGTTCTTTCTATTTGAAAAGAGGTCTTGGCCCCTGAAGGGACCAAACCTCTAGGTATCCCTTCGCGGGCTCCGATGGGCTCTGACTTTAGTTCTACTATAAGCCTCGGACTGCTCAGCCCCAGGCAATAGCTCAGAGCGAAGTCGTCAGCTAATAGTACGACGTTTCAAAATGGGTTCCCACAGCGTATAGCTGCGCAATACAAAGTTATCGTTCACGAAAGAGATTGTACTCGGTTACTAACGTAACCTCGGTTCCCTGAGAGTAGGGAACGAGTATTGCGTAGCCAGCCGTGCTATTAAGCTTCACGTTCGTGTACTGTCACTTCAGTCGATTTAACCTGATTCCTATGACGAAATGGGCTGCTTATATAGTCAGTAGCCATGCCCATTCTGGCGCGCTTTAGCGGAAAGCGTCCTGATAGGATTGTGCGTCCTCGCCGCTTCGCCATAGGTTCGTGGAGTTCCCGCAGCCCAGCCAATCAGCGAGCTAGACAGCTCTGTGCTGTGCTGGCTGTGCACCTGCACTTATTTTTAAAATAAAGACTTCAATATTCTCGAGAAAAGGAGTTTTCCCATAGCGTATAGCTACACAATACTCGTTCACTACTCCCAGGGATCCGAGGTTACGTTAGTAACCGAGTACGTTTTGGAGCTCCCCACAGAGTGTTACAACAAAATAAATCTTATTTTAAATTCCAGATTGTACATAGGCCTATAATGAGTTGTCTCTGCGGATGTAATGCAGCAACCGCGTGGTGGTCAGTTTAGTTCCATTCACAAATAAATGACTCTTTTGAAAGGTTAGTGAATCAAATCAGAAAGAGTTGCCTGTATACTAAATAGCCTAACTATGGCGCCGAAAGCGTAGTCCAACTCCAATGATTCGATAACTAATCACTCGTTGAACAATACTAATTGACTGACTGAAATTTTAGCAAACAAAATGGAATATAACTAAATATCATATCATTAATTACAATGCACTGGATACAGCTCAGCAGTTTTTCTAATAAAAAAAATACACATTAATAATTATCATCGCAAATATCTAGATATCAACAAACTATTTTTATCTTAACAATTATAACATAAAACAACACTAGATCAATAAATACATTTTTTTAATTACTTACTCATTTTTTCAGCTGAATGATTCCTCTTGAAAATGATCGTCTACATCTGCAAGATCCTCAGGATTTAAATAAACCGCCAAAACCTTTTTTCTTACTTAGACTTTTTCTTTGCATTGTGCAAAAACAGAATAGCATCTACTGTGCTGGGATTCAGGCGATTCCACCTCGTCTTTATATTGCGGCCTGCTGTACTAAATGAGCGTTCGCTCGCAGCGCTTGTTGCAGGAATGCACAAGATTCTTATAGCAAGGCACTGGGATGCTCATACCAGCTGGAATTACACTTTAAACATGCTCATATTTTAGAGAATGTAGTTAATATTTACATTATGAATGATTTATCATATCCACCTGCGACCCATCGGCAATAATGTTATTTTTATTACTTGACCCGCCCGATCCGCGGATGGCCATTCAGTGCGACCTATATAGGCAGTCGGCCCCACCCATTCTGGTGGGCTGAAAGGCCAATTGTCTTTGAAATTCACAGACGTGAACCAATCAGGCATTAGTATTCCGAGATGACGGAGTTTCCCCATAGTGATCAGAGAAGATTCTCTGATGCAATGGTGTTCCCATTATCTCAGGGAACCGATGTTACTTGAGTAACTGGAGCGTTATTAATAATAACTTACATTTTGGGTTAAACACATAATATTAAATTTGTGTACAATTCAATCCCAAATCCAAAGTGTGTGTCTTACCACTAGATACTAAAATAACTACTTTCAGTTGGATTTACTTTCATAAGTGATGCAGGAAAATGCTATTGATATTTAAATGTGCTAATAAATCTATGTAAAATACATCTAAAACCCTAATGGGTGTGTCTTGTTACATGTTTACTAGATGAACCACCAGATATTGGTTTTATTCACAGAACTAAAACACAACACTTACTATTGAAATGCAGAAATTGAGAAAAAGCTTCCAAAGCATGTGCAGTACAACACCCCCTAGAGGAACATATAGCAGTTGTTTTGACCGAGTTTTACAATCTAACTTTTAATATATTCATGCCGTTTTCTCTCAACTTCTAAAGCCCCTTTCACACAGCGCGTTGATCCCGGGAAATTGCCGGAAAATTGCCAGAACACCTTCTGTGTGAGCGCAAACTCGACCCGGGATTGATGCCGGGATCTATGCCTAGTTGGGGACCTATTAACATTGCCGGGATCAGTCCCGGAACGCGCGCTGTGTGAACAAAAGCCGTAATCAATGCCGTGTCGTAATGATGACGCTGAAGTGAAGTGAAAGCAGGCTAGTGAAACGGTACGTAATGTGCTAGTTTATTAATCGAATCAGAGAAAAAAATGCACAAGCGTGGTTTCTCGAGAGAGAAATCCCAGCTCATAAGCAAACTATAGACGCTGCTGAGACATTACATGTCGCATCGATGTCACGTGTCTTTACGGGATTTTTACGGGTTGTGTGTGAACACACTCTCTGATTCCGGAAAATCACTGGCAGTGTGAATGAACCAAAATCAAACGAACCCGGGTCAAATCCCGGGTCACTTTATCCGTGTATTTTCCGGAATCTCTGTGTGAAAGGGGCTTAATAGTGTGTCTTGTTATTTGGACCTAAAGAAACATTTCCATGCATGCATGTATTACTCTCATCTGTAATTCACGATAAATGCTATTGAATTAAATTGTAACCTGTTAATAAATTCATTAAAAATGCTTAAAATTGTGGGCGGGGATATAAAAATGCGGAAGTATAATCTGTAGTTTTAACGAAAGCCATGGAGTTGTCAAAAGTCTTTTGCTAAAAAATAAACATGAATTTTTCAGTTCAGGTAACATAGAATATGAGTAAACATTGTTTATTTACATATACTACATAAATTGTAACAATATAAAGATTGTTATAATACAAATCAGCTGAAAATCAGTTACTCTTTAAATTAAAGTTACACTTAAATGAGAAAAGAACGTGAAATAAGTGGTTAGTATCAGACCTTCGGATCCCACTGTATTTTAAATGCACCACGATGACTCTTGACTGAATTCTCCTTCAGGTCTGGTGCATGTTGGAGATGAGTTGAGAGAGGTCAATGGAAATCTCATTATACACAAACGTCCTGAGGAGATCAGCCAGATTCTGGTGTGTTCACTATTCCTCTGTTGTTTTACAAAAGCTGAGTCATTCCGTTAAGATTCTTTATCTGAAAAGGCACTTTTCATGATTTATTGTCCTTGATTATTGTTTGTCGGGCTGCAGTCTCAGTCTCAGGGCTCGATCACTCTGAAGATTATCCCTGCCATTAAGGAGGAGGACAGATTCAGTGAGAGTAAGGTAAATGTAATCACTTTATTTGAAAGTCATTGGACAGAATAAATAGCAGCTGCTGCAGGTAATGTATGCAGTGTTATTCTATGTCTCTTCAAGGTTTATTTAAGAGCCCTGTTTGATTACATGCCATATGAAGACAAGGCCACACCATGCCAGGAGGCAGGACTGCCTTTCACATGTGGTGACATCCTGCAGGTGGTGAGCCAGGACGACCCAACGTGGTGGCAGGCCAAAAGAATGGGAGACAGCAACCTGCGTGCCGGCCTTGTTCCTTCAAGACAGTTCCAGGAGAGGTACACAACAAAAATCATGTCAACAGTTACCCTTTATTTACCATCAGCAGTCCCTAATAGACCAGATGTCTTTGCAGTGATGGTCCACAAAGGGATTTTCAGGGGTGTAATCTGTAACGACGTGCTTTTGAAGCAGAGATGTGACTGGATCCAAGTGCAGCACACGCTTTATTTAACAAACTACAAACTAAACAGACTAGATACAGGACTCAGGAACAGGAACAAACCAACACGAGTGTTAACAGTCAAACATTAAACAAGAACTCACAAAGATGAGGCTGAAACACAGGGCTTAAATAATCAGGGACAAACGAGCTAGACAAGATAACAAGGGGGCATGGTTAATGGGAAACACCTGGGATAATTAATAGACAAGGAACCACTGAACATGACAAGACACAAAACCCACACCGTGGCATAGCCCCCCAACCCCCCCCCCCATGGGCGGCTCCTGACGCCCATTAAAACAACAAAAAGTTCAGGAGGGCGGTGAAGCGGAGGCGGTCCTGGGGGAGGGACGGAGGGCCAGGCCCGTGCAGGGGAACGGGACCAGGAGCTAGCCAAGGCGGGCCTGGGCCGCAGAGCGTGGGTGGACCAGACTGGGCCGGTGACCAGGGCGGAGCAGGATGAGGCGAAGGCCAGGGCGGAGCAGGATGAGGCGAACGCCAGGGCGGAGCAGGATGAGGCGAAGGCCAGGGTGGAGCAGGATGAGGCGAAGGCCAGGGCGGAGAAGCCTCCTCGGGCGGCCATGGTGGAGAAGCCCTTTCAGGTGGCCACGGTGGAGAAGCCCTTCCAGGAGACCATGGCGGCACGGCCTTCATGGTCTCGTCGTGGAGCCCACTACTGCCCCCCCCCAAAAAATACTTGGGGGAACCTACAGGGACATAGACTGGACCAGGCTCTGGGACTAACAGTGGCTCTGGGACTGACAGTGGCTCTGGGTCGTTGAGGCTGACGTGACGCTCTGGCTCGTCGAGGCTGTCGTGAAGTACATGCTCGTCAGGGCCGACGCGAAGTGCAGACTCGGCAGTGCTCACGTAAAGCACAGACTCGGCAGGGCTCACGTGAAGCACGGGCTCGTTGGGGCTGACGTGACGCTCTGGCTCGTCGAGGCTGTCGTGAAGTGCGTGCTCGTCAGGGCCGACGCGAAGTGCAGACTCGGCAGGGCTCACGTGAAGCACAGACTCGGCAGGGCTCAAGTGAAGCACGGGCTCGTTGGGGCTGACGTGACGCTCTTGCTCGTCAAGGCTGTCGTGAAGTGCAGACTCGGCAAGGGCTCACGTGAAGCACGGGCTCGGCTGGGCAGACGTGGAGCGCGGGCTCGGCTGGGCAGACGGGGAGCGCGGGCTCGGCTGGGCAGACGGGGAGCGCGGGCTTGGCTGGGCAGACGGGGAGCGTGGGCTCGGCCGGGCAGACGGGGAGCGTGGGCTCGGCTGGGATCCAGAGATGAGGCTGGATCCAAGTGCAGCACACGCTTTATTTAACAAACTACAAACTAAACAGACTAGATACAGGACTCAGGAACAGGAATAAACCAACACGAGCGTTAACAGTCAAACATCAAACAAGAACTCACAAAGATGAGACTGAAACACAGGGCTTAAATAATCAGGGACAAACGAGCTAGTCAAGTCAAGTCATCCTCATTTATATAGCGCCTTTAACAACGCAGATTGTTACAGAGATAAACATAATTTAAGGTAACAGAGATTGGTTTAGTTTAATAGTGGTTCTTGAATAATGTTTTTTCCAGCTAAAGTTAGTTTTGATTGATTCACTTCCGTCTAAATGATCATTTGTTATTAAATTAAGGGCCGCTAAGACGACACCGTTCTCTCTAAACAGACTTTAAACGTGAACCTGTGATAGACGCTGATGGTGTTCACATACGCATTAAGAATTGATTCTATAGTTATGTACGTTTGAATATATGTGCGCAGGTTCGTAATTCCTTACAAACCATGCCTACACAAACTACTTGTCTATAAATTTTGATGCAGAATTTTATTTTATCTTATCACTTCGGGTAGGTACGCGAACCGAAAAATTCCACTAGGCTTTATCTGTAGAGTGGTATAGAGATCCTCCATAGGGAGAGGCTAGTTGGCACTTCAGCACTGCATTGTCATCGGGTCCAGGCGAAGGTCCTTCGTCAGATCTGGAAACGGCCTGGATCCGGCAGGCTGCGGCAAAACCTCGGGATAAACAAAGACACTAATATTAGCGTAGATGCCATTCTTCTTATGATGTAACGAGTACATCAGGATATAAGGGAAGTGTTCCCAGTTCCAGCTGACCTAATCTAAGCAGCCTATTATTGAATTATAAAAGTCTATAGAGTGTTATGTGAATGCTAGGTCAAAGAGATGTGTTTTTAGTCTAGCTTTGAACTGACAGACTGTGTCTGCTTCCCGGACAATGTTAGGAAGATTGTTCCAAAGTTTTGGTGCTAAATAGGAAAAGGATCTACCTCCAGCAGTCGATTTAGATATTCTAGGTATTATCAACTGGCCAGAATTTTGAGATCGCAATAGACATGAAGGAGTATAATGCGTTAAGAGCTCGCTCAAGTACGGCGGAGCTAAACCATTTAGTGCTTTGTAAGTAATCAGCAATATTTAAAAATTTATACGATGTTTAATAGGGAGCCAATACAGTGTTGACAGAACCGGGCTAATATGGTCATACTCCCTGGTTCTGGTAAGAACTCTAGCGGCTGCGTTTTGAACTAGCTGTAGTTTGTTTATTAAGCGTGCAGGGCAACCACCAAGCAGAGCATTACAATAATCTAGCCTTGATGTCATGAACGCATGAACTAATTGTTCCGCATTTGTCAATGAGAGCATATGGCGTAATTTTGATATATTTTTAAGATAGAAAAATGCGGTTTTACAGACACTAGACACGTGACTTTCAAATGAAAGATTGGTATCAAAGAGCACACCCAGGTTCCTAACCGACGACGAGGACTTAACAGAGCAGGAAGTGTTAGACGGTATTCTAGGTTATTACATGTGGAAGCTTTTTGTCCAATAATTAGAATCGTCTCGGTTACGTATGTAACCCTCGTTCCCTGAGTATAGGGAACGGAGACGTGTCGTCGGGGGAGTTCCCCTGACGAATTGGGATTACGCTAGGGAGACCAATTGCCTTCGGGTGAATTAAAACGAGCCAATGAAAATTGGCATGCAAGATTTGCATTCCGCGACCCGCCTACCAGCGCGGGTATAAAAGGCGGAAGTAAACATTGCGTAATGCTTTTCGCTGAGGAGCCGAACGGTGTCCAGTCCTCCGCGAAGGTACAACAACCTGGCGAAGGGACGACACGTCTCCGTTCCCTGTACTCAGGGAACGAGGGTTACATACGTAACCGAGACATCCCTTTCATCCTGGGAACTCCGACGTGTCGTCGGGGGAGTTCCCCTGACGAATTGGGATCCCTAATAACACGCCATGGTGCTGGCCCCTTCCAGCGCCAAGCTAAGCTACCCTGCAGCAGTTTCCAGAAATTTAGCAGGAGCTAGCTAGGGAAACACACTGCTGTTCCGCAAGACCCAATCAGTGGACATGGATAACACTGGGAAGCGTGCCCTAACCCGTAATAAAAACGGGAAGGGAACGCTGCGGAAGCCCAGACTACCTAAGGAAGGCCTGGAATACACGTATGTACTAGCCCAGTGGGATAGTGAACATATGGCAGTCCCTGTGGTAGTCCCAATATGAAGGAAGTGGGAGTGTACTCAACAGGGACGACAGAATGAGTCTGTCAAGGGGAAGACACGGCTGAACTGCACGTGGTATCATGGGTCACCGTAGAGACCACTGGAAAACACCCAGTCTACTAGCAACTCCTAATAGAGGTAGCAGACCTGGCGCCGGGCGGTCCGCCACGCCTGGCACCGGAGGGGTGATGGAGGAACTCACGAGGCTCAGCGATGTAGGGCGCCAACGGAGCAAAAGACGCACGTATCCAGCCGAGGCACGGAGTGGCGTAGCAAGCCGACACAACCTATTCCCTCGCACCACTGGCCGTAGTGAGTACTCCGGAGGAAACAGGTTCTACACGTAGGCTATAGAACCTAGCGAACGTGTTCGATGTCGCCCAGCCCGCAGCTCTACAAATGTCTGTCAGCGATGCGCCTTGAGCCAAAGCCCAGGAAGCGGCAACACCTCTAGTAGAGTGAGCGCGCAACCTGGGAGGACAAGGCTCACCCAGAGACTCATACGCTCGGGTGATAGCATCCACTAACCAGTGGGCTAACCTCTGCTTGGAGACGGCCTTCCCCTTCTGCTGGCCTCCGTAACAGACAAAGAGCTGATCTGAGGTTCTGAAGCTTTGCGTTCAGTCAATATAAACCCGCAGAGTGCGGACGGGACAGAGAAAAGCTAGGGCTGGGTCTGCCTCCTCCTGGGGCAGCGCTTGCAGGTTCACTACCTGGTCCACAAAGGGAGTGGTAGGAACCTTGGGCACATATCCGAGCCGGGGTCTCAATACAACATGAGAAAGGGCCGGCCCGAACTCTAGGCACGATTCGTCGACCGAAAAAGCCTGCAGATCCCCGACCCTCTTGAAAGAGGCCAAAGCTAACAAGAGCGCTGTCTTGATGGACAGGAAATTAAGCTCTACAGTCAGCAAGGGCTCAAAGGGAGGACTTTGAAGAGCTCTAAGTACCAGAGCTAGGTCCCAAGAGGATACAGAGTGCAAAACGCGAGGTGGATTTAGCCTCCTAGCACCCTTAAGGAATCTGATGACCAGGTCGTGCTTCCCCAAGGACTTACCTTCGACTGCATCGTGATGTGCGGCTATTGCGGCGACATACACTTTGAGGGTGGAGGGGGACAGCCTCCGGTCCAACCCATCTTGCAGGAAGGAAAGCACGACTCCGATCGGGCAAGTTCGGGGGTCCTCCCGACGGGAGGAACACCAATCGACGAACAGGTTCCACTTCAACGCGTAGAGGCGCCTCGTAGAGGGGGCTCTAGCGGAAGTGATGGTGTCTACCACTGCCTGTGGTAGACCACCTAGAATGCCACATAGAGTGCCCCGACTCTGAGAAAGAAGGTCCTTCCTCAGAGGGATCGGCCAAGGAGGGGCTGTCGCGAGGAGCATGAGTTCCGTGAACCAAGTCGTGGTGGGCCAATACGGCGCCACTAGAAGGACCTGCTCCTCGTCCTCCCTGACCTTGCACAAAGTCTGTGCAAGAAGGCTCACTGGGGGAAACGCATACTTGCGCATGTCCCGGGGCCAGCTGTGAGCCAGGGCGTCCGTGCCGAGGGTTCCCTCGGTCAGGGAGTAAAACCACTGGCAATGGGTCGTGTCTGGAGAAGCAAACAGATCTACCTGTGCGACTCCGAAGACACTCCAAATCAGCTGGACCGCCTGGGGATGGAGTCGCCATTCTCCTGGCAGAGGAGGCAACCGTGAGAGCTCGTCTGCCACACGGTTGAGCTCCCCTGGAATGTGAACGGCACGAAGCGACCTCAGATGCTTCTGACTCCATAGGAGGAGGTGGGAGGCGAGTCGCGACATACGACGGGAGCGTAGACCACCTTGATGGTTGATGTACGCAATGGCCGCAGTGCTGTCCGTACGGACCAGTACGTGCCTGTGTCTGAGAAACCCCTTGAGGCGACGCAGGGCTAGACGTACTGCTTGCAACTCTAAGCAGTTGATGTGCCAATGCAGTTGAGGCCCCGTCCACAGACCTGAACTGCATGCCCGTTGTACGTGGCCCCCCACCCGGTGGCAGAGGCATCTGTGAAAACCACAGTATGCCTGGAAACCTGGACTAGGGGCACTCCGGCCCGTAGAAACGCAGGATCTGACCACGGGGAGAAGGTTTGGCGACAGTGCGGGGTCACTTTGACCCGGAACGTGCCGCTGTACCACGTCCACCTCGGGACTCGATCGTGGAGCCAGCGCTGAAGCGGTCTCATATGTAACAGGCCGAGCGGCGTTACTGCGGCTGCCATATGCCCCAGGAGCCTCTGAAATTGTTTCAGTGGAACCGCTGTCCTGCCTTGAAAAGACCTGAGGCAGGTGAGCACTGACTGGACGCGTTCCTCCGTGAGGCACGCAGTCTGGGCGACCGAGTCCAGCTCCATACCGAGATAAGAGATCCTCTGCATGGGGCAGAGTTTGCTCTTGTCCCAGTTGACCTGAAGCCCCAACTGGCTGAGGTGCCGAAGCACCATGTCCCTGTGATCGCACAACACATCTCGCGAGTGGGCTAGAATGAGCCAGTCGTCGAGATAGTTGAGAATGCGAACGCCTTGTTCTCTCATGGGAACAGTGGCCGCCTCCGCGACTTACGTGAAGACACGAGGCGACAGGGCCAGCCCGAAGGGTAAGACCTTGTACTGATACGCTCGACCCTCGAAAGCAAACCGAAGAAACGGTCTGTGTCGAGGGAGAATCGAGACGTGAAAGTACGCGTCCTTCAGGTCGATCGCTGCAAACCAATCCTGGGGACGGATGCACTCGAAAATGCGCTTCTGCGTAAGCATTTTGAACGGGAGTTTGTGCAGGGCCCGATTCAAAACTCCCAGGTCCAGGATTGGCCGTAACCCACCGCCTTTCTTGGGTACAATGAAGTAGGGGCTGTAAAACCCAGACCTCATCTCGGCAGGAGGGACCGGCTCGATCACGTCCTTCGCCAGCAGGACATCGATCTCTTTCCTCAAGACAGGGGCGTCCACCGACCGCACACGGGTTAAGTGGACGCCCCTGAACTTGGGAGGCCGGCGTGCACACTGAATTGCATAGCCGAACCGGACAGTGCGGATGAGCCATCGGGACGGACCCGGAAGCGTTTTTTAGCCAGGCTTCCAGATACGGTCTCAACAAACCCACCCGAACCACCGGCGTACCCGCGGAGGGGCAGCGAGGTGGAAGGCAGGGACCTGGCCCTGGTGGCACTGTAGCGACCAAGAGCGGGGTCTGGGCGTTTTAACTTGACACCAACTTGCTTCCACCTGAGGGCAGATGACAGAGAAGGCCCGTGGGCATTCTGCTCCGGGCTGCCCGGTGGCGAAGGGAGGGGGAGAGACGAAGAACGAGGCCCTGACTCCTCGTGTCCTGGTCTCTGCGCCTCCGGGCCCAGCTGCAGACCGCAGCGACGCAGCCGAGGCTGCGTCACTGCTATCTGCAAGCTGGGGAGAGGGGAACGGGAGTGGTGCAGCTCGGGGGCGGCACGCACTGCCATTCTGACCCTCTCGGACGGAGGAAACTGGTCTTATTATACTGCCAGTCTCGACCGTGAGGGGAAACGAGGAACGAGGCCCGGGGGCATCGAGTCCTGGTTTCCCCTCACCCAGCGAGAGACGAGAGTGACAAGGCCATAGCCCTCACTGCCATCTGAGCGCTGGGGCCCGTGAACGACTCAGAGGAAATGGACTGCTCAAACTTTGGGTACCGCTGATTACTGGATAACCAGCGGCGGAACAGAAGCGAAATTCTCCACCCGGCCCTCCCCCCGGGGGAAGGAGTGGTGATGGCACGCACTCCCGAAGAGCAGATCGTCACATACTCTGGGTCGCTCCTCTCAGGGTTGTTTCCCTTCCCTTTGCTGGGGGAAAACAAACTCCGAGCGGGCTGGTTTTGAGGTGCTTCTGGACCACCAGTGTGGACATCGTCTAACCGAGGGCCAGCGCTGTGACTAATCACGGTCAGTCACTAAGCACAGCTCAACCCCGAGTTAGAACTACGCACGTGCAGTGGTAGCGAGAGAGGAAAAACTTCTGCAGATTTAGGCATGTTTGGCTTGCCATATTGGCACCAAAATGCTTCCATACTGCCAAAATTCTTCACACACATCCAGGCACTTTAGAACAGCCCAGGAAAGTGTGGCTGTTAAGTCTGAATCTTCAGCATGGGAAACACACCATTATAGTAGGAACTCAGCATCATTTTCAGAGTATAACAGCCCTCTCTCCGATGTAGCGATCGACATCTGTCCTACCTGGGGCCCCGAATGAAATGCTTGGTCCCTCATGAGAAGGACCAGAATCCCATCCGAAAGCCTCGACGGCACACGGCACGCTGAGCGGCTCAAGCCTTTACGTGAAAGGGGAGGCGAACAACGTGCCGACGTGGTCATGCACTCCTGAAAGAACATGAACCACCCACGAACGCAGTCTCAACACACTGATTAGGCATGTGAAACAGTGATCGTGGCCGTCAACCAGGCATGCAAGATAGTGAACGTGGCCATCGCTTCGATGATACACGGCACGCTGGGCGCTCAAGCCTTCAGGCAAGGCGAACAACGTGCCGACGTGGTCATGCTCTCATAAGAAAGCATAAACCACCCACGAACACAGTCTCAGCATTTTTGCGATGCGCTAGAGGAGTGAGTGGTTCGTGCTCACTGAAACCCTCAGATCACCAATGTTATTCACCAAAGTAGCCCTCTTCTGGTGCACCAGAAGAGAAACTAGATCGGGAAATAAGCAAAGGGATTCACCTCATAGAGGCACATGAGTCTTGATCTTGACCGCGCATTTTGAGCGCCGAATGACGCGCGCTGGGTTGCCGTGACAACCCGCGCTGTCAGCCGGCGCTCGACGGCACACGGCACGCTGAGCGGCTCAAGCCTTTACGAGAAAGGGGAGACGAACAACGTGCCGACGTGGTCATGCACTCCTGGGAGAACATGAACCACCCACGAACGTAGTCTCACACACTGATTAGGCATGTGAAACAATGAACGTGGCCGTCAAATAAGGACAGGAAACGATCGCATCCAGAAACACATGAGTGAAACGTCATCCTGAAAAGGACGCGATCTTCACTCGTGTTGCTCTTTCAGGGAGAAAGTACTCTCTCTATCGTGCTGAAGCACACAGGGACCCAACGCAGCAACACAGCGGGGAAACTGCAAGCCCGCTGTGCGCACTCAACCGTTTACCAGCTGTGAAAACAGCTTTTGAATGAACAGCATATAGACGCAGCCGGCAGACAGGAAACCGCGCGGTCGCTGAAACGCCATCTCACCAACACAGAGAGATCCCCTCCCGAAACAGCAGACTCGTAGAGCGTAAGAAAAATACAATCTTAAAGCTCACTCACTCAAAGAGGACACAATCGATCGGCTCCGAAGCTAAAAGCATTGCACAATGTTTACTTCCGCCTTTTATACCCGCGCTGGTAGGCGGGTCGCGGAATGCAAATCTTGCATACCAATTTTCATTGGCTCGTTTTAATTCACTCGAAGGCAATTGGTCTCCCTAGCGTGATCCCAATTCGTCAGGGGAACTCCCCCGACGACACGTCGGAGTTCCCAGGACGAAAGGGAACTCTGTTTTTTCAGAATTTAGTAGTAGGAAATTACTAGTCATCCAATTTTTCATTTCAACTATGCATTCCGATAATTTTGTGAATTGGTGAGTTTCATTAGGTTTGGAAGAAATATAGAGCTGAGTATCATCAGCATAACAGTGAAAGCTAATTCCATGTTTCCTAATGATATCTCCTAAAGGTTGCGTAAAAAGCAGCGGTCCGAGAACTGAGCCTTGTGGTACGCCATACTGAACTTGTGATCGATAAGACATCTCTTCATTTACTGCTACAAACTGATAGCGGTCAGATAAATATGATTTAAACCATGCTAATGCAATTCCACTAATGCCAACATAGTTTTCTAGTCTATCTAAGAGAATGTTATGGTCAATGGTGTCAAATGCAGCACTAAGATCAAGTAACACTAATAGAGAGATACAACCACGATCGGATGATAAGAGCAAATCATTTGTGACTCTAATGAGAGCAGTCTCAGTGCTATGGTGCGGTCTAAATCCTGACTGGAAATCCTCGCAGATATAATTTCTTTCAAGAAAGGAACATAGCTGTGAGGATACTGCTTTTTCTAATATCTTTGACAGAAAAGGTAGATTTGAGATCGGCCTGTAACTGACTAATTCTGTTGGATCAAGTTGCGTTTTTTTAACAAGCGGTTTAATCATAGCCAGCTTAAAGGTTTTTGGTACGTATCCTAGAGACAAAGACGAATTAATGATGTTAAGAAGAGGATCTATGACTTCTGAAAGCATCTCTTTCAATAGTGTAGTCGGTATATGGTCTAACATACATGTTGTCGATTTAGATGATTTAACGAGTTTGCAAAATTCTTCCTCTCCTATAGCAACAAATGAATCAAATTTTTCCTCAGGGAGACTACACTGCACTGTCTGATGCGATACTGTAGTAGACAGTTGCATAGTTATAATTTTGTCCCTAATATTATCAATCTTATAAGTGAAGTAGTTCATAAAGTCATTACTGCTGTGTTTCTTGGAAACTTCTGGGCTTGAAGCTTTCTTTTTCGTTAGTGTAGCCACTTTTTCAAATAAATACCTAGGATTATGTTTATTTTCTTCTAATAGGGTTGAAAAATAAGCAGATCTAGCAGCTTTTAAAGCCTCTCTGTAAGCAATCGAGCTCTCCTTCCATGCAATCCGAAATACCTCTAGTTTTGTTTTCTTCCAGTTGCGCTCCATTTTTCTGGCTGCTCTCTTAAGGGCCCGGGTGTGCTCGTTGTACCACGGCGTTGGACTATTTTCTTTAATCTTCTTTAAGCGCAACGGAGCAACTGTGTCTAAAGTGCTGGAAAGGAGAGAGTTAAAAGTTTCTATTGCAATATCTAGTTCTGCTAAGCTATCTGGGATGCTGAGATGATGAAACTGATTAGGAAGATTATTGATAAAGCAATCTTTAGTGGCAGAAGTGATAGGTCTAACATATTTGTAACACGGAGTCGGCTTTGCAGCCTTGGCTAAATGTAATTTACATGAGACTAGATAATGATCTGAGATGTCGTCGCTCTGCTGCAGAATTTCAACAGCATCAACATCTATTCC
The DNA here is from genome assembly GCA_026230005.1 of Gila orcuttii. Classification (NCBI taxonomy): domain Eukaryota; kingdom Metazoa; phylum Chordata; class Actinopteri; order Cypriniformes; family Leuciscidae; genus Gila; species Gila orcuttii. Next base: position 21,269,934 of record JAPDVR010000017.1, read on the forward strand.
ATGTGATAATATTAGATCTAGAGTATGATTACGACAATGAGTAGGTCCTGACACGTGTTTTCTAACTCCAATAGAGTTAAGAATGTCTTTAAATGCCAATCCCAATGCATCTTTTTCATTATCTACATGTATATTAAAATCACCAACGATTAGAACTTTATCTGCAGTCAATACTAATTCTGATAGAAAGTCAGCAAATTCTTTGATAAAGTCTTTATGATGCCCTGGTGGCCTGTATACAGTAGCCAGCAGAATTCTCAAACGTGATTTATCGTTTACATTATATATTTTTACATTAAGCACCAACACTTCAAAAGAAGTATATTTAAAACTAGATTTTTTAGTGGTTTTGAAAATATTTCTATAAATTACAGCAACACCTCTCCCTTTGCCTTTCAGGCGAGGTTCATGTTTATAACAGTAATCATGGGGGGCGGACTCATTTAAAGTAATGTAATCGTTTGGTTTTAGCCAGGTTTCTGTCATACAAAGCACATCTAGGTTATAATCTGAAATCATATCATTAACTATGAGTGCTTTTGAAGTAAGGGATCGAATATTCAGCAACCCAAGCTTTATCGTTTGCTCATCTGTATTATATCTATTTTTTATTTGTTGAATATCAATTACATTTTTAACCTTAGATCGGTTTGAACGTTTTTTGGATTTCCAAATTCGGGGAACAGACACAGTCTCTATATGATGATATCTAGGTGAACGAGGCTCTATGTGATGGGATTTATCTGACCTTGGTGACGCGAGGCCGCTAGCAGACGGTCGGTTTAGCCAGTTTGTCTGCTTCCTGACCTGAGCCCCAGATTGTCATGTTTTGTCTCTAAGACTATGAGCCAAATTACTAGAGAGAAGAGCAGCACCATCCCAGGAGGGATGAATACCATCTCTTTTCAACAGGTCAGGTTTGCCCCAAAAACTTTTCCAATTGTCTATGAATTCTATATTATTTTGCGGACACCACTTAGACAGCCAGCCATTGAGTGATGACAATCTGCTAACTATCTCATCACTCCTTCGAACAGGAAGGGGGGCAGAGTAGATTACAGTGCCTGACATCGTACTTGCGAGTTCAAACACCTCTTTAATATTAATTTTGGTGATCTCCGACTGGCGGAGTCAAACATCATTAGTGCCAACGTGAATAACAATCTTAGAGAATTTACGATTAGCATTAGCCAGCACTTTTAAATTTGCTTTGATGTCAGGCGCTCTGGCTCCCGGCAAACATGTGACTATTTTGGCTGGTGTCCCTATTTTCACGTTCCGTGTGATCGAATCACCAATTACCAGGGCACAATCAACAGAATTCTCAGTGGGTGTTTCACTGAGCGGGGCAAATCGATTTGTTATGGCAATCGGAACGGAAGAGTGGTTTTTTGATCCGCGACTAGAGCGATCTCTCACTGTCACCCATTTGCCTTGCTGCACAGGCAATAATTCAGCCGGAACCGAATCATGTAAAGAGTTCACTATGCTAGGCGCATCCAAAATAGTATCTAAAGCTCTAGCACACTGACTATCCTCAATTAAAGTTTGGATGCGTGTTTCTAATTCTGAAATCTTCTCCGTCAGCCTGACTGTCTCCTTGCATTTATCACATATAAACCCTATATTGCCGACGGGGAAGGCTATGCTAAACATGTAACATGAAGTGCAGGTGACAATAACAGGACAAGACATTACTCACCGTGTTTGTTGACTGATTCTTACTCACCTGGGCTTTTTATGAACTCAGAGGCGCGGGCGCGCGAGAGAAAAATAAATAAATAACTGAGCGCACGGGTGGCGCGTTAACAGGCTAGCGAGTTACTAGCGTGTTGTGCTAACAATAACGGAAGCTAGCGATGTCAGGTTAATCTGAGATGTTGTCTAAGCTGTATTTAGTAGTATAAACAACTAGAAATGGTTGTAAATTATGGTTCAAAACAGAAAGAAATACAAAGCTAATACGAGGCTTAGACGGAGCTTACAGCCTCGAAGCAAACAAAACACAGCAGGCAGCTAGGCAGACAGGAGCAATCGATCAGCTAGATAAGATAACAAGGGGGGCAATGTTAATGGGAAACACCTGGGATAATTAATAGACAAGGAACCACTGAACATGACAAGACACAAAACCCACACCGTGACATATTCATGATTTGTTCATATTTATATTGCTCTTTTGTTCCATCTTTCACTTCTGAGATTCTTCAGTAATTTGGATTTATTTGGATACATTTGAAGTCTCTCTACTGTCATGTATATTACAAACAGGTTTGATATGATGCATGGGTTAGGGTTAAACCCATTAAAGTGAAAATGAAAATTCATTGGATCTTAATAGGGAAGGAAATCCATTTATGAGAAAAATGTATGTTGCCATATTTGAATATCCATTCTGATTGGTCAATTTTATAATCAGATTAGCCTCCTCCTGCAATGTTTAAAGTGGTACCTCATTGAAAGTGTAGCAAATTAGCTCCAAAGATATATGTATAATTAATCATAACAAATTAATTAATTATAAATATTTGAATTAGTTTTAGAATTGACTGTAGCGGAATTAATAGTACAATTATTTAATCAGTTCATCCAATGAACGAAAAAGCATAATCAATTATCAATTCTAGAAAATAAATTATCTTCCTGGCCAAGAAAGAGTAGCCTTTTCCAACTAAAGTGAATGAAGTACTAGCAGGGTAATAGCATAGGTATCGCTAGATCAAGATGTTTAAGTGACTTTGATCTTTTTGTGAGTGGCAAACATAGAGACAATAAAGCGTGGATATAATGGTTTAATAAACGAAACTACGGTAGGCTACACACACATCTGAACTAAGCAAAGATTGTATTCAGAATCAAGAAAGTGAAGAAAAGTGAAGAAAGAGAGAGAGAAGAAAAGAGAATGGCAAGATTACAAGTTAACCACAACCTACGAGAAACATTAAAGAATCAGGGTCACCTTAAATGAGCACAATAACTTAGAAACGCATCTAAAGGCTGCAAACAGGTACTTGCATTGACTTCAGTTGCTGAACAAGTCCAGATGCAGGAGATTCTTGAAATTCTTGATGATTTTTCCAGGAGTGCGCTGAAGCGTTCGTTTGGGTTCTTGGGGTGTTCCACGTTGAATCCAAAGAAGTTAACTTGAAGATGAAGTTGCCAGAAGAAGACAGGAAATGTTGTCTCAAAGAGATTGAGCAAAGATCTGAACTAAACAGACACTCTTGAAGGTCCTATCAGTTCACACCCATTTGGTGAGGTGACCAATCAAAGATGACCGGGAGAAAGTCTTTGTTCCATCTTATCTCCATTTGCATGTTCATGGTGGCATGGAGAATTTGTGCAGTCTTTACACTAAAGTATGGTAAAAAAAAAAAAAAAAATTATGGTGCAATTTATCATAACATGTTGTACTCCATTGATTATAAAATCAAAAGAGGATTCATTTGATACCAAGAAAGATGGGGATTCAAAGACATTAAAGCATTGATGCATCATCTTTGGATATCAACATTTGAAAGTTACTCTAACATAACTAAAGAATCATAACTAGGCTAATAAAACATAGGGACATGCCTAAAACACAGGAGAAATACTATAAACATTTGGGAAAGTTTGTGGGTAAGAATGGAGTAAATGTCCTTGTGTATTGGAAGTTTATCTCTATAGTCTTTGACCAAATGGCTAGTGCCGTCTGGTCTCCTGTGCTGTCTTTGAGGGTTGCAGACACAGTCTCTTGCTGAGATCGTTCAGGTGAGCAGAGGTGATAACGGTCTTTGAAGAGAACTGGTTTGAGGGCCGATGACAACAGGGGAGAGGGGGAAGGTTTTATGATGTCTGGCATTTTGATTAAGTCAGTTCGTTACAAAAGATATATATATATATTTTTATTTATTTTTTTTTTTTTTTTTATTAAATGCTACAGAGACATTCATTAAAACCTAAGTTGATTTATTTGTAGTAAATTCTGAGGTAACACACTCTCACATTCTGTCGCTATGATTCTTCTAAGATAAACTTTCTTATTGTAATTATATATTGTCTATCTCCTAAATTTGCAGACGACTGTTGTATAGGATGAAAATGGGAACACACCAGAGCCCTAAATCACCCAAAGCAACACCATGTAAGTTCTCAGAAACTACTACTGCGTAGCTTAGAGAAATAGGGTACCTACTAATTAACTAGATGTGAATTGCTTGTAAACTTAAAAAAAAAAAAAAACAGAAAATGAGGCAGATATTCAGAAGATAGGTGGAAGTCTGCCATCTTTTTTGAGGTGTGCTGACTAAACCCTCAGAGAAAATGTGAAAGCGTACCTTTCAAAGCCAAATGGAGAAGAACGCTGGTATATTCAGATTAATTCTTTCGTTTTTTAATCCCTTCCTGTTAAATGACCCAGGAAATACAGTGTTATTTGCAAGACAATTTTTTTGTTTATGTTCAGACGCTTTCAAATGTTTAAAATGTTTGTATCGATTCAGGTTCTCGATTTGATTCAGATTCACAAGCTCTCAATTCGATTCCATTTTTGATTTTATCCATTTAAGCTTTATAATGTTCATTTTGCTTACATATTCTTTCTTTGCTAATTCTGTAATTTATACTGGCCAGTCCTTTTAACAGTCCATTTAAAACACAGTGCATAGTTAATTCGTTTCTGGAATGGGACTATGCTGGTTGAGCTCTATGTATTTGATTACAGATTTACTATGTAAATACAGACTCATAAGAGTCACAAGTATCTCATCACATCTCACCCCATCTGCAAGAAGTGCTGTACAATTCACTGAAAACATTTGTAGGATTTTAAGAATAGATATCGGCATAGGTTAAATGAAGGGTTAGAATTTATACTTTTGACCAGGCCTATTAGAATTGACAATGTATAGTTGATATATTCCATACTTATTTGCTTTTCATACTTGTTCATGTTACAGCAATTGTGTTTGTTTCCTCATTCTGCTTACCCGAGGTGAACAATCTTGTGAAAAAGGTAGGTGATTTTGACAAAATGTCATTAAATATGAAATATTAAAAGGTAACACTTTATTTGACAGTGTCCTTGTTACACACTTGTAGCCTACTTAGTATAGTAGTTACAGTAAATAAAAAAAGCAACTAACCATAAACCTAAGCCCGTAGTAATTACAAGTTGTTAATTAGTTCAAATTACTCTGTAGTATTACTTTTCTGTGTGTAATTAATTACACTGTATCCACGACACCTTAAAATAAAGTGTAACCTAATGAAATCAAAATATTTATAAATTCTTCTCAAATTCATTCTTAAGTCTGTAAAATGGTATGACGGGTATTAGTTACTAACTTATAATCATGGCTAGTTCATGGAAATAACTACAAGACTCAACATCTGAATACCCAGTACAGATGCTGAAATCCCTGCACTCAGTGCTTGCTGCTGCTTCATTTTGCTGTTGTGGTTCTCTTTGCCTCTCCAATAAATCTGACCTCTGAGTTTCTGACCTACAAAATGTCCTTGTAAAATGAATATATCCCGTCACCCCACTGATTGTCCTCTCCTTTCTGTACCCTTTCATCTGTTGTGTTCTCCTGACCCACCCACCCTCCAGAAGACTGTGACAGTGAGGACAGTGTCAGTGGACAGCACGTAGGTGAGAGATGTACCCTACACAATGAAATGCACTCCATGTGGCTTAGGCTCTGGAGGATGCTTTGTTGTGTGGTGTTAATCACTTTAAGTATCATCTGGGTTCATTGTGAGCTCTTCGGTGCACTTCACCACAGCAATCAAGCGCTTGGCACATTCTAAGACCCCAGCCATTGGTCACATCTTGACAGCCTACTGCTCCGCTGCTAGCTTTGGACAACTCCCTCTGAGTTTTAGTCTCAGTGGTTTTCAGTGTGTGCTTTTTGCTAATGGCGCTTTTCCACTGCATGGTACGGTACGGTTCGGTACGGCACGTTTTGGCGCTTTTCCACTGCATGGTACGGTACGGCTCGGCTCGGTACGGCTCACTTGTGGCGCTTTTCCACTGCATGGTACGGTATGGTACGGCTCGCTTCGGCTCGCTTTAAATGGTACCACCTCTGTTGAGGTTCCAAGCGTACCGTACCGATACTAAAATGTGACGTGGAAGCACTGTAGATCACTGATTGGTCAGACAGACAGAATCGTCACTACCAGCGTCATTGTATTTGCGAGACATCAAACCCGCTAGATTTAAATAGCCAGTAACAGCCACCGCTGTAGCACCTGTTTTAACCCTTTCGCACGTACGATCACACCGGTGTGATCAGTCTAGGCTGGTCCCTGGAGCGTACGATCACACCGGTGTGATTAGAACGGTCAGTGCATCACGTGATCAACTGCTAAATTCAAATGTGCTTTGGCGCCTTGGCTGGCGCTGAGCCAGAGACAGGCGCGCTCAGAGCTGTCACATATCACAACTTTTCAGTGTTTTCAACCACATAATGTTTATTTTAGGTTCCAGACATATAAGTACTAAAAAAACAATACATTTAGAGTTCGTAAAATACACACTGATGTCAAAGGAAGAGGCAATAATAATCCTTTCCATTATAATTAGTTTTATTCATATCAGATAGACATTGTGTAAGTAATTTTAAAGTTTACTCTATTCTTCTCCCAGTTCACCAGCCACTTACTTGTATGTATTTCGGGAGAAGTGGATGAATTAACGTTTTGTAAATCCAACAGATCCGATTCTCTGAACTGCGTCTGCGGCACAAACTAAGATGGCGGCGCCCATCGCGCATACAGCTCAACTAACGCGATCGTTATAAAGGTGTTTAAACAACAAAACACTTCCACTTGCATATATTTGACAACCGGAATATCAGATATTTCATGCCATATCAAACAAATTTGTGAATATTTTGAATAAAAAAGGAAATATGACATAAAAGCAGATCATCATTCATTCAGCTCTGTTGTTGCTGCGGTGTGTCACGTGACAAGCAATGACGCATCACCATGGAAACCATAAAGTGACACATTCTAAATAACGGTCGCCTTGAAAAACTCACGCTGGGGGGTCAGCCAGAATATTTTAAACTCACGTGTGAAAGGGTTAAAACTACTTGCTTGAAGAAAAAAAACTTCCAAAAAAGAAATGGCTGAATCGTGGTCAGTGGAGGAGAAGCGCAGACGTTCCTCTTGTTGGTTGCCGAGGAGTGGATAAACTATAACGATCAGCAGTGTTGGGGAGTAACGGAATACATGTACCGGCGTTACGTATTCAGAATACAAATTATGAGTATCTGTATTCCGTTACAGTTACAATTTAAATAGTTGGTATTTAGAATACAGTTACATTGTTGAAATCAACGGATTACATTACGATACTTCTCTGTTTTACGAGTTTATTCACTCTCTAAATAAATTAAGGCAATTCAGCATTTCCCAGAAGCCCCAATGTGAAAACGAAAAAATGCGCGGTTTGCGTGATCAGTCACAATGAAGTCGGAAGAGGAGCAGGCAGCGAGAGCTAGAGTAGGCTAGAGATGGAGCCGGAACAACAGAGACAGGGCAAGAATGCGTATCTATATTGGAAATTCAAACAGCATTTCACATTAAAGAAAGAGAGGGGAGAACGAAATATAGCCTAACTGTGCAGTGCAACCTCTGCTTGCCAGCAACCAGCTCCTTTCAGCGTCTCCAACCTGAAGAAGCATCTTAAAGTAAGTTATCCTTCCCGTCCAGATCCAATGCTACCACATCTTTAAATTACTATAATAATTATTTGAAGTTAACATTATAAAATATGTAGACCTACACCACAAAATAAATACTTTAAAATTGAGCAATTCCAGCGTTATGGAACTTGAAACTTGAAACAAAACTTGAAATAGAAATTCTCAGAAAATGCATTTAATACGAATATATTTAAAAACGTCTGTTTATATATCCATATACTCCCGTCATAAAGGAGTCCAGACATTAGAAAAATATCTGTCTACACATGCGTTTTCTATTTAATATGAGGGAAATAAACATGCGTGACACAAAAACGTGACTAACTTTTAGGTGGCAAAATATTTTTTAGTAGCCTACTTCTGTGAATTACACTGCTCAAACCAAAAGTAATACTACCCACCGGATGAAGAAGGGTTGGCTCTCCACAGAACATAAAATATTAATTTTATTAATTTTTTCGCGTTCGCATTTATGAGGAAAAAACAATGTTACGAACGTGAGTGCTCTGAAAGCGGCATTAAAAGACTGCTTTAAAACTTTCACAGAGACCTCAAACAGAAAGCACAAAGCCTTTTTTTAAAGGGAATTTCGTTTTGTATTAATTGTATCTTAATTTTAATAAATGTTTCATCAACCCATTGCCTGGATTTAATAAATAAGAAGTAGGCTAAATATTTCAGACTTATAGAGGCGCCGGCGCGTGAACTGGAGCTTGTCTCTTAAATGAACCGAAACTTAGCGTAAGATTATACTTGCCTCACAGTCACAGACATGTCTACATTTAAACAGAACAATTCAAAACGAAACAAAACAGACTGCGTTCTGCTTATGTAATCCGTATGAAATGCGCATTTCTCTCTGGCGCGTTCACTAGCATACTGCAAAGATCGCGAGTCAGCATCGTCAACTTCATCTTTGCAGGCGACAGTGACACAGACAGAAAACACTTGTTTATTAATAAACAATTAAAATATCTCCTTGCTATATTTGACATATTCATAATCAATACTTTTGCCGGTTCTTTGTGACAGCTTTTAGATGCTTTATTGGCAGCGCCATCCCTACATGTTACAACGCGTCACCACCGCATCACCATTCCGCATTCCTACACTTATAAAATGCAATTCAATGTGGAAGTAATCCAAGTATTCAGAATACGTTACTCAGATTGAGTAACGTAACGGAATACGTTACAAATTACAATTTGGGGCATGTATTCTGTATTCTGTAACGAAATACATTTTAAAAGTATCCTTCCCAACACTGACGATCAGTCATAATCCCACCCACTTTGAAGCGGTACTAACTGCAGTGGAAAAGCAACCGAGCTAAAGCGAACCGAGCCGTGCCGCGCCGAGTCTACCACGCAGTGGAAAAGCAAAGCGAGCCGAACCGTGCCGCGCCGAGCCAAACCGTACTGAGCCGTACCGAGCCGTACCATGCAGTGGAAAAGCGCTATAAGAGGAAGATTTTTCTGTGCATAGCCTACTCTTTGTGGCGCTTACTACTTAAAGGGACAGTTTACCCAAAAATGAAAATTCTGTCATCTTCATGTTGTTCAGTTGAGCCTGAATGCCTTTCTTACTTTTGTGGAAGTAATGTGGAAGAATATTCTTGCTGTTTTTTCCACCAAGGATTCTGAAGTCATATGGTTCCTATATGTGAGGAACTCATGCCATTATTCACACCCACATATATATATAATATAAATATTCAGCAATTATTATAATCTAACCCTTTGTTGTAGATCTCATGTCTCATTTGCACTATCGCTTATAAAATTTTAATGATTTGTCTTGTCACCTTGACATAAAACCTGACACATTGCGTCTAAAGGCACCGTATTTGCACCCATGGGGATTCAGAGCATGAACAATGGTACTTGTTTGTCATTTTGGATTTTGATTGCCCCAGTCCCTATTCACTTTTTTCTTTTTGTGGAAAAAAACGGCCAGTATGTTCTTCGGCATTTCTGTTTTATTGTTCCATTTCCGCCACATAAGAAAAAAAAATAAAAAGTCATAATTATGGCATAAAAAGTTGAAGTTATGAGATAAAAAAAACAGTTATGACAAAAATGTTGAGAATAAATTCTACTTATCTCATATTTTACCAAAGCATGTTTTTTTTTCTTATGTGATGGAAATGGGCTTCCATATATATATATATATATATATATATATATATATATATATATATATATATAAAAATTGAAACATTTATTCATTTAAGTATAAAGCACAGGTGCACTGCACAGGGAACTATTGCTTTGGGCGCACACAGGCTTTGGCATGGCTGATACTGTAGCTCATGATAGTCTCTATAGAATTATGCTGGATGTGTGATGGTCTAACATTAGTTGTAGTTTCTCCAAAGTGTAAGGCGGTGGCACCGTCCTGTGGCCAGGCCTTTTCCTGGGAGTTTTACTCAGGTACCAAGTTTCTTTCACACTTGTTAGGTAAATAGATGCATTGCTGCTTTAACTTATTTAGTGCATATTAAATTGTACAAAGCAGATGAACAGAGTGCTGCTATTTGACCCTGAGATGCAGCTGTTACATAAAATCAGCTGCAGTGTGAGAGACGTGATATGTTTTGTCTGGAGGATGCACCTCTTTCCACCCTTGTCTTTTTGTTTGATCTTTGTATCATGTTATGTATCAATTCTGTCATGTCTATTTCTGATCTTCGTCTTTAGATGTTCTTTTCCTATTTTGATCTATTGGAAAATCTCTCTACTCTCACAGCTGGCCTAAGGAGAAGCTTCAGGCTAAGCCGCAAGGATCATCAGGGTTCTACCAAAGAGTCTCATTCAGCTGAGTCTGCAGAGAATGAGTTCCTCATATATGAAGAGGTGACCCTACATCAGATGAGACCTCAAGAAAAACCAAGACTTGTGGTGCTGATAGGTAAGATTCAAGGGATTTCAGAGCAATCTAAATGACCAAATCTTTGCTTGTCTTCAGAATTTGCAGACTTTGCATGTCATTTCTTTTGGGGTTCTCTCTCTTTCTCTCTCTCTCTCTCTAGGATCTCTTGGTGCTCGGATCAATGAGCTGAAGCAGAAGGTGATTGCTGAGAATCCTCATCGGTACAGTGTCGCTGTACCACGTGAGTTTACTCTTTCGATTAGTTCTACATTAGAGACTGTGGAGGTCCTGGCTAGAACTTGTTCTTGCTTCAGTTTGATGGCCTGAAGTTGAAGAGCTTCTAATCTCAATAACTACATGTCATATATTGCAAATTCAAATATTTGACATTAACTGAAATGGTACATTTTCTAACAGACACAACAAGGCCCAGAAAGAGCCATGAGAAGGAGGGCGTAGAATACCACTTCATCTCCAAGCAGGCCTTTGAAGCTGACATACAATCCAATAAGTATGTCATATTAAATAGTTTTAATATGTTGGATGCATTTTTGGTCAATATCGTAACACATCTGTGTGACATTTTGTGAAGGGCATAGTTCACCCAAAACCTTGAATACTTTAGCTACCACCTATCGTAACTGCATGAAACTTTTCTTATGTGTTCTGAGAAAGAAAGTCATACAGGTTTGGAATGATGAGCGTGAGTGAACAATGAGAGAATTGTCATTTTTGGGTGAACTATCCCTTTGATAGTGTTATAACTAGGGCTGGGCAAGTTAACGCGTTATTATCGCGTTAACTCATTTATTAATTAATGCCGACAATTTTTTTATCGCACGTTAACGCAGTTTTTTTTTTATTATTATTTTGAAAGTCCGTTGCTCACTGGCTCTGAATACACATAGGCCTACAGTCAAACCATGATCACAGGAGGGGTGGGATGTTGGTCAGCCAGCGAATAACCCACCCAAACAAGCAGTGGAGAGAGGCAGGTTCTCTCTGGTGAACAGTTAAAGGGTTGCGCTCCACGAGTGAATGACAGGCGCTCTATGGATAGTAGCCTACCTATAAAACATATAGATAATAACTATTTAGATTCTGGAAACTCACTAACAGCGAGCCGAGGATCAGTCTCTCTTCTAATGATTTGTGCTGCGCGTCCTTTATAAAAAGTTATAGACAATTTAAATTCGGCAAAGAGCGGGCGCGGGCGCGTGCGTGAGGCGAGCATGACCGCAACAGTTTCAAAGGAACGCACCCGCTTGTCGCTGCACCTTGTGCTCGACCACTTCACCTCACTCTTGGCTGATTTATACTTCTGCGTCGGACTTACGCCGAAGACTATACGCTATAGACTACGCGTTGGTTTTCATTTATATCTCTGCGTCGTTGTCCGCGTTGACGCGCAATTACACATGCAGAGGGAGCATGTGAAACCCGGGGAGCGGTTCTAGCAATCACAGCGCTTGCGGTACGCGTAGAATTGACGTTACATTTTTGGAGAGGTGCACGTCAGGGTACGCCGAAGTGTACGCGCGCTACACAGCCACGGCGTGAGTATAAAGTATGAATTGTTTTTTTACTCTGTTTAATGTAATCTTACGTGGGAAACCATGGCATGACCAAACCTAAGCTACTATAAGTAACGTTGGTCGACTTATATCTGTAGTAGTGATCATGACCTCTGACTACTACATAGACTGTTTCTGCTGCTCCCTGATAAAATATACCTGTTGATACCTGTTCAGAAAAAAAAACAAGAAAACTGGACTCGTTTTAACAAACTAGATAAAAGGTAATGCCCTGGCAGTGGCAAATAGCTTTGTTTAAATATTTGATTTGATTACATTAATGTTTAAGTTGAGATTTGAGATTACTGTGTAAAGGGAATACTGCTGGTATAAAAGCACCTTATTTGTTTAAAGTTATTGCACTTTTGTGTATATAGCAGTAAATTTAAATCAAAAGTGTGCGATACACTACTTTAAAAGTCATTATTCAATTTTGCGCATAACAATGCGATTAATCACGATTAATCGCAAGAAAATCATGCGATTAATCGCGATTAAAAATTTTAATCGTTGCCCAGCACTAGTTATAACATTTTATTTTAATGGTGTTTTAATTGATGATAAAAGCATATTGTGTATGTCCAGGTTTATTGAATATGGTGAATATAAGAATAACCAATATGGGACGAGTCTGGAGTCAATCCGGAGTGTCATGGCAAGAAATAAAGTGTGTCTGGTAGATGTTCAACCTGAGGTAAATGTAGCGTTCTCTTATTTTTACTATTGTCAGTTTATTTGCTTTTCTCTGTATTTCTGATACTCAGATCTTGTGATATGTGAAGTGTCATAGAAATTTTCAGACTAATTTAATCTGACTTAAAGTGCCCCAATAGTGCTATTTTATTGTCTCCTAATTTTGTTTCGGAGGTTTCCTACAACAGCATCAAAGGTCAAAAAACAGTTTCATTTTCTCATAATATACATTACACATCACCACATTGTTCAATGATTCTCAAACGAATCGATGGATGAATCACTCTCTCTAAATCCCTCCTTTCTGTAAGCTATTCTGCTCTGATTGGCCCTATGGCACAGTCTGTTGTGATTGGTCTACCACATACAGCGCCTGTTGGAAACCAAAACGACCATTACCATAATAGCTTCAGCTCCGTCCTGAGGCTTCCTACAGCTCAGCGATTGTAAACTAAAGACAGTAATGATGATGTCGATTTTACCATATCAATCTGAGCGCGAGACTTGAGAGTCCGAAGATGAAACATTGGAAGAACTAGTTATTCAACCCGAACCTCCATTGCAAGGACAACTTGAGCAGGACGTTTCTTAGTGAAACGCTACTCATTTTGAGGTACATTATGAGATAATTCCTCAGCATTAACAGGAGTATTTCCATCAACAAACCGATTAGTATATTTCTAATTTATTGCGATGCACATGTGGGAACTGTATCAATAACAGCGCTTAACTTACATTAGCCGAGCACTGACGTGAATGACTGATGTATCATAAACGTTTGTAAAACAAATCTTGCTCCATCCTTTATCTTTACTCAAAGTAGTAAGAACGACAGACAGTCTGCATTAATAGACACAGTTTTAGGTAATAGTGGCCCTCAGATGCTTAGCAGAAGTATTTCAGTAAGACAGTGATAACGTGAGTTCCCTTTCAAGGGAACTCGAGCTGCGTCAAGCTGTGGGAACGCCTCTGCGTTGTGCGTCCTGAAGCACGTATGGAATCAGCCCAATGGAGAGATGGAACGTCATAGGCGGGTGACGTCATCGACCAGGAAACTATAAAGCACCCCATAAACACAAGCGCAATAGCTTCTGTGCCTTCAGTCGCGCTGTGTGTGAATCTGTCCCTGTGTGAATATTGTCTGTCCTTACATACTCTGCACCACACAAACAATTTATATATATATATATATATATATATTAAGAGAGATATGGCGAACAAACAGCAGTTTAGGGAGTGTGTCCCTCCCTGCTCGCGTTATTTAACGAGTGGGGATACACACGTTCTTTGTGTTGTTTGTTTGGGAGTGTAGCATGCCCGGTCAGCTCTCGAGGGAGCTGATTGTGAGCATTGCGAGCGTCTGCCATTAAGGACGCTCCGCTCCCGCCGGGCGCTCTTCGAGGAGAGCGGTTCGGGGCGCGCTCCCCGCGGTTCGGGTCCCGCTCTTGCCGAGGCGTATCGTGGGGATCGCATATGGATCTCTCAGCGGGGTTAGAGACGGGCTCTGCCTTATCTCTCCCTTCACCTGTGAGATCCAGTGCCTCAGTCCCGTATTCGGAAGCACGCGCTGCGGTTTCTTCCGCTCGGGCTGAGGCACCAGTGTTGCTTCTATCCAGTTCTGAGGAGCTGGATGTTGCTAGTATATATAAGGGAGATGTGGAGGATTCGCCACCTTACACTCCCGAAAGCGATGAGCTAGTGGAGGTATTAACAAGAGCTGTAGAAAAACTCAGCATTGTATGGCCAGTGACTAGACAGGAGTCTGTTTCTAAATTAAAATTAGATGAGAGATTTCGCCGTCACGAGTGCAACCTCCACGCCGGTGCGTGCCGTCTTTTTTTCCCGATCTCCACACTGAGGTGTCGAAATCGTGGGAAAAACCGGTGTCATATAGAGAAAATGTTTAGTCCCCAGACTTCAACATATTTAAATATGGTGGGGGATAAATCATATGGTTGTTCGGCTATGCCTCGCGTGGTAGAGACGCTTGCGAGTTTTCTCTCCCTCGAGGCTGCGTCATCTGTTAAGGCACCGGCATTACCCACCAAGCCTCTTATGAATATTTCATTTTTTGTGGGTAAAGCGTATTCGGCAGCAGGTCATGTCTGCTGCTATGTCTATTATGAAAAAAAATATACGGGCATACCAGGCTGACCTGCTGAGGGACGTGAGTGAGAGTGAGGAGGTCAGTGCTGACGTGGTTCGCGAACTGCGTCAGGCGGCTGATTTTTCCCTGCGTGGCCGTAGAAAGACATCTGTGGTTAAATCAGACAAATATAAAGGGGAAAGGAAAAGCTTTCCTTTTAGACACTCCTCTCTCCCTCCCTGGGTTTATTTGGCGATGCTGTAAATTCTGTCATCAATAAATTCCAGGAGAAGGAAAAGCAAACAACAGCTTTTAACAAATTTCTCCCTTTTAAAAATTCATGTCCCTGGGACTGCTGGGCGGGAGCAGCCCCGGCCGTCTGCGAGCTCATCACATAGGCGCTGAAGCAGAGTGTCGCGTCTCGTGCTCCCCCTGCTGGACAGTGGGCTCAGCCGCGGCACTCTCAGCCGAAATCTCCCAGTAATAGAACTGATCTGAGGACAGTTATATTAGCTAAGAAGGCTTCGGCTGAGAAGAAGTCCTGGCGCCACGGCGCGCAGGACACTGAGGGTGGTTCCCACCGAGGCGGAAAGGTGTTCACCTCTTTCTACGGTGCCCATTCCTCCTCGGTGCCCTCAGGGGCCCGTTCTGCCAACCCCGCCTTAATGCCGGGGCACAGACGGTCCCAGCGAGCGATTTCCCGAGGGACGCTCGCTCCCTCTGAGGAGGGTTTCAGAGCGGTTAAACCAGTTGTTCCCTGCCGGTGTGCCGTTACAGGGCGCTGCGTTTGCTGCTCAAGTTACACCAGAGGCCAGTCTCGAGAGACTGGTACCCTTAGTAGAATTTCTGGCAGAGGGGAAAAGCCTTCCAAAAATATCTCATTGGGTCCTGCAGACAATAGAAAAGGATTATGCTATCCAATTCAGGTGTCGTCCACCAAGATTCAGTGGGGTTCTGCCTACAGTGGTGGGCCCCGAGCAGGCTCTGGTTATGGAACAAAAGGTGAAAGCACTCCTTCAAAAGGAGGCTATAGAACGGGTTCCTCCTCCCAGTGTGGAGTCAGGCTATTACGGCCGATATTTCATCGTTCCAAAGTAGGATGGGGGGTTGCGTCCAATTTTAGACCTGCGCCTATTGAATCGCTCGGTAGGGAAGCCAAAATTCAGGTTGCTCTCTATCAAGCAGATCGTGTCACAGATCAGATCCGAGGACTGGTCTGTCACGATAGATCTAAGGGACGCGTACTTCCACATTTCCATCCTTCCACAACACAGGAAGTTCCTGAGGTTCGCCTTTGGGGGCGAGGTGTACCAGCACAGGGTTCTTCCGTTTGACCTAGCTTTATCTCCCCGCACTTTCACGATGGTGGTTCGGCATCGAGATGTCGTTCTCGTTCATATCAGGAAGTTGGGGTTGAGGCTGAACGCAAAGAAAAGTGTATTATCTCCTTCTCAGAAGACCACTTTTCTGGGTGTCGTTTGGGTTTCGGTTTCGATGCAGGCGCGACTCGCTCCGACCCGCATCGCTTCGATTCTCTCAGCTGTGAAACAAGTAAAGCTAGGCCAGCTACTTACTGTAATACAGTTTTAGAGACTGTCGGGTCTGATGGCAGCAGCGTCCAACGTTATACCTTGCGGCCTGTTGTACATGAGACCGCTGCAGTGGTGGCTCAGGACCAAGGGATTTTCCCCGAGGGGAAATCCGCTCCGCACGGTCAAAGTCACGTGGCGCTGCCTTCGTGCTCTGGTCATGTGGAAAGAAACTTGGTTCCTATTCAAAGGTCCTGTGCTGGGTCGCGTGGCGCTAATGGCGGATGCTTCCCTCACAGGGTGGGGGGCGGTCACGAGTGGTCGTCCAGCCCAAGGTCTGTCTCAGGACCATCATCTATCATGGCTTATAAATTGTCTGGAGATGTTGGCGGTGTTCCAGGCTCTGAAACACTTCCTAGCAGACCTGAGAGGTGACAACACGTCGGTGGTCTCTTATATAAATCATCAGGGGAGCCTGCGGTTTCGCCGGCTTTACAAGTTGGCCCGTCAGATCCTCCTGTGGTCCCAAGGGAGGTTACTATCTCTGAGAGCAATGTATCTTCCTGGGTATTTGAATGTGGTAGCAGACTCCCTGTCGAGGCAGGGGCCGAGGCCGGGGGGTTGGAGTCTCCACCCCGAGGTGGTGGAGCTCCTTTGGTGTGTTTTGGTCGCGCCGAGGTGGACCTATTCACTTCCAAGGTGACCACGCACTGTCATCTGTGGTTTCCATCAGCCATCCAGCCCCTCTGAGGTTGGACGCTATGGGGCAGCCGTGGCCGAGGTCACGTCTGTTCACCTTTCCCCCGATTGCTCTGCTACCTGGAGTTCTGGAGAGGGTTCGCCGGGACGGGGTCAGCCTACTACTAGTAGCCCCGTTCTGGCCGGCCCGAGTATGGTTTGCGGACCTGATTTCTCTCCTGGACGGTTCTCCTTTGGAGCCCCCTGTCAGGAGGGATCTACTCTCTCAGGCGGGCAGCATGATATTTCATCCCCGCCCAGTACTGTGGGCTTGGCCTCCGAGGGGGCCCAGCTCATGAACTCTGGTCTCTCAACCGAGGTTGTTGAGACCATTCTTCACTCCAGAGCTCCATCCGCGAGGAAGCTTTATGCCTTGAAGTGAAAACTTTTCACTTCTTGGTGTGGAGGACACCTGCAGGACCCGGTTAACGGCCCAGTGGGTGCAGTGCTGGAATTCCTGCAGGAGCGCTTCTCCACAGGGCTATCCCCCTCCACACTAAAGGTGTATGTGGCGGCACTGGCTGCTCACCACGTCCCTTTCAGTGGAGTTTCTCTGGGGAGACACCCGCTTATAACTCGTTTCCTTCGTGGCACATTGAGGCTGAGGCCAGCAGTTCGTACGAGGGTGCCGGCGTGGGATGTGGCCATCGTATTAGAAGGTCTTTCCCAAGCTCCTCTTGAACCTATCGAAGAAGTTCCTGAGAAGTTTCTCACGTTTAAGACTATCTTTCTTCTTGCTATCTCCTCTCTAAAGAGAATCGGTGATTTGCAGGCTCTGTCGGTTTCACCCTTGTGCCTGGAATTTTCGCCTGGCTTGGTTGCGTCCTAGACCAGGTTAAGTTCCCTAGGTCCCTACTAATGTTGTTAGACCTACAGTTCTGCAGGCCTTCTGTCCTCCTCCATTTCTGTCGTCTGACCAGGAGAAACTTAATTTACTCTGCCCTGCTAGGGCGTTAGACGCCTATATCCACAGAACTGCCCTGTGAGGAAGTCAGAACAACTATTTGCATGTTTTGGGCCACCCAAGAAGGGGTGTCCCGTGTCTAAACAGAGAATAAGCAAGTGTGTGGTCGAGGCTATCTCACTTGCCTATGAGTCGGCTGGTCAGCCTTCACCTTGGCTGTACGAGCCCACTCTATCAGGAGTATGGCGGCTTCTAAAGCCTTATTGTCAGGAGTTTCCCTCAGTGACGTTTGTGATGCGGCTGGATGGTCTTCACCGCATACTTTCATTAAGATCTATGACCTAGACTTAATTCCTTCCCCTGGGGCACAGGTGCTCTCGCCCTCTGTGCGCTAGTTCTCACATGGCGGTCACTTGGTCCTATGGCGACGTGGGTATTAGCGTTCCCACAGCTTGACGCAGCTCGAGTTCCCTTGAAAGGGAACGTCTCGGTTACGTATGTAACCTTAGTTCCCTGATAGGGAACGAGACGCTGCGTCATTCCACCATACTCCCGGCATTCCCGCTAGCGCTTCCTTCAGGCCTATCAGAAGCTATTGCGCTTGTGTTTATGGGGTGCTTTATAGTTTCCTGGTCGATGACGTCACCCGCCTATGACGTTCCATCTCTCCATTGGGCTGATTCCATACGTGCTTCAGGACGCACAACGCAGAGGCGTTCCCACAGCTTGACGCAGCGTCTCGTTCCCTATCAGGGAACTAAGGTTACATACGTAACCGAGACGTTAGCCGGAGACCTACACAACATAAAATACAAAACTATCTATTTTGAACACAAGGTAGAAAATACATAAATAAATATTCATACTTACAGGTTGTGATTCTGAGGAGCAAGCTGATCAAAATAAACTGGGTACTGACCCATCTTTCAAGAGCAAGAGTTTTTCGAATCCCGCGTTGAACCCCGAGATTTAAGAAGTCAGTAAAATGACATTTGAGGGCTGGTCAAGATGTACGCGAGCGGACAACGTACAACATAGGCGGGCATTTTGCAAATGTATCTTCTAGTGACGTAGAACCGTAAAGCAGTTGGATTCGAAACACAAACAACTCGTAAAGGTGGTTCAGAGTCGATTCTTTCTTTTCGGAGACAATAACTTTATTTATCGTGCACTTTCGACATTACAACTTTGCAGAACATTTACATTCACAAACAGCTATATTACACACTGAATGAAAGGGAATATTCGAAAAACCATAATAGGGGCACTTTAAGGTGCTTCGCAACCCAGTTGCCTATGGTGGGGGTGGTTATCACCATCTTACCACTTCCAAAGTGTCCACTAGATTCTTTATTAGCTGTGCAGCATCAAGACACCTCTCCCAAGTTACTCTTTGCAGTAATAAGGTTTATTAGCGGTCGGGAGTCACTTCAGACACACAGCAGAGCAACTCTAAGACCAGAAAAATACACACAAATTTATACATTGCAGTTTATGTTAAAAAATAACCAAGTTACACACAGTTTGCACAAGCTGAACAGTTTCTTAAATTTGATTGGTTACACTCATCTGGGCTGACCGTGGCAGCTGACACCTTCCTGGTGCCAAACAATGATGTCTAGACTATTTAATAATGTCATATGCATACAGATAGCGCATGGCCTTGGCCAAGTCGGCCTGCAGTCAATAATTTTATCCCTTAAAATTCATGTTTTATAATCAAAATTACATGTTTAAACATTTTTTCATGTGAAAATAATTTCTTCATGCCTTAAAATAGCTTGAATTTAACTCTACACCCTTGCTTCATTTAGTATACACCAAACCATGAACATGCAAATTAGCTTTTTAGTGATTTTAAAGAAGGGATGTGTTTTTTCTGTATTTATGACCCACGTGAATGCGTAAATCCTCACGTTAATTGCATAATGCATTTGTATTGTATTGAAAAGAATAGCTTTGATATTTTGAAAAATAACTCCCTGCTCAGTGGGAAAAAGTCATGCGGTTTAGGGGTAAATTATTGTATAATATACAGATTTGTAAGTCCCTTTGGATAAAAGTGTTTGCTAATAAATGAATGTAAGTGTAAATGGTGATCTCTTCCACAGTGGTAAGGTTTCTGCTCGACCTAATCTGGTTCCGAATCTACAACTTTTGTTGCCTATCAGTCGGTCACTCTCGGCGTACGTCGTGACCAACGAATAGGAATCTCGCTAGAGAGGCCAATCTGCTTCGAGTGAAACTAAATGAGCCAATGCACATTGGCGTGCAATCATTTGCATCAGCTGTTCAGCCTCGCAGTGCGGGTATGAACAGCAGGTGCGATTGCACTTCAGCTTTTTGCTTCGGAGCCAAGCACTTCGATGCCTTCTATCAAGACTGTGAAGTCAAGACGAGCATTTCTTGGACCTCTCCATCCCGGTGCGGGCGTGACAGCACAGCAGCGCGAGCTGTCTTTTTTTTCTCTCTCTCCTTTCTGTTTTCTTTTTTTTTTTTTTTTTTTTTAGCAAACAAAAAGGCTGTTTTAACAGCTGGTAAGGTGCGCCAGTGAGAGAGAGACAGCGCACAGACAGGTGCACATTCCTGTCTGTGTTCGTGGTGACCGTTCCCCTGCGTGCTTCAGCACCAGTGAGAGCAGTCCCTAAAAGTGCTTACACAGATAGATTGCATCTTTTTCAAGATGAATTTCTATCTGTGTGTTTCTGGATGCGGTCGTTACCTGGGGTCACGGGATGGTCACGATTGCTGCCTCGTGTGTCTGGGCCTCAAATGAGGCAACCATTGTGGGAAGATGACCATCTTGGAGCTACGGTCGAGACTCTCGTTCCTGCAAAGGGGCGGAGTCCCCATGCCTCTGCCTCGATCCAACCCTCCCCAGAGGGAGAACCATGTCTTCCTTCCCGGGCCTGTAGGTACTCGTCGGACGTATCCGGCAAGGCTTACAAGGCCTGTGGTGTTGTTGCAGGTCCATCAGGCCAAGGCACTGAAGGACCTGCACGAGGGTGGTCACGATCCACAGGTTCTCTAAGATCTTCGTACCACAACGGACCTCGCGCTTCGTGCGACGAAGGTCACCGCACGGTCAGTGGGTCGTGCGATGTCCACTTTGGTGGTCCACCTCCCAGAGAGAGTCTCCCGAGCCGCGTCCCTGTGTTCCACCTCGCTGCCCCATTCCAGGTACGCCTATGGTCCCTTTGGTCCCGCTTGTACGGTCTCTGTGAGCCTGGTTAGCGCTCCCCAGTCCGTCTCGCTGGCTCATTCGGACCATCAGGCTCAGCTATGCAATTCAGTTCGCCTGGCGTCCCCCCAAGTTACGGGCCATCCACTCCACCACAGTGAGAGCAGCCGATGCCCATGTCTTGCGCGCGGAGATCATAGTCCTACTGGCGAAGGAAGCGATAGAGCCGTTCCCTCCAGCCGATATGAGGTCAGGGTACTACAGTCCCTACTTCATTGTACCCAATAAAGGCGGTGGGTTATGACCGATCTTGGACCTGCGAGTTTTGAATCGGAGTCTCCACAAACTACCGTTCAAAATGCTCACGCAGAAACACATTTTCAAATGGATCCTTTCCCGAGATTGGTTTGCAGCGATCGACCTGAAGGACGCGTACTTTCATGCCTCAATTCTTCCTTGACACCGTTCCCCTGTAGAGCTGTACTGCCCTACAAAGGCAAAAGACCTTAACTCGCTAGAGTGTGGAACTGAGAAAAATGACTTTAAAGATTTTTAGTTGTCCCGCCAAATTAATTATAGGTAGGACACTGAAAATCGGGCAATTAGATGTTTAAGTAATGAAAATTATCTACATAAAAAAATCTTGAGCTCAAACTTGACTTTTGACCACTATTTTAAAGTTACTGTACTCTGCCTTTGTATTGTCAGCAAAAAGTGAGAAGTCATGCCAAGGCAAAAGGCAGTAACTTCCACATTATCAATATTTGGTTGCTGATCACCATTAACAAAATCATTATAGCAACACCTGTATAAAATCTAGTGATCATGGCATTTATTTTGTATGATTTACAATTATAGCCATCTACTTATTGCTATCCTGTGCTTTGGTTGCATTCTGGTGGCCCTAATTAATACATTTACATTTATTCATTTAGCTGACGCTTTTATCCAAAGCGACTTACAATTGCTATATATGTCAGAGGTCGCACACCTCTGGAGCAACTAGGGGTTAAGTGTCTTGCTCAGGGACACATTGGTGTCTCACAGTGGATTCGAACCCGGGTCTCTCAC
Organism: Gila orcuttii; assembly: GCA_026230005.1. Taxonomy (NCBI): domain Eukaryota; kingdom Metazoa; phylum Chordata; class Actinopteri; order Cypriniformes; family Leuciscidae; genus Gila; species Gila orcuttii. Next base: position 21,292,281 of record JAPDVR010000017.1, read on the forward strand.
ACCAAAGGCATGTGTTTTATCTATTGCGCCATCACCACCCTAATAGCCCCTTAGACATGACAAAATACCTCCATAGGGGTAATGAGTATTTTCAAGTGGTACCGAGTGGCATAAGACTTGCTAAACATGCTCTCAAAAAGATCACGATAAAACAGATCCTCGCGCACATTCGACCTGGAGACTGGTTTATAGCGGTGGATCTGAAAGACGTATATACTTTCACAGGCGCTTACCGAGATTCGTGTTCGAAGGTGTCACGCTCCTCGTCTGTTCACGAAAAGTAGACTACGCAGTGCTTTCCTCCTTGAGACTCAGTAGGGAGCGCGTTCTGGACTACCTAGACGACTAATGCATTTATAGCACAACCTTCTGTGTTCCGCTTCTTTTCAGTATGCGGTGGTTTCAGCTGTCTGGCATATTATTGTGCTTGTGCACTTCGCTCGTCCCGCGGATTTATTCCGGACGCTGTGATTGTATGTATAACCTGCTTGTAAAAGCTAGTCTGATGTTGTATGCACCAACACTTCTTGCTTCCTTATGTTGTATGCACCAACATACCCTTGTTGCTTAATTATTATCACTCCCTGTGATATATTAGTCCCGCGTCGGCTCGACCGTGTTAAGGGCGGTGCTGAAGGCGCCTGCGAAGTTTTGGCACTCTGCCAGCTAGATGCATGATTGTTTCAACCAGGTCCGGTATCCGAACTGGGTGAGGCGGGGCTTTAGTTCTTTGTTGTATTCACCTGCTATGACATGTGTAACATTTTTCTGTCATCTCTGCATATATCCTTTGCGATCGTTATCGCACGTTTGTCGATGCGGGTTCATACTAAATGTTCTGACCGCATTAGTGCAGGACAAAGCTCTGAGGACATCAGAAGACAAGGACTGATGGCAGCTGTACAAGTTGCTACACAGGCTACATCATAATGTAAATTTTAATGGAGAGTAAAACAAAGGCAGACCACCGTATAATCTGGTAGGTAGCATTATTTAATAGAACGCCGGCACCGTAACTTCATATTGACGCGCTGCTAAACAAAGGCAGAGTACCGTAACTCAAGCGTGAGCGTTCCAAAACAAAGCCAAAGAGCCGTAACTGGTGTTACGGTGTTCTGCCTTGGTTTCTCATGGGCTTTTGGAAGTTACGGTTAAGACAACCCATTATTTTCTCGAAAAAACAACGGATTTGACTCAAGATACTTATCCACATGATAAAGGAGGTCTTGAATGTGCCAAAAATATAAATAACTCATTTTCGACCATAAACGAAGTTACGGTCTTTTGCCTTTGCACGGCAGTGTAGAGCTGTAGGCTGGGCGACACCTAACACGTTCGCTAGATATTATAGCCTACGTGTGGAGCCGGTCTCATGGCCTTTATCCGATAAATCCTTGAGAACCGGGTCTAGGCTGGTTCCCATATGTGTATATTTTCTTCACAGCTGCTCCTAACTGAAGCCCGTGTTTTTCCCTTGGGCTAAGTCACCCATTATTTCATATGCAGTACAAATGTATGTACATAAATGGGCTAGTCCTTATGTATTTCCAACATAACTCCTTTGAGGAAGTGGCTTCCACAGTGTTCTCCTTCCTAACAGAAAGCTTTCCCAGTGTTATCCAATATCTCACTGTATGGGTTATCACGGAACAGTAGTGACAGATACAGTCTGTGTAAGCCCTCTCCTATCGTCTTTCCAGGCAAGAAGGAGTAGAGGCTTGCACAGGGCGCTGGATGGGGTGCAGCAGCTGTGGCGCTTTGGTAGGGATTCCTATTCGACGGTCACTATGTACGTTGAGAGTGACCGACTGATAGGCAACGTCTCGGTTACATATGGTAACCTTCGTTCCCTGAAGGTGGGAACGGAGACGTACGTCCCGTCGCCACATCTGCTGCTGCCCGCCGGGGCACCAGCTTATCAGGCTTGGCAACTCAGCAAAAAACTGAAGTGCAATCGTACCTTCTGCTCATTATATACCTACGCTGCGAGGCTGAACAGCTGATGCAAATGATTTCACGCCAGTGTGCATTGGCTCCTTTAGTTTCACTCGAAGTAGATTGGCCTCTCTAGCAAGATTCCTATTCGTAGGTCACTACGTATGCCTCCGTTCCCTCCTTCAGGGAACGAGGGTTACCATATGTAACCGAGACGTTATCAGCAGAGACTCTGGTCTTGATTTTTGCTGAGGACATAATTGGAAACCCATGCTATGATTTTATTTCCTTTTACTGTAATGCTCAGGCTCTGAAAATCCTCCGTATGGCAGAGTTTAAGCCCTATGTGATCTTTGTAAAGCCACGCATCCCTGAGATTCGTCAGCAACGGAGCTCTCCCATATTACCAGGAAGGGGTGACAATGGACACATCACGGTGAGACTGATTTATATCACCATACTACCCAAATGGTGCTTGTAAAGTCATTCAACTCTTAAATTGTACACAGTTGACAAAAACGTTTTGGGTTACTTGACTGTAACCCTGTTCCCTGAAAAAGCAGGAATGAGATGCTGCGCTTGATTTAAGCGCTATGGGAAAACAACTTTGTTTGACCGGTTGAGAACACGTGTGGCAAACATGCCAAGAATTTGGCTTAAATAACCTCCTATGATGACATCATCAGAATGCGCACGTCAGATGCTATAAATAGACGTGTGACGTGCGCTCTAGAGGTATATTTGTCTGAAGAACATCCTGGACAGGCCCCCAGTGCGGCAATAAAGCGCAGAATCTTTTTCCCACTTTTTTTAGGGAACAGGATTGCAGTCAAGTAACCTGAGACGTTGCCTTTCAAAAGCTACTCTCAGTGCTGCACTTGATTTAAGCACTATGGGAACGAGAATTCCAACGTCGCCGCCCTGTGCCCCTCAAGGTTGTGTAGTTTGTGCACACAAACACGAGTAGGGCCTCGGACATGAGCTTGGGATGTCGACTCAAGGACATGTGAGCCCGGAGTAACATGAACATCTAAGCTATAAAATCGAAAAAAAAAATCGTGTGCGGAGAGTACCAGCCTGCTGCATCACATACTTGCTGCAAGGGGGCGTCTCTTGCTAAAGCCTAGAAAGATGAAGAGCATGAACTAGACACAGTGAGTGGAGTCTCTCCTGCTCCGGCGAAGTGAACGGCAGAGGACAGAAGGCTTGTTGTGAGGGTGTCGGGAAGGAGCTACTTAGTATATTTTTATGTGCCCCATCTCGCCCCATCTTTTTTCCCCAGCAGGTCAGCTTGGTGTGCCTCCCATGGTGTGTAAAACGCGGCACCAGCATGACCCAATGACTGAAACGCCTTCCCTACCAGTGTGAATGTTGTTCTACACGGCTTGGTGGGGAGAGCTGACTTTTTAAGTGACGATGAGCTCCCAGGAGAGATAACCCACGAGTGTCTCTTCCAACTGGGGCATCATCGTATAACCACGTGCCCTTGCTTTCAAAATAGTTGAATGTTCACGTCTTTGTGCAACGTCGACTTAATCAGGTTTCCCCCATGAACGAGTTAAGTCGTCATGAAGGTCCTTGACGAAGGGGAGAGACTGTCACTGAGGCCCCTCCCCCTGGCCACCATACAGAAATCTGCTCTAATTTCGAGTGCTTGCTCTTTCTCCTGTGGCCAGTCTAGCTGTAATTTGGCCACTGCATGAGTGACCACCTCGAATAACTGCTCATGTGCTTCATCATCGCGGGAGTTGTGCTCAGAGGTGGCGTTCTCAAAGTCCATTTTCAGATGGCTATTTCGAACAGCCAGACAAGATATTAATACAAGCATCTAACTTTAAATCAGATAAGTATTAAATAATTTCTCATAATTACATAATTACATTACATTTTTTTTCAATCGCTAACAAGCACTTACCCATACTTCAGATACTTTTTCTAAACTCTTAACACAGACTCACACCTACAAAACACAATTGGCCAAATGAATAATTTTCTTCTCAAAAACACATTTTGTTAATTTTTTACTAACTCTTCATTTCAAAATAGAACACATCTTTTTCTGCACACACTAACTTTACCAAAACACTGGAAATCTGACTCAGAATGAAATTATTCTGTCAAAGAATAACACTTGTTCCCTTTCGTCCTGGGAACTCCGACGTGTCGTCGGGGGAGTTCCCTGACGAATTGGGATCACGCTAGGGAGCCAATTGCCTTAGAGAGAATTAAAAACGAGCCAATGGACATTGGCATGCAAGATTTGCATTCCGCGACCCGCCTACCAGCGCGGGTATAAAAGGCGGAAGTAAACATTGCGCAATGCTTTTTGCATCGGAGCCATCCAGTGTGTCTCTTTTAGCTGCTGTGTTTTCCGAGAAATAATAAAGAAAAAACGAGTCCTCTTTGGAACGAGAAGGATCCTCTGCTGCTGGTGTGACGGCGCTTCAAGTGACCATCGCTTCCCGTTGCCGGCCGTTTCTCTCTCTATATATATAAAAAATAAAAATAAAAGAGCTGTTTACTACCCAAAGTAGTAGTATTAGTAATTAGTATTAGTATTAGTATTACTACCCAAAGTAGTAGTAAAGGCTGGTATTTGGGTTGGTGAGTGCAGCACACGGGCTTGCAGTTTCCCCGTCCTGTCTGCCGCGGTGGTCCCTTTGTGCCTCGGCACATAAAAGAGCATTCTTTTCAGCCTAAAAGAGCAACACGGGCGTTTCATTTCCTTTTCAGGATGTCGTTTCACCCGTGCGTTTCTGGATGCGGTCGACTTCTCCCTCAGGAAGATGGTCATAAACACTGCCTCTCGTGTTTGGGCTTAAAGCACGGCTGGTATTTGGGTTGGTGAGCGCAGCACACGTGCTTGCAGTTTCCCCGTTGTGTCTGCCGCGGTGGTCCCTTTGTGCCTCGGCACATAAAAGAGCATTCTTTTCTGCCTAAAAGAGCAACACAGGCGTTTCGTTTCCTTTTCAGGATGTCGTTTCACCCGTGCGTTTCTGGATGCGGTCGACTTCTCCCTCAGGAAGATGGTCATAAACACTGCCTCTCGTGTTTGGGCTTAAAGCACGCTGAGGCAGCGTTTGTGAATGAGTCATGTTCTCATTGCAGGAACATGACTCTGGCGATGCTGCGTTCAAGACTGCGAACCCTGAAACATGGGGGAGTCCCTTCAGAGAATCCCCGATCTAGTTCGTCTGCCGGTTCAGTTCGGCAGACGGCTACTTTGGTGATTCCTGTTGGTGAGCGGATGAGGGTTACCGCGCAGAATGTCCCGTCTGGTGAAAGATCCTCACGGGCTTCTCACGCCTCTAGTAGCTCGTTGCCATCGGGTGTCCCGGGGGGGGCTTCCGGGACCGCCTCGTGCGGTTCCGTTTGTCTCCTTTGGGGCACCGCCTGAGGATCCGATGTCGATCGCGGCATCGGAGGAAGAGCGGTCATCTTCTGGTGATAACTCAGCGGGTCTTCCCACCCTATCGGGTGTGGTGGCTGCGGCTGAGCCGGATCCGGAAATGGCCGCTACGCTCGAAAGGGCAGCCGCGAATGTCGGGCTCGTCTGTCTCTCAGCGGACCGTGCTGTTGCCCCGCGGCCTGCTCCAGTACCATTCTTCCCTGAAGTGCATGAGGAGCTGAGGAAGTCTTGGCTGGCCCCCCTCGCGACCAGGCGTAGGCAACCTCGCTCCTCCTTCCTCACCACTCTTGACGGCGGAGCGGCGCACGGGTACGAGGGAATCCCCCCAGTGGAGCGGTCGGTTGCGATGCAATTGTGTCCTAAGACTGCTTCCTCCTGGCGGGGTGCCCCTTCACACCCCTCCCGTGCCTGTAGGTTTTCCTCTGGTCTGACCAGGGATGCCTACATGGCGTGTGGAGACGCCGCTTCCGCCCTGCATGCCATGGCGCTGCTGCAGGTCCACCAGGCCAAGGCGCTCCATGACATGCAGGAGGGTAGTCTCGACCCGGGATTGCTGCAGGAGCTGCGTGCTGCAACGAAAGTCACCGCACGTTCCCTGGGTCGAGTGATGTCCACCTTGGTGGTCCAGGAGCGCCACCTGTGGCTCACCCTTGCGGATATGCGGGAAGCGGAGAAGAACAAACTTCTCAACTTCCCCATATCCCAAGGGGGCCTCTTCGGCGACGCGGTGGAGAGCTCCGCCCAAAAGTTCTCCACCGCCCAGAAGCAGTCGGAGGCGATACGGCACGTCCTGCACAGGAGGCGGACTGCTGCTGGTCCGTCCTCTGTGGCCGTAGAGCCTCCGGCTGCTCGTCGCCGAGGTCGCCCTCCTGTGGCCGCTCCTCCTTCAGGGCAGCAGTCTACCCCTGGAGGGCGGAGGTCGGGTCGTAAGTGGGCGGCCAAGCCCGCTCAGACGCCTCCCGCCCCTTCCTGTAAAAGGAAGGGCGGGAGAGGTCCCTGAGACAGGCGACCGGGTGGAGGATCCGCATGCTGCTCTTTGGGAGGGTGCCCCTGCACTCCTCCTTCCCCCGGGAGAGGGCCGGGCGGAAAATCGTTGTTTCAGTTTTGTTTCTGTTCCGCCGCTGGTCACTCGGTCAGCGGTACCCATATTTTCAAAAAAAGAGCAGTTTCTTCTTCCTCCTCCAGGTCATCCACGGCCGAGACTGGTGGGCACACAGTCTCCCCCGTCCAAGAGGGCCAGATCGGCAGCGTGTGCCACCCCCGTTCCCCTGTTCCCAGTTTGTGGATAGCAGTGACGCAGCTGAGGCTGGGCCCGGAGGCGCAGAGACTAGGACACGAGGAGTCAGGGCCTCGTCCCTCGTCTCTCCCCCTCCCCTCGCCACCGGGCAGTCCGCAGCAGAATGCCCACGGGCCTTCTCTGCCGTCTGCCCCCCGGTGGAAGCAGGTTGGTGTCAAGTGCACCCAGACCCTGCTCTCGGTCGCTGCAACGCCGCCAGAGCCGGGTCTCTGTCTTCCACCTCGCTGCCCCTCCGCGGGTACGCCGGTGGTTCGGGTGGGTATGTTGGGACGGTATCTGGAAGCCTGGCTAGCGCTTCCGGGTCCGTCCCGATGGCTCATCCGCACCATCCGGTTCGGCTATGCAATTCAGTTTGCACGCCGGCCTCCCAAGTTCAGGGGCGTCCACTTCACCCGTGTGCGGTCGGCGGACCCCCCTGTCTTGAAGAAAGAGATCGATGTCCTGCTGGCAAAGGACGCGATCGAGCCGGTCCCTCCTTCCAAGATTAGGTCTGGGTTTTACAGCCCCTACTTCACTGTACCCAAGAAAGGCGGTGGGTTACGGCCAATCCTGGACCTGCGTGTTTTGAATCGGGCCCTGCACAAACTCCCGTTCAAAATGCTTACACAGAAGCGCATTTTCGAGTGCATCCGTCCCCAGGATTGGTTTGCAGCGATCGACCTGAAGGACGCGTACTTTCACGTCTCGATTCTTCCTCGACACAGACCGTTTCTTCGGTTTGCTTTCGAGGGTCGAGCGTATCAGTACAAGGTCCTATCCTTCGGGCTGGCCCTGTCGCCTCGTGTCTTCACGAAAGTCGTGGAGGTGGCCATTGTTCCCATGAGAGAAAAAGGCGTTCGCATTCTCAACTATCTCGACGACTGGCTCATTCTAGCTCACTCGCGAGATGTGTTGTGCGATCACAGGGACATGGTGCTCCGACACCTCAGCCGGTTGGGGCTTCAGGTCAACTGGGACAAGAGCAAACTCTGCCCCATGCAGAGGATCTCTTATCTCGGTATGGAGCTGGACTCGGTCGCCCAGACTGCGTGCCTCACGGAGGAACGCGTTCAGTCAGTGCTCACCTGCCTCAGGTCTTTTCGAGGCAGGACAGCGGTTCCACTGGAACAATTTCAGAGGCTCCTGGGGCATATGGCAGCCGCAGCCGCAGTAACGCCGCTCGGCCTGTTACACATGAGACCGCTTCAGCGCTGGCTTCACGATCGAGTCCCGAGGTGGGCGTGGCACAGCGGCACGTTCCGGGTCAAAGTGACCCCGCACTGTCGCCAAACCTTCTCCCCGTGGTCAGATCCTGCGTTTCTATGGGCCGGAGTGCCCCTAGTCCAGGTTTCCAGGGATGCCGTGGTCTTCACAGATGCCTCTGCCACCGGGTGGGGGGCCACGTACAACGGGCATGCAGTTTCAGGTCTGTGGACGGGGCCTCAACTGCATTGGCACATCAACTGCCTAGAGTTGCAAGCAGTACGTCTAGCCTTGCGTTGCCTCAAGGGGTTTCTCAGACACAGGCACGTACTGGTCCGTACGGACAGCACAGCGACCGTTGCGTACATCAACCATCAAGGTGGTCTGCGCTCCCATCGTATGTCGCGACTCGCCTCCTACCTCCTCCTATGGAGTCAGAAGCATCTGAGGTCGCTTCGTGCCGTTCACATTCCAGGGGAGCTCAACCGTGTGGCAGGTAGCCACACATCACGATGCAGTGGAAGGTAAGTCCTTGGGGAGGCACAACCTGGTCATCAGATTCCTTAAGGGTGCTAGGAGGTTAAATCCACCTCGTGTTTTGCACTCTGTACCCTCTTGGGACCTAGCTCTGGTACTTAGAGCTCTTCAAAGTCCTCCCTTTGAGCCTTTGCTGGCAGTAGAGCTTAATTTCCTGTCCATTAAGACAGCGCTCTTGTTAGCATTGGCCTCTTACAAGAGGGTCGGGGATCTGCAGGCTTTTTCGGTCGACGAATCGTGCCTAGAGTTCGGGCCGGGCCTTTCTCATGTTGTATTGAGACCCCGGCTCGGATATGTGCCCAAGGTTCCTACCACTCCCTTCGTGGACCAGGTAGTGAACCTGCAAGCGCTGCCCCAGGAGGAGGCAGACCCAGCCCTGGCTTTTCTCTGTCCCGTCCGCGCTCTGCGGGTTTATATTGACAGAACGCAAAGCTTCAGAACCTCAGATCAGCTCTTTGTCTGTTACGGAGGCCAGCAGAAGGGGAAGGCCGTCTCCAAGCAGAGGTTAGCCCACTGGTTAGTGGATGCTATCACCCGAGCATATGAGTCTCTGGGTGAGCCTTGTCCTCCCAGGTTGCGCGCTCACTCTACTAGAGGTGTTGCCGCTTCCTGGGCTTTGGCTCAAGGCGCCTCGCTGACAGACATCTGTAGAGCTGCGGGCTGGGCGACACCGAACACGTTCGCTAGGTTCTATAGCCTTCGTGTGGAACCTGTTTCCTCCCGAGTTCTGGCTACGGCCAGCGGGTCGAGGGAATAGGTTGTGTCGGCTTGCTACGCCACTCCGCCTGGCAGCGGATACGTGCGGTTCTTGCTCCGTATGGCGCCCTACGTCGGTGAGCCTCGTGAGTTCCTCCCCCCTCGGTGCTGGGCGCAGCGGACCGCCCGGCGCCAGGTCTGCTACCTCTAGTAGGGAGTTGTTAGTAGACTGGGTGCTCCAGTGGTCTCTACTGTGACCCATCATGCCACGTGCATTTCAGCCGTGTCTTCCCCTTGACGGACTCGTTCGTCGTCCCTGTTGAGTACGCTCCCACTTTCCTTGGATTGGGACTACCTCAGGGACTGCCATATGTTTCACTAGCCCACTGGGTTAGTACATATGTGTATTCCTGGCCTTCCTCAGTCAGGCTGGGGCTTCCACAGCGTTTCCCCCTCTCTTGGGCTAACGCTTTCCCAGTGTTATCCAATATCCACTGTGCGGGTCTTGCGGAACCGCAGTGTGATTCCCGTGCTAGCTCCCGTAGTTAGTTAATAGCTAACTTATTTCAAGAAACTGCTGCAGGGTAGCTTAGCCGGGCGCTGGAAGGGGCCAGCACCATGGCGCTTTATTAGGGATCCCAATTCGTCAGGGAACTCCCCCGACGACACGTCGGAGTTCCCAGGACGAAAGGGAACGTCTCGGTTACGTATGTAACCCTAGTTCCCTGAGTACAGGGAACAGAGACGTGTCGTCCCTTCGCCATGCCGCTGTACCTTCGCGGAGGACTGGACACTGTTCGGCTCCTCAGCGAAAAGATTGCGCAATGTTTACTTCCGCCTTTTATACCCGCGCTGGTAGGCGGGTCGCGGAATGCAAATCTTGCATGCCAATGTCCATTGGCTCATTTTTAATTCTCTCGAAGGCAATTGGCTCCCTAGCGTGATCCCAATTCGTCAGGGAACTCCCCCGACGACACGTCTCCATTCCCTGTACTCAGGGAATGAGGGTTACATACGTAACCGAGACGTTTTCACTTCACAAGGTACATGCAGTCAATCAAAGTACACCAGGTTTCAAAATACTGGCTATTGTTGACATTACAAACACTTCATAGACTTTTGTGTTTCAGCTTTACAGGTATTTGCATGCCAAACATGCAATACACCGTATTTACACTAAATTTCTTGGTTGGGAACTGTATGTCCACATGTACAGTAATGTTCACATTCAAAAGCATTACAGTAAAAAGCAAATCATTTTTTTTCCCTTTACTGTTTACCAGCCTCTCTTAGTGAAAGACCGTGGTTGATTACATGGTCAATGATAGTGGCACGAATTTCATCACTGACTACTGTTTTTGCAGCCCTTGGAATGCCACCACCACGCATTCTTACACCTCTACCTTGCCCTCTCCTCCCCACCTGCACCTCTCACTGCACCTCTCACTGCATCTCTCACTGCATCTCTCACTGCATCTCTCATTGCACCTCTCACTGCATCTCTCACTGCACCTCTCACTGCATCTCTCACCACACCTCTCACTGCACCTCTCACTGCATCTCTCACTGCACCTCTCACTGCATCTCTCACTGCATCTCTCACTGTATCTCTCACTGCACCTCTCACTGCACCTCTCACTGCACCTCTCACTGCATCTCTCAATGCACCTGCATCTCTCACTGCTCCTGCATCTCTCACTGCACCTCTCACTGCACCTCTCAATGCACCTGCATCTCTCACTGCTCCTGCATCTCTCACTGCACCTCTCACTGCATCTCTCACTGCTCCTGCATCTCTCACTGTATCTCTCACTCACTGCTCCTACATCTCTCACTTCATCTCTCACTGCACCTGCATCTCTCACTGGGCCTGCTCTTCTCCCTGGGCCCCTTGCTCTTACTCTTCCTCGTCCAGACATTACAGTGTTTGTCTTTTTCTGTTTCTGTTTCCAAAAACATCATTGCTCAAAGTCCTCCTTTTACTGTATAAGTGTCAATGTAATAGAAAAAAATAACCCCTGGCACTGAGTCTAAGCCAGACTGGAATCAGCTATGGTTGGCCCAATTTACCCAACATAAATCAGCTGTGTGTCACTTATTTAATTGTTTGTTTATTATCAGCTGAGATATATTGTTTTTGAACTGATATCATTGCAGAAGCAGAGGTTTTTATACTGTATCTAAGGTTTAGAATATTGTTTTTGCTATTGTGGGATGGTCTGTGTTAACATTTGTAAATACTACAAAAACAATCCATAATTTTGTTGGGAGGTATAGCTTGTCTGTTAAGAAAATGTAATAATTGTGGAAATGTGTTCACTGACTGCATATTGTGTGAAAACGACATGCAATGTGTGAATGGTATGGCCACAAAAGACCGATGCTGTGCTAATTGTGTTTAGAGTTTTGAAAATGTGACAACTGGTTGGACAAACGCTTGTTAGCGACTGAAAAAAACTGTAAATGCAGCCAAATATCAACCAGACAAGTAAAAACGGTCTGGATGAAAGGCTGAATATAGTTATTTTCAAATTAGAGCAGTTTCAACAAAGAATCATAAAATCATAGCTTGCAAACACACAATTTCTTTGAATGCGATAATAGGAAAGAGAGAAACGGAATCTCCCGTCTACTCAATTCCCTCACATTATTTACATATATAGCGGACCGGTAATCTGTGCGTTGTCTCGGCAGACGCGTGATCTGAGCCACTAGATTTTTTATTGACAAGAGAACCCACATTCTCAGCGAGACGAGACGAGACGAGAGCATGTCGCGATCCAGAGAGAGAACGAGAGAAAGGGAAGGACCCGTCACCCACTCCTCAGCCAGATCAACACGCGAGCCCCATGATTTCATCATTGCTTTTCCCTAAGGAGAGTCTGGAGCAGAGCACGTTGATAGGCAATGACTCGCAGTGCTCTCACTCTGCGTCTTCGAGGGCTGCTACAGTGTGCTTTTCCCCCAATACATGCAGATGATCGTCCAAAATGGGCCGTGAGCAGGGCGGCACGCCTTTCTCGTGACATAATTCTCTTTTCTTTTCTTTTTGTTTTCAGAGAAAGAGGAAGAGAAAATGCTTTTTCCTGCTTGACAAAACTAATTCCTAGCAAAAGGAATAGTTTGAGAAGAGGTTTGAATAGCACACAATGCGGTTCTGAAGACAAAGGAAACCGATGAGCGCACCTGCATTGATTCAAGATGGCGCCGCGCATGGCTGCCTCGGTGTGTCGCTCTCCAGCTATTGTGTTGTTTTTGTTCGTTTGTTCTGCGTTTAGTCATTCTTTTCCTATCAGTTTCACCAGAGACGAACTATTGGACATTAGGAAACACACACCAGATAACTTTTCTACAGTTTTTGATTATTCGGACGTCTTGCTGGATATTCTCGTCGGTGGGGCAGCGTTGTTGTTCAAACGCGCGGTCAGACGCAAACGCGGGAAGCGTGCAGGCGCGCTGGTTAAACTCCGCGAGCGCGGCCTGCGCACTGCACTCCCCAGTATTCATCTTGCGAACCTCCGATCCCTTCCTAACAAAATGGACGAACTTCTTCTCCTCACACGCACTAACAAGGATTTTTTAAACTCTGCTGCTCTGTGCTTCACTGAAACCTAGCTGAGTGAAGCCATACCGGACAACGCAATACATCTGCCGGGCTTCCAGCTGTTCAGAGCGGATCGCATCGCAGAGCTAACGGGGAAAACAAGAGGTGGTGGATCGAAAGTTGGTGTTCAGATGTAACAACACTGAAGAAGATGTGCTCTCCTAATTTAGAGGCACATTTCATAAACTGTAAACCCTTCTACTCGCCTCGGGAGTTTTCCTCTTTCATTCTCGTGAATGTTTACATCCCTCCAGACGCGTGCGTGAGCGCGGCGCTACAACACCTGGCTGAACAAATAGCTGAAACAGAACAAAGGTATCCTGACTCTCTTTTAATCATTCTTGGGGATTTTAACAAAGCAAATCTTTCCCGCGAACTACCAAAATACAGACAGCACGTTACATGTCCCACCAGAGACAGTAATATACTGGACCACTGTTACACCACAATAAAAAATGCGTATCACTCCGTTTCACGAGCAGCTTTGGGGCTCTCTGATCACTGTTTGGTTCATCTCATACCGACCTACAGGCAGAAACTGAAATCAGCTAAACCTGTAATAAGAACTGTAAAAAGATGGACTAATGAAGCAGAGCAGGATCTACAGGCCTGCTTTGATTGCACTGATTGGACTGTTTTTGAAGCTGCTACCAACGATCTGGACGAGCTCACAGATACTGTAACATCATATATAAGTTTCTGTGAGGATACATGCATTCCTACCAGGACATTCTTATCATTTACTAATGATAAACCATGGTTTACTGGGAAACTCAAACACCTTCGTCATGCCAAAGAGGATGCCTACAGAAGTGGGGATAAAATCTTGTATAACCAGCCCAGAAACAGACTGACAAAGGAGATCAGATTTGCTAAAAGAAGCTACTCTGAAAAACTGAAAAAACAGTTTTCATCCAACGACCCATCATCCGTCTGGAATGGCCTGAGAAACATCACCAACTACAAGTCACCATCCCCCCGATCTGTGGACAATCAACACCTGGCTGACGATTTAAATTCATTTTATTGCAGGTTTGAAAAACCCTCATTCAAACCACACACCGGCTCTGATCTGCACTTCACACATTCACCATCACCTCCTGCACTCCCATTACTCCCCCCTCCTGCCATCCAACCTGAGCTTAAGGTCTGTGTGGAGGACGTGAGCCGAGTCTTCAAAAAACAGAAGACTAGGAAAGCCTCAGGCCCAGACGGCATCTCATCTGCTTGTTTAAAAGCCTGCGCTGACCAACTGGCCCCGGTCTTTACGCAGATCTTCAATAGATCATTGGAGCAGTGTGAAGTTCCCTGCTGCTTCAAACGCTCCACTATCATTCCTGTCCCAAAAAAACCCAAAATCACTGGACTTAATGACTACAGACCTGTCGCTCTCACGTCTGTGGTCATGAAGTCGTTTGAAAGACTGGTGTTGGCCCACCTGAAGGACATCACTGGACACCTGCTGGATCCCTTTCAGTTTGCTTACAGAGCAAACAGGTCTGTGGATGATGCAGTCAACATGGGACTGCATTATATCCTGCAACATCTCGACAGACCAGGGACTTATGCAAGGATCTTATTTGTGGACTTCAGTTCGGCCATCAATACCATCATGCCTGGTCTTCTCACAGCCAAACTGACCCAGCTCTCCATACCATCCTCGATCTGTCAGTGGATCACCAGCTTCCTGACGGACCGGCAGCAGCGAGTGAGACTGGGGAAACACACATCCAGGACTCTCACCACCAGCACTGGCGCCCCCCAAGGGTGCGTTCTCTCCCCACTGCTCTTCTCCCTGTACACTAATGACTGCACTTCTAAAGACCCCTCTGTTAAGCTCCTGAAATTTGCCGACGACACCACTGTCATCGGTCTCATCCGAAACGGTGACGAGTCTGCTTACAGACTGGAGGTTGAACAGCTGGCTGTCTGGTGCAGTTATAACAACCTTGAGCTGAACACGCTCAAAACAGTGGAGATGATCGTGGACTTCAGGAGGAACAGCCCAGCACTCCCTCCACTAACCATCATGAACAGCACTGTGGAAGCAGTGGAGTCATTCAGGTTCCTGGGCACTATCATCTCTCAGGACCTGAAGTGGGACAATCACATTGACTCCATTGTGAAAAAAGCCCAGCAGAGACTGTACTTCCTTCGCCAGCTGAGGAAGTTCAACTTGCCACAGGAGCTGCTGATTCAGTTCTACTCAGCCGTCATTGAGTCTGTCTTATGCACTTCCGTCACTGTCTGGTTTGGTTCAACTACCAAATCGGACATCAGGAGACTACAACGGACAGTCCGGACTGCGGAGAGGATCATTGGTGCCCCACTGCCATCCCTCCAGGACCTGTACTCTTCCAGAGTGAGGAAGAGAGCAGGTAAAATCATCACAGACTCCACTCACCCTGGACACCTCCTGTTTGAACTGTTACCGTCAAGATGGAGACTCAGATCACTGGCCACAAGAACATCTCGGCACAGGAACAGTTTCTTCCCACAGGCCATTTCCCTTCTGAACAGTTAACACACCTCACAAGGCATATGCCTTTGAGTGCAATACTCCCACTGTTTAGTGCAATATCGTACAACTCAGGTTAACTTATATGAAGATTTTTTATTTATAATATTCAAAACACTGTAAATATGTTCATAGTTTATAATCTGTAAATCTGAAAATGTCTATTCTGACTAAACCCAACTGTGATACTTTTATTCTCATATATTTATATTTTTATTTTTTATTCTTATAATTTGTAGTATTATGTTTCTTGTTGTATTTGTATTTGTATATGTCCATTGGAAGCCTCAGTACCAAAACAAATTCCTTGTGTGTGCAAGCACACTTGGCAATAAAGGTCTTTCTGATTCTGATTCTGTCACACGTCTATTTATAGCCTCTGACGTGCTCATTCCGATGACATCATCATCATAGGTTATTTAAGCCAAATTCTTGGCATGTTTTCCACATGTTCACAAACAGTCAAACAGACTGTTTTTCCCATAGCGCTTAAATCAAGCACATCATTGAGAGTAGCTTTTAAAAGGGAATTCTTTTTTTTCTATATCTCTTTCTCTCTCACATTGTGAAAAGGATGAAGACCTGCAGGACATGAGGCAGTCAGCCGAGCAGATGGACCAGCAATATGGCCATCTAGTGGACAGGGTCCTAGTAAAGGAGGACTCTGCCAGTGCCTGTGTAGAGCTGAGGAATATTCTGGAACGACTCGAGAGGGAGCCGCAGTGGGTGCCTGTCAGCTGGGTCCGATCATGAGCCTCCCTCCCTCCTTCCTTAAATTCAAAATTCGCATATGGTGTATTGAAAACATAGACCTCTCTGCCTCTTTCAGAGTCTACTGTCTGCCAGTTTCTGTTTCATCCTGTTCAACATAAGTAATATAAAGCAAAATAAAAGTGCCATCTGAATTGTAGAAAGTAAGCTAGTAAGATTTCTGTTCATAAGATTTTGCATGAAAGTACAGTAACATTGACACGAAATGTATTAGCTGAAATAATTAATGTTCTGTCGAAAAATAATGGTTGTCCTTATTTCTGTCGAGTGAGCTGCACAAATAAACATCAAATGAGGACAGGACCACTTGAATGAGAGGACAACACTGACTCAGGTTTACTCAGTGTGTCAAATATGGTTTCTGCCAGGCAAACCGTCTAGTGTGAAGGTCTCTTGTTTTATCTTCATCTTATGCCGACTATGTATGTTTAGTCAAATGTAAATGGGAATGATGTAAAATAGCATACTGTATATTTGCAAAAGTGTTTATACCTGTGTAAAATAAAATTTCGTATTTGGTCACAGCCTGTCATAATTTGGTTGTAATTGTCAATGTTTTTGTATAAAACTGATGACTGTTGATGTCTGTGTAGTTCATTAAGCAAATAACACATTAAAGTCACAGAGCATGTCAATGTCTTTAGGGCCATACAGTACCGTTATGAATGTGTACCATTTTTGAATTTTTGAATGTGAATTGTTAAAATAAAAATAAAGACTGCATCTCTTTTTTGAACAACTTTTTTATTAGAGAGAACAACATAAAAAATATTATTGAATAATATTTAATTATATTATTAAAATATATATTAAATAATATATTATTTCCAAGGAGGAAAGACATCAGCAATGATCTTAGAGAAACAATTATGGCTGCCATCAATCTGAGAAGGGTTGTACAGCTATTTTCCTACAATTTGAAGGCCATTATTCTACAGTAAGGAAGATTATTTACAAGTGGAAAACATTCAAGATGTTGCCAATCTTCTCAGGAGAGGACGTCCCAGCCAATTTACCCAAAGTCAAAATGCAATGCTCAGAGAAATCGCACAACACCCAAAAAACTACACTTTAGAAGCCTCAGTTCATGGCAGTACAATTAGAAAAAAAAAACACACAAAAAAAACAGGACAGGTATTCTTTGGAAGGGTTGCCAGGAGAAAGTTTTTACTCTCTAAAAAGAACATGGCAGCACAGCGTAGGTTAGCAAAGTTGCATCTGAACAAACCTCTCAGGACTTCTGGAACAATGTCAAGTCACCTTTATTTATAAAGCGCTTTTAAAACAGATTGTTTTCAAAGCAGCTTTACAGTGATAACAGGAAAATAATGCAACAAAGTTGGTTCCCTTTCGTTGTCACTCCGAGTTACGTCGGATGACGACGAATGGGGTTTCGCTTAGAAAGCCTATCAACTTTGAGTATTACAAAACGAGCCAATGGCAAAGAAATGCCATGGGTCTGCGGAATTTGCATGACGTAACTCCGCCCCACCTCGTGGGTATAAAAGGAGGAAGTCCGCAACAGCAGTTTATGTTTTCGCTTCGGAGCCAAGTGTATTCTTCTCTCCACAAGCCATCTCTGAATTGTCAGCTTTACAAACGAGTACCTCGAGTGTTGGTGTGACGGCGATCTACGGCGAGGGCGTGCTGCCTGCTGATCTGTTGCAGTGGTCTGCCAGTCGGTGCGTGTCTCCCCGGGTGCTTCAACACTTGAGTTTTCTCTCACTAAAAGAGCTCGCACGCGGCACGTCTTTTTAAAGACGGCTCGCCCGTGCATTTAAAAAAAAAATGAATGGTGCGACAGCTTGGTATCGGACTCTGATGGACACGAGCGTTGTCTAGTATGTTTGGGCTTGATCATGCTAGAGCAGCGCTCGTGGATGACTCATGTTTTCTCCATGGAAACATGATCATCGCGTCATTAAGGTCGAGACTCGGTGAACTCACATGAGTGAGAGTCCCCTCATCCACCCCCCGATCTTCGGCTGGTGGCCAGGGTGACCTGAGGGTTTCGGTCTGGAACAAGGCGCCGACTATGTGTCCGCGACCCCAGCCCCCCTCTTCAATGACGGTGCCCGCTAGTGAACAGGTGATTCCCACGGGTCTACCCTCTGGTGGCCCGTGTGTTTCATTTGAATCTACAGAGGAAGCTACTTTCCCAGGACGATTGGTTTTTGGTAAGGCCGCCGACCCTCGTCCACGGCAACCCCAATACCATTCTTCCCGGACGTGCATGATGAGATCAGGGACCGCTCTCTGATCTCATCCGCCTTTCCTCCCCTCGTTGGGGCCGCTGCCCGTGGGTACACTGGGGTTCCCCCGGCTGAACGCTCTGTTGCGATGCTATGTGTCCTCAGAGTGCTTCTTCTCGGCGCAATCCTAAGCACCCGTCCGTGGCCTGTAGTTTTTCGTCTACGCTTGTGGCGAGATCCTATAGCGCCACGGGCCTGGCGGCCGCCTCACTGCATTCCATGGTCATTCTGCTGGTCTACCTGACCCAGATGCTCATGGACCTGCACGAGGGCGGGACTGACCCAGGGCTCTTCACTGAGCTGCGCGCCGCCACTAACCTTGCTCTCCGAGCGACGAAAGTGGCCGTACGCTCCCTGGGTCAGTTGATGCTCACCATTCTGTGGCTGTACCTATTTGATGTGCTGGATGTCACGCGGACCCGTCTGTCCGACATTCCCATATCCCAGGTCGGCCTCTTCGGCGGTGCGGTTGAGGGCTGGCCCAAAAGCTCTCAGCCGCCCATGAGCAGACTGACGTTGATTCTGTCCCGACGGCCCCGCCGTCCGCTCAGATCCCTCGGTCTGCCCACTGCCGAAGGCGCCCTCGCGCGGCTCCCACCCTGCCCGTTCACCCGGGCCGGCTCTGGGGGCCGCGGGCGGACGCCGCAGCCCTCTCTAGCCCCGCCCCCCGCTACACACCGGGTTAAGCGGCGCTCCTGAGACGGGCTCCTCGGGGATGGAGCAGGCTGAGGTTGACTCTGTCCCGACGGCCCCGCCGTCCGCTCAGGTCCCTCGGTCTGCCCACCGCCGAGGGCGCCCCCCCCGCGGCTCCCACTCCGCCCGTTCAGCCGGGCCGGCTCTGGAGGCCGCGACCGGACGCCACAGCCCTCTCCAGCCCCTCCCCCCGCTACACGCCGGGTTAGGCGGCGCTCTTGAGGGGCTCCCCAGAGATGGGACTCAGTTCTTTCCAGGAGTTGGTAGCAGGACCACTCCTTTCCCCGCTTCGCCCCTGTCCCCCTCTGTCGCCAGACATTTCAAAATGCAAAATGCAATTTCAAAATGCAAAACAACTTTTTCAATATACACTAACTCAATCAAAAGACTGCAAACCCGTTTCAAAATCGAATCATTCGGTCAAAACTCTAGCACTCGTTTTCTATCCATGAACACATAGTCAATCATAACACAATGACTGTCAAAATATACTAACAGTTGGTGGCATTACAAAAACGTCTCAGGTTACGTATGTAACCCTGGTTCCCTGGTAGGGAACGAGACGCTGCGTTTGAGACGCGGTGGGAACGCTCTGCGTGATTACGTCGTGAAGCGCGTGTAAAATCAGTCCAATGGAAGCCCACTACGACATAGGTGACGTCATAGACCAGGAAACTATAAAGCAGCCCTGAAATCAGACCGTGACAGCTTCTGAAAAACCTGAAGCAAGTCGATCAGGGCATGCAGGAAGTATGGCAGGCAAACGCAGCGTCTCGTTCCCTATCAGGGAACCAGGGTTACATACGTAACCTGAGACGTTCCCTTTCAAGAGAACTCGAGCTGCGTTTGAGACGCGGTGGGAACCCTATACCCACTACGCCATAGTGACAAATGCCCGTTCTGTGTGAAGTCCTTGTGCACACTAAGAAGCAAGCAACCTCGCCCCAGGAGTGGAGAGGTCAAGGTCATAAAACCTGATAAATGTATGCGGAGAGGACCATCCTGCCGCACTACACACATCAAGAAGGGAAACTCCCGAAATTAAGGCCATAGAGGCCGCCATACTCCGAGTAGAATGGGCCCGCACAGCCATAGGTGAAGGCTGTCCGGCCGCTTCATAAGCCAATGAAATAGCCTCGACTATCCATTTACTCATCACCTGTTTAGATGCAGGGCATCCTCTCTTGAGTGACCCAAAACAAACAAATAATTGCTCAGATTTACGCCACAGAGCAGCTCTGTGAACGTAGGCATCTAAAGCCCGGACTGGACATAACAGGTTAAGCTGTTCCTGATCTGGGGTATTAAAGGGTGGAGGATACAAGGCCTGCCGCACTATTGGGCCCCCAACATTTAGTGGGATCTTAGGAATATAACCCGGTCTAGGGTAGAGGAATGCTTTCACCATACCAGGTGCAAATTCCAGACATGAAGGAGCAACCGACAGAGCATGTAAATCACCAATTCTCTTGATAGACGAAATAGCAAGGAGAAATATAGTCTTTAGAGTGAGGAATTTTTCTGAAACCTCCTCGATGGGCTAGAAGGGAGCCAAGGCCAGACCCTCAAGTACAATGGGCAAATCCCAAGCCGGTGCTCTAGATTGCAGTGCAGGCCTGAGCCTCAATATACCACGGAGAAAACAAATAATAAAAGGATCTCTCCCAAGAGAAGAAGCCCCGAGAGGGGTGATAAGCAGATATAGCCGCTACATACACCTTTAAGGTGGAGGGAGATAATCCAGCAGAGAAACGGTCTTGTAGGAAATCGAGAACTGTACCAACCGGGCAGTTAACAAGATTTAAAAAACGTTCTCCACGCCATGTAGAGAACAGTTTCCATTTCAATGTACATAGTTTTCTCGTGGAAGGAGCTCTGGATTGAAGGACGGTCTCAACGACCTCAGTCGAGAGACCGGATTCTATGAGCCCGGCCCCCTCAGAGGCCAAGCCCACCGTTTCCACAACTCCGTTTAACCCTTTTCTATTATGTGCAGGACCCATAGAGAAATATTTGGCAGAAGTTTCCACGCTGCCAGAAATTCCGATAAGGGAACCAGTCTCTCGAGACTGGCCTCTGGATTTGATTGAACAATCATTTCGGTGCCCTGAAGCGGCGAACCGGCAGGGAACAACCGAACTGACCATTCTACAACCCTCCTCAGAGGATTGCACGGGGACGCTGACACCTCGGCGCCCTGAAGCGGCGAACCGGCAGGGAACAACCGAACTGGCAGCGCTGCGACCCTCCTCAGAGAGTCGCACCCCAGAGGGCGCCGAGGAGAAACGATTTCTCAAAACCGTCCCTCTTTTTTTTTTTTTTTTTTTCTTCGACAAGACTTCTTGTCTAAGCTTTATTAGAGATGACGACAGTCCTCAGATCTTGCCTACCTCTAACTAGCTTAGTTCCTACGACCCTCCTTGGAGGATCGTAGGAAAAAGCAGGCACCTCGGCACCCTGAAACGGCGAACCGGCAGGGAGACCGAACTGACTGCTCTACGACCCTCCTCGGAGGATCGTATGGGGACGCTGACACCTCGGTGCCCTGAACGGCGAACCGGCAGGGAACAACCGAACTGGCAGCGCTGCGCCCTCGTCAGAGAGTCGCACCCCAGAGGGCGCCGAGGAGAAACGATTTCTCAAAACCGTCCCTACCCCGGAGGGGACCACCCTTAGAAGCCTGATAGCCTCGGCATCAGGTCTTCTTCTTTGCACTCTATGCCAGTTTCAGGAACATAGATTGGTGAGGAAGAAACCTCTGGAATGCCATTGAAAGATTTAGTTTTCTTGAAAGCGGAGCGTCCAGAAGAACAGACATTTTTATCTTTCTTTTTCTTTGTTTTTATATCAGAAAAACGTATACATATAAACATATATACATATATATATATTCTCAAATATATTCTCGAATAGAGTCAATGCTGACATCCTCACATTCATCTATGTCCTTAAATACTTTACCCATCAGTACTGCCTAATAAAATTTATTTATTATTAAAGATGGCTGGTGGGTAACGTCGGGGTTAAAAATGATGACGCCGACTCGGGAGAGAGAAAGCTCGCAAGCGTCTCTATAATCCAAGGCACTGTCATACCATGATACTTAATACCCATAACATTACTCTAGTTAGACGTTTGGGTATTAAGTTACACATAAAATAAAAACCGGTTTATTCCACGATCTCGACACCTCAGTGTGGAGATAGGGAAAAACCAGTAGTCCCCGACGAGGAGGCTGAGATACAGAGTTTTACTGTTTTTTTAGATATATTTCATCTAATAAACTCTTTTTATTTTCACTCTCATAATGTTCAGCTGTCCAGTAAATATTTAACTAGCAACAGCATTAGAAAAACCTCCTTTTAAAGCTCCTCTTTATTCAACAGAGTTATGAGCTGCCTATTTATTGAAAAATCAAACATCTGCCTTTTTCTTCATATTTTTATTTGTTTTGTTCACTTTTTCTTAACAAAACACTAACAATACCAATTCCTCGGAACTGGAAATCGCAGCACACTGGATCTGCAGGTGAAAGCTGAGATAGGGCGGGGCCCGTCCCAACCCACGCTATCAGATCCGTTTTCGAACCCCAAAATGCGAGTCGCCGCCGTGTCTAGGCAACAGCGGGACCCGCGCGGGGAGCGCGAACCGAACCGTCCTCCTCAAAGAACGATCGGCGAGAGCGGAGCGTCTTTATAGATAGACTCATACAATGCTCACAATCAGCCCCCTCGAGGACTGACTAGGCATGCTCCACTCCCAAACAAGCAACACAAAGCTGATGTGTGTCCCCACCCGTAATATAACGAGGGCAGGGAACAACACACCGTCTATAATCTTGCTTGCTCGCTATAATAATGATAGATATATTGGGCTTGACAGACAACAATAAATAGACAAGGACAGATATACAGAGAGCGCTTGCTGAAGGTACAGAAGCTGTCGCGGTCTGATTTCAGGGCTGCTTTATAGTTTCCTGGTCTATGACGTCACCTATGTCGTAGTGGGCTTCCATTGGACTGATTTTACACGCGCTTCACGACGTAATCACGCAGAGCGTTCCCACCGCGTCTCAAACGCAGCTCGAGTTCCCTTGAAAGGGAACTACATTACTTGTCATGTTTCAGTTCTATCTGTATAGAACATACAGTATGAAATCCTTTTTTCTTTTTTAATTATTCATTCAGTTGTGTGTGTGTGAATTCAACATGTGGCCCTGAATATAAGTAGAGTTTTTGATCCACTGCGATAGATTAAAAGCATCTATTAAATTAAGAAAATCCTGCGACAGGAATTTGAGAAACAGCAAACGTGATTATTAAAATCGCCCACCAGTAGGAAGCGATCATAGTTTGTGGCAATATTGCCGATAAGCTCAATAAATTGCTGTATAAAATCCTTAGTAGAATGTGGAGAGCGGTATATCACCCCTAGACAGACAGGGCCATTCCAGTCTAGGTGGAGAAGCTGTGATGAACATAAAATGTCCTCATGTTTCCTCCCACCTGTTCTGCTTCTGGCACCAGTTGTTGGTGGAGGTCATCTAAAAACAAAAGAAAGCGCTCAGTGTTGTAGGGACATTGTGATATTTGCTCCTCTCTGACCCGGCACATCAACGGTGGCTCTTTTCCCAATTACATTTCTTCCTCGTCTACGTGTTTTTGCCAGGTTTAACACTGCCTCATCTACGTAAATGAATTCATGCAGTGTCTGATTAGTCTCCGAGATTAGAGTCTGAGCAATGGTAGCCAGGCTGATGCTTTCCACATTCTGGAATACCAGGCTGTCCTCTACAATTCTGGTCTGAATTTCTCTGTTTTATTGCATTATCAGCAATGACCCATCCTACAATGGCATGTTCTTGGTCTTCACTGAGAAGCTTTCTTCTTCCCCCAGAGTGAGGAAGTCATTGTGTCCTTTAGAGGAACAAAAATATAACATAGGTGGCCAGCAGTTATTGTAATACAGTAAATAGCAACTTGATAGCCCTCAGGAAATGCATGACTTACCTGTTGGTTTGTTGAAAAATCCGGATAATGGAATGCATTGTGGTTATGTCTAGGCACAGGTCCTCCATCTCATCTGGATACGGCCCGGATCAGGCTGACTACATCATGCGTTGTGGTCGTGTCTAGGCGCAGGTCCACCATCTGATCTGGATACGGCCCGGATCCGGCTGACTACATCATGCGTTGTGGTCGTGTCTATGAACTCCTCTGTATACCAAAGTATTCTAGAGTCAAATGTGAGGACTCTGTCTGAAATTGTCATGCAATAGGACAATTATCTCAAGCACACCAGCAAATTTACAACAGAATGGCTGAAAAGGAAAATAACACTGTGGGTGGTACACTGACCCAGTCAAAGTCCAGACCCCAACGCGATTAAAATACTGTAGCGGGACTTTCAGAGAGCTGTGCATAAACAAATGCCAGCAAACCTCAATGAACTGAAGCAAAGTTGTAAAGAAGAGCCTCTACAAGCAATTGAATCATAGGGTGTACTTAGTTTGTCACCCATGCTTTTCCATTTTGGCATTTTACCTAATTTGAAGACCTGCTAACGAATAGATGATTTTTATTATGTTCTTTTACGTAAAACCATAAAATTATAAAGGGTGTCCTTTCTTTTTCCACATGATTGTGTGTGTGTGTGCGTGCGTGCTCTTCTCTCTGGTCTTGATATAGCCTATATAGTTTAGTGACTGCTAATACAGCCATCGAGCAGCAGGTGGTAGTAACAGGCTTTAGGGAACTTGTTAGTTATTTGTAAACCTGAAAGCAAGACAGGCAGATGTTAAAGAGACAAAATGGATCATTTTAAATAACTCTTTTTGTTTACTTTTGAAGTTGCAATTTTTCAAAGATACAAAAGTATCTTCTGTCAATTCAAGAGCTATTGTTGTAACTGAATTAAAAAGATAATTTGAAAACAACATTTATAAACACTTAAAATACCATTAGAATTTATTTGTAATATTTTGGTCTCATAGGAATCTAATGGACCTTACACATTCTGATTTGATTACACTGGTTGGTTCTCTAATTACTGCTATTCTTGCAATAGCTCTGTAAATATTGCCACACTATGCAAAACTACACACACTTTAGCTGGTCAAACTACCTCATGTCACTGAGGAAGTGACTACATAAAAATATAAAAAAAAATAAAAAATTTAAGAAAGAAAAAAAAATGACTTACTGAAATGACTAAATCCTTGCAAGCTCTGTCTTGTTTTGGACTCTCTTTGGCTTAATAAATGTTTGCATGACTGCTGATATCAAGCACACTCCCTGCATTGTTCAACCTACCTCAGGAAATCATCTATAACCAACACCACTCGCTGTGAAAACAATGAGCCTGAAAGTTAACCCAATACTCAAAATGTTAAATAAAGCCCCAAATAGTTATAGTCCTGTTTATGTGAGGTAAATTAATTCTGTGTGTGTGTGTGTGTGTGTGAGTGTGCGCATGTTTGTGTGTGTTTTCCCGGAAGATGGCAATATCCGAAATCCTAGTCCTTGTGGGGACATTTTTTGATCCCCGTGAGGAAAAAAGCTTATAAATCATCATAGGCCACTAACCTGTTTTTTTTTTTTTTTTTTTTTTTTTTTTTTTTAATTAAAATGCAGAAAGTTTTCTGTGATGGCTAAGTTAAGGGTTAGCAGATAGAATATACAGTTTGTACAGTATACAAATCATTATGTACATGGAATGTCCCCAAAAAACATGGAAACCCAACGCGTTTGTGTGTGTGAGAGAGAGAGATAGAGAAAGAGAGCTTTTAGCTTTTATTTTACTTGTTTAATATTATTATGTTTTATAAGTGTTTATAGCCCAAGTACCCTTATCAACATCATGAAGTACTGTACTCTGTATTTTGTTAATTCTTATCATAAATAATATTCATCATGTGACAATCATGGCTACACTTCCTAAACTGTTGCGATATGGATCTGGCAAATGTAGGTCACATTACTCAATAGGCTGCAGTCATTGCAACATACATTATATTGACCATCCACTGTGACAGATATAGAGCATGACAGCTTCATAAATGTTTAACACCCACAAATGACAGATTGGTATGAATGCGCTGTGCCATAATCTTTAACACCAATGCCTTTATCTCGCTTTTATGAAAAGGGTTCCCACTCATTTTGACCAATGATTTTCCATGTTTTACAGACATTCATGATTATGGGGTAATGTTTTCCAAAATAATTTCAAAGTGATTACACTCACAAAGAGAAATTTCCAACACAATTGGAAATTCTGAATTCGTCTATGCAAAATAATAAAGCAAAGGAAATTACTCTGATCCACAAACCGCGCGTCATCGGGTCTACAGGCTATCTAAATTTGGGTGACGCTCATCTCCCGCCTCTATCGCAGCTCTCACCGCTGGGCTGATCGGCCAGTGCCTTGCACGCGCGCCATGGCTGATTTTTTCCTTCGCGCTGATTGCTGGAACACTTCGCTCTTGTGCTCTCCCATTGGCTCTCAGGAAGGGTTACCGTGAATATGCGCGCAGAGGCTTGATGTACCGGCTGAACGCTCGCTTGACCTTTGCTGTACAGCTGGACCGCGAAGGGGGCGTGCCGGTGCCGCAGCAAACGACTGTTCGTCAGCGGGTTTTTAGTTATGGTAGTCGTCACGTTTTTAAATGAAGTTTAAAAGCACGTAGGAAAAACCTGTACTGGTTCAAACTATAGCAGAACAAACGTCTGTCGTTTGGGAAACAAACCACGGGTTTCAATGAATTGCACCAGGTAAGAATACAGAGTGCGTCATAGTGCAGCAAGGGGGTTTATCACTTCTCACTGAGCGCTGGAAAAGATTATCTCTGAATATCACGTATAATAGATTCAATGGATATAGATTCAATTTAAAAATATTATTTTTACTTAATTAAATTATTATTTGGACATTGCCAATGTTAAGCTGTTCTTACTAGTATATGTTTATGTTACTAGTATTTTTTTAATTGTTGGTAAAATTGTAATAGCTGTTGATAATTGGTTAACTGTCTTTTTCAATTCTTCTAGTGTCTATAGATATTTGTAAATTCATCAGATACTAGTAGGCTATTTGTTCCAAAAGTGACTACTAACCTACTACTAATCTATTTGTCACTATACTATATATATATATATATATATATATATATATATATATATATATATATATATATATATATATATAGATAGATAGATAGATAGATAGATATACTTATAGTAATATTTCATTTACTACTAGTTACTACCCTATAGTCACAAGGTAACTTTTCTAATCTTTTTTTTTATTTTTTATTTTTTATTTTACTAATTTTACCAGTGAATTATATTGGGTTTCATACAATTTTAACTTCTATTCACTTTTGTCTAGACTAGTATTGCTTATGTTGTTTAAGTATGGGTACTTATTCTACTTTCTAGTACATATTCTAGTTTCTAGTCTCTGTTATAGCTTTACTAGTACTTGTTAGATATACTAGTACCTATTTATGAGACACTGTCCAAATGTAACCAGTAATATTTCTTATTTGAAGTAATGACTAACCAGATTGTCTGCGTTATAGGTAAAAATCACTGTCTATCCCACATGTAACCAGTAATATTTCTTATTTGAAGTAATGACTAGCCAGATTGCCTAAATATCAGTCTATCCCACATGTAACCAGTAATATTTCTTATTTGAAGTAATGACTTGCCAGATTCCCTACGTTATAGGTAAACCGGACAAAAATGTAAATAGTAACAATTGAAATACACACTAGTGTCTAACAAGGTACTAGTGACTTTTAGTGAAAACTGGACTCAGTATTTTTGTTTTGTATATTTTATACTTTGTTGCTTTTGGATTTGTCCCAATCTTTATCTTAACTCTACATCTGGTATTTTGTCATATATTAATACATATAATATATATATAAATATAAATATAAAATAAATATTTTATTATTTGAAAAGCTTAAATCAACAGCTATGTCTCAATTTTTTTGAAATAGCTTAATCTAGCTGCACAATAGTGGTTTTGTTTACTCAATCTCTAAATTCTGGGCAAATCTTTATGTGACTGTCACATCTCCTGCTTAATTGGTCACTGTAATGTTTTTCACCATTGTCTTCATGACAGGGTTCTGCAGATACTGAACCCCAGGCCAATGCCAAGTCCAATTATGCCTGTGGATGTGGCAATGAGAATCTGTCTGGCACACTCACCGCCTCTTCGCAGTTTCCTCAGTTCATATGAGGACTGCAAGTCCAGGTACTTAGTCAACCAGTACAAACCTCTGCGATCCTGTATCAGCTCCAAGACCGACGTGAACACTGCCAACCTAGGATGGCAGAGTCCTGAGACCAAAGCTAAAAAGAAAGTGGTTTTTGCTGACTCCAAAGGCATGTCTCTGACAGCAGTCCATGTGTTTAAGGAATTTGAGGAAGACCCCATGTTAGACCTGCAGTTTGAATTATCAGACCTGGAAGATGCCATTGTGGGCCTAAAGGCTGAGGAGAAGGAGAAGAATTTGATTTTAGACTTTCCTCAGCCTGCCGCAGACTATTTGGACTTCCGAAACAGTCTAAAGAAGAACCTGGTATGCTTGGAAAACTGTATAATTCAAGAGAGATCGCTCACCGGTACGGTCAAAGTGATCAATGTAAGCTTTGAGAAGGTCGTCCATGTGCGAATAACATTTGATTCATGGAAAAGCTATGCTGACATTCCTTGTGCGTACATGAATAATGTTTATGGATGCGAGGATGTTGACACCTTCTCGTTTTCCATCGACCTTCCAAGTTCTGTGGCCCCACATGAGCAGGTGGAGTTCTGCATATCCTACAAAACGCATGATACGACATACTGGGACAATAACGACGGGGAAAATTACAAGCTGGTACATACAGAGAACGACCCCAGCCAGGCCAACGTCACCCAAACGATGACAACAGATTTTAAGAATCAAGGCAATCGGCCAGAGATGGAGTTTGATCAGTTCGGGAGCCCGAGAACATCTAGTGGATTCTTTCCCGAGTGGCAGAGCTGGGGTCATATTGAGAACACCACCCCCTACTGGTGACAGTTCAAGACCCTCTGACGAATTTGAAGTAAATCTTGTAACAAGGGAAAATGCAAATGGAGCGCTTGGTTCGTTTCAAAATTGACTTCTAAAAAAAGTCTGAAGAGTAGAAATTAGCAATGACACCCTCAAAAGAAAACTCTTTTTGGCCATGTTTGTCCAAATTATTTCATTGTTGGTGTTTGATTTTGAGATACACGTTTAGCTTAAAATTAGATGTTTGGGCTCTGAAATTATGCAAATTTGAGACTAACCATGTTAACCATTAGCCTGGGTTTCCCCTTGCCTTGCCGCAGCACAATTTTATTCACGCTGCTAGGCAGTCTGGATACCATGGTCCAGATTTTCGCCTCATCTAGGGAACCAATCACAGAACGGGGAGGGGGCAGCAAGACGATGACGATGTCTATGCGACACACCGAAGCAGTTTGTTTATACCTATGGATCCAACATGACAGCAGACGCAAAGTTACCTTTCGATGCAGCCTCACGGCCGTTTCACACCGCAAGTGTGAGTGGCACTTAAGCAGCGCT
This sequence comes from Gila orcuttii, assembly GCA_026230005.1. NCBI lineage: Eukaryota > Metazoa > Chordata > Actinopteri > Cypriniformes > Leuciscidae > Gila > Gila orcuttii. The sequence goes on from JAPDVR010000017.1 coordinate 21,321,790, forward strand.
CATACGCGAGAGTATTCACACTGGAAGCGTTTGTACAGTGTCACAGCAGCAGCTCCAAAGCTACATATATAAGCAAGCAATTCTTTACAAAGACAACTATACATTTGTTTTTAGAAGTTGGTCATTTATAACATTGATAGTCTTGAAAGTTTGTTATGGGGAGGTGTACAACATTCGCATATAAATGTTAAACAACAAAACAACCCAGAAAATGGCTCCAATCTATTAGTTTCAGTCATACTTTCGATATGTTTACAAGACTACAAACTCCGCTGATAAAAAACAAAACACACAAATAAACCACACACTCGGGTTTGATTTGGGTTGTGCTAGCCTATGTAGCTGTCTGTGTGTTACATAAACTAAAAGAACGTTTATATATAATATTTTCTGGCTAGTTTACTTTAGTTTTTTTATATATATAATACACAACTTTCACCCAAACTGAATAATTAAAAACACGTTTTTACCTATAAATATTTTTAAGTCTTGATTTTCTTTTACCATTTGCCTACTCAAGTTCAAGTTAAAACTCACTAGACATGCTTATTCTGTGCATTTTGGGCACTTTTTGTGTGAAATATTTATTTTTGTCCATCAAAAGTGAGCTGCACTTTAATTTAGCGTGAGCAGGGCAGCAAAAACCGCTTCACTGCTGCTCAAGCGCCTCTCGACTCACGCGCTGCTCCTGCTCCCGGTGTGAATGCACTCATTGATTAACATGCACGGCGAAAAAAATACGCGCCGCTCACGCATGCCGTGTGAAACTGCCGTTAGATATACGCCATCGTGTACACATAAATCTCTGACCCATCGTCTTCTTCCTTGTCTAATTTCTGTAACTCTAGATAGGTCATCTGGTATAATTGAAACGATTGGCTATGAGCTACATACAGGCGCATTTGATAGACATTCTTAGCACCCAATAAACGGCTCTGGGCATTCATAAACCACGCCTCAAATACGAGAAAATGAACATGTGGTTGCCAGACCCAAGTCTCAATGAGACTTGGGTCTGACGTTAGCCAGGCTAGTTAACCATATGGCAGTTATTCACAATGAAAAATGTTGGTTTATGTTATTTTTCTAATTTTGTAGCACACTATGTACGCTATTCTGTAGATCTGACATGAGGTAAACCAATAATTTTCATAAAATATATGCCTTCCTTTGTGTTGTTCTGTGATTAACTGTAATACAATGGCATCATTTCAGATATCATTACAAATATCCTTGTATAAAGCGAACAACTAGCACTTCCTCTGAAATAGATTCTTCAAAACACTATGTTGTTACCTTGAAGGGTAATAATTTTGTTGTTACCCATCTGAAATCACTGAATTGTGGGAATCCTGCTTCTGAAATGTAAGACATAAATATGTAATTTAAGTCATCCTTAAAAGGATGGAAGTTCTGTCATTTACTCAACTTCATTTCATTCCTAACCTGTATGCATTTCTTTCTTCTAACGCAAAAGAAGATAAAATATAATAAGAAAGTAAATGGGGTAGAATATTGTTTTGGACCCCACTGACTCTCTTTGTCATTGTATGGACAAAAACAGTTCTTAAAAATATCTTCCTTAGTGTTGCACCGAAGAAAAAAAGTAAAGGTTTAAAAGGTTTAAGTAAATGTTGACAGAATTTTCAATTTTGGGTGAACTGTCCCTTCAAGAGCAGCACTGCGTAAAACACGTTATTCTCAGATTATGGAAGTGGAATAATCTGGTACAATGTGAGATTACTTCATATTGAAGTTTGTGTATCTCATTTGATAGTACCAGTTTATCGGTCACTTTTTAGTGAATGCACTAACTATGATGCATTATAAGGGAGTCCATGAGAGATAATGATGCCCATTAAGTGCTAAATCCCTGCTGTTGCACTTCCGATTTTTCCTACGTCTGAGCTACTTTTTAAAGCTCCACTCTTGATGTATTTTACACTTCTTTCAACATTTTTGCTGCTATGGTTTTTGTGCGTGCCTGTGTTTGCTGCATTGTGATTTATGACCCGCGGTGTGTGGAAACTCTCCAGTGTATTTGGAGTATAGAAGATGAGGGACTTTTGGATGTAACTTTAAGGAGGTTGTAGTATGTGAGGAAGAGTGGCTAAGGAGAATGATTATATTGAATGAGATTGTTGCCTTTTTCATGATTATGTCCCCCCTTTCACTGAAATAGAAAAATCGGTTGAGGTTGAGTCCTTGAACAAAGGTGATGGTGGACTGTGATGAACCGTAAACTGCTGTAATTGCGGAGAGGGGTCATGTAGGGTGAATGTAAAAAGGGGCCTACACAATCCACAGTGTATGCCTACATATTTTTCTACTGCAAAGAAAGATGTTTGTTTGAAAGAATGTTGTACTATACTCTGTGTTCCTGTTAGAAATAAAACCTAATGTTTCTATGATGAATGAACTTCTGTTTTCTGTTCAATATCAGAGTGAAATATAAGACGACTCAGAATATACAAATATTAACTTCCAGGCCTCTGGTTTAATGACTGTAAAATCTAATTTAAACCTAGAAGTAAACTAGGAGAATATTTATTTTAGATAAATATTCTATGTTTTCTATTCATCTCTCATCATTCATTCTATTCATCTCCAAGACGTTACACACCATCTGACTAGTAAGTCAAAGTCCAAATCACAATCTATGCTGTCCCAACTTAATTGATACAAGTAGTGTAGAACATGATATAGAAACTGTGTCTATTCCTCGTCTAGTGAGGCCAAACAATAAATCTAGTGTAGGATCTAGGAAAAATCTTATTGTAATTAAACCAGAAAATCTAAATATCAGTGAACAAAAAGAATTTCTTAAACTAGGTCTTCTAAACATTAGATTGCTCACACCTAAGGCGGTTATTGTAAATGAAATGGTCACAGATAATAATTTCGATGTTCTGTGCCTTACTGAAACCTGGCTTAAACCAAATGATTATTTCGGTCTAAATGAGTCTACTCCACCAGGATACTGTTATAAGCATAAGCCCCGTCCGATCGGTCGTGGCGGCGGTGTTGCAACAATCTATAGAGATATCCTTAATGTTACTCAGAAAACAGGTCACAGGTTTAATTCGTTCGAAGTACTTGTGCTAAATGTTACGCTCTTAGATGTAAGAAAGAAATCCCTATTATCTCTAGCCTTGGCGACCGTATATAGACCTCCAGGGCCCTATGCTGATTTCCTAAAAGAGTTTGCAGACTTTCTCTCAGATCTATTGGTCAATGCCGATAAAGCAATAATTGTTGGAGATTTTAACATACACGTAGATAACACAAATGATGCGTTAGGGACTGCGTTTACAGATTTATTAAACTCCTTTGGGGTCAAGCAAAACGTCAGTGGTCCCACTCATCGTCTAAATCATACACTAGATTTAATTATATCATATGGAACCAATCCAACCGATATAGATATTATACCGCAAAGTGACGATCTCACTGATCATTGTATGGTAACGTGCATATTACGTACTGCTGAAATTTGCCATGTTGCGCCACGTTATCGACCAGGCAGAACAATCGTTCCAACCACTATAGATAGATTCACAAATAGCTTACCTGATCTATCTCAGCTGCTCAGTGAACCCCAACAAACAGATGAACTAGAGGAAATGACTAGCAGTTTGAGCACCATTTTCTCTAGTACATTAGATATTGTTGCACCAATTAGATTAAAAAAGGTTAGAGAGAAAACTAAATACCATGGTACAATAGTACTACACATGTTATCAAGAGAGAAACTCGTAACTTAGAGCGTAAATGGAAACAAACTAATTTAGAGGTCTTTAGAATCGCGTGGAAAGACAGTATGTCACGTTATAAAAAGGCTCTAAAAGCAGCCAGGGCTGAGCATCTCCGCAAACTGATAGAAAATAACCAAAATAATCCAAGGTTTTTATTTAACACCGTGGCTAGACTAACAAATAAACAGACATCACCAGAGCAAAATATTCCGTTACAGTATAGTTGTAATGATTTTATGAATTACTTCAATGAGAAAATAGAAAGCATCCGAAATACAATTGTAAATGTACAATCCTCTATGGTGTCTTATGATTCAGCCTCAATTATCGCCCCTCAAGAACAACTACACCGCTTTACAACTATAGGACAGGAAGAGCTAAATAAACTTATCTTTGCACCGAAACCAACAACATGTTTATTAGATCCAATACCCACTAAACTACTGAAAGAAGTGTTACCTGTAATGGAAGAGCCTCTTCTCAATATTATTAACTCGTCTTTATCTTTAGGTCATGTTCCAAAAATATTTAAGCTGGCAGTAATAAAACCTATTATTAAGAAACCGCAATTAGATCAAAATAACTTAGCAAATTACAGACCCATTTCAAATCTTCCATTTATATCTAAAATACTAGAAAAAATTGTGTCCGCTCAATTGTGCTCTTTCTTGCAAGAAAATGATATCTATGAAAAATTTCAGTCAGGATTCAGACCGCATCATAGCACAGAAACTGCACTAGTTAAAATTACAAATGATTTACTTTTAGCTTCTGACCAAGGCTGTATCTCAATACTAGTTCTACTCGATCTTAGCGCTGCGTTCGACACTATAGATCATAAAATACTCTTGGATCGACTACAAAACTACACTGGTGTTCAGGGACAGGCATTAAGCTGGTTTAAATCGTACTTATCAGACCGTTACCATTTTGTCTGTTTAAATGGTGAAAAATCGATGGAAAACGGTATGGAGTGCCGCAAGGATCGGTGTTAGGCCCTCTGCTATTCTCAATATATATGCTGCCACTTGGTAATATTATAAGAAAACATGGAATTAATTTCCACTGTTATGCTGATGACACTCAATTATATATTTCATCAAGACCAGATGAAAACACTAACTTATCTAAATTGACAGAGTGTCTTAAAGATATAGAATGCTGGATGACGTGTAATTTCCTGCTATTAAATTCAGATAAAACGGAGGTATTACTTATTGGTCCAAAAAACTACCCACAAAACCTCGTACAATACAACTTTAATTTAGAAGGATGTCCAGTTACTTTATCCACTACAGTAAAAGACCTGGGTGTTATACTAGACCGCAACTTGTCTTTCGAAAATCATATATCATATGTTACAAGAACAGCCCTTTTTCCACCTTAGAAATATTGCTAAGCTACGTAACATGCTATCTGTTTCTGATGCAGAAAAGTTAGTTCATGCATTCATGACCTCAAGACTAGATTACTGTAACGCTTTATTAGTTGGTTGTCCTACATCCTCAATAAACAAGCTACAGTTAGTGCAAAATGCAGCTGCTAGAGTTCTTACTAGGTCAAGAAAATATGATCATATAACACCAATTTTATCATCTCTGCACTGGTTACCTATTAAGTTCCGTATCAATTACAAAGTACTATTACTGACCTATAAAGCCCTAAATGGTCTAGCTCCTGTATATTTAATGGACCTTCTATCGCCCTACAATCCATCGCGTTCTTTAAGATCCCTAAATTCGAGGCTTCTGGTCATTCCTAGGATATCTAAGTCCACTAAAGGAGGGAGGGCGTTCTCACATTTAGCTCCTAAACTCTGGAATAGCCTTCCTGATACTGTTCGTTGCTCAGACTCGCTCTCCCAGTTCAAAACTAGATTAAAGACGCATCTCTTCAGCGAAGCATTCACATAATGTTTACCTTTTATACCACTGTTGAATCAGATCGAATGCATTAATATTATGAACAGCAGCTACGCTAATTATTTCCCATCTGCTTTTCTGCTGTTATCTCGGGACGCTAAATTTGTGACATTTGTGACTCTTTGATAAAGACAGATGTTTGAGGTAAGAAGACTAAAGTCATGCTGGAGTAAACAATGATCAGGTCTAACACAAACTTGTGGAGTTCATCCATGCAGCTCCAGTGCTGCTGTCATTAAACTTGCTGAAAAACTTGCTTAAACCCTGCTGAAAAATTCTGCATTGCTGGTCACCAGCATAAGGTATGTTTTGCGTGCTAGGACCAGCATGGAATAATGGCTACTGGTTTGCAGTTTTGCTTGAAAACATGCTTGTCCACCAGCTAGAACAACACTATACCAGCTATATCCTGGACCAACATGGAATTCATGCTGGTTTATGCTGGATTTTTCAGCAGGGAAGATAATGTTAATTTATTAATTCAACCTTTCACTGTAATTGCACTGGAGATACTATATGGGCAATTTTTTTATAATGCAAAATATGTTGCAATTGCATAATTTTCACATGCATCACCTCATCAAACCAATTAGCAAAATCTGTGGTGTCAGGATGTATATGCACTCTGATGAGTCATAGTAATATTATTCTTGAAATCAAAAAAGAAGTCGCAGAGCTTTATCGTCAGTTAGTAACTCAAAATTATGTGAAGTCCTAACCCTAGAGGGCTTACTATTCTACAACATGTTTGAACCAAATTGCAAACGAGCAGCAAAGCATTGTTTCACAATCATGGTATTGTGTAGGTGATGCAGTAATTTAAATCGTGTGGTACAAGAAAAAGAACACTATGGGGAGGCAGTCTGTGGAAAAGGGCCCTTCCAGTAAAGAGCTGGCACTGTGCTCTATTACAGGCTTCTTCCATTAGAAGCATCACAGCAAACCAGACTTCAGCCATTAAACCAGAGCTGCTGAATCTCATGATCCAGAATCATTAAACTTCTGTCACAAGATGGAACAATAATAGTTACTTTATATTGTATACTGTGGCGAACAGGACGGCCGAGGGACGTGTGAGATGCGAGACCGGTGTGCTTCACAGGTGTTGCTCATTAGCAATCGCACCACCGGCCTCGCGCCGTTCTCTCAAGTCCCTCGGACGTCCTGTTCACCACATATACAAATAAGTGGTATAGAATATTAGCATTATTATAGGGTATTGCGGTGTAGAGTTTAAAGCCCAGGGCTAAAAGCCAGAAGGTTGCTGGTTTGATTAACATAAGGATTGACCTATGAGTTGTTGCCATGTGCCCTTAAAACAATCACTTTACACTAGGCTGATAAGGGGGGATAATCCTCATAATAAGTTTGCTGTAAAATTAGCTTCGTAATAAGTCTGTTGTAAGTTGCTTTAGATAAAAGCAACTGCAAACTAAATTAACTTCGCTATAGGGATCACAATTGCATAAAGTCACAAATTGTTTCTTCAACACAATAGAGTCCTAATTCAACATAATTCACTGCAGCCTTAATATTGTTTGCAATGACTTTTCAATGAAAAGCATGAATTGGATGATTGACAGTGCTTTAAGCCCTCCACATTACATCAACTAGTCCTGTCATTCTCATCCTATCATTCTGACATGCTGCTATACCCTGATATATTCTCGTGGGTATTTACCTGACAATTTTGCAAAAGACTACAGATCAGTCTGTTGATTTAACAGTAAAACACCATTAGCACCTATTTATTTAAGCCTATTTATAAACACACACATTTGGTCTATACTGTATGTAGAATTATGATTCAAATAATGAATGCTATTAGCATGTGCTAATAATAGGTGCCTGGAGTTCAACCAACTAAATGTCAACCTCTCTCACAGTCTCTTATCTGTAACAGGTCTTAAAACTTAATGTAGAGAGTTTTCGGAAGTAGTCTATGCCTGTTAAACCAACAGCATTGTGGCTCTCTGATTAAACACGACACACTGGCAAACAAGAAGCTGATTAAAATTCCAGCTTTCATTATACTGCTTGTCTACCACAAATAATTTCAAGTAAACAAGTATATTTCTTCAATGAGAGATTGCAAAAAAATTATAATAAATCCAGGTCAATGGCAATACATGTGTGGCCGTTTGGCTACTTTTAGTCACCTTAATTTATATAGCGTTTTTTATAATACAGATTGTTTCAAAGCAGCTTTACAGTGATAAACGGAAATTAATGCAACAAAGATTGTTTTGGCTGTACTGCAGCTCTAGAATAAAGTCATTGTCCATCTTAAGTAAGTTTTGATTCATTCATTTCTGTTGAAAAAATCATTAGTTATTGACTTAGTCCCCAGTCTTCACACGACACAGTTTTCACTTTTAAACTTTTAAATGCTTTCTGGTCGTTCATTTTCACGTCAACGGCGTTTTGGTGGCCTGAGAATGCAATGGTGTCACCACAGCGCCTTCACCTGGCGTGGCGACCCTAAGCACCCCTCCAAAGCCTGTAGGTTTTTGTCTACTCTGGTGGCAGTGACCTATAGAGCTGTGGGACTGGCTGCCGCCTCACTGCATGCTGTGGCCATCCTTCAGGTCTATCAGGCCAGGGTGCTCATTGACATGCACGAGGGTAGGGCTGATCCAGGGCTCATGGAAGAGCTGCATGCCGCCACCGACCTCGCTCTACGGGCGACGAAGGTGACCGCACGCTCCCTGGGTCAGGTGATGTCCACATGTGTGGTCCAGGAAAGACACCTCTGGATTAACCTGGTTAATATGTGTGAGGCTGAGCGAACCCGCTTCCTCAACTTCACCATATCCCAGACTGGCCTCTTCGGCGGCGCGGTCGAGGACTCTTGTCACAGGTCGGGGTGGACGTTGAACTACCCTGGCGTCACCCCTGACATACACACCACCGTGAGGCGCTAAACCGCAGGACACAGCAGGCAGGACAACAAATAGTAAGTATAAAAATCTCTTTATTTAAGTCACTTCAGTGTTCTCCTCAACAGGACTCGAATGGAGGAAGGAGTGGGTATATTTCACAGCTTTAGCTGACTCTTCGAACACTTCACGGCTTTAGCAAGCTCTTTGCTGGACTCAGACAGAGAAAAGGAAGGTGTGCACACTTCACAGCTTTAGCAAGCTCTTCACTGGTCTCAGACAGAGAGAAGGGAGGCGAGTACACTTCGCAGCCGTAATGGCTCTTCACAGGACTCAAGCAGAGAGAAGGAAGGTGTGTGTGCTTCACAGCTTTAGCAGGCTCTTCACTGGATTCAGACGGAGAGAAGGGTATGTGTGCTTCACAGCTTTAGCAGGCTCTTCACGGGACTCCGACGGAGAGAAGGGTATGTGTGCTTCACAGCTTTAGCTGGCTCTTCACTGGACTCAGACGGAGAGAAGGGTATGTGTGCTTAGCAGCTTTAGCAGACTCTTCACTCACAGCTTTAGCAGGCTCTTCACTCACACCTTTAGCAGGCTCTTCACTCACAGCTTTAGCAGGCTCTTCACTCACAGCTTTAGCAGGCTCTTCACTGGACTCAGACGGAGAGAACGGTATGTGTGCTTCACAGCTTTAGCAGGCTCTTCACTGGACTCAGATGGAGAGAAGGGTATGTGTGCTTCAAAGCTTTAGCAGGCTCTTCACTGGACTCAGATGGAGAGAAGGGTATGTGTGCTTCAAAGCTTTAGCAGGCTCTTCACTGGACTCATACGGAGAGAAGGGTATGTATACTTCACAGCTTTAGCAGGCTCTTCACGGGACTCAGACGGAGAGAAGGGTATGTATACTTCACAGCTTTAGCAGGCTCTTCACTGGACTCAGACGGAGAGAAGGATATATATAATTCACAGCTTTAGCAGGCTCTTCACTGGGCTCAGGCAGAGAAAAGGGAGGTGAGTATTTTCAACCACATCAACGGGCTTTAACAGCTTTTAGCGTTCTCTGAAACTGGACTCAAACAGAGAAAAAGATGAGTATTTTCAACCACATCGACAGGCTTTCACAACTTTTAGCGTTGTCCTGAACTGGATTCAAACAGAGAGAAAGGTGAGTATTTTCAATCACATCAACGGGCATTCACAGCTTTTAGCGTTCTCTGAAACTGGACTCAAACAGAGAAAAATATGAGTATTTTCAACCACATCAACAGGCTTTCACAGCTTGTATCATTCTCTGGAACAGGATTCAAACAGAGAGAAAGGTGAGTATTTTCAACCACATCAACGGGCTTTCACAGCTTTTAGCGTTCTCTGCAGCTGGGTTCAAACAGAGAGAAAGGTGAGTATTTTCTATCACATCAATGGCTTTCACAGCTTTTAGCGTCTTCCATGAACTGGATTCAAACAGAGAGAAAGGTGAGTATTTTCAATCACATCAACGGGCTTTCACAGCTTTTAGCGTCTTCCACAAACTGGATTCAAACAAAGAGAGAATTGAATGTTTGGACTAGGACCACCAATGCTTCCGCAATTCACTCCCACACTTGTGTTTCACTGCAACCCACACAAGTAATCACACGTGTGATTACATATATACATACATATATATATATAAATATAAAGCACTGCAAATCTCACAACTCACAGAGAAGGCACAGGCATGAGGTCTCGTCCACCACTCGATGTAGTTACAGGTCCTCCAGCGAAATTCCAATCACCATACAATTCCATACAATGCACAGGGACGTCAATTGTTTCACAATCCAGCTAGAATTTGACACTTATCTCTGTTTAGCTTCTCCCTTCCTCTTCTAGCCCGTCTTTCTCCTTGCCCGGATCCAAATCTCTCTCTTCTCCTCACACCCGAATAGTTCCACGCCAATAGTTCCTCTCCAAAAGTTTGACATATCTCACCCCAGGTACTGACCTATTTTTAGCTTCTCCCTTCCTCCTCCAGCCCGTCTTTCTCCTCGTCCAGATCCAGATCTCTCTCTCTTTCTCCCACCCGAACAACACACTTGAACTCAACCACAATGCCCCTTTATACTCCTCTATTACAGCGCGCTCCAATCGCCGTGCTGTTCTTCTTGCTCCCGCAGCTGTTTGCGATTACACTCATCAATGCCGTCATTCGGCCACTATACCCGGAACCGGAGTCTTGACGGGTCCCACACCGGAAGCACTCCCCATAGGACGTTCCGCCTCAAAGGTTCCACCTCCATAATTGCCACCCGTGACTCTCTGCCCAACAGTTCTCAGCCGCCCAGAAGCAGAGTTCCTTAGAGGAGCGAGGAGACTAAATCCTCCTCGCTCTCCTCTTGTACCCTCTTAGGACCTCGCAGTGGTGTTATCTGCCCTGCAGAGAGCTCCCTTTGAGCCATTGCGATCAGTGGAGCTTAAAATCCTGTCTATAAGACAGCGCTCCTGGTCGCTTTGGCCTCCGTCAAGAGGGTAGGGGACCTGCAGGCATTTTCGGTTGACAAAGCGTGCCTGAGATTCGGGCCGGCTAACTCTCATGTGATCCTGAGACCCCAACCTGGATACGTGCCCAAGGTACTCCTTTCAGGGATCAGGTGGTGAACCTGCAAGCGCTGCCCTCGGAGGAGGTATACGTAGACAGAATGCAGTGTTTCAGGACCTCAGACCAGCTCTTTGTCTGTTTTGGTGGAAAGCTGAAGGGAAAGGCTCTCTCCAAGCAAAGGTTGTCTCACTGGGTAGTGAACGCCATTGCTTTGGCATACCAGCAGCAAGGTCAAGCATGTCCCCTTGGTGTGAAGGCACACTCCACCCGGTGTGTGGCTTCTTCTTGGGCTCTTGCGCATGGCGCTTCGCTGACAGACATCTGCAGAGCTGCAGGCTGGGTGACACCCAACACATTCACGAGATTCTACAATCTCTGAGTGGAGCCAGTGTCCTCTCATGTAACAGGTAACATGTAACACGGTAACATGTAACATGGGGTGGTGATGGTGCAGTGGATAAGACACATGCCTTTGGTGTGAGAGACCCGGGTTCGAATCCACTGTGAGACACCAATGTGTCCCTGAGCAAGACACTTAACCCCTAGTTGCTCCAGAGGCGTGCGACCTCTGTTATATATAGCAATTGTAAGTCGCTTTCGATAAAAGCGTCAGCTAAATGAATAAATATAAAAATATAAATATAACTGGACCCGCTCGGCGTCATCGCTTGTTCGCCATTCCAATCCTCGGACTGGATACGCACAATATTTTACTCAGATGAGTTCTTCTTTTCTTTTGAATATATTTGAATATATAATTTGATTGGGTGTTTAAGAAAACAATCTTCAAGATTCTTATAATACTACTACGTAACGAATTTAAAAAAATTTAATGTAAATTAACAAATGGGGGAGAAGATTGGAGTTTATAGAGACTAAGCATGCTACACATATGATTTAGGTTAACCATAGTATGCAAGTCTGAAACATTAATCCAAAAGAGTTTAAAAGAGAAAATGAAGACATAGGCCAAACCACATAAAAGGAAAATCATGAGATGGGAAAATTAGATACACGTTTATACATTTCTCACATGGTTATATATAGAATATATAGGATTAAAAGTGATTATTTCTCCTTCTCGGCAATAATTAAGTGAGATTCACAATTCCCTGCAAATTCCTTTTGGGGTTGTAAAATTCTTATCAGTCTTAATGTGTCCTGTAAAAGGACACCGGCTTCTGCCAGTGTGTTAGCTTCATTTGGGATGTTAGTTTTGGGGGAAGTTTCATAGACCTTTGATGGGAGAGTGAGTTTGCTGGATTATTCATTAAATATAATGAATAATTTGTGTGTGTCTGATTGGTCCAGATGCTACAAATCCCCCCTTTTGATGTTGATGTTATCGACAACAACGAGTGGTGTCAGAGGTGAAGAACGATCAGACATTCCCTCCGGTTTGTGTCTTCTGGAGCGGTGGTCCTTCCACGGTGAGTGATGTAGACAGTAGCCAAATCCAGGTCTCTGAGCAGTCTGAGAGTTTCAGACTGACCTAGTACTGGTAGCAAAAGGGCAGCAGATGGTCATTCGCCCTTGTTTCTGCACCCAGTCACCAGGAGTCTGAAGTCTGCAGTGTTACTCTGCTCTGGCGGCAGTGCTGACTTGAGCTTGCCTGTGTTATGTTGGGCAAGAGTCAGAGGTTTGTTCTTCCCAGTACTCCTCAGGGGAGTTCTGTTTAATGAGCTCTTTTGCTAGTGCTAGCAGCTCTTGTAACTCAAAAGCAGGCGTTTCCAGCTGTCTTTGTGCAGTCTCTGTTTGGCATCTGTGTGAAAGGTGTGGAAGAGGATGTTGTTGTAGACTGCTGTGGGACATCCTGTGTTGTTTGCTAGGTGAGAATGTTCTTTTCCAAGGCTCCTCCCAGCGGTTGGTCTTGTGTCTAGGTTTATGGCCATGGTGACGGTTCTGCCCTCTGCTGGCTAGCAGCTTTTTGTTGAAGGCTCTTGCATTGTGGCAATGCTGGATGCCTTCTGGCGCCAGCTTTGAATTCTGGATTTTGCGGTAGAGAATCACTGGGGTCTTGGGTTTGTTAAAGGCCTTCTGTGTCAGGTCACGTAGTTGTTGGATAGGCATTGTGTGGGATGCAGGCCAAAATGCCTAAATGGTGACTTACAATAGGATGGAGGTTTCGGAGGAAAAGGCTCTTGAAGCTGGTGTCCTCCTCCATCCCAGGTTCGTTGCAAGCTCCGAAGTAAGCTTGTCTGAGTCTGTGGTTGTAAACATAAGGAGTTTCATGCTGACCCTGTTTGGTGTCTAGGGCAGCAATCAGTCCATTTTTAGACTCTGAGAATTCCTTTATGATGGATTGTTTCAGCTGCTAGTAGTTGGACTGGATGTTTTCTGGCTGCCGAGCCAGAAAGCATTGCAACTCTGGGCTGGATGTGATCCAGATCAGAGTCTATCTTGATGGTTCCCACTCATCAAAGACTGCAGGTGAAAGTCAATGTCTCGCAGGTAAGCGTGGACGTCATGGTCTCCAGCAAGCTCTGGTGTAAATGCAGGGATCCGTTTCGCCATTCGGTTGAGGTCTTTGAGTGTCACTACACGTGTTGTTTCAGGATTTGTCTGTATCAATCCTTTTCCTTCTGGGGCTGCAGAAGCTTTCAGGAAACTGTCCGATGACGTGTTAAGCAAAGGGGTTTGTCTCCCCCTTTGTAACTCTGTGCTTGGCTGGAGGAGGTTTCTCTGCTGATTGCAAGCAGGGGAGTGAGATGTCTCTCCTGCTGTGGTTCTTTTTGCAGCAGATAAGAGTGTCTCAGTTCTCGTTGGACCATGTCAAGTTCATCTTTGGTGTTGTCCAGCTGCTGGGTCAGCGCTCCAATTCCAGCTCGGGACACATTCAGTTGACCTCCACAGGCCATGATTCTGGCATCTTTGTCCAAGTGTTCAGAATTTGCTGCTTTTAACAGTGACTCTTTTTGAAAGAGTTCCTTTTCCAGGTCCTCTCTGGCTGTCTTTTCCAACTGCTCTTGTTGTTTAGCAGCTGTCAGAGCCTTTTGAAGCCTGTGGATTTCCTCCTGTGACTCCATTCTGCCAGGGTCATTGTGTCTGTCATGAGCCTCCATCTCTAGCTGGTCTATGCGGCTTTTAGCATGTGTCAGCTCCTTTTGGGACTCTGTGATCTGGCGTTTGAGGTTGTTTACTTCCTGTTTCAAACCTGCCAGGAAGATAACCTCAGTCAGATATTTGTGGTCATTCCTCTGGTTTGAGTCATCTGTCATTAGTTATTTTCCCTCGTTTTCAAGTTGCTTTTGGTTCTGGTGCTGAAGGTCGTCAGCAGCCATGGATAGAAGGGTGTTCCTCAAAACATCTAGCCGGTCCTTTTGGCCTGCCATATGGGCAGTTAGGCTGACCATATGCAACATTTGGGCACACTTAGGGTGAGAGTAATTGCAAGAGACTAATGTGAGATCAAACAGAATTTGGAGCTAAAGACAAAGTGAGACAGCTAGGTGTATGTACAGCTAGATTTTGCCAGGTGTGGTTAACAAGTCAAGTCAAGTCACCTTTATTTATATAGCACTTTTTACAATACAGATTGTTTCAAAGCAGCTTTACAGAGATAACAGGAAAATAATGTTGTAATAGTATTGTTAAATAAAAAATTAAATGTCCCCAACTAAGGAAGCCAAAAGCCAATGGCGACATAGGCAAAGAAAGGCGAAAAAGGCGACAGTGGCAAGGAACCAAAACTCCATCAGATGACAGAATGGAGAAAAAAAACCTTGGGAGAACCCAGGCTCAGTCAGGGGGCCAGTCCTCCTCTGGCCAACGAACGAACAGTGTATGATTATGATTTAGGCAGCATTATAGGTCAGAAGTCAGATGGGATCAGAACTTTCACAATATTTATCCAGTTCCATCTGGTTAGGGGTCGGAGTCATCACGCCGGTATGGAGACGAGTTTGTTGAGGTGTCCATGAGGCCTTCACAGTGTTGATGAGGCTGGCACTTCAGGCTGGTAAACCTCGGGATAAACAGAGAGACTAATATTAGCGAAGACGCCATCCTTCTTATGATGTACAAAGTACATCAGGATTTATGGGAAGTGTTCCCGGTTCCGGCTGATTGAATTACCTAACATTGAATTATAGAAGTCTATAATGTGTTATGTGTATGCTAAGCCAAAGAGATGTGTTTTTAGTCTAGATTTGAACTGACAGACTGTGTCTGCTTCCCGGACAATGTTAGGAAGATTGTTCCAAAGTTTTGGTGCTAAATAGGAAAAGGATCTACCGCCAGCAGTCGATTTTGATATTCTAGGTATTATCAACTGTCCAGAATTTTGAGATCGCAATAGACGTGAAGGACTATAATGCGTTAAGAACTAGCTCAAGTACAGGGGAGCTAAAACATTTAGTGCTTTGTAAGTAATCAGCAATATTTTAAAATTTATACGATGTTTAACCCTCTGAGGTCTAAGGTGTTTTCTGCGTCCTGGAGGTGTTCTGACATGCTCTGACATTTGTGCTGTTTTCAGTTATTTATAAACATGTTAATGGCAAAGGTGTAAATTCACTCTATATAGCACAAACGGGGCTACCGTAATATGTGAGCAACATGCATGTACATGTTTGTATTTTTAAGATAATAATGTTTATGCGTGGTTTGTGAAAAAACAAAAAACAAATGTCACTGAAATAAGGTCATAAAACCCATAGTGATTATTTCTTCACAAGACTTTTGAAAATTGTATCACGTAGCCTAGAATATTTGCTCCAAAACTATGTGAAAATCATCCTGCATACTCATTTAGATAAGACAATATATTGATTTAAAATTTGTATGACGTGTTTTTTGTGAGAAAGCTTTAGCTTTTTTTACAAAGGACAAAAAGCACATTAGTAAACACACTGATGTAAAGACAAAGACTTAAACAGTCACACACCTTTGTGCCATTCCTGAAACATAGTAGCCTACATACCTGTGATGTCCAAGGTGTTTGACTTTTCATTTTACCATGTTCATGTACAGAGACTCATGTGAATGTTGAAGTCAGCAGGACACATCCAGTGGCATCTGGTCCCTTTCTAAAAAATAAATAAATAAACACCTGTAAAAATGTTGACATCAAGACAAACTATAGGGCTGCACGATTCTGGGAATACATTTTAGATTTTTCACTCACACACACACACAAACACCCACAATATATATCTATATATATATATATATATATATATATATATATATATATATATACACAGACACACACACACACACACTGCCGTTCAAAAGTTTGGGGTCGGTATGATTTTTAATCAGTGGTGGTAAGTAACGAAGTAAAAATACTTCGTTACTTTACTTAAGTATTTTTTTCGGGGATCTGTACTTTACTTGAGTATATTTTATTTGCATCTACTTTTACTCTTACTCCACTACAATATTAAAGACAAAGTTTACTTTTTACTCCGTTACATTTCCCTATGCCCGCTCCAAGTATTTATTACACTGGCTTTCCAAACCAATGAAAAACTTGGTTTTATTTGTAAAAAAAAGTACGCGCGAGCTCTTTGCCAGCATACGCTCACATAGCAGTTAGTTCGCCATTGTGGAAGATGACCGCAGAAACTGGTGAAGGTGCAGCTCTGCCCAGCAATGATCCCGAGATTCCCGCTTACCTTGTTTCTTGCACATCTTCTGTTTGATGCAGCTAATGTTATGGAACATGTCTATTGCAGAGCTGCCAACTCTCACTCTTTCAGTGTGAGACTCACGCAATTGACACTTTCCACAAGCTCTCACGACACACATCCATTTTCTCACGCAGAGAAAAATCGTGAAGCATAGAGGACATTGACACCGACAGACAAGAAAGAGAAGGTTACTTTTGATATAAAACAAATTCTCAGCTCTCAGATTCTGTCCATTTTATTACGAAATTCAAACAATAAATACCGTTTTGGAGCTTTTAAATGTGACGTGACAGATAGCTAGCACCTGCTATGGGGTGCCGTTAATCTCTTTACTACTAGTTAATTGTAAATAAACACAAATTAACAATAATAGGTAGCCTATGTTGAAAGATACAGTACAACTTCCCGAAATGTATATCGTACATAATATATATATATATATATATATATATATATATATATATATATATATATATATATATATATATATATATATATATATATATATACATAATATCAATAAATCAGTGTTTTTCAACCGCGGAAAGAGGTCAATAAAACAGCTGGAGAACAATGTCACATAACGTTACATTTACCTCAGGGAAAAAAAAACATTTAATGACCATAGCACGTTAGTTGGCTAGAAAAATTAGTATTTTATAATATATTTAATATTAGTATAAATTAGTATTTTGCTAAATATGTGCACTATATATTTATTATATTTTTACTTATAAGCTATCATTAAAATATTATAAAGTTGTTATAATAAAAATCACATGTATTTTTTAACATTTAATAATACCAGCTGACAGGGCTCTCTAGCCTATGTTTACAGAATTAGGTGAGATTTTCTTAATTTAAAAATTAACATGTATCTACTGTACCAAATATTTATCAAAATGAATCTATATTGAATCAAGATTGGAATCAAACCACAATAATTGAATTGAAATTGTAAAATTTGTATCAAAGAATGGCCTACCAGTCATTGCACCATAATATGCTGTCACTAAACTTAATGAAATTGTTTAAAATTGATGCAAGGTACTTCATTGTCTCTTATGATTGCAAATCTAACAAATTCTTAATTGCAGTATCTAATAATTTGTTCAATTAAAACATTGCATATCACTCCCAAAACAATTGATCTGTTTAATTATTGATATTTACAGTTTGAATATTTACTTTTTACTTTCGGTACTTAAGTACGTTTTAAATCGGATACTTTTGTACTTTTACTCAAGTGATGTTTGAATGGAGGACTTTCTACTTTTACTGGAGTCATTTTTTATTTAGGTATATATACTTTTACTCGAGTATAATTTTTGAGTACTTTTACCACCCCTGTTTTTAATGTTTTTAAAATAAGTCACGTATGCTCACAAAGGCTGCATTTATTTGAGTAAAAATACAAAACAAACCCAGTAATATTGTGAAATAATATTTCAGCTGTTTTCTATGTAAATATATAGTAAAGTGTAATTTATTCCTGTGATCATTACTCCAGTCTTCAGTGTCACATGATCCTTCAGAAATCAGTATAATATGATGATTTGATGCTCAAGAAACATTTTTCATTATCATCGATGTTGAAAACAGTTATTTACATTTTTATTTCAGGATTCTTTGATGAATAGAAAGTTCAAAAGAACAGCATTTATCTGAAAAATAATCTAATCATAAGTGACTTCTTTTAAAAACATTAAAAATCTTACCGACCCCAAACTTTTGAACGGCAGTGTATATATGTATATGTATTTTGTAAATATATATAGGAACACGTAGTTTGTTGTGCCTTGTATATAGGCATGTGTAGGGCTGCATAATATAATAACAATAGCCTAGATAGCAGGCAGCGTTAAAAATGAACACTTTTCAGTAACACTACACTAGACAAACATATATTGTTTATCATATGTTACTTCAAATATTTCTATTCGTTATGAAATGAGTTTGTCGTGAAGCCTAATGTGTGGCGTGTTTTGCTTTTCAAACACACAGCACGACTCAGACCCAAACTCAGCGCGTGCAGCGATCGAGCCACTCCAAACTATGAAACATTGTTGTTACATTATACATCTACGTTTGAGCAGATATCCACAAACACAGTATTTAACAGTAAACACAGGTCTAAACATTAAGATATTCACCATATTAGAATAAACACTCATACTAGCATAGGCCTACTAGTATCTCATTTCATAACATTTTCGGCTGCACCAGTTTGAGTTTAGTGCTACAATGTAAAGTTTATGCAACAATAAAACACTTATTATGTCTCTTACCTTAAAAATTGTTCTCATAATAAAAATGTGTCCTTCTTAGATAAATCCAAGGTAAATCCACAGCACAAACAGTCTTCCAAACTGATGAAAAGTAGAGAAATACTGGAGTCGCTGTCGCTGATTCTTTGTTTAGAGCTGATGAGGGCGTTAACAGCTCTGCGTTCCTTCATGTGGATCATTTGAATGATAACAGCTGCGCGCATGGGGGTGTGGTCAAATTAAAGTTAATGAGCTCGGGCTGGAGAAACTGTACATGTCATTGCTTTCATACGGATTTCTTAAACCGAGAATATTTGTTTTTGATATGATTTACTTCATTTAAAAAAGGAGACTTCGAACTTTGTAAAGACATTACTTTCATGTGTGGGTGGCAAGTATTGGCTAAGTTACAGATAATTTTCTGTCGCGTTTCAGAATGAACTTCACATTGAGAGAGAAGACAGAACGTGCATCATGTTTTTTTTCTTTATTTTATGAAAAACACAACTTTTTGTTTTAATTATTAGTGTACACAAAAAAAGAAGACATTTAACCGTTTTTAAAAATGTATAACACTTGTCTGTATGACAAAAATCGACGGAGTTATTTGAGTTTATTTTGCACTGATAAGAAAAAAAGCGAGGCGCGATAGCCGACCTCAGAGGGTTAATAAGGAGCCAATGCAGTGTTGACAGAACCGGGCTAATATGGTCATACTTCCTGGTTCTAGTAAGAACTCTAGCAGCTGCATTTTGGACCAGCTGTAGTTTATGTATTAAACGTGCAGGGCAACCACCCAGTAGAGCATTACAATAACCTAGCCTTGATGTCATGAATGCATGAACCAATTGTTCTGCATTTGTCATCGAGAGCATATGACGTAATTTAGATATATTTTTAAGATGAAAAAATGCAGTTTTACAGATACTAGACACGTGACTTTCAAATGAAAGATTGGTATCAAAGAGCACACCCAGGTTCCTAACCAACAACGAAAATGTCAAATGTGAAACAAGTGAAATGTGTAGCCGATTATTACTATTTTAGCTGCAAGTAGCAGGATGCTCAGATTTGTGTGGATCTGAGTGGCTTTGCTAAAAGAGCGTAAGCCTAGATTTAATAAATGACTTAAGATGGTTCTTATGGTCAAATTATTTATCAGAAATTACTGATAGCATACAACAAGCTCGATCTCTGAACAAATGAAGAAGAGAAAGAAAGAGGAAGAGGAGAGCTTTCCTATTAGATTGTGTTTATTAGTGTTGTATTATGCTATAGTAAACAGTTTACATGTAATTAAGTTCAGATTTAATTAACAAAGTAACTGCAAATTTAGCTGAACAGCGTTCAGTAAGGAATGCACCTGAAACAGTGCAGGTGAAATTAGATTAGAAGAATTTAAGTTAAAGAAAGAGAAAGTAAGTATTCAGAAACCAGAAATGGGGTTAAAGGAAAATGGTTTAGATCACTTCACACTGCATACACACATGCTGTAGTTAAAGGCTTAATGTAAATGATGCTGACAGCTAACTGTTGAAGTTATTTGTTAGCTTAGCCCAAGCTGAAGGGCTACTAGGTTGGGTTAGCTTAGCTAACCGACTCCGTGTTACAAATATGTTAGACCTATCACTTCTGTCACTAAAGATTGCTTTATAAATAATCTGCCTGATCAGTTTAATCATCTCAGCATCCCAGATAGCTTAGAAGAACTCGATATTGTGACAGAAACCTTTAACTCTCTCTTTTCTAGCACTTTAGACACAGTTGCTCCTTTGCGCTTAAAGAAGATTAAAGAAAATAGTCCAACACCATGGTACAACAAGCACACTCAAGCCCCTTAAGAGAGCAGCCAGAAAAATGGAGCGCAACTGTAAGAAAACAAAACTAGAGGTATTGCGCATTCCATGGAAAGAGAGCACGATTGCATATAGAGAGGCCATAAAAACTGCTAGATCTGCTTATTTTTCAACCCTATTAGAAGAAAATAAACAAAACGTCTCGGGTTACGACTGTAAACCTTGTTCCCTGAGAAAGGGAGCGAGAACTACGTCGAATGACACTTTGGGGGAACGCCCTTAGCGTAACGCATCTGAAGTATGAATGAAACTAATCCAATCCTGATTGGTGTTGCGTCATGACATAACATGTGACGGCATACACGGAAGCTACAAAGGGACGCCGGCACACAACAGTTAGCTTCTGCGATGAAGCAAGTCGCTCCCAGGCAGGGGAAGGCGTGGCGAAGGGACGCAGTTCTCGTTCCCTTTCTCAGGGAACAAGGGTTACAGTCGTAACCCGAGACGTTCCCTTTCGAGGGAACTCGAACTGCGTTTAATGACACTTTGGGGGAACGAGTACCCACTATACCACAACGCGCTCTGCCTGTCCTAGTGTGAAGCTGCTCACAGGCACACTTAGGACAAGAGCACAATAGTGCCAGGCATAGACGGAATGTCCAGACTGTAAAACCTAATAAAGTTGTGGGGGTTGGCCCATCCTGCTGCATTGCAGACCTCCTGGATCGGGGCCCCCAAGAGGAGGGCTCTAGAGGATGCCATGCCTCTGGTTGAATGAGCCCTCACGGCCAAAGGTGAAGGCAAATTGTGCACCTGGTAGGCCATAGAAATAGCTTGGACAATCCAGTTGCTGATGGTCTGCTTGGAAGCGGGAAGCCCCTTCTTGGGTGACCCGAAACACACCAGCAACTGGTCTGACTTCCGCCATGAAAAGGACCTCTGAATATATAATTTAAGAGCTCTGACAGGGCAGAGCAGATGAAGTCTCTCCTCATCCGCCGTCACGTGAGGTGGAGGATGGAAAGCCTGCAGAACCACAGGCCGTGCCACATTAGACGGCACCTTGGGCAGATAGTCCGGCCTGGGATGTAAGATGGCTTTAATGTTGCCTGGAGCAAACTCCAGGCACCCATTAGATATGGAGAGCACCTGGAGATCTCCTACCCCCCTCAGAGAAGTAATGGCCAACAGAAAAAACACCTTCAGGGAAAGGTTCTTGGCCTCAGCCGACTCCAGTGGTTCGAAGGGGGCCTCGGCCAGCCCTTCGAGAACCACTGCCAGGTCCCATGTGGGAACCCTGGTACGAGCCGCAGGTCTCATCCTCCAAGCCCCACGGAGGAAACATACGACCAACTGCTGTCTCCCCAGAGGCCCATCACCCAGAGGAGCGTGGAAAGCCGCAATGGCAGCCACATACATCTTGAGTGTGGACGGGGTAAGACCAGCTGAAAAGCGATCTTGGAGGAACTCCAGAACTGAAGCCACTGGACAGTTAACTGGATCCACCTCACGCTCTCTACACCAATTGGTAAAGACATTCCACTTTAAGCCGTACAATTTCCTCGTGGAGGGAGCTCTAGAGCTGAGTATGGTCTCCACTACTCCAGCTGATAGGCCGACCTCTAGGTACTGTGCCCCCTCAGAAGCCAGACCCATAGTTTCCATAACTCGGGCCGAGGGTGAAATATTGAGCCCTCTGCCTGTGTCAGCAGGTCTGAGGGGAATTTCCCACGGAGGGCCGTCTAGGAGCGATATAATGTCTGAGAACCATACTCGGGCCGGCCACAACGGGGCTACCAAGCAGTAGACTGATCCCGTCGCGACGAACCCTCTCTAGAACTCCCGGGAGCAGAGCGATCGGGGGAAATGCATACAGACGCAGCCTCGGCCACGTCTGCACCATGGCATCCAACCCCAGCGGGGCTGGATGAGAGAGGGAGAACCACAGTGGACACTGGGTCGTCTCTCGAGACGCGAATAGGTCCACTTCCACTGGGCCGAACCTCTGAGATATTGACTCCACCACCTCGGAGTGGAGTCTCCATTCCCCGGGCCTCAGCCCCTGTCTCGACAGGATGTCTGCTCCCTGATTTTGACTCCCTAGGATGTATGTTGCTCTTAGAGATAACAGTTTCCCCTGGGACCACAGGAGGATCTGATGCGCCAGTCTGCATAGAGGGCGAGACCTCAGACCCCCCTGATGGTCTATATAGGCCACTACCGACATATTGTCTGACCTCACAAGGACATGATGACCTTTGAGGTCCGGCAGGAAGCTCCTCAGTGCTCGGAACACCGCCAACATCTCCAGGCAGTTTATGTGCCAGGAGGAATGATGGAGCTGCCATAGGCCTGTCATAAAATGGCCGTCCATGACCGCGCCCCAGCCCGTGAGGGAGGCGTCTGTCGAAACGGTTTTCCGGCGACATGACGCTCCCAATACTGGACCTTGGGACAGAAACCAAGCTTTTTTCCACCTAGATAGGGAACGAAGGCATCTGCGCGTAACCCTGATCATGCGGAACGGGTTCCCCCTCGGGGAGAACCCCTTGGTTTTCAACCACCACCGGAGGGCCCTCATGTGCAGCAGGCCGAATGGAATAATGTTGGACGCTGCCGCCATGAGCCCTAACACTCTCTGAAAATGTTTCACAGTGATGGCTTGGCCTAGCTTTATCCTGGACACTGTGGCCAGAATGGACTCGATTCGTGCAGGAGACAATCGTGCCCGCATCGTGATCGAGTCCCACACCACTCCCAGGAACGTGGTTCTCTGGGCTGATGTCAACACGCTCTTTTTCGTGTTGAGTCTCAACCCCAGGCTTTGGATGTGTGCGAGGACGACATCTCGATGCCGAACCGCCAGCTCTTGTGACTGGGCCAGAATCAGCTAGTCTTCGATATAATTTAGCACCCTGATGCCCTGGAGCCTCAGTGGTGCTAGAGCTGCATCCATACATTTGGTAAATGTGCGAGAGGAGAGAGCTAGGCCGAACGGAAGAACACGATATTGGTACGCTTCGCCCCCGAAAGCGAACCTCAGGAACTTCCTGTGAGATGGAAGGATGGATATGTGGAAGTATGCGTCCTTTAGATCTATCGTGACAAACCAATCCTCGGATTGAATTTGACTCACGATGATGGGAATAGTGAGCATCTTGAACCTGAATCTCCTCAGAGAATGATTCAAGTGCTTGAGATCTATTATTGGACGCAACCCCCCATCCTTCTTGGGAACTATAAAGTAGCGGCTGTAAAACCCGGACTCCCTGTCTGGTGGAGGAATATGGTCTATAGCCTCCTTTACCAGCAGGGAGTTTACTTCTTGTTCCAATACCCGACCCTGCACTGGGTCGACTACAGTCCAGACCACCCCGTTAAACCTTGGTGGGCGGAAACCGGACTGCAGCCTGTACCCCTTTTGAATGGTGCGCAGGGCCCAGGAAGAATTATTCGTGAGATTTTACCATGCATCGAAATATTTTACCAAAGGAACCAGGCTCTCGAGCCTGGCTTCGGGTATCAATCGGGATTCGTTCTCGACCCACTGAAGCGGATCTGCGGCAGGGTTCGACCGAAAACGATTCTCGATGGGTGGACGCGATTGCTGCCTGGCCGCAAGCCTGTGGGGCACACAGAGCAGCGAGCGTTCGCTGGAAACCGATGTGTCCCGAAGCGCACTTATACAGACATGGTGGGATACAGACATCGACTTCCTGAGGGCTTCCCTGAGGGGAGGCTCTTTCAGTTTCGTTCTCGACAGTGAGAAGCGGAGGACCGGCAGGGAATAATCTAAAACCGTTTCCGATGGGCGAACACGAGCACTGCCTGGCCGCAAGCCCTTGGGGCGGACACTGCAGCGCGCATTCGCTGAAAACCGATGTGTCCCGAAGCGCACTTGACGCTGGATACAAACATCGATTTCCTGAGGGCTCCGCGGAGGAGCGATTCTCGCTCGTCCTTCCACGGGGGGGGGGATAGCCCTGCTATTTTTGTCTCGTTTTCGATACCCTGAAGCGGAGGACCGGCAGGGAAAAATCGAAAAACGATTTTTGATGTGCAGAAGGAACACTGCATGGCCGCAAGCCTGTGGGGCAGACAGAGCAGCGTGCGTTCGCTGCTCATGCAGCCATAAACACTGTAAAAGTGAAACACGGTCTGAATGGTAGGCTGAATTAAAATATCTAACTTCCTTAAAGTCAGATAATATTTCATCATTTTAATTTCTTAAAATTAAATGCAGCCATAATTACCAGACAATACTGTTTTGTGTTATACAGTCTCGTAATCTACACGCTGCCTCGGCAAACGCGAGATTCGAGTCGTTACAATATATTTGGCTTTCATCCCTCAAGAAGAAAGTCAACAGGTGCGAGGCTGAAACATCCGACAGCACACGGATATACGCGTCGAGATATTTCTCAATGAACAGCTGCCAGCACCCTCAGGAGCTTAGTGTGAATGCCTCGCACCCAAACAGTATTATTTCACAGATCGCGTGTGTCCCTTTCATTGCAGACCCGTACTCTACGCTCTGCCTCGGCAAACGTGAGATTCGAGTCGTTCACAATATATTTGGTTTTCATCTCTCGAGAAGAAAATCAACGGGCGCGAGGCTGAAACAACCGAAAACGCACGGCTGTACGCGTCGAGATATTTCTCAATGAACACAGCCAGCACCCTCAGGAGCTGACTGTTCATGCCTCGCACACACACAGAATCTTTATTGCAAAGTAGATCCATAATCTACGTGCTGCCTCGGCAAACGCGAGATCCGAGCCACTAGATTCTGTATTGCAATGTACGACTTTTAATCTACACGCTGCCTCAACAACGCGAGATCAAGTCACAGAATCTTTATTGCAAAGTAGACCCGTAATCAACGCGCTGCCTCAGCAAACGTGACATCCGAGCCACTATAGATTCTATATTGCAATGCAGACCTTTATTTAGGACAATTCTTATGGGACAAACAACACCAAATAGGACAGACAGTTTGACACAGAGCGCTTGCTGAAGAGCAAAAAGCTAACTCTGTTGTGTGCCGGCGTCCCTTGGTAGCTTCCGTGTATGCCGTCACATGTTATGTCATGACGCAACACGAATCAGGATTGGATTAGTTTCATTCATACTTCAGATACGTTACGCTAAGGGCGTTCCCCCAAAGTGTCATTCGACGCAGTTCGAGTTCCCTCGAAAGGGAACCCTAGGAATTTTTTTTAAACAGTTGCTAAACTAACGAAAAATAAAGCTTCAAGCCCAGACATTTCCAAGTTGCACAGCAGTAATGACTTTATGAACTTCTTTACTTACAAGATTGATAATATCAGGGAGAAAATTATAACTATGCAACCGTCTACTACAGTATCGCTTCAGACAGTGCATTGTAGTCTCCCTGACGAAAAATTCGATTCATACATTGCTATAGGAGAGGGTGAATTTTATACACTCGTTAAATCATATAAATTGACATGTATGTTAGACCCCATAATGACTAAACTACTGAAAGAGATGCTTCCAGAGGTCATTGATCCTCTTCTTAATATAATTGATTCATCTTTGACATTAGGATACGTAGCAAAAACTTTTAAGCTGGCTATGATTAAACCGCTTGATAAAAAAACGCAACTTGATCCTACAGAATTAGTCAATTACAGACCGATCTCGAATCTACCTTTTCTGTCAAAGATACTAGAAAAGGCAGTATCTTCACAACTATGTTCCTTTTTAGAAAGAAATCTGGATTCAATCAGGATTTAGACCATATCATATGGCGCTTTTCCACTGCATGGTACGGCTCGGTACGGTTCGGCTCGGGGTGGCACGGTTCGGCTCACTTCGCTTCTCCACTGCGTGGTACGACACGGCACGGCTCGGTTCGCTTTAGCTCAGTTTGCTTTTCCACTGCAGTTAGTACCGCTTCAAAGTGGGTGGGATTATAGACTGATCGTTATAGTTTATCCGCTCCTCGGCAACCAACAAGAGGAAAGCCTGCACTTCGTCCACTGACCATGATTCAGCCATTTCTTTTTTGGAAGTTTTTTTTCTTTCTTTTTTCTTCAAGTCAAGCAAGTAATTTAAAACAGGTGCTACAGCGGTGGCTGTTGCTGGCTATTTAAATCTAACAGGTTTGATGTCTCGCAAATACATTGACGCTGGTAGTGACGATTCTGTCTGACCAATCAGTGATCTGCAGTGTTTTCACGTCACATTTTAGTATCGGAACGGTACGCTTGGAACCTCAACAGAGGTGGTACCATTTAAAGCGAGCCGAAGCGAGCTGAGCCGTACCGTATCATGCAGTGGAAAAGCGCCAATAGTACTGAGACAGCTCTCATTAGAGTCACAAAGGATTTGCTCTTATCATCTGATCAAGGTTGTATCTTTCTATTAGTGTTACTCGATCTTAGTGCTGCATTTGACACTATCAACCACAACATTTTTTTAAATAGACTCAAATTATGTTGGCATTAGTGGAATTGCACTAGCATGGTTTAAATCATATGACCTTTTTCAGTGTTATGACGGTGGAAGGTGAACCCAGGCGCAGACAGGATGCAGTGACAAAGTTTATTATAGACAGAAAACAAAACCCACGAGGGGGCAAAACATGAACAGCAAAAGAAATGACAAGACTAACCAGACTAGACTAGGACTGACATACTAGACCATAAACTAACTACAGAAACAGGGTCAGTAATTCTCCAGACAAAACTCACAAGGTACTCACAGGTAAGTTAACACACAGGTAGAAATCACAGATATGATAAGCAATGAACCGACACAGGACAGCAAACACAAGGGGATTAAATAGGGAGACTAATGATAACAAAACAGGTGACACAGATTAATTAATGATGACTAAACAAGGGTAACAAGGGGGCGGGGTTAGGTGACGAGACAACGCAAGCACATGGCCCAAACACAAGGCCATGTGCTTGCACACAAAACATGGGTCTGCCATGATCCTGCCACAAGACTAGAGAAAATCAAAGACATGATGGCAGAATCATGACAGAACCCCCACCTTAAGGAGCGGCTTCCAGACACTCCTCAAAGGGAAACTAAAAACAAGACAAGACAGACCGTGACATAGATAAAAACCAACAAAACATGGAAAACATTAATAATGGCATACATGAAAAAACAATGACAGGGTTGGGATGAAACATCAAAAACAATATACAAGGCAGGGGAGGTGGAGGAAACACAAAGTCCTTAGGGGGCAGTCCATGGTGGATGGGAGGACTGGGGGTCTTGGGTCTTCGGGACGAGGACTGGGGACAAGGAATCCGGGCAGGCTTGGACAAGGATACATGAGGAAAAGTCTTGGGGGAAACAGTCCGGGGTTTAGTGGTGACAGGGGTGACCGGGGAAACATTCAGAGGTTGGGTGACAGTGGGAACCGCTGCAGCCGGCTGAGGAGCGAAGACAAGGGGTGTGGCAGGTGGTGAAGGATCGGGAAAGGAAGGCGCTGCGGCTGGCTGTAAAGCTGGGACAGGATCCGCATTCTCAAAAACAGAACCGGAGCCTTCGCACTCCGAAGCAGACTCGGAACCAGCACTCTCCAGCACCGACTCAGAAACAGACTCGGAACCAGCACTCTCCAGCGCCGACTCAGAAACAGACTCGGAACCAGCACTCTCCAGCGCCGACTCAGAAACAAAGTTCTCTGCAGTAGTCCCGGAGACAGCCTTCTCTGCAGCAGGCCTCGAAACAGTGCTCTCTGCAGCAGACTTGGAAACAGCGCTCTCCGTGGGACACTTGGAAACAGCGCTCACCGTGGGACACTTGGAAACAGCGCTCTCTGTGGAAACAGCACTCTCTGTGGGAGACTTGGAAACAGAGCTCTCTGTGGGAGACCTGGAAACCGCACTCTCCTCAGCTGTGGGCACAGGACTTGAGGACATGACAGGAATCTCAAGGATTTTGATTAGACAAGACAGTCAGACAAAGCTTTGGCAGCAACGACGACAGGCATCTCTTGATGAGCTGACACTGACTGCAGAACTGCTTCCGCAGCTAAATCGGCCGCAGATTTCTCTGCAGCTAACTTAGGAACAGTACTAACGGCAGCAGGCTCGGGATCAGCGCTCTCAACAGCTGGTTTGGGGTCAGCGCTTGCAGTAGCTGGCTCTGGGACAGCGCTTGCAGTAGCGGGCTCTGGGACAGCGCTTGCAGAAGGACGGGAGGCTCCCCTCCTCCTCTTTCTCCTAGGTCGGGAAGCAGAGACCATAGCCGGAGCTGAGACGGGTTGGGGAAGCTCAGCGGGAACCACCGCAGGTACAGCAGACTCTGTGGAGGAGGACTCTGACGCCGAGTTTTCCCCTCTTACTGTCGGCGATAGCCGACTGCCACCATAGTTCCTGGTCATCCGAATGTTGCTTGACGGAATAAGACATACTGTCTGCTGGGTTCTGTTGTGGTCGGTTCATTCTGTTATGACGGTGGAAGGTGAACCCAGGCACAGACAGGATGCAGTGACACAAAGTTTATTATAGACAGAAAACAGAGAAAACAAAACCCACGAGGGGGCAAAACATGAACAGCAAAAGAAATGACAAGACTAACCAGACTAGACCACGACTGACAAACTAGACCATAAACTAACTACAGAAACAGGGTCAGTAATTCTCCAGACAAAACTCTCACAAGGTACTCACAGGTAAGTTAACACACAGGTAGAAATCACAGATATGATAAGCAATGAACCGACACAGGACAGCAAACACAAGGGGATTAAATAGGGAGACTAATGATAACAAAACAGGTGACAGATTAATTAATGATGACTAAACAAGGGTAACAAGGGGGCGGGGTTAGGTGACGAGACAACGTGCTTGCACACAAAACATGGGTCTGCCATGATCCTGCCACAAGACTAGAGAAAATCAAAGACATGATGGCAGAATCATGACATTCAGTTTGTAGCAGTAAATAAAGAGACGTCTTATCGGTCAAAATTTCAGTAAGGTGTACCACAAGGCTCAGATAAGTATGATTTGAACCATGCCAATGCAATTCCACCAATGCCAACATAATTTTTGAGGCTATTCAAAAGAATGTTGAGGTCATTAGTATCAAATGCAGCACTAAGATCCAGTAACACTAACAGAGAGATACAACCACAATCGGTTGATAAGAGCAAATCATTTTTAACTCTAATGAGAGCAGTCTCAGTACTGTAATACAGGCTAAATGACTGGAAATCCTCAGAGATACCATTTCTTTCTAAAAAAGGAACATAGTTGTGAGTATACTGCCTTTACTAGTATCTTTGACAGAAAAGGTAGATTCGAGATCAGCCTGTAATTGAGTAATTCTGTAGGATCAAGTTGTATTTTTCAATAAGCCGTTTAATAATAGCCAGATTAAAAGTTTTCGGTACATATCCTAATGACAAAGATGAATTAATGATATTAAGAAGAGGATCTATGACCTCTGGAAGCATATCTTTCAGTAGCTTAGTCGAAGTCATCTAACATACATGTTGTTGATTTAGATGATTTAAAGGGGGGGGGGTGAAACACTCAGTTCCCTTTCGTTGTCACTCCGAGTTACGTCGGATGACGACGAATGGGGTTTCGCTTAGAAAGCCTATCAACTTCGAGTATTACAAAACGAGCAAATGGCAAAGAAATGCCATGGGTCTGCGGAATTTGCATGACGTAACTCCGCCCCACCTCGTGGGTATAAAAGGAGGAAGTCCGCAACAGCAGTTTATGTTTTCACTTCGGAGCCAAGTGTATTCTTCTCTCCACAAGCCAACTCTGAATTATCAGCTTCACGAACGAGTGCCTCGAGTGTTGGTGTGACGGCGATCTCCGGCGAGTGCGTGCTTCCTGCTTATGTCTGCAGTGGTTCATCAGAGAGTGCGTGCTTCCCCGGGCGCTTCAACACGTGAGTTCTCTCTCTAAAAGAGTGCACGCGGCACGTCTTTTTAAAGACGGCTCGCCCGTGCATTTAAAAAAAAAAAAAAAAAACGAATGGTTGCGGCAGCTTGGTATCGGACTCTGATGGGCACGAGCGTTGTCTAGTATGTTTGGGCTTGATCATACTAGAGCAGCGCTCGTGGATGACTCATGTTCTCTCTGTGGGAACATGATCATCGCGTCATATAGGTCGAGACTCGGTGAACTCGCAAGAGTGAGAGTCCCCTCATCCACCCCCCGATCTTCGGCTGGTGGCCAGGGTGACCTGAGGGTGTTGGTCTGGAACAAGGCGCCGACTCCGTGTCCGTGACCCCAGCCTCCCCTCAACGGCGGTGCCCGCTAGTGAATAGGTGATTCCCACGAGTCTACCCTCTGGTGGCCCGTGTGTTTCATTTAAAGCTACAGAGGATGATACTATGTTTGTAGCAGCTTCACAAGGTGGGTTTGATTCTCTGCGAAGTGACGACTCGTCACAGCTGCCACCCTCTGGTGTGCATACGGCTGTGCCTGAACCTGATCCAGAGATGACGGCCATGCTTTCCTGGGACGATTGGTTTTTGGGTAAGGCCGCCGACCCTCGTCCACGGCAAACCCCAATACCTTCCCTCCCGGACGTGCATGATGAGATCTCGAAGTCCCAGAAGACCCCCTGGTTTTCTCGGGACCGCTCGCTGATCTCATCCGCCTTTCCCCCCTCGATGGGGCCGCTGTCACGGGTACACTGGGGTTCCCCCGGCTGAACGCTCTGTTGCGATGCTATGTGTCCTCAGAGTGCTTCTTCTCGGCGCAATCCTAAGCACCCACCCGTGGTCTATAGTTTTCGTCTACATTTGTGGCGAGATCCTATAGCACCACGGGACTGGCAGCCGCCTCTCTGCAGGCCATGGCCATTCTGCTGGTCCTCGACCCAGATGCTCATGGAACTTGCACGAGGGCGGGACTGACCCAGGGCTCTTCACTGAGTCGCGCGCCGCCACTGACCTTGCTCTCCGAGCGACGAAAGTGGCCGTACGCTCCCTGGGTCAGGTGATGCCTACCATTCTGTGGCTGAACCTGTCTGATGTGCTGAATGTCGCGCGGCCCCGTCTGTCCGACGTTCCCATATCCCAGGTCGGCCTCTTCGGCGGTGCGGTTGAGAACTTCGCCCAACAGCTCTCAACCGCCCATGTGCAGACTGACGTGATTCTGTCCCGATGGCCCGCCGTCCGCTCAGATCCCTCGGTCTGCCCACTGCCGAAGGCGCCCCCCCTGCGGCTCTTACCCCGCCCGTTTAAAGAGACGGGCCGGCTCTGGAAGCCGCGGGCGGACGCCACAGCCCTCTCCAGCCCCGCCCCCCGCTACGTGCCGGGTTAAGCGGCGCTCCTGGGACGGGCTCCACAGAGATGGGACTCAGTTCTTCCAGGAGTTGGTAGCAGGACCACTCCTTTCCCCGGTGGAGGGCCGGGGAAAAATCCTTATTCTCCTAAGAACTGACTCTCCCGTCTCTGGGAAGACAGAGTTCTCGGACGACACAGAGCGCCGCCCACAAGCCGTGCTCTCCTCGTCCCCCTCTGTCCCAGAGGTGCTTGACACGGCGTGCCGTCCACGGACCGCTTCGCCCCTGTCCCCCTCTGTCGCCAGACCCCTGGCAGAGCAGGCCCCCGCGGGACGACCAGCATGGTCCTCCCCTGGCCCCCTCTGCCAGGGCGCGGGTGCTAACCGTGCCCCCACACCGGGCCGCTATGCCGTCCACGTCTGGGCCAGTTACTCCGCTTCGCTGCCCCCCCGGGGGGACGCCTGTGGCCCGCATGACCCCGCTGGTTCAGTTCCTGGGAGCCTGGCTAGAGCTCCCCATCTGTCCCGCTGGGTCACGCGCGCCATCAGGCTCGGCTATGCGATTCAGTTCGCACGGTCTCCTCCCCGCTTCCGGGGAGTCCGCTCCATTGTGGTCGGTGGCAATGCCCCCATCATGAGAGCTGAGATTCTCACCCTGCTGGCGAAGGATGCGATCGAGACTGTCCCTCCAGCCGAGATGAGGTCCGGCTTCTACAGCCCCTACTTCATTGTCCCCAAGAAAACCGGTGGGTTACGGCCAATCCTGGACTTGCGCGTGCTGAACCGCTCCCTTCACAGGCTGCCGTTCAAGATGCTCTCCGCCAAACGCGTTCTCGAATGCGTGCGGCCCCAGGATTGGTTTGCAGCGATCGACCTGAAGGACGCCTACTTTCATGTCTCCATTCTTCCTCGACACAGACCGTTCCTACGGTTTGCTTTCGAGGGGCAGGCATACCAGTACGCGGTTCTCCCTTTCGGGCTAGCCCTGTCTCCTCGCACCTTCACGAAGGTCGTCGAGGCTGCCCTTGTTCCCCTTCGGGAACACGGGGTTCGCATCCTGAGTTATATCGACGACTGGCTGATCCTAGCTCACTCTCGAGTTCAGGTTTGCGAACACAGGGACCTAGTGCTCCGGCACCTAGCTCGTCTGGGCCTTCGGGTCAACTGGGGAAGAGCAAACTTTGCCCCGTGCAGAGGATCTCTTTTCTCGGTATGGACATCGACTCGGTCGCCATGTCCGCGCAGCTTACGAGCGAGCGCGCGCGCAGTCACTGCTGACTTGCCTGAGACATCTCAGGAGCAAGAATGCGGTTCCACTGAAACATTTTCAGAGGCTCCTGGGGCATATGGCATCTGCAGCCGCGGTCACGCCGCTCGGGTTGCTTCATATGAGACCGCTTCAGCTTTGGCTTCGCGACCGAGTCCCGAGGTGGGCATGGCATCAAGGCACGCTCCGGGTACCAGTTACTCCGACCTGCCGTCAGTTCCTCACCCCGTGGTCGAACCTCAGTTTCTCAGGGCGGGTGTCCCCCTGGAACGAGCTTCCCGGCACGTTGTGGTCTCCACGGATGCCTCCACCACGGGCTGGGGCGCCATGTGCAATGGACATGCTGCTGCGGGCTCCTGGACAGGACCCCAGCGGCTATGGCATGTCAATTGCCTCGAGTTGTTGGCAGTACGCCTTGCCCTGCACCGCTTCCGGGTGTTGCTCAGGGGTCAACACGTACTAGTCCGCTCAGACAATACCGCTACTGTAGCGTACATCAACCATCAAGGTGGTCTACGCTTCCGCCGTATGTCACAACTCGCCCGCCACCTCCTTCTATGGAGTCAGAAGCATCTGAGGTCGCTTCGAGCCATTTTCATTCCCGGAGCCCTGAACTGTGCAGCCGACGAGCTCTCACGGCTTCAGCCCCTCCCTGGAGAATGGCGACTCCATCCCCAGTCGGTCAGCTGGTTTGGGACCAGTTCGGGGACGCACAGATAGATCTGTTTGCCTCTCACGACTCGACCCATTGCGCCCTGTATTTTTCCCTGACCGAGGGCACGCTCGGCACGGATGCACTGGCGCACAGCTGGCCGCCGGGCCGCAAATATGCGTTTCCCCCAGTGAGCCTTCTTGCGCAGACCTTGCGCAAGGTCAGGGAGGACGAGGAGCTGGTCATTTTGGTCGCGCCGTATTGGCCCGGCCGGACCTGGTTCCCCGAACTTGCACTCCTCGCGACAGCACCTCCCTGGCCCATTCCTCTGAGGAAGGACCTTCTTTCTCAGGGACGGGGCACCCTGTGGCACCCTCGCCCGATCTCTGGAGCCTCCACGTGTGGCTCCTGGACGGCTCGAGGTAGGTTTGAGTACCCTTCCACCAGCGGTGGCGGCTACCATCACTTCCGCTAGAGCGTCGTCCACGAGACACGTCTACGCGTTGAAGTGGAACCTCTTCGTCGACTGGTGCTCTTCTCACCGAGAAGACCCCCGGAGATGCTCGATCAGCGTTGTGCTTTCCTTCCTTCAGCAAGGGTTGGAGCGAAGGCTGTCTCCCTCCACCCTTAAGGTCTATGTTGCCGCCATTGCCGCACACCATGACCTAGTCGAAGGTAAGTCGGTAGGGAAGCACGACCTGGTCATCAGGTTCCTGAGAGGAGCGAGGAGACTAAATCCTCCTCGTCCTCCTCTCGTTCCCTCTTGGGACCTCTCAGTGGTTCTAACTGCCCTGAAGAGTGCTCCCTTTGAGCCCCTGCAATCAGTTGAGCTTAAGTTCCTGTCAATGAAGACAGCGCTCCTGGTTGCACTGGCCTCCAACAAGAGGGTAGGGGACCTGCACGCATTCTCCGTCGACGAAGCGTGCCTGGAATTCGGACCGGCTTTCTCTCACGTGATCCTGAGACCCCGGCCCGGATATGTGCCCAAGGTTCCTACCACTCCCTTTCGGGACCAGGTGGTGAACCTGCAAGCGCTGCCCCCGGAGGAGGCAGACCCAGCCTTGGCACTGCTCTGTCCAGTACGCGCTCTTCGCGCCTATGTAGACAGGACGCGGTGTTTCAGGACCTCAGACCAGCTCTTTGTCTGTTATGGTGGGAAGCTGAAGGGAAAGGCTCTCTCCAAGCAAAGGTTGTCTCACTGGATAGTGGACGCCATTGCCTTGGCTTACCAGCAGCAAGGTCGACCGTGCCCCCTTGGTGTGACGGCCCACTCCACCCGGAGTGTGGCATCCTCTTGGGCTCTAGCGCATGGCGCCTCGCTAACAGACATCTGCAGAGCTGCAGGCTGGGCGACACCTAACACATTTGCCAGATTCTATAATCTCCGAGTGGAGCCAGTGTCCTCTCATGTACTCGCTTCAACTAGCTAGTACCGGACCCGCTCAGGTGTCTTCGCTTGCTCGCCATTCCACTCCACGGACTGGATACGTGCGATATTCTCCTCAGGTGAGCTTCCCCGAAAGCCCTGAGTTCCTCCAGCACTCCTGACGTCGGCGCCAGTGTCTATTGCCTGCGCGTCGGCTAGGTGCCTCCCGTGTGCATGGTCCCTCCCCTGAGCGACCCCCACATGTGTATTTCCACTGTAAGCCTCTCTGAGCATGTGTCTTTCCCTTGGCAAGCCACCTTGCCACCCCTGGGGTTGAAATATTCCACCTGCGGCTGGACACCCCAGTGTTCTCCATATGTTTCCTTCGGGTCATATGTGTATTCTCTAAGTCCCCCCCCTCTGGGTTGGCATTAATTGCATACTTCCCCTAGCTTGGGATATGCTTCCCAGTGTACCTTGGTATTCCTGTGTTAAATGGAGTCCTTCGTCCAGTCTATGACAGGGATCTCGATTTACGCAGGGCACTGGAAGACAGCTGAGAAGGTGGCGTGATTAGACTGGTAACCCCATTCGTCGTCATCCGACGTAACTCGGAGTGACAACGAAAGGGAACGTCTCGGTTACGTATGTAACCCTCGTTCCCTGAGTAGGGAACGGAGACGTTACGTCTGCCTGCCACTTTCCGCTGTACCGCGGGGATCGCCTGAGCTCAGTCTTGGCTCCTCAGCGAAGAAACATAAACTGCTGTTGCGGACTTCCTCCTTTTATACCCACGAGGTGGGGCGGAGTTACGTCATGCAAATTCCGCAGACCCATGGCATTTCTTTGCCATTTGCTCGTTTTGTAATACTCGAAGTTGATAGGCTTTCTAAGCGAAACCCCATTCGTTGTCATCCGACGTAACGTCTCCGTTCCCTACTCAGGGAACGAGGGTTACATACGTAACCGAGACGTTTCACTCAATCTCATGTTAATCTTGAGTACCTATAGAGTAGTATTGCATCCTTCATATCTCCAAAAAGTCTTTAGTTTTATTATATTTATAAAAGAAAGATAGGCTGTACCGAGTCTTTCCGGAAAAACCCGAGTGGGTGGAGGCGTGCCATGTAATCCCATGCAGAACAAGGATCTAAACAATACTAAGGGCTCGTTCATACAGAACGCGTTTTTGCTCACAAAAACGTGAGATGGGCAGTGAAATGGGTGAAAAACATAAGGTCTCGAGCGTTTTTTTTTTTTAAATAGAAATGATTTGAACTTGAGCGCAGTGTTTTTAGAACACCATGTCATGCCCGAGTTTTAAAACATTTGTGTGTTGTAACAGACTCGTGGTTTATGAGGACATGATTTATTTTTACAATAAACAAACTGACACCTACTAAACAAATGTATTTAAACACACACACACACACACCATACATCGCATGCTCCATAGATACATTAACTGTATATGATCATGTTGTTTACTTGCTGTGCTTACACGCCGATAGTTAACAACTCACAGACATTTGAAGCAGTTTTACTCACCGCCTGCGGTTCCAACGCACGACCGCGAACCTTTATCGTTGGGACTGCTCCATCTTTAAGTATTAGGCGATCTGCAAATCCGGCGTTGAACTGGGCCTTGTTTATAAAACTATTACCGTCGAAATGAAGGGAACAAACAAAAACACGTGCACAACTCCGTTGCTGCTCTGGGAAAACAAAATCCATCCACAGGTCCCTTAACGCTGGGTTCTTTGGAAATTTGTGCAGTATTGTCTTCCCCTGGCAACCAAAAACACACTTTTTTGGTGCCATTTTTTTAATTGCAGCGCAGTGGAGCCCAGCGCTCTGATGGGCATAGGCGTACTCTCGCACGCACTAGGCTACAGATGCGCGCGCGCCCTTCCGGAAGAAGTGCCCTTAAGACCCATATAAGGGGTGCTTCTCAATATCCCTCCTCGTCTCCTCGCTCCTCTGTCCTCCATCCTATGACCCGGAAACCAATCAAGCACAGCCATCTTGAAGGACATCTCAAATCTCTAATTGCACCGCGAGGAGTCGAGGATCGAGGAGTGAGGAGGCTTTCAGAGGAGTCATGAGCGAGGATATGCGGAAGTGTTTTATTGACTAAACGTGACGCACGTATAAATTCTCCTCCCCCTTCACATCGGTCACAATAATTTGAATTTATACTATACCCTTGCTGTTTATATAAACTACACATCTCACATATTTCAACAGGGTATCTTGCTTTATTATTATTCATTATGAATTTCTTAAATAAACAAACTTCAACAACATAAGGGCAAATCCTTTGAGCGCTGCTGATGACGCTATGAAGTGACGCTCGAGTGATCAAGTATTCCAATGTATAAAAAAAGCTTTCATTCGATTCCTCTGTCCTCACTTTCTTTCCTTGCGTCCTTCCCTCACAACCTACAGGGGGAGGAGCTGAGGCGCTAGGAAAGGAAGCGAGGAAAGGAAACGAGGATGCACAAATAAGAAATGAGAAGCACCCAAGGAAATTCCGGCGACTCTGACGTCACACACGCCCGTATTCGAAAAAAACTTTCTGAAACTTGTGACAAACCGGAAGGAGTATTTTTGGAACAGAATTACTCCATCAAACTTACAACTTCATTTTTGAAACTTTGTCCATGTTTAGCATGGGAATCCAACTCTTTAACAGTGTAAAAAACTCACTATGCATGAAACAGCATTTCACCCCCCCTTTAACAAGTTTAGACAATTCTTTCTCTCCTATAGCAATGAATGAATGGAATTTTTCCTCAGGGACACTACAATGCATAAAATACCTTGGTTTGTATTTCTTTTCTTCTAACCCTGTAAGACCCAAATATAGAAAAAAAAAGAAAAACATTTTTTTTCACCTGTCAGATGTTGTTGTAGGAGGCCTCTGATGCAAATAATGAAGGATTTTTAAAAAAAATTATGTTTTAGTAAGTTTTTAAGGAAATGTTGTAATATTGCAACGTTTGGCCTATTTGGGAGCAGAATTTCAGCATTTGCACTCACACTGTCAGAACAAATATGCAGAACAACTAAGGGCTCATTTGAACTGTGGATTGCTTACATAGCACCATAACAGTAAATATTATGAATAATAATAATAATCACCCAACAGTCATATTTTTATGAATTAGAATTTATTAAAAATAAACATAAAATATAAATATTAAATACAAAACAGATTGAAAACTGTCAAAGAAATAGTGTCCAGTGTTCACTTGCAATGGTAGTCCCAAAAGCAGTTCCCTTTCAGTCGAAAACGTCAGACGTAGTCTTATGTCGACTGAATGGGGATCGTGTCAGAGAGCCAATGTTCTTCGAGTACTATTGAACGAGCCAATGGAATTGGTGTGCGTGATTCGCATCACACACTGGATGGATGCACGCACTAGTTGCCTTTCGCTTCAGAGCCGATCGTTTGATATTCTCCCAGTACTGGTGGTTTCTACAGCGTAAGTGCAGCGGTGATCGCGAGCTTTGAGCTCTCAACTGCTGTTTTAACAGCAACAAATTCTAAAGGTTTGTGTGTGTTGATGGCTGGTTAGAGGGCGGAAAAGTGAGTGTTTCACTGTTTCAGTTCACTGTTCAGTGTTGCCGCGGTCATTCCCCTGTGTGCTCCGGCACTGGTGATGGGTCCTATTTCCTGAAAGAGCAACACAGGTGCGTTTGTGTCTTTTTCAAGATGTCATTCCACCTGTGCGTTTCTGGATGCGGTCGTTCCCTTTTCCTCTCTGACGGTCACAATTGTTGCATCACGTGTTTGAGCTATGTATTTATGTGTATATAAATATGTATATATATATATTTATATGTTCAGCATGCTGAGGCAGCTTTTGTGGACAGCTCGTGTTCTCATTATAGGAATATGACTGTTGCGGTGTTGAGATCGAGACTCGCCTTTACCATGCCCCCCCCCCCATTCCCCTCCTATGGACTGGATACGTGCGCCATTTCTACTCCAGTGAGTTCCCCTTTCTGAACCCTGTTGAGTTCCTCTGCACCCCTCCGACAACAGATGTGGCAGAACGTCTGGTGTTAGGCCTACCACTCGTAAGAAGTGTGGAACCTGTGTTAGGCTGGGTCCATATGTTTCGGTCACTACGGTGATCCCATATGTGTATTCTTCCACAGTACGGCTCCCTACGGCGAGCCCGTGTCTTCCCTCGGCAGAGTCTCTGCCGTCACTGTCAGCTGAGTCTCCCCCCTTCTTAGGCTGGAGCCACCCCAGTGACTTCCATATGTTGTACTGCCTGGTCTTCGCCCAGTTCATATGTGTATTCTCCACTTTTCCCTTCGGGTAGGTTTGGCTTCCGCAGCGTCCCTTCCTTCCATGTCAGGGATCGCTTTCCCAGTGGTCCTGTGGAACAGCAGTGACTTTTCCGGCCTAAGCCCTGTCCTTCCCCACCTGGAAAGGGCGGGGGCATCAGGAGGCTTTTGTCTAGGCACTGGAAGGTGGCAGCTTTAGTGGCGCTTTCGACATAAGACTACATCTGACGTTCTCGCCTGAAAGGGAACATCCTGGTTGCGTATGCAACCCACCATTCCCTGAAGGAGGGAACGGAGGACGTAGTCCCCTTGCCACTACTGCTGGACCACTGCTGACTCCGGGTTACGCTCGGCTCCTCAGCGAAAAAGCAACTAGTGCGTATATCCACTTCCATATTTATACCCGCGCCACGGGGGTGGAGTGTGTGATGCGAATCACGCACGCCAATTCCATTGGCTCGTTCAATAGTACTCGAAGAACATTGGCTCTCTGACGCGATCCCTATTCAGTCGACGTAAGACTACGTCCTCCGTTCCCTCCTTCAGGGAACGGTGGGTTGCATACACAACCAGGACGTTCCTTTCCTCTAAAAAGCAGAGACGGAGATTGCACTTCCTGCAGAGCGTATTCGAATATCCTTTTTTTGCAGTGTCTACAGCGTCCTCTCATTCTGAAGTGAAAATAATAGTTGTAAGAGTTAGAGTATGTTCAAGTATAAATAATTTAAATGTAAATGAATCCTATTTATGTGATACATTCCACTGAAATCTAGGTCTAGGACGGTTACCGCATTACCGCAATACCATGGTCACGTGACGCCTACAGCGGTCTGAGCTCGTCACTGTCATCACTGCAAAAAAAAACTTTTTTTTTTTCCCATGTGTGCATGTTGTGTCTAATGACATGGATTCATTGATTCTAATGACATGGATTATGTCTAATGACATTGTGTCTTGGATTCAAGGTTTTCTAAACAAAACTTATCATCAAAAGATGGAGCAAATATCCGACCTTTTGCGAGTTGGGGAGCACAATGTTCCATGACACATAATAACATTCCTATTATTTGCTATTATTTCATCCGCAATCGCATCACAAAACTCAACATCCGTCCGTCATCCATCCGCACCAACGTTTTTTGACCAATTTTCAAAACCGCCATCTGCTGATTGTTTTAAGGTCTATGGGCGATGCAAGGTGCTGCTGCCGCGAGGCTAAAAAGCTCTCGGGTGTTCTAGAAAGGAGACTGATCCAATGCAGCAAAGATATTCAAAGGCTAAAGTAGTATAGCCTATTGGCTATGTTGTATCCCCAGAATATCAGCAGTGAACTCCTTTTTCGATCGGTGCACAGGGACACAAATAAATAAATAGCCTAAATAAAACGCACATCGGCAAACCTGACCTTACCTGACTAGGCTACTGTACAATTTTATCATTTCTATTTATTACAAGCTTTCTATTTATTTCTCATGTCTGTGAGCCAAGTAGCCTATACGCTGAGTTTCGTTTCATTTCTAAGACGAGCTCCAGTTCCAGTATTTAATGTGGTTTACCACTATACCATGGGAATTTCTTGCTTTTCAACCGCGGTTAGAAAAAATCCATCCCGTCCCAGCCCTACTGAAGTCACTCAATTCTTAAAGGAATATACAAACCCCCAGACCTCTTACATCCCCACATTCCAGAATATTAACACCTGTCCCTGAACAATGGACCATGCAACCCCCTATATGTCTGAACATCCACACCTGTCCTTGAATAACCATCCTCAAAAGCATTCCACAAACAGTGTCTGCCTTGCAACAAGCAGTTCCCTTTCGTTGTCACTCCGAGTTACGTCGGATAACGACAAAATGGGGGGTTTCGCTTAGAAGCCTATCACCTTCGAGTGTTAAAAAAGAGCTAATGGCAAAGAAATGCCATGGGTCTGCGGAATTTGCATAGCATAGCTCCGCCCCACCTCGTGGGTATATAAGGAAGGACGCTGGTAACATGCAGATATGTTTTTGCTTCGGAGCCAAGAGGTCCTCTTCACTCCTGTAAGCCTGATTTCTCTGACTGTCATCGAGTGTCTTCGAGACGAGCAGCTCTCTAGTCTGTGTTGGTGCAAAGGCGATTTTTCAGCGAGATTCACATTCCTTCCTGCTGATCTGTGCAGTGGTCTCCATCCAGCGTGTGTGTTTCTCCCTGGCCGCTTCAGCACAGGATGCCGAGCGTCCTCTCACAAAAGAGCTTGCACGGGCACGGCTTTTTCAAGATGTCTCGCCCGTGTATTTCTGGGTGTGGTCGTTCCATATCATCTTCTGATGGGCATGAAAGATGTCTTGCGTGTTTGGGCTTAGATCACGCTAAGGCAGCTTTCATGAATGAATCATGTTCTCACTGTGGGAACATGACCATCGCTACGCTGAGATCAAGACTCCATGACCTTACAAAAGGTAGAGTCCCCTCTGCCACACCCCGATCTACCCCCTCCTCGAGAGCTGGTACTTCGGCTGGTGGCCAGGGTGATCTGAGGGTGACCGTGTGGAATTCTGCCCCGACGATGCTTCCTCGAGCCACACTCCCCTCACCAGTGCAGCAACCCACGAGTTCCTCGGGTGCAGCCGCGCGGCCATCTCCTGATGTGCCTCGCGTCTCATTCGGGGCTCCAGAGGATGATATGATGTTGATCGCCGCATCACAAGGTGAGCTGGAATCTTCTGGGGATGAAGGCTCGGCTGTGCTGCCGCCCTCCGGGGTCCCAGCATTGTCCGAGTCTGTCCCGGAACTGACAGCTATGCTCTCCCGGGCCGCCGCGAGCATCGGGTTAGCGTGGAACCCTCCGCCCTGTCCTGAGCGCTCGCGATTGGATGACTGGTTCTTGGGGGCTGCACGCGCTGACTCTCGTCAGCGCACCCCCCCAGTTCCATTCTTCCCGGAGGTGCATTAGGAGGTCACGAGATCCTGGAAGGCCCCGTTGTCTTCCCGCGATCGTTCGGCGGCCTCCTCCGCCTTCCCTCGATGAGGCCGTGGTGAAAGGGTACACTGGGGTTCCCTCTGTGGAGCGCTCTGTTGCAATGCAGTTGTCTCCTCAGAGCGCTTCCACATGGCGTGGTGACCCAAAGCACCCCTCCAAAGCCTGTAGATTTTTGTCTACTCTGGTGGCGAAGTCTTACAGAGCTGCGGGGAGCACCGCCTCCTCGCTGCATGCCATGGCCATCCTTCAGGTCTACCAGGCCAGGATGCTCAAGGACATGCATGAGGGCACAGCTGACCAAGGGCTCTTTGATGAGCTGTGTGCCGCCACCGACCTCGCTCTCCGAGCGACGAAGGTGACCGCATGCTCCCTTGGCCAGGTGATGTCCACAGCTGTGGTCCAGGAACGACATCTGTGGCTTAACCTGGCCGATATGCGGGATGCTGAGCGGACCCGTCTGCTCAACTCCCCCATATCCCACGCAGGCTTATTCAGCGGTGCAGTCGAGGACTTCGCCCAAAAGTTCTCGGCTGCCCAGAAGCAGACTGAGGCTATAAAGCATATACTGCCCCGGCGGCCAGCTGCTGCCTCCACCCAGCCGCAGGCTCAGTCCTCTCAGTCTGCTCGCCGCCGAGGAC
Source organism: Gila orcuttii (assembly GCA_026230005.1). Lineage (NCBI taxonomy): Eukaryota > Metazoa > Chordata > Actinopteri > Cypriniformes > Leuciscidae > Gila > Gila orcuttii. The sequence goes on from JAPDVR010000017.1 coordinate 21,365,053, forward strand.
GCCCCCCTGCGACTCCCGCCCCTCCCGCTCAACCCCAGCAGCAGCCTTCACCCGGGCCGTGCCGCGGAGGTGGTCGCAGGAACGCCACTCTGGGGGGAGTTTGCTACACTATGGTCAGTGGCAATGCCCCTGTCATGCGTGCGGAAGTCACAACCTTGCTGGCGAAAGGTGCGATCGAGATTGTCCCTCCAGCCGAAATGAAGTCCGGGTTCTACAGCCCCTACTTCATTGTACTGAAGAAATCCGGTGGGTTACGGCCAATCCTGGACCTGCGCGTTTTGAACCGATCCCTTCACAGGCTTCCATTCAAAATGCTCACGGCCAAACGCATTTTCGAATGTGTTCAGCCACAGGATTGGTTTGCAGCGATCGACCTGAAGGACGCCTACTTTCATGTCTCCATACTTCCTCGATACAGACCGTTTCTTCGGTTTGCTTTCGAGGGGAAGGCATTTCAGTACGCGGTTCTCCCCTTCGGGCTCCAAGCAAAGGTTGACTCACTGGATAGTGGATGCCATTGCTTTGGCTTACCAGCAGCAAGGTCGACCGTGCCACCTTGGTGTGAAGGCCCACTCCACTCGGAGTCTGGCCTCCTCTTGGGCTCTAGCGCATGGCGCCTCGCTAACAGACATCTGCAGAGCTGCAGGCTGGGCGACACCGAACACATTCGCAAGATTCTATAATCTCCGAGTGGAGCCAGTGTCCTCTCGTGTATTCGCTTAAACTAGCCAGTAACTAGGACCCGCTCAGGTGTCTTTGCTTGCTCGCCATTCCACTCCTCGGACTGGATACGTGCGATATTTTCCTCAGGTGAGTGTCCCCGAAAACCCCTGGGTTCCTCCAGCACTGTTGATGTCAACGCCAAGGTTTTGCCTCCGGCAGCTTTCGCAGTTGGCTAGGTGCCTCCATGTGCATGGTCCCCCCACTGGGCTACCCCCACATGTGTATTTCCACTGTAAGCCTCCTTGAGCGTGTGTCTTTCCCTCAGCAAGCCACCTTGCCACCCCTGGAGTTGAAAGATTCCACCCTACGGGCTGGACACTCCAGTGTTTCTCCGTATGCTACCCGCTCTCGGGCCATACGTGTATTTCTAAGACCTCCCTTCGGGCGGGCATGGTTTGCATATTTCCACTGAGATATGCTCCCCAGTGTACCTTGGTATTCCTGTGTTAAGTTGGAGTCCTTCGTCCGTTTCAGTCTCACGACAGGGAGCTCACACTTACGCAGGGCACTGGAAGACAGCCGAGAAGTGGCGTGATTAGACTGGTACCCCCATTTCGTCGTCATCCGACGTAACTCGGTGTGATAACAAAAGGGAACGTCTCGGTTACGTATGTAACCCTCGTTCCCTGAGTAGGGAACGGAGACGTTACGTCCTCCTGCCACTTCCGCTGTTCCGCTGGAACGCCGGGTTCAGTCTTGGCTCCTCAGCAGGAAAACATATCTGCATGTTGCCAGCGTCCTTCCTTATATACCCATGAGGTGGGGCGGAGCTACGCTATGCAAATTCCGCAGACCCATGGCATTTCTTTGCCATTGGCTCGTTTTTTAACACTCGAAGGTGATAGGCTTCTAAGCGAATCCCCCATTTCGTCGTCATCCGACGTAACGTCTCCGTTCCCTACTCAGGGAACGAGGGTTACATATGTAACCGAGACGATATTTGGGCAAACAAACAAAGCCCAGATAAAAAAAATAACAGTTAACAATATTTACTTTTAACATACAGGAACAATTTCAAATACTGGTACTGAAAGGACTTAAAATACTGCAACCAGAAATAATTTATTCATTTAAAATGATTAAAATCTGATCTAAATTGAAAATTATAACAAATAACACATTTAGATATTGTGAATCATCAAATACATTATATTTCTGTAAGTATTTTTCCTATATGTGAACATTTGAGAAGTGCAATGCCTCCATGTAATGTGCAAGGTGCAAATGCTATTTTGACTACCATTCTCTCCCAACGTTGTAAAATTACAACAAAGACATAACAAGCTAAAAATCTATTTGATGCATGCATTCCACAATAACCAAGTATTTACTAGACATTACAACTAGACATACAACATACAACTAGACATTCTAACAATCACAAAAAAAATTTATTTCTGGGGTTTTACTTACTTCAGTGTTGAGATATCCAGTCCAATGAAACAAGGAGATGCGCTTCCAGGAAAGTTTGCAGGTTCTATGAGTTCATGACCTTATGGCAAGACCTATATATACATTTACTATCCAATGGCATTGCCCGGCTAAACAATAAGACTCATTGGCTATGTAAATGTGGTCTTTCAAAAAAAAAATAATAATAATTTGCAGATGTGTTTTTGGAAGAGCTAAAAGTGATGTTGTAATTTTACAACCACAGGTCTTACAGGGTTCTAAGAGGGTTGAAAAATAAGCAGATCTAGCAGTTTTTAAAGGGGATGTCTAATGCTATTTAATGTATTCTTGTCATGAATTATGTGGCTGTTGTTCTTTTTTTTGGCCATGTGAGGTCCTCAGTGTTCTTTTGTTGTTGTTTTATGCCTGCCACATGTTCTCATTATTGATTAATTAGTTTCACCTGAACCTTGTTAAGTTGCCTATTTAAAACCCCTGTTGTCTTGAGTTCTTTGCTCAGTCTTGAGTTGACACCGGGTTGACGATACCTTTCCGGGAGTTATTTTTCCAGTGTATTTGTGTTCGTTACTGACCTGTTAATGCCTGTTTTTTGGATTATGAGGTTGCCTCCTGTTTTTGGATTATTCAATGATTTTGACTAAGATAGTGGACTCTGACCTTTGCCTGGATTATACTTTTTGTTTTTGCCATTCCTTGTTGGATTCTTTTGCCCTGCTGTTCAAGTAAAGCCTTTGAACTGAGTTCTTGTCTCTGCCTCTGCATTTTGAGTCTAATACACCACATTGTGGCACTGAGGTAGTGCTTTGCCCTGCTACGCAGGAGACCCGGGTTCGATTCCCAGTCGGACATAACAGCAAGACTGAGCCATGGAAGAAGACTCGCTCGCAGAGACGCAGCAGAGACCTTCTCCCCGTCCTCCATCATTGGAACAGATGTATGCAGCGGTGGTCAGTCATGATGCTACAGTACTTCGCCATGAGCAGCGACTGCGGACTCATGAGAGTGCCTTTAGCCGCCATGAACAACTTCTCCATGACATCCACCAGACTCTGACCACCTTAGTTAATCGTCCTTCTCCACCTCCAGCTCCAGCCCCAGCCCCAGCCCCAGCTCCTTCTGTGCCTCCAGCTCCACCCGCTCCAGCTCAGCCTGCCTGTGAGCCTCGTCTACCTACTCCCGAGAGATTTGATGGAGACCCAAGAGACTGCAGAGGATTCTTGACTCAGTGCTCACTTACCTTCGAGCTCCAGTCCTCTACCTTTCCTACTGATCGTGCTAGGATTACTTACATCATCACCCTCCTGACAGGAAAGGCCCGAGCTTGGGCTACCGCCATTTGGGAACAGCAAGGTCCTTCCTGTAACAGCTACCAGAACTTTACTGATGAGATGCGGCGAGGGTTCGACCATCCAATTGGAGGAAGGGAGGCAGCCAACAGGTTATTCCAGCTGCGCCAGGGCAACTCCAGTGTGGCTGAGTATGCTGTGCACTTTCGCACCTTGGCGGCAGAGAGTAGGTGGAATACGGAAGCGCTCATTGCCGCTTTCCATCACGGCCTGTCTAATCGCATTAGAGACGAACTGGTGACAAAAGACCCGGCCACAGATCTTGAGTCCCTGATCGACCAGACTATTCGGCTTGACAACCGTATGCGAGAGAGGCGACGTGAACAACAACCAGAGCTTCCATCGACCCATGGAGCCAGTGCCCCAGTCTCGAGTCCACTGCAGTGGTCACAAGAGGTCCGGAACTTGTCCCCTTGTTCCGAGGAGCCTATGCAGCTAGGAGGCACTAGACTTTCTCAAACTGAACGAAACCGCAGGATGAGGGAGAGATGCTGCCTCTACTGTGGGAAGCCGGGTCACTTTCGCTCGTCTTGTCCTGATCTTTCGGGAAAAGTACAGCTCCGTCCAGGGGGGGGGGAGTACTGTGACGGGAGCGACTCTTACTCCCACAACTTCTACCTCCTGCCTGCAGATTCCAGTCACAATTTCCTGGGAAAACCCTTTGGAAAGGGTACGGTTGACCGTATTACTACTCCTCTTCTTTTGTCTGTGGGTGAAAAGCATCATGAAGAGGTCCAGTTCAACCTCATTCAGTCTCCAGATTTCTCACCATAGTCCCCACATTAATTGGTCTTCAGGGACGGTGGTTGAGTGGGGACCTACTTGCCAAGCTACCTGTCTTCTCTCCAGAGTCTTGCCCCCTGCTCCTAAGTCTCTTAGCCCTCTCGAGCTGTCCCGAGTCCCTTCCGAGTACCATGACCTAAGTGAGGTTTTCAGTAAGAAGAGAGCCACATCACTGCCTCCTCACAGACCCTACGATTGTGCGATTGAACTCCTTCTGGGTGCTTTTCCCCCACGTGGTAGAATCTTCTCCCTCGCATCCGCTGAGATCAAAGCAATGGAAGAGTATATCACAGCCTCCTTAGAAGCTGGAATCATTCACCCATCATCTTCTCTTGCAGGAGCTGGGGTTTTTTTGTTGGTAAAAAAGATGGCGGTCTCCGGCCCTGCATCGATTACCGTGGGCTGAACAAAGTGACTGTGAGGAACCGTTATCCTTTAACCCTAATGTCCTCAGCTTTTGAGTTGCTTCAGGGGGCAACAATATTCACCAAGTTAGACCTTCGCAATGCCTACCACTTGGTGCGTATCCGAGAGGGGGATGAGTGGAAGACAGCCTTTAACACCCCTACAGGACATTACGAGTACTTGGTTATGCCCTTTGGGTTAACCAATGCTCCAGCTATCTTCCAGGCACTCATTAACGACGTCCTGAGGGATATGTTGAACAGGTCCGTCTTTGTTTATTTGGATGATATCCTCATTTTCTCTAAGTCCCTTCATAAGCATGTTCATCATGTCAGACTCGTTCTCCAGCGTCTTCTTGACAACAGCCTGTTCGTTAAACCAGAGAAGTGTGAATTTCACGTTCCCGAGGTGTCCTTTTTGGGATTCATCCTGTCCAAGGGGAATCTTTGCATGGATCCCAAGAAGAATCGAGCTGTACGTGACTGGTCTCAACCCAGCTCTGTCAAGGAGGTCCAGCGCTTTCTTGAGTTCGCTAATTTCTACAGGAAGTTCATAAGAGGGTTCAGTTCAGTAGTAGCACCACTGACCGACCTAACCAAGAAGCGACCGGGTCCTTTTGTCTGGCCTCCAGAGGCTGAGCGGGCTTTTCAAGCACTTAAGGTGAGGTTTACTTCAGCTCCAATCCTTACCTTACCTGACCCTTGTCTCCCTTTTGTTGTTGAAGTAGATGCTTCAGATATGGCAGTGGGTGCGGTCCTCTCCCAGCGTCTTGCTGATGGCAAGCTCCACCCTTGCGCCTTCCTCTCCTCTCGTCTCTCTCCTGCTGAGAAGAATTATGATGTGGGTGATCGGGAGCTTCTAGCAATCAAGGTGGCTTTGGAGGAGTGGCGGCATTGGCTTGAGGGGGCCCAGAACCCTTTCCTGGTGTGGACGGACCATAAAAATTTGGAGTATGTCCAGAAAGCCAGGCGTCTCAACCCTCGACAGGCAAGGTGGGCCCTTTTCTTCAATCGTTTTGATTTTGTGCTGTCTTATCGTCCTGGCTCTAAAAATCAGAAGCCAGATGCTCTGTCCAGACTTTTTCAGAACACTAACAAGGAAATCACACCGGCAACAATCCTTCCAGATTCCAAGATTGTGGCTCCTGTGCGATGGGGAATTGAGACGGTGGTACAACAAGCCCAGAGGAGCGAGCCAGATCCTGGTAATGGTCCTTCGGGACGACTTTTTGTTCCTACCTCTGTGCGCACACCAGTTCTCCAATGGGGACATTCCTCTCCCTTAACTAACCATCCTGGCACAGGCAGGACATTAGAGTTTTTGAAGAGGAGGTTCTGGTGGCCCAGGATGAATACTGATGTCAAGTCCTTTGTTGCTGCTTGTCCTGTATGTGCCCGAAACAAGAGCCCCCACACCCGCCCCCATGGACTGCTTCATCCCCTGCCCATACCCAAACGGCCCTGGTCCCACATCTCTATGGACTTTATTGTGGGACTTCCACCCTCCCAGGGACACACGGTCATTATGGTTATTGTGGACCGTTTTGCCAAAGCCTGCCGTTTTATTCCCTTACCCAAACTCCCCTCCGCTCAAGAGACTGCCAAGCTTATGTGCCAGCAGGTTTTCAGAACATTTGGTCTCCCTCTAGACATAGACGTCTCGGATCGTGGGCCCCAATTCACTTCTCGCTTCTGGAGGGCCTTTTGTAAACTGATTGGGGCCACTGTCAGTCTCTCCTCTGGCTTTCATCCAGAGTCTAATGGTCAAACGGAGAGGCTCAACCAAGATCTCAAGACCACTCTCCGATGCCTGGCCTCCACTAACCCTTTGTCCTGGAGCAGGTATGTCATCTGGGCAGAATACGCTCATAACACCCTGTGTTGCTCTTCTACAGGTCTCTCGCCCTTTGAGTGCCAGTTTGGGTTTCAGCCCCCACTGTTTCCAGACCAAGAGGCAGATGTTGGGGTCCCTTCAGCCCAGAACCTTGTCCGACGGTGCAGACGTGTCTGGCGTAGGGTCCGGTCAGCTCTTCAAAGGTCTGCACGACGATACCAGCTTCAGTCCAACCTCCACCGCAGACCTGCTCCACCACTACGCCCTGGGCAAAGAGTCTGGCTGTCGACACGAGACCTTCCCCTGCGGGTGGCGTCACGCAAGCTGGCGCCTCGGTTTGTGGGGCCTTTCAAGGTCTTGAGGAAAATTAATCCGGTCTCCTACCGTCTTCAACTTCCCCGGGCCATGCGGATTAACCCTACCTTCCACATCTCCCGTCTTCGGCCAGTTACCACCAGCCCACTAGTGCCAGCGACAAGACCTCCACCGCCCCCCAGAGTCATTGACGGTAAGCCGGTTTTCACTGTTAACCGCCTCTTGGACTCCCGTCTAGTTCAACAAAGTCTACAATATCTGGTGACTGGGAGGGGTATGGCCCAGAGGAACGATCCTGGGTCCCAGCTCGAGACATTCTGGACCCAGACCTCATCACAGACTTCCATCAGAGACACCCTGATCGTCCTAGAAGGAACGTCAGGAGACGTTCGTGGGGGGGGGGGGGGTTGATTAATTAGTTTCACCTGAACCTTGTTAAGTTGCCTATTTAAAACCCCTGTTGTCTTGAGTTCTTTGCTCAGTCTTGAGTTGACACCGGGTTGACGATACCTTTCCGGGAGTTATTTTTCCAGTGTATTTTTGTTCGTTACTGACCTGTTCATGCCTGTTTTTTGGATTATGAGGTTGCCTCCTGTTTTTGGATTATTCAATGATTTTGACTAAGATAGTGGACTCTGACCTTTGCCTGGATTATACTTTTTGTTTTTGCCATTCCTTGTTGGATTCTTTTGCCCTGCTTTTCAAGTAAAGCCTTTGAACTGAGTTCTTGTCTCTGCCTCTGCTTTTTGAGTCTAATACACCACATTGTGGCACTGAGGTAGTGCTTTGCCCTGCTACGCAGGAGACCCGGGTTCGATTCCCAGTCGGACATAACAATTCTGACTTGTTTACACTGTTAAAGAGTTGGATTATCATGCTAAACATGACCAAAGTAAAAAAAAATAAAAAATTATAATGAGTTGGACGTATTTCTGTGGCAAATACACTCCTTCAGGATTTGTATAAGTTTCAGAAAAAAGTTTAGAGTATGGACCTGTATTATGTCATAAAGGGCGGAATTCCTTGTATGCGCACTTCTCCTGGAAGAGCATGTGCACACATAAACGTGAGCAAAGGTAAGAGTAACGCCCATCAACATGCTTCGTTAAGGTTACGGAGGCCGTCGGCAGCTCTGTCATTTTGCTTTTAGACCACGAAATCAACAATGTCACCAAAGAAGTCTGGTATGCTGAGGAGATTAAACCGATCAGAAAGATTATTTATAAAACAATCTTTAGTGGTAGAAGTGATAGTTCTACTATATTTGTAACAGGAAGTTGTTTTTGCAGCCTTGGCTAAATGGAGTATACACGAGACTAGATAATGATCTGAGCAGCCGGAGCTCGTCCGTATGGTCAAATATGCAAAATATGTATCCAAACATAGACCTCTATGAATGAATTATCAACTGAATTAATAATAAATTATAAATGTGTTTAGCATTCTGCAACAAATATTTTTTTCGGATATTCTGGACTATTTTAAGTCGTAAAAGTGAGCAGTATATATTAAAATGTAGCGCATGGATTCGGCAGGCGTATATTCATAATACTAAGTGGGGCAGCCAGACTCGGAGCCCTCCCCAGCTCAACAGCACCCCACAAATTTCCAATGTAAATCTGTGGTGAAAAATAGAAATGCAGTGCACTCTCATTGAGAGCCATTGGGGCAGATTTCTGTCTTCCCCGCTTATTTTCACGTGACCTTACGTAAACCTTGCTCCAGAACCAGACGCTATCAGTCTGCTTCAACTATGTTTCTGCATCAGGTCAGTAACTAGTTGGCATGTCTGTACTTCCTTTGTGGAGTAGCGTATTAAATTAATGAAAGTATAAACTCTTTAGTTTAAACGTGCTCATGTGAATAGCTATTATATACTGTAGTTCTGTTGTGTTTATTTTATTTTTGTTCTGAGAATAGACATGACTTTGTTTTCCTCACTGGAATTCCTAACTTGCAACATTCTAAAACAACATTCGGACACAATAAATAAATTAAGGCATTTCTAAGATTGCATTCTATGCGTTTGTCGTGTGTACTAAAGTTTGTCAATTATCATATACTGTGTCTGATGTGATCAGCGATTAGAATATAAAGCTTACAAATGTTTATCATAAAACTAGCACTAAGACCCAGAATCTGCCCTACCTAAATTTATGGCCAGGAGCCGCTACTGGATCTGAGATGTCATTGTTCTGCTGCAGAATTTCAAAGGCATTAACATTGATTATATGTGACAATATTAGATCTAAAGTATGATTACGACATTGAGTGGGTCCTGACACGTGTTGCCTAGCTCCAATAGAGTTTGGAATGTCTCTAAATTTCCAATCTCAATGCTTATTTTTCATTATCTACATGGATATTAAAGGACAATTCCGGCCAAAAATGAACCTAGGGGTAAATAACACATGGGTACTGAGTCGACTGTTCTCTGGGATGCGTTTTTATGATAATCGAATCTACCTAGTTTTAGTTTTACCACAGATGAGCTTATAACGCTAGTATATAAGGCATAGAATAAGTAAAAATATAAATCGCTAGTTAATACCACTAACAAGACTCAAAATAGCCCCACACTAACACGGTAGCATAATTATGGTCTCTACCTGCAAACCGAAGCATTGAGAACTTTGTAAGTGTACAGACAGTTTAATAAGAAGATACTTTATAAAGACAGTACACTTCACGTATATAGGCAGGAGCCATCTTTGGAAAACAGTCTCGACCAGTCAAACCATGAACGCCGTGCTACGTGAGCTGAACTGTGACTATTGACCAGCACGTAGCACAACGTTCGTGGTTCAACTGGTCGAGACTGTTTTCCAAAGATGGCTCCTTCCACACGGAAGGCTTGCGTAGACAGAGTTCAACTGCTGTTCCGTTATACCCCACACAATGGAACTCATTGGATAACACTGGGAAAGTGTGCCTTTCCAGGGGAGAGGGATGCTACGGAACCCACATCCTGCCCAAAGGGAGGTACCATGTGGAGAATACACTTATGGACTGGCTGGTTAGGGGCAGTGCAACATATGGAATGTCACTGGGTTGGCTACAGCCTGAGAAGGGGGGGTTACACCAGACAGTGACGACAGAGCGGACTCTGCCAAGGGAAAGATATGGACTCACAGCAGGGAGCTGGTCGTGGAAGAATACGCATATGGGATCGCCGCAGGGATCACCACATATGGAACCCAGCCTAGCACAAGTTACACAAGCATACGAGCACTAGGCCTGGCGTCAGATTCTCTGCAACGTCTGACTGCCAAAGGGGTGCGGAGGTACTCAACAGGGTTCGCCTAAGTGGGGAACTCGACTGGAGCAAAAAGCGTACATATACCCTCTATGTGGATGGGAGTGGCGCAGCAAGCCGACACTAGAGTGGGAACTTTGGTATTACCGGCTGGTTGAAGCGAGCACACAGGAAGAAACCGGCTCGACACGTAGGCTATAAAACCTAGCGAACATGTTAGGTGTCGCCCAGCCCGCAGCTCTACAGATGTCTGTCAGCAAGGCGCCGTGTGCCAGCACTCAAGAAGAAGCGACACTCATAGTGGAGTGGGCTCTCAACCCGGGCGGGCAGGGCATGCCTGCGTCCTGTTCACGTATAGGCGCAGAGCGCGAACGGGACAGAAAAAAGCCAGGGCTGGGTCTGCCTCCTCTTGCAGGTTCACCACCTGGTCCCGGAAGGGAGTGGTAGGAACCTTGGGCACGTATCTGGGCCGGGGTCTCACAATTCGTCGACCGAAAATGCATACAGGTCCCCTACCCTCTTGATGGAGGTCAATGCAACCAGGAGTGCTGTTTTACAGGACAGAATTTTTAACTCCGCTGACTGCAAAGGCTCAAAGGGTGGTCTCTGAAGTGCCGAAAGGACCAGAGACAAATCCCAAGAGGGTATAGAGGGGTCAATATCACCATAGAGTGCCTTTCAACCCTCACAATACTCACACATTGTTTTTACCATTCGCTTTATGTCATGTCATAATAGTAGACAATCAAATACTATAATAAATATATTATCTGAGCTCCCACCATTTTTTTTTTTTTAATTATGGGCCATTTTTTAGAGCATAAAGCATAGATATGTCCACCCTGTCGTGGACATATAAATTACTGTTAAATATGTTTTGATTGCAGTATTAAGATACAAATGATACTTTCTGAAAGGTATGATGTCCCTTTCCTAAACAGGGTTATTTGTTTGCTTTAAAATTATAAATACATAAAAGATTTTATGTAAATCATGTGTTTTTAAAGAAACTCATACAATTCACACATGTATTTTTTCTTATTTGGAGAAATATTTGATTATTTGGATGCAGTTTTTTGTTTGCATGTTATTGCCCCCACACCTAGCACAATGGATTATATAGGTATGATTAAATTATTATTTTAAATATTATTTAAAAATACCAAGATGACAGGGTGGACGAGCCCACGACAGGGTGGACAAGCACACGATGGAGTGGACACATAAAGCAGAACACAAAAAGTATGACAAAATATGACAATGAAACATTTATTCAACTTAAAAAAATAAATATATAATTACATTCTCAATCACATTGATATAACTGAGAATTTAGAATGGCCTCTCTGGTTGAGATGAAAACCTGCCCGTCTTTTCAGCAAAATGTAAACATAAGGAAAATTATAATAACAAAACATGACAAGGCGAGTACATTAAATGTAACAATTTTTTTTTTATTTGTGGCCAAGAAATATTATAGTAAATAAATTCTGTCAATTTGTAACATTTACAACACGTGGAACAACTTGCCCCGAACTGGTATTGCCGGGCACTTTCTGCCGCAATTTCTGCCGCACTCAGAGGCATGTCCTGAGAACAGCAATGATTTTATGTTTTTTTATATAACAAAATATTATCTTGTTATATTATACGTTTCCATAAAATGTAATATAACATTGCTATAAATTGCAATATTAACTACAAATGAATGCTATGTCCACCCTGTCATGTGTATGTCCACCCTGTCGAGTCTAAGTGGCCGACAGGGTGGACATTTTGGAACAACGACAGGGTGGACATTTTGAGCTTCAATTAGCATATTAGCTTACAACAAACTGTGACTAGGTAAATAGTTAGTCTGGTTGTTGAAGAGAATGTGGTATATTAAAATGTACATATTTGGAAATTATTGTATTTGAATCACTTCCAGTATATTTTATGCCGACAGGGTGGACATGTTAAGCTTTGGCAAAACAAGTAAGCAAACTCATATGAAGAAAATTTGTTAGTTGTAAAATCAGCAGCTACTCGCCTCAGCAGTTGAAGAATTTCCCACCACTATAGAGATACAAAAATCTGTTGTCCTGATGTTACTAATGGGGTGGCCTATTCTTAAAGGGGCAGATTCCACAATACGACAGGGTGGACAACCATTTAAGGGACATGGACAAACTCTTCTTTTTTATTAAATAAAAATATTGTTTTTATTATAAACTGATCAGTACACTCAATTTGAGTAATATCTTATTAAACAAAATACTAATAGGAAAAAATAAATAAAAAATAAATATGATTTGACTATTTTACTCTCATTCAAATTTGATGAGCAGTGCCTGGGACATCGCAAAATAACATACATCCTCTTATACAAAACTATAGAAAATCTTGAAAATGTATCTAAAGAGCCAAATAATGCTACTGCTATGAATAAAACAACTTAGCCTTATATAACACACCCTTTCATAGTAATTTGTATGTTAAGTTATAATGGAAAATTTGTTATTTATGTTCAGGACACCAAAAGGCACCCTACAGTGATATTGACCCAGAGAGCGGGCGAGGCGGATTTAGTCTCCTCGCCCCCCTCAGGAACCTGAAGATCAGGTCATGCTTTCCCAGCGACTTACCTTCAACTGCATCGTGATGTGCGGCAAAAGCGACAACATACACTTTAAGGGTAGAGGGAGACAGCCTTCACTACAACCCATCTTGCGGGATGGAAAGCACGGCTCTGATCGAGCAAGTTCGGGGGTTCTCCTCGTGAGAACACCAGTCAATGAACACTTCAACGCATAGAGACGCCTTGTAGAGGGAGCTTTAGCGGAAGTGATGGCGTCAACTACCGCTTGTGGTAGGTAATCTAGAACCTCCGCGCCCCGTCCAGGGACCAGACATGGAGTTTCCAGAGGTCTGGACGTGTGTGTCACAGGGTGCCTCGTATATGAGAGAGCAGGTCCTCTCTCAAATGAATGGGCAAGGGAGGGGCTGTCACGAGGAGCACTAGTTCTGGGGACCAGGTCCGGTTGGGCCAATACGGCGCAACGAGCAAGACCTGCTCCTCGTCCTCCCTGACTTTGCACAGGGTCTGTGCAAGAAGTCTCACTGGGGGAAACACATACTTGCGTATGGCCCCGGGCCAGCTGTGTGCCAGTGCATCCGAGCCGAGGGTCCCCTCGGTCAGGGAGTAAAACAGCTGGCAGTGCGATCCGGGGCGGCAAACAGATCTACTTGTGCGGTCCTGAGGCACCTCCACATCAGCTGGACCACCTGGCACCACAACCATACCCGGGGTGGGGCAGCACGGCGGGATATGCAGGGACCCAACTCGGACAGCATAGCGGCCCGGAGTGGGGTCTGAGTGTGTGGTGCAACACGTACCTGCTTCCATCGAAGGGCAGAGTGAGTGTGAGGAGGCATCAGTGCGTCCAAGACACAGCCACTGCTGCTCGCTGGCGATGAAAGAGAGGCCTGAGGGTGACAAGGTATGGCGTCGTCGACCGCCAAGCGCACCCTCTTGGGACCCAGATGTTTCAGAAACTGCTCTTTTATTGAAATTGTGGGAACAAAAGATTCTCCGCCCAGCCCTCCACCGGGGGAAGGAGCGGCACGTTCACCATCTTCTGAAGAGCAGTCTGATCCACCTCTGGGTCACCCGTCTCAGGGTCGTTTGCACCTCCACTTGCCTCCATTTGGCAGCAGCCTGGAAAGGCGGGGTCAACTTCCTGCTGCTTGCTCACTGAGGCCTGGCTGATGGCTGCTGCAGTGTCCTAGCGAGAGCGGAGGACGCAGCAGAGGTCGACCTCGGGGACGAGCAGATGGAGGGTCTGTGGCCGGCAGACAGGTGGAGGCAGCAGCGGTCCGCCGGGGCAGGATAAGCTGGATGGCCTCTGTCTGCTTCTGGGCAAAGCTCTCGACCGCATCGCCGAATAACCCAACCTGGGAAAGAAGGGTATCCAGAATCCATATTTATCAGTGTCCCTCATATCCGCCAGGTTGAGCCAAAGGTGGTGTTCCTGGACCACCAAGGTGGACATCGCATGATCGATGGAACGTGTGTTTTTTTTTGTCAGGTCAGTTGCCGCACAGAGCTCCCGGAGGAGCTCTGGGTCAGAACCACCCTAGTGCATGTCCATGAGCGCCATGGCATGGAGCCTGTCCACAGGCTCTGTAAGCCTTCGCCGTAAGACCGGACAAAAACTTACATGCCTTGGATGGGAGGCGTGGATTGCCCTGCCAGGAGGAAGCGGACGCTGGACACAGCTGCATCGCAATGGTATGATCCACTGGCGAGACGTCCACATACCCCTTATATCCCCGCAATGGGAATATGAACTATTCACAAAAGCTGCCTCAGCGTGCTGAATGCCCAAACACGAGAGGCAATTATTGTGACCGTCTACTGGCGCCAGGGAACGACCGCATCCAGAAACGCACAAGTGGAATGAACGCACATCCTGAAAAGGACCCAGGGTCACGCATGTGTTGCTCTTTTTTGTGAAAAAAGCAAAACATGCTCTCTTAGTGCCCTCTCACAGTGCTGAGGCACCCAGGGAATGGCTGCTGTGTAATAGTACACTTTAGGGGAAACGCCCACCGAACCGACACAACACTTTTAGTGCTGTTATAACAGCAGTTTGTTTGAATTTGAACTCGCGGCCACTCGCTGTTCGCGCCGTCACACCAACACTGGAACAGAAGAGGAGAAGAGAGATTTCATCAACGCAACTGGAGTTTGTATCTCAGAAGACCAACAGGAAACTCGGCTCCGAAGTGAAAGGCAATGTGTGTGCCCGCCCGCTTCCTGTTTATAGCCGTGCTGCGGGGCGGGGCGCGTTACGCGATTTACACGCGCCAACGTTCATTGGCTCGTTCTGTAGACACTGGAAGATGATAGGGCTCCCTGAAGTGATCTCAATTACGTTGTCACGTCGACTTTACGTCGAACGTGAGCGACTGATAGGGAACAGCATTCTTGCTTGTGTGGTATTGCCTAACTATTTTGTTGGGACATTTTTATTAAATTTGGGGACATTTTTACTCCAATAATTTGTGACCCTGGTGTGTTTCACCCCTCAGATTTTTGCAGTCTTTTGTAAGCAGAACAATCCAAAAACACAATAAATAACAGTACAACCCACTGAAGAGATGTACTGTATGTCTACTATCCCTCACAGCCTCGATGGCGCAGCTGTGAAGTCTATTGTGTGGTTCATAACAGTTACTACTAAAATCCAATAATGATAGGAAATGGTACATTTAACACAAAAAAGGGCATGTTAAGTACAGTAATTGGTTGAATTGTGAGCTTTTCCTAATCAGTAAACTTGAACATTCTTATCTTCAGTATGACACTGAACATATTATCAACACTGGGTAACATATGACCTTTTGGAAGAACTCCAGAATTGTCCACTCCCCTTATGACTTCAAGGGTCAAGCTCAGGCTTAAAAGCCCAGTTGAGGACAATGAGCCCAATTTTACTCAGCACTTGAAATCCCATGCATACGTGTATCTCTGATTGGCCTGCTGGGTAAGTGTTTGCGCAGGGAGAGCTGGAAACCGTTCCTCTCTGTAGATCATGTCTATTCTTAGTTCCTAAGCTCATACCTCTTCTGCTTCACATGCCAGCAACTAAACTAAATGTCAGGCATCTTTCATGATATACTACAGAAGTTAAACAGATATGCTTTCAGCAGGACCCTATGTAAACCGACCAAAACAATCAGAGGCTGGGAGGTGACATGCATGTCCTAGATTTGGTTGTGTTTATAAGCTTGTGTGGCAACTGCACTAAATGTCAAGTATCTTCTATGATATTCTTAAGTGTTAAAATAATTTCAATGAATCGAGGGCCCTATGAATACCAACAGAATAACTGAGATGTGACACAAATAATAATAAAAAAAATAAAATAAGATTTTGCTTTGGGTCTGAAAAAATATTATTTTAAGTTATCTGATAAAAAGCTTTGCACAAGTTAAAATGAACTCAATAGAAGAGAAAAACGGTCCAGTTATCAACTGGATTTGTTGTATACCTTGATTGCAGTTGCTTTGGATAAAAGTGTCTGTCAAATGCATAAATGTAATTGTTTGAAAATTAATAGCATTTTTATTGTATTATTATTTTTATTTTATTTTTATTGTAGTCAGACAGAGACCTAAAAATTGGTATATTTAACCATGAATCAGATAAGAAAAACTTGAATTAAACTATGTAACTGAATACATATTGAAGTATGTCCCAGACTTGAATGATGATTACAGTGAATAAAGGGAGGTGCTGATCACAGTTGTAAATGCCATAACTATTATTGCATTTGAGTTTAACAGAGATGACAGGCATGAACAGACACACCTGTCATGTTAGCTTGAATTCAGTGAGTAGTTAATAACATATGGCAACTGTCAAAATGATTGATTGACAGGTGGGCGTGGCTTTCCTTTGATCTTCCCCCGCCGATTCCGGTTCCTCCCCTTCATGTCCCCCCCCCCTTGTCCCGCCCCTTCCGGTTCCTCCCCTTCCTGTTAACTTTGACCTAGTTCCGCCCCTTGCGGTTACAGCTTCTGTCAAAATGATGGATGTGTGACAGTTAGTTTGATCGTTTGAAGTTAATTTGATAAAGAAAATGGGGGTATTGGCCTTTGATGTTAACATAAGCTTTGATTTTACAGTTACAAAGTGATGTGACAGTTAGTTTGAGATGTATTGGCTTTGATGGTGAAAGTTAGTTTGATTGTTTGAAGTTGGTGTTTTGGGCACCGCATCCCCTAAATATCCCTGAGCTTTATCAAGGGGCAGCTGTGAAAGTGATGAGAAAAAAATGGTGGAAGTTTATCTGTTCTGTAAAAGAATATAAAATAAAATCTCACACAAAAAGTTTGAATAAAATGTATAACTATTCACTGAACCAAGCATTTCAGTTTAAATAAAATGGTGAAAGTTTATCTGTTCTGTAAAAGAATATAAAATAAAATCTCACACAAAAAGTTTGAATAAAATGTAGAACTATTCATTGAACCAAGCATTTCAGTTTAAATAAAATGGTGAAAGTTTATCTGTTCTTTAAAAGAGTATAAAATAAAATCTCACACAAAAAGTTTGAATAAAATGGAGCCACAAAAATATTGCAAACAATCCAATGTATGAATGACCTTGCACTGTCTCAAAAACATAGCGAGCGAGCGTCTATGTATGTGTGTGTGTGTGTGTGTGTGTGTGTGTGTGTATGTCAAAGCAGGAATTTCCCTCCCTCCGCATTGCTGAGAACCTTGGAAGTTTATCTCACACAGAAGTTGAAAAAGCATTATGTTCATTTAAATGAAATGATTATAAAATTTACATTTAGTCATTCACAAATATTTGACACTGACTCAAGTTGAAAAACCATGCCGTTCAATTAAAAATATATAAATTAAACAAAAATAAAATCATCTTACTTTTTCACCATGGTTGAAAAAAACCCACAAGTGTTTCCTCTGACGTCTTTTCTCTCTGTCACACCAGCGTGTGGCTGGCCTGGTATCTGTTTTTGTGACACGTTCCTGAGCCCGTTGAAAAGCATTGTGTTCCTTTAAAAGTGTATAAATTAAAATATATCATATATGAAATAAATAGTTTACTAATTTAACTAAAGTTGAAAAGCATGTTGTTCATTTAAAATCTTACTAAATTACTGAAGTTGAAAATCATGCTGTTCATTAAAAAATCTTACTAAATTACTGAAGTTGAAAAGAATTCTGTTCATTTAAAATAAATATTTTACAAATTTACTGTACCAATTACGTTAGATTTAGATAAAAATAAAATCATCTTACATTTTCACCAGGGTTGAAGTAGCTCCTATCACATAGATGTCCATATTGACCATTTAAAGTTGAAAAGAACCCCAGAGTATTTCTCTCTTTCTCTCTCTCTCACACCAGCGTTTGACAGTCAGAGGGCTGTGTTCAGTGATCAGAATGAGACTGTGAATGTTTTGCTAAATTTATTTCATAGTGTATAAGCATTAAAAGTTTGAAATAGTTTCAAACTTATTCAATGAATTCATAAAAAAACAAATATGCTATATCGATGGTCTCTGGGGAAAACTTGACTATATTTTTTTATTTATCAGGGTGCATGTAAAGAACTTTGAAATTTGCGGCTCTCTAGTTATCTCACACATTGTGTGAAATGTTTAATAATTCCTCAAGTAGTATCTGTGAGAAAATCCCCACATAGGCCTATCTGTAGTGAGAGAGCAACAATTAAGACTTTAGAATCTGTGATGCCTCAGGCCGAGCCCCATTGATAGCCTGCTTATAAGCTCCTTCCGATCACCAGCACATCTTCAGAGAAATACGTTACTTTACAATACTGTTAGCTTCAGGATATAGGGTGACAGAGCAGATGAGCCTCTGTGCATCATGTAATGTTAGTCTGCTAACGCCTTTCCAGAGCCAAAGTTTTGTTCGTACGAAATTTATTTCAAAGCATAATCGTAAAAGTTTAAATATGATCTTTTAAAAATGAAAAGATTGTTTAAATTAAATCTTTACAGTTTTAATACATTCATATCTTTTAGAAGATTACTGTAATGATTTTTGTTTAACGGTGACCTAAAGTATAATTGTTATTAATATAGCCATAATGATTTTTGTACTGTAACAGAATATTCTACCCCGTACACCTAAACACGACCCTTCACAGAAAACGTCTCGGTTACGTATGTAACCCTCGTTCCCTGAGTAGGGAACGGAGACGTTACGTCGGATGACGACGAAATGGGGTTTCGCTTAGAAAGCCTATCAACTTCGAGTATTACAAAACGAGCCAATGGCAAAGAAATGCCATGGGTCTGCGGAATTTGCATGACGTAACTCCGCCCCACCTCGTGGGTATAAAAGGAGGAAGTCTGCAACAGCAGTTTATGTTTCTTCGCTGAGGAGCCAAGACTGAGCTCAGGCGATCCCCGCGGAACAGCGGAAAGTGGCAGGAAGACGTAACGTCTCCATTCCCTACTCAGGGAACGAGGGTTACATACGTAACCGAGACGTTCCCTTTCGTTGTCACTCCGAGTTACGTCGGATGACGACGAAATGGGGTTACCAGTCTAATCACGCCACCTTCTCAGCTGTCTTCCAGTGCCCTGCGTAAATCTGAGATCCCTGTCGTGAGACTAGCACGGACGAAGGACTCCTACTTAGCACAGGAATACCAAGGTACACTGGGGAGCATATCCCACAATTTTAGAGGAAATATGCAATTATTGCCAACCCAGAGGGGGGGACTTAGAGAATACACATATGACCCGAAGGATGCATATGGAGAACACTGGGGTGTCCAGCCGCAGGTGGAATATTTCAACCCCAGGGGTGGCAAGGTGGCTTGCCAAGGGAAAGACACATGCTCGAAAGAGGCTTACAGTGGAAATACACATGTGGGGGTCGCTCAGGGGAGGGACCATGCACACGGGAGGCACCTAGCCGGCGCGCAGGCAATAGACACTGGCGGCGACGTCAGAAGTGCTGGAGGAACTCAGGGCTTTCGGAGAAGCTCACCTGAGGGGAATATCGCACGTATCCAGTCCATGGAGTGGAATGGCGAGCAAGCGAAGACACCTGAGCGGGTCCAGTACTAGCTAGTTGAAGCGAGTACATGAGAGGACACAGGCTCCACTCGGAGATTGTAGAATCTGGCGAATGTGTTCGGTGTCGCCCAGCCTGCAGCTCTGCAGATGTCTGTTAGCGAGGCGCCATGCGCTAGAGCCCAAGAGGACGCCACACTCCGGGTGGAGTGGGCAGTCACACCAAGGGGGCATGGACGACCTTGCTGCTGGTATGCCAAAGCAATGGCGTCCACTATCCAGTGAGACAACCTTTGCTTGGAGAGAGCCTTTCCCTTCAGCTTCCCACCATAACAGACAAAGAGCTGGTCTGAGGTCCTGAAACACCGCGTCCTGTCTACATAGGCGCGAAGAGCGCGTACTGGACAGAGCAGTGCCAAGGCTGGGTCTGCCTCCTCCGGGGGCAGCGCTTGCAGGTTCACCACCTGGTCCCGAAAGGGAGTGGTAGGAACCTTGGGCACATATCCAGGCCGGGGTCTCAGGATCACGTGAGAGTAAGCCGGCCCGAATTCCAGGCACGCTTCGTCAACGGAGAATGCGTGCAGGTCCCCTACCCTCTTGATGGAGGCCAGAGCAACCAGGAGCGCTGTCTTCATTGACAGGAACTTAAGCTCCACTGACTGCAAAGGCTCAAAGGGAGCACTCCGCAGGGCAGTTAGCACCACTGCGAGATCCCAAGAGGGAACGAGAGGAGGGCGAGGAGGATTCAGTCTCCTCGCTCCTCTCAGGAACCTGACGATCAGGTCGTGCTTCCCCAAAGACTTACCTTCAACAAGGTCATGCTGTGCGGCAATGGCGGCGACATAGACCTTTAGGGTGGAGGGAGACAGCCTTCGCTCCAACCCATCTTGTAGGAAGGAAAGCACGACACCAATCTAACATCTCCGGGGGTCTTCTCGGTGAGAAGAGCACCAGCTGACGAAGAGGTTCCACTTCAACGCATAGAGATGTCTCGTGGACGAAGCTCTAGCGGAAGTGATGGTAGCCACCACCGGTGGTGGTAGGGTACTCAAACCTGCCTCGTCCCGTCCAGGAGCCACACGTGGAGTTTCCAAAGATCGGGCCGAGGGTGCCAAAGGGTGCCCCGTCCCTGAGAAAGTAGGTCCTTCCTCAGAGGGATCGGCCAGGGAGGTGCTGTCGCGAGGAGAACCAGTTCGGAGAACCAGGTCCTGGTGGGCCAGTACGGCGCAACCAGCATGACCTGCTCCTCGTCCTCCCTGACCTTGCGCAAGGTCCGCGCAAGAAGGCTCACTGGGGGAAACGCATACTTGCGGCCCTGCGGCCAGCTGTGCGCCAGAGCATCCGTGCCGAGCGTGCCCTCGGTCAGGGAATAATACTGGGCGCAATGGGTCGAGTCGTGGGAGGCAAACAGATCTATCTGTGCGTCCCCGAACTGGTCCCAAATCAGCTGAACCGACCGGGGATGGAGCCGCCATTCTCCCGGGAGGAGTTGAAACCGTGAGAGCTCGTCGGCTACACAGTTCAGAGCTCCGGGGATAAAAATGGCACGAAGCGACCTCAGATGCTTCTGGCTCCATAAGAGGAGGTGGCGGGCGAGTTGCGACATACGGCGGGAGCGCAGACCACCTTGACGGTTGATGTACGCTACAGTGGCGGTATTGTCTGATCGGACTAGTACGTGCTGGCCCTTGAGCACGGCCCGGAAGCGGCGCAGAGCAAGACGTACAGCCAGCAACTCGAGGCAATTGATGTGCCATAGGCGCTGGGGTCCTATCCAGGAGCCCGCGGCAGCACGTCCATTGCACATGGCGCCCCAGCCCGTGGAAGAGGCATCTGTCGATACAACAACATGCCGCGAAGCTCGTTCCAGGGGCACTCCGGCCCGTAGAAAGCTGAGGTCCGCCCACGGGGTGAAGGTCTGACGGCAGGTCGGAGTAACTGGTACTCGGAGGGTGCCGTGTTGCCATGCCCACCTCGGGACTCGGTCGCGAAGCCAAAGCTGAAGCGGTCTCATATGAAGCAATCCGAGCGGCGTTGCCGCGGCTGCCGATGCCATATGCCCCAGGAGCCTCTGAAAAAGTTTCAGTGGAACCGCACTCTTGCCCTCGAACTGTCTCAGGCAAGTCAGCAGTGACTGCGCGCGCTCGCTCGTAAGCTGCGCGGACATGGCGACCGAGTCGATTTCCATACCGAGAAAAGAGATCCTCTGCACGGGGCAAAGTTTGCTCTTCTCCCAGTTGACCCGAAGGCCCAGACGGGCTAGGTGCCGGAGCACTAGGTCCCTGTGTTCGCAAACCTGATCCCGAGAGTGAGCTAGAATCAGCCAGTCGTCGAGATAGTTCAGGATGCGAACCCCGTGTTCCCGAAGAGGAACAAGGGCTGCCTCGACGACCTTCGTGAAGACGCGAGGAGACAGGGCTAACCCGAATGGGAGAACCGCGTACTGATATGCCTGCCCCTCGAAAGCAAACCGTAGAAACGGCCTGTGTCGAGGGAGAATGGAGACATGAAAGTAGGCGTCCTTCAGGTCGATCGCTGCAAACCAATCCTGGGGCCGTACACATTCGAAAATGCGCTTGGCAGTGAGCATCTTGAACGGCAGCCTGTGAAGGGAGCGGTTCAGCACGCGCAGGTCCAGGATTGGCCGTAACCCACCGGATTTCTTCGGGACAATGAAGTACGGGCTGTAGAAGCCGGACCTCATTTCGGCTGGAGGGACAGTCTCGATCGCACCCTTCGCCAGCAGGGTAGCAACCTCCGCTCTCATGATGGGGGCATTGCCACCGACCATAGTGGAGCGAACTCCCCTGAATCGGGGAGGAGACCGCGCGAACTGAATCGCGTAGCCGAGCCTGATCGTTCGGGCGACCCAGCGGGACAGGTGGGGAAGCTCTAACCAGGCTCCCAAGAACTGTACCAGCGGGGTCATGCGAACCACAGACTTCCCGTCGGTGGGGCAGCGAGGCGGAATGACTGTCCCGGACGTGGACGGCATAGCGGCCCAGTGTCGGGGCATAGTCATTGACCGCGTCCTGACAGAGGAGACCAGGGAAGGACGAACGTTCCACGGGGGTCTGCTCTGCCAGGGGGCTGGCGACAGAGGGGGATGAGAGCTGCACGGTCCGGGGACGGCGCGTGCTGTCATCCGGCTCTGGGACAGAGGGGGACGAGGAGTGCACGGCTCGGAGGCGGCGCACCGTGTCGTCCGAGAACTCTGTGTGCTCAGGGATGAACATGTCACTTCTTTCTTTAACCACATTAGGGTGCTGCCCACCCGTGGGTGAGCAGCGGGGAGTGGAGAACAAAAGATTCTCCCCCGGCCCTCCACCGGGGGAAGGAGTGGTCCTGCTACCATCTCCTGAGAAGTGAGAGTCATCCCTGAGCAGCCCGTCTCAGGAGCGCCGCTTAGCCCGGCGTTTAGCGGGGGGCGGGGCAGGAGAGGGCTGGGGCGCCTTCTTGCGGCTTCCTCCGCGACCGGGCCCGGGTGGAGGCTGCTGCTTGGGCCGGGCGGGAGGGGGGGGAACCGCAGGAGGGCGCCCTCGGCGGCGAACAGGCTGAGGATTCTGCCCGGTCGGCTGGGTGGAGGCAGCAGCGGGCCGTCGGGGCAGAATGTGCTTAATCGCCTCAGTCTGTTTCTGAGCAGTCGAGAACTGTTGGGCGAAATCCTCGACTGCACCGCCGAAAAGGCCGGCCTGTGATATGGTGGTGTCGAGCAGACGGGACCGCTCGGCATCCCGCATATCAGCGAGGTTCAGCCAGAGGTGTCTCTCCTGGACCACGGCTGTGGACATCACCAAACCCAGGGAGCGTGCGGTCACCTTCGTCGCCCGGAGAGCGAGGTCGGTGGCGGCACGCAGCTCATTGAAGAGCCCTGGGTCCGCCCTCCCCTCGTGCATGTCCTTGAGCATCTGGGCCTGGTAGACCTGCAGAATGGCCATGGCATGCAGAGAGGTGGCTGCCTGTCCCGCCGCTCTGTAGGACTTCGCCACTAATGTAGACGAGTACCTACAGGCCTTGGATGGGTGCTTAGGCTCACCACGAGAAGAAGCGCTCTGAGGACACAGCTGCATCGCAACAGAGCGTTCAACCGGGGGGAGCCCAGTGTACCCACGGGCAGCCGCCTCCTCGAGGGGAGGAAAGGCGGATGAAACCAACGAGCGGTCACGGGAAGACATGGGAGTCTTCCAGGACTTCGAGATCTCATCATGCACATCCGGGAAGAAAGGTATTGGGGTTTGCCGCGGACGGGGGTCCGCGGCCTTACCCAAGTACCAATCATCCAACCGCGAGCGCTCAGGACAGGGTGGAGGGGACCACTCTAGTCCGATGCTCGCGGCGGCCCGGGCAAGCATGGCCGTCATCTCCGGATCAGACTCGGACGCAACCGTATGCACACCGGAAGGTGGCAGCTGTGCCGAGTCTTCACTTCCAAAAGAATCAGACCCACCTTGTGATGCTGCGATAGACATGGCGTCCTCCTCTGGAGCGCCAAAGGAAATCCGCGGGGCATCAGGAGATGGACCCGCGGAAATCCCCTGAACACTCGCGGGTTGCAACACTGGAGAGGGTACGGCTGGGCACGGACGTGTAGTCGGCGCTTTGTTCCAAACCGTCACCCTCAGATCACCCTGGCCACCAGCCGAAGTAGGGCCTCTCGAGGAGACACTAGATCGGGGTGTGGATGAGGGGACCCTCACTCTTGCGAGATCATGGAGCCTCGATCGTAGTGTTGCGATGGTCATGTTCCCGCAGTGAGAACATGACTCATCCACGAGCGCTGCTCTAGCGTGATCAAAGCCCAAACACACTATGCAGCGCTCGTGCCCATCAGAGTCGGCAACCAGTCTACCGCAACCAGAAGTGCACGGGCGGTGCATCTTTAAAAAGACGTGCCCGTGCAAGCTCTTTTTGTGAGAGAAAAGAAACTCTGAGAGTGTTGAAGCGCCCGGGGAGAAACACACTCGCTGGCAAACCACAGCACAGATAAGCAGGAAGTGCGCTCTCGCCGGGAGATCGCCGTCACACCAACACCAGAGAATCTCGCTCGTCTGTAAAACCTGACAGTTCAGAGATGGCTTGTGGAACGAAGGATTAACTTGGCTCCGAAGCGAAAACATAAACTGCTGTTGCAGACTTCCTCCTTTTATACCCACGAGGTGGGGCGGAGTTACGTCATGCAAATTCCGCAGACCCATGGCATTTCTTTGCCATTGGCTCGTTTTGTAATACTCGAAGTTGATAGGCTTTCTAAGCGAAACCCCATTTCGTCGTCATCCGACGTAACTCGGAGTGACAACGAAAGAGAACTGCATTTTTACATTGTTTTTTGTTTTTTTTTACACACTGTTTTGCACTCTCAAACACTAAGATGGTTCCATAAAATCAAATAAAGTATATAACTCAATGTATAATGACAAAATGTATTCAAACAATTTAACCTTAGTTTTAGCTAAATTAATATATATAAAAATGATATATACAAATATAAAATATAAAAACTCCTTACATTTTCATAGAACTGAAGAAGTAGTAGAAACTAACAATAAAAAAACAAATAGTTTAAGATGTCATAAACAAAAACCCTCCCAGATCCTTCAGGGATAAACTACAGGGTGAGATGAAGCTTCACACCCTCACAGAGACGAGAGGAGTGACAGGCCAGATGAGCCTCTGGGGTCACAATGCCCCAGCATATGCAAAGTTAGTCTGCTTTCCACTGTTTTATTGATATTAAACTCATTTAAAAGCATAATCTTAAAATTTTAATTGAGATCTTTTCAAATTAAAAGACCGTTTAAATCAAATCTGTAAAGTTTTATTAAAATCGTATCTTCTATTTATCTTCTACTTCTGTATGAATAAATTAATTTCATAAATTTAACCTAAGGTATTATTTTTTTACTAAACATCGTTTGTTCAAAAAATAAAATAAAAAAAATTATAAATCAAGAACTGTGCTTTGGCGTCTTAGATCTTATTTCAAACAGTATTTTTGTCCATGCGACATGAAACATGTTGTCACAATGTTTTTGTTGTTTTAAAAGAAATCCCAGGACTCTACATTGCTCTTATTTAGATTAAGTTGTATCATTTAGAAAATCACCACACATGTTCAGAGACGCGATGTGCCTCTGTGGTCCATGAGTAAAAAGTAAAGTTTGTCTTGAGCGAATATTTAATTTTACTCGTCTTAATTCAAAGCATGATCTTACTTTTTCTACGGTAGCTATGATCTATTGTACATATAAGATCATTTTTACTTTTCTTGTATCTCCCGAACTATCCTTATTCATTGTGGAAACACACAGGGTGAGCCCCTTTACTGAAAGTATACTATCGGTTATCTACTCAAAATATATGTAGAATTTTAAAATGTTAGCCTTTGTTGATGCGACAGGCCACATGAACAGACTTTGGAGAGAGCTGATGATACTATAGAGGAAAGCATCCCCTTTGACCTCCTCGATTTTCTAGGCTTTTTGTCAAATACCCTACAACTTAGTCCTTAATGGTACGCTGTGTAGGAATTTCTCCCATCTAGCGATGATATTGTATTTTGCATTCAAACGCATAGTGCTCTCTAGCGTCTCGCTTTTTCAAATGCGTGTTGCAACTACGGTAGCCGTTATGTGCCAAGAAGCTATGACAACACGTCTTCCAATAGCACTTCATCGAGTTTAACTATACATGTTCTACTGTTATGCTGCCTATATAATGAATTACACAACCACGGAATGAAAAAGCTTGTAATTTAGACCGTAACATCGACTTACTTGTCGAGAAGAAAGCAGACAACTTCTCCTTCATTAGCTCTATCCACCTGGGGAAAAGCTATCCCCATATTTACCCTCGTTTTGAATTTGCCGGACACGTTCCACCTTTAAATGAGTTTGTATCCTTTATCACGGCTACGAGGATTGCATTATGAAGTACTGTGCAGTGCAACCTTTCAAGCGCATCTCACTGACCGCTTCAGATGGTTTCAGTCAGCCGGCTCTGAACGAAAAGGTTGGCTAGTTGAGCTAGGCTAGTGCTTTTTGTCCCTCTCTGCTATTATAGTTTTTCAAGATGGCGGAACGACATGGAGGCCTCCATGGACTTACCCGTACCATGTAAATAAAGATAAGAACGTCTCGGTTACGTATGTAACCCTCGTTCCCTGAGTAGGGAACGGAGACGTTACGTCGGATGACGACGAAATGGGGTTTCGCTTAGAAAGCCTATGAACTTCGAGTATTACAAAACGAGCCAATGGCAAAGAAATGCCATGGGTCTGCGGAATTTGCATAGCGTATCTCCGCCTTACCTCGTGGGTATAAAAGGAGGACGCTGCAACATGCAGGTATGTTTCTTCGCTGAGGAGCCAAAACCGAGGTCCGGCGATCCCCGCGAACAGCGGAAAGTGGCAGGAAGATGTAACGTCTCCGTTCCCTACTCAGGGAACGAGGGTTACATACGTAACCGAGACGTTCCCTTTCGTTGTCACTCCGAGTTACGTCGGATGACGACGAAATGGGGTTACCAGTCTAATCACGCCACCTTCTCAGCTGTCTTCCAGTGCCCTGCGTAAATCTGAGATCCCTGTCGTGAGACTAGCACGGACGAAGGACTCCTCTTTAGCACAGGAATACCAAGGTACACTGGGGAGCATATCCCACAATTTTAGAGGAAATATGCAATTATTGCCAACCCAGAGGGGGGGACTTAGAGAATACACATATGACCCGAAGGATGCATATGGAGAACACTGGGGTGTCCAGCCGCAGGTGGAATATTTCAACCCCATGGGTGGCAAGGTGGCTTGCCAAGGGAAAGACACATGCTCAGAGAGGCTTACAGTGGAAATACACATGTGGGGGTCGCTCAGGGGAGGGACCATGCACACGGGAGGCACCTAGCCGACGCGCAGGCAATAGACACTGGCGCCGACGTCAGGAGTGCTGGAGGAACTCAGGGCTTTCGGGGAAGCTCACCTGAGGAGAATATCGCATGTATCCAGTCCGTGGAGTGGAATGGCGAGCAAGCGAAGACACCTGAGCGGGTCCAGTACTAGCTAGTTGAAGCGAGTACATGAGAGGACACAGGCTCCACTCGGAGATTGTAAAATCTGGCGAATGTGTTCGGTGTCGCCCAGCCTGCAGCTCTGCAGATGTCTGTTAGCGAGGCGCCATGCGCTAGAGCCCAAGAGGACGCCACACTCCGGGTGGAGTGGGCAGTCACACCAAGGGGGCATGGTCGACCTTGCTGCTGGTATGCCAAAGCAATGGCGTCCACTATCCAGTGAGACAACCTTTGCTTGGAGAGAGCCTTCCCTTCAGCTTCCCACCATAACAGACAAAGAGCTGGTCTGAGGTCCTGAAACACTGGGTTCTGTCCACATAGGCGCGAAGAGCACGTACTGGACAGAGCAGTGCCAAGGCTGGGTCTGCCTCCTCCAGGGGCAGCGCTTGCAGGTTCACCACCTGGTCCCGGAAGGGAGTGGTAGGAACCTTGGGCACATACCCAGGCCGGGGTCTCAGGATCACGTGAGAGTAAGCCGGCCCGAATTCCAGGCACGCTTCGTCAACGGAGAATGCGTGCAGGTCCCCTACCCTCTTGATGGAGGCCAGTGCAACCAGGAGCGCTGTCTTTATTGACAGGAACTTAAGCTCCACTGATTGCAGAGGCTCAAAGGGAGCACTCCGCAGGGCAGTTAGCACCACTGCGAGGTCCCAAGAGGGAACGAGAGGAGGGCGAGGAGGATTCAGTCTCCTCGCTCCTCTCAGGAACCTGACGATCAGGTCGTGCTTCCCCAAAGACTTACCTTCAACAAGGTCATGCTGTGCGGCAATGGCGGCGACATAGACCTTTAGGGTGGAGGGAGACAGCCTTCGCTCCAACCCATCTTGTAGGAAGGAAAGCACGACACTAATCGAACATCTCCGGGGGTCTTCTCGGTGAGAAGAGCACCAGCTGACGAAGAGGTTCCACTTCAACGCATAGAGATGTCTCGTGGACGAAGCTCTAGCGGAAGTGATGGTAGCCACCACCGGGGGTGGTAGGGTACTCAAACCTGCCTCGTCCCGTCCAGGAGCCACACGTGGAGGTTCCAAAGATCGGGACGAGGGTGCCATAGGGTGCCCCGTCCCTGAGAAAGGAGGTCCTTCCTCAGAGGTATGGGCCAGGGAGGTGCTGTCGCGAGGAGAACCAGTTCGGAGAACCAGGTCCTGGTGGGCCAGTACGGCGCAACCAGCATGACCTGCTCCTCGTCCTCCCTGACCTTGCGCAAGGTCTGCGCAAGAAGGCTCACTGGGGGAAACGCATACTTGCGGCCCTGCGGCCAGCTGTGCGCCAGAGCATCCGAGCCGAGCGTGCCCTCGGTCAGGGAATAATACTGGGCGCAATGGGTCGAGTCGTGGGAGGCAAACAGATCTATCTGTGCGTCCCCGAACTGGTCCCAAATCAGCTGAACCGACCGGGGATGGAGCCGCCATTCTCCCGGGAGGAGTTGAAACCGTGAGAGCTCGTCGGCTACACAGTTCAGAGCTCCGGGGATAAAAATGGCACGAAGCGACCTCAGATGCTTCTGGCTCCATAAGAGGAGGTGGCGGGCGAGTTGCGACATACGGCGGGAGCGCAGACCACCTTGACGGTTGATGTACGCTACAGTGGCGGTATTGTCTGATCGGACTAGTACGTGAGCACGGCCCGGAAGCGGCGCAGAGCAAGACGTACAGCCAGCAACTCGAGGCAATTGATGTGCCATAGGCGCTGGGGTCCTATCCAGGAGCCCGCGGCAGCACGTCCATTGCACATGGCGCCCCAGCCCGTGGAAGAGGCATCTGTCGATACAACAACATGCCGCGAAGCTCGTTCCAGGGGCACTCCGGCCCGTAGAAAGCTGAGGTTCGCCCAAAGGGTGAAGGTCTGACAGCAGGTCGGAGTAACTGGTACTCGGAGGGTGCCGTGTTGCCATGCCCACCTCGGGACTCGGTCGTGAAGCCAAGCTGAAGCGGTCTCATATGAAGCAATCCGAGCGGCGTTGCCGCGGCTGCAGATGCCATATGCCCCAGGAGCCTCTGAAAAAGTTTCAGTGGAACCGCACTCTTGCCCTCGAACTGTCTCAGGCAAGTCAGCAGTGACTGCGCGTGCTCGCTCGTAAGCTGCGCGGACATGGCGACCGAGTCGATTTCCATACCGAGAAAAGAGATCCTCTGCACGGGGCAAAGTTTGCTCTTCTCCCAGTTGACCCGAAGGCCCAGACGGGCTAGGTGCCGGAGCACTAGGTCCCTGTGTTCGCAAACCTGATCCCGAGAGTGAGCTAGAATCAGCCAGTCGTCGAGATAGTTCAGGATGCGAACCCCGTGTTCCCGAAGAGGAACAAGGGCTGCCTCGAGCGACCTTCGTGAAGACGCGAGGAGACAGGGCTAACCCGAATGGGAGAACCGCGTACTGATATGCCTGCCCCTCGAAAGCAAACCGTAGAAACGGCCTGTGTCGAGGGAGAATGGAGACATGAAAGTAGGCGTCCTTCAGGTCGATCGCTGCAAACCAATCCTGGGGCCGTACACATTCGAAAATGCGCTTGGCAGTGAGCATCTTGAACGGCAGCCTGTGAAGGGAGCGGTTCAGCACGCGCCGGTCCAGGATTGGCCGTAACCCACCGGATTTCTTCGGGACAATGAAGTACGGGCTGTAGAAGCCGGACCTCATTTCGGCTGGAGGGACAGTCTCGATCGCACCCTTCGCCAGCAGGGTAGCAACCTCCGCTCTCATGATGGGGGCATTGCCACCGACCATAGTGGAGCGAACTCCCCTGAAGCGGGGAGGAGACCGCGCGAACTGAATCGCGTAGCCGAGCCTGATCGTTCGTGCGACCCAGCGGGACAAGTTGGGGAGCTCTAGCCAGGCTCCCAAGAACTGTACCAGCGGGGTCATGCGAACCACAGACTTCCCGTCGGTGGGGCAGCGAGGCGGTATGACTGGCCCGGACGTGGACGGCATAGCGGCCCGGTGTCGGGGCGCAGTCATAGACCGCGTCCTGACAGAGGAGACCAGGGAAGGACGAACGTTCCACGGGGGTCTTCTCTGCCAGGGGTCTGGCGACAGAGGGGGATGAGAGCTGCACGGTCCGGGGACGGCGCGTGCTGTCATCCGGCTCTGGGACAGAGGAGGACGAGGGGTGCACGGCTCGGAGGCGGCGCACCGTGTCGTCCGAGAACTCTGTGTGCTCAGGGATGAACGTGTCACTTCTTTAACCACATTAGGCTGCTGCCCACCCGGGGGTGAGCAGCGGAGAGTGGAAAATGAGGGATTCTCCCCCGGCCCTCCACCGGGGGAAGGAGTGGTCCTGCTACCATCTCCTGAGAAGTGACCATCATCCCTGAGCAGCCCGTCTCAGGAGCGCCGCTTAGCCCGGCGTTTAGCGGGGGGCGGGGCAGGAGAGGGCTGTGGCGTCCCCCCGCGGCCTCCAGAGCCCACCCGGGTGAACGGGTGAAACAGTAAGATGATTTTATTTTTGTTTAATTTATATATTTTTAATTGAACGGCATGGTTTTTCAACTTGAGTCAGTGTCAAATATTTGTGAATGACTAAATGTAAATTTTATAATCATTTCATTTAAATGAACATAATGCTTTTTCAACTTCTGTGTGAGATAAACTTCCAAGGTCCTCAGCAATTCGGAGGGAGGGAAATTCCTGCTTTGACACACACACACACACATACATAGACGCTCGCTCGCTATGTTTTTGAGACAGTGCAAGGTCATTCATACATTGGATTGTTTGCAATATTTTTGTGGCTCCATTTTATTCAAACTTTTTGTGTGAGATTTTATTTTATACTCTTTTAAAGAACAGATAAACTTTCACCATTTTATTTAAACTGAAATGCTTGGTTCAGTGAATAGTTCTACATTTTATTCAAACTTTTTGTGTGAGATTTTATTTTATATTCTTTTACAGAACAGATAAACTTTCACCATTTTATTTAAACTGAAATGCTTGGTTCAGTGAATAGTTATACATTTTATTCAAACTTTTTTGTGTGAGATTTTATTTTATATTCTTTTACAGAACAGATAAACTTCCACCATTTTTTCTTATCACTTTCACAGCTGCCCTTGATAAAGCTCAGGGATATTTAGGGGATGCGGTGCCCAAAACACCAACTTCAAACAATCAAACTAACTGTCACCATCAAAGCCAATACATCTCAAACTAACTGTCACATCACTTTGTAACTGTAACATCAAAGCTTATGTTAACATCAAAGGCCAATACCCCCCTTTTCTTTATCAAATGAACTTCAAACGATTAAACTAACTGTCATACATCCATCATTTTGACAGAAGCTGTAACCGCAAGGGGCGGAACTAGGTCAAAGGTAACAGGAAGGGGCGGAACTAGGTCAAAGGTAACAGGAAGGGGAGGAACCGGAAGGGGCGGGACAAGGGACGGGATAGGAAAGGGAGGAACCGGAAGGGCCGGGGGAAGATCAAAGGAAAGCCACGCCCACCTGTCAATCAATCATTTTGACAGTTGCTATATGTTATTAACTACTTCAGTGAGTCAGACATTTCTGTACACAAATACAGTTAATCTCACACATTCAGCACAACATCCAAAAAGAAAATGCATTAATAAATACACAAATAAATAGTTTATATTTTAAAACTATTTTTTTAATGCAAAAATGCAAATAAGATAAACAATTATAAAAAATGTAATTCCAAAATTTTATATTTTAGCTCATGCAGTGAAGCATTTGTCAGTATTGAGAGAAATGGAGAATAACTGTGTTGTCATGATGATTTGTAATCATGAAAGGTTACTGTGGAGTAAAGTACATAAATCAAATGCCTGCAATGGTCTTTGTTTAAACATGATCCAGGGTTCAGAAAAGTCTAAAAGTCTAAATCAATGAAATCAACATACCTCTGACCTGTCAGGCAACTGTTGTTGTATTTACCTAAAATATACAAGTATTTGCATTTCATTAATGCAAAAGATTCTGTACTTGTGTAATCAAGAGATCATCAGCAGGAAGAGATTTAATATAACACATGACAGTGGGCAGGGCCTCTAAAGTAGGACACATCCAGGGATTATTATGGCCAGTGTTTATCTCACTAGTATGAAGCCTACATACCTGGACCACTGTAACAGACATGTGTGCGAATCACTGCACAATTCAAAGTTATATACAAGCACATAATCGTGAGATTAAGCAACCATTGTGTGCTGCACATAAGCAGATATTCACTACAAAAAATACTGATTTTCTTACAGTTTTTTTATTCGCTTTGGTACTATTTTCAGAAGTAAGGTGTACATTTTCAAAACTCTTAGTACAAAAATCCAAACTGATCACACTTGTAACCCAGCTAGTCATTCTTTCAAAACATGATCCCATGCTTTCATTACAGTTATACATTTTTCAGTCCACATAATCATTGTTTCAAACACAAGATTATTGTAATATGTAATGAGAACGTTTGGTTTAATCACAGAAACACAACAGTATGATCTTCTTTCAATTTAGTACTTTTAACAATCAGTTCATCCAACAGCAAACAATGCAAGACACATGTTTCAAATCACCCTTGTTGCTGAAATAATTACAGTAATACAGGCTACAGTTGCCACATTAGAAAATACACGTGCATTACCGAACTTATGTAATTGAATCCATAATGTTTGTAATAGTATCAGAGGTGTGTTATCAAAAGCTGTGATGAAGTATGACACAGCCATGAGGTTCTGTGCTAGAACAGAGTTTGCTGGCAATACAGTAAGTGATTTCACTCTATACCATTTGACTGAATCTACTGTAGTGGACCTTTACACTTTAGGTTGAGTTACAGTAATGTGGCTGTCCATGGTAATCTGTTTACAGTATCACTGTATGTATGACATACATACTGTGATGTAAAATGCTGTATTTGATGCCATCTGTCTCCCTTCTACTGATGCATCTCTAATCAATCTGATGTTTTACAGTCATTGACCATTTCCTCTCCCTTATACTGTATTCTGCTTTACAGTGTTTTCA
Organism: Gila orcuttii; assembly: GCA_026230005.1. Taxonomy (NCBI): domain Eukaryota; kingdom Metazoa; phylum Chordata; class Actinopteri; order Cypriniformes; family Leuciscidae; genus Gila; species Gila orcuttii. The sequence continues at coordinate 21,398,731 of JAPDVR010000017.1, forward strand.
CAAATGGCAAATTTCTCTGTATCTCTCTCACACACACATGCGTGTGCACACACTTTGAACATAGTGGTGGTTATTATCTATAAATCACTTATGTAAAAATAATTCATTACATTTGGTTATCCATATCGGAAATTGCAAACAAGTTCTATAGAAACTGTATATAGAATCAATATCTACAGGTGAAACTCGAAAAATTAGAATATCGTGCAAAAGTTATAATTTTGATGATTATGGCTTACAGCTTATGAAAACCCCAAATTCAAAATCTCAGAAAATTAGAATATTACATGAAATCAATAAAAAAATAATTTTACTGTAAATACAGAAATGTCGGCCCTCTGAAAAGTATAATCATGCATGTGTATATAGTTCTATATACTAAATGTATTAGTTTCACCTTTTAATTTGAATTACTGAAATACATACATTTTTCACAATATTCAAATTTTTCGAGTTGCACTTGTATAGAAATCGTCATGGTTACGTATGTAACCCTCGCTCCCTGAGTAGGGAACGGAGACGTTACGTCGGATGACGACGAATGGGGTTTCGCTTAGAAAGCCGATCGAGTTCGAGTATACAAAACGAGCCAATGGCAAAAAAAATGCCATGGGTCTGCGGAATTTGCGAATTTAGCGAATTTGCGAATTAGCGTATCTCCGCCTTACCTCGTGGGTATAAAAGGAGGACGCTGGCTACATGCAGATATGTTTCTTCGTTGAGGAGCCGAGACTGAACTCAGGCGATCCCCGCGGTACAGCGGAAAGTGGCAGGAAGACGTAACGTCTCCGTTCCCTACTCAGGGAACGAGGGTTACATACATAACCGAGACTTGGAGAGAGACGACTTAGAGAATACACATATTCTGGGATGCATATGGGAAAACACTGGGGTGTCCAGCCGCAGGTGGAATATTTCAACCCCAGGGGTGGCAAGGTGGCTTGCCAAGGGAAAGACACATGCTCAGAGAGGCTTACAGTGGAAATACACATGTGGGGGTCGCTCAGAGGAGGGACCATGCACACGGGAGGCACCTAGCCGACGCGCAGGCAATAGACACTGGCGCTGATGTCAGGAGTGCTGGAGGAACTCAGGGCTTTCGGGGAAGCTCACCTGAGGAGAATATCGCACGTATCCAGTCCGTGGAGTGGAATGGCGAGCAAGCGAAGACACCTGAGCGGGTCCAGTACTAGCTGGTTGAAGCGAGTACATGAGAGGACACTGGCTCCACTCGGAGATTGTAGAATCTGGCGAATGTGTAGGTGTCGCCCAGCCTGCAGCTCTGCAGATGTCTGTTAGCGAGGCACCATGCGCTAGAGCCCAAGAGGACGTCACACTACGGAGGAGTGGGTAGTCACACCAAGGGGGCATGGTCGACCTTGCTGCTGGTATGCCAAGCAATGGCGTCCACTATCCAGTGAGACAACCTATGCTTGGAGAGAGCCTTTCCCTTCAGCTTCCCACCATAACAGACAAAGAGGTGGTCTGAGGTCCTGAACACTGCGTTCTGTCTACATAGGCGCGCAGAGCACGTACTGGACAGAGCAGTGCCAAGGCTGGGTCTGCCTCCTCCAGGGGCAGCGCTTGCAGGTTCACCACCTGGTCCCGGAAGGGAGTGGTAGGAACCTTGGCACATATCCAAGCCGGGGTCTCAGGATCACGTGAGAGTTAGCCGGCCCGAATACCCAGGCACGCTTCGTCAATGGAGAATGTGTGCAGGTCCCATACCCTCTTGATAGAGACCAATGCAACCAGGAGCACTGTCTTCATTGACAGACACTTAAGCTCCACTGATTGCAAAGGCTCAAAGGGAGCACTCTGCAGGGCAGTTAGAACCACTGAGAGGTCCCAAGAGAGAATGAGAGGAGGGCGAGGAGGATTCAGTGTCCTAACTCCTCTCAGGAACCTGACGATCAGGTCGTGCTTCCCAACAGACTTACCTTCTACCGTATCATGGTGTGCGGCAATGGCGGCAACGTATACTTAGAGGGTGGAGGGAGACAGCCTTCGCTCCAACCCTTCTTGAAGGAAGGAAAGCACGACACTGATCGAACATCTCCGGGGGTCTTCTCGGTGAGAAGAGCACCAGTTGACAAAGAGGTTTCACTTCAAGCATAGGCGTGTCTCGTGGACGACGCTCTAGCAGAAGTGAAGGTAGCCACCACCGCTGGTGGAAGAGTACTCAAACCTGCCTCGTCCCGTCCAGGAGCCACGCGTGGAGGCTCCAAAATCGGGACGAGGGTGCCATAGGGTGCCCCCTCCCTGAGAAAGGAGGTCCTTCCTCAGAGCAATTGGCCAGGGAGGTGCTTTCGCGAGGAGTACTAGTTTGGAGAACCAGGTCCAGGCGGGCCAGTGCGGTGCGACCAGAATGACCTGCTCCTCGTCCTCCCTGATCTCGCACAGGTCTGTGCCAAACGGCTCACTCGGGGAAAACACATACTTGCGGGGCCCCGCGGCCAGCTGTGCGCCAGTCCGTCCGTGCAGAGCGTGCCCTCGGACAGGGAGTAAAACAGAGCGCAATGGGTCGAGTCGTGGGAGGCAAACAGATCTATCTGTGCGTCCCCGAACTGGTCCCAAACCAGCTGAACCGACTATGGAGTCACCATTCTCCAGGGATGGCTGAAGCTGTGGGAGCTCATAGGCTCCACAGTTCAGGGCTCCAGGAAAAATGGCTCGAAGCGACCTCAGATGCTTCTGACTCCATAAGAGGAGGTGGCGGGCGAGTTGCGACTTACGGTGGGAGCGCAGACCACCTTGATGGTAGATGTATGCTACAGAAGCGGTAATGTCAGAGTGGGCTAGTACGCGTTGACCTTGAGCAACGCAAGAGTGGTGCAGAACAAGGCATACTGCCAGCAACTCGAGGCAATAGACATGCTAAGGGCGCTAGGTCCTGTCCAGGTGCTGGCGGCAGCGTGTCCATTGCGCATGGCGCCCCAGCCCATGGTGGAGGCATGTGTTAAGATACAACATGCCCGGAAGCTCGTCCCAGGGGCAGTAGCCCGTAGAACCTGAGGTTTGACCACGGGGTGAAGGTCTGACGGCAGGTCGAAGTAACTGGTACTCGGAGCACGCCGTGTTGCCATGCCCACCTCGGGACTCGGTCGCGAAGCCAAAGCTGAAGCGGTCTCATATGAACAATCCAAGCGGCGATGTTGCAGCTATGGACGCCATATGCCCCAGGAGCCTCTGAAAAAACTTCAGTGGAACCGCACTCTTGCGCTTGATTGTCTCAGGCAAGTCAGCAGTGGCTGAGTGGAGAAGGCAACCAAGTCAAGAAAAGAGATCCTCTGCACGGGGCAAAGTTTACTCTTTTCCCAGTTGACCCGAAGGCCCAGACGAGCTTGGTGCCGGAGCACTGGGTCCTTGTGTTTGCAAACCTGGTCTCGAGAGTGAGCTAGGATAGCCAGTCACCGAGATAGTTCAGGATGCGAACCCCGTGTTCTCATGGAGGAACAAGGGCTGCCTCGACAACCTTTGTGAAGGCTCGAGAAGACAGGGCTAGCCCGAATGGAAGAACAGCGTACTGATATGCACGCCCCCTGACAACAAACAGTAGGTACGGTCTGAGTCGAAGGAGAACGGAGACATAAAAGTAGGCATCCTTCAGGTCGATCGCTGCAAACGAATCCCTTGGCCACACACATTCGGAAATGCGTTTGGCCAGGAGCATCTAGAACGGCAGCCCGTGAAGGGGGCGGTTCAGGTGCGCAGGTCCAGGATTGGCCGTAACCCACCGGATTCTCCGCGACAATGAGGTAGGGGCTGTAAAACCCGGACCTCATTTCGGCTGGAGGGACAGTCTCGATCGTACCGTTCGCCAGTAGGGTAGAAACCTCCGTTCTCATGATAGGGGCATGGCCACCGACCATAGTGGAGTGGACTCCCCTGAAGCTGGGAGGAGACCATGCGAACTGAATCGAATAGCCGAGCCGATGGTTCGCGCGACCCAGTGGAACAGATTGGGACGCTCTAGCCAGGCTCCCAAGAACTGTGCCAGCGGAGTCACGCAAACCACAGACGTCCCCTCGGTGGTGCAGCGAAGCGGAATGACCGGCCCGGACATGGACGGCATAGCGGCCCGGTGTGGGGGCACAGTCATAACTGCACCCTGACAGAGGAGGCCAGGGAAGGACCAGCGTTCCGCGGGGGCCTGCTCTGCCAGGGGTCTGGCGACAGAGGGGGATGAGAGCGGTACGGTCCGGGGACGGCACGCACTGTCATCCGGCTCTGAGACAGAGGGGGACGAGGGGTGCACGGCTCGGGGGCGGCGCACCGTGTCGTCCGAGAACTCTGTGTGCTCAGAGATGGGAGAGTCAGTTCTTTCTGAGAATAAGGATTCTTCCCCGGCCCTCCACCGGGGAAAGGAGTGGCCCTGCTACCAGCTCCTGGAAAGAACTGAGTCTCATCTCTGAGCAGCCCGTCTAAAGAGTGCCGCTTAACCCGGCGTATAGCGGGGGGCGGGACTGCAGCTTCCAGAGCCAGCCCGGGTGAACGGGCGGGGTGGGAGTTGCGGGAGGGCACTTTCGGCGGTGGGCAGACTGAGGGATTTGAGCGGACGGCGAGGCCGTCGGGACAGAGTAAGCCTCAGTCTGCTCATGGGCGGTTGAGAACTGTTGGGCAAAGCCCTCAACCGCACCGCCGATGAGGCCGACCTGGGATATGGGACAGGTTCAGCCACAGGATGGTGGGCATCACCTGACTCAGGGAGCGTACGGCCACTTTCGTCGCTTGGAGAGCAAGGTCAGTGGCGGCGCGCAGCTCATTGAAGAGCCCTGGGTCAGTCCCGCCCTCGTGCATGTCCGTGAGCATTTGGGTCTGGTAGACCAGCAGAATGGCCATGGCATGCGTGCTGCATGTCCTGTGGCGCTATAGAATTTCGACACAACTTGTGTAGACGAAAAACTACAGGCTGCGGACGGGTGCTTAGGATCGCGCCGAGAAGAAGCACTCTGAGGACACAGTAGCATCGCAACAGAGCTTTCAACCGGGGAACCCCAGTGTACCCATGGGCAGCGGCCCCGTCGAGGGGAGGAAGGGCGGAGGAGATCAACGAGGGATTGCTGGAAGACACGAGGTCTTCGAGGATTTCGAGATCTCCTGATGCACATCCTGGAAGAAAGGTATTGGGGTGGACGCTGACAGGTGTCAGCGGCTGCACCCAAAAACCAATCGTCCAGCAGCGAGCGCTCAGACAAGGTGGAAGGTTCCACTCTAGTCTGATGCTCGCAGCGGCCCGGGAAAGCATGGCCGTCATCTTCAGGATCTGACTCGACAAATGCCATATGCACACCTGAAAGTGGCAGCACTGTCGAATCTTAACTTCCTGAAGATTCTTGCCCGCCCTGTGATGCTGCGAAGGACAACAGATCTGATTCGAAGACGGGCCCGCGGGTGTCCCGTGATAACTTACGGGTTGCGTCAATGAAGAGGGGGGATAGTCGGATAGTCGGCGCCTTTGTTCCACACCATCACCCTCAGGTCACCCTGGCCACCAGCCGAAGTAGCACCTCAAGTGGAGAGTGTTAGATCGGGGTGTGGATGAGGGGACTCTCTCTTTAACAAGATCATTGAGTCTCGACCGTAATGACGCGATGGTCACGTTCCCGCGGGGAGAACGTGAGTTATCCACAAATGCTGCTCTAGCGTGATCAAGCCCAAGCACACAGAGCAGAGAATGTGCCCATCAAAATCTGAAATGAGTCGACCGCAACCAGAAATGCACGGGCGAGCCGTCTTTAAAAAGACGTGCCGCGTGCAAGCTCTTTTGTGAGAGGAGAAAAAACTCTGCGATGTTGAAGCGAGCAGGGAGAAACACACTCACTGGCAGATCACTGCACAGATCAGCAGGCAATGTGAACTTGCTGCAGATCGCCATCACACCAACACCGGAGAGAGTGCATCGTCTCGTAGAGCAAAGTCAGAGATGGCTGTGGAGTGAGATACTATTGGATTATAGTATTATTGTTACTATACTATAGAGATACTATTGGCTCCGAAGCGAAAACATATCTGCATGTTGCAAGCAGTGTTGTGCAAGTTACTTCCAAACTGTAATACATAATATATTACTTGTTACTGTTATTTAAAAGTAATTCATTACCTTACAATATTACTGTCTCAGAATTGTAATGCGTTACATTACTCCTGTATTACTTTTGAGTTACTTTCACCAAAATAACTATACAGAAGTAGAACTTAACATTCTAAAATTATTTAAAATTTGGGAATTCCAGCGTTATGGACATGACATTTGCAGTCAAAACTTGAAATATAAATTCTCCGAAAATGCATTAATACCAAAATATTGAAACGTCTGTTTATCCATAGGCTCCTCCCTGAAAGGAGTCCAGACATTAGAAAAATATCAGTCTACACATGCGTTTTATATTTAATATTAAGGAAATAGACAGTCATGCGTGACAAAAAAAATCTTTAACTTTTAGGAGGCAACGATTTTTTTTGTTGTAATTCTGTGAATTACACTGCGCAAATCGGATGAAGAAGGGTTGGCTCTCCACAGAACATAAAATATTCATTTTATTTTATTTTTCGTGTTCGCATTTATGAGGAAAAACAATGTTACAGACGTGACAGTTCTCCGTTACGGACGCGACCGCTCTGAAGCGGCATTAAAAGACTGCTTTAAAACTTTCACAGAGACCTTACACAGAAGACACAAAGCCTTTCTTTAAAGTGAATTTCGTTTTGTATTAATTGTATCTTAATTTTAATCAATGTTTCATCAACCAATTGCCTGGATTTAATAAATAAGAAGTAGGCTAAATATAGCAGACAATTATAGATAATCACTACACGGAGGCGCCGGCGCGTGAACTGGAGCGCGTCTCATAAATGAACCGAAACTCAGCGTATAAGGTAGCCTATTCACGGACCTGAAAAATATATCTATATTGAAATGTCTACTTGTAAACAGAACAATTCAAAACGAAAGAAAACAGACTGCTCTCTGCTTATGAAATGAAATGTGCATTTCTCTCTGGTGCATTCACTGGCCTACTGCGAAGATCGCGAGTCAGCATCGTCAACTTCATCTTGACTTTATTAATAAACAATTAAAATGTCTCGTTGCTATATTTGACATATTCATAATCATTGCTTTTGCCGGTTCTTTGTGACAGCTTTTAGGTGCTTTATCGGCAGCGCCGCCGCCCTTACATGAACTTACATGAACCTTATCACCACCGCATCAAAAACATGATTGCGTGATGAAAACATGAAAAATACCACATAAACATAGCCTAACTGTTTAGAAAGAAAACACAGAACGAATAGCCGCTTTTCCACTGGCCAGCGCGAGCACAGATGCCGAAATCATATCTCACGGCACTCCTGTAAAAAATAAATCGCTATACAAATATATCAGATGCTGCCATTTAGTCTTTATTTACAGACTTGGACACCACACGCGGCTATTGACTGACCACGAACAGGTAATTTAGCCTACTTGCATTTTTCATTCGTTAATGTCTCGCGGTCTTGCTGGTTTTTTTTTTTGTTGTTGTTTGTTTTACAATTAAAACTAAAAGTCTGTTGTAACGCAAGCCTTACTGAACATGTACCGAGTAAAATATTACTGAAAATTGATTAGTAATGCCTTACACTACTGCGTTACAGCAAAAAGTAATATGTTACTGTAATGCATTACTTTTGTAACGCGTTACTCCCAACACTGGTTGCAAGCGTCCTCCTTTTATACCCACGAGGTAAGGCGGAGATATGCTATGCAAATTCCGCAGACCCATGGCATTTCTTTGCCATTGGCTCGTTTTGTATACTGGAAGTCGATAGGCTTTCTAAGCGAAACCCCATTCGTTCTCATCCGACGTAACTCGGAGTGACAACGAAAGGGAACTATAGGTGTACCAAATGATTAATTGATTAACCATTAAGATCAGTTGGATTAAATAATAGACAAATGTATTAAACTGAACAAAAAGAGATGCAAATCAAAAGTTTGATAGTAAGAGCTTTATGAAAGGAAGTTACTGTGAATGAAACATTTATGTAGATGAAACACTTATTTTGTGTTGTGAAAAGGATACTTTGTGATTTTGTGAATTGTAATAACACAATTGAAAACATGATGAAATGTTTGAAAAAAGTGCACTTTTGATGATCTGTTGTGATATTAGCACTAAGAGTTTTGAAAATGTACATCTTACTTGTGAAAATAGTACCAAAGCGAATAAAAAAAACTGTAATCAGTATTAATTGTATCAAACCAGCGGATAGAGAGCTGGTGGGGACAAATGAGAAATGAAGGGATTGAACACTGGATCCAGCAACTTGGACAACTCAAGGATAAAATGACGACGATGATCTGACAACTAGTAGCTGAAGTTAAACAGACCGTTCCTTAACCTAACAGCCCCTTAAAATTTATGCTTTTGGGTGATTGTGATAGGGATTTCAATCCAGTGGGAGCTCAGCTCCCATACGGAGGTCTGAGCTCCCATGGAAGCAGTAAAATCATGCATCTGTGGGGGTCACTAATTAATTTACCATTATTTTGAATCACAAATAATGTATTTTTCACTGTAATTAGCACTATTATTTAGCCTACATTAAAAAGATAAACAGACTTAAATTAACATGTTTTCTTAATGAACTCCACTGCGCACCGCATGACTGACACTGCTCCATCATCAGCCACTATGGTGCGCACAGTTTTGACCGAATAGGTTGAGGCCGCGATATGCGAACATGAACTCGATTGTATTGTACTGTATTAGACTCTTCATTGACTGCTGCTTGTTTGTTCAGTATTATTGGCTTTATAATGCATCCTCTAATTATTACAGCGCTGCATATTATAATACACTTAACTGTGCACTGTGAACCGGCGGCCAGCCTTGCGTAAAATATATCGCAGACATCTGTTTGCTGTGACATCAGACTGCTGTGTGTGTGTTTGTGCGTTTGCATGTGTGTGACAGAGGGAAATGTTGGACCACGTAATAAGCAATAATCCCTCGCTCTCTCCCCTTATTATTTATATATCCGCCGGTAACGTTAGGTAGAGACCCCCACGAAGCACAGATTATAACTTGAACCCTGAACTATGAATAAATCATGTTGTATGCATTGATTGGCATCATTTTACACATTGATATAACCTAGCAAACTCATAAACAATGCAAAGAGTTACTAAAATTTCCATGGGCTATATTCAAACAGCGGGCTCATATATTTTATTGAGGGGATGGCTACCTGTTTTATTAAATGAGTTGTGTGCGTCTTTACGCACGGTAGGTAGGCCAATACTTGGATTAAGTTGTATTGTAGTTGCCAGGGTTTGCTACGGTGAAAAAATTGATAACAACTTAACCTTGTTTTTATATTTATAGTAATTGTAGTATAGTATAATAATTATAGTATAGTATAATTATATTATAGTATAGTATAATAATTGTCAGTGTCCGGTTGGTGTGCTTGGTAGCTCACTGAATCCACTGTAAGAATATGTGGGTGCGCAAAACATGCCTGGTATATTTAGCCGTTATTTGATTTCAGCTAATGATGCTGTGATGCAACCCCATAATGCCGCATATCTATTAATAAAGCACTACTAGGCAAACACATGGTGTAAGACCCCCCCCCCCCCCCCTTCTCAATTCCCTTTATTTTACAGGAGGACTTGAATGAAATAAGAGATGTTTGGAACGCACATCGCATCCGGCCCTCTAAAAACATCAATGTTCCATCAGGAATACCTAATCTCATGTATCTGGCACCTCACCTGTGGGGCGCAGAGGACCTTCTTCTTCCGCTCACTGATGACTTAGCCAGTTGCAAAGAGAGATGCAAGTTTCTTAGTGCAGTTCCATGTGATGAGGACATATTCGATATGTGCACAATAATGATGGAAGAATCAGGCTTCGGCTTCCCAATGAGTATGTCACAAGCACTTGACTATGTATCACTGAGGAATATCATCCGCCCAAATGTGTTTCAGTAGCCAACTGCATGAATGTCACCCTTTGTTTCTGCCAAAAGACCACTTACTAATAAAGCCAAGACCATTTTCAACGCCACACCAGAATTAGTGAACACTCATGCAAACCCAGAGAAGGAGATGGGACAAATCACTTGCTTACTTTATTTCATGTGTTTCACGTAAGACAAAAATCTTAATTTACTGTTATGTCAAGTAGTGGTGGCTAGTACAAAAAGAACTACAGACGTAACCACCATCATCAGAATCGAAGCCACAGGTGGACAGGCAACCAGCTTGTCTTGGCTTTCAAATAGTCCATGTGATAGGTGACATTCTTGTCACTTAAACTAACAATAGTGGAGTCACAGAGTATGTATAGAGACCCAAAGAATTCAACATTACAACTTTGGCCAGCTGCTTCGTGTGAAGATCACATTTAAAGTAGGATTGAAGGCAGACAGACACTTTCACATGCAGAAACAGACCTGGTGAATACAATTGTTAGGTCAGTGAAATGGGTAAAGACAGCTGCCTTATCTTGTTTTAAACTTTTCTGTACTTTGATTATGCTCCATTCCATGTGGGTAAAGACTGTGTTTGTCCACCTTGGTGTACAGACGGCAAAACGCTATTGGACAGTTTTTTAGTTTTTGGATGAAGACGGTGTCTCTAATGTAGCGAGTCTGAAACCGTTTCAGAAGGAATGGCCATGTACCACAGTGCAGCTCTGAGTCACTTTAGACAGTACCTGGAGAAACTGCTGACCTTGGCTGAGGTACCAGAGGACGAGCTCAACCCCTTAACAGACAACTGGCTATCCAGGTGTGTGTGTATGTAGCTTCAGCTATGGGATGCTAGAATTAATGAGCTATAAATTGTATCTGAAGCTGAACTTGTCTCCTTTACTCATGCGACCTTTTCTTCTAGCCTTTCTCTTTCAGGACCATCCAGATAAGAATAAACACCTAGGAGCTGTAGAGGTGTTCAAGGTACTGAGGACTGCCTAGGATACTGTCAGTAACACAGAGACAGAAGGAGAGTATGACATGCGAGTACAAATGTGGACATTCAGTACAAGACATACTGTATGTATTATAAAGCAAAAACTAGAAACGGATCCAGTATCTTCAAAAACATGTATTTAGTAGACGTTTAGGTTTTGTCAGTAGCACATATACAAACATTATATCATTTTGTAAATTTTTTTTGAATATTTTTTCTCATTCTCCTTTTTGTAACACTACAGATTGAACAAGCCCCTCCATGGGCACTGCGTGTGCCTAATTTCAATGCATGCAAAATGATGAATGTTATTTGACACTGACAATCCTATGTCTATTGTTATAAGATGAATTGAAAAGATTATAATGTCCGCAGCACTGCTACTTACTCCCATATTTTAATAAAAAAGGCAACGTTTCGACCCTACTGGGTCTTCTTCAGGCAATTGGCAAAACACATTTGATACAGAGTTATATAGGCCTTTCAATCTGCCCCACCCCGTGATTTCAATTAGCTTGATTGGGTCTAAACAAGCCTAATAACCTCACTCATTAATTAATTAATTAAGAGAACACTTGCATGGAAAAAACAATCAACATACACAAGAATAAATTCCATATGCACATAACTTCCTAAAATGTAGTCAGCAACATGCAATTAACTACCAAGAAACAGTGCATACTTACATATACATGTCATATATATATAAATCCACAACCAAATACATAGGCTACATAAATACACATTATATTATGACATATACATGACACAAAGCCATTCATTATAAGAATGGCTTTATGTCAAAATCTTCATTAAGACCATAAGGAGACATTGTGTTCAAATAGTAAATCCAAAAAGTTTCCCGGTGGAGAAGCCTTTTACCATGATCTCCTCTTCTAAACGGTTTATTGACCCGCTCCACCCCGATGTATCTAAGGGCGCTGACATTGTGGCCAGCTTATTTAAAATGAGCGGCGACAGGACTACGTTCATCTCCTTTTCTGATGGTACTTCTGTGCTCACTGATTCTGGTCCGTAGCGCTCTCGTTGTTTTACCAACATATGATAAACCACATGGGCAACTGATTAAATAAATAACATGTGTGGTGCTACATGTAATAGTACCGCGAATAGATAATGTCTTACCAGTGTGTGGATGATTAAAATGTTTGCACTTATGCGTATACGAGCACGGGGCACAACTGCCACATCTATAATTACCATCTGGCATACTAAGAAAAGGCGTTGTAACTTCAGGACGTATATCATTCTTAACTAGACGGTCCTTTAAGTTAGAAGCACGCTTATAAATAAGCTTGGGTTTTTCTTGGAAGACTCTGGTTAGTTTAGGGTCCGACTCAATAATGTGCCAGTATTTATAAACAGATCTTCTAAATTCTGACACAAGTGGAGAATATTTTACACAACATAAAGGAGACTTATTTGGAGTTTTTTTTGCGTATAGATCGAAGGCACTCGTCTTGCGTTATCTGATCAAAACGTTCTTTGGCCGAATCAACCCAATCTTGTTTATACCCTCTATTGAGGAATCTTTTTGTCAAATCCGCAGCCTGCTTTAAGTAATATGTATTATCACTGCATATTCTGCGTACACGATTAAACTGACTGATTGGGAGACTTTTGACCAACGGCCTGGGATGAAAACTATCCCCATGCAATATAGTGTTACGATCCGTAGGCTTACGAAAAAGATCAGTTTTTAAGATCGTACCATCTTTATATACCTGAATATCCAGGAAACTGATGCAATGTTTATGATATTCCAAAGTAAATTTCAAATGTTCATTACAAGAGTTCAGATACTCATGAAAGCCATTAAGTTCATCTACTGTGCAGTCAATAATCAGAAAAATATCGTCAATAAATCTCTTATAAAATAAGATCTTAGAATAAAATGGATTTCTCCGATGTAGCACAAATTGATTCTCAAAAAGACCCATATACAAACAAGCATAATTAGGGGCCATTTTGCTTCCCATGGCAGTACCTTTCTTTTGTATAAAAAACTCATCTTGAAAGCGAAAAAAGTTATTAGTAAGAACTATGTTAGCCAAGTCTAATATGCACTCAGTGCTAGGTTTTGGCTCAAACTTACTTAAAGAAAGAAAATACTGAAGTGCTTCTAGGCCACCATCATGTGGGGTATTTGTGTACAGGCTCTGAACATCAAAAGTGGCCAATAAACAATTATCAGAATTAAGATCAAAGGTTTTCAGCGAATTGATAAAATCGATAGAATCACGTATATAAGAGGGGAGGATAACCACTTCTGATTTTATAAAATAATCAACGAAGGCAGATATATTTTCAGTTAGGCTACCAATACCACTGACAATAGGTCTTCCCTTCAGAGGGGTATCTAAGCCCTTGTGGATTTTAGGAAGTGTGTAAATTACCGGGATCACTGGATGTTCAACCTTAAGAAACTCAAAGGCACTTTTTTCAAACTCGCCCTTACTGAAGTGATTTTCTAATTGGGAATATACCACATTCTTCAACCTATTAGTGGGATCAGATGATAATCTCTCATAGAATGTACAATCACTTAATTGTCTTTTAATTTCCTTTTCCTAATCCACAGCATTTTGCAAAACAACAGCTCCCCCCTTGTCAGCAGGTCTTACCACAATCCTATTGTCCTTACTCAAATCCATTATAGCTTCTCTTTCCTCTTTTGTCAGGTTATTGTACACTTTATATTCTTTTTTATTTTTAAGTAGACACTTAACATCATTCTCAACCAAACGACAGTACGTGTCCAGAGAGGCATTACGGTGCTTAGGAGGAATAAATGTCGATCTATTCTTGAAACGACTATGGGACAAGTCACTAGGGTGAGAGGTAGCAGGCAACAGGACTTGGTCCACAGAGGAACCACTCCTGGTTGGACTGTCCTTCATATCAGAATGGAAAAACTCCCACAATCTAAGATTACGGAAGAACTTCTGGAAATCAATAATAGTCTCAAAGTCATTAGTATTATATGTAGCCTATGTATTTGGTTGTGGATTTATATATATATGACATGTATATGTGAGTATGCACTGTTTCTTGGTAGTTAATTGCATGTTGCTGACTACATTTTAGGAAGTTATGTGCATATGGAATTTATTCTTGTGTATGTTGATTGTTTTTTCCATGCAAGTGTTCTCTTAATTAATTAATTAATGAGTGAGGTTATTAGGCTTGTTTAGACCCAATCAAGCTAATTGAAATCACGGGGTGGGTCAGATTGAAAGGCCTATATAACTCTGTATCAAATGTGTTTTGCCAATTGCCTGAAGAAGACCCAGTAGGGTCGAAACGTTGCCTTTTTTTATTAAAATATGGGAGTAAGTAGCAGTGTTGTGGAAATTATAATCTTTTCAATTCAGTAGTCCTTTTTGTCCTGCACCTGCCAGAAGGTGGGATGTGCACACAACAACTTGTTTAAACCTATTGTTATAAGATGTACAATGTTTTCTTCTAAAATAATAGTGGTTAATGGTGTTATAATTGTAGAGCTCCTTAAGCCTTTAATGTTTATGCATCACCTGGCAGCTCTTTTTTCTTTCTATGCAGGATGAATATCGCAGCAACTGAAATCTCTAAGTCCATGAACCCCTTAAACCGCAAGATGACCTGAAGGAATCCTGTTTACCAAGTCTGAAGGTAGCACAAGTATGTCACTACACATCCAACATCATCATTACTCAGAAGTAAAAAATTATTTATCACACACAGCTAAATCGTGTCTTGTGTAGACTTTAAACATAATCATCTTTCCTTTGTGACCTGTTTGTGGGCAGGTGGTTCGCGATGGATTGTGCAACCATTGTCATTGTGCTGAGGAGAGGAACTTGTGGGCCAACGCGGTCTGTGTGGGCCGAGTCAAGCATGTTGGACCTACGTATCAGTTTGCCATGCATAAATGGCAAGGTTCGTGTCATTACAGGTGAATGTCAGATTTTGTCAAAACATTATCCACACCCCTCATTAGAAACTGTAGTTTGCATGAGCTGTTGTTATCAGTACCCACCCCCTCTCAATGCATGTATTTGCAGGAAAAGCTTAAAAAGCTTCAGAGCACAGTTTCGGTTGTATGTAGTACAGATTGTAAAGCTTTTTCTCTCAGTCATGTGATGCTGTCATGTTTCAGAGTGGGCAGGTAGTCAAAAAATCCACTATATAAATTCCTCCTGACACACACCCTGTGTCCTATCACATCTGTTTTTTTTTTTCCAAGAACAAAACTCCACATATGTTCTTTTTTTAATATATACAGTACATATATGTAAATGATCTGTATTTGTATAGCGCCTTTCCAGTCTTTGCGACCACTCAAAGCGCTTTTACACTACATCGCATTCACCATTCACACACATTCATACACTGAGCCTAAGTGCTCAAACAGAAACTAAATCTACTGGTGGAATAGCCATCAGGGCCTTCCAATAAACAGGCAACCCACTCTACCTCCTGAGCGACAACTGCCCATATATATATATATATATATATATATATGACATATATAGTCATTCTGGAATTTGGAATAAAGTGTCAGCTAAAAAATAATAAATGTTAATTTGGGGTTTTTATTGTGACTTCGTGGTAGTAAAGAATCTACTACTTCATCATCCTCCTCCTCCTTTAGGCCTCAGATTTATTAATGAAATGGTTTTGGTAGATGTGAATATCAAATGTCTGGAACATTAGCCATAGATTTCCTGGCCTTTTAGACTTAATGTAAAATTAATTGTAACTTTTTAAATCATAGCAGAAACTCAATTACTATTATATTTATTTTTACATAAAACCCCTAATGTCTTTAATTTACCCTAATCTATTGTGCTCTTGCTACATGACGATCTATAATAGCAGAAAATAACAATTTCATTTGAGGCTCCAACTCAAAGGATTTCTGAACTTTACAATGCTCATTTTCAGGTCAACCTCAGAGCATGCCACATGTCCGACCAACTCTGCAGATTTGCAGGACCCCTTCCACCGCATTTCAAGGGAGGACCACCTAATGACATGGCTGCCAGTGGGGGGCTTCTTTCCCTTAAATCACCCCCATCACTAGCCACCTGGTGCTGGATACCCCAGTCCTCTCTTCCCCCATTCCAGACAGTTTTGTACATGGCAGGGGGTCCCTGGCCATAGCCAAGTGAGAGAGTGTCAAACCCATCCAGGATTAGCGTGGGTAAGGCTGTATTCAGATCAGCCAGATGAGAGAGATCATTAGGGAGGGAAGGCTGTTGACTGAATGCATGTATTGAAGGTTGGTTTAAAAAAAGTTAGTATTTAAGTAACACTTGGAGAAAGGTTTACAGTCAGCTATAGCTCACTGTGATCAACATTAATATGATAATGATGTGGGCAGCTTCACTGTCATTTTAGTAACATGTGGATCTAGAGCTGTACCTCTGCCCAGCATATTTTCAAAAAGATCAGAACCACTGAAACCCAATACATCAAATCTAAATTTACAAAAACAGCAGATCATTTTCAAAACTTACTTGCAGTCGCTATATCATTTGTGAGCAGGCCTGAGAGTTGTCTGCTAGAACAATAAAATCCCATAGCATGGTGTGAATCTTTGTTATTGTGCCTATGGAGAATAGTTCACTATACTTACCTGACTGACATGACATGCAGTCAACCTCAGTTATTGGGGAGCCACTGAAGCAACAATCATTTGATTGCCACCCAGTTCAAGTCTACCATCCATTTGTTTTTAACAGTCCCAGTTATTACATTATAAATACTGAAATCTTGTGTTAGTCTGCATAGTAATCTCAGTGACTTCCGACAGTTTACAATTAACAAATTAATAACCTAATCATACTGTACATTTACATTTACATTTATCCATTTAGCTGACGCTTTTATCCAAAGCGACTTACAATTGCTATATATGTCAGAGGTCGCACGCCTCTGGAGCAACTAGGGGTTAAGTGTCTTGCTCAGGGACACATAGGTGTCTCACAGTGGATTCGAACCCGGGTCTCTCACACCAAAGGCATGTGTCTTATCCACTGCGCCATCACCACCCCATTAGCCATGTGCCATCAGTTCATTTTCTTCAAGCTTAATGTAACCTTCCAAAACAACTTTGAATATTTACAACTTTTAAAGAAAATCATATTTAAATAAAAAAATGTTTGTTTGTTCTGTTTACTTGCCCACCCACCCGGTATAGGGTATAACATCACAGGGATTTTAAACAGTCATCAGTTTAACTGCATGTAGCTCAAATCTCCACCTGCAGCTGAGGAGGTGGTGTAGGTAAGTAAGCCAAACGGTAACTTAGAATCTGTATATTACATGTGTGAAATAAATTGAATAAATATGTCATTGAAGTCACTCAGTCCATCATGTTTATTTTTTAAGAACTGTGTGTGGTCCTTCCCTTTGTGTATCGTGAGAAGGTTTTAGAGCATTAGAGGGGTTCCGGGTGTTTGGATGGGGTATAACAATACGCACTGCTTAACTTACAATGAATCAGTTAACGGAGTCTTGTCTATGCAACTATGTTACATCATTGAAAAAGCAACCACACAAATGCAAAAATCTTTTGAAATTTATTTATCTTATTTGAACAGGCTAACATGAATGTCAGCGATTATACAACAGGCACTCAGAACTGGAGTTAACAGATGTCTTTATAACCTTTCTGCAATTCAAATATAATAAAGGGCTGGGTGCTAATCCCTCTTCTGAAGTCACATTACAGACACATTTTTGTATAGTTTTCAATCACAGATTAACATATACAGTATATATGAAATGTGGGAAAAAACTACACATATTTCCCAGTATAGTTATCCACTCCCCTTCAGGTCGGTAAATGTTAGCGGAAAATTACCTCCTGCACGTGAGAGCACATATTGAACCCACCCCCCAATCTCCATTTTTTTATCTGTACCTGCAATCCCAATTTGGTTCTATTCCTAATGTCCTGTTAATTTCTTAACCCTGGGTTACATTAATATCTCACAATACACTCATGTTAAACAGACCAGAACAGTCTACTGCAAAAGGAGCAATAAACAAATAACATCTTTCTATATAAACAAAAGGCAAAAAAAAAAAAAAACTACACAATTATAAGAGAGCGCATTAGATATTACTATCAGTCAGGTCATGGAGTGCAAGTATTTTCAGTAAATCTAAAGACTAATTTAACTAAATAACTAATAATTAAAGTAAAACATAATATGCAAATCTCGAACGATGCACCATAGAGTAGGTTACTTGAGCTTTTCAAGGATATTATTTATTTTAAAACATGTGGAACGTCTATTGCACAAATGCTGAAAAACAATGTGGTTGAAGTACAACCCCTTATCTTAAGAGGAAAGCAATACCACTTTTAAGGCACATCTGTTTGAAGTAAAACTACTTAAACATATTGAATTAAAACATTGACTTTCTGGTAGTTGTTTGTTTTATGCTTATAGAACATTATAATTGGCGTTCTGCAAATTATCTACTTTATGCTATCATAGTCCAAACAAAAAAAAGATCAATTCTGAGCTATTGCATATCCCATGCAGTTTCTAGTTACAATGTGAGGAATTTGTCCTACCAATTTCTAAGGAAACAATACATGCTTATGTAATGCCTTTTGTACTTTAAACAGCATATCAATATTAAATCACTTGTGTATATACACTATGTGTACTATAAAGATGTAAACATGTTAAATTATTCTGTAAACATGCACACAGTCACAATCAAATATCATTCTGTGGATGCAAATTCACTGGATGTAAAAAAAAAAAAAAAAATTGCTGCTAGCTTTAACTGAATCAGGGTGCACATTTTAAAGACAATCCAATGTCAAAGAGAGCTTGTGTTAATTAATCAGAACAAAAAGTTAAATGCCGAAATCATGCCTTTAGCAACTTAAACATTATCTTTGATATGTTCTTTCCAGAAATTGTGGGTGCTACCTATTGGCACTCACCCTTCTGGCCTAGATGAAATCCATTACCCATACTGAACTTGCGAGTATAGTATTGAAATCACTACGGAGGTCTGGATAATTGTTGTATCCTACAGGTAGCTTTAAAAGGCTGCCACATGTATGTGATTGTGGTCTTCGCTCGAAGTCTGAGGTTTCAATGAACTCTATCTTAATTGTTTTTTCCATCAAATTTGAACCAGTTTAGAAGCGGAGGAAAAGCTGAAGGGTTCTCAGATCAACTTCACCTACATATCTCTTCAGGTAGCGGGCAACTGCTTTTTCGGGTGCAGTCATCACATCTGGAAACTGCAGGAGGTCCTTTACAGCTTTCCCAGTTGGGGTCTTCTGCTCTATGACATGATGCAGAGCATCTGGTGGCAACACCCTTGCTAAGTGCACCACAATAGGACGCCAACACTCGATTACATACATTGGTGCCTGTACGAGAGATTTGTGTCCCATCTGTGAGAGCAGTGGGATCAGATTGTCCTTTGTAGGAACCTGCTGGCACTCGTGTGGCTCAAGAGCATCAAATAGTGAATCACTGTCAATAGAGTCAAAGTCTTCCAAAGCCTTTTGAAGGACCTCTCTCTCCTGTTCAGATACGTACTGCAAGAAGGTGTCCTTTAAGCTGCTGAAGGTTGTGGAGTACAGTACCTCTTCAAGGAATGGTGTCGCCAGTTTTACTGGGAAATAGCGGGCAATTTTCCACCCTAATACTAAGATTCTAGCAATAGCCTGCCACTCTTCACACTGATAATCATGCCTAATAAAGGGTACTTTCACATCCCCGCCCATGGTGCACCTTTCATAAAAGTCGGTCCAAAACTCTGTGAAGCAGTCCCGGGTCACACCACTTCCCTCCCCTTCAAGTTTTCCATTAGGTAGGCGCATCTTAATAAACACATCGGCGCTTAAAATATCTGGGTTTGTGAAGGCTTTGATTAGGTCAGTGAGACAATGCCCCCGCCTAATAATCAGTGTAACCGGAGCACGTTCACCCAGTGTCTGGTCATTCCATGGCTCTGCAACAGGGCTGCCAAATCCCTGTTCATTTGAAGGAGCTGGTTGAGGTTCGCCTGGGCTCTGCAGTGGCTGGTCAGGCCAAGGACCTGGTTGATGTTCACCTGAGCTCTGCAGTGACTGGTCAATCCAAGGAACAGACTGAGGTTCAACCAATCTCTGTGGTGACTGGTCATTCCATGGCACAGTGTCATCCAACTGCACATCTTCAGTTGCCACAGCACCAATTACAATCTCGAGGTCGATCTCTTGGTGAACTATGTCATCCATATCTTGTACCTCAGTTGAAGCATGTGGCTCATGTCCTGTGAGATCAACAGTTGGGGTTGAAGTTAAATGCATCTCTGCTTCCTCTTCCCCAGAGGACAACTCCACATTTACTCTTTTGGTACAAAGATACAGTCTAAGAGTTTTTACTTTGCTTTCTTCATACAAGTTATCCACAGTGCTCCAACTGTTGACATGTTCCTGAGACGATTCAATTTCAGTAGAATAATCTGAGAGCCTTTTCTTTTTTTCGAAAAACCATTTGGGAAAAACAGGTCTACAGCTACTTTTTTGATTTCCACTACTGTTTTATCCTTGTCGATTTGCAGGTGTCTCGTTCCTCCCCCATTGATTGCCTTTACTTGTTTGTACCGTTTGCCTTTTTCATTAAAGTCCATCCATCCAAGCTCAACCCGTCTATCTTTTTTTTGGCATTTGCATTTCCTGCCATTGGCTTTTTTTTCACAGGTGCAGGTGCTTCTCCAGACAGTCTCTGACGTAGCCTTGTCAGTATAGCCTCTTTCCTGCTCTTTGTGTCGAGTGATGCATTGGCTTTCCGACAGAAGGCCACAGTAACTATTCTATCTCCAGCTTTAGGGATGTACTTTGCCAGGTCTCCATCATTCATTACAGCGATTACAGATGCATCAATCAGGAAAAACAAAAAAATTGGGAGCATGTTTAGATTGACCTATAATAGTAAAACATTTTTATAATTAAATTTTTTTTAACATAATGTTTTATTTGTCATTATATATAATCAACGTTTGTAATTAATAATTAATGAAATCACTATGTATTACTTTATGGAACATTCAGGTTCTGTAGTCTTAGGCTTTTGGTTCTGCTTGAGGTTTCTGTAATTTAAAAGGACGTTTTTCCTTGCCCCTGTCACCTAGTGCTTGCTCTTGGTGGGAATTGTTGGGTTTCTGTAAATATCACAGAGTACGGTCTAGACCTGCTCTTTTATGAAAAGCGCTGAGATAACTGTTGTTGTGATTTGGCCCTATATAAATAAAATTGCATAGAATTTAATTTAAATACGCTACATTTTTTACCAGATTCATTGTTTTCTGGTAAAATCTTTCTGAATTCTGTATTTTCAATTTAAGCCCCTTTTTGTCATCAGAAAGTGTGTAATCATGTGGTGGTGAATAAAATTTCAACAATTCAATAAGAAAATTTTACAAATTGTATCATGAAAACACTACTCAAATGCATGTGCAATTATTTATGGGGACAGTTCTCAATAAATGTAGGCTACTACAACAGTTGGATGTTAAAACAGGCTATTATAATACTATTTGATATTAGAATGGATGCATTGTTGCAATACATGTCTTGTGAATTGTCCCATTTCAAATAGGTTTTTGCTTGACAGCCTCCATATGCTGCTGAACACAGGTCTGACGACGCTACTCTCAGGTGGGCAGCGCGCATCCTTCTATACAAGCTTGACAAAACATGATTTTTATTTTTTTTTAAAGCATAACCTGACTCCTCCCACACAGCCACGAAATCTACAGTGAACTGGGCTAGCCTCTTGCATCTGCCGATGTGGTTTCAGTTCAAGTTAGCTCTTGCTAGTGCACCGTCTTCAATATGACAATGTGTGTCTATGTTTTATGATTGTATGCAGTTGCCCAATAGCATTATGTTGCAGACATGTAGCCAGTTGTATGGCCACTGGCTGAGGTGATCTCCTGGACATGGTTGATGTTTACCTGGGTTCTGCAGTGGGCACGTACGTAGAATAACTTTGAGTTAACCACGAAGATAACCTGCGCAGAGCAGTCTAGAGATGCAGCATAAATTGCCAAAGCAGCATTCCTCGGGTAAAACCAATGCACCTTTCGTAGTGCGGGTTAATCGTAAAGTTACACCAGACGTCACAAAGTTACTCCTGAAATTACCTGGATAAGCCAGTTACCTCGCTTTGTAGTACAGGCCCTAAGTTTAATAATACCAAAGTTCTCCTTTAAGAATAATAACACAGAAATGAGGCAGATTCATATGTAAAATGGCTTAGCTTACCTTTTCATTTTCCAGCTTCTGGATAAATTCCTCATCAATTTCCCGCTGAATTAAAAATCCTCTCAGCTCAGCATCCATTCTTTTTCTCTCCTGTGTAAAGGGGATTAAACATTGTATAAATTCAAAACTTGCATTACTTTTTTGATTTACAGAGAACGTCTACGGTTACGTATGTAACCCTCGTTCCCTGAGTAGGGAACGGAGACGTTACGTCGGATGACGACGAATGGGGTTTCGCTTAGAAAGCCTATCAACTTCGAGTATTACAAAACGAGCCAATGGCAAAGAAATGCCATGGGTCTGCGGAATTTGCATGACGTAACTCCGCCCCACCTAGAGGGTATAAAAGGAGGAAGTCCGCAACAGCAGTTTATGTTTCTTCGCTGAGGAGCCAAGACTGAGCTGTACCGCTGGTGGAAGGGTACTCAAACCTACCTCGAGCCGTCCAGGAGCCACACGTGGAGGCTCCAGAGATCGGGGCGAGGGTGCCACAGGGTGCCCCGTCCCTGAGAAAGAAGGTCCTTCCTCAGAGGAATGGACCAGGGAGGTGCTGTCGCGAGGAGTACAAGTTCGGGGAACCAGGTCCGGTTGGGCCAATACGGCGCGACCAGAAAGACCTGCTCCTCGTCCTCCCTGACCCTGCGCAAGGTCTGCGCAAGAAGGCTCACTGGGGGAACGCATATTTGCGGCCCGGCGGCCAGCTGTGCGCCAGTGCATCCGTGCCGAGCGTGCCCTCGGTCAGGGAAAAATACAGGGCGCAGTGGGTCGAGTCGTGAGAGGCAAACAGATCTATCTGTGCGTCCCCGAACTGGTCCCAAATCAGCTGAACCGACTGGGGATGGAGTCGCCATTCTCCAGGGAGGGGCTGAAGCCGTGAGAGCTCGTCGGCTGCACAGTTCAGCGCTCCGGGAATGAAAATGGCTCGAAGCGACCTCAGATGCTTCTGACTCCATAGGAGGAGGTGGCGGGCGAGTTGTGACATACGGCGGGAGCGTAGACCACCTTGATGGTTGATGTACGCAACAGTCGCGGTATTGTCTGAACGGACTAGTACGTGTTGACCCTGGAGCAACGCCCGGAAGCGGTGCAGGACGAGGCGTACTGCCAACAACTCGAGGCAATTGACATGCCAAAGCCGCTGGGGTCCTGTCCAGGAGCCCGCAGCAGCATGTCCATTGCACATGGCGCCCCAGCCCGTGGTGGAGGCATCTGTCGTTACAACAACATGCCGGGAAGCTCGTTCCAGGGGGACACCTGCCCTGAGAAAACTGAGGTTCGACCACGGGATGAAGAACTGACGGCAGGTCGGAGTAACTGGTACTCGGAGCGTGCCTTGTTGCCATGCCCACCTCGGGACTCGGTCGCGAAGCCAAAGCTGAAGCGGTCTCATATGAAGCAATCCGAGCGGCGTGACCGCGGCTGCAGATGCCATATGCCCCAGGAGCCTCTGAAAGAGTTTCAGTGGAACCGCACTCTTGCCCTCGAATTGTCTCAGGCAAGTCAGCAGTGACTGCGCGCGCTCGCTCGTAAGCTGCGCAGACCATGCCTGCCCCTCGAAAGCAAACCGAAGGAACAGTCTGTGTCGAGGAACAATGGAGACATGGAAGTAGGCGTCCTTCAGGTCGATCGCTGCAAACCAATCCTGGGGCCGAATGCATTCGAAAACGCGCTTGGCGGTGAGCATCTTGAACGGCAGCCCGTGAAGGGAGCGGTTCAGCACACGCAAGTCCAGGATAGGCCGTAACCCACCGGTTTTCTTGGGGACAATGAAGTAGGGGCTGTAGAAGCCGGACCTCATCTCGGCTGGAGGGACAGTCTCGATTGCACCCTTCGCCAGCAGGGTGGCAATCTCTGCTCTCATGATGGGGGCATCGCCACCGACCAAAGTGGAGCGGACTGCCCTGAAGCAGGGAGGAGACCGTGCGAACTGAATCGCATAGCCGAGCCTGACGGTCCGCGCGATCCAGCGGGACAGACGGGGAGCTCTAACCAGGCTCCCAAGAACTGAACCAGCGGGATCATGTGAACGACAGGCGTCCCCCCGGAGGGGCAGCGAAGCGGAGTAACTGGCCCAGACGTGGACGGCATAGCGGTCCGGTGTGGGGGCACAGTTAGCAACCGTGCCCTGGTAGAGGGGGCCAGGGGAGGACCAGGCTGGTCGTCCCGCGGGGGCCTGCTCTGCCAGGGGTCTGGCGACAGAGGGGGACAGGGGCGAAGCGGTCGGTGGACGGCACGCTGTGTCAACCACCTCTGGGACAGAGGGGGACGAGGAGAGCACGGCTAGTGGGCGGCGCTCTGTGTCGTCCGAGAACTCTGTGTGCTCAGAGACGGGAGAGTCAGTTCTTTGGAGAATAAGGATTCTTCCCCGGCCCTCCACCGGGGAAAGGAGTGGTCCTGCTACCAACTCCTGGAAAAGAACTGAGTCCCATCTCTGAGGAGCCCCTCTCAGGAGCGCCGCTTTACCCGGCGTGTAGCGGGGGGCGGGGCTGGAGAGGGCTGTGGCGTCCGCCTGCGGCCCCCAGAGCCGGCCCGGGTGAAGGGGCGGGGTGGGAGCCGCGGGAGGGCGCCTTCGGCGGTGGGCAGACCGAGGGATCTGAGCGGACGACGGGGCCGTCGGGACAGAACCAACGTCAGTCTGCTCATGGGCGGCTGAGAGCTGTTGGGCAAGCCCTCAACCGCACCGCCGAAGGGGCCGACCTGGGATATGGAATGTCAGGCAGACGGGTCCGCGCGACATCCAGCACATCAGACAGGTTCAGCCACAGAATGGAGAGCATCACCTGACCCAGGGAGCGTACGGCCACTTTCGTCGCTCGGAGAGCATGGTTAGTGGCGGCGCGCAGCTCAGTGAAGAGCCCTGGGTCAGTCCCGCCCTCGTGCAGGTCCATGAGCATCTGGGTCAGGTAGACCAGCAGAATGACCATGGCATGCAGTGAGGCGGCTGCCAGTCCCGTGGCGCTATAGGATCTCGCCACAAGTGTAGACGAAAAACTACAGGCCACGGACAGGTGCTTAGGATTGCGCTGAGAAGAAGCACTCTGAGGACACATAGCATCGCAACAGAGCGTTCAGCCGGGGGAACCCCAGTGTACCCATGGGCAGCGGCCCCATCGAGGGGAGGAAAGGCGGATGAGATCAGCGAGCGGTCCCTGATCTCATCATGCACGTCTGGGAAGAATGGTATTGGGGTTTGTCGTGGACGCGGGTCGGCGGCCTTACCCAAAAACCAATCGTCCCGGGAAAGCATGGCCGTCATCTCCGGATCAGACTCGATGAGTCGTCACTTCCAGGAAAATCAAACCCACCTAGTGAAGCTGCTACAAACATAATATCATCCTCTGTAGCTTCAAATGAAACACACGGGCCACCAGAGGGTAGACCCGTGGGAATCACCTGTTCACTAGCGGGCACCGTCATTGAAGAGGGGGGCTGGGGTCGCGGACACATAGTCGGCGCCTTGTTCCAGACCATAACCCTCAGGTCACCCTGGCCACCAGACGAAGATCGGGGGGTGGATGAGGGGACTCTCACTCATGTGAGTTCACCGAGTCTCGACCTTAATGATGCGATGATCATGTTTCCACGGAGAAAACATGAGTCATCCACGAGCGCTGCTCTAGCATGATCAAGCCCAAACATACTAGACAACGCTCGTGCCCATCAGAGTTCGATACCAAGCTGCCGCACCATTCATTTTTTTTTTTTTTTTTTTAAATGCACGGGCGAGCCGTCTTTAAAAAGACGTGCCGCGTGGGAGCTCTTTTAGTGAGAGAAAACTCAAGTGTTGAAGCACCCGGGGAGACACGCACCGACTGGCAGACCACTGCAACAGATCAGCAGGAAGCACGTGCTCGCCGTAGATGCCGTCACACCAACTCTCGAGGTACTCGTTTGTAAAGCTGACAATTCAGAGATGGCTTGTGGAGAGAAGAATACACTTGGCTCCGAAGCGAAAACATAAACTGCTGTTGCGGACTTCCTCCTTTTATACCCACGAGGTGGGGCGGAGTTACATCATGCAAATTCCGCAGACCCATGGCATTTCTTTGCCATTGGCTCGTTTTGTAATACTCGAAGTTGATAGGCTTTCTAAGCGAAACCCTATTCGTCGTCATCCGACATAACTCGGAGTGACAACGAAAGGGAACTGTGGATTGTATAGTATCTTGCAAAGCAAGATTACTCTTGTTGATCTCAGTATTGAGAAAACTCATAAAGAGCCAAAGGGAGAATGGATATTTGAAGTTGCTGGCCTCTACTACTCATCAGGAAAAAAATGCACCAGTGAATGAATATAGTATGGATATGCACTTACATAATTATGAAAGACATCTTAGTCGGTAAATGAGGAGAGACCGTAATCCATTATAGGCGATGACATTGTGACATATTGGTAGGAAATGCGCTATTCAAATATTATGAATAGGCTACTCTAATATTAACTGAATATACACAGCTGCTCATGATTGTGAGCATGGTTGGTATAAATACAATCTGTCACCTGTTAACCAATCAATACGTCTTTAATAATAACATGACAGAATACCAGTTAATGTCACTGTAAATCTATTGGAAACAATAGACATAGACACACTGACCATGCTGCTGCTTTGCTCCACCTCAGATCTTAACAACCTCAACAATTACCTCCCCAGATTCCATCCCATCCATGTAGGTCTGTTGCACTCTAACTTTCTAATCATGTCCTCACAACAAACAACACTCAGATGTAGATGGGGTTGTTTCGTGACAATTAAAAAAAAAAATTCATTGGTTGTTAAATCTTACCCAGATACAATCGTGCTATTTTCTGATTGGTTATTGTGTAGCTCGACTAACAACACCAGGGGAGACGCGCTTAATTCCTGAGAAATACAATGTGTGGCGGGAGTGCGTGACAAAAGACCGAAATGAGTGACTGTCATGCTCAATGTGTGACACTTGAGAGCCCTGATGAAGAACCTGTTGCTATCCACCAATCCATGTTGTGGTTCTAACAGCACTGAACTTGAACGTCACGGCCGAGCTCCACTAGCCTATTTTAGTAATCACACAATAACTTGACAATTTAATTTAAATTTTATATCAATATAGGCCTACATATTCTTTTTACTTTTTATGGGAATTTCCTGGTAAAATGAAGGTAAAAAAATATTATTTTATATATTATTTTGCCTAGCTTAGCTTAGCATAATAATTGGAATCCTATGTTGTCAGGTAACATGTCCTGAGTAAAAGTGATCAAAAAAACAACTAATTACTTCTTGTGGCCTGCTTATTCACAACGAGTACAAATAGCAATTCAGATTAAGACTAGGCGATTTCCTAGGCAGAGATTGATTTGGGACTATATGAGGGGGAAGCACAGGCGAAGCACTGCTTCAGAGGGCGCAGAGATATCACACAACACCTGAACTAAAGCTTGCCACAAAGAACCGGAAAAAGTAATGCTTATGCATGAAACAGTTGAATTGTTTATTAATAAACTAGTGTTTTCTATGTCAGTGGCTGCAAAGATAAAGTTGACAATGCAGACTCGCCATCTTCACAGTAGTGAACAGCACACTTCATATGAATTAGCCTACATAAGCAGAGAGTAGCCAATTTATTTGAGTTTTTAATTGTTTTGTTTAAAAGTAGACATTTCAAGCTTTCTCAGGTCTGTGAGACCAGTATCTTATACGCTGAGTTTCGGTTCATTTATGAGACGCTCCAGTTCACGCGCCGGCGCCTCCGTGTCGTATTATATTGTCTACTATATTTGCTTCATATTTATTAATCCAGGCAATTTGTTGATGAAACATTGATTAAAATGAAGATACAATTTATACAAAACGAAATTCACTTTAAAGAAAGGCTTTCTACAAAACAAAACTTGATAAGTGGTCAAAATCATGTCTGACCCATTCCAATTGTTTTCTGATATATTGGGCATCTTATGATCCTATCTTACTCATCTCATGCGGTTCCCTTTTCATATAATCAACATAGATGAAATTAAAAAAATAACATTATATATTTTAAACATAAATATGAAACGTATGTTTAAGTTTTTTAACTTATATTTAAGTGTCACACCCCTCCGCTTTACTCACATGCTCTGGTGTGTAGCATATGCATGTGTGCATGCATGTGGTGGAGGGGTGCGATTTTCGAATAATAATCAAATAATACCCAGCGATCCTTGAATGTTATTTTTGCTTGAAAATTTCGTTTTGTATAAATTGTATCTTCGTTTTAATCAATGTTTCATCAACAAATTTGCCTGGATTAATAAATAAGAAGCAAATATAGTAGACAATATAATATAGACAATATAATCAGGACACGGAGGCGCCGGCGCGTGACCTGGAGGCAGCTTGTCATAAATTAACCGAAACTCAGCGTATAAGATACTGGTCTCACAGACCTGAGAACGTAGAAAGCTTGAAATGTCTACTTTTAAACAAAACAATTAAAAACTAAAAGAAATAGGCTACTCTCTGCTTATGTATAGGCTGATTCATATGAAGTGTGCTTTTCTCTCTATAGGCGCGTTCACTACTATGAAGACTTTATTCAACTTTATCTTTGCAGCCACTGACATACAAAACACTAGTTTCTTTATAAACAATTCAAATGTTTCATGCATAATCATTACTTTTGCTGGTTCTTTGTGGCAAGCTTTAATTCTTTGTGGCCTGTGCTTCCCCCTCATATAGTCCCAAATCAATCTCTGCCTAGGAAATCGCCTAGTCTTAATCTACATTGCTATTTGTACTCATTGTGAATAAGCAGGCCACAAGAAGTAATTAGTTGTTTTTTTTATCACTCAGGACATGCTACCTGAACACATAGGATTCCATTCATTATGCTAAGCTAAGCTAGCGGCGGCGCTGCCAGACTAAGACAATGCATGCACTAAGACAAAAATGCATTTGCCCACCTATCTAAATGTAGGGGAGACAGTGAATAACCCCAATTTAAAAAAAACGGTGGAGTGTTCCTTTAAGTTAGAGTGTTCTAGGGGTGTAACAATATATCGTGTCACAATTTATCGCAATACAAAAATGCAACAATATCGTGGATAGTGACAATATGTATCGTGGATAGTTCACCCAAAATAATAATTACTGTGTGAGAAAGTTTTCAGAGTTTTACTGTCAGTACTACATTAAACTACTATAATGTTGAATAGTGTATAATAATGCAATGGATGAATATTTGTGTGTCCTAATAATGCCAAATGTTACCAGTACACATTGACTGACATTATTTTAAATACATCTAGTCTGTAAAGATTGAAAGCATAATCGTCTAAAATAATAATTCTGTATTTTCAGCTTCAGAATCATGAATAGGGCCTATTGTTATTCTGGTGTCTCTATTGTCCTGGGCATTGTGTTTCCAGCACCAAGTTCAAGCCTATTAATTTGCACACACAATGTAAAACAAATTTAGCATTTTAATCAATAGTTAATTTTTTGTTCACCTTTTAACATGTCTTGGAGTATCGCAATAATCGGGAGTTCACTATCGTGATGTATCGAATCGTGACGTGAAGGTCTCCTTACACCCCTGGTCTAAACAGTCTTTGAGTTTATTGAAAAGCGCTATATAGCCTAAATTAAATGTATTATTATTATTATTATTATTATTATTATTATTATATATATATGATTACTTGATACACAGACATAACTGATATTTCACAGCATCCACTAGGCCTAATAGTCAATGGCCAAAAACTAGTGTTGACAGTACACCATCGTTAACTAAATAGAACAACACCACATGAACTGCCGGGCTTTGCTCCTGTTACTAACGTTACAAATTGTACCGGACTTTACGAGCCCGTTAGTCTAATGATAGCCGTTAACGTTGAATTAGCCGGCTTAACTTATATGCTAATCGCTAATGCTTCCAGCTGGAACACCTAGCTAGTCTTGCAGTTATCTTAACTCAGTAATTTGCCATCTAACTAAATGTTCACCGTGCTAATTAAAACACTCTTACCTCTGTAAAGCCGTCACAATGATTCATATGATCATCTGCTGCTCTTCTACAGCTCCTTGCCGTCAACTGGGAAATAACCAGACCGGGAAATACACATATGGAATACAGCCAGACGGAGGTACCGTGACCTAAGCCTAGAACGCCCTCTGCTGACATTTTTTCGTAGGCTACACGAACACATGCTTTTCTAAAACGTGAAACACTTCAACAATTAATAAACCAGTCTGCACACTCCACTATAGGCTAACTTAAAATCGAAATCAGAAATACTTTATTGATCTTTATTGATGCAATAACCAGACATTTAAAGGAATAAAAATAATAATAGAAGTTGGTAAATAAACAAACATGTAAAAAGTATAAATATAGGCTATAAAATATGAAGAAGAATTATAAAAGCCTACAAGATTTACATTACTATATTAACAGAATTGTGATGAACAGTAGGCTACTAGTAAATAAATAGAAGCAGAACTGCAGCAAACTATATTGCACACTGAATATTAAAACAGAGAATATTGCACAGAATGTGAAGTATTGCACTACAGGGTCCAGTTTAATAACAAAGGGTCCATGTGTCAGACACTTTTCTATCTTGAGGCCACGAGATAGTATCTTGAGGCCACGAGATAGTATCTTGAGGCCACGAGATAGTATCTTGAGGCCACGAGATAATATCTTGAGGCCACGATATAGTATCTTGAGGCCACGAGTTACTATCTTGAGGCCACGAGATAGTATCTTGAGGCCACGAGTACTATCTTGAGGCCACGAGATACTTATCTTGAGGCCACGAGATACTATCTTGAGGCCACGAGATACTATCTTGAGGCCACGAGTTACTATCTTGAGGCCACGAGATACTATCTTGAGGCCACGAGATACTTATCTTGAGGCCACGAGATACTATCTTGAGGCCACGAGATACTATCTTGAGGCCACGAGATACTATCTGGAGGCCACGAGATAGTATCTTGAGGCCACGAGATACTATCTTGAGGCCACGAGATAGTATCTTGAGGCCACAAGATAGTATCTTGAGGCCACGAGATACTATCTTGAGGCCACGAGTTACTTATCTTGAGGCCACGAGATAGTTATAATATTTTTTTTTTAAACTGATCACACTTGTAACATCACTAGTCATTCTTTCAAAACCTGATCTCATGCTTTCATTCTAGTTGCACATATTGTTATTCCACATATTGTTATTCCACACATAATCACCAAAAAAACAACAGTTAGATCTTCTTTCAACTTAGTACTTTTAACAATCAGTTCATTCAGTAGAAAACAATACAAGGTACAGGTTTCAAATCACCCTCGGTGCTGAATGAATGTTACTTTACTGTAGAACTGTATACACAGATTCTAGGAAGTAGGTACTGATTTCTGTCAGCCGTATGTCATTCCTTGTCCTGACCATTTCCACCACAGCCAACTCCTACTGGTCAGTCAGAACACATGGGCGACCACCACCAGGTTTTCTCCTGTTAATTCTGAGAGTAAAGCAGTATGCTGTCAATATTTTACTATAAATTACATAAAACTGTGACTATGTGTGGTTATTCTATACAGTAATGCCATTTACAGTACTATATTGTAAAAGTATAGTGAATAGTTCCAGTAGCAGACTTACCGGTTTTCTTCGTGAAAAGTTCTGATGATAGAGCTGACCTTACCTTTGTAAGTTAGGCTGAACTAACCTGGCAGCCTCTTCCATGGTAAGGCCTCTGTTAACCACATGGTCAACAATGATGGCCCGGACTTCATTTGAGATGACAGTACGCTGTCTTCTCCCTAAACTTCTCTGAAGACCACCTCTTTGTTGAGGAGCACCACCACCTCTTTTTCGAGGAGCACCACCATCTCTTTGTTGAGGAGCACCACCACCTCTTTGTTGAAGAGCACCACCACCTCTTGGTCAAGGAGCGCCACCACCTCTTTGTCGAGGAACACCACCACCTCTTTGTTGAGGAGCACCACCACCTCTTTGTCGAGCAACACCACCACCTCTTTGTTGAGGAGCACCACCACCTCTGTGTCGAGGAGCACCACCACCTCTTTGTTGAGGAGCACCACCACCTCTTTGTTGAGGAGCACCACCTCTCTCTACAAGTCTATCCTGCGCCATGTTCGAACATTGCAAAATCTCACACACAGTTCTACTTATATGATATCTAAATGTGATCATCAGGTGAAAGTAATTAGTATTTGTTCATTCTTGACTCTTACAGCAGTTTGTAATTTACAAATTATCAGGCAACAATCATACCAGTTGAAAATTTATGGACATAATAAATGATTCATTGATTAACCATTAAGATCAGTTGAATTAAATGATAGACAAATGTATTAAATGCCTCGGTTACGACTGTAACCTCGGTTACCTGAAGAGGGAACGAGACGTTGCGTCGATTGACGCTAAGGAAACGCTTTGCGTGATGATGTATTGAAGCACATGTAAAATCAGTCCAATGGCTTGACGGGACGTCAGAAGCGGGTGACGTCATGAACCAGGAAGTATAAAGCTGGTTCAAAACCCAGCCGCGACAGCTTCGCAGGGTCTGAACAAGTCGCTTACAGGCACGCAGGAGATATGGCAGGTGACGCAACATCTCATTCCCTATTCAGGGAACCGAGGTTACAGTCGTAACCGAGGCGTACCCTTTCAAGGGAACTCGCGTTGCGTCGATTGACGCTAAGGGAATGTCTATACCAATGCCACCATAGCGAGAAGTGCCTGTCCAGTGTGAAATCAGAGCGAGCAGCGCTAGGACGAGAGCACTCGGGACCCTGGTGTAGAGTCCAAGTCCAGAGCATAAAATCTAACGAATGTGTGAGGTGAGGACCAGCCTGCCGCATCACAAACGTCCTGAAGAGGAACTCCTGACAATAAGGCCTTAGAGGCCGTCATACTCCTAGTTGAGTGAGACCGAACGGCCATAGGTGAAGGCTGTCCGGTCGACTCATAAGCAAGTGAGATGGCCTCGACCACCCACTTGCTCATCCTTTGCTTAGATGCAGGGGACCCCTTGTTAGGGGGTCCAAAGCAGACAAATAATTGTTCAGTTTTACGCCACAGGGCAGCTCTGTGGACGTAAGCATCCAACGCCCTCACTGGGCATAGCAAATTGTGCCTTTCCTGGTGCGCATCCTGGAACGGAGCAGGACAGAAGGCCTGCAGCACTATAGATCGGACCACATAAGTGGGGACCTTAGGAACATAACCTGGTCTATGATGAAGGAACGCTTTAACCCTCTGGGGTCCAAGGTGTTTTTGGGGTCCTTGAGATGTTTTGACATGCCCTGACATTTGTGCTTTTTTCAGTTGCTTATAAACATATTAATAGCAAAGGTGTAATTACACTCTATTTAGCACAAACAGGGCTACCATGATATGTGAGCAAAATGTATGTACATGTTTGCATTTTTGAGAGAATATTGTTTATGCATGGTTATTGAAAAAACTAAAACTTAAAGTGTCTGAAATAAGGCCACAAAACACATACTAAATATGTGTCCACAAGACTTTTGACTAATGGGCATTGTTGCCTAGAGTTTTTGCTTCAAAATGATCTGAAAATCATCCTGCCTAATCATTTACACAAAACAATACATTGATTTAAATTTTATAAGACACCTTTTGCTTGGAAAGGCAATTTGCGTGGAGGCGTGTTCACACCTGAGAAGACAAAGGCCGGATAATGTGCCACATACATAATGAGCTGCATATTAATTAGCCCTTTCACACAGGAGTGTCACAGGGTCCCAAAGAATGCAAGGACAAAATAAATTATCTATATATACATATTTTACAATTAGAAATTGTAACCAATTACAAATAGGTTACAATTACAACAACAATTACAATTTTAACAATATTTCAAGTGTATTCTTTCTTTGTAAAAAGTATACATTTTATCATCCGTATTAAAAAAGGTAAGGATTCATTAGTTTGAATATTGGAACAAACACTATAATAACATCTTAGTTGATAATTCAATATACCTACTTTATTTTTGACAAAACATCATACTATAGTATATTTAACATATGAGCAGAAATTGGTGAACAAAAGCTTAACTATTTAATGTGACAGTAGTCTTTTTTTACAGTCAAAACTTTATTATCTATCCAAAACTAATCACAAAATCTTGTCTAAACATTCATATTTAGTCTATAACATATTGTGTATGATATATTAGCATGTACATGTTAATTTGCAGTTTGTTGCTTATACAGACATTTTATTTAAACATATTTCAGTCTATTTTTACTCATCTTAGTAGGCTATAGCAATATAGTTTGGATGTGTTCATGTAAAAATAACGTTTACTAATGTAGGTGCGAGAGTGAATGAACGGCACAGACACGCACTGTATAACTGAAGTAAACAACGCGTGCGCGTCTGTGCTGTTCATTCATCATTTAGCCTACACACAGACACGCAATTCATATTTAAACAGTCTTTTTGCGGTTTATAGACACTATTCAATATCGCGATTAGAACAAAGCACTTAAGAATAAATGACTTACTACATCAGCTGGATCCGTTGCTCCTCGAAATGAAACTACCAGCACTTCTGGTACATTTTCCAGGGTTATTAGATAGTATTATTCCTCACAGGTAGCAAGACGAGGTAAAGTACAAGTTTTTATTAAACATGATGTGTTTTATAAACCAGCTGGTGGGCGTTGGTATGTTTGAATGGCTTGCCTTAGATCATTTGTGTTTGAATTCGCTCACCGTGGGCGTGGCACATTAGCAGAATAATGAGCTGAGAGAACGATAATGAGATCAGCTGACACCTCTCTCTTTTTTTATAGATTACATAAACAGAGAATATTTATTTTAGTTTTGAATTAGATATTTTAAAAGTACAAACTTAAATGATTATAAAGATATATTGCTCATGCTTGGGTGAATAGTATTCGCTGAGTTTTGTTTAAGTTTAGAGACATGCTCCAGAAAAAAGGTTACACCCTTTTCATTTCATTTCAAGCACACCCTGTTTATTTTCTTTATTTTACAAAAGCACAATGTTTTATTTCGATTGTAAGTGGACACATAAAAAAATAGACATTCAACAGTTTATTTTTTTTATATTTCTTAAGTCTGAATGACCAAAAAAGACAGAGTATTTTAAGTCTATTTTCCTGTTATGTGAAAGACATCGAGCAAAACGCGCCGGTGCGTTTCTGGACCCCAGAGGGTTAACCCCTTAACTGTCACCCCCCTTTTTTTCCATAGACATAAAAATCATTATCCAAACTTAAATGGTTGTAATTCAAGAATGCTTTGGAATATAGACCTATAGTTGGTCTTGTTTTTTTTCCAGACATTTTCCAGATTGTTGTAGAAGTGTAGAAATTATTAAAAATGAAACAGAAAAAAAGTTATATAAGTTTTAGTTTATGAAATTATTTAATGTAAAAATATAATTATTAATATTTTATATAAAATATATATATTACAAAACATGTTTTACTCTAAAACTGCATGAAAATTAAAGCCAAAAATCTGAACAAGTTGTGTTCCAAATTTTAGGTTGATATCTCAAAAAATGAGTTTTCAGTAAGATTTTATTCGGGCGCAGTACCCAACCTTTTCACTAGGTGAACACCAGACTCCATTACTGCCCATATAAGGGCGCCTCCATTTTCATATATGTTTTGAGTGATCTGAACCATGTATTTCCATAATTTTCATGCAATTTATGAAGTAGACATCCTATTCAGAAGTAGTATGGGTGGTTTGGCAGTATTTGATTTGAATTCAACCTCTAATAAATCCATAAAAAGACCACATGTGCGTTATAGCTCGCAGCCGCATCACAAATCGAGAATCCATAATATTTTTCTTTATATTTAAAACATTTTCAGACCTTTTTTTTTCATAAAATGGAATTGGTGTTATTTTTTGAACTCTTGGCATGAAAACAAACTGAGGTTTCTACCAATCTTTCAGAATTTTTCATGTTTATTGCTATTTCAAAATAAAGGCCTAAACACGCCTAATGAATATGAAATATTCTTGTTGCAAATTGATAAATTACTGCTCCTCTGTAATTTATTTTAGAAAACAGCCACCAAATATGAAAACTAGAGATTTTAAGCTTTCAAATGATATATAGTTTATCAATATTACTTTAGGTTTTTACTAAGATATTATTGTTTTAAATATATAGTGGCAAATAAATATATTTAAATATATCCTTGGAGGACAATAGCCAAGTCGGTACCTAGTGCGTACAGCAGGCCTCAGCCTCAACGTGCCAGGTAGAAAACGAGATACCAGAGGGTCTTTACCCATAGACATTCTACCCAAAGGAATGTGGTAAGCACCTATGGCCGCCACATAGACCTTCAGAGTGGACGGGGATAGACCTGCGGTGAACCGATCCTGCAGAAACTCCAGCACTGTACCAACCGGGCAGTTAACTGGGTTCAGCTGACGGTCAGTGCACCATGAAGTGCAAACCTTTCACTTCAAGGCATAAAGTTTCCTCGTGGAGGGAGCTCTGGAATTGTTGAATGGTCTCCACAACCTCGGTTGAGAGACCTGACCCTATGAGCTGGGCCCCCTCAGAGGCCAAGCCCACAGGTTCCACAATTCAGGACGAGGGTGAAATATTGAGACCTCTGCTTGAGACAGTAGGTCCCTCCTGACGGGAAGCTCCATTGGAGGCCCGTTGAGGAGAGACACTAGATCTGCAAACCACACTCTGCCCGGCCACCGCGGGGCTATAAGAAGCAGGCGCAGATGGTCCCTGCGAACTCTCTCCAGAACTCCCGGGAGCAGAGCAATCGGGGGAAAAGCATACAAACGCAGCCTCGGCCACGTCTGTACCATCGCATCCAGTCCGAGAGGAGCTGGATGCGTGAGGGAGAACCAGAGTGGACAGTGAGACGTCTCTCGAGAAGCAAACAGATCCACTTGAGCCTGGCCGAACTCTCTCCAAATCAGCTCCACCACCTCGGGGTGGAGCCTCCATTCCCCGGGCCTCAGCCCCTGTCTCGACAGGATGTCTGCTCCTATGTTCTGGGCCCCCGGGATATAAGCTGCTCTGAGTGAAAGCAGCTTGCCCTGGGACCACAAGAGGATTTGGTGCGCCAGTTTGCACAGTGGACTCGAACGCAAACCCCCTTGATGATTTATGTAGGTGACCACCGATGTATTGTCCGTGTGGACCAACACATGGCGGCCCCTGAGGTCTGGGAGGAAATACTTGAGAGCAAGAAAAACGGCCATCATCTCCGGGCGATTGATATGCCAGGAGAGATGATGGTCCCCCCATAGACCCTGAGCCGAGCATCCCTCTAGGATCGCTCCCCAGCCCGTGAGGGAGGCATCTGTCGTTAGCATCCTGCGACGACAAGAAGCTCCCAACACGGGTCCCTGGGACAGGAACCAATGTTTCTTCCACATAACCAGGGCACCTAAGCATCGCCGCGTAACCTTGATCATGCGAAAGGGGTTGCCCCTCGGGGAAAACCCTTTGGTCCTGAGCCACCATTGCAAGGGTCTCATGTGCAGTAGGCCAAAAGTGATAACCTTGGACCCTGCTGCCATCAGACCCAACAGTCTCTGAAACTGTTTCACAGTGAGCGACTGGCCTAGCTTTATCCTTTTTACGGCTGACAGAATGGACTCTATGCGTGCCGGAGACAGGCGCGCCCGCATCGACATAGAATCCCAAACTACCCCTAGATAAGTGGTTCTCTGTAGTGGAGAAAGTACACTCGTCTTGGCATTTAGCCGTAACCCCAGCTCTTTCATGTGGGCGAGGACGACATCTCGATGCCGAACCGCCAACTGATGCGACTGAGCTAAAATCAACCAATCGTCGATGTAGTTCATGATGCGGATACCCTGTATGCGTAGTGGCGCCAGAGCTGCATCCACGCATTTCGTGAAAGTGCAGGGTGATAATACTAGACCGAATGGAAGAACTCGATATATTTGGCAGTAGCTTCCACGCTGTCAAAAATTCTACTAAAGGTACCAGCCTCTCGAGACTGGTTTCTGGATTTAGTTGTTGTTGAGCAATCAGCTCGTTGCCCTGTAACGGCGAACCGGCAGGGAACGACTGAACTGACTGCTCTAGAACCCTCCTCGGAGGAGGCGGGCATCCCAAGACCACTACATTTCTGGGTGGACCTTGAGATATGTGCTCGCCGGAGACCGCTGCGCCCTGTAACACACGAGGTGGCAGGGTTGGCATAACGGTCCCCCAAGGACACCGAAGGGATAATGAGGTGTTAACCGCTCTCCTTTCGGGGGGAACTGCCCTCGATGGCCTGCGCCCTCGGACGTCAGGACCTTTTCTTCGCAGCCTTCTTGGACAAAATAACGGTCCTCAGATCCGTTTTTTGCCTTGAAGGCTGCTGTTGAGCGGGCTTTCCCTGTCCCCAGTTTATTTGTGGGGGAGCACGGGAAGCCACGCTCTGTTTTTGAGTGGCACGGTGTGAGGAGCTGGCTTTTGATGTTTGGGGCTTCTCCCGCTCAGCAGCCCCAGAGATATGAGTCCGATGGGGGAGGAGTTTTTGGAATGCAGCCGCCTGTTTGGCTGACTCCAGCGCGTGCTTCCGAACCCTGATACAGCGCACTAGATCTGTCAGGTGAGGGCAGAGATAAGGCAGAGCCGTCTCTAACCCCGCTGACAGATCCATTTGCGAACCCCAAGTCTGAAGCCTTCGCTGTGCCTCAGCAGCAGCGGGACCTGAGCCTTGGGGAACGCGAGCCTGGGCGTCCTCGCTAAAGAACGCCAGGCGGGATCGGAGCGTCCGCAATGGAAGCACATCACAGTGTTCACAGCCAGCGCCCTCGAGCGCTGACCGTGCATGCTCCTCTCCCAAACAAACAACACAGAGAACGTGTGTGTCCCCACCCGTTAAATAACGTGGGCAGGGGTGCACACACATTCTGAACTGCTGCTTGCTCGCCATACTGATATATATATATATATTAGGGGTGGCACGGTACATGAAAAAAACATCCGAACCGTTCGGTTTGCTTGTCTCGGTTCGGTGCGTGTGTGCGTCGCACGGCTCGACGCATGCGCAATGTAACCTCGTGCCCGTGACCTCAGACAGAGTGTTTACTTTTCGCGTGAAATAAGAGATGTGTGGACAATGGACATTATGAGGCTTGTTCAACTTGAACCGGCGCTGCACAGACCGATCGATGAATAACATCAAAGTACCGCGAGAGCAACGGCTCTGTATGCCTTTCAATCACTCTCGCGGTACTTTGACATCATACAACGATCGGTCTGTGCAGCGCCGGTTCAAGTCGAACAAGCCTATAGACAGTAAAAATGGAGTATGGAGTGCTGCCGGTCTCGTCACGTATAGAAATGGCAAGTGGGAGATATAAGGAAGGCTAACCAGAGTTGGAGGATGCGCCAGCGTCGTATACTGTAAGTCCGGTGTGTGGGAACATTTTGTATTTCATGTTACCTATGATATTTAAATATATACAGTGACACCAAGTTTAGATAAGAACTCCAGTCATATGTTTCCAAATACTGCACTTAAATTTCAAGTGAAAAAAATGTATCCTCACTCTCAGGGAATGGGCTACGTGCACAAGCGTAGTTTCGAACTTCCGCTATTGTCAGAAGTCGGCATATCAGTTTCCGGTTTACGACTGTTCATCCGCATCCGCTATAAACAAACAAGATGAGTGCTGCTGTACGAAAAAAAGAGTTCTTAAACACATCTAAGTTTCTAAGAACTGTAGGTGGATCTAACGCCCGTTTCACACATAGCCTACTCCGTTTGCAGTGCAGGAGCAGCGCGTGCTATAGTGCTTTATCATATGATGCATTTGCAGTGAATAACTGATTCGCGGCTGTACCACAAACACATACTTACTATTTTTATTTAAAATCCAGAAGTTATGCTGCAACTTTTATTTAAAAAAAGCTATTCTCTTGTATACACTCTTTAATGGCAATGCACGTTTAAACACAATTTAAACAACGTAAGTTAGGGCTATTATTCCATGCATTACTTATACTTATTTTAAGTTGCTCAAGCAAGTGGTCAAATATTTACTATATTAAAATCGCAAATATTTTAAATAAAAACTTAAAAAAAAAAAAACAGCCGACTCACATGCCTGAAAATGTAGTAATTTCACCATAAATGCGTTTCATTAAAGAAAATGTAGTAATCTCACTATAAATGCATTAATTATATACCGGTACTACTATTTTTCACAGTCATCTGAAGACTTTGAAGACCAGGGTAAATCAAGGAAAAGTTCAACAAGGCGACATGAACAACACTCGTCTCATTCGTGGAGGTGGAAAAACAAGTTCTTTGTGATACGCAAGATCTATTTATTGAAATTTATTGAAAAGATTTCTGGTACAGGATAATACAATCCTCTATTCCAGACTCTAAAAGACACAAACTAAATATATATACATATAAATTCACATTTTGATTTTATAAAAAACACATTAATTTCATAATTGAAGTTTTCCTAACATCCTAAATAAATTACATAAAATTAATTACATTAGTTACAGATAAACTTTATAATTATACATAACACCTTTTGACAGGCAAAATGCATCCAGCCTGTTCTAAAAGGAATTAATAGAAGGGGAACACACAACTTCTTCTGGAAGCTCATTCCATGATTTTACCACACGTAGTGTAAAAAAGTTCTTACTCTTTTCGGACATGCATGTTCTAGGGCAGTACTTCTCAAAGTCCGGACTCCGGTCCGGATCCGGACCCGGAGGGAATTCAATCCGGACCCGCCTCCATTTCGTATTTCAAGAGCACTAATTGTAATCGAATTAGTTCAAATCACAAATTAGTTCAAATCTCCCGCAATGTAGAGCTCGCAGCTCCAAACCGTGTAGCGCGCACACGACAGAGAGGGAGAGAGCGACCTTACGTGTGCGCAAATGTGCGTGCGTGCGTCATGAAGCGCATGTAAGCCCCATCCAACCCCCATTATCCCCCCCCCCATCCCCCCCCCCGTCAAGAAAAAACGAACAATCACCCCCAACTTGTTTTCGTTAAAGGTTTTAACGAATTCCCTCGTGTCTCGTACCTATTTTTCCAGAACTGAACGATAGGTTCAACTGTTACATCGTATATTCCCTGTACAAGTTTATATACTTGAATCATATCTCCTCTATATCTCCTAAATTTAAGAGTCGGCAAACATAATTTCCTCAATCTATCTTCATACGACATATTTTTCATTCCTGGAATTAATTTAGTAGCTCTTCTCTGGACCCTTTCAATTTTTTCCACATATTTTAATTTATATGGACACCAGACTGAGCTTGCATATTCAAGATGTGATCTTACCAGGGATTTATACAATGGTAAAAATATGTCCTTGCCTAAATTTTCAAAAGTTCTTCTTATTATTGCAATCATAGATGTTGCTTTTTTGACTTTTTCAGAAATATGTGTGTGGAATTCAAGTGAACAACCATATAGGCTACCACAACACCTACGTCCCTCTCCTCATGTACAGGATTAACCACTATATCCCCAACTACATAACTGGCTACATATGATAAAGCACTATAGCACGCGCTGCTCCTGCACTGCAAACCGAGTAGGCTATGTGTGAAACGGGCGTTAGATCCACCTACAGTTCTTAGAAACTTAGATATGTTTAAGAACTCTTTTTTTCATACAACAGCAGCACTCATCTTGTTTGTTTATAGCGGATGCGGATGAACAGTCGTAAACCGGAAACTGATATGCCGACTTCTTACAATAGCGGAAGTTCGAAACTACGCTTGTGCACGTAGCCCATAGAAGCATTGTTGATACTGTTTTTGTGTTGAGGTTGAACTTATGTTTCACTTTATGGTTATGCCTTTGCTGTTGTTATAGCCTCATAGGCAATTATGTGTAACATATTTTGACTTATTTAAAAGATAGTGCTTTAAGAGTTCCTCTCTTTTTCTTTTAAAAGATAAACATTTTGTAAGAGCTACACTGGGGTTGACAGTTTGATAAATGTTAATTTTAAAAAAGTTAATTTTAATCTTTGTGTGCTAAAAATGCACATAAGTCCCTGTAGAGATTGCAATACACATTCTCCTTTTTTGCCAAATAAACAAAAGCATTTCATCAATGTCTTCTCTCTTGATGTATCAAAATGTCACCTAGCTTTCCTCAGAGATGGTCTCAATAATGTGCTTAAAGTCAAGTCAAATTCAGTTTGTGCATGATTACATGATAGACATTTTTTTTAATACTGTATCCTGAATTGTGGATAATTAAGCTATAGCCTATATCATATGCTGAATTACATTTCTGGAGTGTTAAAGATTAAAAGAAAAAATAACAACAAGAACCGAAAACTGTGACCCTAAAACCGTGATACGAACCGAACCGTGGGTTTTGTCAACCATGCCACCCCTAATATATATATATATATATATATATATATATATAGAAACAGACAACACCAAATGACAGGGACCGTTTCACATATAGCGCTTGTGAAGACACAAAAGCTGTCGCGGCTGGGTTTTGAACCGGGTTTATACTTCCTTGTTCATGACGTCACCAGCTT
The DNA here is from genome assembly GCA_026230005.1 of Gila orcuttii. Taxonomy (NCBI): domain Eukaryota; kingdom Metazoa; phylum Chordata; class Actinopteri; order Cypriniformes; family Leuciscidae; genus Gila; species Gila orcuttii. The sequence continues at coordinate 21,441,559 of JAPDVR010000017.1, forward strand.
CTGACGTCCCGTCACGCCATTGGACTGATTTTACATGTGCTTCAATACATCATCATAATTACATTATGAAAGGCAATTACTGTGAATTGAATAGTTAATACAGATGAAACACATATTATGTGTATTGAAAAGGATACTTTGTCATTTTGTGTTGTGTACTAACACAATTGAAAATATGCTGAAATGTTTGAAAGAAGTGCACTTTTGATAATCTGTTGTGATATTAGTTCTAAGAGTTTTGAAAATGTACCAATTGCTTGTGAAAATTGCGCCAAAGCAATTTAAAAAAATTTAATATTCATATATTTTGTCTTAAGGAAAAATGCAGATGAAGTAAGAATAAATTTCTAATAAACTAATAAATGATCTGATATATAAAGACTTGCACACTGACCTTTTTGACCACATGCACTCTTTGATCCAATATTGAGATTCAATTAAATTCAATATCTATCTGTATTTGCAGTCAAGACCCCCTCATGGTTGATTTTATACCACAAAAATTGTGCAATCAAACTATGACAGTAAAATCACAGAGCAACGAGAAGAACAAATCCTAGAAACTTAACTTGCATTACTTGATTTTGAAAGATCTGTATGAGACCTGTATGAAATTGGATTTAGAGAATCCAACAGAATGAAATGCTCTGGGCAGTTTTTGTTATATTCCTGCTAGAAACTTTCTTTTTTCCAGCATACAACAATAGTTCTTAACAATAACAGCATGACCTTAATAGAAAACACACCATTCCTTCACAAACACAAACATTTGAAGGCCTTGAAAATGGCGAGCCACTGTAATCTTTAGAAGATGAGACGGAAATTGAAAAGTTGGGCAGTAAAAGTCTTTCCTGAATTCTTATCTTAGTCGCACGCTCCAGAGGCTTCCCAAATCCTTAAAAAAATCTCTCTCCATCACCCTAGTATTTTACACAAAGAGTAACAACATGTAAAGCCACGCCAAGGAAAAAGCACCTGATGGCATGCCACACAGAGGTCAAAACTTTCCACACCTGCCCCAAACTTTGTTGTGTTTGAAAACTGACCAAGCCTAAAACCTGTCTCTACATTCTCTAAAAACGTATTCTACAATATCCCTTTGTTTCTTCCAGCAAATCAAGAGCACTGTGACCTAGCCAGGGGATATCATGAGATAAGAGAAAGAACTTGACCAAAACAAAATAAGGGGTTGTTTATTGTGAACTGGAAATAAACATAAGGGAAAAGAAACCACTCTTCTCATACCTCCTGCATATAGCACAGGGATAGTGTTGACATGCAGACCCATATCATATGTGACACATACCATGTTTTGACATCTAGATGATTTGTTTGATCACAATTGTGTTCCGAGCTGTCAAGCCCACCAGAAAGGTCAAGGTATTTTTTCCCAGGACAACATATTCCAGCCCATCAACTAACGCTGACCTTACTTGACCTTCTAAAATATAAACAAATGAGGAATGTTACATTGCAGTCATCAGTATCCTTTTGCTATCTGTATGAATGAAGATTAGGAACAACTCTGCAGGATTTTGCTAATTAAATAATGGCCTGTTGTAGCACACAATAACTTTATTTTTCCTGGCATCGCTTCTCTGCCTGGCTAGCTAAACACTTTGGTAATGTGTGCATAATTAACATTAAAAACCCATATATAAACATTATAAAAACTGACATGAGAATTGTTTAAAAAAAATGTTATTTTATTTCACAACAAAAGGACTGTAAATTCCTGGTAATATGAATAGAGAATTAACAACATTCTAATTTGTCCACACAATATTACTGCCATTGCTTATGTTGCTGTTTTGGGCAGTTTTAACAGTACACAAGGAGCGGTCATTTCAGAATTACCGTAATTACGAGATTCTGACTTGTTAAATGCATTAATTTCCTCATAGATATAATTGCAACTTGTAAACTGAGTTTTCTGAGAACTGAGACTTGTACCTGTACTTGTACTGATTGCTGCAACAGAAACACTTGAAATGGCAACGGTTTCAGCAGTAAAATGTAGTTAAGCAATAAGCAGTTAGTTTGTAATTTTTCTGTTGATTAATTCCTGTATTTAGGGGCCAAGCACCAAAGGTGAGTAAGTTAGCATTAGTGTTATTCTTCTTCCGCTCTTGAGTCTATGGCAGTCCACAGTCTCAACATTAACCACAGCCATTTTGGTGTCTCTAATGCAATCACTCTAGAGTCATCAACTGTCCAAAGCTGCACTTATGTTTAAGCTAATAATTTTTAAACTTTTGATTCTAAAGCTACTCTGCAATGCTTTGGCATATTGACACCAAACTTTGTACTGCATGTGTCATTGTCACCTCACTTTCTTCTTTCTTCTGTAGGACTTTCTTAATTCTTTTTCACTTCAAAAGTGATAAGCAATTTAATCATATTACTAATGATTGTATTTATCATTTTCAGCCCTTTTGACTAAAATCATCTCAAAATGTATTTAATTTGTCATTGCTGCAGTAGATCTGATGCTTCCAGCCATGCTTGCATAACTCATCATGCCTTTTTTGTGTTTGGCCCCTTAATTGCTGCATGCAGATATTGAAATATTGTTAATGTCTCAGTGCAAAAATAACCTGCAAATAAATGGAATACATACAATACAGTTTAATGTAGTTAGCACAGAGTTGAATAAATGTATAATGTCCAGCTAAATAAACTATAACTTTCTTAATGCATTTGTATTACGACTGTTGCAGTATTTGTTGTATTGTGGTTTTGTCTATTGATTACTCAAAATACACAGATTCATTCGTTATAGTGTTGCACAGAAACTCATGATTTCAAGTCCTAGAACATGAATAGCTTTGAGCAGAACGTCCAGGATTGTTTATAAGGAGCCACAGAGTAGCCTATTTTTTGGAGGGTTCGGTTTGTAGAAAGCGCCACCTCAGTGCCTGCGGCACTGGCATGGCCAAAATGTGCTGCTTCATTAAACACGAGTACATGATTGAGACTGACTGTAGCACTGAGCTCAAAAGAGCTGATGAATGAGGGATGACAACTGCACCATCAACACAGATTCCTCCTGACGAAGGTATTTGTTTACAAGACTCGGTACATAAGAATAAAATAATGTTTTATAGAACTAGAGAAATTTAAATAATCACACAGCATGGATAATTCTGAAAGAATAGATTGTAGCAATATCCATCTGCATTAGCAAGATCATAGTTTACTTGCAGCATTAATGTAGTTATTATCAAACCATGAGAAATATTTACAAGAAGTTAAATAAGGATGCAAAGTGATTAAATAGCTCTATAGTCCAGTGTTTAATAAAGAGTCATAAAGAGAGCTCTGTAGCTTTAATTTGACACTAACCTCTCAAAACCTAGACATAAAGTTCAATGCTATCTGTTGATAGACTGATGAGAATGTTGTAATCACGATTATAAAGCTAGAATGACATCAGTAACCCTAACACATTTACAACCTTTCAGCTGTTTGCATCTTTCAGTCTTGCTATATTGATTTTTACCAATGAAGCTTTTGGACAAATTTCATATGATCTCACAGGAAATGTGTTCAGAATCCCCACCTTGCCAGAGGCAAATGACAAAGATGTTTTGTAAGGACATTGCTTTGAAGGAATGCATTTCACAATTCAACCATACATTTCTTTTGAAATGCATCTATTATGGTGTGAAACCATGGCTGATTCCATGAGCATCAGCATTCAAAGCATGTGCTCATTTAACACTAGCCTTGTAAAAAAGAAGTGCACTTAATTGTATTGAATGTGCACTTGAGGTATATTTCAAGTCTTAAAAGTATATTTAATGAAAACTGAACTTGTAATAAAATTCAATAAAAGGCCACGTAACACACTTAAGTACACTTTTCAAAAGTACACTTTGTAATACTGTCAAATTAAAAGTTTTACTTTAAAGTACATTTTAAATCATTACGTTTTATAATTTGTGTTGTGCTTTAAAGAGGTACAATTATTTTGCTGTGTTGACTAGCAAACTAAAGCACATGTAAGGTAGCGTGTTATTTTATATTACATTTAAAGTTAATATATTTAAAATGTACTACATTGCAACATCATTACAAATGTGTAATGAATATATTTAAATATATGACAAACAAGTTTGAATATAATGATATTAAAGGATATTTTAGTTTACCATAAATTCTCAAATTAAATTTTAACCATATTTAAAATAAATAAATATTAAATTACACAAAGATGTACTTAAGACCTAATTAAGTGGCTAAAAAAAAAAAAGATCTTAATTGCATTTGCATTTTTATCGCAAATAACATGCAATTAAGAGTCCCGGAACCCTTACATTAAGTTTGCACCTTTTTATTTATTTATTTTCATTAATAAAAATATGCTAAGGTGTACTCTTTAACAATAATATGGAAGACCGTTTTAGTACCGTTTTTTTAACAATTGGTATCCACACAATTTTATCAGTCAATCATATACAGTATAAGCACATACAAAAATGCATCAAATGGAGATACATACTGAGGTGAAGGTGGGATTGGCCCTAAATAGAATGACCACCATGTCACAGGTTTCCAACACGAGACTCCATCGTACCGTTTCAGACTGGAATTCGTGGGGACTGGCATGTACCAGAGAGAGGGTATATAAGTTTGCTCTAAACTTAGACTCGGACAGGGCTGTTTGGTCTGCCAAAGAGTAACATGTTTGACATAATCTACAGGTCTATAATTTAAAAACATGTAAAGGTCAATACTTTAAGGATACTTTAGGACCAAGGGAAAGAATTCACATGTCCTTGTATACATAATTGTAGGCTGTATTTGTTCCTGACCAAGTAGGCTACTCTTCTCATTGTATAAATTTTGAAAAGAAAGGCTACTTTAATTTTCTCAAAAGTATCATGCACGAACACAGGAACAGCTTCTTATGGTTGGTATAATGGTATAATCTCACAGAAGAACCATGTGATGATTAGATGCATGTGCTTATTTAGCACAGAACATCATGGCCACTGTAGGTCACGTTTCTGTTATAAACATATTTTGCCCTCTAATCTGATGTAATGCTAATGCTAATATATTTAACTCTAATATATCTTACAGTAGTGCACTTTAGGGTCAGAAGTCCAAACCAGACTTAAAGCAGAGTATTCTGATTGACTAATATTTCAGAATAACCTTCATATCTGCAGGAGAAATTACCTTTAAAGCCACTCTTGAGCAAAGATCTACACTAAAGCTACAATAAACAGCTTAACCAGGAAAGACGATTCTATATAAATAAATGACGGCTCTGGTATAAAGCCATATCAGCTGCTTTAAAAGCTGCATTAAAAAATGCAATGGCACCCTTTTCACATAATGTGGTGAACATAATCTCTGATCTTAAAGAGATAGTTCAGCCTAAAATTAAACTTCTGTCGTCCTTTACTCACCCTCATGTTCTTCCAAACATGTAGGACTTTCTTTTTTTTAAAAGTGGAATATAGAGTTTGTCTGAATGTCCAGACTGCTCTTTTCCATGCTATTAAATGGCAAATATATGTTTTCCCCCTATTTACTTGCTGCATGGAAAAGGGCACTTTGGACATTCTTTAAAATATTTTATTTTGTGTTCCATTGAAGAAAAAAGTCATACAGGTTTGGAAAAACATGAGTAAATGATGACAGAATTGTAATTTTTGGATGAATTATCCCTTTAAGGCTTATATCTCTCAGAGCTGCGAATCAAACCGGACACTCTTTTTCTGTGGAAGGCTGTGTGTCACAGACAGAACCAGGCCACACAGCACTACATTTTGGTATGTCTAACAAGCCCTTTAGTACTGCAGCCATAGTTTTTATTGCACCACAGCAGTGCTGGATATTTAAAGCAGGGATGTCAGCATTACTTAACAGCATCGAGCCGTGAATAATCCACAAGCAAGAGTATTTTGTATTGAATATTAAAACTGGTGAAAGTAATGGTGATGATCATACCTTAAAATAAGACAGCAGTTAAGCTTAATGAAAACGTTTGAGTCAAGTCAATTCAAGACACCTTCATTTATAAAGCGCTTTTAACAGTATGGATTGTTTCAAAGCAGCTTTACAGTGATAATAGAAATTACCATAACAGATTGTTTAGGCTTTACCACAGCTCTAGGATAAAGTTTATGTCCAGCTAAATTTAGTTTTGAATGATTCACTTCCGTTGCGAAGATCATTAGTTATTAGTTATTCGTCAATAGGTATGTGCGTTTGAATATATATGTGCGCAGGCGTGTAGTCCTTCACAAATCAACCCTCAACAAATTACTTGTCTGGCTTCAAACATTTATAATACAGAATCTTTTGTCGCGTCTGCGCAGCCACGCCAACCGTAATTATCCCGACCATGTTTTATCTGTACAGAGGTAAAGGGAAGGAGGCCTTCACAGGGGAGAGACTACAGAGAGTTTGATTACAGACACAAGATAGAGTCGTCTCGTCAGAGGATCATGGGTTTAATCAATGCCCTGCTGTCATGGAAAATCAATCTATGCATTTAAGTTGTGCCATAAAAGACAGATTACGATTTCCATTTAATGTTAAATAAATGCGTTCTTTAATGATCTGACCATGTTACTGTACATTACTTAAAAAATAATTTTATTTTTATGTATGTATGTATGTATATATATATGTGTGTGTGTGTATAACAATATATCAAGCATAACATTAATTGAATTGGCTTCATACAGTACATTCACTAACAATATGTTGCTCCTGGAATAAAATCTATTTGTGAAAAAAAATGCTTTCTTCTCATGTTTTATTTTAATCTTCGACTTCATAGTGTGATTGTGTGTTATTGCATTATGTAATGAGCTTAAAGCCTTGGGAACACTGGGAAATAGTGGTGATTTCCTTCATGTTTTCTATTTATGTTTTCTATAGCCTGCTGTAACCAAAGGCTAAATAACTTCACTGTACGTTCCTTTGTACTCTCCTACCAAGCAAAGGTCATGCCTGCATATAATGACAATCCAATGAGAAAAAAACAGAAACAACTTTTAAATGATGACCCATCAGATCTAGGGTGACCAGAAAAATTCGGGATAGTCCCGAAATCTAAGCTGTTGTCCTGAATACCGAATCCGGCCCTAATTGTCTCGAAAATTATACTAAAGCAAAATCTTGAGTAGTTATTGTCTGATAAAACATTAAATACTGTCCGTGGAGGTTGAGTCGTCCTGCAGCCAGCCCCCGCCGGCTGCTCATTGGCTGCAGCATCTTTTTTGTTTCTTTTTTTGAAGTTCAACAAAGATACCGTAGTCGCACATTCAGATATTTGATAAGCTAATTTTCATTCATTCGTTTCGTTGACATGGCTGGTGTTCCGGAACCCCAACACGCCGCTAAAAAACAAAAATGTCTCTGCAGGTTGGGTGGAGTGGGTGGGGAAGTATCCATGTATCCATAGTAGGCCTTCCTATATGTTTACTCACCCTCAAGTTGTTCCAAACCTGTATAAATTTCTTTCTTCTGCTGAAAACATTCTTCAAAATATCTTCTTCTATGTCTTCTATGTACAGTAAACCTAGATAGAACAGATTAATTGATCCCACTATTGTGTGCATGGTACCTTTACAAAGGTTATCATTGATTGATACCTGTCAGTGTACCTTTTTAAATATCAAGACACACAGCCAAAGCACACAGAAAATGTCTCAGGTTACGCATGTAACCATGGTTCCCTGAGAAGGGAACAAGACACTGCGTCCTCTAGAGGACACTTTGGGGAACGTCTGAAGCATGTGTAAAAACGCGACAAGGTCATTGGAGGATGAGAGTCTGTGACGTCACTACTGGTGCGACCTGAATTAGACGTCATCACCTTGTTTGTCTGAAGGAGATGTAAACAGGCAGGCCCGGTGCATGGCAGAGAGATGCATAACCTGAAACATAACATGCGTAACCTGATATGTTCTCTTTTGAATGGGAAATCGCACTGCATCCTCTAGAGGACACTTAGGGGAACAAATGCCCAACACCACCATGCTAAGGTAATGGTAAAGGTAAAGTTTTGGGAATGAACAACGTGAAACATCAGTTTATGAATACCCAGGATTAATTGTTAACACAGGGTAAATTATTAGCAGTGTGAAACGTTAAAACAAGATAACCCAGGATTTCCTCGCCTGTCACTCATAACCTAACGGAGCTGTTTACTTAAGGGACCCGCAATCAGAAGGAGACGGCTTCGACCTTGTTATAAACTTATGAAGGGACCGTCTGCTTGTAAAACCCAGCCTGTGGAGAGACAGCAGCAGCTTCATGAATACATAAGGAAGCTAGCCTACTTAGAAACCCGCTATAGGGGTAGGCATGAACCTTATAAAGAGGGTTCAACCCCTAAATGCCACAGGGGAGCATTTGCTAATGAAATGCTCCACCCTGCCTGACCTAAGGTTAGCATCGGTTTGGGAGTTGAGCGCTCCTATTCTCAGCAGCATCCTGCACAGCCATCACTCCTGAATTAAGAGTGTTCAACCAGTGAGAAGGAAAGCAACGCTCAGACAAAAAGCCGCTTCTCACCAGGACCAGATATGGGTTTTCTGGGGAGCCAATGACTCAGCAGAAAGACCCTCTTATCGAGAGGAGTCCAATGCTCACCCAAGACTGTGATCCCCAGATTAGACCAGGCTAGGACCAGGGACGATTAACTCTTGAGGAAGGGTAACTATGGCCACTAGAGGAAACTAGAAACGGCTACATTAAAAAGCTGTGCTATAATCTCCAAGGTCTGTCTGAGCCAGAACAGAGTGGGGAGGTCCAGGAAAGAAAGGTATCCCAATAATGGGATAGGGTACCCCTACACAATAGCCCCTGTAGTCTAGGGTCATTCTCATGGTCGCATCATCTGGGGATCACCTACTTACAGACTCCAAGGGGGAGGCCCAGGCTCAACCACATTAACGAACTTCGGTGCACAGGAGGAAACTGCCTGCTTAGGTATTTCGCTGCTTATACAAGGGACCCACCTACTTAGTAACCCAAATAGGCAAGGCAGCTATGACCCTGTGAGTATGCTAAAGTTTGTATCCTAGGGAAACTGCCTATACAACCCCCCAAAAAGGGTGACAGTCCCTTCTGGATAAATAAAGGAGCCTCCTGCTTAAGGGGACCCCAGCTCTGGAGCTACGACTTCATTGCCACAAGGAAGCTGCCTACTTATAAGACTCAGATAAGGAAAGGCAGCTACAACCTTGAACATTAGTATACTAGAAAAAGGGAGCCCTCGGGGAAACTTGAGGGAGGCGGCTGCCCATGACTATCATAAGGGGGTTACTTGCCCATACATGAGCTCCTCTTACCTTGGAGATTGCGAGTGCTCGAAAGCTGTGATAAGGACCTTGCTTAGAACCCATTATGTTAAAGGTGCACTCATTCTACCAGCCTCAAGGTGGCCTTCCTGAAGCTTACACAAATTTGGTGAGGCCTACACCTTGGCAATACCCAAGGGAGCCTCCTACTCACTAAACCCGACACAAGGGGGAGGAGGCTACCAATTGTTGGTATTAAGGAGTTTCCTACTTAAAATTAAACCCTTTAGGGGTGAGGATACTCCATTAAATACCCATGAAGGAACTTCCTTTTTAATAGATAGGAAAGGAAGCTTCAACCTGAAAGCATTGCAGTGGCTCATGGATGGGCTGCCTGTTTAAGGCCCAAACTCTGGGGAAGGCAGACACAGCTTCACAAGGCATAGGGGACCCATATTAGATGAGGTAGCTTCAAACTTAATATATATGAAATGGCTCATAAAGGAGCCGTCTGCTTAAGGACCCCAACTTTCAGGAAGCAGCTACCACTTCAAGACCTAAGGGAGCTGCCTGCTTAAGGAACCCGCTATCAGGGGAGGCTTACTTTAGTACATAAAATGACTCGCGAAGGGGCCGCCTGCTTAGGGACTCAGCATCTGGGGAGCAGCCGCAACTTCACTAAAACATGAGGGAGCTGCCTAATTAAGGAACCCACCATTATTACAAACGTTGTCCAGCTCCACTTCACAGACGCTGAGTGAAAGGAGAATTTTAGAATGACGGGACACTCATTTTATTATATGGCATTACACTATTTCTACGTCATTGCACATGGGCAAACCACCCCTTTCAATCCAATCGAAATTTCATTGATTAACGTGTTTACATGAAGGCTTTTCAGTCTGATTGAGCCGTCAATCTGATTTCCAATGGATTAATGATGTATGACGTAAGGAACGAGCTGTTCTTCCTGTTGAATAAAGAGTCATATAATTGAGTGTCCCGGCATTCTAAAATTCTCCTTTCACTCAGCGTCTGTAAAGTGGAGCAGGACAACGTCCCACCAGTCCTTGTTCTTTCGGATTCTCATTCATAGACGACTGGTTGCATGGCCGCTGGAACTAAGGGTGCTGAGGGTGCTGGAGCACCCCCTGACGACTGTAACATGACTTTAAATAACTTTTTGTTTTTCAACATGTTTTTTAAGAATACCCTCAACCTTTATAAAATTACTCTAAATATTATTTCGTTTTTATATGTTGTCGAATATGCTTTTATGACTGAATGGCAAAATGAAGTGAGTGACGTGACACTGGTTGAGGACCAGCTCATTTGACACTCATTTAATGCATGTTCTGACGTCGGTGAAAAAAAGAAATATATATGTCTTGATTAAAGCAGTCTTTGGCATTAGGAGCTGTTCTCACATAACGTGTTTTTCCATTCCACTCTGCTACTTTTCCATTGTTTTTCAGTGTGAACGCACCAGCCGTGTTTAACTGTTGCGCTCGCGTATGACACAGCGTTCTCAAAACGCAGCACTCAAGTTAAAATAATTTAAACTAAAACGCGCCTCGAGACTTTGCGTTTTACCCCCGTTCCACTGCCCGCGTTTGGCGTCTTGTGTTTTCGCTTTGAAAGATTATGCATTCTGTGTGAACCGGCACTATAACTCCTGAGCGTGTATCATAAGGTAAGATGCAGATTTTTGCAGATAAGTTCTGAGCATTCTCACATAACTCTGTCCTCATTCATTTGTATGTTCTTTTTTTGTTTGGGCTTTTTAATATTAGGATTTTGTTTAAAATACTCTACCAGCACCACCCCGCAATATCAAGCCCCCAGCACCCCTCTGATAAAATATGTTCCCGTGGCTATGGGTTTTGGGCGTGGAGAGGGGCATTTTTACTGCATGATAAATATAAGCAGCCAGGCACAACGGTTCATATGTTTATTGTTTCCAAATTATGACCAGAAATGGATAAATATTAAGCCTGCTGTTTAAAACAAATAAAGAACCAATGTAGGAGAATGGTTATCATGCACCAACAGCGAGAAACTCTGTATATCTGTGCAGTGTGCGGATGTCAAAAAAATAAATTCCGATTTGAAGCTTGTAACATTGCACATCAAACCGATCACTTGCTTAGCGTTCATGTAAACACTACATTCAGTTTCATCAATCGGAATGAATTCAGTCCGATTGAAACAAAAGTTGTGCATGTAAACATAGCCATTGTGATTACCCGTTACCACTGCTCAGAGTATGACAATCAAATTCCCTGCTCTTAGCAAAGCCATCAAAGAATTTTTATAGAAACGGCTCATTGTCTTTAGTAGCAGTGTGTCCCAAAGCATGGGCCGGAGCACCATTAGACTGCAGCAGCTGCAGATTATGCACTGATCTCACCAGGAGTTAGGCCCCATCCACACTACTACGTTTTAGTTTTGAAACGGAGACCTTTTGCTACGTTTGCACCTCCCGTCCAGACTAAAACGGCAAAAACGAAGACCTAAAACGAAGAAGTTTAGAAACGCTGCCGACCCCATTTTGCGTTTTGAATCTCCGGAGGGCGTTTTAGTGAAGACGGGTCAAAACGGAGGACTTTAGAAATGATGACGCAGAGGCTCACGCTCGGCTCTCTGATTGGGTGTCATACAACGGAAGAAAACATACAACAACATCCTGGACTACCAGTTACGCTAGTGCAAGTAAATTCTGCATTTTACAATGCTATAACTGCCTACATGCGCCTGAGGCAAGCTATTATTCGAGCGATCTGTGACAATTCCTGTGTGCAGCGGCAGTATCGACCGTACATGGAGCGTCGTTTTTGGGTTAAGCCGGGAAGAACCAGCGCATGGTGGGATAATTTTATCAATGAAGTTGTAGTTCCTGAGGAACGGTGCGAAAACTTTCGAGTGTCCAGATCGGCACTTATCAACCTCAACGAAATCTGAGGAATAGTCAATCTGAATCCTGTTTACACCAGCACGCGCATGCCCAGTGTAGGTGAATGGTCACGTGATCCACGTTTCCAGTCGTTTTAATGTGGACGAAGATCAATTCTAATACGCAGCTAAAACGCTGGTGTGGACGGAGATCGTATTTGTTTTAATTCTCCGTTTCTAAACTAAAACGCAGTAGTGTGGATGGGGCCTTAGAGAGCAAAAATATTAGACTAGACATGTGTGGGGAAAAAAACAGCAAAATTTATTATAATCTCTATATTTTTTTGCCATCTCATGATGTACTATTTATTGATATTTTTGTTTTCTTCTCAAATATTAGTCTGCTTGGTCATGCTTTAAACCAATATGTATACATTATCTATATCTGAAAATGTGTGCTTCCCTACTATACAGTATACCAAATAAGTATTTATGATACAGTAGACAAACAAAACCCAAATTACCTGTCTGCATCTACTAATATTCAGAAGAGTGCAACCAGAATAAAAACACTGGCAAATTGTGAGCTGGGGGGCTCATTTTGACTGCTATAGGTACCAAGAAAGTCATTCCTCGTGATGAAGTTATTCTTGTTTAACAACACCTGAGTAAACTAAACCATTGCATTAACAATTAGCATTATTGGCTGAACCAATAGCATGACTTTGGGGAAGGGACTACCTGGTTGACTACTTGCATTCAAATTTGAGGTAAGATTGTTTTTTTTTTTTCCAGCTAAAATATATTAAAAGTGACATTAAAAGCATTTATAACCAGTGTTGTGTGTAATGCATTAAGTATTGAATTACTGTAATTGAATTACTTTTCCCTTGAAAAAGTAAAGTAAGGGATTACTCTTAATTTTTCTCTAATTTGATTACAGTTGCTTCTGATGTAACTGCATTAAAGGGTTAGTTCACTCAAAAATTAATTTCTGTCATTAATTACTCACCCCCGTGTCATTCCAAACCCGTAAAACCTTCATTCATCTTCAGAACACAAATTAAGATATTTTTGATGAAATCCAAGATGTTTGTTTGTTTGTTTTTTTTGCGCACAAAAAGTATTCTCGTCGCTTCATAACATTAAGGTTGAACCACTGTAGTCAAATGGACTTGTTTTTTTTAGTCTTTACTACCTTTCTGGGCCTTGAAATTTGTTGCCTATGGCTGGTTCAGAAACCTCTCGGATTTCATAAAAAATATCTTAATTTGTGTTCCGAAGATAAACGAAGGTCTTATGGGTTTTTGACTACATGAGTAGAATACATGTAAATACATAAAATGTTTGGGTGAATTAACCCTTTAAATACTGTATAGAACAATTCTATATAAAACAATAGTGGATTTAACATCTAAATGTAATGTCTAAAATGTATGTTTTTAATGTAACCTTCTCCCTTTAAATACATTGGTCAGTTCAAGAATAATTTATTCAATTTTATTTTATTTATTTGAAATAATTTAAATTATTAAATTTTAATAATTTAAAAATATTCATTTACATCCTTGTATTGTTCAACTGGCAGAGGTTGAAATAGGATTTAGAAAGTATTTATTAATAAGCAATGCAATACTTTTTAGAGAGAGTAATTAGTACAGTAATCCAATTACACTGTCGAAGATGTAATTAGTAGCTAGTAATTAAGTAGGGAACTCAACACTGCGTCGTTGAAAACGACTCTTTGGGGACGCTCCCTTAACGTGCGCCTCTGAATTATGAATGAAACTAATCCAATCCTGATTGGTGTTGTGTCATGACATAACATGTGACGGCATAACCGGATGCATAAAAGTGACGGATGCAGGGAGTCCGGGTTTTACAGCCAGTACTTTATAGTTTCAAAGAAGATGCTTACTATTCCCATTATCGTGAATCAAATCAGACCCCAGGACTGGTTTGTCACGATAGATCTAAAAGACGCCTATTTTCATGTCTCCATCCTTCAATGTCACAGGAGGTTCCTGAGGTTCGCTTTCGGGGGCAAAGCATACCAATATCGGGTTCTTCCGTTCGGCCTAGCACTCTCTCCCCGCACGTTCACCAAGTGTATGGATGCAGCTCTGGCTCCACTGAGGCTTCAGGGGCATCTGTATACTGAATTATATCGACAACTGGCTCATACTGGCCCAGTCTCGAGAAATGGCAGTTCGGCATCGAGATGTCGTCCTTGGCCACATTCAGAACATGGGGTTGAGACTCAACACAAAGAAAAGCGTGTTGGAACCAGCTCAGAAAACTAAGTTTCTGGGCGTGGTATGGAATTCAGTTACGATGTGGGCACAAATGTCTCCCGCACGTATCGAGTCCATCCTGGCCATGGTGTCCGGGATAAAGCTAGGCCAGGCCATCACTGTAAAGCAATTTCAAAGACTGCTGGGCCTCATGGCAGCGGCATCCAATGTAATTCCTTTGGGCCTTCTACACATGAGGCCCCTTCAGTGATGGCTGAAAGCCAAGGGTTTTTCCCCGATGATCAGAGTAACACGCAGATGCCTTCATTCTCTAGTAATATGGAAGAAACCTTGGTTCCTGTCCCAGTGTTAGGAGCATCTTGTCGCCGGAAGACCGTTTCGACAGATGCCTCCCTCAATGGCTAGGGCGCAGTCATGGACGGCCGCTTTGCCAGGGGTCTGTGGAAGGACCATCATCACTCATCATCAAGCTCCGAGGAGCTTCCTTCCAGACATCAAGGGTTACCACGTCCTAGTACGTTCGGACAATACATCGTGGTAGCTTATCTGAACCGACAAGGGGGACTCAGATCGTGCCCTCTATCCAGATTGGCACATCAGATTATCCTATGGTCCCAAGGGAAACTATTGTCTATCAGAGCAATGTACGTTCCGGGGGTTCAGAATCAGGGAGCAGATATCCCGCTGGGGTGGATGCCATGGTACAGGCCTGGCCGAGGCTACGCCTGTATGCTTTTCCCCCGATCGCTCTGCTTCCGGGAGTCCTGGAGAGGGTCCGTCTGGAGGGCATCAGTCTACTTCTGGTAGCCCCAATGTGGCCGGCCCGAGTATGGTTTTCAGACATAATATCATTCCTGATAGGTCCGCCATGGCAGATTCCTCTGAGGAGGGATCTGTTGTCTCAGGCGGAAGGCACAATATTCCACCCTCGCCCGGAGCTGTGGAAATTGTGGGTCTGGCCCCTAAGGGGGTTCAGTACCTAGATGCTGGACTATCAGCTGGGGTGGTTGAGACCATACTTAGCTCTAGTGCTCCGTCCACTAGGAGATTATATGGCCTTAAGTGATAAGTGATTGTGATTACCCGTTACCACTGCTCAGAGTATGACAATCAAATTCCCTGCTCTTAGCAAAGCCATCCATCAATTATTCAATGATCGTGCTCGTCATGGTGCGGCGCCCTCTAGTGTCTGGCGCCCTGAGAAATTGCCCAGTCTGCCCAGCGCTTAAGCAGGCCCTGACCACGACTATGGGGGCCCATTTCCCCCTTGACTGTCAGCTCATCCATCCTGCTGGATAGCAGCCAGGCCCTCAAGAGAAATCTGGCAATCGTTTGTAAATGTCTCATATGTTGATAAGTTATATAATTATCTACCTAGTTTTCTAATATGACAACCTGATACAATTGTCACCTTAGTACAATTGCGATCAGATATCTCTGAGATTTCAGGAGAATTTTGTTTCAGTGTCAAAATAGCCTCGGTTGAACCTTGCACTTCTCACTTTTAGTGGTGGAATTTTTATAGAAACGGCTCATTGTCTTTAGTAGCAGTGTGTCCCAAAGCATGGGCCGGAGCACCATTAGACTGCAGCAGCTGCAGATTATGCACTGATCTCACCAGAAGTTAGGCCCCATCCACACTACTACGTTTTAGTTTAGAAACGGAGACCTTTTGCTACGTTTGCACCTCCCGTCCAGACTAAAACGGCAAAAACGAAGACCTAAAACGAAGAAGTTTAGAAACGCTGCCGACCCCATTTTGCGTTTTGAATCTCCGGAGGGCGTTTTAGTGAAGACGGGTCAAAACGGAGGACTTTAGAAACGTTGACGCAGAGGCTCACGCTCGGCTCTCTGATTGGGTGTCATACAACGGAAGAAAACATACAACAACATCCTGGACTACCAGTTACGCTAGTGCAAGTAAATTCTGCATTTTACAATGCTATAACTGCCTACATGCGCCTGAGGCAAGCTATTATTCGAGCGATCTGTGACAATTCCTGTGTGCAGCGGCAGTATCGACCGTACATGGAGCGTCGTTTTTGGGTTAAGCCGGGAAGAACCAGCGCATGGTGGGATAATTTTATCAATGAAGTTGTAGTTCCTGAGGAACGGTGCGAAAACTTTCGAGTGTCCAGATCGGCACTTATCAACCTCAGCGAAATCTGAGGAATAGTCAATCTGAATCCTGTTTACACCAGCACGCGCATGCCCAGTGTAGGTGAATGGTCACGTGATCCACGTTTCCAGTCGTTTTAATGTGGACGGAGATCAATTCTAATACGCAGCTAAAACGCTGGTGTGGACGGAGATCGTATTTGTTTTAATTCTCCGTTTCTAAACTAAAACGCAGTAGTGTGGATGGGGCCTTAGAGAGCAAAAATATTAGACTAGACATGTGTGGGGAAAAAAACAGCAAAATTTATTATAATCTCTATATTTTTTTGCCATCTCATGATGTACTATTTATTGATATTTTTGTTTTCTTCTCAAATATTAGTCTGCTTGGTCATGCTTTAAACCAATATGTATACATTATCTATATCTGAAAATGTGTGCTTCCCTACTATACAGTATACCAAATAAGTATTTATGATACAGTAGACAAACAAAACCCAAATTACCTGTCTGCATCTACTAATATTCAGAAGAGTGCAACCAGAATAAAAACACTGGCAAATTGTGAGCTGGGGGGCTCATTTTGACTGCTATAGGTACCAAGAAAGTCATTCCTCGTGATGAAGTTATTCTTGTTTAACAACACCTGAGTAAACTAAACCATTGCATTAACAATTAGCATTATTGGCTGAACCAATAGCATGACTTTGGGGAAGGGACTACCTGGTTGACTACTTGCATTCAAATTTGAGGTAAGATTGTTTTTTTTTTTCCAGCTAAAATATATTAAAAGTGACATTAAAAGCATTTATAACCAGTGTTGTGTGTAATGCATTAAGTATTGAATTACTGTAATTGAATTACTTTTCCCTTGAAAAAGTAAAGTAAGGGATTACTCTTAATTTTTCTCTAATTTGATTACAGTTGCTTCTGATGTAACTGCATTAAAGGGTTAGTTCACTCAAAAATTAATTTCTGTCATTAATTACTCACCCCCGTGTCATTCCAAACCCGTAAAACCTTCATTCATCTTCAGAACACAAATTAAGATATTTTTGATGAAATCCAAGATGTTTTTTTGTTTGTTTTTTTTGCGCACAAAAAGTATTCTCGTCGCTTCATAACATTAAGGTTGAACCACTGTAGTCAAATGGACTTGTTTTTTTTAGTCTTTACTACCTTTCTGGGCCTTGAAATTTGTTGCCTATGGCTGGTTCAGAAACCTCTCGGATTTCATAAAAAATATCTTAATTTTTGTTCCGAAGATAAACGAAGGTCTTATGGGTTTTTGACTACATGAGTAGAATACATGTAAATACATAAAATGTTTGGGTGAATTAACCCTTTAAATACTGTATAGAACAATTCTATATAAAACAATAGTGGATTTAACATCTAAATGTAATGTCTAAAATGTATGTTTTTAATGTAACCTTCTCCCTTTAAATACATTGGTCAGTTCAAGAATAATTTATTCAATTTTATTTTATTTATTTGAAATAATTTAAATTATTAAATTTTAATAATTTAAAAATATTCATTTACATCCTTGTATTGTTCAACTGGCAGAGGTTGAAATAGGATTTAGAAAGTATTTATTAATAAGCAATGCAATACTTTTTAGAGAGAGTAATTAGTACAGTAATCCAATTACACTGTCGAAGATGTAATTAGTAGCTAGTAATTAAGTAGGGAACTCAACACTGCGTCGTTGAAAACGACTCTTTGGGGACGCTCCCTTAACGTGCACCTCTGAAGTATGAATGAAACTAATCCAATCCTGATTGGTGTTGTGTCATGACGTAACATGTGACGGCATAACCGGATGCATAAAAGTGACGGATGCAGGGAGTCCGGGTTTTACAGCCAGTACTTTCTAGTTTCAAAGAAGATGCTTACTATTCCCATTATCGTGAATCAAATCAGACCCGAGGACTGGTTTGTCACGATAGATCTAAAAGACGCCTATTTTCATGTCTCCATCCTTCAATGTCACAGGAGGTTCCTTAGGTTCGCTTTCGGGGGCAAAGCATACCAATATCGGGTTCTTCCGTTCGGCCTAGCACTCTCTCCCCGCACGTTCACCAAGTGTATGGATGCAGCTCTGGCTCCACTGAGGCTTCAGGGCATCTGTATACTGAATTACATCGACAACTGGCTCATACTGGCCCAGTCTCGAGAAATGGCAGTTCGGCATCGAGATGTCGTCCTTGGCCACATTCAGAACCTGGGGTTGAGACTCAACACAAAGAAAAGCGTGTTGGAACCAGCTCAGAAAACTAAGTTTCTGGGCGTGGTATGGAATTCAGTTACGATGTGGGCACAAATGTCTCCCGCACGTATCGAGTCCATCCTGGCCATGGTGTCCGGGATAAAGCTAGGCCAGGCCATCACTGTAAAGCAATTTCAAAGACTGCTGGGCCTCATGGCAGCGGCATCCAATGTAATTCCTTTGGGCCTTCTGCACATGAGGCCCCTTCAGTGATGGCTAAAAGCCAAGGGTTTTTCCCCGATGATCAGAGTAACACGCAGATGCCTTCATTCTCTAGTAATATGGAAGAAACCTTGGTTCCTGTCCCAGTGTTAGGAGCATCTTGTCGCCGGAAGACCGTTTCGACAGATGCCTCCCTCACTGGCTAGGGCGCAGTCATGGACGGCCGCTTTGCCAGGGGTCTGTGGCAGGACCATCATCACTCATCATCAAGCTCCGAGGAGCTTCCTTCCAGACATCAAGGGTTACCACGTCCTAGTACGTTCGGACAATACATCGTGGTAGCTTATCTGAACCGACAAGGGGGACTCAGATCGTGCCCTCTATCCAGATTGGCACATCAGATTATCCTATGGTCCCAAGGGAAACTATTGTCTATCAGAGCAATGTACGTTCCGGGGGTTCAGAATCAGGGAGCAGATATCCCGCTGGGGCTGGATGCCATGGTACAGGCCTGGCCGAGGCTACGCCTGTATGCTTTTCCCCCGATCGCTCTGCTTCCGGGAGTCCTGGAGAGGGTCCGTCTGGAGGGCATCAGTCTACTTCTGGTAGCCCCAATGTGGCCGGCCCGAGTATGGTTTTCAGACATAATATCACTCCTGATAGGTCCATCATGGCAGATTCCTCTGAGGAGGGATCTGTTGTCTCAGGCGGAAGGCACAATATTCCACCCTCGCCCGGAGCTGTGGAAATTGTGGGTCTGGCCCCTAAGGGGGTTCAGTACCTAGATGCTGGACTATCAGCTGGGGTGGTTGAGACCATACTTAGCTCTAGTGCTCCGTCCACTAGGAGATTATATGGCCTTAAGTGGAATGTGTTTTCCACTTGCTGTAGAGAACATGAGTTAGATCCAGTCAATTGCCCGGTGGCTTCAGTTCTGGAGTTTCTTCAAAATCGTTTCTCCGCGGGTCTCTCCCCTTCCACACTTAAAGTGTACGTGGCTGCTATTGCGGCTTTTCATGCACCACTGAGTGATGGGCCTCTTGGGAGGCACGAAGCTGGTCATTCGTTTTCTACGTGGTACATGGAGGATGAGACCGACAACCAGGTCCAGGGTTCCTGCCTGGGACCTGGCGGTGGTTCTCGAAGGGTTATCCCTGGCCCCCTTCGTACCCCTTCGGCTTCGCTTAAGGACCTGATGTTCAAGATGGCTTTTCTCTTAGCTATTACCTCTTTAAAGAGGGTGGGAGATCTCCAAGCCCTGGCAGTAATGCCAACCTGCTTGGAGTTTGCCCCTGGGGGAGTTAAGGCTATCTTGCACCCTAGGCCTGTCTATGTGCCTAAGGTGCCTTCCAACATGACACGATCTACGGTCCTGCAGGCATTTCATCCTCCACCTCATGTGTCGGCAGAAGAAGAGAGGCTCCATTTGCTCTGCCCTGTCAGAGCTTTGAGCATTTACCTCGAGAGGTCCTCTTCTTGGAGGAGGTCGGACCAACTGTTAGTGTGTTTTGGGTCACCTAAGAAGGGGCTCCCTGCATCCAAACAAACCATTAGTAATTGGATTATTCAGGCAATTGCCTTGGCCTACAAGGTGTGCAATTTGCCTTCACCTTTGGCCGTAAGGGCTCTTTCTACTAGAGGCATGGCGTCCTCTAGGGCCCTCCTCTTGGGAGTGCCCCTCCAGGAGATCTGTGAGGCAGCCGGTTGGGCTACTCCGCACACTTTTATCAGGTTTTATAGTCTGTACCTCCCTAGTACACCTGGTGCACGTGTGCTCTTGTCCTAGCTGAGTGCCTGAGATCAGTTTCACTCTAGGGCAGGCTTTTTTCGGTGCGTGGCCTAGTGGGCATTCGTTCCCCAAAGAGTCGTTTTCAACGACGCAGTGTTGAGTTCCCTACGATAGGGAACGTCTCAGGTTACGACTGTAACCCCTGTTCCGAGGAGGGAACAAGACACTGCGTCGTCTTGCCATGCCCCTCGATGCCTAGGAGCGGCTTGCTTCATCGCTAGGCTAATGTGTGTGTGTGTGTGCCGGCGTCACTTTTATGCATCCAGTTATGCGTCACATGTTACGTCATGACGCAACACCAATCAGGATTGGATTAGTTTCATTCATACTTCAGAGGCGCACGCTAAGGGAGCGTCCCCAAAGAGTCGTTTTCAACGACGCAGTGTCTCGTTCCTTCCTCATGGAACAGGGGTTACAGTCGTAACCCGAGACATTTTCAACATTGAAAATAATAATTGTTTCTTTTGATTTCTGAAGGATCATGTGACACTGTAGGCAGAAGTAATGGCTACAGAAAACTCTTTGCCATGGCAAGAATTAACGTTATTAAAAATATTAAAACTATTATTTTAAATTGTAATAATAATATTCAAAAATATTCAAAATATTAATTTTATCTAATAAATGCAGCTTTGGTGAGCATAAAGGACTTTCAAAAACATCAAAAAATATTACTGACACCAAACTTTTGATTGCGTATATAGTGATTTCCACCAAATAACCATATTTTGCATAGTGAAGATAGTCATTCATTACTTCTGTTCTACTTTTGTACAAACAAATGTTTGAATAAAATGACTATGCATAAATACATCACTAATAACAGCAGAAATTATAACAGTAAAAATATAGCAAATAATAATTTGTTCTTTTAAAGAGCCTAAGGTGAAATGTATGCGGCTCTTGTTGTGCTCTCTGTAGTTCTTCATTTGACCTTCAGATTCTTCTTATGACTTTTAAGAAATGCATAGGCTCACATTCTAGACAGGAGGTGGCAATAAGTCCAAGCTAACTAAAATACAGGTTAAGGGATCTCTCTTTCATCACAGAACAAAACAAAATCTTTGCTGTATAACTTTATTCATTAAAAATGAATGAGCAAAGTTGAAATAAATACATGGTAAATACATTTGTATTCAGTCATTGGAGAAGATAAAACCATAGCGTGAACACTGGAGTGATTCAGACTGACAGACGATATAAATACATATAAAGCCACTTCACAAGTTCAAAGAAAATCACATTACATGATGAGCCACAAATATGCAAAAATACACCAATTACAAGTATCCAATTACACAAGCCAAACCAGGATAAGTAGGGTGACTGATGTACACCCCACTAGTTAGAGGCCATTTACTAGCATACTGTAGTATCACTAGACCTTCGATTGTGTCCTAAATGAATCATGAAACTGATGGCACAAAGCAGAGAATTAAATGTAAAATAAATAATGTTTTTGTTGTTACGACCAATACTGCTGTCAACCAGTCTATTTAAAGAATAACCCCCCAAAAAAAGTTCATCCATGTTATGGCTAGTCAACAAACATGAAACATTCAGACACAAACAAAAATCACATTACCTAACTTCCTTTCATGCCCAAGAGAGGTTGAGAAAGGGTTGTCGACAATTACTAAACTACACTCAACAATACCGCGACATATGAGCTCAGACACAAACCTTAACTTAAAAAATTTAAAGTTTACTAACAGCTACATTTTAAAAGCCCATCAGAAACGGAGAAAATGCTTGAGTTAAGGAATGTTTCACACAGAAGCTTTTATTAACTGTGGGCTTCTGTAACCCTGGAGACAAAGCGCTGTCTCTTTAAGAATGCTGGGTAAGTTTGACAGCCTGTTTGCCAAGCTATTTTAGCTGAGACCAAGCCCCTTACTGACCTACTTTCAACAGGAGCATGGGACATTAGACCAGGCCCATGTTGAGGATAAAATCCTAAAACATTTTAGTTTTCATTTCATAATGCAGCACAATTGAGCTTCTTGAACAAATATACACTGTATTATCCATAAAATCCACATATTCTAATACCACATAAAATGTTTGGTCCTTCACTCAAGCAGTCAGCAATGAGGAGTCCAAATTACATAACGACTAAAGACGAACAGCTTAACTGGGTTCATCATAGAGCCCTGGTTCACAACAAATAATACTACACTGTACACATAATCTACAATATATCATATTGCTGAAACTTTACATCTAGAGCTTACATTATCACTGCTGTGCGTTATCCTCCTATGAATTGTTTCATGAGTGTGAATGTTAACTGAATTGACCACAATCGCAGGTAGTCGATTTGAAATTGGAATTGGCATGACAGGAAGTGGAATTGACTGATATTTAACACAGGCAATGCATTCTGAGAAATTAAGTCTATAAACCTATAATTTCAAAATCTTTCAAAAAAGGTTTTAATGAACCAACAATGCTACAATTACAAATACATCTACACTACCATTCAAAAATCTAAATTCAGTTGATGCACAACCCTGTTGGCTGTTAATCATCATCAGTATCAATATTTTGGCCATTATCTTTCAGTGAATGCAGGCTGAATACAGTCATAAATTGGATTATCAGATCTACAACTGTAATCTACTCCAATCCGAAGCCCTCTGCATTTGAAATGGCAATAGTTAACTTTTGCCGTAATTCTTTCTTGCTCTTGTATGGAGGTAGACAAATCTGGTTGAAGCATGTATGCGACACTGGAAGCCTGCAAAGAAGATGAATAAATAAACTGTAGAGAATGAACATGCATGCAGTCGTTTTACTGCAATCAGCCATTGTGATGATTACCAGTCAGTGGAGACATCAATCTTGGAGATCTTGAAGTTGAGGTCGGCCATACCCCCCACAGGAACGCGATCACTTCCTGTGGTAAAGTGGAGCAGTTTCTTCTGCAGCTCCAAAGGAAAGGCCAGAACCACGTCCCAGAAGGCCCTTCAACACCAGAGAGAACAGTCACTTTTCTACTAATAGACATGCATTTCAAAGCATGACTATAAAAAATTGTAAACAAGAAATGTACCGGATGGTGGGGTCAGTCTTGCTGTAGCCCTCATACTGCACCACTCGCTGCAGAGAACCCATGTCCAGATTAGGACTTCCACAGACCAGGATCTCGACCTCTTCTGGCCTCAAGAGCTACATAAATGACAGATTTAATGAGTCCTTATATTACTTTATATTACTTCTATGGTTATAATTAGATGCATATTTGTGGAGAAAAATTGTTAATTTAAATAACGTATAAAAATGATGCATTTAATTACACACAATCACCAGCACATAAACATTGCAACAAAAAAGTATGGGTAACACACTTGATAATAAAGTTCTATACATGAACATTAGCAATAAGTAACATTAATTACAGTTATTTAGCAATAGCAATAGCAAACATGAACTGACAATGTATAAATGTACACTGCCATTCAAAAGTTTGGGGTCTGTAGGTTTTTTTTTTAAAATATTTTTTGAAAGAGGCTGCATTCATTTAATCAAAATACATTCATTTCAAATTAAAATAAAAAACTTGAAACTGTTCTATTTTAATATATCTTAAAATGTAATTTATTCATGTGATGGTAAAGCTGATTTTTCAGAAGCTATTACTCCAGTCTTTAGTGTTACTGTACATAACCCTTCAGAAATCATTATAATATGCTGATTTCGTGCTCAAGAAACATTTCTTATTAGTATCAATTTTGTATCAAATAGTTTCCACAAAAACATTAAGCAGCACAACTGTGATCTTTTTTTGGTAACGCTTCATTTTACAGTCCTGTGCCCCATGTACAATATATGTACTTATTATAGTAATTACAATAACTGGGTAATAACTAGGTACTAACCCTGAACCTACCCCTAAACCTAACCTTAACCCATGTACTTACCTTATATTACCCAGTACTTTCTTAGGTAAGTACACTGTAAGTACACGCAAGTTAATGCACTGTAAAATTAAGCGTTATTACCCAGTACTTTCTTAGGTAAGTACACTGTAAGTACACGTAAGTTAACGTACTGTAACATGAAGCGTTTCCATTTTTTTCAGGATACTTTAATGAATAGAAAGTTCAAAAGAACAGTATTTAAAATGATTTAAAATATAATCTTTTGTAAATGTCTTTGTCACTTTTGATCAATTTAAAGATTTTATACATTACTTTAACTCATCAAAATATTTGTTTGAACTATTTTCCATTTTTCAAAGTCAGTTTAATATAATTTAAGTTGAAATAACTTATACAGCCTTAACAGTATTGTTCATTGTTAGTTTATGAAATATTTATGATATATTAACTAATGTTAAAAAAATGAAACTCATTGAAAAGGGTTAATAAATTATCCTACAAGTACTAATGGACCAATTTATGCATTCTAGTTTTTGCATTCTTTATAGTTACACTTTTAAATTGGCACAGCATCTTAAAAAAGTCATGCTAGATGCTGAAAGACAGCAAGACATGACAAAATAAAACAAATTAAAATGTTCAACAAAATAAATGTTAATTTATTAACATTTAATACAAAATATGGCTTTAATTAAAATTTTCAATTAAAATAAAGGGTTGATTGACAGCCGTAGAGAAAAAAAAAACATGTATTAAAGAAACAGTCAAATCTGCCTTTTAAACAATGTTTTGCATTTGTGTTTGCATCACATATTTCATACACACCAAAAATAAAAAATAAAAAGTAAAGTAAAATTACTCTGTGTTGGTATTAACATGAAACCATTTCTAATGCCACACCCTGCACGTACATAGACTGTGCTGTGCAGTGTGTTGAGAAACAGACAGACAGTGTGAAAGACAGAGAGAGCGAAAGATAAAGATAGGTCTTTAAGCCACAAAATAGATAGCAATGGTCCAAACCAATCTGCCACGTCCTTCCCCTCCCCTAGCCCTCCACCGCACCCCTCCCCGCCTCACACCACACCAGGACCAGCGAGTCAGATATTACTGTTCCAGAGCCTCTTACATAAGCAGCCAGGGACACAGTCAACTGTTGTGTAATCACTAAAGACAGGGAGGGTCTATGAGTTGATCATGGCTAGTGGAATCAGGCCAGAGGAGGTCTGAAATCATGTTTATTTCTTCTTATTGTTACACTATTTTACCACCATAACACTTTTAACCAACTAGACACATGTACAGCTGATCCTACAACATACAGAGAGGAAAAAAAAACTGAGCAAAGTAACCAGTGATTGTGCAGTTCAGTGAACCCTGAAAGAAACAAATGATTCACAGGCTGAACATTCCTTAAAATGGTCTGATGAAATAACTATCCCTCTGCTTTTCTTTTTTTCTGTGTTCATCTCTTGATTAAGAGAGCAGTCTGGGGTAGCACCATATTGGGAAGTCAAAATTGAGGCTGAATCATCACCAAGATTTATTTACTATTTGCCCTGGTGCATAGAGAAAAATATCCAACAAATACACTTCATCCTGAACACTGAACACATCATCAGTAGTTTTAGGTTCAGTGAAGTGTTGTTTTTCTAAAAGAAAGTTTTGCAATAAGAAAGAAAATGTGTATTGGTAGATGTGGTTTCTTATGCAAACTATTTCAGGGCACAGTTTAAATCACACTCCTTTAACATGCATTAAGACACAAGAATTTTAATTAAGAACTATTAACTCAGCAAACTGCAGGGAATGTCAACTAGTGCCAACATGCAACACATGCAACAACAAAACAACTTCAACTTCTGCTGATACAAAACATCGTTCTTCAAGCATAGCTCATTTTGTAATCAATAATTATTTCCATTATTATTGTGTTTTGTTCAAAATTAATTTATATGTAACATATTAATAATTAGTAAACAATAATAATAATAATAATAATAATAATAACTATTTATTATTAATAATAATAATAAATTGTTATATTTTATTATAAAATACATTTTTATTATATGTTCATATTTTATTAAATGTCTTTTCTTACAGACTACTTTGGAGTAACTTATTAGTAATTACAATAATAATATTTATTTCAATAATATGAAATGTATTTAAAAACAATGTAAGAAAAAAAATCTCATAAACTAGCCAGTTCATTTAGTCAGGATTGGCTGTTTTTAAACAAATGGAGGAGAGCATATTAAGTGACATACTCATGAGCTGTGTAAATTCTGCAAGAAACTGCGCCTTTGTTCAGATTCCAATTGACAAGCTAAGCAGAGCAAGAGACTTGCATTTTTCTGGGGGTCTCTATGTATTCATTCTATATGACCTTGAAATCTGAGGTCTCTCCCAGCCAGTAGCAGAAGAGCCTGAATATGGTATGGAGATTGAACAAACAAAGCAGGCCTAGTTACAGGGCACCCTTCCAACAGAGGGGGAAGGGATGGCCCATACACAGATGTAGCCTTCACACAGACACACACACACACACACACCCTGCTCTCTCTCCTGCCCCTGAAACTCTCTCTGTCTGAGAGCCACTAGAGCCCCTTTCATACAGAGATTCCGGAAAATACACGGATAAAGTGACCCGGGATTTGACCCGGGTTCGTTTGATTTTGGTTCATTCACACTGCCAGTGATTTTCCGGAATCAGAGAGTGCGTTCACACACAACCCGTAAAAATCCCGTAAAGACACGTGACATCGATGTGACTTGTAATCTCAGCAGCGTCTTAAATTTGCTTATGAGCTGCGATCTCTCTCTCATGAAACCACGCTTCTGCATGTTTTCTCTGATTCGACCATAAACTTGCGCTTTACGTACCATTTCACTGCTGGCGAACGATCCCGGCTTCAGCGTCATCATTACGACACGGCATTATTACGGCTTTTGTTCACACAGCGCGCGTTCCGGGACTGAACACGGCAATGTTACTAGGTCCCCAACCCGGCATCGATCCCGGGTCGAGTTTGC
Organism: Gila orcuttii; assembly: GCA_026230005.1. Taxonomy (NCBI): domain Eukaryota; kingdom Metazoa; phylum Chordata; class Actinopteri; order Cypriniformes; family Leuciscidae; genus Gila; species Gila orcuttii. The sequence continues at coordinate 21,469,242 of JAPDVR010000017.1, forward strand.
GTTCACACAGAAGGCGTTCTGGCAATTTGCCGGCAATTTGCCGGGTTCAAAGCGCTGTGTGAAAGGGGCTTAGTAGAATATTGCAGAGCTTACTTTGCTAAAAAATGATTAGTTGAAGTGAAATGTCAAGCTGTTTTTGGCTTCTACTCACTTGCTTCCAGAGTATTCCCCTCAGAATTCCTTATTCATTTACCAAGCAATGATGATTTTGACAGCAAACTTACCATCAGGGCATTTGAGGCACAAACGCTGTGAAAACCATGATAGAAAGCAGCAAACTGCCGGTAGATGGACTTATTCAGCAGGAAATCAATGTAGAGCTGGACGTATTCTGTGCAGGGACAAACAGATCAATCCGTCAGTAGCGGGAATAAGACAATGAGGCAATTCATGTTGAAAAGCGAAAAAACAGTCATGCACATAACTAGAGAAAGGAGACTGTCTCACCTTTTCTGTTTAGGTTAGTAACAGGGATCTTGTCCCCTCCTGGTTTCAGATTATATGACTTGACGACTCCAAGTTCTTCCTGAAAAACCTAGAGGAAATTGTACAGAAATTACCTCTGCTTACATTATCTGTAGAATTTATCGTCTAGTTCAATTAGACAAACATGCTTATCTAGATACCATAGAATGAGAGAAAGGTCTGAGAGCAAACATCCTGATTGTACAGGTCAAGTTTAGAGACACACCTAAAGACTCACCTGAAATGTGGTGTAAAAGTCCTCTTCAACGTTTCCTTCATAGCTAAGGAGTTCCCCAAGCCCATGAGCAAGATCCTGAAATGTACACACATTAGACAAATATTCTGAATTTGCAACTTTTTATGTGTATTTCTCCTTTGCAGAGGAAGGAACACTTTTCAATACAAATCATAAAAAACTGCATTGAAAATACAATAAAGTTGATGATAAGATGATAATGTCTCAACATATGTGACATTATGTGAAGTATCTGTGACTGTGTGAGCATTAAATCTTATGTTAAAGGGCTGCACTTCATTTTAGCTCGAAGTCTGTGTGGCTAATAAAATAATAATGGTAATAGCAGATGAGATGTTTGTGCTGTTTGAGGCAAATTGCAGAAATCTTGCTTTTTTTTTTCATTTTAAGAAAGTTGCTTTAGAGGTTCCATGTCCACATTACCTTTGGAAAAAGTTTGAAACAAGGAAGCAAACAACGCCCGCAGGCAGTTATGTAAGTTTTGAAGAAGCCAGAGACAGTTAAAACAGAACATCTGGCTCAATTAAATCTGACTTTGCAGTAACAGGAGAGTGAAGGGAAATCAATATGAAAGCGGAGCTTAACTAGTTTTTCAAAATACAATCAACCTCTTGTACATTATATTTCAGCATACATACTAGTCTGTATTATGACAAAGAGTGTTGCTTCAAAAGAAATAGCTAATATTGGGCGCCCTCTGCTGGACACAGGAGAGGCAACGACTGAATCTGAACAGGCATATCATTATGTCTGAAAGAAAACATAAATTAGCTTTGTAGTACACTGGAACCATTCAGTCATGATTACCCCATGTGTTTCTAATTAAAGGTATTTAAAATTTACTAAGTTTAATAATATACCATTTAAAAAAAACAACTGTAATGATATAGGGGAGAGCAGGGCTAGTTGTCAAACAGTGAAGTTCCTTGCTACAATGTTTGTATCTCATTGAGGGTTTTGAGTCAAAAGTCCAATTGCACAAATGTGTGTTTTCTTCAGCAGTGGCTTTGCAAGTTAGTCCAATTCTGTTGGGAAAATAAGTGAACTACGCTACCGTTCAAAAGTTTGCAGTTGCTTAGAATATTTAATGTTTTTTAAATAGAAAAGTATCTTATGCTCAACAAGGCTGCATTTATCTGATCAAAAATACAGCAAAAACAGTAGCATAGTGAAATAACTACTTTAATAAATTTTAAAATGTAATTTATCCCTGTGATAACAAAAAATATTGTTCATCACTCCAGGCTTTAGTGCGAAATGATTCTTCATATATCATTCTAATATGCTGATTTTGATTTCTTACATGTTTGAATTAATACTCAAGAAACATTTCTTATTAATATAAAAGTTAGAAACAGTTCTGCTGCTTAATATTTTTGTCGAAACCATGATACATTTTTTTTCAGTATTCAGTATTCTTCAAAAGAACAGCATTACTGACCTTACTGAAAAAACTTACTGACCCCAAACTTTCGTAAGTAAAATCCGACTTGTATACATTCAGACGATTTTGTTTGCTACCTTGTTTGTTTCATAATTAACAGTAATAAGTAACTGTAATTGGAAATTTTGTACTTGATATTTTGCTATATTAGAAACAAAACATGAGAAACTAGCATGTGAAGGATTAAGGAGTTCAAAAGAAGAAGAAAAAACATACTTCAAAGGGTGTTGTGAGGATCACAAGACAGGCATAACTAAATCAGCAAAGCTGAAAGCCAACAGAGTGCGATTATAAAACAATGCATCATCTGAGGCTTATTAGTCGCATCCAGGAGATTAGACAACAGGAGTGTGTGAGCCTGTGATGGCTGGGTGACACCCTGGAAGTGCAAACGATAACGCAAAAGCTATTTCTGCTTCCAGTGACTATTCTGTCAGCCATCTACACGGTTTATACATGGCCGAGGGAGTTCAATGTCACCATATAATGAGAAACACATCCTAAATAGTACATATAAGCTATATGGGCTGCAGAATATCATTACTTTATATTGGAATAATAATGTGTTACACTGCACAATGACAGCTGGTGGTTCACCCATCCAGTGACTTACAAACTCTGTGCTCATCAGGATTGGACTGGATTGAATATTATACCATGAGGTGTGTCACAGCTTGTGTACATACAGGCATAATCTGCTGGAGGTCCTCCAGGGTGAGGGTCGCCATGCCAACGGGGGTGTCAAGGTCACATGGCACAATGGGCGGGGTCAGCAGCTTCTTGTAGACACAGGGGGGGAAGCGGATGTCCAGTGTGATGCTGTTATACACAGCCAAGCCCATAAGCTGACAGATGGGGTTAAGTGCACACAGCTGGAGAGATTCATAGACCTGACACACACCTATAGCCTTCTGTTACACAATGGCTGCATCCAAAACCAAAGTCACCGCTGTCTGTTGAAGGCACCTTTAACAGTTTACTTTCCATAATTGTCATATCTAATGATCTAAATCAAAACCAAGTGAGCTTTAGTCATAACCAAGCAAATATTTAACGGCTGCAAAGCTTTTTTAAGAGCAGAAATGAAATAAATGTTTAAAGGAAAATTCATACTAAAATGCACATCTTTAAATTAGCCTACCAAACTACACAACCATTCAAAAGTTTGAGGTCAGTAATACTTTTTTAAAGAAATTAATACTTTTTTTGCACAAAGATGACATTAAATTGATTAAAAGTGACAGTGAATACATTTATAAGGTTACAAAAGATTTCTATTTCTGTTCTTTCGAACTTTATATTTTATAAAGAATTATGAAAAAAGATCATGGTTTTGACAAAAATATAAGCAGCACAATTGTTTTAAACATAGATGATAATAATTAGAAAAGTTTTTCAGCACCAAATCAGCAAATTGATTTAATCCATATATTGATATATTAATTTTTGAAGGATCATGTGTCTCTGAAGACTGAAGTAATCGCTGCTGAAAATTCAGCTTTGCCATCACAAGAATTAATTACATTTTTAATATTTAAAAAAGTTATCCTAAAACATATTTCACAATATTGCTTTTTTTGTTTTGTTTGTTTTTTATCAAATAAATGCAGTCTTGATGAGCATAAGAGACTTTGAGCAAAATACAATTCTTACCAATCCCAAACTTTTGAATGGTAGTGTATATGCACAGGATTGTGGGATATCAAAGGCCGATTGATTAGGTGTGTTTAATTAGGGTTGGAACTTAACTCTGCAGGAAAGTGGACCTTGAAGGTCAGAGCTGCTCTATATGCTAAAGTGCTAGTGCTCATTTGAATAAGAACGCCCCTCCCCTAAACCCACATGTATTTAACTAGCAAGTAGTAAATAATGATTTATGGCTGTAATGGAAACTAAAGCCTACTGGCTTAAAAAAAAAAAAAAAAAGATTTTGAGCCCTTTGATATGTCTCACCCCAACTTGCTGTTTCAATATGTCAAAACAAGAAAAAGAAAAAAAACCTCATCTTCCTTTAAATTTGACAGCCATAAAATAAAATAAAAATTTACCAAATTCGTTTTCTAAATGCACATTTTTGATATTATTGTGAACAATTCATCCATGCATGTTTAATATATCATAAGTCAATCTCACATGTCAGATTTCTCTTTGGTGATGTATTCCCTGCCTTACCCTTTTTTCCTTTTCAATTTTCAAAAAAGTAAAATACAAATTCCCAGATAATGCATTTTAATTAGCCGAAAAAAGTGTGGTTGGACACTTCATGCACTCAACTGTCACCGCTTTCCTTATGTAGCTGAGGGGGAGGGACTATAAGACTGACTATCCAATGTTGGATGACATAATAATCTTATAAAAAACATACACTAAATGGTTCAGTACATAGTATAATTGCATAATGTTTAGTACGTCATTTGGGACACAATTTCTGTGCAACAAGTGGCAGCAAATGGAATTGTAATCTGTTTGAGCGTCCCAACTGAATACCAAATGAAGATGAAGAAAGCCGTTGAAACGCTTTGGTGCCACTAGTAGTGCACAAGTTCTTTCATATTTCCTAATATCGCAACATCCCCTAAAGTATCACAGTAAGATGCATGGAAGAACACCCAACAGGTGTATAATACATTTAGAGGAAAAAGTGAAAAGCCCTGTGAGTAAGTGCTTTCAGCTGTAGTTGACAACTCAACCCCATGTGCTCTCCATATGTGTAGTGAGGGAGATGGAAAAAAAGTTCTCAGCTCAGGAGAGTGAGAGAGAGAGAGAGAGGGGAGAGAGCAGACAGGCAGGACAGTTTCCATGAGGACTGCAGCGATGAGACAACACAAACCGAGCTCTGGCTGTTCCTAACGGGACAAAACAAAATAATCTTTATTTCATAATTTTTCACTGATGTGACACAGCAGTTCTGTGATGCAGGAGAGAGAACTTAGGCTCAGGCTAGGTCGTGTGCTGGACCGGCAGCCAGATGCAGCCTGAGCCAGGGGGACAATTAGAGGGGTAAAAGCAGGACATGGCAGGCTTTGGCTGCCACCGTGTCTCTCCTTACACATTCCCAAGAGCACCGTGTGGACCGGGTCTCTACACTGACACGTGCCCGCCCCCATCATTTACAAAACCATTTAATTTCATTTCATAACTATAACTATATCTGTACATCTTTCATTAGTGTCATATTGCATTATAACCCTGTGTAATTAACATTTAGAAATCACATGGCATAAAAATAGCATATGCTCCATTTTCACATCATCATAGCACAGATTGGTGGCAGAAAATACATTTCCCACCAGAAAACAGAAGGACGAGAATGAACCTCAGAAGTTTGTGCCAAGTGGGAGCTGACTCTATATTTATGCACTATTTTAAGTTTGTCCCACCCACACGTGACCACCTATACTGTATAAACTGCAGGAAAATGAAAGGATACGGCTCCAACCAATCGAAACTCAGAGTAGTTGTCACATTTCCAGCTGCTGAACCAATGGCACTGGGACTCCTTCACATATGTGAACATGCCTGTAACATGACACACAAACACCGAATAGAACAATAAACATTAACGAGCAGAATGAGCATGACTGTGTGATTATTTACACACATTATCAATATAAAATAGGTGACGACTGACTTCAAAATATTAAAAGAGTTAAAATAATAATTGCCATACCATTAGAAAAGCACTCAATTTTTGGGTATACATTCTCAACTATTGGGAATTTTTTTTCAACATATACCTTTCCGAAGTTTGTTAGTGAGTAGACATATTTGTTAAGATGATAAGCGTAACCATTTAATATTTTTTGCCATTTTGTCTCTCAAGGAACTGTATTTGTCGAAATATGCTTAAATGTTTTTATGGGAAAACAAGACTGCTTTTTTGCAGCATATACCAGCTGTATATCATCCAAAACTGACACTATTTGTCCTGACCATCTTACCGTAGTCTGGGTGAAAAATCTGTCGAATCAGGAGAAGAAACCACTCTTTTGTGAGTCCACCCATGTCCAACCCTGCTTCCCCAACAAAGGTCACTTTCAGTTTTTTCTTCAGGTCTGCTCGCTTTCTCGAAAGCTATTAAAAATGGGAACACATTTATGGAGGGGCCATTTTTCCAAATTAAGTCTTAGCCAGACTCAGAACTTTCCAGAATATAATGTAAATGCTTTTGGCTGAAAGTCCTTTCAGCCTAGGAAAACAAAATGTAGATTTGTGCTACTTTATCAGCCCATACAAAAGTCTTTCCGCCTATAGAGCTAAATAGTTTTCAGTGGTTCAAAGGAACTCATGGTAACATCTCCAGGAACAGATGCAATTCTACGTTTACAGATCTTGACCGAGCATTATTACCTCATCCAGTGAGTCACTGACCAGCTGCAGACGCCTAACTTTAATGTTGAGAAACAGCAGACTCATATCCACCCTCTGCCTGCGAGAGACCTTGTCCACCAGGGTTTGCTGCATTTGACAGAGAGCATTTATCAGTAAACATTCTCCTGAAAGAAACAAGTTTGCAGAACATGGCTTCAAGGTTTTATTCCATGCCTCTAGATGTCTTGTTTCTGAGTAAATTTCTTATATGGATGATGCATGTCTATTTGCGGTGTATGATGATATTATTCTCTAGCCACGTCTTGTTTATCCTACAGTGTGGACACATGTTTGGGAGTGAGCCATAGGAATGGCGATTATGCTGCCCCACCCAAACTAGGATTGTTATCAGAAAATACTCTCAGACTAGAAGACATATTCTCTTAAACAGGGACTAGCTTTTTCATCTTAAGACTATAGTGGGAGCTCTTTAGGCATGTGAATTCTCACCCTGGCCATGCTGATCATCTGCTGCTCAGAGTCTCTCTGGATAATGGCCTTCTTCACCACTGTGGACAGGATGAAAGGGAACTGACAGAAGGTGAACCTGAGAAAATATAGATCAGAAATGACTCTGGGGGAGGAGTTTAAAGTGTATACTAGTGATAGACCAATACATTGACGAGGTTGATTAATCGAGTGATACTGGTTGACCACTAGTGTATACTGCAAAATTAAAAAATATATATTTGTACTTTGTTTTTCAGTAAATTTATCTTGGCATCCTTACAACAAGGTTAATTTACTTATGAGACAAAATTGCATGATTTTATTAAAATAAAAACTTTAGATTCACAGAATTTATTTAAGTAAGTTTATTTTTATAATCCCACTAAAAATTGTTCTTTCTTTTTTTTAAGCAAAGGGAAGCAGGAACACAGATGAATGTATCACAGGTAGACGATACAGGTAAGTAGATGAGGGTAAGTAGCGATTAGCAATACAAGCAGTCCAAGTTAGCAAGGACGAGACCAGACACCCCTGTGTGTGTAGTGCTGGCTTTTATGGAGAGTTGATGAACATGATGGTAGACAGGTGTGGTAATTAACAAGGGTGTGCAGGTGATGACCAGAGAGGATTATGGGAAATGTAGTGTGTAAAGGAAACAGGCATGGTGACTGGTGAATGGTAATCCTGACAGTACTCCCCCCTTCTGGAAGGCGTAAACTTGTGTCAGATAGAATCCAGCCAGGGTAGGAAGGCGGGCGTCCTGGGGCTGTGACAGGTGACAGACAGGTGAATAGGGAGGTGCTGGCAGGCTAGGAAGCTTCCAGGGTTGTGTCGACAGTGCAGGGAGCCAAGGTGGCGCCGGCAGCTCAGGAGCAAACACATGGGCTGGAGCCATCACAGGACTCTGGTCAGGGGCTGGAGCCATCACTGGACCCTGGTCAGGGGCTGGAGTGGATGAGTGTGTGGCCCAGACACACAATGCCAGAGCCATTATGCTCAGTGCTGCACTCTCTGGGCCTAGCTCTGGAATTTCATTCACTGGAACGGACTGGAGAATTTCTCTCACTGAAACGGACTGAGGAACTCCTCTCACTGGAACGGACTGGGGAACTCCTCTCACTGGAACAGACTCGGGAACTCCTCTCACTGGAACTAACTCGGGAACTTCTCTCTCAGGAACGGACTGGGGAACTCCTCTCACTGGAACGGACTCTGGAAATTCCCTTTCCGGAAAGGACTGGGGAACTCCTCTCACACTGGAACGGACTCGGGAACTTCTCCCTTGGGAACGGACTGGGGAACTCCTCTCACTGAAACAGACTCGGGAACGGACTTGGGAACTTCTCCCTTGGGAACGGACTGGGGAACTCCTCTCACTAGAACAGACTGGGGAACTCCTCTCTCGGGAACGGACTCGGGAATAGACTGGGGAACTTCTCTCTCAAGAACGGACTGGGAAAATCCACTCACTGGAATAGTCTTGGGAACGAACTGGGGAACTATTCTCACTGGAACGACTTGGGAACTTCTCTCTCGGGAACGGACTGGGGAACGTCTCTTTCAGGAAAGGACTGGGGAACTTCTCTTTCGAGAACGGACTGGGGAATGTCTCTTTCGGGAACGGACTGGGGAACTTCTCTTTTGGGAACAGACTGGGGAACTCCTCTCTCTGGAACGATCTTGGGAGTTAGATCTGGTTCTGATGCAAGCTTAGGGGTTAGAGTGAGCTCCAATGCAGACTCAGGAGCCAGGACAGGCTTGATACTGAACTCTGGGGCTGGAACAGGCTTGTGACGGAACTCCGGCTTGAGTGGGTTGGGGAGACCGCAACTGAGTAGGGCTGGCGTCTTCCGCAACCTCGCCAACGGTGAAGGATGAGCCACAGCACATGATGCCAGAGTACCTGGGGTAGCACAAGCTGGTGCTTGGAGAAACAGCTGGTTGTCCAAACCACTCCAAAAGACAATTTTCAGTGTCTCATCGTTCCATGGTACTTGGTGAGTGAGCTAAAGGAAATCCTCATCGTAGAACTCAATTGGCCAGCCATCTTGCATTATGGAGAGAATGGATCAAAGGAAATGGAGCTAACAACAGCTCACAGATCACAACAACCAGAGTGGATGAGGAGTGAAACCGTCCAAACGGGTAAGTTACACCATACACACCTTGATGATTGCTGAAGATGATGATAATAATGTCTCTTATTTTTGTAGAAGCTGAACAGACAATAATGGAGGAGACAGGAATCCAGGGAAGCAGGAACACAGATGAATGGATCACACGAAGACAATACTGGTAAGAAGATGCAGGTAAGTAGTGATGTGACATTTAAACCGAGGCGTCGGAACTCCTGTCGAGCATAAATGGCCGTTCCAGATGAAGCCGCAATTCGAGACTTGTGTTGTTAACGTAGAAATCACGTGACCAATTACAAACAAAGCCTCACTTTCTGTCCAATCACGTGCACGATTTATTTTGCGAGCACGAATGTTCGAACCCACAGATCTTACTTTACAAGTAAGTTTTCAATTACATGACTTATTCAATTACATTTTTAAATACCCAGTCATACAATTAATATGAAGAATACAAATTATTTCAGGAAAATAAAATATTTGCCATATGCAATTCATATATGTGTATACATTATTCTTCCATTACATCATATGGATATTCATACTGGCATTAAATGCCAGAGCTTAAAGGCTAATTTAATTTATCACAGAGAGAAATTTAACACACACACACAAACTGTTAGGCTTTTATTTGTGCACGTAACATGAAACTATCGAGGAAATGCGTCCGACAAAGCTTCTTTCGCAGGGTTTTGGCTGCTTTATTTTTTGCAAAACAAAACATTTGTTTTCGACACTCTAGAAGCTTTGAATCTATTCTCGGAACAATCAGGGCAAAGCCTCAGTGCTTCATGAGGCTTAATTTGCCCATCCCTACAGGAAAGTAGCTGCAAGTAAGTAACGTTCAGCAATAAAAGCAGTCCAAGTTAACAAGGACGAGACCAGACAACCACTGTGTGTGTGGTGCTTTTATGGAGAGTTGATGAGCATGATGGCAGACAGGTGTGGTGATTAAGAAGAGTTTGCAGGTGATGACCAGGGAGGACTATGGGAAATGTAGTGTGTAAAGGAAACAGGCATGGTGACTGGTGATCCTGACAGTGTTGGGTCCGAGTCCACCTTTGTCAAGTCCGAGTCGAGTCCAAGTCCTTAACAATCGAGTCCGAGTCCAAGTCTGAGTCCAAAGAGGGCCGAGTCGGACTTGAGTCCGAGTCCTTTACATCCGAGTCCGAGTCGAGTCCGGCCGAGTCCACAAAGATTTAAATTATTTGAAATTGACCTCTCACAAAGACGTTCCGCTCTCACTCCACATGTTCTCACAAAGTGAAAAATATATTGCGGAGCAAAGAGGACACTGACAATGCGCCAACATACAAGACAGAGCAGCCTACTTTTGGTATGAAATAATGTCTCATCTTTTAAATATGAAATTCAAACAATAAATACTGTTTTGTGGTGCTTTAATGTGTAGGCCTCAGTTCAAGCAGCACATGAACTGATAATCTCTTCTAGTTATAGCACGAATTAAACATGAATGAAAATCAGAACTGCAAAAAGAAATCAATACACACCATTTTTCAAGTTCAAGTCCACTTTAACTGGTTTAGTTTGTTTGTCGGACAAAAATGGCGGGTATCTGCATTATGATTGGTCAGATCGCCTGTCAATTAAATTCCGGCGAATGGTCTCAACACTGAGCTCTTAAATTAATATTTTAAACCTTACAAAATGATTGCAATGTATGGTCAAAGTCACACGTTTACCTATTGTACATCTTTCAGAATCTGGAAGGTAATGCTCAAGAATGCAACACGATGCATTAAAGCAACACCAAGGAACTTTTCCTCTGCGGTCGCCCTACAGGTTGGAGGCGGAATTGTCCATTACCGCTGTCATAAATAATTTAGCCTACCGCAGCCTACTGTCGCACGCGCACGCTCGCTGTTTATCCAGCACCGGCTTTGGAATCAACAATGGCCACAGACAAGGTAGAGTATGATGCATGATTTTATGAAAGACATCACAAACGAAGAAAAACGATGTATGCCGTAAAGCAGTCGAATTTTGTAGTTCTTTTTGTGCTCCAGTTACTACCCGAAACCCGAAGTGACATAGTGCCAGTAAAAGCGATACAGACCACGTCAGGCTATGGCAGACGTGTCATTTAACCTATTGTAAGTCGATGTACCATCACAAGGGTCTTGGAAATATATTATGAAGGTTGAAAAACTACATAGTGTTACTTTAAGTGCCAGGGGTAAACTTTTGAGCAAGATGATGGTGATGTTTAAATTTTTCTTATTTTGTTTTACATGCTAATATCTTTTTTAGCCTCTGAAGGGCAGGACTAAATTTATATAATTTTTCAACAAAATAAGAACAATTTACATCCAGTTCCATCCTTAACGGACTTCTTGAGCATCACTAAATGTTTGCAGGGTTTGTAATAGTTGTGTATGAGTCCCTCAGTTGTCACCAGTGCGAAAAGATGGAGCTCACAATCATACTCACTGCTAGTAAGGAGTCAAATATGCAGAAGATGCTGGAAAAGCAAAAATAATGTGCAGGAGCTAGAGGATTTTTCCTCATGAACAACCATTACAAAAAAAAAAAAAAAAAAAAAATACCGTTGTGGATCATTCAGGTAATGACACACAATATTAAAATCAAGTAATTTGTCTTGAATTTTGTTTGTATTTTGTCTTGTGGACTAGGCTATTAAACATCTGTTAAGTGAAAAAGCTTTTCCAGTGCAGTACTAAATAGAAACAATGTTTTTATGATCTTTTTTATTAATAAAAAAATAAAAATTACATTTTGGAGATTCTGAAAGGTGTATGTAAACTTATGACTAAAGTGTAACAAAAATCATAAAATTATTAGACGCCAAAATGTTGCTATGGTTATCACTTTCTCATGTTGCTATGGTTACTATGTCAATCATGGCAATTTCATGACTCACAGGACTAAAATTTTGCGGATTCACTCCCACATTTAAATGCATTTATCACTGTTTATAATTTACAGTGTGAACGTAACCACTGGTCCTCTAGAAGCACAAAAAACAAAACTATTATTTAGATTGTCAATAGCGCTCACTTTAAGCCATCACTTACTTACCGCGTTCTGCACTCTCCCTAAAACTCTCGTCATAAACACTGAAGTTGTCCGCACTGCACAGTGAATCTCTCATTTATATCGAGTCTAGACTTTGTTTATGAGGGAATTTGCGATAGGATAAATCTTGTGCTCATTCTGAACATACATTTTAAGCGAATTCTCTGCATGTTGACTCTAAATTGCCTCTGATTTGCCACTGTGTTCATGCGCTTAATATACATGTCTGTGATTGGCTAATGCTAAACGCGGAAACAACACAAGTAGTTTTGTTTCGTTTTTGAATAATATTGTGTCCTCCAATGCCCGGACTCGACTGGACTCGGACATTTTTCCGAGTCTAAAATGTCCGAGTCCGTGTCAAGTCCGAGTACAAATTCATCCGATTGCGTGACAAGTCCGAGTTCATTCAAAATTGGACTCGAGTCCGAGTACCCCAACTCCATCTACTCCTGTTGAAAAAGCTAAATTTTCAGCAGCCATTACTCCAGTCTTCACTGTCACATCATCCGTCAAAAGCCAATTTAAAGGGATAGTTCACCCAAAAATGAAAATTCTGTCAGTATTTACTCACCCTCATGTTGTTCCAACCTCGTATGACTTCGTTCATCTTCGGAACACAAATTAAGATATTTTTGATTGAATCTGGGAGCTGGATCACTCCTCTATAGGCTTCTTAAGGGATTGACACTTGCCAGCCCCTAAAAGTTATTAAAGATATCGTTAAAATAGTCCAAGTGACTACAGTGGCTCAATCTTAAGTTTATCAAACGACGAGAATACTTTTTGTGTGCAAAAAAACCCCAAAAATAACGACTTTATTTCAACTATTCATTTCCTTCTCTGTGGGCCTCGAGTCAGTTCACTAGTGATATAGCACAGTTCTTCTGTTGTTGTACGTCACACGCATCACACACATGACCAGCGTCGGCCAATAGTGAGCCTACGTGTGACGTATTACTACGCTGTTAACTGACTAGAGGCCCACAGAGAAGGAAATGAATAGTTGAAATAAAGTCGTTATTTTTGTTTTTTTTGCGAACAAAAAGTATTCTCGTCACTTGATAAACTTAAGATTGAGCCACTGTAGTCACTTGGACTATTTTAACGATATATTTAATAAGTTTTCGGGGCTGGCAAGTGTCAATCCCTTAGAAGCCTATGGAGGAGTGATCCAGCTCTCAGATTTAATCAAAAATATCTTAATTCATGTTCCGAAGATGAACGAAGGTCTTACGGAGTTGGAACAACATGAGGGTGAGTAAATACTGACAGAATTTTCATTTTTGGGTGAACTATCCCTTTAAAATGATAATTTGGTGCTGAAGAAAAATTTTGTCTAATTTTTATTACCAATGCTGGAAACAGTACTAATATTTCTATAGAAACCATGAGTAAAAAAAATCAGGATGAAAGACTGATTTATATAAAATTTATTTAAAAAAAAAATTTACATTATAAATGTCTTTAGGTCACTTTTAATAAATGTAATGCATTCATACTGAATAAAATTGATTTCTTTAAAAACCTAACCTAATTGTAGTTTATTTTAATTATGTTTCACACATGAATCTTACTTTTGCATCATTGTTTGGTAAAACAATAAGACTTGGTTTCAATAAATATTTTATTTTGAAAATATATTTTTGCTATCACACCTGTTTGAATTTCCGTGAGCCTGCCACGTGTGATAATCCTCCATAAAGTCTATATGGTCCAGGGTTAGGTTGTAGAAATCAGTGAAAGGGACGATAGAGAGACAGGAAATGCTGTTTGCCGCATCTGTTAAAACAAGATCAATGTTAGAATTTTTTTTATTGTTCGGAATTATTACAGGTAAATTATTACGGGAAAGCATCTTGACTTTCGCCAAGCCCTCTCTAGTGGCTAGCACAATGGTACTCACTAAGAAGGGAGAGGACTTTAGTGGCTGAGGGAATCCACCAAGAGCATTTGGCCATGGATGGCAGGTCTTCTGGCTTGGCAGGAAATAGGCGGGTGGTGATGAAGAGCTGCAAGCGCTCCACCAGCTGTTTGAAACGCTTCTGAGGCAGCCTATAAGATGAAACATCGTAAACAGAAAGATATAATCCATACACACTTCTTTTTTTACTGTCAGTTTGTGTAATGACTTGACACCAGCTGCCTTGACTGTTATATAGTGCACAATTCTTAATTTGTTGAATATATATATTACAATTAAATTCACAGCTACTAAAGATAAAAAAGGGCAAATAGCTCATTTATTTAAAGGAAATTAAGTCAAGCATTAATTTCTTTTAAAAAATTGTACTGACCACAAACTTTTGAATGGCAGTGTATTATAATGACGTCTCACACATAAAATTTGCACAAATTGTATTTAAAATAAATAAATTATTTAAAACAAAAAGATCTAGACTTTTCCATTGTTAATTGCTCTCTTGTACAGACTGGCTGAATCAGACTCACTTTTTAAACCAGTGCATCAGGAAATGGTGGTCCGCTTCAGCCAGGGCTGCTATTTGCCTCAGTAAGTGTGCATAGATGACATATGTGGCGGGGCTGGTGTACTGAGGGTTCTGCGACACAGAGAAGCATTTCAGCAAACTTCAAAAAGGAAATATAACTTTTCGTTCAGGAGCAGAGAAAGAAGTCTGGCTTTTAATAAGAAGTGGCATTGCAGCGGAAACCAGCTCTTTTCCTCTCCAGCATGATCTCATCCCTTCCTTCGGCACAGTGAACGCAATATACAGAGGCTGCCTGACATTGGTGGCAGACAGATCAGCCCAATAATTGCCTCGGCTTTTCAATTTCACCGAGTCCTCCATGGAAATGTAGGTCAGGGAGCCCATCAACAGTCTGGAGATGAATAACGCTATATGCGAAGGACAACATCTGTACATGCTTCTGTTTATGAAAATGTCTAAACTCCCACCACCACTGATCCTTATCAAATGGAGAGAAACAAATGTTTCATAAAGCTGAACCCCAGAACAAACCGAATCCTTGCTAACCCAAGCCATCGTCTCTCTCTCTGCCCACGGCTTCCCAGGCTCAAATCCAGTTGCTGTGTCCTTATTTGGACAGTCCCAGGCCAGTCTGCACTGGTCATGTGTGAAGTAAACACTTAGCTCACGATCTGTCTGCACTAGAGCAGAGCTATGGCTGGAGTCAATGGGCCATGTGGTGAGAGAGGAGATCAAGAGTTTCCTGCAACTCCGGTTCGCCTCTTACTCAGCCTGGGGTGTTTCACATGGCTGACAACACACAGGGCAACTCAAAGACAGATTAGAGCAATTTTGCTGTATAAGTGCACATCTATAGGATCGCACTCAGATAACTGCTTTGGTTTTGCAAATGGAAATTACAGGTATTACAGAAAAGTATCACATGTCTGTGGGTTCCGTGTAATGAAGGCAATTTTGAATTAATGCCATGGGTTTGGTCACTAGTAAGAGGAGTGAAGAGACCAGCAGTATCTAAAAGACTAAAAAGTAACTAAAAGACGCTAACATAACTACATTTTCAGTAGCGCGACAGTAGCTCTAATGAACATCTTATTTTCTAATGAAGATCTAAACTCAACACTATATTTGTTAATCACATTTTATTGTGCAAGAAGCATTTTATGCAAGTTGAGGCTAAACTATATTTTCTCTCTCGTATTTTAGTTAGTGTTAGGAGAATGATTCATTACGATAAATCAGTTTGTTCATTCGGTTCACATAATTAACCAAATACATACATAAATCGACTAAGATTCGCAGATTAAATAAATGAATCACTTAAAAGTGCAATCCCCACATCTTTTTTTGTTGCACAATATTTAATTACATGTAGTATTGTCAAAAGTACCAACTTCAGTACCAAGTCGGTACATTTGACAACACTAGTTACATGCTGATATCAATGTTTTCAAATTTATATCAATTCTGGTGCTGAAATATAATTAGTTGTATTTTTGTGCCACTGTAATATGACAATAAATATTAGAGAATAAATACTGCTCTTATCATAACAAGAACCAATATTATCTTATTGTTATACATTTAGAATTTTGTCCTAATAAATAGCTCCAATGTAGTTAGCTCAATGTAGTTAGCTCAATGTAGTTAGCTACTTTATGTTAGTAGCTAGTTTTGAAGCTACTTTTTTTTAACAGTACTGTATCTTGACTCTATTCTAACTTAAATTCTGATAACTTTAAAGTACTTTCAAAGTACTTTCACTAAAACTGAAGATCAACTCATCGAGCCAAGACGTTTTAGTAAAAGAAAGCATTGCTTTCTTAAGAGATGAACAGAACAAAAAAAAAAATCATGTATTTCTTTATGAACAAAAAGAAAACACAAGTATGTAAAAACAATGGCATTACCTGCACAAGAACAAAATATGCTCTAAGGTCATCCTTTGTGCGGGGCCTAAAAATATAGAAACAAAGCTGACAGTGATTCTTTTTTAATCGCAATTTTCTGCAAAGACTTCATGTCCTCTTTTAGTGCTTCAGTGAGAGAACACAATGCACTACTCACCCTTTCCATTCTCTTAATAAGCTATTAATAATTCCCTTCAGGACTGATTTCTGTATGTCCGCAGGCTGCAAATTAGCCAGATTAAACCAATTTAATTAAAATCAAATTCAAAACAACAGAAAGAGCACTGTGCTCTGGCTTACTGTGTAATTCAATTATAAGAGAAGTTCAGTCAGTTTTTGTATTGGAAAGTTTCTTTACGTACCGTGTGGAGCAAGGAATCATAAACAATATTGACAAATTTGATGTTTATTCCTGAGTCTTCAATAGTGTTGAAGAGAGCATTTCCTTCTTTCTAAGGAGAACATTACAAAATAAATACATTAAGCACACTTTTTATCCACTTACATTTTATATGTACTTCCCATATAAAATGGTTGGTAAAACATTCACCTCATATAAAAATAACATTTTCTGATGAAACCATATGCAGATGTTCTTTTTACTCCCTCAATGAGCTCATTGATTCATTTGGAGACCAAAATGTTCAAATGTTTTCCTCCTTTCCTGACTTTCACGGTTATGTTTTCCAAAGATTTCCAAGAGTTCTTATTAAAAACATTGGCAATACTTAAAAGGATGTTTCATTCATAAAATGACTGTTATTCAAAAGTCTAATTTGTTTAAAAGTTTTATATATTAAATGATTGTTGTTAAATTTTACACATACTAAATTAACAGATAATTGACAGTGGGCTGTGAATAATTTGGGCCCTTTGGCAAAGTAAACTTATGCTCAATGCATATTTCAAGCAATATGAATACAATCAACAGCAACCTAGTTAAAAAGGTCTTTAACTACTATGTACTAACATTTGAATTAATCATTTGACACAATGCACTTATTGTGTACATATATGTTTTTAAATTGTACTTTTTTTTAAAATACCATGTAATTACAACTAACAGCTGTTAGTTGTATAATTACACTGTTGACCCTTTCCTTACATCTTAGACTAACCTTAACCCTAACCATACCATGAAACCTGTCCATAACCTTACCCGTATCCCACAGTATAGCAGCAAATGTGTTTTGCATTGCAACAAACACAATAATTATATTGTACAGTTATTTTGGTCATTGTAGTTAAAGACACCTGGTATAAAGTGTGACCAAAAAAACAACACTTGAAACCAGAACAACACACTGTATTGGGAGCTTCAACACACCTTAAAGGCACCATTCAGTTCCAAAAAGGAGTCGAATGTGGTCAAGTAGAAATCATGGACTTGCTTCCAATCCCCTGAGATAGTTGCCCTTTCAACATCGTCCCTACAGCCAGATAAAGACATGGTTATACATACAGTAACTGATCTGTGAATACTGCGTGTTACTGAGGGAAGGAGAAGTACATACTGAAACTCTTTGGCGGTTTTGGTTCGAATGGGAATAATGGGTTCTGAAACAAAACGAGCTTTCACCTCTGGAGGGAGAACATCTATAGAGTTACGATGCTTATGTCTCACATCTGGAAATATTGGGGGAAGCTCTCTCACTGAAAACAAACACACACAAAATTAATTAGATGGCAGCTCGCAATATGAGCAAGGTGGGCCGTTCATCATGCCCTCTAAAGGGATTTTTGTAATCACTCTCTAGCTAACAATTATTTGTCATTATCCTATCAGAAACAACTATCAAAACAATGACTCTCAGCATCCCAATAACTACCCAGTGACATGCAATTACCATCAGCACATATTGTTATTTTATTTAAAGGCACCCTAGTCCTTTCATTCTCAACAAATGCACTGAATAAGGCTGATCGATGAGTTAAAATTCACAAAACTATTTGATACTTGTGGACTAGAGTAGGAACAACTGATGTTTTCATGGGTTCGGCCAGTGAATTTACAAGGTAAAGTGAGATATTTAACAAGCTTTAGCACTGCGTCAAGCCTCCAGCCCATGTAGTGTCTTCATAGCGAGTTCCCAGCTCATCTGTGCTAAAGACATGTTAGACGTGAATACACTTGTACCTTGTCAGATACTTGAAGATGAATGCATCACATAGACAACATCTTTGATCTCCAAGACAAAGAAAGGAAAACATCTGCTTAAAACAGTGAAGTGGTTATTAATTCAGAGCAGCCGAATCGACAGCTTTGAAATGCAATGAGTTTTTTGCCGTGTTGTAAAAGGGAACTACCTTTAAATCACTCATGCATATTATTTTAAAGCCATAGTAACCTTTGCTTGTGTTACCAGCTTGTAGACCTAAAGCACAGACTGTGGATGTATTTGATAATTAAGTTATCTAACAAGAATTAGCCAAAAAGTGGCATCACTGGAAGGAGTCTGACCTTGTTTAACTGCAGGTAGCAGGAACGGAGAAGAAAAACTATGGCCTGACTCTCTTTTGTGATTCAGGGTGGAGATGAAACTTCCGTAAGATGGGAAAGGGAGCTTCGGTCCACGATCCAAGCTCTGCTGATGAAACAATCCATGTTATATTCCAATATTTCTAGAAAATAAACTGTGCTGCAATATTTGTGCACATTTGGCACTGAAAAACAGATACTACAATAAACTACATGTTCTATACTTCACAAAACTGACAGATTAACATAAAAAGAAAAAGAAATAGTACTAATAATATGCCCCTCCCTCTTATTCAAATTTTTGAATAAAAAGAAGTATCAGTTTAAAAAAAAATACAAAATACATATTAAAAAAGATTTAAAGAATAGTGGAAGTAAACAAAAACTTGTTAATTGAGACTGTCACTCATTGGTAACCAGAAGCATCGGTGTTGTTTTGCAGAAACAAAACATTATGTCTGATGTATTCTGTGTGCTAACACTAAGAAAATACAAATTCAGTAAGAGAAAATACACTGCACATGCAGTATGTTTCGCTAAATATTCCATCAATATTTAGTTTTGCTGACTTTTTACACTACAAAAAGTGTTGCCTCAGCAGTAGGCTAATTTCCCGTAGGACCCTGTCTAAATAATTAGTCCAATTCAAAAGCAGTGATGCATTAAAAAAGGGAAAAAAGTGACATTTAGCCTATTGTATTTTAAAGATACAGAAACATGCTGCATTCATGATAACGTATATTTTTGATATTGTATATTTGTAAATTACAACCAGTCTGCAATAGCCTATATGAAATGCAGAAAAGTACTTACATGGTTTAGTATAGGAGGAAGTCTGTCTCTATCCCTTTCTTCAAGTGGACAGTTGTTTTCGCTCATGTTTAGATGCATGTCCCCTGAAGAAAAGCCTTTCGAGCACAGTTACATGGCTTATTTTTCTGGGAAAAGGTACTTTTCCCGTCTGCGTAATCTCAGTGCTCACTTTCCTTTCACTTCTAGAAATACAGTAACGTTAGTGAGTCCAGTAGGCTACTGTCTGTTCTTTTTGCTAAGCAGGTGAGTTTTTGAGACCACGATGATCAAAAGGGCTGATCTTCGCTTGTCAAAGAGAAGAAACGAACTGGATAGTAAGAAAAGTAAAAAGAAAAGGTACAAAAATCTTCGCGACGCTGCGTTTAGTGAGTGAAGTAACTTGTTGAAGAAGTGCCGTGGCGTCTGTATGCAGTCCAGCTATACGCTGGCGCCATGTTGTTGAGGATGATGATGATGATGATGATGAGGTTTGTAGTTACGGACTTGGATACGGCCTCTGCCTCAACGTAGCCTAACACTGGGGACGTGCTGCTGAGTCAGATTTATTGCACACCTCTAATTAAAATATTTTCTAGAAGTAAACATACACCCAGCGAAAATCTATATTTGTATGTAACACCACAATCGCAATTTGGTGGTCGAAGAATAAAAATACTAAGGATTGTGTATATCCCACAGAAAAGTGAACACATAGCCTACTGTCCACTATGGTGGATATGTTAATATTTTTTATTAATATATCTGAGACCATGCATGTCACTGTGCTACGTGAATGTTACATTGTCAGCTTTTTTCTCGTACCATATTTTTGGGGGTGTGGCCAAATGTGGTAAATATGACCTAAAGATGAAATGTAATATGGCCTATATAGGCTATAATATAATATAATATAATAAATAGGCTAACGAATGATGTAGCCCGATTGTATGTTACTGTAAGTCGTGTATTATTTAGAACATTTCACCACACCACCAAAAATATGGTATGAGAGAAATATATCGACAGAGGTTTTCTGAATCTGTGTGAATTGAGGGAAAGAGCTTTAAATCTGAGCATTGTAAGGTTCTTGTGCATCAGCTTTCTCTTATTGTGACCTTGTGTCAGAATGAACAAACCACATATTTTGCTTCAGTACTGTTTTGTTTTTTAATCTATTATAACAGTGAATAGGAGTGTCTTACATAGACATAGATTAAAGTTATAATTTTAGTAATATGGCCTAGATTAAATTTATAATCCAAGTAATATTTACATATGCTTTATATAGGCTGTATTTAATTTGACAATCCATAAGTCAAAGTAATGATGGATAAAACAACAGTTAATAAACTCAGCTAGTCTTATTGACCACCAATAATTAGCTCTGCATCTAATCTCATACAACAACATTGGACTGCTGAAACACTCGGCCAGTAGATGGAGGAAGAGATCTGTCTTTGTAAAACGTGAAATTTAGGCCTGTTTACATCAATTGCAATGATATGGATTTTAGTATAATTCTAATAGGGTTAAGGGATTTAATCCCTTAAGGGATTTCAATGAATCTCAACAGGATATTAAAATGATTCAGTTGAAGACTAAAACAAAAACATTGTTGGAGAACCACAGAGAACACAAATAGCCTATAAAATATAACTAAATATAACTAAAATAAAACATCTCAGAATTGCATAAAAACATGGCAACATTTATTTCCTCAATGGAACAGTTAAAATTGTGTATTTTGAAGTAAAAACAAGGTCCTTCTTTAACTCAGACCACACAAGAGCATATTCCTTTTTAAATAATCTCTGGCTTTCAATTAACACTAAACCATCACAAGATTTCTAAATGTGATCAGGGGCGTAGCACAAGATCCCGGGCCCTATGTATAGGCAGTCCTGATGGGCCCCCATGTTCCAAATAAAATATATTCCAGACTTTTCAAGGGCCCTCTCTCCCCTTGGGGCCCTGGTAATCAGTACTGGTTTTACCCCCCGTCCGACACCCCTGAATGTGATACATGCCCAGCACTTGTGACCATGTCAGGCATCCGCCTTCACTGTCTCCCGCCAGTCAGACGAACATTCATGCACAGTAACATGAGTTTTTGAGTACACGACTTGGATTCTGCAGTTGGTAATGACAAATATGGCTCAGCTCTTAGAACTGGATACACTGTGTCGGACAACTGATCCTGACAGCATGACATTAAGCCATAGACTAACACCATGCTTTACTGTTTGATTTGTTTACGTTTTTAGATTGCCACGTTTGAAAAGGCTCTTCTTTATTGATGGAACAGACATTGAAACCAGATCATAATGTCTTAATTAACAAGACAGTTTGTACAAGCTTTCCATTGATACATCCAGCATATGGACTGAGGATAGACATGTTGGGTGATTGCCTTTCCTTCAGTGTCCTATTTTAATGTGGTTAATCACTTAGGACACAATTGACTTGGACACCAAAAAGCACATTCAGCCCTTTAGTATTCTTAAGAAACTCAGATGTTAATTCTGAAATTCAAAAACATTTGGAAACATGCCCTTGACACTATTTTTGAGGGCCAGGCTGTTTGCCATCAGATATGTTTGCATAAACACACACACACACACACACACACACACACACACACATACATACATTAGTGAACCTATCATTATGAGGACATTCGTGTCATCTTCTCCTCTTATTGTCACTTGCACTTCATGTAACATGTATAGTATAGCCTTCTCCGTCTGCACAGGATTTACATTTGATAAATGCAGGGAGATAGTCAGGTTGACAGAGAAGATTTCAGAACTAGATACACGCATCCAAACTTTAATTGAGGTTAATTGTAAGAGTGCAAGGGATTTAGATACTGCTTTGGATGCGACTAGCTTAGAGAACGCTGTACATTGATCGGTTCTGGCTGAAGCAGAGCCCGTGCAGCAGGGCAATTGGGTGACGGTGAGGCGCTGTAGTCGCGGGACAAAACACTGCTCTTCCGTTCCGATTACAACATCAAATAAATTCTTCCCACTCAGTGAAACACCCACTGAGAATCCTGTTGAATGTGCCCTAGTTATTGGCGATTCTATTACATGGAACGTGAAAATAGAGACACCAGCCACCATGGACACATGTTTGCCGGGAGCCAGATTTAAAAATTTAAAAGTACTGGCTAATGCTAATCGTAAATTCTCTAAGATTATTATTCACGTTGGTGCTAATGATGTTCGACTTCGCCAGTCAGAGATCACTAAAATGAATGTTAAAGAGGTGTGTGAACTCGCAAGTACGATGTCAGGCACTGTAATTTGCTCTGGCCCCCTTCCTGTTCGAAGGAGTGATGAGATAGTTAGCAGATTGTCATCACTCAATGGCTGGTTGTCTAAGTGGTGTCCGCAAAATAATATAGAA
Source organism: Gila orcuttii (assembly GCA_026230005.1). Lineage (NCBI taxonomy): Eukaryota > Metazoa > Chordata > Actinopteri > Cypriniformes > Leuciscidae > Gila > Gila orcuttii. The sequence continues at coordinate 21,492,459 of JAPDVR010000017.1, forward strand.
TTCATAGACAATTGGAAAAGTTTTTGGGGCAGACCTGACCTGTTGAAAAGAGATGGTATTCATCTTTCCTGGGATGGTGCTGCTATTCTCTCTAGTAATATGGCACATAGTCTTAGAGCTGAAACATGACAATCTGGAGCTCGGGTCAGGAAGCAGACAAACTGGCTAAACCGACCGTCTGCCAGCTGTCTCACGTCACCAAGGTCATATAAATCCCATCATATAGAGGCTCTTTCACCTAGATATCATCATATAGAGACTGTGTCTGTTCCCCGAATTAGGAAATACAAAAAACTTGATAAAATGATAAAGCTTGGGTTGCTGAATATTCGATCCCTTACTTCAAAAGCACTTATTGTTAATGATATGATTACAGACTATAACCTAGATGTGCTGTGTATGACAGAAACCTGGCTAAAACCAAACGATTACATTACTTTAAATGAGTGCGCCACGCAAGATTACAGTTATAAACATGAACCTCTTCTGAAAGGCTAAGGGGGAGGTGTTGCTGTAATTTATAGTAATATTTTCAAAATTTTCAAGAAGTCTAGTTTAAAATATAATTATTTTGAAGTGTTGGTGCTTAATGTAACAATATATAGTGCAAATGATAAATCACGTTTAAGATTTGTGCTGGCTACTGTATACAGGCCGCCAGGGCACCATACAGACTTTATCGAAGAATTTGCTGACTTTCTATAAGAGTTAGTACTGGCTGCAGATAAAGTCCTAATTGTTGGTGATTTTAATATACATGTAGATAATGAAAAAGATGCATTGGGATTTGCATTTAAAGACATTCTTAACTCTATTGGAGTTAAACAACACGTGTCAGGACCTACTCATTGTCGTAATCATACTCTAGATCTTATATTATCACATGGAATCAATGTTGATGCTGTTGAAATTCTGCAGCAGAGCGATGACATCTCAGATCATTATCTTGTCTCATGTAAACTTAATTTAGTCAAGGCTGCAAAGCCGACTCCGTGTTACAAATATGTTAGACCTATCACTTCTGCCACTAAAAATTGCTTTATTAATAATCTTCCTGATCAGTTTCATCATCTCAGTATCCCAGATAGCTTAGAAGAACTCGATATTGCGACAGAAACTTTTAACTCTCTCTTTTCCAGCACTTTAGACACAGTTGCTCTGTTGCGCTTAAATAAGATCAAAGAAAATAGTCCAACGCCGTGGTAAAACAAGCACACTCAGGCCCTTAAGAAAGCAGCCAGAAAAATGGAGCGAAACTGGAAGAAAACAAAACTAGAGGTACTTCGCATTTCATGGAAGGAGAACTCGATTGCATAGAGAGAGGCCTTAAAAACTGCTAGATCTGTTTATTTTTCAACCCTATTAGAAGAAAATAAACAAAACCCTAGGTATTTATTAGAAACAGTTGCAAAGCTGACGAAAAATAAAGTTTCAAGCCCGGTAGTTTGCAAGCAGCACAACAGTAATGACTTTATGACCTTCTTCACTTATAAGATTGATAATATCAGGGAGAAAATTATAACTATGCAACCGTCTACTACAGTAGTACAGTATCAGACAGTGCAGTGTAGTCTCACTGATGACAAATTCGATTCATTCATTGCTATAGGAGAGGAAGAATTTTCTAAACTCGTTAAATCATCTAAATCGACAACATGTTGTCTATCTTTTTTCATTTCACCGACTAAACTATTGAAAGTGATGCTTCCAGAGGTCATAGATCCTCTTCTCAATATCATTAATTCATCTTTATCACTAGGATACGTACCGAAAACTTTTAAGCTGGCTATGATTAAACCACTAGTTAAAAAAACACAACTTGATCCTACAGAACTAGTCAATTACAGGCTGATCTCAAATCTACCTTTTCTGTCAAAGATACTAGAAAATGCAGTATCCTCACAACTATGTTCCTTTTTTAGAAAGAATTGGTATCTGCGAGGATTTTCAGTCAGGATTTAGACCGTATCATAGAACAGAGACCGCTCTCATTAGAGTCACAAATGATTTGCTCTTATCATCCGATCTTGGCTGTATCTCGCTATTGGTGTTACTCGATCTTAGTGCTGCATTTGATACTATTGACCACAACATTATTTTACATAGACTCGAAAATTATGTTGGCATTAGTGGAATTGCATTAGCATGGTTTAAATCATACTACTCTGACCGTTATCAGTTTGTAGCAGTAAATAAAGAGATGTCTTATCGATCAAAAGTTCAGTATAGCGTACCACAAGGCTCAGTACTAGGAACTTTGCTGTTTACTCTGTGCATGCTACCCTTTGGAGATATTATTAGGAAGCATGGCATTAGTTTTCACTGTTATGCTGATGATACTCAGCTCTATATTTCTTCAAGCCCTGACGAAACTTACCAATTCACCAAATTAACGGAATGCATAGCTGATATAAAAAAATGGATGACTAGTAATTTCCTACTACTTAATTCAGAAAAAACAGAGATTCTAATTATTGGACAAAAAACTTCCACACGTAATAACCTAGAATACTGTCTAACACTTGATGGCTGCTCTGTCAAGTCCACACGTCGTCGTGTGCTCTTTGATAGCAATCTTTCATTTGAAAGTCACGTGAATAGTATCTGTAAAACCGCATTTTTCCATCTAAAAAATATATCTAAATTACGTCATATGCTCTCAATGACAAATGCAGAACAATTAGTTCATGCGTTCATGACATCAAGGCTAGATTATTGTAACGCTCTTATAGGTGGTTGCCCTGCACGCTTAATAAACAAATTATAGCTGGTTCAAAACGCAGCAGCTAGAGTTCTTACCAGAACCAGGAAGTATGACCATACTAGCCCGGTTCTGTCAACACTGCATTGGCTCCCTATTAAACATCGTATACATTTTAAAATATTGCTGATTACTTACAAAGCACTAAATGGTTTAGCTCCCCAGTACTTGAGCGAGATCTTAACGCATTATACTCCTTCACGTCTATTGCAATCTCAAAATTCTGGCCAGTTTATAATACCTAGAATATCAAAATCGACTGCTGGCGGTAGATCCTTTTCCTATTTAGCACCAAAACTTTGGAACAATCTTCCTAACATTGTCCAGGAAGCAGACACAGTCTGTCAGTTCTAATCTAGACTAAAAACACATCTCTTTGGCTTAGCATACACATAACACATTATAGACTTCTATAATTCAATTTTAGGCTGCATAATTTAGATCAGCTGGAACCGGGAACACTTCCCATAAATCCTGATGTACTTTGTACATCATAAGAAGGATGGCGTCTACGCTAATATTTGTCTCTCTGTTTATCCTGAGGTTTACCGCAGTCCGCCAGATCCAGGCCGTATCCAAATCTGATGAAGGACCTACGCCTGGACACAACGACAACGCAGTCCTGAAGTGTCAACTAGTCTCTCCCTTGTGAAGGCCTCCTTCCCTTTACCACTGTACTGATAAAACGTTGTCAGGATAATTCCGATTCACGTGGCTACGCGGAAGCGATAAAAAATTCTCAGAGCCACCAGGCACTATTTTATGCAAATGAGCGTCTGGATCGCATTAAAGAATTTTCTGTTAGAATGGCCCCTAAGTTAATAACTAATGATCGTTGCGACGGAAGTGAATCAATCAAAACTAACTTTAGCTGGACAATAACTTTATTCTAGAGCTGTGTAAAGCCAAAACAATCTCTGTTACTTTAATTTCCTATTATCACTGTAAAGCTGCTTTGAAACAGTCCATATTGTTAAAAGCGCTATATAAATGAAGGTGACTTGACTTGACATTCCATAGGCGTAATGGTTTTATACTTTACAAACTGTATTGAATTGAATTGAATTGAATGCTTTTATTGTCATTGCACTTAGCTGTACAATGGAATACTTAAATGGCTTAAATTCCTTGTGGAAAAATTAACACACAGGCACAATACAAAACACTGAGTAAAGGTAACACACAACATACAACTCAACATAGCGGCAAGAAATAGAAAAAAGCAGTAGAAAGTATATTGCACAATCCCATGTGTATAAACTTTCAATGTATTGCACAGTCCCATAAAGCAATATATATTGCCAGTCCATACTTAGTTCATTGAATATTATGAGTTCAGTAATTTTATGGCACTTGGATAAAAACTGTTCGTAAGTCTAGAGGTGCAGGCCAAAAATGGACTTGTAGCGCCTCCTAGAAGATAGCAGTGTGAACTGACTGTTTCCTAGGTTAAAACAGTCCTGGATTATGCGTGCTGCACGACACAGACATCTGGCTCTGTATTTATCAGTCAGTGAGGGAAGCTGTGTCCTTATAATGATCTGTGCTGACTTACTGACTCTCTCCAGAGCATTTTGATATATCCCCCTACACTAACCATATTCGCTGTACCTACCCATCACAAAAAACTGTGAAAAACTGTGTTTTTACTGAAACATTATTTAGTGTGTTTTTAAGCCATTTTAATTACGAGGACTCTGGAAATTACCTCATAAACCATTGTTACTGTGACTTTAATAGTTTAACACCAGTAAACTCTAAGGCCCAGTTTCACAGACAGGGCTTAGACCAGTGGTCTCAAACTCAATTCCTGGAGGGCCAAAGCTCTGCACAGTTTTGCTCCAACCCTAATCAAATACACCTGATCCAGCTAATCAAGGTCTTCCGGATTGCTAGAAACTTCCTTGCAGGTGTGAGTTTGAGCTGGTTGGAGCTAAACTGTGCAGAGCTGTGGCCCTCCAGGAATTGAGTTTGAGACCACTGGCTTAGACTAAGCCAGGATTAGGCCTTAGTTCAATTAGGGCATTAAAGTAGCTTTTATAAATGAGCCTTAGAAAAGAATCTTGAGACAAAACAATGGGACTGACATATTTTAAGATATGTCAGTACAAGTTGCATTCAGTTAAAACAGCTCAAACATGCATTTTAGTCCTCACCCAACAAGCAAACTATGGGCTAGAGTTATCTGAACTACCCCAAAACTGCTAACTAACTAACACACAGGCAGAACCAGGTGTCGGGTTACAGGACACATTAACGGCGATGAGGCTGTTTTTATGACCAAAATGAATTTAGAAAGAGTTTTGACTCTCACTTAATTATCGTTGAAAATGACAAATAAACACTTTTAATCCTATAAATTCTATATATAACCAATTGAGAAATGTAAACATTTAACCAATTTCCCCATCTCATGATTTTCCTTTTATAGAGTTTTGTCTATGTATTATAAGAATCTTGAAGGTTCTTCTCTTAAACACCAAATCCAATTTCATATGCAAATACCCTGCTAGAAGACAGAACCTAAAGTTTCCCTCCAAAGGGACTGCAGACCTGCCTTGAAAAGGCAGTTGAGCACTGACTGGACACGCTCCTCTGTGAGGCGCGCAGTCTGACGGACCGAGTCCAACTCCATACCGAGATAATAGATCCTCTGCGTGGGGCAGAGTTTGCTTTTGTCCCAGTTGACCTGAAAGATGAACTGAACTGAAATTTGAAAAAATGTGATATAACAGATGTATTTTATTTATTCTCATTGGTACAATTATTAAAATGGCAGAATTTGTTAAAAGGGATAAAATGGTAAGTTGAAAATGTTGTTGTTGTTACACGGGCGCCGCCATGTTGGATTTCAACATTCGACTACGTCACTGGCATGGTAGGCTACTCCGTTGCCAACCAACACCAGCAGATCTAGCTTCTTTCTACCCCCTGGCCTTGTCAACAAAATTATTCTAGTCGTGATTTCTAGTGTTTAATCCTAGGTACGAGAGACAGATGTGTTGAAAAAGTCAATGAGTATATGAAGCGTCCGACATCAAATGTTTTATTTAGCTACAAGTCCAACGCATACTAGAATCCTTGATATTCGGCTGAGGGGAAAAGATGTAACGTTAGTTCACTTCACAGGATGGGAACGGAATCTTATTCATCCTTCCCACATGCCCCCTCGCCCAAAGAGTGAACTGCCGGTACGCTGTTAACTTTAACAGTCTGAGAAAAGGATATAACAAGTTAGCCTAGCCCAGTCGCCAATTCGTAAAATATACTGTTAAATACCAGCTACTTATGGGGCGCTCCAGCGTCTCAGCTCGGACATCCCTTAGAGATAGCATAGTCTCCTCCAACACGTCTCTCTCACCGCACAGTATCCGAAATGAACGGTGCATGGTGATGCATTTTCGCCAATCAATAAATGTTCCAGGTTAACCTCTCTGCAACAGATCGACTCCGGCAGCGCCCGCGCCAGTCACTTCCCCCAAACGATCCTGTACCGTATGTGGAGCCTGAAACTGGTCGTCCTCCATGTAGTGGTTGTCTGATACTACTGGCCTGTCCCTCACATGCTCAAATGCGTAACCCGTGCCATTAAAATTACTTATTTTCGTGTGTGTATATAGGACCTGCAGCTGTTTCCTATATACCTTTGCGGGTCCTACCATGCCAGTGACGTCATCGAAATTGCCAGCGTAACAAACGCAATATTTGTGCTGCTTAAAAAAAGCTATATTGATATTTTTAGTTAAAATTTTTAATGTAATTTACTTTTAATTGTCATAAACAACATGTTATCAACGTTGATTTTTTTCAGTTCAGTTCATCTTGAAGCCCCAATCGGCTGAGGTGCTGGAGCACCAAGTCCCTCTGTTCGCACAACAGATCTCGCGAGTGAGCTATTATGAGCCAGTCGTTGAGATAGTTGAGAATGCGAACGCCATGTTCTCTCATGGGAACAATGGCCGCCTCCATGACTTTCATGAAGACACGGGCGACAGGGCCAAGCCGAAGGGTAGGACCTTGTACTGATATGCTCGACCCTCGAATGCAAACCGAAGAAACGGTCTGTGACGAGGAAGAATCGAGACATGAAAGTACACGTCCTTCAGGTCGATCGTTGCAAATCCTGGGGACAGGTGCATTCGAAGATGCGTTTCTGCGTGAGCATTTTGAATGGGAGCTTGTGTAGGGCCCGATTCAAAACTCGCAGGTCCAGGATCGGCCGTAACCCACCGTCTTTCTTGGGTACAATGAAGTAAGGGCTGTAGAACCCAGACCTCATCTCGGCTCGGAGGGACTGGCTCGATCGCGTCCTTCGCCAACAGGAGGTCGATCTCTTTCCTCAAGACAGCATCGACACTCCGCACATGGGTAAAGCGGATGCCCCTGAACTTGGGAGGCCGGCGGGCAAACTGAATTGCATAGCCGAGCCGGATGGTGCGAATGAGCCAGCAGGACAGTCTCGGAAGCGCTAGCCAGGCTTCAAGAGACCGTACCAGTGAGCCCACGCGGACCACCGACGTACCCACGGAGGGGCAGCGAGGTGGAAGGCAGGGACCGGACTCCGGAGGAATTATTGCGGCCGAGAGAGAGGTCTGGGTGTGCGGGGCAACACCTACCTGCTTCCACCGGGGGGCAGACAGCAGGGAAGGCCTGGAGGCGTTCGGCTGCTGGCTGTCCCGAGGCCAAGGAAGAAGGGGAAACGAGGAGCGAGGCCCGAGGGCATCGAGTCCTGGTTTCTGCACCTCCTTGCCCAGCGGGAGAGGAGAATGACGAGGCCGTAGCGGCGTCACTGACATCTGAGCGCTGGGGTGAGGGGAATGAGACTGGGAGTGGCAAAGCAATTGAGCGTCGACCTTGGCTACCAGTCTCGACCGTGAGTGACCCAGAGGAAGTAGAAACTGCTCTTTTATTGAAACTTTGGGTACCAGAAAGAAAAGGTAAACAAAGATTCTCCACCCGGCCCTCCTCCGGGGGAGGAAGAGGAACAGAGGTCCCCTCCCGAAGAGCAGCCACTGCGTCCTCTGGGTGGCCCGTCTCAGGGTCGCTTCCCTCTCCTCTTCCCGGGGGGTTTAGACGACTCCCGAGCGGGCTGGGCAGCTCTCTTGCGGCCGGCACCCTGCTGCCTTGAGGGCTGCTGCTTAGGCTGGGCAGGGACGGAGGCGGTGGCAGGAGGGCGCCCTCTGCGACGAGCAGCCGGAGGTGCAGCCGACGGGGACGGGGCAGCAGCAGGCCGTCTCCGGGGCATGATGTTCTTGATAACCTCCGACTGCTTCTGGGCGGCGGAGAACTGTTGGGTGTAGCTCTCCACCGCGTCGCCGAAGAGGCCACCCTGGGATATGGGGGAGTTCAGGAACCTACTTTTGTCCGACTCGCACATATCGGCCAGGAAGAGCCAAAGATGTCGGTCGTGGACCACAAGAGTGGACATCGCCCGGCCCAGGGAACGTCCGTCACTATACGCAGCTCTTGGTGCACCCCTGGGTCGGTACCACCCTCCTGCATGTCAGAGAGCGCTTTGGCCTGGTGGACCTGGAGGAGCGCCATGGCATGCAGGGCAGAAGCAGCTTCTCCACACGCACTGTAAGCCTTTCCAGTCAGACTGGAAGAGAACCTACATGCGCGGGAGGGGAGCGTGGGGTTACCCCGCCAGGTGGACGCGGTCTTAGGACACAACTGCATCGCTACCGACCGTTCCACTGGGGGGATGCCCACATATCCCTTCACTGCCCCGCCATCGAGAGTGGTGAGGGAGGAGGAGGGAGTCGATTTGTGTCTGGCCGCCAGAGGGGCCGTCCATGATCTCGTCACCTCATCATGCACTTCCGGAAAGAAAGGAACCGGGGCGGGGCGCTGAGAACCAGCACGAGCCGCCCCGAGAAACCAATCGTCGGTGGAGGATTCCACACGAGCCCGACACTCGCGGCCGCCCGGGAAAGCATAGCGGCCATTTCCGGATCCGGCTCGGCTAACGTTGCCACACCCGAAAGGGGCAACGCAGTCGAGTCGTCATCTCCAGAAGATGATCGCTCTCCCTCTGATGCAGCGATGGACATCTGATCCTCCGGCGGGGCCCCAAAGGGAACGACTGGGACCACACGAGATGGCCCAGCGCGTTCCACCGGAGGCCCCAATGGCAGCGATGCGGAGGAGTGAGGAATCTGCGGGGGTCTTTCACCCGGTGGATCATTCCTCACTGTAACCCTCATACCACCAATGGGATTAGCTGAAGTAGCCTTCTTCTGAAGTGAACCAGAAGAAAACTAGATCGGGGAATCACCAAAGGGACTCCCCCTCGAGTGACGGTTCTCAGTCTCAGCACCGTGATGGTCATGTTCCCGCAGTGAGAACATGACTCGTTCACGAACGCTGCCTCAGCCTCAGCCCAAGCACGAAAGGCAACGATCACGACCATCAACCGGAGGCAGAATTTGAACGCATCCAGAAACACACGGATGAAACGTCATCCTGAAAAGGACGCGATCTTCACCCGTGTTGCTCTTTTAGAGAATGCTCTCTTATTGTGCTGAAGCACGCAGGGATCAACGCGGCAACACAGCGGGGAAATTGCAAGCCCGCTGTGTGCACTCAACCGAATACCAGCTGTGAAAACAGCACCAACACAGAGAGATCCAGACAAAGAGCAGACTCGTTGAGCGAGAAGAAAACACTTTCTCGAAACTCATTCACTCAGAGGACACAACCGGTCGGCTCCTCAGCAAAAAGCAAATGTGTGTGCGCTTGCTTCCGCTTTATTCCCGCACTGGCAGGCGGCGCGCGGAATGCAAATCTTGCATGCCAATATTCATTGGCTCATTTTAGTTCACTCGAGTGTATCTCTTAGTGTCTCTTAGTATCTCTTATCTCTATCTCTTAGTGTATCTCTAGAACACTAGTGGGTGTTTCTCAATCAGTGGGGCGTTTTCAAACCACAATGGGCATTTTCAACCGCTTTACCCGATTTGCGCTAATCCACTGGGGGCTTGGTTTAGGGGTGGGCCTTCATGATTTTAACAAGTCTGTTGAAAAATGGTTGAACAACATTTATTGTAGTTTGAAATTGGCCACTGATTGGTAAACGGCCATTTTGGTTTTGCATGTGCATTTCTCAGTAGTCTAATTGATGCTTCCTCATTAGAGAGAAAACACAGGTGCATCCTATACAGATGTTGAGAAGTTGTTGAAGCACCTACATGACTTCTTTAGCACAGTTTCAAACAATGGTGCATCTACCTTATTTCTCTGTTTTGCGTGCTTATTTGCGTTTGTTTTGTGTTGTTACTGACTCGAAAAGGAAAAAGCTGAGTATAATAGAATAAACAAACAAAAAAAGACTTCACATATAAAAAAGAAATATAACACAAACACAAGGTTAGGTTATATAAAATAAAACATTCATAAATTATTTTATGATTAACATATTACTGTCATTTATAGTTATAAACGCAAATAATAATAATTATCATTATTATTATTACATTTAGGCTACATATTTTATCCAAAAAAGGAACAAAGCAATTGACCCTTCGCTAAGCCCCGCCCTCCTTAGTTACTGTTGCTACGCCTGTCAAGCTTTCGCGTCTAGCACATCTATTACAGTGTGTATGCACCGATGTCAGACATTCCAAATGATATAATTAGTAATTTTTGGCGAACATGTGAAATATCTGAGAGAGCAAGACAAAAGGGACTGCAGTATGCATTCGAGGGATATATCCACGACATAATATGCAACCGATTAGAGAATAATTTAATAAAAATTTAAGCTAAAGCCTATAGTCGCAGCAGCAGCGCCTCATACGCTGACCATTCACATGAGAAACACACAAATCGAAGAACAGCTATGTTCGTTCGTGCACAGCAGGGTAAGTGAAATGTGAAACTAATCTAATAATTATAAATCAAACAGTTTATCCATAAATCTTGTGGAATAACACTAACACCGGGAGAGCCGCGATCGGATTGGGTTGAAGTTACTCAGTCAGGGTTAGTAGGCCGTCGATTAACAAAATGCTGAAATATATTTTAAAGTATGTCAGTGAGCCTCCCTCTTGTCTTTAAACGTCTTATTTTACGTTAAAACATGTGCATTATGAACAAAGAACCGTAATTATTTCCAACTTCCAAGCAATATGTGTTTTTGTTAATCCTGTCGACACTTGTGAATGGGGTCTCCCACATTGCTGATCCACGCACATCAATTCTCACCTTGGCTTTTAGATTTTCGGGAAGGAAAAAAATTACACTCCCCCGTCCAAACTTTTAGGATACCGGGTATCAGATTTGCACAATCCATACGCACAACGCTTCGGCATGTTTCCCTCGCTCGAAAGCTTGCCAGACCTCCCGCGCCTATTACGGTTGCTAAGACACGATTGGCCAGTGGTGGTTTTCGGGCGTGGCTTAGCGAAGGGTCAATTCGTCAAATGTCAATCATAATACAGGTTGACAATAATAATACAGGGCTAAGATTATCACAAATAAACACAAGATTTTGACGCAAAGTATTTTAAGTTGTTTCCACTGTTGATAGGAAAATGCAAGTGTTCGCGCCGGCGCCTCCGTGCCATACAGCAAGCGCACTCCACACTCCGCACAAACACTTGGATATGCGTCAAAATCTTGTGTTTATTTGTGATAATCTTTGCGAAAGTGACGGAAGGATTGCTGTAAAGCAGTATATCTTGTCGTACAATGTGTATGACGTCATTGACATTTTAAAAGACTTTAAAGCAAATAAGTGACTCTAAAAAATCTAACACCCAGCAATGTGTAATTTCTTTGCATCTCCTTTCGAATACAACATTTAAATTACTAGACAAAAAATTATATCCTGAGAAAAGTGGATTTTGAGGGGTATAGCTCCACTGTTGTTCAATGTTCAGTGTTCAATTTATTTATAGAGCATGCACATAATAATGCAACAGAAGTTGACCACAGTGCTGTACATAGGACAAGATAACCCAGCGAGCAAAAAGTCGTCTAGAACACGTCTAAAAGACGTGATTGTTAGACATCCAGAAGACGTCCTCACAGGAGCCAGAATGAAAGTTTTTTATACGTCTTTTCTGGACATTGTTTAGACGTCAATTAAAGACGTGCTACAGACGTGATTGTTAGACATCCAGAAGACGTCCTCACAGGAGCCAGAATGAAAGTTTTTTATACGTCTTTTCTGGACATTGTTTAGACGTCAATTAAAGACGTGCTACAGACGTGATTGTTAGACATCCAGAAGACGTCCTCACAGGAGCCAGAATGAAAGTTTTTTATACGTCTTTTCTGGACATTGTTTAGACGTCAATTAAAGACGTGCTACAGACGTAATTGTTAGACATCCAGAAGACGTCCTCACAGGAGCCAGAATGAAAGTTTTTTATACGTCTTTTCTGGACATTGTTTAGACGTCAATTAAAGACGTGCTACAGACGTGATTGTTAGACATCCAGAAGACGTCCTCACAGTAGCCAGAATGAAAGTTTTTTATACGTCTTTTCTGGACATTGTTTAGACGTCAATTAAAGATGTGCTACAGACGTAATTGTTAGACATCCAGAAGACGTCCTCACAGGAGCCAGAATGAAAGTTTTTTATACGTCTTTTCTGGACAATGTTTAGACGTCAATTAAAGACGTGCTAAATACGTAATTGTTAGACATCTAAAGGCAGCCAGAATAAAAGTTGTATTAGTCGCGTTTTCTGTAGTAGAAATGTCAAAATAGACTGTTAAAGACCCATACTGACATGGAAATCCCATATGTGCATTTTGCAAGAATCCAACTTTAAAATATCTTTACTTAAAAACAGTGGCAGTGAGAAAACCCCAGTTGGGAAAAACCCAGTTACTCATTGTTAATGGTTGTCGTGTCATGAAACTGCAGACACAAAGACCATAGGCCTAAATAAGATTTTAAAGAATATTGATAATATTGAATACTCAATTGGCAATATGGTAACTGTGTAGTGTATATACTAATCTTGCATTTGTATATCTTATCAATATAATTGTAATAAACTGCTTACCATTATCCTGTAAACCAAACTGATCACTCCAAGAAATCAACTATTTAAATCTCAAAATATATTTTTATTACTATTTTGTTCTGCTGGACCAAAACTTAACAGCCAGAACAGTAAAGTATAAAGTAACACAATAAAACTTAAAAGCCAGAACAGTAGAGTTATAAATTAACACAATTTACCTTTAAATAATCTATAAAATGCTGTTAAAACAGTATAACATATCAATTAACAAAATGTGGCTGCTATAAGGTTCACAAGCTTCATTTATAGCAGCAAGCCCTGACTCTCCCGGGGACATGTTTCAGATGATCGGCTGCAGACTTTATTTGGGCCTCTGTTGCAGCTGGGTCCCATTTCATGACAGCAGCTACAATCAAAGCAAAAAAAAATCCACATGTAAAATAAATAAATACAAACGCCACTGTTGTGGTTTAGCTTGCAGCAGATACATAGTATACATAGTTGAAAATGTGAGTACTCAAATCAATTAAATGAAACAGTTATTAAATCACAAATCAAGTAAAATTACATCAAGCCTGATACAAAGCATTCCACACACACACACACACACATGTATACACACACACACACACACACACATATATTCGTATACGACAATTCACCATGACGTCACAACAGTAATAGACGTTCTTCCGGGGTGGCAAAAGCCAAAGCGCTCCTATGGCAACGCTAGTAAATTGCTTGGAAGGAAGACCCACCGTCCGGAAGGAAGACCCACCATCCGCAGTAAAAATGTAATAATTTTTTTTTTTTTTTTATTAAATATAATGTGTTTTTTATCATAATAACAACAACTATATTTAAAGATGTAAAAAATATAATAAATATGTAATATAGTAGGCCCCTAAATACTCTCTTTAGCTCTATTTTCAAGCCAAAATAACGTGCTGTATATCATGGTCATTAAATGGCTTTCCTGAGGAAATGTTATGTGACATAATTGTTCTCCAGCTGGTATATTGACCTTTTTACGCGGTTGAAAAACACTGATATTATGTATGAGGAATATACATTTTGGTAAGTTGTAGCCTACTGTATCTTTCAACATTGTTCATTCATGTTTATTTACTATTAGCTAGAGATGATCGGTTCACGTGCCGCTAAGGATCGGTCACGACACATTTACAAGCGCCAAAACGGTATTTATTGTTTGAATTTTCGTAATAAAATTGACAGAATCTGAGAGCTGAGGATTTTTTTTAAATCATAAGTAACCTTCTCTGTCTTGTCTGTCGGTCTCCGTGTCCTCTTTGCTTCGCGATTTTTCTGTGCGTGAGAAAATGGATGCTAGTCGTGAGAGCTTGTGAAAAAGTGACAATTGCGTGAGTCTCACGGGCAATGTGTGAGAGTTGGCAGCCCTCTTTTACTTCAGACAGTGACTGGCAATGAGTCAGATCTTCAAGAAACAAGTTTACTAATATTAGTCTCGAATTTCCCCGGCTGAAGATGTCACGGTAGACGTTTTCTCTGTCCCTTCTTGTCTCGTGTTTATGTTGTTGTATGAACGCACGTGTGTGAGGGGCGTGTCTGTATGGCATTACCTGATCCGCTCCAGCTGTTCATCATCACATCACCAGCTGCAGTTGATCACCACCCCACTATTTATACTCACTGCTGTCCTCTCATCTTTGTCAGATCTTTGTTTGGTGTGTCCCTGTCTGGTTATCCTGTTCCTGATCGTCTCGTGTTCCGTGGAGTTTATCGTGTTGGATTGTGTTCTTCGTTCACCTGGGATTCGTCACTTCGTTCGTCTTCACTCATCGGGTTGATCATCGAAGTCCCTGCGTCACCGTGTCTTCTGGCTACTGCTTTTGTGTGGACTGAGTTCAAATAAAGATCCTTCACTCGCTTTTGCTTCCTGTGATCCATATATCATGACAGAAAGATCTGACCAGGAGATGGGAGCAGCGAGTGCGTCATCGTCCATGGAAAGTTTTATACACCACAGCATTCAAAGAATGAATTCCCAGGAGAGGGAGATCGGCGACACGAGTCGCGCAGTTCAAGCCTTGGTGACGCAGGTGTCTGAGCTCACCCAGCAGATCCAGCGCCTACGTGTTCCCGCTGCGCTCCCCATACCTGCCGTTCCCCCTGCACCACCTGGAAGCCCCTCCCAGTCGGAGCCTCGGTTACCGGTTCCCGAAGCCTATTCGGGTGAGCCCTCATATTGCAGAGCATTCTTAACCCGTTGTTCCATGCACTTTGCCTTACAGCCACGCACCTTTTTCAACGAACAAACAAAAGTGGCATTCGTGCTGACACGGTTGACTGGGAGAGCGGCACTCTGGGGAACGGCGGTGTGGGAGAACCAGAACCCATGCTGTTCCTCGTTCCAGTCCCTCGCGGAAGAGATGAGGAAGGTCTTCGATCGGGCAGTATCAGGAAGAGAAGCGGCCAGGACATTGGCTGAACTCCGTCAAAGGGAGAGTTCAGTTTCAGACTACTCGATCGAGTTCAGGACCCTGGCGGCGGAGTGTGGCTGGAACGAGGAGGCGCAGTGGGACATGTTCCTGCATGGGCTGGCTGACCACGTCCAGAAGGAGATCTATGCCCTGGATCTTCCCACCAATCTCAATGGCTTGATCGACCTTGCCCTGCGGGTGGACGCTCGACTGTCCAGAGTCGAGCGCAGAACAACTTCCACCCGCCCTCTCGGAGATTTCGACGGCCGGCGATCCAGCGGCAGGGGCGTGGTCAGCCCCGTCGACGATCACGAGCCCATGCAGGTGGGTCGAGCTCGGCTTTCCCGAGAGGAGAGGGAGAGGCGGAGGTCCCAGGGCCTTTGCCTTTACTGTGGAGGGACTGGTCACTTTGCATACAACTGCCCGGTAAAAGGCCAAGCCCGATAGTAAACTTGAGGCTACTATCGGGTGGGATCTCCGCCAGGAAGACCTCATCAGCTACATCTACCTCCACCCTCCTCTCGGTAAGACTGAGATGGTCAACCAACCAGCACGATTGTTCTGCACTGTTGGATTCCGGGGCGGAGGGTAATTTTATGGATTCTAATTTCGCACGCACATTCCAGATTCCCCTTCGACCCCTCACTCACAGGATTTTTGTTCATGCATTAACTGGCCAAGAACTTCCCACCATTTCGCACACCACTGAAGATATCACACTCATCACTTCTGGCAATCACACCGAGACTATTTCTTTTTTTATTCTGGACTCACCTTTGGCACCCGTTGTTCTCGGACATCCTTGGCTGATCAAACACAACCCCCGTGTGGACTGGATTCATAAAGCTGTGCTGGAGTGGAATAAGGAATGTCATAAGTCTTGTCTTGTGTCTGCTTGTCCGTCTGTACCTGTTTCTGTGTTGCAGGAGGAAACAGGGGATTTGTCTAACGTGCCCGTGGAGTATCTGGACCTGAAGGAAGTGTTCAGTAAGTCTCGTGCTGCTTCTCTCCCTCCGCATCGTCCCTATGACTGTGCTATAGATTTACTGCCAGGTAAGTCTCCGCCTAAAGGCAAGTTATATTCACTTTCGATTCCTGAAAGAGAGGCTATGGAGAAATATATTTCTGATTCTCTAGTAGCCAAGTTCATTCGCCCTTCCTCTTCTCCAGCGGGGGCGGGGTTCTTTTTTGTGGGGAAGAAGGATGGATCTTTGCGACCTTGCATTGACTACCGAGGGTTGAATAACATCACGGTAAAGAATACTTATCCTTTGCCGTTAATGTCTTCAGCCTTCGAGAGGTTGCAGGGAGCATCTATCTTCACAAAATTGGACTTACGTAACGCTTATCATTTGGTTCGCATTAGGGAGGGAGATGAATGGAAAACTGCTTTTAACACCCCTAGGGGGCATTTTGAATATTTGGTCATGCCGTTCGGGCTGTCCAACTCCCCAGCAGTTTTCCAGGCACTGGTCAATGACGTGCTGCGAGACATGATCGATCAATTCATATATGTCTACCTGGATGACATTTTGATTTTTTCTTCGTCTCTCCAGGAGCATGTGCAGCACGTCCGACGAGTGCTTCAGAGGTTGCTAGAGAATGGGCTTTTTGTCAAGGCGGAGAAATGCGATTTTCATGCACAGTCTGTTCCTTTTTTAGGCTACATCGTGTCGTCCGAGGGAATGCGGATGGATCCTGAGAAGATCAAGGCTGTGGTGGATTGGCCAAGTCCAGATTCTCGCAAGGCCCTGTTGAGGTTTCTGGGGTTTGCCAATTTTTACCGGCGTTTCATTCGCAATTTCAGCCAGCTAGTCGCGCCTCTGACTGCCTTGACCTCCCCCCGAACTACGTTCAGGTGGTCCGAATCAGCCGAGGCTGTGTTCGTTAAACTGAAGAGCCGCTTCGTTTCAGCTCCCATTCTGATAACCCCTGATTCATCACGTCAGTTTGTGGTGGAGGTCGACGCATCAGAGGTGGGAGTAGGAGCAGTGTTATCCCAGCGTTCACCTGTGGACGACAAGATGCATCCTTGCGCGTTTTTTTCACATCGATTATCCCCTGCCGAACGCAATTATGACATTGGTAACAGAGAGTTGTTGGCAGTCAAGTTGGCGTTGGAGGAGTGGCGCCACTGGTTAGAAGGGTCGGGGGTACCTTTTATCGTCTGGACTGATCATAAGAATCTAGAATACATCAGAACTGCCAAAAGATTGAACTCCAGGCAGGCTCGGTGGGCACTTTTTTTCGGTCGATTTGATTTTACTCTATCTTACCGTCCGGGTTCTAAGAACATCAAGCCGGACTCTTTATCTCGCATATTTGATTTTTCCGAACGCCCGTCTACTCCCGAGTGTATTTTACCCGAGACCATATTTGTCTCAACACTCACATGGGAGATCGAAGCGAAGGTCAAGAGGGCCTTAGAAGGGGTAACGCCTCCGCCCGGTTGTCCACCGAATCGTTTGTTTGTGCCGGAGGGATTACGGTCGGACGTCATCCAGTGGGGTCACAGCTCCAACATTGCTTGTCATCCAGGAGTTAATCGCACTGGTTTTTCAGTCAAGCAACGGTTTTGGTGGCCACGTATGGCTCGCGACATTCACGATTTTGTGTTGGCTTGCTCAGTTTGTGCCATTGGTAAGTCTTCCAATCGACCTCCAGATGGGTTACTTCAGCCGCTGCCGGTGCCTTCGAGACCCTGGTCCCATATCGCTCTAGATTTCATCACCGCCCTCCCACCCTCTCAGGGGAACACAGTGGTTTTAACTGTGGTGGACCGATTCTCGAAGGCAGCACATTTCATCCCCTTACCCAAATTACCTTCAGCTAAGGAGACAGCGGTAACTGTCGTAGATCACGTCTTTCGGTTACATGGCCTCCCGATGGACGTGGTTTCCGACAGGGGTCCCCAATTTGTGTCCAAATTTTGGCGAGAATTTTGTAGATTACTGGGGGCGACGGTTAGTCTGTCTTCTGGGTTTCACCCTCAGAGCAATGGTCAAACTGAGAGAGCCAACCAAGATTTGGAAAGAACGTTGCGATGTATGGTTTCCAAGAACCCTTCCTCTTGGAGTCAGCAACTGTCTATGGTGGAGTACGCCCACAATACGTTACCAGTGTCATCTACGGGCCTATCTCTGTTTGAGTGTAGTGTAGGTTACCAGCCACCTATTTTTCCTAGTCTGGATTCCGAAGTCGCGGTCCCCTCCGCTCACGCCTTCGTCCAGAGGTGTCAGCGCACTTGGACTAGAGCCCGTGAGAATCTACTCCAAGTGGGAGCTCGCACCAAGGCCAAGGCCGATCGCCACCGGCGGAGGCCTCCCGTATACGTCGTCGGTTCCAAAGTGTGGCTTTCTACCAAGAACATTCCTCTCCGATCCGTCTCGAATAAACTTGCTCCCAAATTTATTGGCCCGTTTGCTGTTACCAAGATTGTTAGTCCGGTGGCAGTCCGCCTTAAACTTCCTCTTGCGTACAAGAGAATTCATCCCGTGTTCCATGTATCCAAAGTCAAGCCCGTGTTTTATGCTCGCATTAATCCGCCAGTCCCGGTGCCCCCACCGCCGCGACTCGGTCAATCGGATTCTGGACTCTAGACGGAGGGGGCGCGGATTCCAGTACTTGGTGGACTGGGAAGGTTACGGTCCGGAGGAGAGAAGTTGGGTTCCTGCTAGAGACATTCTGGATCACTCTCTTATCGATGATTACAATCGACAGGTAAGGGAGTCTGAGAACGCCAGGAGGCGTTCTTAGGAGGAGGGGTACTGTCACGGTAGACGTTTTCTCTGTCCCTTCTTGTCTCGTGTTTGTGTTGTTGTATGAACGCACGTGTGTGAGGGGCGTGTCTGTATGGCATTACCTGATCCGCTCCAGCTGTTCATCATCACATCACCAGCTGCAGTTGATCACCACCCCACTTTTTATACTCACTGCTGTCCTCTCATCTTTGTCAGATCTTTGTTTGGTGTGTCCCTGTCTGGTTATCCTGTTCCTGATCGTCTCGTGTTCCGTGGAGTTTATCGTGTTGGATTGTGTTCTTCGTTCACCTGGGATTCGTCACTTCGTTCGTCTTCACTCATCGGGTTGATCATCGAAGTCCCTGCGTCACCGTGTCTTCTGGCTACTGCTTTTGTGTGGACTGAGTTCAAATAAAGATCCTTCACTCGCTTTTGCTTCCTGTGATCCATATATCATGACAGAAGATAATTATGCTCTGCTATGATTTTGTAGATGGACCGTTTTGAGAATACAAGAAGTAGAGTTGCACTTTTTGCTGTATATCTGGCAGTGCAACCCCAAACACAACACGTTTTCATCATCGTTTCAACTTTGATCAACAACAATGTTTTTAACTATGTAATTGTTACAGTCGCTGACTGGATCTCTTCAGTTAGTCAGTTGAAGCCGCTCGCGTTCTGCCACCCGGAAGTATCTTGGTGCCTATTGTTTACAAACATTTTGGAATGCCCTATTCGTATAACCTCTCCGTTTCCGGTACGGTGTGCATTACAAACCGTTTGTTGGGCCATTTTTCCTGCTGACCAAAATTTCGTAATTTCAAATGTAGGGGCGTGGCAAGCGCACTCATAATGTAAGAGACGCTGCCGCGACCACAACATTGCCCAACATCAAATGGCAAACGTAATGTAAGCGGAACGAAACTGCGGCTGCGCTACTCGTTATTGTGTGGTTAACGGACAGTTTATCAGTTTGGACCAATCCATCGCGAGTCGATCTTGATCAAGCGACACTGTTACTAGGCTACACAGCGCTAAGAGATCCAGTAAAGAAAGCAGTTGAATTCGCCACTGAAGTAATAATATCGCTGCGAGATCTATTGTGAAACATTCACATTTCTCCATTATTAACGCATCAAACAGCGCTGACGTGGAAACTAACATTGTGCCATGAATGAACTATCCAGTGTCCACAGATCTGCAACATTCACCATGGATTTACTGTAGTAACACTAACTGTAACACTAACTCTAACCGTGGTTTGGTTAGTTTGGAAGTTTGTTAGGAATAGAAGGCTATGCTTTCAAGTAACGTTACGTCGGTTTTATTTCGACATTATGAATAAAATTGCTGCCCTCAAATCTTAATCTGAAATAAAATTAAATATAAAAAATAGTTTATAACTACTACAATATTACAATTATTTTTTTTCAAGGAGCTGTTTGTTTTATATGCTCCTAAGAAGAGTCAAGTGTAGCTCCATCATTGCTCAAAGTAAAAAATTATAATACCTTATGATGTTAGTTTTAATAAAAAAATAATTAAAAAAATGAAATCAAGGAAATTTCTCTGGCTTTTCTTTCTTTTTGCTGTATCAAAAACGTACCGAACCGTGACACAAGTGTATCGTATTGAACCGAACCGTGAATTTTGTGAACCGTTACACCCTTAACATATTTATTTATATTTGAATAGAGTTATTAAAGACCTGTTAGTGAAAGTTTTTTTTTTATTTTTATTATTGTTTATGTTAAAACATCACCTGCTTTCTGGTCACTGTTAGCCTACCTACTTTTTGTTGTTGTGAAAACCAAATTAGGGGTCGACCGATTATCGGCCTGGCCGATTATCGGCGTCGATATTGAGCATTTTTATGGTTATCGGTATCGGCCATTTTCAAAACCGATTTGCCGATAAAATAATTTAATTTTGAAATGCGCTATATTTGGCTCTGACGCAGCCACCTCTGTCGGAACTCACCACTCTATAGACTAGACCAATGCAATGTCCCGCACATCTGATTTGTTGGGAGTAAGGAGTCCGGCCAATCAATGCAGAAAGCTGAAGGCACTGAAAGTTTAGCACTCACACCGACAGCACTCGCTGACTGGAACTGCTGCACTGATCACGCATCAGTTGTCTTGTCTCTCAAAGTTAAGGCAGCAGCAGACTTTGCTGAAGTAGCAATAAATTACTACACTGAAGTTGCAAAACACCTCAATATAATAGGGTCCTGTGATGTCCGCGATGCAGAAAACACGGACCGAATCGCGGAATCCAGTCATAAAAACGGAATTCACTGTATAAAGCGGAATGTCACGGAATTTGTCAACTTCTTGATGAATTAATAAAAAGCAGGTCAGTACAAATCAAATCGAATTTCAAACCGCAAAAAGACTATTTAAATATGAATCCTGCGTGTCTCTAAATGAATGGTGTAGACGCGTGATTTCATTTACCACACACACACACTGGAGCACGCGTGACGCTTGCGCTGTTTTCAGCCTCAGCCGCATCATTATACTGTATGAGGACATGATTGCATAAACATCATCTCCAGAGCCGCTTAGTCACTTCATGAGCTTTTTAAAGCTTCAACTGAGAAAAGTTATCGTCATATCATAAACACACAGAAACTCAAAGATCTCCACGGCAACCCGTCAAAATAAAAGTTCGTTTTTTCATAGGGCCCTAAACATGTAATTTTTATTAAACTGTAAATAAATTGAATAAGTTTGATTTAAATTAATTAGAAATGCTTTTTGATTTCTAAAATTTAATTTAACCATTAAAATAGTCTTTAAAGGGATACTCCACCAGTTTTTCTTATTAAACTATGTTATTCCCTTAACTAAGACGAGTTGATACATACCTCTCTCGTCTCAGTGCGTGCACTATATCGCTCTGTATTGCCGCAAAACTATGTTAGCACTTAGCTTAGCCCATGTATTAAATATGGGCCAAGCAGAGAAGCGACCAAAAACTTCCACGGTTTTCCTATGTAAACACAGTTACTCGAGTAGTGTAACTTGACCTGGGCTGGTGACACAAAATAAACCGTTGCGCTTTTCTAAGCGTTTAAAATTGATGACTATATTGTATGGCGGAATACCATAACAAGTGCTTTTGAGCACTTCGACTTGGCGCAATAATATCTTCACTCGTGAAAAGTCCTCTTACCGGCTCCCGCTTCCTCTCCCCCTCCCTCTGACATTTCAGTCAATACAACCAACGTGACATGCACCGGTCTTTCGCCAGCTCCGGTCTGTTCTGGATCATATCTTTCTTGCCTCTCACGGTCCATAAGAGCTAATTCCTCCTCCGTGTACTCGGGTTCAAACAGATATGGCTCTGGGTCTGCTACAAAGAAGTCATAATCATCTACAAAGTCCGCCATTGCAAATGATCTGCAGTTTGCTAATAGCACAGGTAGTAAAAGTCACGTTGGTTGTATTGACGGAAATGTCAGAGGGAGAGGAAGCGGGAGCCGGTAAGAGGACTTTTCACGAGTGAAGATATTATTGCGCCAAGTCGAAGTGCTCAAAAGCACTTGTTATGGTATTCCGCCATACAATATAGTCATCAATTTTAAACGCTTAGAAAAGCGCAACGGTTTATTTTGTGTCACCAGCCCAGGTCAAGTTACACTACTCTAGTAACTGTGTTTACATAGGGAAAACGTGGAAGTGTTTGGTCGCTTCTCTGCTTGGCCCATATTTAATGCATGGGCTAAGCTAAGAGCTAACATAGTTTTGCGGCAATACAGAGCGATATAGTGCACGCACTGAGACGAGAGAGGTATGTATCAACTCGTCTTAGTTAAGGGAATAACATAGTTTAATAAGAAAAACTGGTGGAGTATCCCTTTAAGTTTTACAGAATGCTGCTGGGTGCTCCCTGCACATTTTTTGTTTAGTTATTATTATTAATAATAATAATAATAATAATGTTATTATTAACAGTTCTCAGATTTAAAGATATGTTTAAAATAATTTAAAGAAAGTATTTGTCAAAACTCTGTTGTTCTTAATTTTGACATTAACTTGCATTTTTACACTAGACATATATATATCGGTTTTAAAATATCGGTTATCGGTCTACTTGATCTGTAATAATCGGTATCGGCTCTGAAAATCACATATCGGTCGACCCCTAAACCAAATCTTTTGTTTGTGAAAGAGCCATGCGTTAAAAGTCAGATGGCACTTAAAGCTGCAGTCCGTAGCTTTTCCTCTTTGTCGCCATCTCTGTTCGAAATCTGTAATTGCAGTTTTTCGCGGAATTATAAACTTTACGTGAGTTGTACATCGGCATGAAACAGCGCGGATGAACACAATGTTTTGAGGAGACTGCGCGTCTGTCAGTCGGCCCGCCGGTGTGGATATTGCCATTCAGAATCACACAATCTACTTTTTGGAAGTACAGTATGACCAACATAAGAATTTTCACCGGAAAATGTCATCTGAACAAGTAAGTAACATCCACTTTTGTTCTAATCAACTAAGGGGGGAAAAAGCATAACATCTTACGACAGGAAAATTTTCACTTTACCGATCCGATTCAGCTCCAATGCTTGGCAACGGAGAAGACGGGTTTGGTTTTCTTGGAGTAGAAGTGAATTGCTCCCTCTCATAGCTAGCACAAAATAATTAATATTTACCATAATAGCAAAACGAAAAAAGCCACAACAAAGGAAACTCCGTAACTGTGTGAATTAAGTGAACAAGTGCTACTGTTACACGATTGAACTATTGAAAATTCTGACCTGTCCAGCAGAAAAAAGCCGTCTCTGCGTCCGTTTTGAACCCCTTCAATCACGGAGTTCACGCCACCTTTCAAAAGCCCTGCCGATGTTTATCCTTGTTTTCGCGTAGGCCCGGTTGCAGTCTCTTTTTACCACTCCGAAGTCCAAATTCTTTTGGGTTTTACAACTGGTGAATCTCCAGTTGCACTGGTGATTGTCATTTGAACCTTTCTGGATCCGCCATACGTTTAATTATTTAAAGTGCTGTGAGAAAAGGCTAAAAATTTCCACCTCCAACATCCTCACACGCAATATAGCCTACTAGCCGAAACACCTTCTCTATGTGTACAGATGTGACGTAATGACGCAAAGACATGCTCGAATTTCCCGCGGAAATCCACCAGAACCACTGGAATTAAAATCATTATTACAAGCTAACCGTTTTGAATCGAGCTAAGGCAAGAAGATATTTTTGAACACTGGTTGGTTATGTTTTTTATTATTATTATTATTTTGGATAATTTTTAACCCAAAAAAGTTACGGACTGGAGCTTTAAGCTACTTTATGATTTGCTCTATGTCTGAACAAAATAAATAAAAGTTAACTATCTATACCATATTGAATTGCATAGCATCATATTTTTCTCCATTGCATCGTATAACATTGAATCGCATCGTGTTGAATCGAAATCGAATCACACCGCATCGTAATAATAGTGAATCGTATTGCATTGCATCGGTAGCTGCTTATATGTAGCTTTAATGTATCGTATCGTTGGCTATGCTTTGAGATGCGTATCGCATCGGATTTTTTTAAATCGAGAATCCTTTTTGCATCGAAAATCGCTATTGTATCGAATCGTGAGCCTAAAATCGGAATCGTGACATTTTCTGTATCGTACACCCCTAATATAAACACACATAGTTGTTTTCTTGGAATACCCCTTTAATTGTAAACTTATTAAATCACATGTAAGGTTTATAAATAGTAGCTAAAGGAGAGTAAACTGATCCCCCCCTTCATTTGTGAATGAATTCCCCACTTCATTTCCCCCTCTACCTTATGCCGTCCGAAAGGTATATGATTTTCTTTCTTCAGATGAACACACATTTTAGAAAAAATAAACTAGACTTTTAGAAAAACTATCCATCTCTTGTGTTCAAAATAGACACCAAAATGCTGAAGGTCAAAAAAGTCCAAGAGCATTGTAAAGCTCACATGATAAGTGCAGAAGACATCTCGTGCACAACACGTGTGAAGTTTCTGGTGCACGCACTTACATTATATTGGCTTACAATAATGGATAATTTTTCTAAAAAAAATCTTTGTGGAAAGAAAGTCAGATATACATCTGGAATGGCACGAGAAAAAAAAAAGATATTTTTTTTTATTTTGGAGTGCATTGTGCCTTTAAAATTGATTACGGTTTTAGATACTGCAGTGGATACTTACTAGTGATGGACTTGTTTCTCTGTTGGTGCCTGTTTTGCTCCATAAACATTGTTCCAGTGCTTGATCTAAAAAAATAAAAAAAGTTAACAAGTGTGTTAATAGATTATTGATCTGGGTGACATAGGACCATTTTGTAATGTGTTCCTTTAAGTGTTAGGCTATATAAATCTGGACAACCCTTACTAAAATTAACAATGTTTTGCGACACTAACCAAATGGTAATAAATTATTGTAATCAATCCACCATAAAAACATGGTTTCTACACTTTTACTATAATAAAACCCATGGTTAATTTAGCAAATGTCCTTAAAAGAACAGCTCATCCAAAAAAAAAAAATATATATATATATCATTATTTAGCCTACTCACCCTCATGTTGAAACTGTATGAATTTCTTATGTCGAACCATAATTAAGATATCTTTATTCCCAACATTCTTGTGTTTCACAAAAGTTAGACATTTATTTTTTGGGTCAGCTAGGCCTGTAAACTCAAGAAGATAAAACATTGTCTGGAGGGTTTGAACCACTGTGCCTTTGAGCAGAGTTTAACGTTAGATGTTCTGCCTCTATTTCACTTTTCACGTGTATTTTATGACAATACTCCATCTGAAGATCGTGTGGCTGGATAATTTTTATTCCCAAAATGCCATGAAGAAAATCATGAAGGAAACACACACATACACAGCAATATTAGCTATTTGTTTTTAATTACTAACAGAGACATTTGCAAAAGCTTAAAAAATTGACTCACCAGCTCCAAAACATATAATGACTCGTAATTTTGACTGATCGATAACGTTATAACGTTAGGCCTAACGTTATATCCCGCGATCAACAATAGATTCAAAAGCTTAACTTAGTTTGCAGAGTCAATATGTGGTTCGAGCTCCTCTGTCTAAAGAGACAATGTTCTCAGTTCACTCATTGTAAAGCTCCAATGTTGAATTTTATTTTATTTTTTTATCATAAACTAACGTTGGCTGACGTAACACATGCTAGCAGCACGACATTAGTCTAATACATTGGAATACCGTACTAATATCAATATTGCTCTAATCGCGTTTAGATTCTTAATTTAATACACTATATTTTGATGTAGTAGAATAAAAAGTTATTTACGTTACCTTCCGTAGATTGCAATATGTCCGTTGTTAAAATTCGTTGTCCATATTCCTTGTTTGTTCTTCATTTACATCCCGCAACTCGCTCAAAATAAACATTTAGCAGTAAAATAATCCATGTTTTAAACCATGTAAAAGCCACAGAACCGAAGTAGGCTAGTACTGAAGATCCCGAGCAGCAACACAAACTCCAACTGACGGATATTCAAACTTGACTCGTAAAGGCGCGCATAGTTGTCATTGGCCAGATTCCTGGATGACAGTCAGAATAACCAATCATGCTCAAAACAACTCGGAGAGACAGCCAATAGTGTGAAAACATTGCAATTACAGGACATTATGACATGTTTTAAAAGAATGAATAGGAAAAAATATACACGTGCAATTTATTTATTTGTATTTGTTGGCTGGCTTGTTATATTTAATCAATTGGTTAAATTGTGTTTTCATTGCAGTGCATGATTACAAATTAAAGATTAAAAATTAAAGATTAAATTTACAGTAACTTGTATACCATATATAATAACATGTATTTACCACTGTTCTGATAAACAGCAATTTAATAGAGCAAACAGTATATATATATATATATATATATATATATATATATATATATATATTAAACAGAGCAAACACTGCATATGTATTCATATACAATTCTGTATGTAGACCTATATGAAAAACTAATGGGTTGGTATCACGGTGGTGACATTAGAGTTACATTCATGTGACCCAAATGACCCTTTTGCACTTTCACAAATTCTTGACCTTTCCTTTAGAAACACTCTTATGCCTAATAATGTCAACATGGTTTTTCACCCTGTGTGTTACTGTTACACAACCTGTTGCTTTAGGGTTAATCCTCTGTCCAACGCTACACTTTGCTAACATTGGCATAATTAAGGCAATTCACAGGCAAGGCTTAAGCCTGTAGTCCTAGACTAAAATGCACGTTTGAGCTGTATTACCTGAAAGCAACTTGTACTGACATATCGTATGTCAGTGCCATTGTTTTGTCTCAAGATGCACACCAGTAATGTTTCTTTTTTTCCTAAGGCACATTTTTAGAAGCTATAATGAAATGCCCAAATTGAACCAAGGCCTAATACTGGCTTTATATCTAAACCCTTTCTGTGAAACCAGGTCTGGGTTAGAAATTAAGGGTTAAGGTTAACCCTAACCCTTGTCAATAGACTTTTATTTAACCTCATGGATACTCCAAGGTGTTGACTGCAGTGGTTAGGCCTTCCGCGTTGATAAAGGACAAAGATATTATCACTGTGACAGTCTGTAATGTATTGCAATGATTGTTTGTATAGATTGTCCCTAAGCTAGAGCTATTGATGCATTCAAGACATGTCATAAAGATCGTATTTACGAATTGAACACACATGAACGCCGCCACAATGATGAAGATATGAGTAGGAAGCTCGGGATTTTCTTTAATCCACGATCTTGAAGAGTTATGAGTGTGTCAGTGAGAAACATTGTGGAATACCACAATACTTAGGTATTCAGCAGTTACATTGTCAGTCTTTTCTATTTACAATGAACTAAGCTAATGCCTGCACAAAATATGATAGCATTATAGTATAACAATATAATATGTAATGATAAAGTTTACTTCATAAATTCATTTAAAACATAAAAAAACAAATAGTAAAACCTCATGAAAACAAACTTCCCAGGAGGACTTAAAAGCACCATGTGTGCATCATGAACCATGTTGGTGTCTGACCAGCAACGTCAATTTAACAATAATTGTGCAGTTTGCTTGCATTACATTTGTATCCAGAATTGCATAGTTTAAATGTAAAAATACACTTAAAAGTAAAACTAATAATATTTACTTTAAAATGACAAGAACATATGTTAGAGTGTTAGTATGGATATAAACCTTTAATATAATGAGCAACACATTTAATTACACATTATTATTGTAATTTTACACAACTTTGTATGTAATTTAAGAAAACAGAAAAAATACTGTATAAATAATAGAGTAATTGTCCTGTAAAAAAATAGCATTACTGTAATTTATCATTAATGATATAATCCGTAAATTAGCAGTCAATTAATTCATTTACAGATGTTTAAAATAAAAGAAAAATACTCTAAAAAGTCTAAAAAGAGTTATTTACTGTAAAATTAGGATTTTTTTTTTTTTTTTTTTTACAGTGCAGTATGAACGTCTGTTCTGAACTAGTTCTGGCTGTCAGTGGACGTTTAGATTATGGCCAGATTGGACATTTTTTTTCCAAGTCATTCATCGACTAATTCTGGATGTCAATGGACGTCCAGATTATAGCCAGTATGAACGTCTTTTCTCAACTAGTTCTGGCTGTCAGTGGACGTTTAGATTATGGCCGGATTGGACATCTTTATTCACGTCATTTATGGACTGTTTCTGGATGTCAATGGACGTCCAGATTATAGCCAGTATGAACGTCTTTTCTCAACTAGTTCTGGCTGTCAGTGGACGTTTAGATTATGGCAGGGGTGGTTCTAGGGTGAGTGGATATCCGGGGCTTAGCCCAGAGATGTATGTGTCAGGATACAAGGAATAAACTTTAAATAAAATGATTAATATTTTTTTTTTCTTTAATTGTTTATTTGTTTGTTTTTTAACAAGGTAAATCCTTCTGGCTTATTAAAATTAAAAGTCACAATGTCACACAGAGTTAAACTGAAACATCAATCCACCCTCATCAACAAAAATGCAATAATCCATTCCAAAGTAAGAATACCAAACATTCCAAGATGCTATTTACAAACAAAGGGAACAGAACAGGTCAAGTTCAACATCAATTCAATAGCAATTGATAGCGATTACACAGCACTTACAATTTGCATAAATAATCGTATGAGGCTAATGTGTTAAATATCAAATTTGGAATACAGAAATATGAAATATTGAAAAAATTAGAATGGTACTTTGCCACTAGATGGCGGCAAGCCACTGCCTTAATTAGTGAGTCGGTTTATTCAATCGATTCGTTCAAAACAGATGATTCATTTAGAAAATAAGTAAAATGTTTTTTGAATAGCGGGGTCAGTGAATCGTTTACAAGCAAATTCATTCAGTAAACACAGTGATGCTTTGTTTGAAACCATTTTCGTTAGCGAAATATTTTCTTTACTTTTATTATCTTTTTTTATTTAATTGTTGCCCTGACACAGGCAGGCCATGCTAACCAAACATATAATGCTCTAATTTTGTGCGCGCGTGTGTGTGTGTGTGTGTGTGTGCGCGCGTGTGTGGCATAACTGTGCTGCGCAACCATTAACTGTTAGACGATCAAAATGTAAATCAGACACAATTTAAAACCGAATAAGAAATATAATACTATTAAAAGTTACAGATACCAGCTGAAGCTGTTGTATCTTGTTTTCGTGCTGGCTGGGGGTGTTTTACTTCCTTTTTTTGAAGAATTTTGATATACCCATTTTACTAACTTACACATCAACAAACCGCCTGGCTCCAAAATATCTAATTTCATTGGCTGGATGATCGTACAGACGCTGAACTTCTCATCGATGGTTGGCCAGTTTACATGTCAGTCAGAAGCACTAGCCTGAGTGGGCGGTTCTTGTCGGTTGTCGGTTGTGAATGACAACGCGTATATTGACGGACACTGTAGATGTGATAGTCGAGAGATACACATTTAATTAATTAAATTCTAATAACAAATATTTTAATGCGCATGAAAACTCAGTGATGGTGCGTACAATGCATGGTAATAAAAACATTCGGGGCTTTACTGAAAACATTCGGGGCTCCAGCCCCCTTAGCCCACCCCTAGCGCTGCCCCTGGATTATGGCCAGATTGGACATCTTTATTCACGTCATTTATGGACTGTTTCTGGATGTCAATGGACGTCCAGATTATAGCCAGTATGAACGTCTTTTCTCAACTAGTTCTGGCTGTCAGTGGACGATTAGATCATGGCCAGATTGGACATAATGTTTCATTGTCATTAATCGACTAATTCTGGCTGTCAATGGACGTTCAGATCATGGCCTGGACGGACGGACGTGATATCAACCTGTTTTGTATGTCCACAGACGTCGCTTGCTCAGTGGGAACAATCATACAATCACAATTAAATTCTAAAACATTACCACAGACACCTCACAATCTAAGCGGCGTCAATAATAACCTTACACCACTAGCACAGCACTCATGAATGATCAAACGCCAAAGTGAAAAAGTACGTTTTTAAATGTTGTTTAAACTCAGTAAGTGAGGAGCATTGCCATGTAGTGCCATCGGGGCAATGCCATGTAGTGCTTTAAAAACAAATAAAAGTATCTTAAAATTAATCCTATAGACAACCGGCAACTGTAGTTCTCTTAATATAGGGGTAATATGTTAATTTTTTCGAGCGCCTGTCAAGAGTCTAGCGGCCGCATTTTGTATTAGTTGTAATCTGTTTAAGGTTTTGTGTTGAACACCATAGTACAATGCATTACCATAGTCCAATCTTGAAAAAATAAACGTATGTACTATCTTTTCCAGGTCCTTCCGTGTTACAAAGGGCTTAATTTTAGCAACTAATCTTAGCTGGAAGAAACTCATTTTAACTACTTGATTTATCTGTTTATCAAATTTCAATGCACTATCGCAAATTATACCTAAGTTTTTTACTTGATGCATCAGATAAGGGGATAGTGTACCCAATTCAATTTTAGATGTATCTGCAGATTCAGAAGGGCCAAATAAAATCAGTTCTGTTTTTGAATCATTTAGACACAACAAATTTGCAGACATCCACCTATTAATCTCTCCAAGACATTCTACCAGTCTATCAACAGCAGCAGGAACAGTTGGTTTTAAGGGTAGGTACAACTGGGTGTCGTCCGCATAACAGTGAAAAGAAACGACTCGGTTACTAACGTAACCTCGGTTCCCTGAGAGGAGGGAACGAGTATTGCGTAAGTAGCTTATGCTATGGGAAAACTCCTTTTCTCGAGAATATTGAAGTCTTTATGTAAAACGCATTGCAGCTGCACAGCTGACAGCAATGAACGAAGGAACTCGGTCATTGGCTGTGCTGCGGCAACTTGCTCGAACCAATGACGGGGCGACTCTGAATGCGCGACCAATGAGCGCGCTTCGCGACCAATGAGCGCGCTTCGCGCCCGCGCGCGTCAGAGCCCGCCAAGATGGGCGTGGCCAAGCTATATATTTGGCGCCCCGTCATGAGAGTTCTTTAGGTTAAAACGACTGAAGCGAACTAACCAAGCACAAGCACGGCAGCTTACGCAATACTCGTTCCCTCCTCTCAGGGAACCGAGGTTACGTTAGTAACCGAGTCGTTCCCTTTCGGGAGGTCTCTCCTATTGCGTAAGTAGCTTACGCTATGGGAACACCATGCAAAACGCCGTGCGTGCTGAACTTCGCCTTATGATAGCCAGAGGCAGGTGCCTGAGCTAAAAAGCAAAGTTATCATCCAACTAGCCGGCAGAGGCGAGCTTTATATGTGGTAAAAAATACAGAGCGGCTAGAAGGCGCTCAGTGTGACACAAGCACATACATAATCTAGATACGAACTCGCAGTTCAACTAGCATTATGCTGATAGCACATTGGAATGCAATGTCGGGACCTGTAGGTTGTAGAATCTGATAAATGTGGACGGTGAGGCCCAGCCTGCCGCCGCACAAATATCCTCGATCGGTATCCCGCTCGACCATGCCCAGGAAGAAGCCACACTCCTGGTGGAGTGTGCTTTGACTCCCCAGGGGCATTGAAGTCCCTTAGCTTCATAAGCCAGCGCTATAGCTTCGACTATCCAGTGAGAGATTCTCTGCTTTGAAACGGCGGAACCTTTCGTACGGCCGCCAAAGCATACAAACAGTTGTTCTGTCTGTCTGAATAGGGCAGAACGCTCCAAATACACTCTGAGAGCCCTAACGAGGCAGAGTAGATTAGCGTCGTGTTCGTCTGCTGGAGACGAAAGCGCAGTTAGGGAGATAACCTGTGCTCTGAAGGGAGTGGAATATACCCATGTTTCGGTCTAAGGACAACCCTGCAGTCGTTAGGTCCGAATTCTAGGCAGGCAGCGCTTGTTGAAAGCGCGTGCAGGTCGCCCACTCTCTTGACCGAGGCGAGTGCCAGCAAGAGCGCCGTCTTTAGCGAGAGCTGTTTAAGGTGCACGGTTCGGAGTGGTTCGAACGGGGGCCCTTTAAGAGCGTCTAGGACCGTAGCTAGGTCCCAGATCGGCACTGAGGGGGGGCGTGAAGGGTTCATCCTCCTGGCGCCCCTTAGGAAACGAATAATTAGGTCTTTCTTCCCAATGGACGTTCCATTACAAGGTCGTGTGACGCTGTGATGGCAGCCACATATACTTTGAGCGTGGAGGGGGTGCGGCCCGCCTCCAGAAGCCCTTGTAGGAAAACGAGTACACTCGTAATCTCGCATGTTAAAGGGTTCAGGCCCTTGGTATTACACCAGTCACTGAACACTTTCCATTTCTGGGCATATAAGCGTCTCGTGGAGGGCGCCCGCGCCTCAGCGATGGTTTTTAGTGCTCCGCTCGCGAGGTTCCTGGGAACCCGTTGAGGGGCCATGCATGAAGGGCCCACAGATCGGGGCGGGGATGAAATATCATCCCGCTGGCCTGACTGAGGAGGTCTGGCCTCAGTGGAATCGGCCGTGGTGCAGATTGCATTTGCATCAGATCTGGAAACCATGTTTGGTTCTTCCAGAGTGGGGCTATCAGCAGCACTGCGTTTCCCTCCTCTCTGACCCGACTGATGACCTGTGGCAGCATCGCGATCGGGGGAAAGGCATATAAGGGGCGGCTCGGCCAGCTCTGGGCGAGCGCGTCCGTGCTTTTCGTGAAGAAAAGAGAGCAGTGCGCGTTCTCCTTGGAGGCGAAGAGGTCGATCTCCGCTTTGCCAAAGGTTTTCCATAACCACTGAATCGTCAGAGGGTTGAGAGCCCATTCTCCTGGGAGAATCTTGTCTCTGGATAGCATGTCTGCCCCTGGTTCAGGGCGCCTGGCACATGCGCTGCTCTCAGCGAGCGCAAGTTGTGCTGGGACCATAAAATGAGTCTCCTGGCCATTGAATGCATGGAGCTCGACCTGAGTCCACCCTGGCGATTTATGTACGACACTACCGTCATGTTGTCCGTTCGGACCAGGACGTGTTCGTTTTCTAGATGTGGGAGCAGGGCTCTGAGAGCCAAAGCGACCGCTTTCATTTCCAGACAGTTTATGTGTAGGCGCTTCTCCGGGTTTGACCAAAAGCCGGAGACAGGCCTGCCCTCGTAAAGGGCCCCCCAACCTATTTTGGAGGCATCTGTCGTTATCATCTTTCTCCTTGTGTTCACACCCAGACTCACGCCTGACTGGTACCAGTCGGTGGCTTTCCAGTGCGTCAGGGCTTTTATACAGCCGTGGTTCGCTCTGATTAAAAAGTGGCCCGAACGCCACGCGTGAGTAGGGACGCGGCTCTTGAGCCGGCGCATATGCAACAATCCTAGCTGGAGTACGGCCGATGCTGAGGCCATGAGACCGAGCATCCTCTGAAACCGTTTGACGGGGGCGCGCGTGCCCGCTCTGAATGATGTTGCAAGGCGCCGGATGGTGAGCGCGCGCTCCGATGAGAGACGCGCTGTCATTTGCATCGAGTCTAGAACTATTCCCAGGAAAGAAATTCTCTGGCTGGGAGATAGTATGCTTTTTGCAAAATTGACTCTTAGACCCAGGCATTCTAAATGGCTGATAATCCAAGATCTGTGTGTTATTAGCTGACTCTCTGATTGTGCTAGAACCAGCCAATCGTCGAGATAATTCAGTATTCGCACTCCCCTTCGTCTTAGGGGGGAAAGTGCTGCATCCATACATTTCGTGAATGTACGGGGAGCCAGGGACAGGCCGAACGGGAGTACTGTGTACTGGTATGACTGTCCCTCGAAAGCGAATCTCAGAAACGGCCTGTGATGAGGCGCTATTGGAATGTGAAAGTAAGCAGAGGCTGAGAGGCGGTGGGAGCTGTTTTAGCCCGCTGCGGCTGTGGCGGTCTCTGGCTGCTCTGCGATGAGCTGGAGCGCTTTGGCAGGAAATGACGCATAGCTTGTGAAGCGTTCTGGGCCTCAGTGAAGCGTTCGGCGAAACCTTTAACCGCCGGTCCAAACAGCCCGCTGGTGGAGATAGGCGCATCGAGAAATGGCGCCTTATCCGCGTCCTTCATTTCAGTCAGAGTCAGCCACAGATGGCGCTCGAGAACAGTCAAATTAGCCATAGCACGGCCGATGGACTGGGCGGTGGCCTTCGTGGCTCGCAGAGCTATATCAGTCGCGCTGCGTAAGTCCCTGAAGGCTTCGGTTTCGGGGCCAGACTCGTCCATAGAGCGGAGAAGCTTGGCTTGGAACACTTGAAGTACCGCCATTGAGTGAAGCGCTGATGCAGCTTGGCCGGCGGCGGCGTAGGCGTGACCGGCGAGAGCAGAGGTAGTGCGGCAGGGCTTCGAGGGGTGGGAAGCTTTGGCTTTCCATCCGGTGGTGGAGGGCGGGCAGAGATGATTGGCCACGGCCTCCTCGAGGGGCGGCGTTCCCTCGTAGCCTCTTTCCTTCGTGCCGTCCACTGAGGAGAGCGAAGAAGAAAAAGAAGGCTTTAGGCGCGCAGAGTGGGGGGCTTTCTACGACTTGGTGAGTTCGTCGTGAACTTCCGGGAAGAAGGGAGAAGGCCTTTGCCGAGGGGCCTGCTGGCGCCCCTGCAGAAACCACTCATCCAGTCGGCTCCGGGTTGGTTCTTCGGGAGAAGACCAATCGAGCCCGAGGTCTTCCACGGCCTTAGAGAGGACACGGATAATCTCAGTATCCATAGTGGAGCCCCCGCTCGTGCTAGCTAGCGTCGACGGGGCGGGGTCGAGAGTGGAGCCTGGCCAGTCGTCCGATGCAGCGTCGATGGACAAGCTGTCGTCCATTCCCCCGTCGTCCTCGGACGCGCCGAAAGTCACAAGGCCCACCGCTCTGCTAGAGGGGTGTGGGTCCGGCTGGGTGAACTGAACCGGCGGTGGGGAAGGCAAGAGCGGCGGTGAAGCACGCGGAGACTGGCTCGGCGTGACGTCACTGAGCTCAGGTTCAGGAAGCCTCTGTGAGCGGCGCTTTTTCTTAGTGCGCGGCTCAAACAGAGGAGTGGCGATGGGCTCGCTCACGGCGAAAGCGGCGAGGCGAGCCCGTAGTGCGGAGAGACCCAGGTCATCACATTCCGGGCATCCGCCCTTGGTCAATGCAGCTTCTGCGTGGTCACGGCCCAGGCAGCGAGCGCAGATGATGTGACGATCCCCGTCCGGGAGAAGGTCTCTGCACGACGCGCAGGAAGGCATTTGAAACAACGCCTTATTGGAAAATTGCTCTTTCACAAATGTCGCGGGGCGGACAGATGTAAAATACTTGCGTATATGGCGCGCCGGATGGCTCAGTAGGAGGTGCTTGAAGGCGGCTGAAGGTGCCGACGTCCTCGTAGCAATCCCGCTGGTATGCTTTTCCACGGCGGCGAAGGCTTCCAATAATCCGGAGGATCCAGCGAAGAAGGTGTTCGCTGAAGGAGATTAAATCTAGAGAACTCTCATGACGGGGCGCCCAATATATAGCTTGGCCACGCCCATCTTGGCGGGCTCTGACGCGCGCGGGCGCGAAGCGCGCTCATTGGTCGCGCATTCAGAGTCGCCCTGTCATTGGTTCGAGCAAGTTGCCGCAGCACAGCCAATGACCGAGTTCCTTCGTTCATTGCTGTCAGCTGGGCAGCTGCAATGCGTTTTATATAAAGACTTCAATATTCTCGAGAAAAGGAGTTTTCCCATAGCGTAAGCTACTTACGCAATAGGAGAGACCTCTCGAAAGGGAACCCCGTATTTGCTCATAATCTGACCTAACTGAAGCATATAGAGTGAGAAAAAGACTGGTGCTAGAATAGATCCTTGTGGAATACCGCATGATAAAAACGCTGAGCTCGACGTGCATTCTCCCATTTGCACTGCAAAACTTCTGTTTTGGAAATAAGACTTAATCCAATTTAGGACATTACCTCGTATACCCACATAACTTTCTAAGCGTGAAATTAAAATATTATGATTAATTGTGTCAAACGCGGCTGTAAGATCCAATAGCAGTAGTAAGGTTAAGTCACCAATGTCTGTGGCCATAAAAACGTCGTTAAATACTTTTAGTAATGCAGATTCTCTACTATGTTGTTTTTTGAACCCCGACTGGAAAACTTCACCAATAGTATTGTCAGTAAGAAAGGACTCAAGTTGAATAAAGACAGTTTTCTCTAGAATCTTTGATAGAAAAGGAAGCTTTGAAATTGGTCTATAATTGCACAGCACATTCTTATCCAAGTTTGTTTTTTTTTCAGCAAAGGATGCACTATAGCATGTTTACAATAAGTTGGAACAATTCCAGACTGTAAGCTCTTATTAATTATAGATAATACAAATGGACCAATCAACTCAAAAACTTTCTTAAATAGCACTGTTGGAACAATATCTTGTGGAGAGACTGTCGGCTTTAGTTTACAAACAATGTCTGAAAGTGTGGATAGGGAGATAGTCTCAAAATCAGACAGCACCACCTGAGTTACAGGTATATCTATAGGTTCGTATAAACCCTGTTGTATATTCCTTCGGATATCCAATATACGTCCGACAAAAAAATCCAAAAGATTTTCACATAGATCCATAGGTACAACTCCAGGCACCTCTAGTCTGGGGTTCAGAAATGAATCAATTGTTGAAAAAAGAACTCTTGGATTATGACTACTCTTCACAATAATGTCTGAAAAAAGTCTAAACCTAACAGTTTTATAGCCTGTTGGAATTTACCTAGGGCGTCTCTTAACATTTCATACGAAATTTGTAATTTATCTTTCTTCCATTTACGTTCACATCTTCTGCACTCTCTTCGCAACGATTTAACATGTTCATTATACCAAGGAGGAGGCTTATTTTTCCTGCTCACCTGTCTCAAAGGTGCAATACAGTCTAGTGTTTCTGTACATATAAGATTAAAACTACTAATAGATTCTTCTACACCAAGATCTGGAGATAAAAGGTTCACTTTCATACACTGCAACTTCTCCATAAAAGAAACATTAAAATCTACATGTGAATTAAGCATTAGGGAACGATACACTCTTTTTACTGGACACAGTTTTCTCGGCTGACGGAAGAGAAACAGTACATAAAATCGGATTATGGTCAGATAACACAAAATCCTCAATAATGATGTCCTTGACAGCTAGACCACGTGATAGAATCAAGTCCAATGTGTGGCCTCATAATGGCACTGCTGGCGTGTTGCCGGCACTGGCATGCATCATGTCAGCCAACTCTGGGCCATGCGTGGCAATGATGGCACTGCATGCATGACGGCAGACAACATTTGGGCCGATTGTGGATTGTGGGCCGAGGTGTGTGGCCCAGATCAGTGTAGCGATTATGGCCCAGATCAGTGTAGCGATTATGGGCCATACTTTGTGTACTGGACAATTATAAGTATTTAGGCCTGCTAGGCCTATTAGTTTTCAGCAATGTTCACAAAATTCAATAATCATTAAACAATTCCCTAATCCATTTGATCTGAACAAAATAGGCTATACATTTTCCTAACATGATAATTGAGGTTTTTTTTTTTTTTTTTAAATAAATTTATAATTTAAAGAAAAACTAATTCACATACAAAATAGTCAACGTTTTCCATACTTTTTAGTTTAAGCACCACAAAATCATGTTAAAAACGTACTATATATATATATATATATATATATATATATATATATATATATATATATATATATATATATATATATATATATACATATGTGTGTGTGTGTGTGTGTTTATATATATATATATATATATATATAGCAGTTTATTAAAAAACGTTTGAAAAAAAAATCATTTAAAAAATATTTATTTTGGCGCGATCTCCACGGTAACAGCAGCTTTTCTGGTTGGTGAATGAGGTTCACGTGAAGCATGCGTCGGTTTAAATTTCTCCCGCTGAAGGGTGAAGAAGACGTCTGTCACTGTCAGACAACTAGTGTCACAAGGTGACAAATCCAGCGGAACAAATGTCCGCTGGAAATGGGTTCCCCCCGGAACAATATCAGTGAAACACCGTGCCGGTTCCGCTGGTTGTTGGTTTCCATGACAGCGGCGGCTGATGAGGCAAACTGTATCAGGTGCGGGCGATTGGTGTGAGGATCAGCCAGGGGCGTTGCTAGTCTGTGCCCCAGTAAATCTGAAGTTTGAGTTTAACAATTTATTTTATATTTCAGTGTATTTAAAAGAAATTAGATTATAGGGTAATATAAATGATCAATTATAAAACAATCAACGCTTGTAAAAGCAATGCAGTTTAACCGAAAACAGCAGCT
Source organism: Gila orcuttii (assembly GCA_026230005.1). Taxonomy (NCBI): domain Eukaryota; kingdom Metazoa; phylum Chordata; class Actinopteri; order Cypriniformes; family Leuciscidae; genus Gila; species Gila orcuttii. The sequence continues at coordinate 21,531,115 of JAPDVR010000017.1, forward strand.
GACCCGCGCGACAGAAATCCTTGTCTGCGCGCGTCTGTGTTTCCTAGCAACTGCAGCGCGCACACATCTGAGCACACCGTCCGGTGTTCGCACGCTATTGAGGTAGGCTATGAAAACATGACGAAACAAAAGTTTGTAAATAATACAAATAATCAAATTTTTATTCATGGCTGGCTTCTGTAGATGGACATCTGAATTTTTTTTCAACAAAGCAGGGACAGGGAAGCAGAAAGGAGAGATGAGTTTGAGGGAGGTAAGTTAAGAGTTGATAAACGATTTACATAATCAGACATCAAGCCTCAGAAAAAAAAAAAACATATGAAAAACCTCTGCCAAGAAATGGAATTGCACTTTACTATAGGCAAATACTTTTTATACAGAACAACAGTGCACTAGTCTCGCATTAGCCTACTATGAATTAGAGAATGTGCAATATATTTGTTCCCGCCTCGCCCAATTTGTTCCGATCAGACTGTAAAAGAAGATGGACGACGCCCCTCTCTTCTCAAGTGAAGCCGCTAAGTCTCCGAGTTTGCGCAGTAGTGAGCATGAAGTGAAGCCGCGATATCAAGGTCCCGCCAAAGCCATAAGCCGCCTTTCCACTGCACACGAGCGACACGCGTCATAATCTGCAGACCACGCCCACCGTATGGAAGGCCACGAGGGCCAAAAACGCGCGAATTTTAACACTTATTTCACGCGTATCTAACACGTGAAATACACGTTTAAAAAACAGTTTGAATGGGTCAGTGTCATTGGCTGCTGAAGACTTGGGTCTAACCATTTCTGTGAGGTTAGGGGGTGTACCGTTCATATACTAGGCTACCACAATTTTACATGCTATCAGTTATTTTACATCAGCTTATTCAGCCTATTATTTTGTCCTTTTTTGTCTTTTTTATAGAAATTATATAATATATAATAATATATTTAAATTGCACTTTTATGAAAATTTTGATAAAAAGGTTATTCAAGGGACAGGCAGGACTCATTACGTCATTATCATAGTATTTAATAGTAATATTGAATGACATTAAAAAAGTGCTATTAATATATTAAATTAAAGAGTGATATTACAGTATATTGTAAAAAAAAGTTTCTTTGGCTTTTTAGGTTTTACCAGTTATGATGATAAGACTTGAATTGTAATGACTATTATAACTGCATGTAAGCATATAACGCTGACATTATGCACTTTAATAAATAAAGACAAAATTATTAATGTAATTATAAATATTTTGTTATATTGTATGTTTAATTAAAATAAAACATGAAGTGTTGTGCCAACTACTGTGTGCCCAATGATGATGATATATTGCTTTTTAATGAATCAAGGTACAAAATACATATAGGGCTACTTTTAATTAATTAAATATGTATTAAATTAGAATTAAGTTCTTAGTGTAATCTTTAATGATTTTTTTTTTTGCGCCCTGCAGTACTTTGCAGCTAACATATTCACGCTTTTTCCACAGTAAAGCACATTCCACAATTTTTCTGACCATTTTTTTGGTCATGATTCAAAACAACTTGTACATATGTTCTACAACACACACTCACACCCCAAGCTGTCTTATCTAGTTACTTATCTGAGTACGGTCGCTGTGCAACTGATACTCAACTGACATTGGCTCATCTGCGTTCAAGGATTTGTTGTCTAATGTTTGACTGGGACCCTGCAGGTGCAGGAGAAGGGAAAGAGATGGAGCTGGATGAACAGTCGGAGGCAGGGCAAAGTGAGAGATTGGAGAAGGACAGGCGAGAGACAGGTCAAAGACAGGAGAGCTATGGAGAGGAAACTGAGGAACAGATGAGCACACTGGCAGCAGAGAACATTAGACAGGGGGCGAGGGCAAAAAAGACTGCTCACAATATAGAGGGAAACATTAGTGACCTGGGGGAAAAGCATTGTGGCCCAAAACAGGTTAAGTTGTCTCAATATCCCCAGCACAACTTTGGGTTAAAAAAGCGATCTTTTAATTCAAACTGGTTTGGAAACTTTCCCTGGTTGGAATATTCTGTATCTAGAGATGCAGCTTTTTGTTTTTCCTGTAGGATGTTTGGTAAAAATGTGAAACATGACACCTTTGTTAGCACTGGCCAAACAAATTGGAAAAAATCGCTAGATCTCTTTAGAGAGCACGAGAAAACACCTGCCCATAAAGCAAGCATGCTGTCCTGGCACAGCTTTAAAACAAGTGCTGTTCATGGCAGTGTAATTGAACAATTGCACTCAGCAAATGAGGCAGAAATAAAAGACAGACGGGAGTACCTTACCCGTATTGTTGCTGTGACACAATTCCTGGCCAAGCAAAATATTCCCTTCCGTGGCCATGATGAGGGAGGCTCCAGCCACAACCAGCGGAATTTTCTGGAGTGTCTAAATCTTCTGAAACAGTTTGACCCTTTTTTGAAATCCTATTCAGCCCCTTCACACAGCACCTACTTATCACCTGCATCTCAGAATGAGATAATTGAGTGCTGTGCTGAAGAAGTTACAGCTAATATTGTCAGGGAGCTAAAAGAGGCAGGGATGTTTTCAGTTATGGCAGATGAAGCCAGAGATGGCAATACTGAACAGCTTGCCATATGTGTTCGCTATGTTGCTGAAGATACAGTGAAGGAGTGTTTGCTTGCAATGACAACACTAAAATAATTTGATGCAGAAAGCATAACTGCTGCTATAGAAGAGCAGCTAGTTCATCATGCTATTGATAAGCTTAAGTGTGTAGCACAATCATATGATGGCGCGGCAGTTATGAGTGGGGCTGTAGGTGGTGTACAAGCCAGATTTAAAACAAACCATCCAGAGGCCATTTATGTGCACTGCTATGCACATCAGCTCAACCTAGTTTTATGTCACACCTGTCAGGCCATACCGGAGGCCAGAGATCTCTTTGACCTGCTGCAAAGTCTGTACTCATTTTTCAGTGTTTCACTTGTAAACCATCACAAATTTAGAGATGTTCAAAATCAGCTGGGGTTACAGCCATCCAAACTTGTCCAGCTTTCAAAGACCCGCTGGTAAAGCCAGTTGCGATCTGTAAATGCTATCTTAGAGAATCTCCCTGCAGTTCTTCAGTGTCTTTCCAGCATCAACAACTCCATGGCAGTAGGACTCCATGCCAAACTTAGTAGATTCTCCACAGTATACCTATTGGAAATGTTCAAGACTTTTCTGTCTGTAACTGAGAACCTGCACAAATATCTGCAGTGTGAAACAGTAGACCTTGCTAAGGCTGTCGAGTACAAAGGAGCTGTGTGTGACACTCTAAAGCAAATGCGCACAGATGAAAAGGCTACTATGCTTTATGAGACTGTCAGGACCATTTGTGCAGTAAATCAGATCCCAGAGCCATGTGCTACTAGACAAAGGCAGAAGCAGAAACGCATGGAGGTTTATCTAGTGGAATCTAGTTGTGGAGCAATGAGTGACCTCAGTGATGCAGAGAAGCTAAAAAGAAACCGGTTTCTTCCTTGCCTTGACAGAATGGTTGCTGAGATGGATCAACGCTTTTCATCTCTTAATAACCAAATTTTGAGAGGTGCTCAGGCCTGTAATCCGGGATCAGATAGCTTTCTTTGTGAGGAGCGCCTCCGAGGTCTATCAGATCATTAGAAGATTGATCTAAAATCGGAGGAGGTTTTAGTGGCTAAAAACTATCTGGCTCACAAAATGGAAAGCCTTTCAAATATTCAATGTGTTTTCAATTTGCTGGATAAAGTCATGTTCCCAAACTTGACACAGGTTTTGCAGGTCTCTCTGACAATCCCAGTCAATAGCTGTAGCTGTGAGCGGTCATTCAGTGTGCTGAGACGGCTCCACACTTGGCTGAGGTTAACAATGGGACAAGACAGGCTTCACCATCTAGCTCACTTATCAGTTGAGAGGGAAGAACTTGGTAAATTGAGTCAGAGTCAAGTGATTGACCGTTTTGCCAAAATGAAGCATAGGCGGTACAGTTTAATGCTCAAAAAATGAATCAAATCAGTTTGGACTTGGCTGGGGAACTTTGTTTTCTTTTAGAATATACATATATATATATATATATATATATATATATATATATATATATATATATATATATAACGCTTTATTGATTTATTGAAATGTTGTAATTGTAAATTCTTGAAAAATATATAGGCTAATTATTTATTATTAATTGTGTAATGTAAAAGAATGCAAATGTGCAAGAAAGTTTTCTCTCCGTTTTCTATTTTCTAAAGTTCTCTATTTCATATAGGCTACAGTGTGTATGCCTTTTATGCCACAAAAAAATGTATGATGAAGATACTAACTAATAAACATTTCCATAAAGATTACAGTTTTTTCAAATAGCTTACACACTAAAAGTGGAACTTGAGGCTCGCTGTATGTAACAATCTGTTATCTGCTTGTCAAATCATTTATGCTACTGCTGTCCACTTACATGCTTTAAATTGTTATCCAATTTTTTGGCCTTGAAACACCTTTAAATGCACATATGAAGGTCCGAGAAATCAAAATTTTCCCCCGAACCCCCCTAACTTGCAGGACTAACAGCCTGCTGTTTTTAAAACAATCGCCCCAGCCTTCACCACTGTATAGTGCATAAAAAAACCTATTGTTGTGTTCTGTACTACTATGTTTCATTGTGTGTGATAACAATGAATCATTAATAACAATTGACCTATCAGTAAGCCCCGCCTTCCTTAGTTACTATTGCTATCTCAGACAAACAGTGGGGGACCTGTGCCCCAGTAGAGCTTTATGTCTAGCAACGCCCCTGCACTAAACCATTTGTGTAAAGTAAATATTTAACATAAGCGTGTGTCAAGAACAGTTGTGTGCATTGTTTTTGTGATTTTAGAGACTAAACTCACCTGAAATCAGTGAAAACAACAGCGGGAGTCGGAGTTTTGTGTCTAGCAACGCCCCTGGGATCAGCGATAGGGCTACGGGGCCGAATGAAGCAGTTAAAAGGAAAAGGAAGAGGAGATTGGGTGTGGTACTCCCCCGGGAGATATCGATTCTTTTGGCAGTGGCATGGATTTGCTGGGATTTTTGGAGCGGCTGTGAGGATTGGACTGGAAAGGGGTGCAACGGTGGTTGTGGGAGTACAAGCTGGAACGTGAATTGGATATGAAGTGAGTGTATTTTGGAGATTAAGTCAAGATTGGAGAATGTCATCACTCGAGAGAGAAAGATAAGTAATGAAACACCGGATCCGTGTGAATGCATGCTGTGTATTGAACTGAATAAGGAATTGTGAAGTGTATTGACCACCAATATAATTGCCACCAAGAGTGTGAACTGATTCATCTGTGAAACCCTGATATCTTCTTCTGAGTGTGAAAGTGTTGAAGACGCTGTGTTCCATGCGGTGTGAAGTCCTCTGCATCTCTTCAGCTTCTGAGTGTCGATCCAGCGCAACAGTGGAGGGATTGAACAGTGGGTGAGTGCTGGCCTTATTGCACAAAGATTTGAGAGTGGATTGTGGTGCCTGAATTGAAGTGTCACACAGTATTGGATTTGATGTGAAGTTGCAGTGTGTGGATGTACACATTTACTTAACCGCCAGTACTCTCCAGTTAACATCCTCGTCCAGTGTTGCGGAGCAAAGCCCTCAGGTTGAATGTGTATGTTCCATTTCGGCCACCAGGTCCTGTGATATGAGAGAGGAGTGAGATTGTCCTGTTTAACGTGTCTTGTCTATTTAAATAGAACGTTCTTCTGCCGCCGCCTTCGTGTGTGCTGCCTGTTCGGAGGAGAGACACACTCCAGCCTTAGTGTTGCCGTGGGAACCACCCAGCCCAGCCGTAAGCCTGAGTCTCCATTATACGGAAGGATCATGTTTGTTCTTGTATCAAATGCTCCGTCTATTTAAGATTCTCCTGCCACCGCCTTCGTGTATGCTGCCTGGTCGGAGGAGAGACACATCCCAGCCCTAGTGCCTGTGTGGAGTAACCCAGTCCAGCCGTAAGCCGACTCTCCATTATACGAAAGGATCATGTTTGTTCTTGTATCAAAGGTTTGTCTATTTAAGTAGAAGATTCGTCTGCCTCGGCCTTTGTGTGTGCTGCCTGGTCGGAGGAGAGACACATCTCAGCCCTAGTGCCTGTGTGGAGCAACCCAGCCCAGCCGTAAGCCGACTCTCCATTATACGAAAGGATCATGTTCGTTCTTGTATCAAAGGTTTTGTCTATTTAAATAGAAGATTCGTCTGCCTCGGCCTTCTTGTGTGCTGCCTGTTCAGAGGAGAGACACATCCCCGCAGCAACGCTGCTTGTTCAGACTCACCCGCTCCAGCCGTAAGTCCTTACTTCACCGAAATAGAATTGAACCTGTAAACTTGTCTCTATCTTGGGTTAGAGGGGGCCCTTATCTCTTGGTGGAGCCGTCAAGGGCGGAAAGGCATCCGGAGGACCTCACACCTGCTGCTCAGTGACGCCACGGAGGAGAGCACCCTACACGGAGAGGATCTGCCTACCCGACTACCTACCTGGCCGGCAGCGAGTCCCCCTCCTGGACTCCATCGTGTATGCCGGTTATCAACCGAATAGTTGACGCTTGGGAAAAACTTACCTGCTACCCACCTGTCCTGTGGAGAGAGTCCCCTCCTGGCCCGTGGCCCCGGCCTTGATCCGCCCGGGTCACTGCCCGCCTGTATTACGCCGAAAAGAGTCTACTTACCACGTTACTTACCTGCACGCCGGACGGGCGTTCGACTCCTTCCTCCTCTGTGGCTGCCAGTAACCCGGGCCCTTGCAGTGAACCCCTCGGCCTCCTCCTCCCTGGAAAGAGCGACGAAGCCCGCATTAAGACTTTTAATTCTTGCTTTTATTCAATAAAGATTGTTACTTTTAGAAATTCTTCTTGTCTGCCTGGTCTCTGGTACGCTCCTCGAGGTGGTTCTGGGTTTGAGGGGTGGGCGCAGTCTGGTTTGGCCCCCCCGACCTGTGACACTAGTGTTCAGGTAAGTGAAGTTCGTCGCTCTCTTTCTTTGTGTTTTTTTAAATACCTGAATTCAAACTCGGATGTCACTTTGTTCTTTATTGAAGTGAACTTTTGCTTATATGGTAGCGGTTTCACTGCCCCTTGAACTTGAGAATGCGAGTACAGACTGACGCGACCGGGGTGCGATAGACCGGCCTGCGGGATGTCCGAGGCGCGGTACTTTCATATCCGGTGTGCGGAACAATGTAATGCTGTTAAAATGATAGGAAAAATCACAGCGAAATCAGCAACAGACAACAGTAATTGACTTGTAAAGCTGAAAGTGATTTAATGGTTGTATAATCAGATTTAATTATATCTAAATCTAATCTGTGACTTTGATAATCAGGATATGTCTGATATTTTATGTGTGCGTGTGTGTGTGTATGTCTGTTCTTGTTTTTTAAAGGAAGTTCAAACAAAACTGAACATTTACTCATCATTTTCTCTTAAGCTTGGATGAGTTGGTTTCTTTTGATGAACCCATTTTGAGGAATGTTGGTGACCAGACAGGTAACTGGAAGGTAACATTGGAAAAAATATATATGGAAGCCAGTGGTTATCTACTGTCTGATTAAACATTTATTTTTTAAATTTCTGCTGTGTTCAACAGAAGGAAGAAACTCATACAGGCATCGAACAAGTGGAGGTGAGGAAATGTTGACAGAATTTACATTTTTGGTTGAACTATTCCTTTAGTGGATAATTGCCGTTTTATTTTAACAGTTAATAAATTAAATGTTAATTCACAGATAAGCATGTGTTTACACCACAGTTTCCATATCTCAACATTTTTAAGGATTTTGTTTGCTAAAATGGTTTTGTTTGTCAAAATACTGTTGTCAAATTCTGACAAGCCAGTTAATCATTCAATAGTGCTACATTATAAGCAACTATTTCCTGTATAAAATGAAACCAAAGCAACCTTATTTTATTTTGTTACCTACATTTATTTACAGGTGGATTAATGTTTGTATATGTATTTATTAATTTAGTATTTTGTCTTTTAGCTGCTGTGAGAAAAAAAATCGTCTGACACAACATGCTCCCGATCAGGAGATAGAAGCAACTATACAAGATGGCTTCAGCTTGCTCCTGATAGAGATGGAGGAAGGAGAGAGCGCTTGAGGAGAAAAGAGGGGCTGCAGAGCTGTACTTCACTTCCTGAGGACAGTCCTAAATAGGATCACTTTCTCCCTCACACATACAAAAATTCTGATGTGTAAATTTGTTTTAAGTAATTGTTTTAATTTGCTCTGTTTGTTGAGAGTAAAAATACATTATAATACAGGGTGTCCGCGCGGTAGTAAAAGGTAGTAAAAAAAATCTACCAAAATTAAGGCCCTTGAAAGGCAGTAAAAGGTAACAAACGCAATTTGACTTGGTAGTAAATTTTTCAGCACCACCTCAATATATGAGTTTCCATTTTTTTTGGCTTAATATTTGTGTCTCCATATACGGTGCTAACAGGACCTGAGCGAGTCGGAGTTGATAGAAATGACGTAGAAGTAAACTGTGTGAGTTCGTGGTTGATAGCCTATCAGCGACGCCAACAACATTTACCGCCTTTTTTACCTCATTTGATATTAGCCACTTGCTTCTAGTATTTTCTACCAAACTTACAGTGTGAAATGGGGAAATGTAAGTTTTCGCAAACTTGGGTTGACGACCCGTCATTTAAAGACTGGCTTAAGCCCGTCATGGGGAATGACCGGGATAGTGTCTATCATATTTTGGGATAGTAATTCACTGCTTAAGTCTGCGTGTGTGAGAACGTGTGTTTGTGGGTAAGTGTGTGTGATGTGACACACTTAATTATTAATCTTTATTAATGTTTATGGTTGTTAAGTAAGGCTGGGTAAAAAATATAGATTTCTCAATATCAATCGATTCTCATTTTTACAAACCAAAATCGATTCTTAAATCTCAAGAATCGATTAACTTTAGTCATCCTCTTTTTATTTGATGAATGAATGGAACATTGTAGCGCGCATCCCATCCAATAAATCGCAATAATCTTTGTGCTTTGTTACTATTGATATGAAATAAAGTCTCAAATTTCAAATTACGTCCATTTTATTACAAAATTCAAAAACATAAATACCGTTTTGGCGCTGTGGCGTGAGATCGCTCTGGCAGCTCAAGAGAGGAGCACACATGATCTTCTCTTCTGCCAGTTACAGCGCGAAATAAACATGAATGAGCATCTAAAAGTGAGTTAAAAGAGAGTAGGCCTACAACTTCTCAAAATCTGTATCATGTTACATGGAATCGCTCAATCAGTGTTTCAACCGTGGAAATACCTCAGTTAAACAACTTGTAAACAATGTAACGTCACATTTACCTCAGAAAAAAACATATGTGACCATAAACTCGTTAGTCAGCTAGAAAAATTAACTAGAGAGGAGAATTTTGCTAAATATATGCATCATATTATATATTCATTATAATTTTTAATGTTCTTCAATATTTAATGCATGTTTGAATAAATCATGACAGCCACCATTAAAATGTTTATAATTCATATTACTTTCTTATTATAAAAGTGTAATTTAAGTGTTTGTATAGGTACAAATCAGTAAATTTTTACCTTCAATATTATAGTAGGCTAATGAACTGACTACAGTTTACAGCATTAGTTAAGAGATTTGTTTTCCTTGAGAAAATTTGCGTGTATTGTACCTGATATCCAAAACAATCAATATCGAATCGAGCTGCAAGCCTGTGAATCAAAATCGAACCGAATTGTGAAATTTGTGTCAATACCCAGCCCTATTGTTTAGTGTCATTTGTTTTTAAGAAGTGTCAAGGTTATTATTCACCTTATTAGGGCTTGGGGCTATGGTTAGGATAACTCAAGGGCTAGGGTTAAGATAAGGACAACAGAAACTCAACTCGACACTACAAAAAAAAAAAAAAACATAATTGACAATGACAATACTTAATGATCACAATTAAACATTAGTGTACCTAATATGTATGATGGGTGTACACTTATACCTTATAGTAAGTAGTAAGTGGTGCTTTGCATACCCCCCCCCCCCCCCCCCCCCAAAAAAAGGGCTGCTGCTTGATGTCGTGTTGGTAGTAAAAAATATTGTGGAGTTGGTAAAAAAGGTAGTAAATTCATCTCCATGATTCCTGCATATACCCTGTAATATGGTTACATTTCAGTGCTAGATTCATTCATAGATTCATTTAGTTAGAATTGGAAAATGTTGTATACTTGGCTGTTCAGGCAACTAAAATAGTGTTCACACAACTCTAGCTGTCATTTTTATTTTATTTTTGGCTTGTGCATTACTACAATAAGTAAGCTACTGTTTAAAGCAACACTCCACCGTTTTTTCATATTAAACTTTTTTTTATTTATTAAACAGACCATTAATATATTAAACAGACCATTAAACTATGTTATTCCCTTATAACATATAATGGATAACTATAATGTATGGTGGAATAGCACTTGATAGCACTTCGACTTGGCGCAGTAATATCATCACTCCTGAAAAATCCTCTCCCCCTCTCCCGATGATATAGTTATATTACTGCGCAGAGTCCAAGTGCTATTCCGCCATACATTATAGTTATCCATTTTACCCGCTTAGAAAAGCGCCATGTTCTGTTTTGTTTCACCTTTCTTGGTCGTGAAACTACTCGTGTAACTGTATTTAAATAGGGAAAACGTGGAGGTGTTTGGTCGCTTCTAACTTCATCTCTGTTTGGATCCTAATGAATGAACTGGGCTAAGCTAAGTGCTATCAAAGTGTTGCCGCGCGCCAGAGCGATTGAGTGCCACACTGAGACGAGAGAGGTATGTATCAACTCTTAGTTAAGGGAATAACATAGTTTAATATGAAAAAACAGTGGAGTGTTCCTTTAAGACAGACCAGAACATTTTGAAATTAAATGCACTTTTTTGAGGTAATAAGATGTTGCGCTTTGAATGTACTAAAAAAAATTGCCTTCACACAGTTATACAATTCTAGAAGTGAATTTTAATTATTATTATTTTTTTGGCTTGTGCATTACTACAATAAGTAACGGTTAAAGACAGACAAGAACATTTTGAAATTAAATGCACTTTTTTGAGGTGCTAATAAGATGTTATGCTTTGAATGTACTAAAATAGCCTTCACACAGTTACACAATTCTAGATGTAATTTAAAAAATTATTTTTGGCTTGTGCATTATTGTTAAATAAAACAATTTTGAGAATTGAATTTTCCTGTGACTTATTTGTTCATATGGTTTGGGTAACATTAGGCTGGGTAAGGGTTATGGCTCAGTTTTGGGGTTTCTGTGGTTGATATGGTTAACTTATGGCTGAGACTTGGTACCAATAATAAAACCTGTTTTGGTCCAATTCAGGGCCAGTTATGGCCCATGTGTGACTCTTGTCTTTAATCCAGTTCTGGGCCACTTCAGGGCCAGTTAAGTGATTAACTGGCTGAGATTCGGGCCGGTTATGGCCCATGTGTGACCCTTGTCTTTAATCCAGTTCTGGGCCACTTCAGGGCCAGTTAAGTGTGATTAACTGGCTGAGATTCAGGCCGGTTATGGCCCATGTGTGACCCTTGTCTTTAATCCAGTTCTGGGTCACTTCAGGGCCAGTTAAGGGTGATTAACTGGCTGAGATTCGGGCCAGTTATGGCCCATGTGTGACCCTTGTCTTTAATCCAGTTCTGGGCCACTTCAGGGCTAGTTAAGGGTGATTAACTGGCTGAGATTCGGGCCAGTTATGGCCCATATGTGACCCTTGTCTTTAATCCAGTTCTGGGCCACTTCAGGGCCAGTTAAGGGTGATTAACTGGCTGAGATTCGGGCCGGTTATGGCCATAGTCTCCGACGACCGTCCACGACCAAATGGCACGGGGCGAAGAATCTGCGCGTCAATTACATTCCGGTGGAAACACCGCGCACGCCGAAAATGATTCACCACAGGCCCCTCCGGCACAACAGGTCGAATCCATCGAGGCACCGCGTTCTTCGCACGCCAACACAGCACCCGACCGCAGTTCCAGCCCCACAACTGCATGTCCACGAGCCGCGGCACTCCCGGAAGGGAAGCCAAGTATGCCTTTAGTTTGACAAACTTTCCTCCTCGCTTTCCACGGCGCCGCCGTCTTTTCGGCAAAGGGAACCGGAGATCATGTTGCAGCCACGTAGGGATCTTTAGCGGCGGCTTCATGGTGACTGGAGTTCCTCCCAAGCTTCATTAACATATTTCTCAAATATATTTTGGATATTTAAAAGTGTAGAGCGATCATACACCAGTGTAGTGCTAGAATCATGTATAGACAGAGTCATAAGTAAAAACAAAACAGTAATAGAAGCCAGACTACCCAGATAGCAATTACATTTGCCCCGGATCCGTTGTCACGGTAGACGCATTCTCTGTTCCTTCTCGTCTCGTGTTTATGTTGTGGTATGAATGCACGTGTGTAGTGGGCGTGAGTGTATGACATCACCTGATCCACTTCAGCTGATCCTCATCCACATCACCAGCTGCAATCAATCCCACCACTCTATTCATACTTACCGCTGTTCTATCATCCTTGTCAGATCGTTGTTTGATGTCGTCCGTGTTGGTGTTCCGGTGTCCAGTTCCTGCCTTGTGTTCCTTTTCTTCGTCTTCGTCGAGTGGTTTCAACTGTCGTCTCACCATCACCTCTTCACTGCACTTCATCACGGATCCTGACCACTGAAGTCCCTGCGTCACCTTTTCACATCTGCTTGCACTGTTTTCCCCAAACTTTCCATTAAACTGTTAACTTGCATTTGCTTCCTGTCGTTCATCTTAAAGTCATGACAGAATGATCTGACCAGGAAATGGGAGCAGCGAGTGCGGTTCCGAGGTCCATGGAAGAGTTTATCCATCACAGCATCAGGAGAATGGATTCCCAGCAGAGAGAGATCGGCGACACGGGTCGCGCAGTGCAAGCTTTGGTGACGCAGGTGTCCGAGCTCACCCAGCAGATCCAACGCCTACAGGGTCCCACTGCACCGCACACACCGGCCGTTCCTCCCACACCTCCAGAGAGACCCTCCCAGTCAGAGCCCCGTCTTCCGGTACCAAAGCACTATTCCGGTGAACCAGCCTTTTGCAGAGCGTTTCTGACACGCTGCTCAATGCATTTCGCTCTGCAGCCTCGTACGTTCGACACCGAACAGGCCAAAGTGGCTTTTGTTCTTACCCTGTTGACTGGGAGGGCGGCGCTTTGGGGAACGGCGGTGTGGGAGAATCAGAATCCATGTTGCGCCTCGTTTCAGACCCTCGCCGCCGAGATGAGGAAAGTTTTCGACCGGGCTGTCTCGGGGAGAGAGGCAGCCCGAACGCTGGCGGAACTGCGACAAGGAGAAAGATCAGTCTCCGATTTTTCAATCGAGTTTTGGACCTTGGTGGTGGAGTGCGGCTGGAACGAGGAGGCGCAGTGGGATATGTCCCTGCATGGGCTGGCTGACCACGTCCAGAAGGAGATCTACGCCCTGGATTTACCCACCACACTTAACGGGTTGATTGACTTAGCTCTGCGGGTGGACGCTCGGCTGTCCAGGGTCGAGCGCCGAGTTCCGTCCACCCGTACCTTCGGAGGAATCGATGTTCCACGATCCAGCGGCAGGGACGTGGTCAGCCCCGTCTACGATCCCAAGCCCATGCAGGTGGGCCGAGCTCGGCTTTCCCGGGAGGAGAGGGAGAGGCGGAGGTCCCAGGGCCTTTGCCTGTATTGTGGAGAAGCGGGACATTTTGCATACAACTACCCGGTAAAAGGCCAAGCCCCATAGTAAACTTGAGGCTACTATTGGGTGGGATCTCCGCCAGGAAGACCTCATCATCGATTACATCTACCTCCACGCTCCTCCCGGTAAGACTAAGGTGGTCAGTCCATCAGCACGACTGCCAAGCACTTCTGGACTCTGGGGCTGAAGGTAATTTTATGGACCACACTTTCTACTGAAGACATTACCCTCATCACTTCCGGCAACCATTCTGAGACTATTTCATTCTATATCATGGATTCACCTCTTGCACCCGTCGACCTTGGACATCCCTGGCTCATCCGTCACAACCCCCGAGTGGACTGGCATCATAGATCAGTACTGGAGTGGAGCAAGGAATGTCATAAGTCCTGTCTCGTGTCTGCCTGTTCGTCTGTGCCTGTTTCTGTTTTTCAGGAGGAAGCAGGGGATTTGTCTAACGTGCCCGCGGAGTATCTGGACCTGAAGGAGGTGTTCAGTAAGTCTTGTGCTGCTTCTCTCCCTCCGCATCGTCCCTATGACTGTGCTATAGATTTACTGCCAGGTAAGTCTCCGCCTAAGGGCAAGTTATATTCACTTTCTATTCCAGAGAGGGAGGCTATGGAGAAATATATTTCTGATTCTCTAGCAACCAAGTTCATTCGCCCTTCCTCTTCTCCAGCGGGGGCGGGGTTCTTTTTTGTGGGGAAGAAGGACGGTTCTCTGCGACCTTGTATTGATTACCGAGGGCTGAATAACATCACGGTAAAGAATACTTATCCTTTGTCGTTGATGTCTTCAGCCTTCGAGAGGTTGCAGGGAGCGTCCATCTTCACAAAATTGGATTTGGGTAACGCTTATCATTTGGTTCGCATTAGGGAGGGGGATGAATGGAAAACTGCCTTTAACACCCCCAGGGGGCCTTTTGAATATTTGGTCATGCCTTTCGGGCTGTCCAACTCCCCGGCAGTTTTCCAGGCACTGGTCAATGACGTGTTGCGAGATATGATCGATCAGTTCATATATGTCTACCTGGATGACATATTGATTTTTTCTTCTTCTCTCCAGGAACACGTGCAACACGTCCGACGAGTGCTTCAGAGGTTGCTAGAGAATGGGCTTTTTGTCAAGGCGGAGAAATGCGATTTTCATGCACAGTCGGTCCCTTTCCTAGGGTACATCGTTTCGTTTGAGGGAGTGCGGATGGACCCTGAGAAGATCAATGCTGTGGTAGATTGGCCAAGCCCAGATTCTCGCAAGGCCCTGCAGAGGTTTCTGGGATTCGCCAATTTCTATCGCCGTTTTATTCGCAATTTTAGCCAACTAGTCGCACCTCTGACTGCCTTGACCTCCCCCAGAACTATGTTCAGGTGGTCAGACACAGCTGAGGCTGTGTTCTCCAAACTGAAAGGCCGCTTTGTTTCAGCCCCCATCCTTGTCGCCCCTGATTCTTCACCTCAGTTCGTGGTGGAGGTCGACGCGTCAGAGGTGGGAGTAGGCGCAGTGTTGTCCCAATGCTCTTCCATAGACGATAGGATGCATCCCTGCGCGTTTTTATCTCATCGTTTATCCCCAGCCGAACGTAATTACGACATTGGCAACAGGGAGTTGTTGGCAGATAAGTTAGCGTTGGAGGAATGGCGCCACTGGTTAGAAGGGTCGGGGGTACCTTTTATCGTCTGGACTGATCACAAGAACCTAGAATACATTAGAACTGCCAAGAGATTGAACTCCATGCAGGCTCGGTGGGCATTATTTTTCGGTCGTTTTGATTTCTCTCTTTCATACCGTCCGGGTTCCAAGAACATCAAACCTGATTCATTATCTCGTATATTTGATTTTTCCGAACGCCCGTCTACTCCCGAGTGCATTTTGTCCGAAACTCTATTCGTTTCCAAACTCACATGGGAGGTCGAATCGAGGGTCAAGAAGGCCTTAGAAGGGGTAACGCCTCCCCCCGGTTGCCCACCGAATCGCTTGTTTGTGCCGGAGGGATTACGGTCTGACGTTATCCAGTGGGGTCATAGCTCCAACGTGGCTTGCCATCCAGGAGTTAATCGTACTAGTTTCTTAGTCAAGCAACGATTTTGGTGGCCCCTTATGGCTCGCAACATTCACGATTTTGTTTTGGCTTGCTCGGTTTGTGCCACTGGTAAGACTTCCAATCGACCTCCAGACGGGTTACTTCAGCCGCTGTCGGTTCCTTCGAGACCTTTGTCCCACATCGCTCTAGATTTCATCACCGCCCTCCCGCCCTCTCAGGGTAACACAGTCGTTTTGACTGTAGTGGACCGGTTCTCGAAGGCAGCCCAGTTTGTTCCCTTACCTAAATTGCCCTCAGCTAAGGAGACAGCAGTTACGGTCGTAGATCACGTCTTTCGTTTACATGGCCTTCCGATTGACGTGGTTTCCGACAGGGGACCCCAAGTTCGTGTCCAAATTTTGGCGAGAGTTTTGCAAATTACTGGGGGCGACGGTTAGTTTGTCCTCAGGGTTTCATCCCCAGAGCAATGGCCAAACCGAGAGAGCCAACCAGGATTTGGAGAGAGTGTTTCGATGTTTGGTCTCCAAGAATCCTTCCTCTTGGAGTCAACAACTGTCCATGGTGGAGTACGCTCACAACACGTTGCCAGTGTCTGCTACGGGCCTATCTCCGTTTGAGTGTAGCGTAGGTTACCAGCCACCAATTTTTCCCAGTCTGCAATCCGAGGTCACGCCTTTGTTCAGAGGTGTCACCGCACTTAGACTAGAGCCCGTGAGACTCTACTCCAGGTGGGGGCGCGCACCAAGGCTAAGGCCGATCGCCACAGGTCAAAGCCTCCCGTAAACGTCATTGGTCAAAAAGTGTGGCTTTCAACCAGGAACATTCCTCTTCGCACCGTCTCTAATAAACTTGCACCCAAATTTATTGGCCCGTTTACTGTCACCAAGATCATTAGTCCGGTGGCAGTCCGCCTCAAGTTACCTCCCGCGTACAGGAGGGTCCATTCCGCCTTTCATGTATCAAAGATCAAGCCCGTGTTTCATTCTCACATTAATCCGCCTGCCCCGGTTCCTCCCCCACCGCGACTCGTAGATGGGGAGACCACGTATTCGGTTAATCGTATTCTGGACTCTAGGTGGAGGGGACGCAGATTTCAGTACTTGGTGGACTGGGAAGGTTACGGTCCGGAGGAGAGAAGTTGGGTGCCTGCTAGAGACATACTGGATTACTCCCTTATCGATGATTACAATGACAGGGTAAGGAGTCTGGGAACGCCAGGAGGCGTTCTTAGGAGGAGGGGTACTGTCACGGTAGACGCATTCTCTGTTCCTTCTCGTCTCGTGTTTATGTTGTGGTATGAATGCACGTGTGTAGTGGGCGTGAGTGTATGACATCACCTGATCCACTTCAGCTGATCCTCATCCACATCACCAGCTGCAATCAATCCCACCACTCTATTTATACTTACCGCTGTTCTATCATCCTTGTCAGACCGTTGTTTGATGTCGTCCGTGTTGGTGTTCCGGTGTCCAGTTCCTGCCTTTTGTTCCTGTTCTTCGTCTTTGTCAAGTGGTTTCAACTGTCGTCTCACCATCACCTCTTCACTGCACTTCATCACGGATCCTGACCACCGAAGTCCCTGCGTCACCTTTTCACATCTGCTTGCACTGTTTTCCCCGAACTTTCCATTAAACTGTTAACTTGCATTTGCTTCCTGTCGTTCATCTTAAAGTCATGACATCCGTTTTAAGCCCCTTGCCTCCGTTTCTAGACGTTTTCTGATTGTGAACCAGATCCGTGCCAGATAGAAGTTTCAGCTTAAACATTCTAACTGCCATCAGTTCAGTATTTATATCCTTTTACGGTACTTTCCTGTTATCCGGACCCCACCATATACCATTTCGGAACTATAGTCATCCCTGATTGGTCTTAACCCTAGTGACGGGTAGGTTTAGGGGCGGGATTAGGGGTAGGCCATCGTCCCTGATTGGTCTTAACCCCAGTGACGGGTAGGTTTAGGGGCGGGGTTAGGGGTAGGCCATCGTGGGGTCCGGATAACAGGAAAGTACCCATTTTACAGATCTGGCCCAGATCACTTTTCCCATAGGTAACCGAAAGACATTAGCTGTGTCTGACACTGATTTGGTCCAGATCTGCAATAGGAATCTGAGCCGATACTGTTTTCACATAGGCTACACTGGTGTGGCCCGAATCTGTGATATCTGAGCCGACTGCATTTAAAAAAGGGCTAAAAACTGCTCTGGCCCATATCTGCAAAACGGATTTGAGCCAACACCTTTTTGACAGAGACTACCTGATGTGGACCACATCCGAAATACTTTTCTCAAACTGTAGAACTCTGTGGAATAAACATTTTCAAAACAACATGGTTACCTGTCTGCATTTTTTTTTTTTCTATCTAGAGCATGCGATAAATGCATTGTCATTAAGCTGAGCAATATTATCAGTGTTTAAAAACTATACAGCAACATTTTGTGATGCTATAAGGTCCGTTACAGCACAGCCGTTTGAGCTCCGTTTTAGGTCCGTTTTACGACAGCGCCAACGTTGGGTCTCGCTTGACTGTCGTCTTGCAGATACGGTCCACATCCGTACTACGGACTTCAGCCAGAAGCGCCAAAAAAAAAAAAAAATATATATATATATATATATCGTCAAACCATGCTGTCAACGCAGATTTATCTGACCAGCTATAGGCTACCACCCGTAAGTTTTTATGTGTTTATTCTATGTGTTTATTATGTACATCTATTTGTATGTGTTTATTCTAATTTACTGTCTATTACTTAAACGTGTAAGTGAAATGCTGTTTGCTTTGTAGATAGCAGTTACAGGCTGTTATTTGCGCACCACAAAGGAGTCTGTACACAGCTAACAATGACCTGGCGGTCCACCAGCGTTTTTTGGGCGGCACAAAGTCAGCGGCTTGACACGGTCGGACCTCCGGCGGCACACCATTGGCAAAACGACCAAACTGAAAATGCGGTCGGTCCGCCAGCGTTTTTTGGGTGGCACGCCACCAGCGGTTTTCCGCGGCTGGGCCACCGTCGGTACACCAGTGGCAAGCCGATAGTCGGTCCAGTGTTGCTGAGCGCTTACAGGACATCTTTAATTTATAAATTTGTATTTATTTATTTTTATTTTTTTTACAGTTAAAAAGAATCTTAAAGAACTGAATAAAAAAATTGTGAAACTGACATAGCTGCAGTAGCTATATCAAAAGCAAAGTGTTGGTGTTATAAAAAATACTGCCTAAGCATTTTTAGCACGCGTTCAAATGAAATATGGGGCTTGAGTGTTCGTAAAAACAATAATAAAAAAATCTGAAATTATAAAAGTGCCACAATTGTCCCACTATCACGTGCTGGAGTGGTAATTTGCACCTATGAATGGGTCATATAACGGGTCATATAACTTCAATATAAGTTTTAAATTCATGATTTAATAATGAGATTTTCATTCAAGTAAGGTTCTAATTCTAGATGTTTGTGTTTGTAAATGCTGCTTGACTTTGACGCGTTCTAATGGGCGTGCGCGTGAATATCGAGTCGCCTTCAAACACTGGAGCAGAGATGAGTTGCCATGGAAATGGCGCAGGACGCGTCACCAGTGCAACAGACAAGCAGCAAAACTCCGACTCCCGCTGTTGTTTTCACTGATTTCAGGTGAGTTTAGTCTCTAAAATCACAAAAACAATGCACACAACTGTTCTTGACACTTCTCATACTTGTAATTGACACGCTTATGTTAAATATTTACTTTACACAAATGGTTTAGTGCAGGGGCGTTGCTAGACATAAAGCTCTACTGGGGCACAGGTCCCCCACTGTTTGCCTGAGATAGCAATAGTAACTAAGGAAGGCGGGGCTTACTGATAGGTCAATTGTTATTAATGATTCATTGTTATCACACACAATGAAACATAGTAGTACAGAACACAACAATATGTTTTTTTTATGCACTATACAGTGGTGAAGGCTGGGGCGATTGTTTTAAAAACAGCAGGGTGTTAGTCCTGCAAGTTAGGGGGGTTCGGGGGGACATTGTGCATTTAAAGGTGTTTCAAGGCCAAAAAATTGGATAACAATTTAAAGCATGTTAGTGGACAGCAGTAGCATAAATGATTTGTCAAGCAGATAACGACTCGGTTACTAACGTAACCTCGGTTCCCTGAGAGGAGGGAACGAGTATTGCGTAAGTAGCTTACGCTATGGGAAAACTCCTTTTCTCGAGAATATTGAAGTCTTTATGTAAAACGCATTGCAGCTGCACAGCTGACAGCAATGAACGAAGGAGCTCGGTCATTGGCTGTGCTGCGGCAACTTGCTCGAACCAATGACGGGGCGACTCTGAATGCGCGACCAATGAACGCGCTTCGCGCCCGCGCGCGTCAGAGCCCGCCAAGATGGGCGTGGCCAAGCTATATATTGGGCGCCCCGTCATGAGAGTTCTTTAGGTTAAAACGACTGAAGCGAACTAACCAAGCACAAGCACGGCAGCTTACGCAATACTCGTTCCCTCCTCTCAGGGAACCGAGGTTACGTTAGTAACCGAGTCGTTCCCTTTCGAGAGGTCTCTCCTATTGCGTAAGTAGCTTACGCTATGGGAACACCATGCAAAACGCCGTGCGTGCTGAACTTCGCCTTATGATAGCCAGAGGCAGGTGCCTGAGCTAAAAAGCAAAGTTATCATCCAACTAGCCGGCAGAGGCGAGCTTTATATATGGGAAAAAATACAGAGCGGCTAGAAGGCGCTCAGTGTGACACAAGCACATACATAATCTAGATGCGAACTCGCAGTTCAACTAGCATCATGCTGATAGCACATTGGAATGCAATGTCGGGACCTGTAGGTTGTAGAACCTGATAAATGTGGACGGTGAGGCCCAGCCTGCCGCCGCACAAATATCCTCTATCGGTATCCCGCTCGACCGTGCCCAGGAAGAAGCCACACTCCTGGTGGAGTGTGCTTTGACTCCCCAGGGGCATTGAAGTCCCTTAGCTTCGTAAGCCAGCGCTATAGCTTCAACTATCCAGTGAGAGATTCTCTGCTTTGAAACGGCGGAACCTTTCGTACGGTCGCCAAAGCATACAAACAGTTGTTCTGTCTGTCTGAATAGGGCAGCACGCTCCAAATACACTCTGAGAGCCCTAACGGGGCAGAGTAGATTAGCGTCGTGTTCGTCTGCTGGAGACGAAAACGCAGTTAGGGAGATAACCTGTGCTCTGAAGGGAGTGGTGAGCACTTTAGGAATATACCCCTGTTTCGGCCTAAGGACGACCCTGCAGTCGTTAGGACTGAATTCTAGGCAGGCAGCGCTTGTCGAAAGCGCGTGCAGGTCGCCCACTCTCTTGACCGAGGTGAGTGCCAGCAAGAGCGCAGTCTTGAGCGAGAGCTGTTTAAGGTGCACGGTTCGGAGTGGTTCGAACGGGGGCCCTTTAAGAGCGTCTAGGACAGTAGCTAGGTCCCAGATCGGCACTGAGGGGGGGCGTGAAGGGTTCATCCTCCTAGCGCCCTTTAGGAAACGAATAATTAGGTCGTTTCTTCCCAATGGACGTTCCATTACAGGGTCGTGTGACGCTGTGATGGTCGCCACATATACTTTGAGCGTGGAGGGGGTGCGGCCCGCCTCCAGAAGCCCTTGTAGAAAAACGAGTACATTCGTAATCTCGCATGTCTCAGGGTTCAGGCCCTTGGCATTACACCAGTCACTGAACACTTTCATTTCTGGGCATATAAGCGTCTCGTGGAGGGCGCCCGCGCCTCAGCGATGGTTTTTTAGTGCTCCGCTCGCGAGGTTCCTGGGAACCCGTTGAGGGGCCATGCATGAAGGGCCCACAGATCGGGGCGGGGATGAAATATCATCCCGCTGGCCTGACTGAGGAGGTCTGGCCTCAGTGGAATCGGCCGTGGTGCAGATTGCATTTGCATCAGATCTGGAAACCATGTTTGGTTCTTCCAGAGTGGGGCTATCAGCAGCACTGCGTTTTTCTCCTCTCTGACCCGACTGATGACCTGTGGCAGCATCGCGATCGGGGGAAAGGCATATAAGGGGCGGCTCGGCCAGCTCTGGGCGAGCGCGTCCGTGCTTTTCGTGAAGAAAAGAGAGCAGTGCGCGTTCTCCTTGGAGGCGAAGAGGTCGATCTCCGCTTTGCCAAAGGTTTTCCATAACCACTGAATCGTCAGCGGGTTGAGAGCCCATTCTCCTGGGAGAATCTTGTCTCTGGATAGCATGTCTGCCCCCTGGTTCAGGGCGCCTGGCACATGCGCTGCTCTCAGCGAGCGCGAGTTGTGCTGGGACCATAAAATGAGTCTCCTGGCCATTGAATGCATGGAGCTCGACCTGAGTCCACCCTGGCGATTTATGTACGACACTACCGTCATGTTGTCCGTACGGACCAGGACGTGTTCGTTTTTAGATGTGGGAGCAGGGCTCTGAGAGCCAAAGCGACCGCTTTCATTTCCAGACAGTTTATGTGTAGGCGCTTCTCCGGGTTTGACCAAAAGCCGGAGACAGGCCTGCCCTCGTAAAGGGCCCGCCAACCTATTTTGGAGGCATCTGTCATTATCATCTTTCTCCTTGTGTTCACACCCAGACTCACGCCTGACTGGTACCAGTCGGCGGCTTTCCAGTGCGTCAGGGCTTTTATACAGCCGTGGTTCGCTCTGATTAAAAAGTGGCCCGAACGCCACGCGTGAGTAGGGACGCGGCTCTTTGAGCCAGCGTTGGAGAGGGCGCATATGCAACAATCCTAGCTGGAGTATGGCCGATGCTGAGGCCATGAGACCGAGCATCCTCTGAAACCGTTTGACGGGGGCACGCGCGCGCGCCCGCCCTGAATGATGTTGCAAGGCGCCGGATGGTAAGCGCGCGCTCTGATGAGAGACGCACTGTCATTTGCATCGAGTCTAGAACTATTCCCAGAAAAGAAATCCTCTGGCTGGGAGATAGTATGCTTTTTGCAAAATTGATTCTTAGACCCAGGCATTCTAAATGGCTGATAATCCAAGATCTGTGTGTTATTAACTGACTCTCTGATTGTGCTAGAACCAGCCAATCGTCGAGATAATTCAGTATTCGCACTCCCCTTCGTCTTAGGGGGGAAAGTGCTGCATCCATACATTTCGTGAATGTACGGGGAGCCAGGGACAGGCCGAACGGAAGTACTGTGTACTGGTATGACTGTCCCTCGAAAGCGAATCTCAGAAACGGCCTGTGATGAGGCGTTATTGGAATGTGAAAGTAAGCATCTTTCAGATCCACTGAGAGAAACCAATCTCCTGGGCGTACTTGCGCGAGGATATGCTTGGTTGTTAACATTCTGAACGAGCGAATCATTAGTGCTCTGTTCAGGTGTCTGAGATCTAGGATGGGGCGGATCCTTTCGTCCCATCCTTTTTCGGGACGAGAAAATAGCGGCTGTAAAAACCTGTCCCGCTCAGAGAGGGGGAAAACAGTTTCCACAGCGCCCTTTTCTATTAGTTTGCGCACCTCGGTGCGTAGAACATGTGAACACTCCTTTCTCACTTTTGTCTCGACCACAGTCGTAAAACGTGGTGGTCTGCGAGCGAACTGGAGCGAGTATCCGTGCTTTACTATATTCAATACCCATTTCGGCATATCTGGAATGTTTTCCCATGCCGCTGCGTGTACAGATATGGGCTGAATACAGGCTAGGGGCGGGCCGCTGTGACGTAGGGACCTGGCCAGCGAATCGCCTGAGCTCGTAGCTCTCAGAGGCGCGGGCACGCGCTGAGCAGCTGAGTGAATGGGCGCGTGTGTGATTACAACAGCGCGCGCTGTGTTTGTAAAACTCGCAGCCTGAGCGGAGGTTGTGTTTGACACTGTAAGGACAGTGTTTATAAGTGGGGGTGCATAAACAGTGTTAGGCACACGCGTCACCTTTATAATGTTTCCCGCTTTTACTGGGGATGAATTTATAACTGTGTGAACAGTGCTTGTGTGTAGTGGTGCGTACATGACCGTAGGCACGTGATCTACATTCATGGGAAGCGCAGCCTGAGCTGGGAATGAATTTGGCACTGTTTTGACAGTATCTGGGAATGCACACTTTGTGGACATGTTAACCCTTAGTGACGCAGGCAGAAAAAGACTTTTTTTTTTTTTTTTTTTTTTTTCTGTGCGTCGCAGTAAAAACGGTGTTTGTTTGCAGATGAGCGAGCTCTGTGACTGGCCCATTGACTGCTGTATGGACATATCCAGCCGCCTGTAAGGGGACTGGGTAATGTTTGAGCTTTTGCAGAGAGTGGTCCGGCTTTTGCGAGACACGCACTCTCTCTTCTCATTTCTGTGGCTAGGACGGCTTTTGAGAGCGCGAGCGGCGTCGAGCGTCAGCCTGAGGCGCGGGCTGAGAGGCGGTGGGAGCTGTTCTAGCCCGCTGCGGCTGTGGCAGTCTCTGTCTGCTCTGCGATGAGCTGGAGCGCTTTGGCAGGAAATGACGCATAGCTTGTGAAGCTTTCTTGGCCTCGTTCTGCGAAACCTTTAACCGCCGGTCCAAACAGCCCGCTGGTGGAGATAGGCGCGTCGAGAAATGGCGCCTTATCCGCGTCCTTCATCTCAGTCACAGTCAGCTACAGATGGTGCTCGAGAACAGTCAAATTAGCCATAGCACGGCCAATAGACTGGGCGGTGGCCTTCGTGGCTCGCAGAGCTATCAGTTGCGCTGCGTAGGTCCCTGAAGGCTTCGGGTTCGGGGCCAGACTCGTCCATAGAGCGGAGAAGCTTGGCTTGGAACACTTGAAGTACCGCCATTGAGTGAAGCGCTGATGCAGCTTGGCCGGCGGCGGCGTAGGCGCGACCGGCGAGAGCAGAGGTAGTGCGGCAGGGAGAACACCAATCGAGCCCGAGGTCCTCCACGGCCTTCGAGAGGATGCGGATAATCTCCGTATCCATGGTGGAGCCCGCACTCGTGCTAGCTAGCGTCGACGGGGCGGGGTCGAAAGTGGATCCCGGCCAGTCGTCAGATGCAGCGTCGATGGACAGGCTGTCATCCACTCCCCCGTCGTCCTCGGACGCGCCGAAAGTCACAAGGCCCACCGCTCTGCTAGAGGGGTGTGGGTCCGGCTGAGTGAACTGAACCGGCGGTGGGGAAGGCAAGAGCGGCGGTGAAGCACGCGGAGACTGGCTCGGCGTGACGTCACTGAGCTCAGGTTCAGGAAGCCTCTGTGAGCGGCGTTTTTTTTTTTTTTTTTTTTTAAAGCGCGGCTCAAACAGAGGGGTGGCGGCGATGGGCTCGCTCGCGGCGAAAGCGGCGAAGCGAGCCCGCAGTGTGGAGAGACCCAGGTCGTCACATTCCGGGCATCCGCCCTTGGTCAGAGCAGCTTCTGCGTGGTTCCGGCCCAGGCAGCGAGCGCAGATGATGTGACGATCCCCGTCCGGGAGAAGGTCTCTGCACGACGCGCAGGAAGGCATTTGAAACAACGCCTCAGAAAATTTGCTCTTTTACAAATGTCGCGGGGCGAACAGATGTAAAATACTTGCGTGTGTGGCGCGCCGGATGGCTCAGTAGGATGGTGTTCGAAGGCGGCTGAAGGTGCCGACGTCCTCGTAGCAATCCCGCTGGTATGCTTTTCCACAGCGGCGAAGGCTTTCAATAATCCGGAGGATCCAGCGAAGAAGGTGTTCGCTGAAGGAGATTAAATCTAAAGAACTCTCATGACGGGGCGCCCAATATATAGCTTGGCCACGCCCATCTTGGCGGGCTCTGACTCGCGCGGGCGCGAAGCGCGTTCATTGGTCGCGCATTCAGAGTCGCCCCGTCATTGGTTCGAGCAAGTTGCCGCAGCACAGCCAATGACCGAGCTCCTTCGTTCATTGCTGTCAGCTGTGCAGCTGCAATGCGTTTTACATAAAGACTTCAATATTCTCGAGAAAAGGAGTTTTCCCATAGCGTAAGCTACTTACGCAATAGGAGAGACCTCTCGAAAGGGAACAGATTGTTACATACAGCGAGCCTCAAGTTCCACTTTTAGTGTGTAAGCTATTTGAAAAAACTGTAATCTTTATGGAAATGTTTATTAGTTAGTATCTTCATCATACATTTTTTTTTTGTGGCATAAAAGGCATACACACTGTAGCCTATATGAAATAGAGAACTTTAGAAAATAGAAAACGGAGAGAAAACTTTCTTGCACATTTGCATTCTTTTACATTACACAATGTTAATAATAAATAATTAGCCTATATATTTTTCAAGAATTTACAATTACAAAATTTCAATAAATCAATAAAGAGTTATATATATATATATATGTATATTCTAAAAGAAAACAAAGTTCCCCAGCCAAGTCCAAACTGATTTGATTCATTTTTTGAGCATTAAACTGTACCGCCTATGCTTCATTTTGGCAAAACGGTTTATCACTTGACTCTGACTCAATTTACCAAGTTCTTCCCTCTCAACTGATAAGAGAGCTAGATGGTGAAGCCTGTCTTGTCCCATTGTTAACCTCAGCCAAGTGTGGAGCCGTCTCAGCACACTGAATGACCGCTCACAGCTACAGCTATTGACTGGGATTGTCAGAGAGACCTGCAAAACCTGTGTCAAGGTTGGGAGCATGACTTTATCCAGCAAATTGAAAACACATTGAATATTTGAAAGGCTTTCCATTTTGTGAGCCAGATAGTTTTTAGCCACTAAAACCTCCTCCGATTTTAGATCAATCTTGTAATGATCTGATAGACCTCGGAGGCGCTCCTCACAAAGAAAGCTATCTGATCCCGGATTACAGGCCTGAACACCTCTCAAAATTTGGTTATTAAGAGATGAAAAGCGTTGATCCATCTCAGCAACCATTCTGTCAAGGCAAGGAAGAAACAGGTTTCTTTTTAGCTTCTCTGCATCACAGAGGTCACTCATTGCTCCACAACTAGATTCCACTAGATAAACCTCCATGCGTTTCTGCTTCTGCCTTTGTCTAGTAGCACATGGCTCTGGGATCTGATTTGCTGCACAAATGGTCCTGACAGTCTCATAAAGCATAGTAGCCTTTTCATCTGTGCGCATTTGCTTTAGAGTGTCACACACAGCTCCTTTGTACTCGACAGCCTTAGCAAGGTCTACTGTTTCACACTGCAGATATTTGTGCAGGTTCTCAGTTACAGACAGAAAAGTCTTGAACATTTCCAATAGGTATACTGTGGAGAATCTACTAAGTTTGGCATGGAGTCCTACTGCCATGGAGTTGTTGATGCTGGAAAGACACTGAAGAACTGCAGGGAGATTCTCTAAGATAGCATTTACAGATCGCAACTGGCTTGACCAGCGGGTCTTTGAAAGCTGGACAAGTTCGGATGGCTGTAACCCCAGCTGATTTTGAACATCTCTAAATTTGTGATGGTTTACAAGTGAAACACTGACCTGCTGCAAAGTCTGTACTCATTTTTCAAAGAGATCTCTGGCCTCCGGTATGGCCTGACAGGTGTGACATAAAACTAGGTTGAGCTGATGTGCATAGCAGTGCACATAAATGGCCTCTGGATGGTTTGTTTTAAATCTGGCTTGTACACCACCTACAGCCCCACTCATAACTGCCGCGCCATCATATGATTGTGACACTTAAGCTTATCAATAGCATGATGAACTAGCTGCTCTTCTATAGCAGCAGTTATGCTTTCTGCATCAAATTCTTTTAGTGTTGTCATTGCAAGCAAACACTCCTTCTCTGTATCTTCAGCAACATAGCGAACACATATGGCAAGCTGTTCAGTATTGCCATCTCTGGCTTCATCTGCCATAACTGAAAACATCCCTGCCTCTTTTAGCTCCCTGACAATATTAGCTGTAACTTCTTCAGCACAGCACTCAATTATCTCATTCTGAGATGCAGGTGATAAGTAGGTGCTTTAGTGTCTTCGAGAAAGTCCGTGAGCATCTCAACCGTTTTCAGAAGAGGTAACGTTAACTTAACGTAATGTTAGGCTAACGTTATAGCTTGAGCTTTTGTTTTTGAATGGTTGGGCTTTTAATCACATCTTATGTGTAGATGAGAGGTTTTGATAGTTTTGTAAAGATTTTGCTTGGAAGTGAGCTAATTTATTTAACATAAACGTATGTATTTAAAATAAAAGTACTGTTAATCGATGACGTCGCTTACACGGCTGAAACTAGCTCAATGGTTAATAAATATTGATAAAAAATTGTTCTGTGATTTCAGCAGCAACAAAATAATCCCTCTACAACAGAGGGAAAGTTCCACGACTTCAAGATTTCTGAAGAAAGCTGCTGCTGGAGAAGTGGGAAACACAGGTGAAGTGAGGAAGCTCATTAAATAACCTCATATCAATTTTTCATAATATTTTTAACCTATATCACCATGCATATGTTCTCATTTTTTAAATTTCTCATATTTACATTTTATTTGTTTAATTTATTTTAAGGTTTTGACATCCAAATGTAAGAGACACTGTATGAGCAACACTTTGTGTTTGGGTCATTTTGACCCAGCGAAGATTTTATTTTTCCCTAAAATACTAGTTAAAGTCATCGCATTGGACTGAAACTTAATGACTTTGTTCACAAAGGGTATAGATTATATATCTATGCACAAACAGGATTTAGTCCGCAGTGACCCTGTTTCAAAATAATCTTTCTTTCATGTTCTTTGTTTCATCACAGTTTTCAAACAAAATATTATGACATTGTGTTTTGGGACTAAAATGTACAAATATAGATGTTATAGCACAGACACATATAAATGCTTCACAGTGTCTTGCTTGGCATTCATTTTGTAGCAGCACAATAGTGAATAAGCTCTCTGTGCATGATGTTCTTCATCAGATCGTTGATCGAGACACCAGTGAGGAGGAGGCGATGCAGGATGAATCTTGCATTAGAAGATGTTTTAGAAGAAGCCACCACTGAGCAGACCTTGAAACAACTGATGAGCAGCAGTCTTCTGACAATGAGGGCCAGCTGATGCTACGGTTACATTCTGGTCTAAAGATGTAAGTTTGTCCTGGTCTTCATCCCCACGAGGCAAGGTAGTTTTTCTTCTGAGATTCATTCTTACTAGAATCTCGATCAATGATCTGATGAAGAACATCATGCACAGAGAGCTTCTTCGCCATTGTGCTGCTACAAAATAAATGACAAGCAAGACACTGTGAATCATTTATATGTGTCTGTGCTATAACATCTATATCTGTAAATTTTCATCTTTTTCTGTGTGAGAACATCAAAGTCCCAAAACACAATGTCATAATATTTAGTCTGAAAACTGTAATGAAACAAAGAACATGAAAGATTCTTTTGAAACAGGGTCACTGCAGACTAAAACCAGTGTGTGTGTGTGAATGTCAGATGGATAAATGGATATTAGATGCAGTTCAGGGTAGGATCAAGTTTCTTTCTGTGGAAAAGAATGTGTAATACTCAAAACAGTTTGTGTGTTTTAATGTGTGTGTTTGTTTGGGTAGCGCGTGTATGCATGTATCGACACATGCACAGATCCAAGGGCTCAATGTTTGCAAGCACACATGTATATGTACATGAAGATGTTCATATTTTATTTAATATTTTCAAAATTATTTATAAACAATGCTTTTTTAACAAAAAAAAAAAATGAGATGCCTACTCTTAGATAAATGAGGCCTATGATTAATCAGATGCAAACAGAAATATAAAACCAGTACTAATTAAAAGAGAACAAGTTGACAAAAAGATTGAATCCAATATTGGGTGATAATATGCATAACAAGTGATTTATAAGCTATTTCTTTAAAGGCCGGTCATTTTTTACCAGGAACACCACAACAGGGGTTTGAACACAACATAATGGATAAGTAAACCTAAAAACATAAATTCTGTTATCCTAATTAAGAAATCATTTTCTGTATATTCTTTCTCTTTTCTGCAATTCACTTCTGCTGTAGCTTCTTTCCTTTTAATAAACCTGTTATTGTATAATATTGTTGCCTCTGTAACAAATGGTTTGTTGTGTTCCTAGATCTTCCATGCTGATGCCCTGCATCGTAGCAGAGTTGAGCTGATCATCATCTCTAAGGCACCATCAACCATATGACTAGTAAGTAAAACTAAACCAAAGACAAATTTCCATTTCTTGTGGACAAAGGAACTAAACTAAAACTTCAAACATACACTAATGTTAAACACACACTAATGTTGTTGGTACAATTTTTTATGTTTTGAAAGAAGTCTCTTATGCTCACCAAGACTGCATTTATTTAATTAAAAATACAGTAAAAACAATAATATTGTGATATAATATTAAAACATTTAAATAATTGTTTGCTATGGAGAAGCATCACATCATCCTTCAGAAATCATTCTAATATTATAATTTGATGAAACATTTATGATTATTATCAGTGTTGAAATTAGTTGTGCTTGTCGTATCTTTTCTTCCTTAACAAGCAGTAATGACCACTGACGACTTGAATTACATAAAACGAACTGTTTACTGAAGTTTACGAACAGGATTACACATGAATACAGCGCACACACATGGATGTCAATCTCATCACTCTTCTCTCTCTATTCTATCTGCGCGCTCTCGCCCCCTATGCATTTTGGGTAGACTTTTCTTAAAGCTGAACAACCTTGTAAATGACAACACTGTTTCTGTTATTATTAAAGATAATTAATTAAACATTTCTATTCAAATTAATTCACAACAGTGCTGCTTCATATTTTTGTGTTTTTCAGGATTATTTGATGAATAAAAAGAAAAAAAGCAGCATTTATTTGAAACAGAAATCTTTACTCTCTCTTCTGGTCAATTTAATGCATCCTTGCTGAATAAAAATATGAATTTATTTATTTTTTTAAATTCTATTGAACCCAAACTTTTGAACAGTAGTGTAAACTACCATTTAGATATGTTGGGTCTATTTAACAATTAATTCTGGAGAGAGAAACAAAGAAAATGGAATAAATTGTTACACTGGTTTACACAAAAATATTAATCAGCATAACTGTTTTTAACATTGATAATACTCAGAAATGTTTAGGACGTTTGCATTGTAATAATGTATAGTGTTCAAATATAAAAATGCTGACTCGTTAGGTCATGTTTTCTCATTAAAATCAGACGAGTTCCTATTAATTCAATTGAATGTGAGGGAATAACTCGAATAACCTTCCTGATAATGTTTGGGGCCCAGAAACACAATCCTAATTTAAATCTAGATTAAAGACGCATTTCTTTATCCAAGCATTCAATTAACACATCTCATAATCTTGCACTATAAGACTATAAAATAGTAAAAAGTGCACATGATCATCCTTTGCCTGAAATATTACAGCAGCTTTGCTAATCTTTCTCCTGGTTCCCTGTTTCTATCTCAGGATGCTCAGCAAGTTTACCAGAGATTACAACAGCTCCCGTTTGGATCCAACCTCACTTGTGAAGACTTCTAATGACACCAACACTCTTGAAGACTTCAGATGATGACAACTATAGATGGACATACAAAACTGCCAGATATTAACCTTATATTGCATTGGCCCGGTTTCACAGACGGGGCTTAGATTAAGCCAGGATTAGGCCTTAGTTAAATTAGGATATTTTAGTAGCTTTTTTAAATCTACTTAAAGCCTGGTTCACACGGGACGATTTTAAAATTATCGGCCGATTTTCCAAACCTGAGAGACCCCACACACGGCAATAAAAAATCACGGGTCTAATAGTTTTGGTCATACAGTGTGTGGTGCTCAGCCACATGGCAAAATCAACACATCACACATGAACCGATTTGACTCCCGAGCATTCCCAGGTAAGACGGAAAATCTTGCAAAATCCCTCGAGATCAAACATGACTTCAGAGTAAACAATCATGGCGGACGAAGAGGATGCAGTGGCGTTAGTTTGTAGTTTGTTTTTAACCGAATCCATCTCCGACGTCCACCGGACTTTCTGGTGCGCCATGCCGGCGGCTGTTTTGATTTTGTTTCCCGGTGCTTCCTCTGCGCCTCGTCACCTCGCTTTCTGATTGGCTACACGCCACAGTCCACAGGCTGCGTGCTCGTTTGTCCCCGGGGGGCACCACACACGAGGAGAAATCGGGCCAAAAAAATCCAACATGTTGGATATCCCTGATTTGAGATCGGAGCGGTCCCGACGTCCTTCCGAGCAGACGAGAGCACTCTTAACACTCCACACACGGCAGGAATATCTGATCAGATTATTTTACGATAATCGGAGCATTCTTAAGATTGTCGGAAGGGGTAAATCGGGGCTAAAATCGGCCTAATTATCCTGCCTTGAACCAGGCTTTAGAAAAAAAAAACATTACTGGTGTTCATCTTGAGACAAAACAATGGCACTGAAATATTTTAAGATATGTCAGTGCAAGTTGCTTCCAGTTAAGACAGTTTTACCATGCATTTTAGTCTGGGACTTAAGCCTTTTCTGTGAAACCGGGTAAGGTAAGGGAAGGTTTGCATGACAGTTTTGCTGATACATAAACAGGAATATCTCAGTACACGTAACTCAGAGAAAGAGTAAACATTGTTCATTTACATATTACCAACATTGTAACAATAGCGGGTTGAAAATCTGCAAACTTGCCCTTTTGAAATGTTGAAGGATAGCATACATTTGTCTGTTTAACTGAACATGACTTTAAACTCATGACTTGTGTTGTCTTATGGACTTAACTTTGTTGCCAGAAGATGCTCTCCAGTGAGTAGCAGTCGCCTCTGGCTGATTAAAGGATATTTTGCGATTGTAAACATGAACATGCTTTTTCTGTAAAGCTTCTTTGAAACGATTTGTGTTGTGAAGAGCACTATATGGTTTTACTATGGTAAAACTACCAACCATGTTATTTTTTTTTCAAAACCATGGTTCCCTTTTATAGTCACTCCGAGTTACGTCGGATGACGGAGAATGGGGGTTTCGCCTAGAAAGCCAATCATCTTCGTGTATCATAAAACGAGCCAATGGCGATGAAATGCCATGGGTCTGCGGAATTTGCATAGCGTATCTCCGCCCCACCGCGTGGGTATAAAAGGAGAGACGCCGGCAAAGGCAGATCATGTTTTCGCTTCGGAGCCAAGAAACTTCTCTTCACTCCACAAGCCAAATCCTGAGTGTCAGTGACATAATCTTCTTCGAGACGAGCGAACTCTACGGTGTTGGTGTGACGGCGGTACCCAGCGAGTTTCACATTGCCTGCGATCTGAGCAGTGATCTGCCAGCAGGTGTGTCTCTCCCTGGTCGCCTCAGCATCGCTGAGTTTTTTCTCTATAAAAGAGCTGCACGTGGCACGTCTTTTTAAAGATGTCTCGCCCGTGTTCTTCTGGGTGCGGTCGATTCCTGTCTTCCTTTGATGGGCACAATCGCTGCTTTGCGTGTTTGGGCTTAGAGCACGCTAAAGCAGCGCTTGTGGATGACTCATGTTCCTTCTGTGGGAACATGGCCATCGCAACACTTAGGTCGAGACTCAATGATCTCATTCGAGAGAGAGTCCCCTCATCCACACCCCGATCTACACCCTCCACGAGAGGTGGTACTTCGGCTGGTGGACAGGGTGACGTGAGGTTTACGGTGTGGAACAATCCGACGATGCGTCCTCGGACCACGCCCCCCTCTTCAGTGTTGCAACCCGCGAGTGCTGCAGTGATTTTACCGGTTTCATCTTCTGATGCCCCGCGTATTTCATTCGGCGCTCCAGAGGAGGACTCGATGTCGATCGCGGCATCACAAGGCGGGCAAGAGTCATCGGGAAGTGATGATGCGGCTGCGTTGCCTCCCTCTGGAGTACCAGCGTTGCCCGTATCAGATCCCGAGATGACGGCCATGCTCTCCCGGGCCGCCGCGAGCATCGGGCTTGAGTGGAACCCTCCGCCCTGCCCTGAGCGCTCGCGGCTGGATGATTGGTTTTTGGGTGCGGCTGCTGCCTCAACGGCCACAGCCAACCCCAATGCCATTCTTCCCGGAAGTGCATGAGGAGCTGGCGAAGTCATGGAAGGCTCCCTTGACCTCCCGTGTGCGCTCGTCAGCTTTCTCCGCCTTTCCCCCCCTCGATGGGGCAGCCGCCCATGGGTACACTGGGATTCCCCCGGTTGAACGCTCTGTTGCCATGCAACTATGTCCTCAGAGTGCTTCATCTCGTGGTACTCCTAAGCACCCGTCCAAGGCCTGTAGATTCTCGTCCACCCTCGTGGCAAGATCTCACAGAGCTGCAGGACAGGTGGCCGCCGCTCTGCATGCGATGAGCACCTTGCAGGTCTACCAGGCCCAGCTGCTCAGAGATATGCACGAGGCGGGGACTGACCCGGGGCTCTTAGATGAGCTGCGTGCCGCCACTGACCTCGCTCTCCGAGCGACGAAAGTGGCCTCACGCTCCCTGGGTCAGGTGATGGCCACCTCTGTGGTCCAGGAGCGTCACTTGTGGCTGAACCTGGCTGATATGCGGGACGCTGAGCGCACTCGTCTGCTCGACGCCCCCATATCCCAGGCCGGCCTCTTCGGCGGAGCGGTTGAGGACTTTGCCCAGCAGTTCTCAACCGCACAGAAGCAGTCTGAGGCTATTAAACATATTCTGCCCCGACGGCCTGCTGCTGCCTCCACCCTGCCGTCGGTACAGAAGTCTCAGCCTGCTCGCCGCCGAGGGCGCCCTCCTGTAGCTCCCTCCCCTCCCGCACGGCCCCAGCAGCAGCCTTCACCCGGGCCGCGTCGTGGAGGAGGCCGCAGGAAGGCACCTCAGCCCTCTCCAGCCCCGCGCCCCGCTAAACGCCAGGCTAAGCGGCGCTCCTGAGACGGGCTGCTCAGTGATGTTGTCGGTTTTTCCCCAGGAGGTGGTTGCAGGCCCCCTCCTTCCCCCGGCGGAGGGCCGGGGGAGAATCTTTTGTTCTCCCACTGCTCACCCACGGGTGGGCAGTACCCTTTCATGGTTAAAGAAAGAACCGATACACCTATCACTGAGCACACAGAGCCAGATGACAGTGCGCAACGCCCCCGGGCCTTGCCGCTCTCATCCCTCTCTGTCACAGAGTTCTCGGACCGCAGTGTGCGCCGCCTCCGGGCCTCGCCACTCCCGTCCCCCTCTGTTCCGGAGGGTGCGGATGTCAGTGTGTGCCGTCTCCGGACCTCACCACTCTCGTCCCCCTCTGTCGCCAGACCCCTGGCAGAGCAGACCCCCGTGGAACGCTGGTCCTTTCCTTGGTCTCCTCTGTCAGGACGCGGAGCTCGACCGCGCCCCCGCCCTGGGCCGCTATGCCACCCACGCCTGGGCCGGTCACTCCGCTTCGCTGCCCCTCCGGCGGGACGCCTGTGGTTCGCATGACCCCGCTGGTTCAGTTTCTGGCAGCTTGGTTAGAGCTCCCCAGCCTGTCCCGCTGGGTCGCCCGAACTATCAGGCTCGGCTATGCGATTCAGTTCGCACGGTCTCCTCCCCGCTTCAGGGGAGTTCGCTTCACTATGGTCGGTGGCAATGCCCCTATCATGAGAGCGGAGGTTGCTACCCTGCTGGCGAAGGGTGCAATCGAGACTGTCCCTCCAGCCGAGATGAGGTCAGGGTTTTACAGCCCGTACTTCATTGTCCCCAAGAAGACCGGTGGGTTACGGCGGATCCTGGACCTGCGCGTCTTGAACCGCTCCCTTCACAGGCTGCCGTTCAAGATGCTCACAGCCAAACGTATTTTCGAATGCGTACGGCCACAGGATTGGTTTGCAGCGATAGACCTGAAGGACGCCTACTTTCATGTCTCCATTTTACCTCGACACAGACCGTTTCTCCGGTTTGCTTTCGAGGGGCAGGCATACCAGTACGCGGTTCTCCCATTCGGGTTGGCTCTGTCTCCTCGCGTCTTTACGAAGGTCGTCGAGGCAGCCCTTGTTCCCCTACGCGAACACGGGGTTCGCATCCTGAATTATCTCGATGACCGGCTAATATTAGCACACTCTCGGGATCAGGTTTGCGAGCACAGAGACCTAGTGCTCCGGCACCTAGCCCGTCTGGGCCTTCGGGTCAACTGGGAGAAGAGCAAACTCTGCCCCGTACAGAGGATCTCTTTTCTCGGTATGGAGATCGACTCGGTCGCCATATCCGCGCAGCTTACGAGCGAGCGCGCACACTCCCTGCTGGCTTGTCTTCGACAGTTCGATGGCAAGAATGCGGTCCCACTGAAATTGTTTCAGAGGCTCCTGGGGCATATGGCATCTGCAGCCGC
This sequence comes from Gila orcuttii, assembly GCA_026230005.1. Classification (NCBI taxonomy): domain Eukaryota; kingdom Metazoa; phylum Chordata; class Actinopteri; order Cypriniformes; family Leuciscidae; genus Gila; species Gila orcuttii. The sequence continues at coordinate 21,566,993 of JAPDVR010000017.1, forward strand.
GGCAACGCCGCTCGGATTGGTTCATATGAGACCGCTTCAGCTGTGGCTTCGCGATCGAGTCCCGAGGTGGGCATGGCATCATGGCACACTCCGAGTCCCAGTGACTCCGACCTGCCGTCAGACCTTCACCCCGTGGAGGAACCTCAGTTTTCTACGGGCCGGAGTTCCCCTAGAACGAGTTTCCAGGCATGTTGTTGTCTCCACAGATGCCTCTTCCACGGGCTGGGGCGCCATATGCAATGGACATGCAGCCGCGGGCTCCCGGACAGGACCCCAGCGCCGTCTGCATGTCAATTGCCTCGAGTTGCTGGCAGTACGCCTTGCCCTGCACCGTTTTCGCACGTTGCTCGAAGGTCGACACGTACTAGTCCGTTCAGACAATACGGCGACTGTAGCGTACATCAACCGTCAGGGTGGTCTACGCTCCCGCAGTATGTCGCAACTCGCACGCCACCTCCTCTTATGGAGTCAGAAGCACCTGAGGTCCCTTCGTGGTATCTACAAATGGGAGATCGGAACTTTGCAGCCGACGAGCTGTCACGGTTTCGGCCCATCTCAGGCGAATGGCGACTCCATCCCCAGTCGGTCCAGCTGATTTGGGACCAGTTCGGGGAGGCACAGATAGACCTGTTTGCCTCCCACGACTCGTCCCATTGCGCCCTGTATTACTCCCTGACCGAGGGTACGCTCGGCACGGATGCACTGGCGCACAGCTGGCCGCGGGGCCTACGCAAAAATGCGTTTCCCCCAGTGAGCCTTCTCGCACGAACCCTGTGCAAGATCCAGGAGGACGAGGAGCAGGTCATTCTGGTTGCGCCGTACTGGCCCACCCGGACCTGGTTCTTCGAACTGATACTCCTCGCGACAGCACCTCCTTGGCCAATTCCTCTGAGGAAGGATCTCCTTTCTCAGAGACGGGGCACCCTCTGGCACCCTCGACCTGATCTTTGGAGACTCCACGTGTGGCTCCTGGACGGGACGAGGCAGGTTTGAGTACCCTGCCACCAGCGGTGGCGGCTACCATCACTTCCGCTAGAGCGTCATCCACGAGACATGTCTATGCGTTGAAGTGGAACCTCTTCGTCAACTGGTGCTCTTCTCGCCGAGAAGACCCCAGGAAATGCTCGATCAGTGTCGTGCTTTCCTTCCTGCAAGATGGGTTGGAGCGAAGGCTGTCTCCCTCCACCCTGAAGGTGTATGTGGCCGCTATCGCCGCATATCGCGAAGCAGTTGAAGGTAAGTCTCTGGGGAAGCACGACCTGATTGTCAGGTTCCTGAGAGGAGCGAGGAGACTGAATCCTCCTCGCCCTCCTCTCGTTCCCTCTTGGGACCTCTCAGTGGTGTTAAATGCCCTGCAGAGGGCTCCCTTTGAGCCTCTGCAATCAGTGGAGCTTAAGTTCCTGTCAATGAAGACAGCGCTCCTGGTTGCATTGGCCTCCATCAAGAGGGTAGGGGACCTGCACGCATTCTCCGTTGACGAAGCATGCCTGGAATTCGGGCCGGCTTACTCTCACGTGATCCTGAGACCCCGGCCGGGATATGTGCCCAAGGTTCCCACCACTCCCTTCCGGGACCAGGTGGTGAACCTGCAAGCGCTGCCCCCGGAGGAGGCAGACCCAGCCTTGGCACTGCTCTGTCCAGTATGCGCTCTCCGTGCCTACGTAGACAGGACGCAGTGTTTCAGGACCTCAGACCAGCTCTTTGTCTGTTATGGTGGGAGACTGAAGGGAAAGGCTCTCTCAAAGCAGAGGTTGTCTCACTGGATAGTGGACGCCATTGCTTTGGCTTACCAACAGCAAGGCCGACCGTGCCCCCTTGGTGTGACAGCCCACTCCACCCGGAGTGTGGCTTCCTCTTGGGCTCTAGCGCATGGCGCCTCGCTGGCAGACATCTGTAGAGCTGCAGGCTGGGCGACACCGAACACATTCGCCAGATTCTATAATCTCCGAGTGGAGCCAGTGTCCTCTCATGTACTCGCTTCAACCAGCTAGTACCGGACCCGCTCAGGTGTCTTCGCTTGCTCGCCATTCCACTCCACGGACTGGATACGTGCGATTTTTCCTCAGGTGAGCCTTCCTCTCTGAAGCCCTGAGTTCCTCCAGCACTGTTGACGCTGGCGCCAGTGTCTATTGCCTGTGCGTCGGCTAGGTGCCTCCGTGTGCATGGTTCCTCCTCTGAGTAACCCCCACATGTGTATGTCCACTGTAAGCCTCCTTGAGCATGTGTCTTTCCCTCGGCAAGCCACCTTGCCACCCCTGGAGTTGAAAGTTGCCACCCCACGGGCTGGTCACTCCAGTGTTTCTCCATATGAAGCCCCTCTGGCCATATGTGTTTTCTTAAGTCCTCCCTACGGGTAGGCGTGCTGCGGCATATTTCCTCTGAGATATGCTCCCCAGTGTACCTTGGTATTCCTGTGTTTAGTAGGACTCCTTCGTCCGTGCCAGTATCACGACAGGGGGTTCAGACTTTCGCAGGGCACTGGAAGACAGCTGTGAAGGTGGCGTGATTACACGGGGACCCCCATTCTCCGTCATCCGACGTAACTCGGAGTGACTACGAAAGTGAACGGAGACGTTACGTCTCCCTGCCACTTCCGCTGTACCGCTGGGTAGACGCCTGAGTTCAGTCTCGGCTCCTCAGCGAAGACATGATCTGCCTTTGCCGGTGTCTCTCCTTTTATACCCACGCGGTGGGGCGGAGATACGCTATGCAAATTCCGCAGACCCATGGCATTTCATCGCCATTGGCTCGTTTTATAATACACGAAGATGATTGGCTTTCTAGGCGAAACCCCCATTCTCCGTCATCCGACGTAACGTCTCCATTCCCTACTCAGGGAACGAGGGTTACATACGTAACCGAGACGTTCAACTAGTAATATTGCTGTAAAATTATGGTAATCATGACTATAACCATAGGTTTTTAATCCTTGGTTGTTGTGAAACCATGGTTCATTTTGTTAGCTACTAATTTTACTGCAAATGCTATGGTAAAACCATATGGTTAATTTTCATAAGGGTACTACAAATATACTTAAATTATCCTATAATTTACTTGACTAATAGTCACGTTGAGTAAAATAATCTGATAAATATAAATGTATTAATTTAATCTGTCCACTGAAAATTAATCTAATAAAAATATATTTGCAACTGCTATTGAGACTGGTGTACATTGCTTATTTTTTTATCTATTATAGTGTAAGGGCATTTTGGTTAGCATGAGTAACTGATTATAAACCTTGAACCAACCGTGGTCCGCCAGAAAACACTTATTATAAACCAGCGGCACGATGGCGGACCACCGTCGGGAAAGCGGCGTCTGCCGCTGGAGGTCCGCTAGAATAACGATGAGCAAAACGCCAGTGATCCGCCGGCGGCGTCCGCCAGTGGGCCGCCGACTTTGCCACCGGTGGTCCACCACTGGACCGCTGGACTCATGTTAGCTCTTATGTTAAATCCGCATCTGCTATAGCGCTACTGCTATACAAATAGCCTATGAGTGTAGCACAGAATAGACCCAATTATAGGCTAACTGAATCAACTTTTTAATATCATGGCATATATTTGTGCTAATGTGCTGAATTTTAAAAGGTAGTTTTAGCTTAGGATGTCCAGACGTCCCCGGTTTCAGGGGACAGTCCCCGTTTTTGGTTGCCTCCGGGAAAATACAGAAAAAATGACCTATGTCCCTGTTTTTTTGAAGATAAAACTTTCAATCAGATTGACAGTCAAACTAAAAATGTCCCTGTTTTTTCCAAAATTTTGGGATTATGTCCCCGGTTTTGGTCTCGGACATCTGGTCACCTTATCTTAGCTTTAGCTGCTATGCCGTTAAAGCGCTGAGAATTGCAGGCACACATTCATGAAAATGACATGCAACATTGTGAACTTAATTTTACACCTTGACCAACCATTTAAACCAGAGGTCTTCAATCCTGCTCCTGGAGGGCCGGTGTCCTGCAGAGTTTAGTTCCAACCCTAATCAAACACACCTGAATCAGCTCATCAAGCTCTTCAGGATCGCTTGAATATACAAAGGCAGGTGTGCTGAAGCAGGTTGGAACTAAACTCTGCAGGACAGTGGCCCTCCAGGAGCAGGATTGACGACCTCTGATTTAAACACTCGCTTGAATTGTATGCTGCCATCATCTAACAGTGTCAATCACTGATGCCACAACCTGCAGCTTTCTTATCTTTTTCATTTTTGAGCACCACTTTTTGGCTTGCTGAACATTGCAGTTGCTTGGCTGTTAACAACTATTAAGTTAGATGAGACACTCTCAGAAAGACTTCTTTTTGTGTTTTATGGCGGTTGGCAAACCAACTTAACGGTGCATTACCGCCACCTCTCAGAAAGACAAACCTAGCAATAACATTCGAGGACGTAGCCTATGATCAGAAACGACACGATGAGAAATAAAATGATTCGTCAAACAGATTTCCCAGCAGGCCGTGCTCTTTTGTAAAAGTTGAGAATAAAACAAATAGTCCAGGCAAACTAACTCATTTTGGAGCCAAAAATAAAAGTAATTGTAAAAGATTTTTTTTCAGCATATATCATTTCTATGAGGTGTCCAGAACAACATACTAAAAGTCCTAAGAAATCCTAGTTGAGGAAATATGTTAATTTATCATCAATCCGAAATGTGTGCCATTAAGGCCAGCAACAACACACCCCATATTTGCATATTACAATTAATTTTCAAAAAAACTTGTAATACAAAAAAAATTACTTTTCATGGGTACTTTCTTTGTGTAAAGTTTCATTTTGATAGGAGTAAAGGAAAAAAAATAGCCCCATTGGGGTGTATTGTTGCCTGGCCTTATTGGCACACATTTCGGATTGATGATAAATTAACATATTTCCTCAACTAGGATTTCTTAGGACTTTTAGTATGTTGTTCTGGGCACCTCATAGAAATGATCTATGCTAAAAAAAAATTATTTTACAATTAGTCTGTCGTAAAATGCTACTTTGCCTGGACTAAAAATAAATTAAGTAATTGTGATTATGATTTTTTTTAATTCATGGCCAGAGTATCATTACTGAAATCAAATATACATTAATTAAAGAAAAGGAAGAGAAAATATATGCTAGAACTGATAGAAAGTGGCAGGGACATTAGCCTACATAATTTAGAAATACATCTGAATGTATATGCCTCCAACCTTACACTGAACAAAGACCATAACCACTATTCTTCTCATGTAGCCTACCCCAATTACAATTTCAACCTTACAATTACAATTTTGTTATTGGTATTTTACTTTCATTTTCTTGTAAACAAAAGTGAGTCTCCTGAGTCAGCCGTAGATAGATAGATAGATAGATAGATAGATAGATAGATAGATGGATAGATGGATACATAGATATAGACCAATAGAGGGATAGAGAAATAAATGTTATACTTGTTACCAAATCTTTATTTTTGATTAATCAGACAACTTTTCCAGTCACATAATAAATAAAATTAAGACAACAACTTACAACATACTTTCCATTTCTTTTTCCAGATGCTGAAAACATGATGCAAACTGTTGAGACGAAGGTATAATACTCAGATTTTCATTCCATTCCAAACTCCATATTTTTTTTTTTTATTATTATTATTAAATTTACAGTTGAGATAGTTACCTAAATGTAAAAAATGAATAGACGCAAGACACCTGTTTCCAGTTCAGCGTTGAGGAGAAGAGCCAGGGTGGACCTTTATAGAAGGTTAATTGATATCGGCCAGGAAACACCTGCAGCCACACTTCCTCCCAGAGATATTGGGTCTCCAACAGATGATGTTGCAGAACCTGAAAATGAAATCATGGAAGAAAATCTTGGATTAGATCCAATGGCAGCTGTTGTGTCTGACCCAGAGGATAGATCTTATTATCAAGATGATAGTGATGTAGAAGAAATATCTGACTGGGAGGAACCAGAAAAACTCAGAAATCGCCTTTCCAACTGGGCATTAACATATGGTATTTCCCATATTGCACTTTCGGCTCTCTTGGCAATATTAACGGTCCACCACTGTGACTTGCCAAAAGATGCACGAACTCTTCTTAACACAAGAAGAGATTATTCTGTTAGGGAGCTCTGCGGTGGCCTATACCACTACATTGGCATTATTGAGGCGTTAAAACATACCCTTTTCCAGTGGAAAGACAAGCTTGTCGATGGAAGTTGTTTACATCTTCAAATGTCAGTGGATGGCCTGCCACTTTTTAAAAGTTCAGGTCTTCAGTTGTGGCTCATTTCAGGTAGATTGGTTGGAGTACCCATGAAAGAACCTGTTGTCATCGGGATGTACTCAGGTATAAAGAAACCTGAGTCATCAAAAATGTATCTCACAGATTTGGCAAATTAACTCTCACAATTACAGGAGGGGTTTACATTTGAGGGGAAAAGGCTCACTTTAAAAGTTCACTCGATGATCTGTGACGCACCGGCAAAATCCTTTGTGAAAGTCACAAAGGCTTTTAACGGTTACTATGGCTGTGACAAGTGTATTCAGAGTGGGGTGTACCTCAACCACCGCATGACATACCCCCTCATGAATAGCCAAACACGGGCTGATGAGGCATTTGCCAAGCAGGAGGATGAGGAACACCACCATGGTCCTCATGCCTTCACAAATGTACATTTTGGTTTGGTGTCCCAAGTCCCACTGGACTACATGCACCTGGTGTGCTTGGGGGTGGTAAGGCGCCTTATCTTTCTGTGGATGAAAGGTCCTCTGACTGTTCGTGTACCAGGGAGAGACGTGGACAGAATATCCAGAAATCTTCTAAGCTTAAGACCCCACATTCCTTCGTAATTTGCTAGAAGGCCAAGAGCACTGATCGAAGTGAATAGGTGTAAGGTGACGGAGTTCCGTCAGTTTCTCTTATACACAGGGCCGGTGGTGTTGCGCGAGGTGTTAAGACCTGATCTACGTATATGCAAACTTCCTGCTGCTGTCGACAGCCATGGCAATCCTGGTCTCCCCTTTCTTTGCCAGAAAGTACAACGAATATGCCAACAGCCTCCTTCATGCTTTTGTGGAACATTTTGCCCGCCTGTATGGAAATTATCAGCTAGTGTACAATGTGCATGGGTTGACCCATCTTGCACAGGATGCAAAACATTTTGGCAATCTGGATGTTATATCATCCTTTCCATACGAAAATGATTTGCAAAAACTCAAGGGTTTTGTACGCAAACCCTCAAATCCCCTGGCCCAAATAATCAGACGCCTGTCCGAGGGATTAAATGGTGGTGTTACAAGTGACCAGCCCATCAAATTGTGCAAAGAACATGCCCGAGGCCCTATACCAGTACCAAACTTGATCTGTCACCAGTATGACGAACTGATATCAGAGAGGTTCACCATGACCACAACATGTCGAAACAACACATTTCTGATGGGCAAAAATGTGTGTCAAATAATTAATATAATTGACTGTCACGGTGATATCATAATTGCCTACAGACAGTACGGGATGGTTGAAACATTTTTTACCTATCCTTTTAATTCGGACATTTTAAACATTGTGATACCAGCTGACCTAGGCCATGAGAAAAAAATTCTCCAAACTGTCATCTTTCACACAAAAATGCATGGCTGTCCCTTTCAATGAGGCAATGGTGGTTATACCGTTGTTTCATATGAAGGACTAGACTTTATTTTTGAAAATCATAGTTCAGTTCAGTTCAGTTATGTATTTTTTTAATCATCTTATTTTTTACACAATGATTTTTAAGACATTTTGTGGAGTAATTTTCCTCGACGAGGACATTACAGAAGTTGTGCTGAGGTCATGGGTTAAAGGTGATGAATATTTTTGGCCAACATTCATTTCCGAGGAAAAAACCCAAAAGGCCATAAAGAGGCATGAAATGCCAGGCCCTGGCTGGAAAATCTTCAAAATAAGAACACTCTTTGAAAAAGGTAAATAAACAAGCAAACAGGGTAATTCTATGTCTTTCCATGTTAGGACAACAGTTATGCCTTACTTCCTTTGTCCTTAATTATCTCCATATCTGTCTTTCTTTATTTCTTTATTTTTTTTATAATAGTAGATGACTTCAGTAAGGCAAGGCAAAAGCTGAAGGACTACAACAGAAATGGAACGGCAGTCCTCCAGTCAGAGGATGAGGGCTCAATGGCAAAAGGAGAAGAAAAGCGACACAATATATACATTATAGATAATTGTTGTACTACTGCAAAAGCTATGGCTGGGGATGGGTTTAGGGTACAAAAAAAAAAAGCCTTTGTTCATGCCTGCCCATTGAATTATGCTATTGCCTTGTCATTACAATTTGACCTCTGTCTTCACTAGTTACCCAGGATTTGAAAACGGCAGTACTGACTCTGAAACTGAGCAGACTCCAAAAAGAAGACCAGAGTCTCGGCCTCAACCTCTCCCTATTAGCGCTACCCTTCCTAGTCTCCCTCCAGCCCCCCTCTGTAAGTTTTGATTTGATTGCCAACTGCAACAATGTACAGTCCAGTGATTTGTACCACTGCAATATGTTGATTCACGGTTATCCCTTTATCCAAAAGCGGACATTGCAGTGGACATGGGTCAGGAGTCTCTGGACAACACAGGACAGGAAACCTATACAGACATAAGCTGGAATGTGAGGAGGGAGTCAGACCCCTTCAATGGTAGGAATCATGCTCTGTAGCAAAATTACAATACAAATGAAAGTACAAAGGTGATGTTCTGTCCTGTTCATTTCTCTCCTTGTCTGACAGTCTGCCTCTCTTGTTATAATTTTCCCTCAATGGTCATCTAGTAATCAATAGCTCAGCGCACCAGTCAACACCACCACCACCTCAACACTCAGTGCACCAGTCAACACCACCACCACCTCAACACTTGAGTCCAGTGTTTGACATTAATATGGGCTTCCCCTATTCACATGGTGACTTTTTCAAACAAATTTACAAGTACATGTGTACAATAAATATCCTGTATATATACTTATTTTTTTCTTGTTTTCTGATTTTAACATTTACATACCTTTCCTCAATTAGCCAGCGGTGGTGGAGAGCCTGGAGGTCACCTCCTCTTCAAGCCAACCTTCAGAGTTGGCCATGAAACAGGGCCAATTCCTTACACACGTAAGAAATAAAAAAAAAAGAGTGTTAACAATGTTTACAACATATATATATATATATATATATATACATATATTATATATATAAATATATATATATATATATATAAATATATATATATATATATATATATATATATATATATATATCATACAGGCCAAAAGTTTGGACACATCTCATTCAATGTGTTTTCTTTATTTTCATGACTATTTACATTGTAGATTCTGACTGAAGGCATCAAAGCTATTAATGAACATGTGGAATTATGTACACAAAAAGAGTGAAATAACTGAAAACATGTCTTATATTCTAGTTTCTTCAAAGTAGCCAGTGAGAATCTACAATGTAAATAGTCATGAAAATAAAGGAAACGCATTGAATGAGAACGTGTGTCCAAACTTTTGGCCTGTACTGTATACAGGTCCTTCAAAAAAATTTGCATATTGTGATAAAGTTCATTATTTTCCATAATGTAATGATAAAAATTAAACTTTCATATATTTTAGATTCATTGCATACCAACTGAAATATTTCAGGTCTTTTATTGTTTTAATAATGATGATTTTGGCATACAGCTCATGAAAACCCCAAATTCCTATCTAAAAAAATTAGCATATCATGAAAAGGTTCTCTAAACGAGCTATTAACCTAATCATCTGAATCAACTAATTAACTCTAAACACCTGCAAAAGATTCCTGAGGCTTTTAAAAACTCCCAGCCTGTTTCATTACTCAAAACCGCAATCATGGGTAAGACTGCCGACCTGACTGCTGTCCAGAAGGCCATCATTGACACCCTCAAGCAAGAGGGTAAGACACAGAAAGAAATTGCGGCGTGGCATGGAGGCAATCAGCCTGTGGCACTGCTGAGGTGTTATGGAGGCCCAGGATGCTTCGATAGCGGCCTTAAGCTCATCCAGAGTGTTGGGTCTTGCGTCTCTCAACTTTCTCTTCACAATATCCCACAGATTCTCTATGGGGTTCAGGTCAGGAGAGTTGGCAGGCCAATTGAGCACAGTAATACCATGGTCAGTAAACCATTTACCAGTGGTTTTGGCACTGTGAGCAGGTGCCAGGTCGTGCTGAAAAATGAAATCTTCATCTCCATAAAACTTTTCAGCGGGTGGAAGCATGAAGTGCTCCAAAATCTCATGATAGCTAGCTGCATTGACCCTGCCCTTGATAAAACACAGTGCACCAACACCAGCAGCTGACATGGCACCCCAGACCATCACTGACTGTGGGTACTCCAGTGCTGCTTATCTGTAGCCCAGGTCAGGTGCTTCTGCCACTGTTTCTGGTTCAAAAGTGGCTTGACCTGGGGAATTCGGCACCTGTAGCCCATTTCCTGCACACGCCTGTGCACGGTGGCTCTGGATGTTTCTACTCCAGACTCAGTCCACTGCTTCCGCAGGTCCCCCAAGGTCTGGAATCGGTCCTTCTCCACAATCTTCCTCAGGGTCCGGTCACCTCTTCTCGTTGTGCAGCGTTTTTTGCCAAACTTTTCCCTTCCCACAGACTTCCCACTGAGGTGCCTTGATACAGCACTCTGGGAACAGCCTATTTGTTCAGAAATTTCTTTCTGTGTCTTACCCTCTTGCTTGAGGGTGTCAATGATGGCCTTCTGGACAGCAGTCAGGTCGGCAGTCTTACCCATGATTGCGGTTTTGAGTAATGAAACAGGCTGGGAGTTTTTAAAAGCCTCAGGAATCTTTTGCAGGTGTTTAGAGTTAATTAGTTGATTCAGATGATTAGGTTAATAGCTCGTTTAGAGAACCTTTTCATGATATGCTAATTTTTTGAGACAGGAATTTCGGGTTTTCATGAGCTATATGCCAAAATCCTCAGTATTAAAACAATAAAAGACCTGAAATACTTCAGTTGGTGTGCAATGAATCTAAAATATATGAAAGTTTAATTTTTATCATTACATTATGGAAAATAACGAACTTTATCACAATATGCTAATTTTTTGAGAAGGACCTGTATATATACAGTATAGTGTGCATCTGTGGGTTGATTTTATTGACCATCATTGTGTGTATTATTTCCTTAATGTTTAAAAAACCTGAGTTCTTTTCTCCAGATTAACACTTTTTTTTTCAACTTTCACAATGGTTCATCGGCTCAGCTACATGGCCTATTGCTTTTGGAAAACCTAAAGCAGCAGGTTGCCCAACTCGCCACCACCGTGAACCTGCTCATGGCCAAGGTCAATAACGGCCTCCAACCAGCAGCCTTTGAGTGGTCCGGGGAATTTCAATTCCTCCTGGAAACAGATGCAGAGCTGGACCGCTTTGAGGCCTGGCTGGCGGACCCTGCCAACGATAGGCAGAAACATGCCCTTGTAAGCATATTCACCCAATATGTTCTCATTGTACTCAAGACACTTGTTTCATCTTACACTAAATCTAATTAATCTAAAGTAATATTTATTGCTACAGTAGACTAAGCTCTTTATGATGATGTAACTGTAATCTAATTCATCTAAAGTAATATTTATTGCTAGACTAAGCTCTTTATGATGATGTAACTTGAATGTTATGGATAAAAGCATCATCCAATTGCCCACATGTCTTAATTGTGAAAAAAAAACTGTCAAAAAAGTGGCTTACCTGTTTAAAAACTTGTGCAACGGGGATCCAACCACTATCTTCATGCCCCGAGGTGTGAATACCCTGTCTGCTGTCAGGGTGTGGATTTGAAGAGGGTGACATGGAACATTCTGTCATACCTGTTTTCCTGCCCCCTTTCTCGAACAATTAATTAGAAGGGTGTGAACAAGAAGAGGGCCTTCCACAGGATGGCATCACGGACCCTCCTCAGCCGTAAGTAGGCTATTGCTTCAAATGTCCTTTGTGAATTAGTATTTATTCACTCAAAAGTCTTACAGATTACTCCTGGAAAAGAGTTTAGCTGTCAAAACTGATTGTTATACTAATACGTATATAGTATATACAGTACAGGCCAAAAGTTTGGACACATCTTCTCATTCAATGCGTTTTCTTTATTTTCATGACTATTTACATTGTAGATTCTCACTGAAGGCATCGAAGCTATTAATGAACACATGTGGAATTATGTACACAAAAAGTGTGAAATAACTGAAAACATGTCTTATATTCTAGTTTCTTCAAAGTAGCCAGTGAGAATCTACAATGTAAATAGTCATGAAAATACAGGAAATGCATTGAATGAGAAGGTGTGTCCAAACTTTTGGCCTGTACTGTATATATATATATATATATATATATATATATATATATATATATATATATATATATATCATCTTCTGACATTCTCTGGTGTGTATCCTGTTGCGTTCAGTGCTTTCTTCCGGCAACAGCGTTTCACACGAGATTCACGCGAGATTCTTAGCGGTCAGCTAACGTTATGGTTCACCCGGAATGCATTGCAACCTTGCAACACACTAAATTTCTCATTCAACCTAATCAGCAGTGTTGGGAGTAACGCGTTACAAAAGTAATGCATTACAGTAACATATTACTTTTTGCTGTAACGCAGTAGTGTAAGGCATTACTAATCAATTTTCAGTAATATTTTACTCGGTACATGTTCAGTAAGGCTTGCGTTACAACAGACTTTTAGTTTTAATTGTAAAACAAACAAAAAAAAAACAGCAAGACCGCGAGACATTAACGAATGAAAAATGCAAGTAGGCTAAATTACCTGTTCGTGGTCAGTCAATAGCCGCGTGTGGTGTCCAAGTCTGTAAATAAAGACTAAATGGCAGCGTCTGATATATTTGTATAGCGATTTATTTTTTACAGGAGTGCCGTGAGGTATGATTTCGGCCTCTGTGCTCGCGCTGGCCAGTGGAAAAGCGGCTAAAGGTGAAGATGGCATGAAGAAGACTATACATTCGCGAGATGGACGTATGCGCATAAGGCTATTCGTTCTGTGTTTTCTTTCTAAACAGTTAGGCTATGTTTATGTGGTATTTTTCATGTTTTCATCACGCAATCATGTTTTTGATGCGGTGGTGACGCGTTCATGTAAGGGCAGCGGCGCTGCCGATAAAGCACCTAAAAGCTGTCACAAAGAACCGGCAAAAGCAATGATTATGAATATGTCAAATATAGCAAGGAGACATTTTAATTGTTTATTAATAAAGTCAAGATGAAGTTGACGATGCTGACTCGCGATCTTCGCAGTAGGCTAGTGAATGCACCAGAGAGAAATGCACATTTAATTTCATAAGCAGAGAGCAGTCTGTTCCCTTTCGAGGGAACTCGCACTGCGTCGTTGAAAGTTTGCTTTCACTCGCGTTCCCCGCGGTTCTGGTCCCGCGTCTGTTGAGGTGGCGCGGCGACTCAGATCGTGGGGTTCGCAGCGGGATCTTGCAGATGAGAATGAGACTGCTGCACTTTCTCATTCTTCATCTGAGGATCCCGAAGCCCCTGCGAGTGGTGCAGAAGCCCGCATCGCGGCTTCTTCTGCCCGCGACCAGGTCCCGGTGCTTGAGCTCTCTGCTTCCGAGGAGGTAGAGGTGCTCAGCATCGAGGGGGATGACCGTGAGTCAAGCGCTCCAGTTCACGGCCAAGCATATGAGGAGCTGGTGGAGGTTGTGACTCGTGCCGTGGCCAGACTCAACATCAGCTGGCCACAAGATGAGCAGGGAACGCAAGTCAAAAGCAAATTAGACGAGCGTTTCCTGCGGCACAGGTCACAGCCTCAGCGCCGGGGTTTGCCGTTTTTCCCCGATCTCCATAAAGAGATCTCGAGATTGTGGGATAAACCGCAGTCGTCCCGTGTCTCCAATCCATCTGTGGTTGATTATAGCAATGTTTTGGGGGCACGTGATATGGGTTATGGGAAGATGCCTAAAGTAGAAGAGGCGCTAGCTGGATACCTCTCTCCTGAGGCGGCATCTTCCCTTAAAACCCTGGCGCTGCCTAGTAAGCCCTGCAGAGACACATCTGCTTTAATAGGCAGGGCTTGCATGGCGGCAGGTCGGGCTGGTTCATGTCTGCACTCTATGGCCATCTTGCAGGCATACCAGGCCGACCTCCTGAAAGATTTGGACGAGGGGGAGGGGCCAACTCCAGAGGATATTTCGGAGTTGCGTAAGGCCACAGATTTGTCTCTCCGGGCCACTAAAGAGACAGCCCACGCCATTGGCCACTCTATGGCAGCTATGGTGGCCACGGAGAGGCATCTGTGGCTAAATTTGTCAGGGCTAAAGGAGAAAGATAAATCTGTTTTGCTGGATGCGCCGCTTTCGCCTTCTGGCCTGTTCGGCGACGCCGTTACATCGGTCGTCGACAGGTTTCAGGAGGCGAAGAAGCAATCTGCGGTGTTCCAGCTGTTCCTCCCCCGTAAATCGAAGTCCAAATCGAGTAGGGTGGGGCAAGAACATCAGCCCCAGCCATCAGCCAGCTCCTCACACCACGCAGAGCAAAGAGAGAGCGTTTCCTCTAGAGCCCCTCCTTCGGGAGCTTGGCAACGGAGGAAACGCTCCCAGCAGAAGCCCTCCAGCCAGAGGGGCGATCTGAGGGATGTCCTTCAGACTAGGAGGGCTTCAGGAAAGAGGTCCTAGCCAGGGTGGTGGGACCTCAAAGGGCTGTCCCCTCCGTTGCAGAGCAACCGAGGTTGTTCTCGCAGCGGAGCCCTCAAGGAAACGATGTGAGTTGCCCGCCATCGGTGACGCTTCGGGCCGCATCATCTTCCAGCGAACGCACTCTGCGTCATCTTTCTCGAAAAATAAAAAACGAGCATCAGTTATGGTCACGAAAATCGTATCGACTACAGCCTGCCGGTCTTCCGCTTCAGGGGGTCGAGAAGGGTGCTCGAGAAACACCAGAGGCCAGTCTCGAGAGGCTGGTTCCCTTAGTAGATTTTGTAGAGGCATGGTATCATCTTCCCAACATATCTGCATGGGTCCTGCATATAATAAAGTCAGGGTACAGACTGCAGTTCGGGCACCGCCCCCCCCAAATTTTCTGGGGTGGTGCAGACTACAGTAGTTTCAGAGCAGGCTCAGGTGATGGAACAAGAAGTGCAATCTCTGCTGCTAAAGTAGGCCATAGAACGTGTTCCTCATTCAGACAGGGAGTCCGGATTTTACAGCCGGTACTTTATAGTTCCAAAGAAGGATGGGGGATTGAGGCCAATTCTAGATCTCAGGGTTTTGAACCGGTCTCTGAGAAAGTTCAGGTTCAAAATGCTCACTATTCCTGTCATCGTGAGTCAAATCAGATCCAAAGACTGGTTTGTCACGATAGATCTAAAAGACGCCTATTTTCACGTATCCATCCTTCCATGTCACAGGAGGTTCCTGAGGTTCGCTTTCGGAGGCGAAGCTTACCAATATCGGGTTCTTCCGTTCGGCCTAGCACTCTCTCCCCGCACATTCACCAAATGTATGGATGCAGCACTTGCTCCACTAAGACTTCAGGGCATCCGCATACTGAATTATATCGACGACTGGCTCATTCTGGCCCAGTCTCGAGAAATGGCAGTTCGGCATCGAGATGTCATCCTTGGCCACATTCAAAAATTGGGGTTGAGACTCAACACAAACAAGAGTGTGTTAGAACCGTCCCAGTGCACAACGTTTCTGGGCGTGGTGTGGAACTCGACTACGATGCAGGCACGCATGTCTCCGGCGCGTATCAAGTCCATTCTGACGATGGTGTCCAAATTAAAGCTAGGCCAGGCCACCACTGTAAAGCAATTTCAAAGACTGCTGGGCCTCATGGCAGCGGCATCCAATATTATACCTTTGGGCCTTCTACACATGAGGCCCCTTCAGTGGTGGCTGAAAGCCAAGGGTTTTTCCCCCAAGGGGAATCCATTTCGTATGATCGGAGTAACGCGCAGATGCCTTCGTTCTCTAATAATATGGAAGAAACCTTGGTTCCTGTCCCAAGGGCCAGTGTTAGGAGCGTCATGTCGCCGGAAAACCATTTCGACAGACGCCTCCCTCACTGGCTGGGGTGCGGTCATGGACGGCCGCTTTGCCAGGGGTCTGTGGCAGGACCATCATCATTTTTGGCACATAAATTGTCTAGAGATGTTGGCTGTGTTCAGGGCTCTGAGGAGCTTCCTTCCAGACATCAAGGGTTACCATGTCCTAGTACAATCGGACAAAACATCAGTGGTAGCTTATCGGAACCGACAAGGGGGACTCAGATCGCGCCCTCTGTGCAGACTGGCGCATCAGGTTATTCTTTGGTCCCAAGGGAAAATACTGTCTATCAGAGCAATGTATATTCCGGGGGTTCAGAATCAGGGAGCAGACATCCTGTCGAGGCAGGGGCTGAGGCCCGGGGAATGGAGACTTCATCCGGATGTGGTGAAGTTGATTTGGGAGAGGTTTGGACCCATGGAAGTGGATCTATTCGCGTTGCGAGAGACGTCCCACTGCCCACTTTGGTTCTCCCTCTCACATCCAGCCCCACTGGGGTTGGATGCCATGGTACAGGCCTGGCCGAGGCTTCGCCTGTACGCATTTCCCCCGATCGCTCTGCTTCCGGGAGTCCTGGAGAGGGTCCGTCAGGAGGGCATCAGTCTACTTCTGGTTGCCCCAATGTGGCCGACCCGAGTATGGTTTTCAGACATAATTTCACTCCTGATAGCTCCGCCATGGCAGATTCCTCTGAGGAGGGATCTATTGTCTCAGGCGGAGGGCACAATCTTCCATCCTCACCCAGAGCTGTGGAAACTGTGGGCCTGGCCTCTGAATGGGTTCAGTACCTAAATGCTGGTCTATCAGCCAGGGTGGTTGAAACCATACTTAGCTCTAGGGCTCCGTCTACTAGGAGATTATATGGCCTCAAGTGGAATGTATTTGTCACTTGGTGTAGAGAACATAATTTAGACCCAGTTAACTGCCCGGTGGCTTCAGTTCTGGAGTTTCTTCAAGATCGTTTCTCTGCGGGTCTCTCCCCTTCCACGCTTAAGGTGTACATGGCTGCCATTGCGGCTTTCCACGCGCCATTTAGTGATGGGCCTCTGGGGAGGCACCAGCTGGTCATTCGTTTTCTCCGTGGTACTTGGAGGATGAGACCGACAACCAGGTCCAGGGTGCCTGCCTGGGACCTGGCAGTGGTTCTGGAAGGGTTATCCCTGGCCCCCTTCGAACCTCTTCAGTCGGCTTCGCCTAAAGATCTTACGTACAAATTGGTCTTTCTCTTAGCCATCACCTCTCTTAAGAGGGTGGGAGATCTCCAAGCCCTGGCAGTGACACCAGCTTGCTTGGAGTTTGCCCCTGGCAAGGTTAAAGCCTTTTTGCACCCGAGTCCGGGCTATGTGCCTAAAGTGCCTGCTGCTACGGCTAGGTCTACGACCCTTCAGGCATTCCATCCTCCACCTCATGTGTCGGCAGAAGAAGAGAAGCTTCATTTGCTCTGCCCCGTCAGAGCTTTGAGTATTTACCTCGAGAGGTCCTCTTCTTGGAGGAGGTCGGACCAACTGTTAGTGTGTTTTGGTTCACCTAGGAGAGGGCTCCCGGCATCAAAGCAAACTATTAGTAATTGGATTGTTCAGGCTATTGCCTTGGTTTACGAGGTGCGCAAATTGCCTTCACCTCTGGCCATAAGGGCTCATTCGACTAGAGGCATGGCGTCCTCTAGGGCCCTCCTCTCGGGAGTTCCCCTCCAGGAGATCTGTGAGGCAGCCGGTTGGGCTACCCCGCACACTTTCTTTAGGTTCTATAGTCTACACCTCCCTAGTACGCCTGGCGCACATGTGCTCTCGTCCTAGCTGAGTGCCTGAATCAGTTTCACTCCAGGGCAGGCCTATTTCGGTGCGTGGCCTAGTGGGCATTCGTTCCCCAAAGAGTCGTTTTCAACGACGCAGTGCGAGTTCCCTCGAAAGGTAACGTCTCGGGTTATGACTATAACCCTTGTTCCCTGAGAAGGGAACGAGACACTGCGTCATCCTGCCAAGCCCCTAGAGGCCTTAGAGCGTCTTGCTTCATCACGAGGCTAGTGTGTGTGTGTGTCAGCGTCTCTTTTATGCTTCCAGTAATGCCGTCACATGTTACGTCACGGCGGAACACCAATCAGGATTGGATTAGTTTAATTCATACTTCAGAGGCGCACGCTAAGGGAGCGTCCCCCAAAGAGTCGTTTTCAACGACGCAGTGCGAGTTCCCTTCTCAGGGAACAAGGGTTATAGTCATAACCCGAGACGTTTTCTTTCGTTTTGAATTGTTCTGTTTACAAGTAGACATTTCAATATATATATATTTTTCAGGTCCGTGAATAGGCTACCTTATACGCTGAGTTTCGGTTCATTTATGAGACGCACTCCAGTTCACGCGCCGGCGCCTCCGTGTCATGATTATCTATAATTGTCTGCTATATTTAGCCTACTTCTTATTTATTAAATCCAGGCAATTGGTTGATGAAACATTGATTAAAATTAAGATACAATTAATACAAAACTAAATTCACTTTAAAGAAAGGCTTTGTGTCTTCTGTGTAAGGTCTCTGTGAAAGTTTTAAAGCAGTCTTTTAGTGCCGCTTCAGAGCGGTCGCGTCCATAAAGGAGAACTGTCACGTCTGTAACATTGTTTTTTCCTCATAAATGCGAACACGAAAAATAAAATAAAATGAATATTTTAGGTTCTGTGGAGAGCCAACCCTTCTTCATCCGATTTGCGCAGTGTAATTCACAGAATTACAACAAAAAAAATCGTTGCTTCCTAAAAGTTAAAGATTTTTTTTGTCACGCATGACTGTCTATTTCCCTAATATTAAATAAAACGCATGTGTAGACTGATATTTTTCTAATGTCTGGACTCCTTTCAGGGAGGAGCCTATGGATAAACAGACGTTTCAATATTTTGGTATTAATGCATTTTCTGAGAATTTATATTTCAAGTTTTGACTGCAAATGTCATGTCCATAACACTGGAATTCCCAAATTTTAAATAATTTATCCTCAACTAGTTTTGTGGTGTAGGTCTACGTATTTTATAATGTTAAGTTAACTTCAAATAATACTAATAGTAATTTAAAGATGTGGTAGCATTGGATCTGGACGGTATAGATAACGCTGGGAGTTGGAAGGGGTGTGTCGCGATTCTGCAGGTTTGTGGATATGAGTGTCGCGATTTCGGTTTCATATCGCATATCGTTACAGCCCTAGTCATTTTAGAATGTTAAGTTCTACTTCTGTATAGTTATTTTGGTGAAAGTAACTCAAAAGTAATACAGGAGTAATGTAACGCATTACAATTCTGAGACAGTAATATTGTAAGGTAATGAATTACTTTTAAATAACATTAACAAGTAATATATAATATATTACAGTTTGGAAGTAACTTGCACAACACTGCTAATCAGTAATGCTGTTTTCCAGGTGCAGTAACTGCAACAGAAGCTGAAATATGGAGGCATGCTATGAGGTGGTTTGCCCTTTCGGCGCACAGGAGAGGAGGGTGCCAGGAGAGACTGGCGCGTCAGCAGCAGGAGCAGCAACAGCAACAGCTGCCACAGCACCCACCTAGTGATTTTGTTTAAGTGCATGTTTTTTTTGTTTTTTTTTTCACGTTGTGTTAATAGCCTGTGCGGTTTTTTTATCCATTAATTCTGTGTTTGTTGTTGACTGTGTTCTGTGTTAATTGTTGACTTTGTTCATGACTTTGTTGTTCGTTATTTATAATTAAATCTATGAATTCGTGGTCATTAATTCTGTGTTTGTTAACTTTGTTCACGTTGTCTTAGTATGCGTTTTAATCATTAAAACGATTTATTTCAGCTATAGCCTATAGGCCTACGCATTGCTCCAACTAGCCTTTATCAAGTCAAGTCAAGATTTTTATTTATAGCCAAGGCCTTGTAGTGAAAATGTTTTTCTGGACATTCCACAGACTGTGAAAAATGTAGGCCTATGCCTAGGTAGCATAGGTTACTATACCCTAACTGACAAAAATGCCGAAAATAAGGCAAAAGGACAATCCAGTGGTGATTTAAGCGGAATCGTAACACATCCGGCACAGCTCCGGTAGGCGGAATCGTTTCACGCACCCGTTACGCATCTGTAACGGGATGATCAGGCGGTGCTGGATCGGCGCTGGCACATATCCGCAACAACCCCTAAAAACAGACCAGAAACGGCTTCGGCCCGATGTGCGTTTGGACTCAGGAACGAGTCCGTGAGGCGGATGCGGGCCAGACCCGGCTCTATCGTTTTGCGGTTGCGGCCCTGTTGCGTTACAGCGTCCAGTGGCTATCTGGGTAGACACGTGCAGACGGCATATGCCATTGACATCGGCACCATCTTGCCATTGACCTCCATTCATTCTGCACTTGTTCTGTGAGCGCCCTCATATGGAACCAGAGTGGAACTGCAACCAGTTCAGAAGCCGGAAGTTTACTGAGGGGGCTTTCACACTGGCAGTTTAGTTCGGAACGGGGCACGGTTCGCATGAAAAATCGCTAATGTGAACGCTGTCATGGAACCCGGGTGCGCACTGGGGTATCGAACCCGAGACTGCCTGGAGGAGGTGGTCTGAGTTCGATTGCTCCCGAACCGTGCTGCGGTTCGCGTATATGTGAAAGCAACACGGACTCGGGTGCGCACTTGTTCAGGAAGTAAAGTCTCCTGCGCATGCGTTTTATCCGATTATGATGTATTTAGTTAAATAAAACACACAAGGGATGAAGATTTACCTTGGATACGAGCAAGAGTGAGTCTGCAGTGTATTCGCACATAGTGCGTGCAATCAGGGCAACAAATTAATGGAAATCCACTGTATCCTCAAAAGAGTCCATGTGCAAGCAGCGAAAAGACAGCTTATGTGACACACACACACACACAGTAAACCTGTGTTGTTTACTCAGCTATGCATAATAGCACCAAATTAATAAAAAACACAATATATTGACCCGCGGCGTGTTTTCTTTCATGCGCCGTGCACGTTTGCAATGACGTAAGATGCACGCACCAGAGTTCGATAGAATCAAGTTGAGTGTGAAACCAGACCAACGTTGCGGGGGGCGCCGGGAATAATCGCGCTCGGCCTCGGACTGCAGCAAACGAGCCCAGTGTAAAAGCCCCCTGAGAGTGGAAGTTCTCCCCTTATTAGACATTCTCTGGTGCAGCCTTTGAATTGGGACATCCTTAGTCGCGCTAGTTTCACAGAAAATGTTTCATGAAGAGTTTAGCTCCAACATACCTGCCTGGAAGTTCCCTTTCATGGGAACTCGAGCTGCGTTGAGACGCGGTGGGAACGCTCTGCGTGATTGCGTCGTGAAGCACGTGTATAATCAGTCCAATGGAAGAGCGAGACGTCATAGGCGGGTGACGTCATAGACCTGGAAGCTATAAAGCACACCAGAAAACAGACCGCGACAGCTTCTGTGCCTTCAGCAAGCGATCTGTGTATTCTGTCCTTGTCATATTTATTGTTGTCTGTCAAGTTGCAATATATATATATATTATGGCAAAAGAGAGCAAGCAGCTTTGTGTTGTTCCCTGCCCACGTTATATCACGGGTGGGGACACACACATCAGCTTTTTGTTACTATTTGGGAGTGGAGCATGCCACAGTCAGTTCTCGAGGGGGCTGACTGTGAGCATTGCGGGAAGCTGTCCGTGAGGACGCTCCGCTCCCGCCGGGCGTTCCTCGAGGAGGACGGTTCGGTTCGCGCTCCCTGCGCGGGTCCCGCTGTTGCCGAGGCATGGCGGCGACTCACATTTTGGGGTTCGCAAACGGATCTGACAGCGGGGGTTGGGACGGGCTCCGCCCTATCTCAGCTTCCACCTGCCAGATCCAGTGCTGGCGATTTCCAGTTCCGAGGAATTGGTATCGTTAGTGTTTTGTTTAGAAAAAGAGAACAAAACAAATAAAGATATTAAGAAAAAGGCAGATGTTTGAGTTTTCAATAAATAAATAAATAAGACAGCTCATAACTCTGTTGAATAAAGAGGAGCTTTAAAAGGAGGTTTATCTAGTGCTGTTGCTAGTTAAATATTTACTGCCCAGCTGAACATTATGAGAGTGAAAATAAAAAGAGTTTATTAGATGAAATATATCTAAAAACAGAAAAACTCTGTATCTCGGCCTCCTCGTCGGCGACTGCCGTTTTTATCCTATCTCCACACTGAGGTGACGAGATCGTGGAATAAGGTTTCTATTTTATGTGTTTAATGCCCAAACGTCTAACTATAGTAATGCTATGGGTATTAAGTATCATGGTATGACAGTGCCTCGGGTTAAAGAGACGCTTGCGAGCTTTCTCTCTCCCGAGTCGGCGTCATAATTTTTAACCCCGACGTTACCCACCATCCATCTTAAATAAATAAATTTTATTAGGCAGAGGTGGTGGGTAAAGTATAAGGACATGGATGAATATGAGGATGTCAGCACTGACGCTATTCGAAAATTGCGTCGTGCAAAAACAGATAAACTGTACTGGGGAGGGATGGTTTCGAGAAATCGTTTCTCCTCTGCGTCCTCTGGGGGGGCGACTCTCTGAGGAGGGTCGCAGCACGGCCAGTTCGGTTGTTTTCTTGTTGGTGGCCACGGAGTGATATATATATATATATATATATATATATATATATATATATATATATATATATATACGTTTTTCTGATTTAAAAATAAAGAAAAATAAGATAAATTATGTCTGTTCTTCTGGACGCTTCGCTTTCAAAAAAACTAAGAAATAAACCATTCAGCGGCGTTCCAGAGGTTTCTTCCTCACCAATCTAATGTTCCTGAGACTGCTGGGCGGGAGCAGTCTCGGTCTACCAAGCTCCTCGCAGCACAGAGTGCAAAACGAGCATCGCCATTTGGGCTCCTCCACAATCGAGGGGGACCTGGGTGGTGGTAGCAGTCTAGCCAGTTAGAGATATGCAAGATCTAAGGACTGATTCGACAACATGCAAGCACGTCTGTCTTCTGCACGTATTTCTGCGATTCTCAGCCGTAAAGAATGTAAATTAGGTCAGTCACTCACTGCAAAACAGTCTCTGAGACTGTTGGGGCTCATGGTAGTTGCGTCCAACGTAGTTACTTTTGGCCTTCTGTACATGAGACCCCTGCAGTAGTGGCTCAGGACCAAGGGGTTTTCTCCGAGGGGAAATCCGTTTCGCACGATCAAGGTCACGCGGCAATGCCTACGTGCCTTGGTCATGTGGAAGAAACCTTGGTTCCTCGCCCAGGGCCCAGTGCTGGGGGCTTCTTGTCGACGCGTCACGCTATCGACGGATGCTTCCCTCACAGGATGGGGGGCAGTCATGAGTGGCCGCTCGGTGAAAGGTCTTTGGTTGGGGCTCATGGCAGTTGCGTCCAACGTAGTTACTTTTGGCCTTCTGTACATGAGACCCCTGCAGTAGTGGCTCAGGACCAAGGGGTTTTCTCCGAGGGGAAATCCGTTTTCGCATGACCAAGGTCACGCGGCTATGCCTTCGTGCCTCGGTCATGTGGAAGAACCTTGGTTCCTCGCCCAGGCCCAGTGTTGGGGGCTTCTTGTCGACGCATAATGCTTTCGACGGATGCTTCCCTCACAAGTTGGGGGCAATCATGAGTGGTCGCTCGGCGAAGGGTCCGGACAACACACTGATGGTCTCGTATATCAGAGCAGATATCTTGTTGAGGCAGGGGCTGTGGCCCGGGGAATTGAGACTTCACCCCGAGGTGGTGGAGCTTCTTAGGGAGAACTTCGGTCAACTCAAGTCGACCTTTCGCATCGTTTGTACAATGCATTGCCCTTTGTGGTTCTCCCTCACGCATCCAGCTCCGCTTGGACTGGATGTGATGTATTAGGTGTGGTTGACGCTACACCTGTACGCATTTCCTGATATCTTTGCTCCTGGGAACTCTGGAGTTATGGATACTGTGGGCTCAGCCTCTGAGGGGGCCCAGCTCATAGATTCAGGTCTCTCGACCAAGGTCGTGGAGACCATACTCCAGTCTAGAGCTCCCTCCACGAGAAGACTAAATATGCATTGACATGGAAACTGTTCTCTGCCTGGTGCAGAGAACGCCTTCTGAATCTTGTTTCTGCCCTGTTGGTACAGTACTTGATTTCTGTAATGAATGTTTCTTTGCTGGGTTTTCTCTGAGGAGAGATCCTTAATTTTGTCTTCTCCGTGGTACATGAGGCTGAGGCCTGCACGTACTTGGATTTGCACCTGGTTTGGTGGTAGTATTTCTTCACCCCAGGTCGGGTTGTATTTCTAGGTCCCTACTAAATGTGCGGGTCATTTGTTCTCCAGGCCTTCTGTCCTCCACCTTTAATACCCCAGATCAGGAAAAACTTAATCTGTTATGCCCTGTCCGGGCTTTGGATGCGTATGTCCACAGAGCTGCTCAGTGGCATATATCAGAACAATTATTTGTCTGCTTCGGGTAACTTAAGATAGGTTGCCCTGCATCTAAACAGATAATGAGCAAGTGGGTAGTTGAGGCTATCTCACTTGCTTATGAAGCGGCCGGACAGCCTTCACCTATGGCTGTTCAGGCCCATTCTACAAGGAGTATGGCTGCCTCTAGGCTTTAATTTCGGGTGTTTCCCTTCAGGACATTTGTAATGCCGGCTGGCTGGTCCTCACCACATACATTTGTCAGATTTTATGACCTAAGACCTCTCCACTCCCGGGGCTAGGCTGCTTGCTTCTTAGTGTGCGCAAGGACTTCACACAGAACGGGCATTTCTCATTATGGCGTAGTGGGTATAGGGTTCCCACCGCGTCTCAACGCAGCTCGAGTTCCCTTGAAAGGGAACGTCTCAGGTTACGTATGTAACCCTGATTCCCTCAGAGGGAACGAGACGCTGCGTTCTCCTGCCATACTTCCTGCATGCCCTGATCGACTTGCTTCAGGCTTTTTCAGAAGCTGTCGCGGTCTGTTTTCTGGTGTGCTTTATAGCTTCCTGGTCTATGACGTCACCCGCCTATGACGTCTCGCTCTTCCATTGGACTGATTATACACGTGCTTCACGACGCAATCACGCAGAGCGTTCCCACCGCGTCTCAACGCAGCGTCTCGTTCCCTCTCAGGGAACCAGGGTTACATACGTAACCTGAGATGTTTTCATTGATCCTAATGACCTTGTTTAGCTGCTTCAGGTGTCTTTAATTAGGACTGGAGATAAAATCGGACACCCCAGCCAGTGCTTTCTTTTGATATTGAAGCATTAATAGATTTTAGAAATATAAATTAAATAATTAAAATTAAAATTTAACGATACTATAACCGTAGTTAGAATATTTTGTGTTCAGCTACTTTTTTTTTTTTAAAGTGAATCATATTGTGTTTAGTATATTAAAATTCTTGAATGTGACTGTATGACAACTGAATTGAGTTCTTAAGTAACATCATGCTTTCTTTTTCAGATTTCAGAGAACCCAAAGGAAAAGAGGCAGTAGTCTGATGTAAGACAGATTTTTAAAAACCTGAACCTTTGCAGAGGCGAACCAACACTGAGTGGGGGCCCCAGACAAAATTAATCAATGATACCCTTTTTTTTAAATATGTATTTTATATATGTTTTATATATAATATATATACTATTTTTTTTTGTTAATATATCTTTATTACCTAGAGATATTATTATACAAAATTCAAAAAGTAGTCAAAACACAGAACATCTAACAGAAGTTTATTTTTTAGAACATTATGTGCTTATTTTTTTAATTAACGAAATGTCAATGTTCATCTTTATAACAGAAGACACAATACAATACAACAATCTTCAATATACAGTAAATCTTCAAATGCGCAACAGATCGTCACCTTAAAAACCGTCATTGCGTGGTGGAATGAACAATGCTATATAGAAATATATAGTTAGCATCTTAATTTAATTTTTGCTTTATTATTTTATTAGTTCATTAACGAATTGTTAACTCAGCTAATTTAATGTAAAGAGCTGGATACTAATTACTAATTAAATAATGTCAACTATAGTAAATGTAGCTATTGATTAGAGTTGCTATAGACTAAAGATTTTTCTAGTCGACTAGTAGTCATTCATTTAAGCAATTAGTCGACTAATTGCAAGTTTATATTAATTTCTGCTTAAAAACTAGGTGCATGGAGGAATAATCTGCGCTCAAGCGCATGCATACATCTTGACGCAAAAGCAGGCTAATGATAATAAAATGTCTTAAAAATAATGAGGCATTTTAATTGTTTATTAATAAACTAGTGTTTTCTAAATCGGTGTCGGCTGAAACATATCTCCATACATCTCCGCTGTAAAGTGGATGCGCCTTTAGAAAGAAATGCATCTTTCATATGGATTAAATAATCAGATGATATTTGCTTTCGATTCGATTTTTTTCGTTTAAAAGTGGACATTTCCAGCTTTATATAGATATATTTCTCATGTATGTGAGGCTAGTACGCTGTGTTTCTGTTTATTTTTTAGACGCGCTCCAGTTCACGGAGACTATGAAAGCACGCCCTGATTGTTGTATTTTATTTTACAAAAGCACAACCTTTTCTTGTTATTGTGAGTTTACACAAATAAAAGTAGTTGCGACTGATGCATTATTCTTTTCTGTATGGCCAGAAATTTTGGAGTATTTTAAGTTGTTTCCACTGTTTAGGAAAATGCAAGTAATCCTGCCGGAGCCTCCGTGTCATGCAAGTGAGCACGTTTCACACTCCGCACAAACACTTGGATATGTGCCTAATAATAGCGAACATTTATCTAGGTTCACGTTAGAGCGAGCGGCCATGCCAGACGGATAAGTCCTTTTCATGTTTAACAAATCAAATCATGCATTTTCTACATACCGTGAGTAAGCGCTGCTCCAGGTTGAAAAAGGCTGCTGAGGCGAGACGGTAAAAGCATAACAAGCGTAACGAGAATGGGGCCGCCCCACTAAGGGGGATGCAGAGATGTTGCTGCTCTTTATATTAAATGCACAATATGCAGGAATTCCGTTTTTGTCAAACAGCGACCCCTAGAGACGATGTGGAGTACTTCCCAGATAGCAAATGACATCTGGCCCAGTTGTGGCCCACATCTTCCACGTTCTTCTGGCCCACATACCGCATGGAATGACGGCGATGACTCAACCTGAGTGTGGCAGCTAGAAGTCAGCCACAACCGGACCAGATGTGGGCCACATCTCAGAAATGGCATGGGCCACATCTGGGCCAGACGTGGGCCACATCTCAGAAATGGCATGGGCCACATCACAGAAATGGCATGGGCCACATCTGGGCCAGACATGGGCCACATCTCAGAAATGGCATGGAAATTTGGCCCTGATCTAATTATCCTATAATAAAGAAAATACTTGAATAATCATATAGTCAAAAGTGATTTAATAAATATAAAAATTTGATGAATACATTTAAATATGTATAAATATAAATCAAAAACAGTAAACAATACATATTATAAATACATATTATATAATTAAATATAATATAAATATATAAAAAAAAAACAGGCAGGGGTCCAGAAGGTGAGGAATGGCAGAAACAAGGCAGTCCAAAGAAAAAATATATATTTATAAATATAAATCAAAAACAGGAAACAATAAATATTATAAATACATATTATATAAATAAATAATAAATAAAATAGGCAGGGGTCCAGAAGGGGAGGACTGCCAGAAACCAGAAGGCAGTCCAACGAAAACATTAGACCAAGGTCTACTATTAGGAACAAGGTCAAGCGAGTGTCAGAAACAAGAGAAGACAAGTTCTTAGTTTTATTAAATTGTAATTCAGTTAAGTGGAGAATCAGATCAATAGTTCAAAAAGAGAGCAGGGCAAAAGGGGAGTCCGTTGAACAGGCAGTGCGAACAACCTCAAGGGCGAGCACAGGGCCGGCCCGAGGCATAAGCGAACTAAGCGGCTGCTTGGGGCCCCTTGGCCACCAGGGGGCCCCCCAATCGAGTCGAAAAATATATTTTTTAGATGACTTAAACAAGTGACATAAATGAATGAATGAATATGAATGAATGAATGAATAATTCAAGACAAGAAAATTCTGATTTCATGATCAATATACCTGCCTACAACTGCTGCTGTGTCTGCCAGCGTTTAAGTCATGCGCATAATCTAGACACCTCGCGCGTGCATAGACAATTTGTGCGCAACTGCGCATAGTCACGGTAATGTTAAGCCATGTCACAAAAAAGGACGTATCCCTCTGGTGCCGAAAATAGAAAGAAGAAAAGGACAGAGGAGGAGAAAAAAAGAACAAGATAAAAGTATGTTTGCATGATTATTTACAGTATGTTTTGTGCAGCAATTGACCCATTCCTATCTATGGCAAGCCCCGAGGGGAAAAATACATTGCATACACACATAAACAACGAGCGCCAGTACATTATTACCGGTATTAACAGACTTTGTTGGATTCTGTCATGTACAATCCAACAAAGTCTGTTACAATAATAATTAAAAAATAAAGATTTTGAGGACAGTTACACTGCATTGAGACAGTTGAGAAATAATAATATTTTTACAGTTTTCAACAATAATTGTCATTGTTGAACCCTTGCTCTTATTATGTTTCTGATTTCTCAGTTTTGTCATTATTTTAGCAAATAATGTATTTGATATGTTTTGAGACAGTTTGTTTTAAGAAGTTTCAAAGAGTAAAGTAAAAGTTAAAACTTTTTTAAGTAGGCTATCTATTTTTTATTAAGTATTTATTTTGTATTCGCTGCCCGATGAAACTCACGTATGTCCAAAACGGTTACTTTTCAGGAAGTGAAAAAAAACACCGTAATTTCAAAAGCAGTTGAACGTAGCGTTGCATACTTGGTACGGCATATTTTAATGTAACCATATTCTTGCCAGTGTAATGATATAATCCACATTTGACCAAAATCGAGTTTAAATGGACATACGTGCATATTTTACAGTAACGGTGGTCGATACGCGTTCTTCCGATCATTAATTAGAATGACCAAGTCGCGTTTTATATTGACAGATGAATAGGCTACGCTCAGTTTATTAAATACGCTCAGTTTATTAAATACGCTCAGTTTATTAAATGTCTCTTGCAAACTATGAAGGGACAATGAATCAATACACTGACATATGCTAGACTGATACTTTGTTTGCACAGTCCTACCGTAATTTTGTGAATATATAATAAACTTGTGAACAGTTGTCAAAAACAAATGTTTGCTGATACTTTACCTCACAGTGTTATTCGGCTATCCAATGCTGAGCTTCCAGAGACGCTTAAGATGAAACTTCACGTGACCGGCGAGATGCCTCCACAGGGTGGGAGATATGCGGCGTGATTGACAGCTTTGACACCAAATGGATATACGTGAAAATCAGATGACATGATTTCACAACTTTTCATTGGTCATTTAGATAATGTGAAGCATACTGTATACGGAAATTAACCTGGACATTCTATCCGTCGAAAAATCTCAAAATCTGCAAAATGGACATACGCGGTTTTCATTGGACAGCGACGTAATACATAACCTCACTGTATCATTATTGCGTGATATTTGTGTCAATAATCGTCAAGCACAGGTGACTCCGCGTAATGGGAGGGGGCCCCCAAATCAAATTCTGCTTAGGGCCCCCAATAGGCTCGGGCCGGCTCTGGGCGAGCAAGTATCAGAACCAGAGAACAATCTTAATTTTTTTGTCTTGCCCGACGGCCTCCATCCCTGTCTGTGGCAAGCTGCAGCCATCTTTTGATCCAATTTTCAATTTCTTGGTCTGTTGCAGTGGCAGTTAAGCGGTTTCTTCTGACAGCAGCTACAATGACACATATATGACCAACAGTAAATAAGCAAATAATTATTGTTATTTATTATAAATCTAACATTTATAGGGAATTTTTTTTAGCTCACACCAAACACAAATAAAATCACAGTAGTTAATTTCAGAAAGCCATACCATTGATTACAGTTTTTAGAGAGGTGTCTTTAAATGCAGCTTTTCCATTGATTCCCCTCCAGTTAATCTGACGGGCCATGTCATTTGAAAGAAGGAAGCTGAGAATCCGCCATACGCTTTCTTTGACTGTTGTGCCTCCCCTCAAGGCTAACGTGTTTATCTGTAAAAATAAATGAATGCACAAATAAAGGAACAAGCATCCAAAAATCATCCTTGATTAGAATGTACAAAAACGGTGTGGGCTTTTACCGGTCAAAAAAAGTTAATTTGGAATTATTCAGCCTTTAAAGGGATAGTTCACCCCCCAAAAAAGTCCTGGCTCTTCTGGCTCTGAATAGCCTTTTCTGATTTGAAGTGCATAAAAGTGCGTCCATCCATCATAAAAGTGCTCCACAAAAGTGCTCCTCCAGCTCTGGGGGTTTATAAAGGCCTTTTGAAGCGAAGCGATGCATTCGTGTAAGAAAAATATCTATATTTAAAATGTTATTGAATAAATAGCTTCCGGCAGACGGGCCTTCAAAAAATGGACTTGGAAAATATACAGCCATTCACTGCCATTATAAAGCTTGGAAGAGCCAGGACATTTTTAATATAACGCTGATTGTATTCATCTGAAAGAAAAATGTCATATACACCTCGGATGACTTGAGGGTGAGTAAATCTAGGGCTAATTTTTATTAATTTCAGTTCCTTCAGCAGTAGGAGGAACTTATTCGCAACCAGCAATCTCATTGGTTAGTGCTAACTATAACTGATTTGCTGAAATCAAAATGTGGATGGTGAGAGTGAGTGAGCGCATATAATTGCAGTTTCTTCACCAGGCCAAACCTTTCTTGTTGCTTAACCATTCCATGTCGAACCAGCCCAGCCAGTACGGATATGGTTTTAACATGTGGTTGTCTACCTACTGTACCATTCACAATAAGCAAAAGATGAAAACACTGACACGGAGTTAATTGATTTAATTGAGTTAATTTTTTCTATTGAAATATGAAATCTTACCACAGCTGTCTTGTAGTCTTCCTGCTGCAGCTGCCCCTCAATGACTTGAAGTTGTTGGAAACTTGACAGTGGAAAACAGTCTGTGTTTAATGTTGGGCTGTCTTCTGTAGTAGATAATTTTTTGAGTTCGTAGACCAATTTAACCAATGTGCCCATCTGTTCTTTAATCATTTCTTGGTTTGCAAGAATTTTGCGTATCCAAGCTATAAAAAAAAAAAAGCTATATAAAAAAATAAAATAGAAAAAAAAGCATATCAATGTGTAAAGCATGAAAAAAAAAAGTCAGTACCTACCTTCACTGAAACCAGTGTGGGATGATGCTAAAGAGGGGAACAACACAACAAGATTTTAGTTTGAACATGTTAAATGACAGTAGAAGGAAGTAAAAATCTTATTTTTACTCTATGGCTCTGCAGATTTGGTTGTACATAATTTGGTTTAAAAGGTAACTAATGGTTAATGAGTTAAACATGGTCAGTTTTAGAACTTAAATAGTTGTGAAAGATAACGCTTGTTGTGTAACAGTATTTTGGATACATGGGTAAACCTGTAAGATTTGAATGCCGTGTTGGTGAACTGACACAGTATATACTTACAACTTAAGACTTCTGCCTCTCCATGTCTAAATTGTGGGGTGCGATTCCTTGCTGTAAAGGATAATTAGTGGGAAAGGCCAAAGTTTAGCAATAGCTTTTAGCACGTTATATGGGTAAAATATGGGTATGGGTTAAATGGGAAGAAAAAGTTTTATTGTAAATTTACGGGTTACTGATGTTTTTTTCACAGGTGTTGATGTCCTCCTTTGGTAACTGCGGCTTTGTTTTTGGCGCCCTGATGGCATCAAAACAAGCCAAAAATATAGTGTCACCCCTGAATTTGGCTAACATTAGATATTAACACAAAACACAAAGATATAAACATATTCTAAGCTAAAAACCATCATTATAGTCCAGTCATTTTAAGCCAAAATGGGGGTCAACCTAGGACAAATTGCAACTGAAGCAAACATTTACATTTACATTTATTCATTTAGCTTAGCTGACGCTTTTATCCAAAGCGACTTACAATTGCTATATGTCAGAGGTCGCACGCCTCTGGAGCAACTAGGGGTTAAGTGTCTTGCTCAGGGACACATTGGTGTCTCACAGTGGATTCGAACCCGGGTCTCTCACACCAAAGGCATGAGTTCAACTGATTTCATGTCCTCAATATGTCCTGAGTGAGGAAAAAAAAAGCCCAGAAGAATCTCATTAGGGATTATACATATAGCCCCTTTCACAAGCATCTTTTGCAGCGATTTTTGCGTGAGCATATCAGTGAACACCCCAGACCACTCGGTGAGTTTCACGTCTTTGTAAACTAAAGTTTAATGTGTTTATATGAATGATTGTGACAATTGATGACAATCAGTTGAGTTTGCTTCTGTTGCAATTTGTCCTGCACTGAAAAAAATGATACTTTGGATTAACTTAAAAAATTTATGTAATTTGTTACAACTAATTTTTTTAGATTTTCTCAAATTGTATTTATGATTTAGTTAAAACCGTAAATTTTGATTTAATGTCAAACCAAAATTTTTATTTGTAAGGTAATAAGGTATAAGGTAACGTTTTACCTTAACCCAAAGTAATAATATTGTTTGTCAAAGAACGTGTGTATTTATTTTGCTTTAATACAACCTACACTGTAAAAAATAAAATCTTTAAAAAAACGGTCAATGACTGTCAGCTACGGCTGCCAAACAAAAAGCGTAAAAATAAAGTAAAATATCCTAATTTAAATTAAGTGCAAAAAACTTTTAAAGATATTTTCCTTAAACTTTCCTTTTACAGAAAAACACTGTTATTTTACAGCAATTATCTGAATTATTACGATCAAACACACTAACTGTAAAAAATCCCATAAAAAACAGTCAATGAGTGTCAGCAATGGTTGCCATACAAAAAACATAAAATTAATGTAAAATATCCTAATTTAAATAAGTGCGAAAGACTATAACATCATCAATAAACGACCAACATCATCTGATATTTTCTCTTGCACTTATTGCCATAACAAATGTGTATCAAAAACACAGTTAAAGCAGCCAGAGAAAAACTAATGTTAAAAACTCAAGGGTCATGAGCCCAACTAAAGCAAACACTGATCTCAATCATTGTGACATCAAATTTCTGTTAAAGTTTTTTGCACTTAATGTAAATTAGGATATTTTACTTTATTTGTACGGTTTTTGTTTGGCAGTCGTAGCTGCCAGCCATTGACTGTTTTTTTAAGATTTAATTTTTTACAGTGTAGGTATCAAAGCAAAAAAAAAAAAAAATACACACGTTCTTTGTAACAAACGATATTATTACTTTGGGTTAAGGTAAAACGTTATGTTGGAAAAAATTTAAATTTTGGTTTGAAATTAAATAAAAATTTACGGTTTTAACAATTATAAATACAATTTGAGAAAATAAAAAAAAAAAAATAGTTGTAACAAATTACATAATTTTTTTTTAGTTAATCCAAAGTATCATTTTTTTTCAGTGTAGAGGGCGTAACACGTACTTTGAGGCAAAGTGAAAACAGAAGGTATAAACTGAAAATCCAAATTTTCCATTGGACCAATGTAAATATATATTTTGAATGAATTGCACTGATGTTTAACTTTTTTCAGTGTACCTTTTTTTCATAAAATGGCTGGACTATTACATGCCCTGTGTTTTCAAATACTCACAATTCATAGTGTCTGCCTCCTCTCTGGCCAGTGGTTGAGAGTAATTCCCTGCTCTGCTGGTACCTGAACAGGAAAAAAGTGGGAGAAATTGGAGAGGTCAGTGGAGCTTTGAGGGAAGTTTAAGTCTAATGGTGCGTTCACACCAAACGCGAATAGAGCGTCTGGCGCGAGTGATTTAAATGTTAAGTCAATGTAAAGACGAGTTTACGCGTGTCTAGAGGTCCTGCGGCGCGAATGAGGCATTTAGCGCGCCGCGGTAGACGCGAATTCGTGTCTGACGCCCGAGTTGAAAAATCTAAACTTTGGCGTCAGTTCGCACCGCGTTAACCAATCAGGAGCCTGCTTGCTGCTGTCACGTAGTGAAGTAAATATTTTATCACATAAAAACTTGATTTCAATATATTAGACATATTTATTTTTGTATTGAATGCTATTTTTTCTATTATAATCTAGATAATATGAAACATTATTATTCTAATGTAAAGACAACCAACATCAACACACTGTAACTCGCATGCCCTGTGTTTTCAAAAACTCACAATTCATAGTGTCTGCCTCCTCTCTGGCCAGTGGTTGAGAGAAATTCCCTGCTCTGCTGGTACCTGAACAGGAAAAAAGTGGGAGAAATTGGAGAAGTCAGTGTTCAGGAGCTTTGAGGGAAGTTTAAGTCTAACTGATTTCAAACTGATGTTTTATTTGTCTGCGGTGGCAAGCATATCTACTCTGTAACTCGCATGCCCTGTGTTTTCAAATACTCACAATTCATAGTGTCTGCCTCCTCTCTGGCCAGTGGTTGAGAGGAATTCCCTGCTCTGCTGGTACCTGAACAGGAAAAAAGGGAGATAATGATTCTACAATAATTTAGTGTGTGTGGCGATCGAAAGTGAATGATAATAATGTACTGACAGCAAGGTTTGCACTCTTGAGGCTTGCCCAACCTCTCGAGAAATCAAACCAAATGAGTGCAGCACACACAAAGAAACTCAGTAAACACTTTAATAAAAATTTATAACAGCCCTGTAGTGTCTCATTATTCAAAAAGTAGTTTATTGTTCAAATGTAAGAATTTAAAATGAACGATGAAGCATACATTTAAT
The DNA here is from genome assembly GCA_026230005.1 of Gila orcuttii. NCBI lineage: Eukaryota > Metazoa > Chordata > Actinopteri > Cypriniformes > Leuciscidae > Gila > Gila orcuttii. The sequence continues at coordinate 21,601,738 of JAPDVR010000017.1, forward strand.
AAGATTAGGGGGAAAATGCCCTTTAAATGTAAAAGTATAAAAAATATGCAGATTTAGATTTGTCAAAGCTGATTGAACACTGATAAAATAAATAATATTTAATTACATCACAAAAAAATCCTAGTGAATGACCAATTTACTTGTCCAAAGGACAAGCACATGACAAGGCTTAATGTAGAGCCCTGCTTTATTTGAACCAATTGTATGCCTCATTGTTTTTACATATGTATTTTAAGTAGGGATGCACCGTAATTAAAAGCCGAAACCGAAACTTCTGGATGCACTTGGCAAAAATAATCAATTTGACTGAATCTGAATACAAGTTAATAAAATAGCCACAAATTTTGGACAGAAAATTGGCCTATAATAAAATAAAATATAAATATATTCAAATTAATAAATTCTTTATTCAGTTCTATGTAACAGAATCAGATTTCATATAGTCCTAGAAAGATATTATCAGAGCATGCAAGCAGAGCATAATAAACTGATTACAAAAAATAATCGTTTGTGACTGCCCTACTAAATTCAAAGGCAGAAGTGTATTTCCAGAACTGATGATAGTATTCCTTAAATGAATCCACAAAAAAACAAATGTGTTAAACAAATTAATAGAACTATAATTGTTGCACAAATTGGCCAATCTTACATTTCCTGATGGGGTTGATTTGCACTTCTGGCGCTACTGGAAGTTGAAAGTTTGCCTCATCCTCAGTTTCACTATCATCGAAAAAACGTGACCTTTTACTGATGAAAAAAAAAAAAAACAAAAAAAAAACAAAGATTATTCAATTTATTTTCCTCATTCAGCAGCCATACTCTGCTCTGTATGTGCTGTATTTACACGTGTCTTTTTCTTCTCACGGGGGGCGAGTCCACGTCTGTAAGGTCTGTGTTTATTTCTGCCTCTGGTAGTTTTTGGCGAGCTTCTTCATGTTTCTGTATAGATAAACAAAAAACAAAGTTTCTGTGAAGCAAACTAAAAAATACATTAAATAGAGAAATTATGAATAAATGAGAAAATGAAAAAAAAAATCTTAGGGCCAAATTTACTAAATAGGCTCAATCTCTTTTTTGGGGGAGGTAAATAATGGTGCAAATACCAAGAAATCGACTAGCACAAACCTTAGTAAATCGCCTTGCATGATTCATTTAAATTAATCTGAATGATTCTGCATGAGTCTGAAAGGGAAACTCTTACAAACGCATATGCAACAAGGTCAGCCGCAAAAATAACTGTTCACGCCTTTTTAGTGTCTTTAATAAATCCTGACACCAAAAGAGGGTTCATGGTGGTGCAACCTGTTAGTAAATCTGATCCATGGAAGCTAAGGTTCCCTTTCGTTGTCACTCCGAGTTACGTCGGATGACGACGAAATGGGGTTTCGCTTAGAAAGCCTATCAACTTCGAGTATTACAAAACGAGCCAATGGCAAAGAAATGCCATGGGTCTGCGGAATTTGCATGACGTAACTCCACCCCACCTCGTGGGTATAAAAGGAGGAAGTCCGCAACAGCAGTTTATGTTTTCGCTTCGGAGCCAAGTGTATTCTTCTCTCCACAAGCCAACTCTGAATTATCAGCTTCACGAACGAGTGCCTCGAGTGTTGGTGTGACGGCGATCTCCGGCGAGTGCGTGCTTCCTGCTTATCTCTGCAGTGGTTCATCAGAGAGCGCGTGCTTCCCCGGGCGCTTCAACACGTGAGTTCTCTCTCTAAAAGAGCGCACGCGGCACGTCTTTTTAAAGACGGCTCGCCCGTGCATTTAAAAAAAAAAAAAAAAAAAAAAAACGAATGGTTGCGGCAGCTTGGTATCGGACTCTGATGGGCACGAGCGTTGTCTGGTATGTTTGGGCTTGATCATACTAGAGCAGCGCTCGTGGATGACTCATGTTCTCTCTGTGGGAACATGATCATCGCGTCATATAGGTCGAGACTCTGTGAACTCGCAAGAGTGAGAGTCCCCTCATCCACCCCCCGATCTTCGGCTGGTGGCCAGGGTGACCTGAGGGTGTTGGTCTGGAACAAGGCGCCGACTCCGTGTCCGTGACCCCAGCCTCCCCTCAACGGCGGTGCCCGCTAGTGAATAGGTGATTCCCACGAGTCTACCCTCTGGTGGCCCGTGTGTTTCATTTAAAGCTACAGAGGATGATACTATGTTTGTAGCAGCTTCACAAGGTGGGTTTGATTCTCTGCGAAGTGACGACTCGTCACAGCTGCCACCCTCTGGTGTGCATACGGCTGTGCCTGAGTCTGATCCAGAGATGACGGCCATGCTTTCCTGGGACGATTGGTTTTTGGGTAAGGCCGCCGACCCTCGTCCACGGCAAACCCCAATACCTTCCCTCCCGGACGTGCATGATGAGATCTCGAAGTCCCAGAAGACCCCCTGGTTTTCTCGGGACCGCTCGCTGATCTCATCCGCCTTTCCCCCCTCGATGGGGCCGCTGTCACGGGTACACTGGGGTTCCCCCGGCTGAACACTCTGTTGCGATGCTATGTGTCCTCAGAGTGCTTCTTCTCGGCGCAATCCTAAGCACCCGCCCGTGGTCTATGGTTTTCGTCTACATTTGTGGCGAGATCCTATAGCACCACGGGACTGGCAGCCGCCTCTCTGCAGGCCATGGCCATTCTGCTGGTCCTCGACCCAGATGCTCATGGACTTGCACGAGGGCGGGACTGACCCAGGGCTCTTCACTGAGTCGCGCGCCGCCACTGACCTTGCTCTCCGAGCGACGAAAGTGGCCGTACGCTCCCTGGGTCAGGTGATGCCTACCATTCTGTGGCTGAACCTGTCTGATGTGCTGAATGTCGCGCGGCCCCGTCTGTCCGACGTTCCCATATCCCAGGTCGGCCTCTTCGGCGGTGCGGTTGAGAACTTCGCCCAACAGCTCTCAACCGCCCATGTGCAGACTGACGTGATTCTGTCCCGATGGCCCGCCGTCCGCTCAGATCCCTCGGTCTGCCCACTGCCGAAGGCGCCCCCCCCGCGGCTCCCACCCCGCCCGTTTAAAGAGACGAGCCGGCTCTGGAAGCCGCGGGCGGACGCCTCAGCCCTCTCCAGCCCCGCCCCCCGCTACGTGCCGGGTTAAGCGGCGCTCCTGAGACGGGCTCCACAGAGATGGGACTCAGTTCTTCCAGGAGTTGGTAGCAGGACCACTCCTTTCCCCGGTGGAGGGCCGGGGAAAAATCCTTATTCTCCTAAGAACTGACTCTCCCGTCTCTGGGAAGACAGAGTTCTCGGACGACACAGAGCGCCGCCCACAAGCCGTGCTCTCCTCGTCCCCCTCTGTCCCAGAGGTGCTTGACACGGCGTGCCGTCCACGGACCGCTTCGCCCCTGTCCCCCTCTGTCGCCAGACCCCTGCCAGAGCAGGCCCCCGCGGGACGACCAGCATGGTCCTCCCCTGGCCCCCTCTGTCAGGGCGCGGTTGCTAACTGTGCCCCCACACCGGGCCGCTATGCCGTCCACGTCTGGGCCAGTTACTCCGCTTCGCTGCCCCTCCGGGGGGACGCCTGTCGTCCGCTTGATCCCGCTGGTTCAGTTCTTGGGAGCCTGGTTAGAGCTTCCCCGTCTGTCCCGCTGGATCGCGCGCACCATCAGGCTCGGCTTGCGATTCAGTTCGCACGGTCTCCTCCCCGCTTCAGGGGAGTCCGCTCCACTTTGGTCGGTGGCAGTGCCCCTATCATGAGAGCAGAGATTGCCACCCTGCTGGCGAAGGGTGCAATCGAGACTGTCCCTCCAGCCGAGATGAGGTCCGGGTTCTACAGCCCCTACTTCATTGTCCCCAAGAAAACCGGTGGGTTACGGCCAATCCTGGACTTGCGCGTGCTGAACCGCTCCCTTCACAGGCTGCCGTTCAAGATGCTCTCCGCCAAACGCGTTCTCGAATGCGTGCGGCCCCAGGATTGGTTTGCAGCGATCGACCTGAAGGACGCCTACTTTCATGTCTCCATTCTTCCTCGACACAGACCGTTCCTACGGTTTGCTTTCGAGGGGCAGGCATACCAGTACGCGGTTCTCCCTTTCGGGCTAGCCCTGTCTCCTCGCACCTTCACGAAGGTCGTCGAGGCTGCCCTTGTTCCCCTTCGGGAACACGGGGTTCGCATCCTGAGTTATATCGACGACTGGCTGATCCTAGCCCACTCTCGAGATCAGGTTTGCGAACACAGGGACCTAGTGCTCCGGCACCTAGCTCGTCTGGGCCTTCGGGTGAACTGGGAGAAGAGCAAACTTTGCCCCGTGCAGAGGATCTCTTTTCTCGGTATGGACATCGACTCGGTCGCCATGTCCGCGCAGCTTACGAGCGAGCGCGCACGCGCAGTCACTGCTGACTTGCCTGAGACATCTCAGGAGCAAGAATGCGGTTCCACTGAAACATTTTCAGAGGCTCCTGGGGCATATGGCATCTGCAGCCGCGGTCACGCCGCTCGGATTGCTTCATATGAGACCGCTTCAGCTTTGGCTTCGCGACCGAGTCCCGAGGTGGGCATGGCATCAAGGCACGCTCCGGGTACCAGTTACTCCGACCTGCCGTCAGTTCCTCACCCCGTGGTCGAACCTCAGTTTTCTCAGGGCGGGTGTCCCCCTGGAACGAGCTTCCCGGCATGTTGTGGTCTCCACGGATGCCTCCACCACGGGCTGGGGCGCCATGTGCAATGGACATGCTGCTGCGGGCTCCTGGACAGGACCCCAGCGGCTATGGCATGTCAATTGCCTCGAGTTGTTGGCAGTACGCCTTGCCCTGCACCGCTTCCGGGCGTTGCTCAGGGGTCAACACGTACTAGTCCGCTCAGACAATACCGCTACTGTAGCGTACATCAACCATCAAGGTGGTCTACGCTCCCGCCGTATGTCACAACTCGCCCGCCACCTCCTTCTATGGAGTCAGAAGCATCTGAGGTCGCTTCGAGCCATCTTCATTCCCGGAGCCCTGAACTGTGCAGCCGACGAGCTCTCACGGCTTCAGCCCCTCCCTGGAGAATGGCGACTCCATCCCCAGTCGGTTCAGCTGATTTGGGACCAGTTCGGGGACGCACAGATAGATCTGTTTGCCTCTCACGACTCGACCCATTGCGCCCTGTATTTTTCCCTGACCGAGGGCACGCTCGGCACGGATGCACTGGCGCACAGCTGGCCGCCGGGCCGCAAATATGCGTTTCCCCCAGTGAGCCTTCTTGCGCAGACCTTGCGCAAGGTCAGGGAGGACGAGGAGCAGGTCATTTTGGTCGCGCCGTATTGGCCCGGCCGGACCTGGTTCCCCGAACTTGCACTCCTCGCGACAGCACCTCCCTGGCCCATTCCTCTGAGGAAGGACCTTCTTTCTCAGGGACGGGGCACCCTGTGGCACCCTCGCCCCGATCTCTGGAGCCTCCACGTGTGGCTCCTGGACGGCTCGAGGTAGGTTTGAGTACCCTTCCACCTACGGTGGCGGCTACCATCACTTCCGCTAGAGCGTCGTCCACGAGACACGTCTACGCGTTGAAGTGGAACCTCTTCGTCGACTGGTGCTCTTCTCACCGAGAAGACCCCCGGAGATGCTCGATCAGCGTTGTGCTTTCCTTCCTTCAGCAAGGGTTGGAGCGAAGGCTGTCTCCCTCCACCCTTAAGGTCTATGTTGCCGCCATTGCCGCACACCATGACCTTGTCGAAGGTAAGTCGGTAGGGAAGCACGACCTGGTCATCAGGTTCCTGAGAGGAGCGAGGAGACTAAATCCTCCTCGCCCTCCTCTCGTTCCCTCTTGGGACCTCTCAGTGGTTCTAACTGCCCTGAAGAGTGCTCCCTTTGAGCCCCTGCAATCAGTTGAGCTTAAGTTCCTGTCAATGAAGACAGCGCTCCTGGTTGCACTGGCCTCCATCAAGAGGGTAGGGGACCTGCACGCATTCTCCGTCGACGAAGCGTGCCTGGAATTCGGTCCGGCTTTCTCTCACGTGATCCTGAGACCCCGGCCCGGATATGTGCCCAAGGTTCCTACCACTCCCTTTCGGGACCAGGTGGTGAACCTGCAAGCGCTGCCCCCGGAGGAGGCAGACCCAGCCTTGGCACTGCTCTGTCCAGTACGCGCTCTTCGCGCCTATGTAGACAGGACGCGGTGTTTCAGGACCTCAGACCAGCTCTTTGTCTGTTATGGTGGGAAGCTGAAGGGAAAGGCTCTCTCCAAGCAAAGGTTGTCTCACTGGATAGTGGACGCCATTGCCTTGGCTTACCAGCAGCAAGGTCGACCGTGCCCCCTTGGTGTGACGGCTCACTCCACCCGGAGTGTGGCATCCTCTTGGGCTCTAGCGCATGGCGCCTCGCTAACAGACATCTGCAGAGCTGCAGGCTGGGCGACACCTAACACATTCGCCAGATTCTATAATCTCCGAGTGGAGCCTAGCTAGCTTCAACTAGCTAGTACCGGACCCGCTCAGGTGTCTTCGCTTGCTCGCCATTCCACTCCACGGACTGGATACGTGCGATATTCTCCTCAGGTGAGCTTCCCCGAAAGCCCTGAGTTCCTCCAGCACTCCTGACGTCGGCGCCAGTGTCTATTGCCTGCGCGTCGGCTAGGTGCCTCCCGTGTGCATGGTCCCTCCCCTGAGCGACCCCCACATGTGTATTTCCACTGTAAGCCTCTCTGAGCATGTGTCTTTCCCTTGGCAAGCCACCTTGCCACCCCTGGGGTTGAAATATTCCACCTGCGGCTGGACACCCCAGTGTTCTCCATATGTTTCCTTCGGGTCATATGTGTATTCTCTAAGTCCCCCCCCCTCCGGGTTGGCATTAATTGCATACTTCCCCTAGCTTGGGATATGCTTTCCAGTGTACCTTGGTATTCCTGTGTTAAATGGAGTCCTTCGTCCAGTCTATGACAGGGATCTTGATTTACGCAGGGCACTGGAAGACAGCTGAGAAGGTGGCGTGATTAGACTAGTAACCCCATTTCGTCGTCATCCGACGTAACTCGGAGTGACAACGAAAGGGAACGTCTCGGTTACGTATGTAACCCTCGTTCCCTGAGTAGGGAACGGAGACGTTACGTCTGCCTGCCACTTTCCGCTGTACCGCGGGGATCGCCTGAGCTCAGTCTTGGCTCCTCAGCGAAGAAACATAAACTGCTGTTGCGGACTTCCTCCTTTTATACCCACGAGGTGGGGTGGAGTTACGTCATGCAAATTCCGCAGACCCATGGCATTTCTTTGCCATTGGCTCGTTTTGTAATACTCGAAGTTGATAGGCTTTCTAAGCGAAACCCCATTTCGTCGTCATCCGACGTAACGTCTCCGTTCCCTACTCAGGGAACGAGGGTTACATACGTAACCGAGACGATATATGTACCTCTAGTAAAAATAATCCGGATTTTGAAGGGAGTCCAAGATGGTCCTGGCTTTACCATGGATTTTATGGCTTTAACTCTATCTTCATATTTGTATGGAGGCCACATACAAACATTGTCCCTTACCCAATTTTGGGGGACAACCTCGACTTCATTTGTTGTTTCAAAGATTACGATATGATACATTGTCTGAAAAAAGAGTTGCAATTAATTTACACTTAATTTAGATTAATAATAAAAAAAAATCTAATTCATATAAATGCCACTTACAAAGCATGTCCCACAATATAATCCAGAAATGGTGTTACTGCTTCTCAAGAACTATGTACATTAATTGGTGATATTGTTAAGATGTGTGAGTCAGAGGGAAGACTGCAAATGTGTCTCCCAGGGGCAACCTCACACACTTCTGCCAGGGCTTTGTGAGCTCAGTAAAGTGCATCACTGTTGACAAATTGGACACAATGAATACTCCCATGTTTCTGGAGTCAAGAGGGTAAGTGTATAAGGCCTCTTTCTCTATATATTCTTGAGACATAACATACTCTTTACCCCCATAAGCAATGATGTTTTTTACTGAAATCCCTTTGCCATGAATAGCAATGCAATCATGTTTGCTCAATATTCGCAGCATGACACCATCAACAGTAAGCTGTCTGAACTGATGTACTGCTTCTGTCAGTGTTTGTGGTACAGGTCCATTTTAATGGGGGCACATTAGTGATATTTCATCAGTGGAATAACAGTTCCTTTCCTCATGTTCTGACAACCTGCGGATTATCTCTGCAAGTGGATTGTGAGGCTTCCTTACCAATCTCTTAAACTCACCAAGAAAGTTTTCATAGGGCAAGCCAGATATGCTATCTAAAGGACAATGCACTTTTACATCACTAGCAAGATGTACCAAGCCATGAATGTTGTATACCACCAGCTCTTTGCCATACAACAAGCCATAATGCTCAACAAATGATACCAAAAAGGAGTGAGCCAAATCATTCATTTCGATACAATGGTTTGAATTTGCCAAAATGTAGATGGCAACAGACAACAGCATAAAGTAATCATAAACCTGGCGAGGCAACACTTTAAAACAACAGGGCCTGTGTACAGCAACAGTTGACGGAATTGAGTTGCCTTCCCAGGGCTCGAATTTCGGTGCGGGATTGAGGGTATTGCGCATCATTTTAATCATTCCCGCAGGTCTTGCGTTTATAATGCGGGAAAGTCCCGCAAACATTCATTCAATCTAGCATGTAGGCCGATGAGTAAATTTAACCTAACAGATTATAAGATCAAATCAGTCATTTTAAAACTTTCTGCGAGACGCAATTTCACAAACAGCGTGAGTGATTCTGCCAATGCCGCGTCTTCTCTGTCTCTTAAAATAGGTTGCACAAGGCAAGCCAATCGCGCTGCAGCTGCAGGCGGTGATTCTAGACTCTCGCGTTTCAGGAGTCGGGACATTTGATGGAAATGTCACTTGCACAATCGGGCCATTGCATCGTCACAAATGTTCATAATTTGTGCGTCTTTTTAAGTCTTACCTATTTGAACATTCAAGTGATTTTAAACCGCATAACAAACAGCTCGTGAGTAACAAAACTGAGTTCTTTTTCGCGAATTATAGCGCTTTAACGGTCAAAAGCACACAACATTGTCTAAATTCCGGTCTTGGGGAGTATCCTCTCAAACAATCGGTTATGTCTTAAAAAAATAATACAAAAAGAAAATGCATGTGACACTATAATGAAAACAGTATGGGCCGTTCACGTTACGTCTTTTGCGCGCTCATCTTTTGCTGAAACGTCTTCGTCTTCATGGAGAACATGGCTCATGATTGCTTAGCAACAGGGAGCCCTTTTTAAAAGAGGAGAAAGTGGCGCGGACTGCGCTTTACACGCAACATGTGAACGGTCCCTTAATGGATCCGTGCACTAGCTCTTAAAGTGAGAGTAGCCTGCATGTGTCTGTCATTATTGTATATAAGGGTCAATGACAAATAAGATTTTCAAGATGAAAAAATATATATATTTTAAGCAAAACAGTTTTAAAATGCATTTTTTTTTTGTCCAAAAAAATGTATGGTGTTGATTCATATTGGTTTTACAGCGTTTTAGGCAGCATTAATTCATTATAAAACAAGATTTCTGATTTTACCACCCAGAAAATGTCAGGTGGTGCGACCATATATTAATTTAAAATAATATACATTTAATGTACTTAGCACTGCTGAGACATGTACATATGAATCATTGTAGTGTCTAAAATGCATATAACATAGTAAATTCCCTTTCTATTTCTTTATTTATTGCCCTTTTATTCAAAATCATATAAACGGCTGCTTTTCTGTGTGTTTAAACACCCATTTTTCCATAAGGAGTTTTTATGTTTTGTTTTTAACTGTAAAAAGGATTTGTATACGTTAGATAAAGGTTTACAGTTATATTTCTTACTTCATTTTGCAATTGCAGTGGGAATTGATACAATTAAATGTAAATTTGCTGGTTGCACCACCTGACCATGACCGGTCGCACAACCTGAAGTTGTGATCAATAATGATTTATATTCACAAAATAATAAAAAAAGATAAAAAATAAATCAATGAATTTTATTTGGGTTTCAATTGGCTTTTTTATTTTAATCCTCTGACCAATTTATACTGTATCTCAATCATATAATTACATTTCATTAACAAGAAAGTGCAAAACAATACTGCATATTATAATAACATTTGATCATTGCTTCTTTAAAAATATAACTTTGAAACCTCAAGGAACATATTTAATAAATGAGAACATATTTTATATTGAACAGTGAATTAGTGCAAATATTGGGCCCAGAAACATTAAGGGCAGAATTCAATCTACTGCTCATGCAATTAGATTCAGTAGTAACAGTAAGTCAAGATAAAAAAAAAAAAAAAAAAACATTTAATCATTGCTTCTATAAATCTATAAATTTAAAACATCTCCGGGAACACATTTAAAAAACGAGAACATCTTTTATAAAATGTCAAATCATGAAACGGTGAATTAGTGCAAATATTAGGCCCAGAAACATTAAGCACAGAATTCACTCTACTGTTCAATAGATTCAGTAGTAACAGTAAGTCAAGATAAAAAAAAATAATAATAAAATAAAAAAAAGAATTACAGAGTTGTGGGAGATTAAGATGTAAACAAGCTTACAAATGACAATGTACAACATACCTATCTCTATAAAAGATACATGGTTCCAGACCCCTGCTATTTTAATTAAATTAAAATATATGGGACATACAGGTGAAACTCAGAAAATTAGAGTACCGTGCAAAATTTCATTTATTTCAGTAATTCAAGTTAAAAGGTGAAACTAATATATTATATATATTAGACTCATTACATGCGAAGTGAGATATTTCAAGCTATGAAGACCTTTTCACAATATTCTAATTTTGAATTTGGGGTTTTCTATAAGCTATAAGCCATAATTATCAAAATTATAACAAATAAAGGCTTGAAATATCTCACTTTGTATGTAATGAGTATATATAATATATTAGTTTCACATTTTAACCTGAATTACTGAAATAAATTAACTTTTGCACAATATTCACATTTTTTGAGTTTCACCTGTACTATATAATTTGTAAAATAAATTATTTTAGTTTAAATATTTAATAGAATGGGTAATGGTTTGTTAATCATTCAAATTCATGACTAATAACTATGATTTTCTGTAATGCTGTATGACACTGCTATTAAGTATGTATTATTAACATGTAATAACTGTAATTACCACAAAAAAATAACAGAACACCATATTAACTTAAGTTGTAATGTATCTAGATAAACATAATGAACACAATACCTTGCTTTTGTTTTGGCAAGGTACTCTGCCATTGCAACTGGATCACTTTTTAAACGAGCTCTATGTCGTGCTGTTTTCTCCTTGCTTGATAATGGCATCTACAAAAACAAATTAAAATAGATTAATTTAAAGATGCAATTGTTTTAGAATCAATGTTGATTATACAGTCCTATATTCTTGAAGAATAGGACTTTAAGATGGACAAGAAAATGTGCTCTTTAAATCTTTGTCACCATAAAAAAAAAAAAAAAAAAAAAATATATATATATATATATATATATATATATATATATATATATGTATATATGTATATACATATGTAGATTGCACCTTTAAACAACTTAAAAGCTTTATATATTTATTAAAATGTATTTAATATATTCAAAAACATGAATTAACATGACTTTTTTTAGTTGGTTTAACTGTAACTCTGGTCACGACACCTGACATATTGGTCGCACCACCTGACATTTCAAACTCAATTCGAATCTAACAGGCATTAACTTGGACACCTATACAAATGTTTGACCATGTGCTCAAGGTTATACATACATTTTTAAAATCAAATACACATTGTTATAATAACAACACATTTTCAAAGTTTTCCAGGGGTCATACCACCTGACATGATAAGTTGAATCAACCTCATCATTACTCAAAAATGTCAAATTATCTAATATTTATGGGAGGGTGACTAACCTTGTTACTGCATCAAAGGGGTCCTCTGGAGTCTTCTGTGTGATGTCATATGCTGTCTGATGTACGGTGGGGTCCATTGGACCCCAAATGACTTATGCTTGAATTAATAAAAATGTTCTCTTTTTCCAAATGGTATGAAACTTCCTACGGCTCTCAACACTTCCTAGATCTACAAAAAAAAAATTAAAATGGAACGTTATCTGTTTTTATGTAGGCGTGACAAAAATAGTCACACTCGTGGTCTTCGGGGTTCAATTTCGCAGATCACACTTGAACGGAGTACAGTTGGGATGCAAAAATAGGAGACTGTGAGGTACTTATTTTTGCCAATGCAGGGATCAGTAAAGATTGTTTGTGTTGCAAACAACTCACAACTTCCCAAGCCATTGCAGCTTTTCGACACAGGAGCCAGTGCATTGGGAGAATAGCAGTTGGACCCCAAAAAATGCAATTTAATTTTGTAACAGAACAATTTTTTTTTTTTTTTACAAATATAAATTTACTTTATTTATTAATGTTTTTACTCAACATTTGTGCAGTTTTTGGAGGATTTATTATATATTTTAAATATCTATAAATAAATAAATACATATTTATTTATCATTGGACTCAAAATAGACAAAATTCATCATCAAAATCAGAAACAACGCACGCAAATCTTTTTTTTTTTACAATTTTTTTTTTTACTGCTTTATTTGCTAATTTGTTATTGTAGTTCAGTTGAAATAAATGATACAATCTTAAGACTCCAACATTTATTTTTGTAACATGTTGTTCAGGTTTGATTATAATCATACTGTAACATTATTGAAAAACTGTTGTTTTTTTCAGTACAAAAAAAAATGCTAAACTTTGACAAAAAGTATTTTATTTTTGTTATAATTGTGTTTTAAAAATTTTATATATGAATCCAACTGAATCCAACTTTAGAAACTTTAGAATCTTTCAGTAATTCAAATAGCATATAGGCCTTATGGAGCTCTATAGCCATCTAGTGGTTAAAGTGATTTATTACAAATTTTAACCTGTATTTTCAAAAAAAATGGGCAAAAATCTTACATTAAACCTTGTAAAATTATCCATGGTATTCGCAGGAATGAAATTTTGAAATCTGGGTTTTTAATAAATTTAATTTAACGTAAAATGCTGTTTTTTTGTAAAAATCCTATTTAAATAAATGTTTATTTATTTATTTATAGAAATTAAAAATAAATCATAAATCCTCCAAAAACTGCACAAATGTTGAGTAAAAACATTAATAAACAGAGAAAAATTATATTTGTTAGAAAAAAAAAATATTGTTCTGTTACAAAATTAAATTTTATTGTCTGGGGTCCAATAGACCCCGAAGACCACAAGTGTGATTTTTTTTTTTAAGACCATCAGAGGGTTAAAGGAACCTTGCATAAAAGTGCATTTTTATGTTGGTCGCCCTCCCTGACATTAGTAGAAGTAAATATTTCGGACAAAAGTTCTTTAAGTAATAGAATAGTTTTGAAATAGGACCGATACACTATTTCCCCTCATTTATAAGGAATTTAACATAAAATCATGCCAAAATATTTGATTAAGAATTTTATTGAGAAAATTAACATTTATATCTTAGTTTTGTTCTCTGCTTATACGTTCGGACGGTCGCACCACCTGACATTTGTGGTCTTTCAAACACCAAAACTAAAAAAAATCTATTGAATTTCAATAAAATGAAAAGGGTTTCTAATAAAGGAGATATTGTAGATCCATTTTATATATGACATGTATTTATTCAAATTCTTTTTAGGAAAATAATGAATTTGGACAGAAAAAATACATGTCATGTCATTGACCCATAAAACAACAAAAGATAGCATTAATTGTAAGGAATCAGGATTAATAGCTTATGTATTCAAATTATACAGGACTAAAAGACTATTCCGTGTTATTTTACATTTGATTACTTTTTTCCGTTTCTGTAGTATTTCTGAATACTAGTGTTAGACCTAAACTTTTCTCTTTATTTCATGTATTTATTTGTGCTACTTTTTTCAATTTAATTCAAAGATTGAAATCAAGCTTCCTTTTGTTGTGTAAACTAAAAAAAATCCATTCCATTGTAAAAACACAAATACAATGAGTGAACAAACATTTAGCTAAACCTATTTTTTTAAAAATTGTCTAAAAAAACTCCCCCCTCAAATTAAAAAACCCCCCCCATAAGAATGACCTAAAGGGAGATTTCCCCCCTATTTTCCAAAACCAAATTCAGGCCCTGCTTCCAACGAAGTCTCTCACTGAGAGCCCTAGTCTTTCTGGCAAATTCTGCTGGAATGAACTCCTTCAATGCTACCAGTCTCTCAGAGATACCCAAGACTTGAATGCTCGAAAGCCTTGTACGCAGGGGGCCCACTGCACCACACCACAGATCCGTCAGACGTCTCACTACACCCAAACACACAAGGTGCATGTAATCATGAGGAAAACCAGTTACCATGTCAATGTCAGTTTCTAGAAGAGGACAGTGTGTTAGATGGTGTTCCTCATCTAATCCCAGTCGAAAAGCTTCATCTGTTCTACAGGAGGCATTGTTCTCAGGAAATGTCATGCGGTGTTTCACATAGGAACCTTTCTGCTGACATTTGTCACAGCCGTAGTAGCCTGTGTGAGATTTTATACCTTTGATAAAGGCTCGTGCTGGAGCATCACCTCCATAGATGTTACCTTGACAAAGAAAGTCTTGCCACCAAAAACAAAACCTCTTCTTAAACTCACAAACTAAGTGACTGAGATAGTCAGACAGATTTTTTGGCTTGGTGGTCCCACAAAACAAACCTACAACAACAGGTTTCTTAGATAGACCTTTGAACATGCCAAGAATAGGCCAAAGTTGAACTGAAGAACTTTTGAAAAGTGGGATGCCGTCAAAATTTAGCTGCATGTTAAATGTGTGCCCATCTGTAAAACGAGAACATACACTTCTCAACGTGTTTCTGAAAGCATTGATAATACCAAAATAGTGGAAAGATCCACCGGCAATCATCTCCACATTGTACTCCGTTTTCGTCTTTAACAGTGACCTTCCATCTTTTGGCAGGAATGGTAAATGCACTCTAAGAATTGCCAATAAAGCAGAAAGTGCAATGAGAGATGCACCAAAACGAAGTGCCCAGTCAGTAATGCTGCTTCTGAGATCACTTTTATCGTTTGTTTCACCAGTACTGCTACAATCATAGCTGCTGTTTGTATTCTCACTAACAGAGATGTAAGTAGGATTCAAATCTGAAGGTCTGCAGTCAGAGGGAATGGCACCAAGAGGAATGCGAACAGGAGAGTTGTTAAGATTATTAGTATGGTCATACACCTCATGATCAACTGATTTAAGAAAAGTGTCAACTCTTTTGAGGGCCCTTTTCCTAAGATTGCTGCGTTCATTGTAATTCATCACTAGTGAACCATATACTGAGTCACAAATAAAATATGCAAGGAATATTCCTAATGAGTTCAAGCTCAGGATGTTCACTACCCTATAATAAGAGAGAAACAGCAGATTAGGACAGCAAATTAATACATTAATTAAAGGGATAGTTCACCTAAAAATTAAAATTCTGTCATAATTTACTAACAATAAATAAACATATCAAATGACATAGTGATTAAACAATATATAGGCCTAAGTCAAGAGTATTATTCTGTATTACAGGTATTTACAGACGGGTCAAAGGAGCCAGAGTCTGGTAGAACAGCAGCAGTATACATCCTGACATTTAAAATGAAAATTGCAAAAATAATATCTGTCAGCATTCACTACCGAATTAATAGCCATCATACTAGCGCTACAGTGGATCGAATCTAGTTTGGTTTTGTTTTTCTTAATTTTTTCTCCTTTTTCCTGCATTGATTAGGAAATAATACACTTCTTTCAAATCATGTGCACTCCATGCTCCAGATTGCCATAAAACACCAGAAGAAGAAAAAAACACATGCTGAAACCATAGACAGTAAAAGAAACCAAGCGGATATAATGCAGTCCCATGTTGACTGCATCATCCACAGACCTGTTTGCTCTGTAAGCAAACTGAAAGGGGTCCAGCAGGGGTCCAGTGATGTCCTTCAGGTGGGCCAGCACCAGTCTTTCAAACGACTTCATGACCACAGACGTGAGAGCGACAGGTCTGTAGTCATTAAGTCCAATGATTTGGGTTTTTTTGGGGACAGGAATGATAGTGGAGCGTTTGAAGCAGCAGGGAACTTCACGCTGCTCCAATGATCTATTGAAGATCTGCGTGAAGACCGGGGCCAGTTGGTCAGCGCAGATTATTGTAATCGACAGTCTAAAGATTGTCGATTACAATACTTTCCTCAACAATGGCAGTAGATGGGTCACGGTGATGATTCTGAGCAAGCAAGCAAGCAACTTTATTTATATAGCACATTTTCAAACAACAGACGTTGCCCCAAAGTGCTTTACAAAAATGATAACATTAAAATCGTACAACAAAACAAAACATAACTTATTCAAAAGCTAAAGAAAATAAATACGTTTTTAAATAAGACTTAAAAGTGGCAATTGATGGAGCTGACCTTACGTGGAATGTAAACTATTCCAAAATTTGGGACCTACCACAGAAAAAGCATGATCTCCTTTTGATTTTAAATGACAACGAGGGACCTTTAAAAGCCTTTGATCGAGGACCTAAGAACTCTAGAAGGAGAGTAGGGAATAATAAAATCACTGATGTACTGGGGGGCAAGGCCTGATAGGGCCTTGTAGACAAACAAGAGGACTTTAAAATCTATCCTGAATTTAACCGGAAGCCAATGTAAGGATTGCAGTACAGGAGTAATATGGTCTCTCTTTCTCACCCCTGTTAAAAGCCTTGCCGCAGCATTTTGCACTAACTGTGGGCGGACTAGCATAGTCTGGGGGAGACCAATATATAAAGAATTGCAATAGTCAATCTTTGATGAAATAAAAGAGTGAACCACAATTTCCAAATCCTTACTGGATAGAAAATGCTTTACTTTAGCAATTGATCTCAGTTTAAAAAAGCTACCTTTAACAACAGCACCAATCTGTCTATTAAAATTTAGTGATGAGTTCATGATCACCCCTAAACTCTTTACATGATCTTCAATCTTTAGGGACAAGGAACCTAAACGATCAGAAAAGGTAGGTGAGATGGGAGAGCCTACAATCAAAACCTCAGTTTTACTCTCATTTAATTGGAGAAAGTTGCTAGAAAGCCAAAGTTTTATGTCGCTGTAACATTCCTGTGCTTTGTCCAGCGAACATGTTTTATCTAAGCTTACAGGAAAGTAAAACTGGAGATCGTCGGCATAACAGTGGTATGAAATACTATACTTCTGAAAAATAGTGCTCAGAAGCATATACAGAGAGAACAGCAATGGTCCCAAAATCGACCCCTGAGGAACACCACAAACTAAAGGGGCCAATGTGGAAGAAAAGTCTCCCAGATTCACAGCAACTGTCCTGTCTTTTAAATATGAGGCAAACCACTGAAGGTCTGTACCCTGGACACCAACCCAACACTCCAGACGGTTGAGAAGAATCTCATGGTCAATCGTATCAAAGGCAGCGTTTAGATCTAATAAAACTAGAACAACATGTGATCCTGAGTCCAACGATAATAATATATCATTAGTGACCTTAAGCAATGCAGACTCTGTGCTGTGACAGGTCCTAAAGCCCGACTGGAATGTGTCTAAAATATCAAAAGTATTCAAAAATGAATATAGCTGTGAGTAGACCACTTTCTCTAAAACCTTGGAAATAAAAGGCAGTTTAGAAATTGGTCTATAGTTGTTATATACCGCATGATCCGAATTAGGTTTTTTTAACAAGGGATGAAGAATTGCATGTTTGAATCTCTTAGGTACTACTCCACTCATCAAGGAGCTGTTAAGCTGTTAGGCTAGAACTCACAGTAGGAAAAACATCTTTTAAAAGATGAGTAGGGAGAACATCCAGTCTGCAGCTACCTCCATTCATTTTTGAGACAATATCTGCCAGCTGTTCTGATGAAACCAGTTCAAAGTTAGTAAAAGTGTTAGGCAACGCAGGATTAATTGATGAACGGGAATGTGAAGGTACAATTGCACTTCTGATCTTCTCAATTTTTTGAATAAAAAATAATAAAAACTCTTCACAGGTCTCTTGTGTGGCATCTATTCTGAGATAGATGTACATCTTTATGACAGTCAGCATGACTTTTGTTTATCAATTCAAGATATTTTTAATTAATAGATTACATTGTTCATTTAGGTCACCCAAAAATGCTACCACTTAAAATGAAACATCCTCACTTCCAGTGTACTGATGTATTGAAGCCATTGTTCAGTGATGAGCTCGCAGGCAGTTGCCACAAGCACTTTTTGCAACTTGAACTTGAAGTTATATTATGTCATTTTTAAGTTATATTATAGAGGAAACACTGCAAAAGATTACACTAATTCTAACTTGGAATTTCCATGTTGTAAATTTTTAACATGCAACCATATTGCTTCACTGATAGCTTACCTTTATTGTAATGGAACTGTCCAAGGGTAAAAATGCAAGCGGTCTCTTTGCTTCTTTGATCCACTTAAGCAAAGTCTGGGTCGATGCTCTGACTTTTAAAGGTTGTTATTTCTTCTTCTGTTCTTTTTTTTTGCACATTACGCACAGATTAGTGCATTGCTACTTTTAACTGTTATACAAACGCCATTAGGGGCTTTCGCACTGGAGGAACCTTTTCATAATTCATAGAGCTATTGGCGGAAGTTCCCGATTTAGGTCCAACCGTATCAAGCCGCTGACTTTGTGCTCCCCAAAAAACGCTGGTGGACCCCCAGGTCATTGTTAGCTGGGCATAAACAAGAGCATATTATAACATGGATAAATCAACTCATCAACTTATGAGTAAGTCTCCTCGGCTTTCATTGTCAATTGCGCTCGTTCCTGTTGCGTGACCTTAAACTGGCAACCTGCATGAGGGTTGAGTCTGAGGAGGAGGGGACAGGGTAAACAACAATCTCCCATATTTTGAATTTGGACTGCAGTACCTATTTCCACCACTAGCTCAGAGACATTCTTACAGACTGCACCTTTAAAGATGTCTATTGAGAGTGCCCACTAAGATAACAGATAATATGTGTGCATGTGCAAACTACATTAGTCCAAAAGTATTGATTGAATTTTCAGATGTTGCAGGTGACTGACAAACTTTTGATCTAATTTATTGCTGCTTTTCATAAGGCTGTATACATTGCAAATGTCAGTATCTTGCATCGATATAATATCTAAACAACATGCCCTTAGTAATCTAGAATAAGCTATTCATATCAAGGTAACCCAAATGACTTCTATTACCTAGAATTCCTCAAGTTCAGTGTCAAAGTTCAAGAAGAGAATAGTATCTTAATTATACAGACAAATCTGTCGGATTTTAAGAAAAAGATAGGATGACTCAATCCAAGGAGTCTTTGTCAGAAAAACAAAGGGAAAAGAACAAAAGTCAGCCTTCTTCCTTTACATTTTAAAACTTAATAACCATGCATTAATATCATACTAAATATCATATCTGGCCCGCACACAAAATCCTAAAACTGGTTTGTTGCACACGGGCCAGATCTGGCCCACAAACAGCAAGCCACGACTCACACTAAAGCCGGTTTGTTGCACACGGGCCAGATCTGGCCCACAAACAGCATGGCATGACAAACACTAAAGACGGTTTGTTGCACACGGGCCAGATCTGGCCCACAAACAGCAAGCCATGTCTCACACTAAAGCCGGTTTGTTGCACACGGGCCAGATCTGGCCCACAAACAGCATGCCACGACTCACACTAAAGCCGGTTTGTTGCACACGGGCCAGATCTGGCCCACAAACAGCAAGCCATGTCTCACACTAAAGCCGGTTTGTTGCACACGGGCCAGATCTGGCCCACAAACAGCATGCCACGACTCACACTAAAGCCGGTTTGTTGCACACGGGCCAGATCTGGCCCACAAACAACAAGCCATGTCTCACACTAAAACCGGCTTGATGTGTGTGGGCCAGATACGGCCCATATAACTTTTGCCACTGCCAGAACTGAGCCACATGTGCCATAGTTGGCCCAGATGAGGCCCGGATATGAAGGTATTTTTGGTGCAAAACTACTGAACGCCTGTGACAGTGAAATGTGTAGTTGTAGAGAATAGCCACACATGTGTATCAGTAAATTTGAAGTCACAGAGAGAAATCCATTAAGAGTTGCAAACTTGTAGACTTTTTTTTCTCTCCCACAAACACAACACAACAGTTACACCTTCTCAAATTCTTCATTGCAGATGCACAAATCCTATTCTACAAATCACAAATTAATACACTCGTGCGCTCACATTTTTGCTACAATTGCTGCAGTGAATATGGTGCAGAACGCATTTAAACACCCGCATCAAAAAATGTGAAGTCACGGAGAAATTTTGCTCATCCGCAAATCAGTATGTGAATTCATCCAATGAGAGTTGCACACTTGTAGAATATTTTCTCACAAATATCTTTTATATTTTTCTAGCACAAACACAAGTACATAAGTACAGCTGCTTGAATCTGCTGCGACGAATCTCAAACACTGTTTTTCGCTTTCAAGTGACAAGTTTCGCGCGCTCTCCCTTTTGCACCATATATCTCGTTAAAGCTCCAGTAGGTCACTTTTGTAAACAAATATTTGTTAAAACTGTCATTATGTCCTCACAGTAGAATATGAGACAGATAATCTGTGGAAAAAATCGAGCTCCTCTGGCTCCTCCCTGTGGTCCTATTGCCATTTGCAGAAATACACCGCTCCCGGTCAGAAACAACCAATCAGAGCCAGGAGGAATGTCTTAGCAGTGTCAATCACGCTCGTGTACGCGCTGATCACCTCTCTCTTGCACAGCGCGAGCGCGTACCATCGTTCGTGACTCTCCTGTTCGAACTCGTTCATCCAAATAAACGAATCTTTTTTTGAGTCATTTTCGTTCATTCAATGAACGAAATGACTCGCAAAAAGATTCGTTCATTTCGAACGAGTCTTTTTCAGAGTCATTTCGTTCATTCAACGAACGAAATGATTCGAAAAAGATTTGTTCATTTTGATGAACGAGTTCAAACAGGAGAGTCACGAACGTGCATCACAGAACAGAGCAAGGCGAGCATTTGTGCTTATAAAACTTAAAGTTTTTTATTTATTTTTGAAATGACCGATCGTTTCGCTAGATAAGACCCTTATTCATCGTCTGGTATCGTTTAAAGTCCTTTGAAGCTGCACTGAAACTGTCATTTGGTCCTTGAAACGTTTGTGTCCTATTGAAGTCCATTATATGGAGAAAAAGCCTGGAATGTTTTCATCAAAAACCTTAATTTCTTTTCGACTGAAGAAAGAAAGACATGGACATCTTGGATGACATGGGGGTGAGTAAATTATCAGCAAAAGTTTTTTTTAAAAGTGAACTATGTTATCTTACTAGCTATTTATAACTTATAGAAAAAGTGCAACGTTATAAAGTTACATGTATTGCAAAATACATAATGATTTGAGGACCAAGTTTGTAGTCAAAGTATGGGCAGGCCATAGTCAATGTAAAGCATATTGTTGATGTTTCGTCCCTATTAGTGAATGTTCCATAACTGTTTATAATCCGCCGTCATCGGTGGTCCTGTTTACTAGCCTGCGCGTTCACGGCAGGCTCCGCTGTGGGGGAGGAGCTGTGGAGGGAGGGCTGTAGCGCAGCAGAGAGCAAGGGGGTTGGACCTGGAAGTTGTGCTTGTTCAAATTTTCAGGCTAAGTCAACATTTTCTCAAAACTCCCTACTGCAACTTTAAATGTGGAGCAAAACTGACTTGTGCATCTGTAGAGGCAGTGGGCGGAGCCAACATGAATATTAAAGAGTTTCCCGGGCATGCGCGTGGAACTGCTCATTTTAGTTCACTCAGAGGTTCACTCCTTGTTTCCCAGCAGGTTTAATGGGTTATTTCAAAAAAGGTAAATATAGTTTCAGCGCGAACTTAAACTTGTGCATCATTTCATAAAGTTCATCATGTTTTTATTAGTTTACACGTTTTTTTGCATTATTTAATGACTGAATGATTGCAGGCATTCACTTCGTTTAGGCCTATATAAAGTAGGCCTACAGCAAACTTCAACTCGTTCATGTCGTTGTACTTTTCCTTTGTACATTGCAATGATTTAAAACTGTCTTTTGTTGTCATTTGTTGAATGTCACTGCAATAAAAAAAAAATATATTTTTTTACAAACAAAATATAAATTTACAAAAAAATATCACAGGTTCCACTTTTACTGTAAAACCAGAAATTCCAGAACACCTGAATGATTACAGCAACACTTATTTCCAACAGAAGAGCAGATATATTCCTAAATACATTAACCATTACCATTTAATTTATGTATTGCTAAGCTCTTCTGATACCTTACCTTATGAAGCTTTAAAACTGTGTCATCTCTGGCAATAATCTCTGGGAAATAACTCCACAACCATATCAGTGTCCAAATAAACATTCAGCACCCTACACTGATGTTTCTCTTTGTCATGTTATTTCTTTGACCTTATGTTTTGCACTGTGTGCTTGGATGATACACAATGATGATTGATACAAATGCATGATCTATTTTGTTGCACAACAAACACATTCAACATGTTTTAAAAGTCATAAAGTTCTATAAACATGTATGTTCTTGATTGGGCTTCAATTAGAGGCACTTCTGACTTGAACTCTTGAAAAATGAAACCTTTAAACTTTGTTGGATCGATGTTAAAACATGACATTCTCATCATTTTCATCACTTAAGATTTGCAAGACAAAAGTTTGGAATCACTCACTATGATTTAAAAAAATATATACTTTTATAGCAGGCAAGGCCAAGGATGCCTTACATTGGTCACAAATGACAGCAAAGACACTTATAATGTTACCAAAAAAATAATAATTTTAATAATAATATATTATTATAACAAAGCCAGCACAAGCACACATTGCAACCAAAACATAAAAAAAATAGTGTTACATTATTTTGCCAGTATGTATATTTGTAAATATAATTCTTTTAGAACATCAAATTGGTTGCTTATTATATTCCGTAAAAGAATGTTAAGTGTGTTTTTCCTCATTTACAGTAACCTAGTTGTACCAAATGTAATTTATCCACTTTTGTCCATACAATTTTGTTTAATCCAAATTGTACTTAAGTTTAAAAGCAACACATTCATGCTTCTGTGTGGTCTTAAATTATTTGAATTATTTAAATGAACAAGAATTTAAGAACAATCACACCAGGATATATTTGTAAAAAACAAAAGGGTTAGCCCACAGATACATTTATTAGAGTTTATTTAATTTATTGCAATCAACAAATGATAACAATTAGTAAAATACACAGTTTTAAAGCTTCGCAAGGTGCAATTTATAAGACGAGTTGAAGTTTGCTGTACTTTATATAGGCCTACACGAAGTGAATGCCTGCAATCATTCAGCAAAAAAAAAGTGCAAATTAATAAAAACATTATGAACTTTACGAAACGATACACAATTGTAGTTTAAGTTCGCGCTGAAACTATATTTACCTTTTTTTGAAATAACCCATTAAACCTGCTGAGAAACGAGGAGTGAACTAAAATGAGCGAGCAGTTCCACGCGCATGCCCGGGAAACTCATGAATATTCATGTTGGCTCCGCCCACTGCTTCTACAGATGCACAAGTCAGTTCCCTTTCGAGGGAACTCAACACTGCGTCGAGAATCGACTCTTTGGGGACGCTCCCTTAGCGTGCGCCTCTGAAGTATGAATGAAACTATTCCAATCCTGATTGGTGTTGCGTCATGACGTAACATGTGACGGCATAACCGGATGCATAAAAGCGACGCCGGCACACACACACACTAGCTTTTCGCTCTTCAGCAAGCGCTCTATGTTACGACTGTCTGTCTTATTTGGTGTTGTTTGTCTATCATATATATATATATTATGGCCAGCCAGAAGTTCAGAATGTGTGTGCACCCCTGTCCTCGTTTTATTACGGATGGGGACACGCATGTTTTGTGTGTGAACTGTTTGGGAGCGCAGCACGCCCAGGCAGCTCTCGAGGGAGCTGCCTGCGTACACTGTGAAGCACTACCTATGAGGGTGCTGCGCTCCCGGCTGGTGTGCTTTGATGAGCTCGGTCAGGCTCGCGTTCCCCGCGGTTCTGGTCCCGCGTCTGTTGAGGCGGCGCGGCGACTCAGATCGTGGGGTTCGCAGCGGGATCTTGCAGATGACAATGAGACTGCTGCGGCACTTTCTCATTATTCATCTGAAGATCCCGAAGCCCCTGTGAGTGGTGCAGAAGCCCGCGCGGCGGCTTCTTCTGCCCACGAACAGGTCCCGGTGCTTGAGCTCTCTGCTTCCGAGGAGGCAGAGGTGATCAGGATCGGGGATGACCGTGAGTCGAGCGCGCCAGTTCACGGCCAAGCTTATGAGGAGCTGGTGGAGGTTGTGACTCGTGCCGTGGCCAGACTTAACATCAGCTGGCCACAAGATGAGCAGGGAACGCAAGTCATAAGCAAACTAGACGAGCGTTTCCTGCGGCACAGGTCACAGCCTCAGCGCCGGGGTTCGCCGTTTTTCCCCGATCTCCACAAAGAGATCTCGAGATCGTGGGATAAACCGTATTCGTCCCGTGTCTCCCACCCATCTGTTGTCGATTATAGCAATGTTGTGGGGGCACGGGATATGGGTTATGGGAAGATGCCTAAAGTCGAGGAAGCCCTAGCAGGTTATCTATCTCCTGAGTCGGCATCTTCCCTTAAAACCCCGACGCTGCCTAGTAAGCCCTGCAGAGATACATCTGCTTTAATAGGCAGGGCTTACATGGGGGCAGGTCGGGCTGGTTCATGTCTGCACTCTATGGCTATCTTGCAGGCATACCAGGCCGATCTCCTGAAAGATTTGGACGAGGGGGAGGGGCCGACTCCTGAAGATATTGCAGAGTTGCGCAAAGCCACAGATTTGTCTCTCCGTGCCACTAAAGAGACGGCCCGCGCTATTGGCCGCTCTATGGCAGCTATGGTGGCCACGGAGAGGCATCTGTGGCTCAATTTATCTGGTCTGAAGGAGAAAGATAAATCGGTTCTGCTGGATGCGCCGCTTTCGCCTTCTGGCCTGTTCGGCGACGCCGTTACATCGGTCGTCGACAGGTTTCAGGAGGCGAAGAAGCAATCTGCGGCGTTCCAGCAGTTCCTCCCCCGAAAATCTAAGTCCAAATCAAGTAGGGTGGGGCAAGAACATCAGCCCCAGCCATCAACCAGCTCCTCACACCGGGCAGAGCAAAGGGAAAGCGTTTCCTCTAGAGCCCCTCCTCCGGGAGCTTGGCAACGGAGGAAACGCTCCCAGCAGAAGCCCCCCAGCCAGAAGGGCGATTTAAGAGATGTCCTTCAGGCTAGGAGGACTTCAGCAAAGAGGTCCTAGCCAGAGTGGTGGGACCTCTGAGGGCTGTCCCCTCCGTTGTAGAACAACCGAGGTTGTTCTCACAGCGGAGCCCTCTAGGAAACGATGTGAGTTGCCCGCCGTCGGTGACGCTTCGGGCCGCATCATATTCCAGCGAACGCACTGTAGGTCGTTTTTCTCGAAAAATAAAAAACGAGCATCAGTTATGGTCACGAAAACCGTGTCGACTACACCCTGCCGGTCTTCCGCTTCAGGGGGTCGAGAAGGGTGCTCGAAAAACACCAGAGGCCAGTCTCGAGAGGCTGGTTCCCTTAGTAGATTTTGTAGAGGCATGGTATCATCTTCCCAACATATCTGCATGGGTCCTGCATATAATAAAGTCAGGATACAGACTGCAGTTCGGGCACCGCCCCCCCAAATTTTCTGGGGTGGTGCAGACTACAGTGGTTCCAGAGCAGGCTCAGGTGATGGAACAAGAAGTGCAATCTCTGCTGCTAAAGGAGGCCATAGAACGTGTTCCTCATTCAGACAGGGAGTCCGGATTTTACAGCCGGTACTTTATAGTTCCAAAGAAGGATGGGGGGTTGAGGCCAATTCTAGATCTCAGGGTTTTGAACCTGTCTCTGATGAAGCTCAGGTTCAAAATGCTCACTATTCCTGTCATCGTGAGTCAAATCAGATCCGAGGACTGGTTTGTCACGATAGATCTAAAAGATGCCTATTTTCACGTATCCATCCTTCTATGTCACAGGAGGTTCCTGAGGTTCGCTTTCGGGGGCGAAGCTTACCAATATCGGGTTCTTCCGTTTGGCCTAGCACTCTCTCCCCGCACATTCACCAAATGTATGGATGCAGCACTTGCTCCACTGAGACTTCAGGGCATCCGCATACTGAATTATATCGACGACTGGCTCATTCTGGCCCAGTCTCGAGAAATGGCAGTTAGGCATCGAGATGTCGTCCTTGGCCACATTCAAAAATTGGGGTTGAGACTCAACACAAAGAAGAGTGTGTTAGAACCGTCCCAGTCCACAACGTTTCTAGGCGTTGTGTGGAACTCGACTACGATGCAGGCACGCATGTCTCCGGCGCGTATCGAGTCCATTCTGGCGATGGTGTCCAAGTTAAAGCTAGGCCAGGCCACTACTGTAAAGCAATTCCAAAGACTGCTGGGCCTCATGGCAGCGGCATCCAACATTATACCTTTGGGCCTTCTACACATGAGGCCCCTTCAGTGGTGGCTGAAAGCCAAGGGGTTTTCCCCCAAGGGGAATCCATTTCGTACGATCAGAGTAACGCGCAGATGCCTTCGTTCTCTGATAATATGGAAGAAAACTTGGTTCCTGTCCCAAGGGCCAGTGTTAGGAGTGTCATGTCGCCGGAAAACCGTTTCGACAGACGCCTCCCTCACTGGCTGGGGCGCGGTCATGGACGGCCGCTTTGCCAGGGGTCTGTGGCAGGACCATCATCATTCTTGGCACATCAATTGTCTAGAGATGTTGGCTGTGTTCAGGGCTCTGAGGAGCTTCCTTCCAGACATCAAGGGTTACCATGTCCTAGTACGATCGGACAATACATCAGTGGTAGCTTATCTGAACCGACAAGGGGGACTCAGATCGCGCCCTCTGTGCAGACTGGCGCATCAGGTTATTCTTTGGTCCCAAGGGAAAATACTGTCTATCAGAGCTATGTATATTCCGGGGGTTCAGAATCAGGGAGCAGACATCCTGTCAAGGCAGGGGCTGAGGCCCGGGGAATGGAGACTTCATCCAGATGTAGTGAGGTTGATATGGGAGAGGTTTGGGCCCATGGAGGTGGATCTATTCGCGTCTCGAGAGACGTCCCACTGCCCACTTTGGTTCTCCCTCTCACATCCAGCCCCACTGGGGTTGGATGCCATGGTACAGGCCTGGCCGAGGCTTCGCCTGTACGCATTTCCCCCGATCGCTCTGCTTCCGGCAGTCCTGGAGAGGGTCCGTCAGGAGGGCATCAGTCTACTTCTGGTTGCCCCAATGTGGCCGACCCGAGTATGGTTTTCAGATATAGTTTCGCTCCTGATAGCTCAGCCATGGCAGATTCCTCTGAGGAGGGATCTATTGTCTCAGGTGGAGGGCACAATCTTCCACCCTCACCCAGAGCTGTGGAAACTGTGGGCCTGGCCTCTGAGGGGGTCCAGTACCTAAATGCTGGTCTATCAGCCGGGGTGGTTGAAACCATACTTAGCTCTAGGGCTCCGTCTACTAGGAGATTATATGGCCTCAAGTGGAATGTTTTCGTCACTTGGTGTAGAGAACATAATTTAGATCCAGTTAACTGCCCGGTGGCTTCAGTTCTGGAGTTTCTTCAAGATCGTTTCTCTGCGGGTCTCTCCCCTTCCACGCTTAAGGTGTACGTGGCTGCCATTGCGGCTTTCCACGCGCCATTAAGTGATGGGCCTCTGGGGAGGCACCAGCTGGTCATTCGATTTCTCCGTGGTACTTGGAGGATGAGACCGACAACCAGGTCCAGGGTTCCTGCCTGGGACCTGGCAGTGGTTCTGGAAGGGTTGTCCCTGGCCCCCTTCGAACCTATTCAGTCGGCTTCGCCTAAAGATCTTACCTACAAATTGGTCTTTCTCTTAGCCATCACTTCTCTTAAGAGGGTGGGAGATCTCCAAGCCCTGGCAGTGTCACCAGCTTGCTTGGAGTTTGCCCCTGGGAAGGTTAAGGCCTTTTTGCACCCGAGACCGGGCTATGTCCCTAAAGTGCCCGCTAATACGGCTAGGTCTACGACCCTTCAGGCTTTCCATCCTCCACCTCATGTGTCGGCAGAAGAAGAGAAGCTTCATTTGCTCTGCCCCGTCAGAGCTCTGAGTATTTATCTCGACAGGTCCTCTTCTTGGAGGAGGTCGGACCAACTGTTAGTTTGTTTCGGGTCACCTAGGAGAGGGCTCCCGGCATCCAAGCAAACCATTAGTAATTGGATTGTGCAGGCTATCACCTTGGCTTATGAGGTGCGCAATTTGCCTTCACCTCTGGCCATAAGGGCTCATTCTACCAGAGGCATGGCGTCCTCTAGGGCCCTCCTCTCGGGAGTTCCCCTCCAGGAGATCTGCGAGGCAGCCGGTTGGGCTACCCCACACACTTTTATTAGGTTCTATAGTCTGCACCTCCCCAGTACGCCTGGCGCACGTGTGCTCTCGTCCTGCTGAGTGCCTGAATCAGTTTCACTCCTGGGCAGGCCTGTCTTCGGTGCGTGGCCTAGTGGGCATTCGTTCCCCAAAGAGTCGATTCTCGACGCAGTGTTGAGTTCCCTCGAAAGGGAACGTCTCGGGTTATGACTATAACCCTTGTTCCCTGAGAAGGGAACGAGACACTGCGTCGTCCTGCCACGCCCCTCGAGGCCTTAGAGTGTCTTGCTTCATCGCTAGGCTAGTGTGTGTGTGTGCCGGCGTCGCTTTTATGCATCCGGTTATGCCGTCACATGTTACGTCATGACGCAACACCAATCAGGATTGGAATAGTTTCATTCATACTTCAGAGGCGCACGCTAAGGGAGCGTCCCCAAAGAGTCGATTCTCGACGCAGTGTCTCGTTCCCTTCTCAGGGAACAAGGGTTATAGTCATAACCCGAGACGTTTTGCTCCACATTTAACGAGATATATGGTGCAAAAGGGAGAGCGCGCGAAACTTGTCACTTGAAAGCGAAAAACAGTGTTTGAGATTCGTCGCAGCAGATTCAAGCAGCTGTAGTTATGTATTTGTGTTTGTGCTGGAAAAATATACAAGATATTTGTGAGAAAATATTCTACAAGTGTGCAACTCTCATTGGATGAATTCACATACTGATTTGCGGATGAGCAAAATTTCTCTGTGACTTCACATTTTTTGATGCGGGTGTTTAAATGCGTTCTGCACCATATTCACTGCAGCAATTGTAGCAAAAATGTGAGCGCACGAGTGTATTAATTTGTGATTTGTAGAATAGGATTTGTGCATCTGCAATGAAGAATTTGAGAAGGTGTAACTGTTGTGTTGTGTTTGTGGGAGAGAAAAAAAGTCTACAAGTTTGCAACTCTTAATGCATTTCTCTCTGTGACTACAAATTTACTGATACACATGTGTGGCTATTCTCTACAACTACAAATTTCACTGTCACAGGCGTTCAGTAGTTTTGCACCAAAAATACCTTCATACCCGGATATGTATGCTATCTGGGTTGTATTTAACGTTACTGTTGTAAATACCACTCACGCAGAGAGGCTCTGCACTTTATTACTTTATAATAATAAAGTAGCCTACCGCGTTTGATGGCTTATAACGTTTTTACATGATTGTATCTAAAATACAAGTAAATAGCCTATAGCCTAGGCATACTGTATGATTTCATTTGTGCTTTTTGAGTGTAATGTAAACATTACAAAATGCCAGATAACATCAATAAATTTACATGTACGTCGCATTATTTCATAACATTGTCCGTTATGAAGTCGTTAGACATGATTATTGCAATTTATCATAATAGTTTGGAAATTGCGCTCGTTTACACCATTTACAACGTGTAGGCTTATTTATGTCCTGATAATTATGTGAGATATTGACATAACTTTTCTCATGATAATCGCAGGAATCAACTTTAACAGTGAAAGCCTGACCGAGTGGGACTCTGGTCCGTGTACGTTTTGATAGTTTGTTTTCCAATTTGAAACGAAATAACCAGAAACGAGAAAACGGCACCTTTATTCGATTTTTCGTTTTTTAGTTCACAGGCAAAAAACGAATAAATGACTTCAAAATTCGTTTTCCACATGTCGATCATGAGACGCCCATTTCAGCCGATTGGTCAAGCAAATCTGAGCCTGTGACATCATCAGTAATTCCCCAAGTCTTTTCAACAAAATAATAGTCCTAAGGCTCTGCCTACCGCTTCTTAAACTGTACAGGGCTGTGCAACTTAACGCGTTTCACAGAAATATTTATTTCAGAAATATTAAATATTAATCTGCACCCAGACGGTTTTATTTAGCTGTGCAGAGTTAAATCTGTGTAGTGCTGCACTAGACCGCGCAGTGCGGGTGAAGCACAGACCAATGTTCTGTCAAGTGTAAATACCTTTTTTACAGTCTATGGTAAATACGCAGCAGTCATAACTCTTCTTTTAGACAATACGCTCAGTTTTGGACAAGGGGTGGTCATTGCAAATACTGTAATGCAAAACTGCTGATGGTGATGGGTACCGATGATGGTAAATTAAAATGTAACTAATCATAGCCGCGAGAGTGGGACAGCGAGATGATTGACAGGACGATAGCAAAGGAAAAAACTCAAGATAGCCTATCATGTGTTAGTAAAAATTTTTTTATTTATTTCTTTAATATATAAGTGAGTTTGTATCTGAAAACAACAACAACAACGAAACAATCAAATAACAGCGTGAACCACAAACTGAGCGTTCATTTTAAAGGGACATTTCCAAATAGGCCTATCTCTTATTTATTTTGTTATAATGTTGTTGTTTTATGAATTCCGTCTTAATCGTTTTGTTAATAAAAGTTTAATAGGCCCACAACGCTGGAGTTTTTTATAATAGCTTACTATTTTATTGTATATACCGAGGCACTTCATAAACCCAATTAGAAAGCTAAACAGTTCTAAGCATGAACTCTAGCAAGATCAATTAAGATTTTCATTTGGGTTTATGAAGTGCCTCGGTAAATATACATAGGCTTCACATTACTTTATTTATGGGTATAGAGTTCATGGTAGCCTACTAATTGCATAAGCTCATGTGGTTTTGATGCAATACATTTTATTGATGCATGCATGTTTCTCATTTTTATTTTTTGATTATACAGCCATGATTATGATGGGCCGACAGTCCCAGCAAACATGCCAGTGCGGGCCCACTGTGGGTAAGTGTGGGTTTTCTGTGGGACAGTGTGGGGAAGGGCAAACCCTTTGGGGCCCCATGTGGGCTTTCTGTGGGCAAGCCCACAGTGGGCTTACCCAAATAAAACCCACACGGGCCCCCAGTGGGTTAGCCCATGAGGGGCCCATAGCAGTTTTGCCCATTTGGGCCCCCATTAGGATTTACTGTGGGCAACCCACTGTGGGTTTGCCCAAATAAAACCCACACGGGCCCCCAGTGGGTTAGCCCATGAGGGGCCCATAGCAGTTTTGCCCATTTGGGCCCCCATTAGGATTTACTGTGGGCAACCCACTGTGGGTTTGCCCAAAAAAAAAAACCCACACGGGCCCCCAGTGGGTTAGCCCATGCGGGGCCCATAGCAGTTTTGACCATTTGGGCCCCCATTAGGATTTACTGTGGGCAACCCACTGTGGGTTTGCCCAAATAAAACCCACACGGGCCCCCAGTGGGTTAGCCCATGCGGGGCCCATAGCAGTTTTGCCCATTTGGGCCCCCATTAGGATTTACTGTGGGCAACCCACTGTGGGTTTGCCCAAATAAAACCCACACGGGCCCCCAGTGGGTTAGCCCATGCGGGGCCCATAGGAGTTTTGCCCATTTGGGCCCCCATTAGGATTTACCTATTTTTAGTTTTTCACTGTGGGGCCACCATGAGGGTTTACTGTGGGCAACCTCCATAACAGTACAGTTACATCATTGTTTTAAGATTAGAAGCTCTGGGTTAATCAACCTATTTTAACGATCCCGTTAAATGTCATAAATGCTATTTCATTCAACAGTCATCCCATACTTGCACACAGACAGTCAACAAGATGGCAAGACAAGTAGTATCTTTACCTGTTTGCTTGTAGTAGCTGTTCCCAGACCGACTGATAAAGTCAGACAGACCAGTACATTAAAGTATAGTTTAAACACCATTAGACTGTTAGACCTCAATAAATCACAGCACTTATATATTAATACATTCATAAATAACATAATAACATTATAGCAATGCAAGTCGCATCTTTATAAATACATTTATAGAACCATAAAACTGACTAATTAATACTTATGAATCAGTATTATTCATAAGTCCAGTCATAATGGATTATGAGCATGCGCATTGAAAGAGCAAATGAGTGGCTTAAATGGAATTATAAAAATGAATATAAATTTAACTCGGTATATCTTAAAATGCAGGTCTCAATGAGTCTTTATAAATATACTTATATAATAGTAATATTGCTCCTAAAAAAGTATAAAGGTAGCTATAATTCATAATAATAATAATAATAATAATTAATAATAATAATACATCAGTCTTATATAGCGCTTTCCAAGGAACTCAAAGACGCTTTACAAATGAAACAAACAAACAATGATGAGAGTGCTATTATAGATTGTAGGCGAGCTGAAACAGGTGGGTTTTGAGCAGTTTTTTGTAATCATAAGCATGGTCTGCATAGAAAGTGTTACCATATTTATTAAATAAAATTAACTTATTTGTCACAATAAAACAATGCAAATGGTTGACTGATTTGTTTTGGTATTCATCAGTGATGTATTTATTATTATTAAATAATATATTTTTATACTAATAAAT
Organism: Gila orcuttii; assembly: GCA_026230005.1. NCBI lineage: Eukaryota > Metazoa > Chordata > Actinopteri > Cypriniformes > Leuciscidae > Gila > Gila orcuttii. The sequence continues at coordinate 21,634,535 of JAPDVR010000017.1, forward strand.
ACATCACTGATTAATTTATATATATATATATAATTAATCAATCAGTGATTAATTATATATATATATATATATATATATATATATATATATATATATATATAATTAATCAATCAGTGATGTATTTATTAGTATAGTATAATATAATATATATATATATATATATATATATATATATATATATATATATATATATAAATGCTATTTCATATATATATATATATATATATATATATATATATATTATATTATATTTCTGAAACTACAAAAGAAAACTAGAAAAAAAAGTTTGATGAGACAAACTTTAAGTTGGCTTGAGAAAGCCGGACCAGAGAGTTTGAAGAAGTTTAAAATAGTTTGAAGTTTGATAGATGGATTAGTTAGAAAGAAAGATTAGTTAGAGAGAAGGCAATACGTTAGAAAGAAAAGAAAGATTAGTTAGAAAGATAGAAAAATTGGTTTCAATAAAAGAAAGATTAGTTAGAAAGAAAGATTAGTTAGAAAGAAAGAAAGAAAGAAAGAAAGATTAGTTAGAAAAAAAGATGGATTGGTCAGAAAGAAAGAAGGATGGATTAGTTAGAAAGAAAGAAAAAAAGATGGATTAGTCAGAGAGAAAGAAAAAAAGATGGATTAGTCAGAGAGAAAGAAGGATGGATTAGTTAGAAATAAAGATAGATCAATAAGAAAGAAAGAAAGAAAGAAAGATTAGTTAGAAAGAAAGAAAGATGAGTTAGAAAGAAAGATAGATCAGTAAGAAAGACAGAAAGAAAGAGATTAGTTGGAAAGAAAGAAAGAAAAAAGAAAGATTAGTCAGAAAGAAAGAAAGATTGATTAGTTAGAAAGAAAGAAAGATTAGTTAGAAAGAAAGACAGAACGAAAATTAGTTAGAAAGAAATAAAGATGGATTAGTTAGAAAGAAAGATTGGTTAGTTAGAAAGAAAGATAGATTAGTAAGAAAGATAGATTAGTTAGAAAGATATACTAGTTAGAAAGAAAGATAAGTTAAAAAGAAACATTAGTTAGAAAGAAAGAAAGAAAGAAAGAAAAATGGATCAGTTAGAAAGAAAGATTAGTTAGAAAGAAAGAAATATAGATTAGTTAGAAAGAAAGAAAGATTCGTTAGAAAAAAAGAAAGATTAGTAAGAAAGAAAGAAAGATGGATTAGTTAGAAAGAAAGAAAGATATAAAGAAAGAAAATTAGTAAGAAAGAAAGAAAGATGGATTAGTTAGTTAGAAAGAAAGAAAGACAGATGGATCAGTTAGAAAGAATGATTGGTTAGAAAGAAAGATAGAAAGATAGATTAGTTAGAAAGAAAGATAGATTAGTTAGAAAGAAAGATAGATCAGTAAGAAAGAAAGAAGGAAAGATAGATTAGTTAGAAAGAAAGAAAGATCAGTAGGAAAGAAAGAAAGAAAGAAAGATAGATTAGTTAGAAAGAAAGAAAGATAGATCAGTAAGAAAGAAAGAAAGAAAGAAAGATAGATTAGTTAAAAAGAAAGAAAGATAGATCGGAAAGAAAGAAAGAAAGAGATTAGTTGGAAAGAGAAAGATAGATTAGTTAGAAAGAAAGTAAAAAAGAAAGATTAGTTAGAAAGAAAGAAAGATTAGTTAGAAAGAAAGAAAGAAAGATTAGTTAGAAAGGAAGAAAGAAAGATAGATCAATAAGAAAGAAAGAAAGAAAGATTAGTTGGAAAGAAAGAAAGATAGATCAGTAAGAAAGAAAGAAAGATAATTAGTTAGAAAAAGAAAAAAAGATGGATTAGTTAGAAAGAAAGAAAGAAAGAAAGAAAGAAAGATGGATCAGTTAGAAAGAAAGATTAGTTAGTTTGAAAGAAAGATAGATTACTTCGAAAGAAAGAGAGAAAGAAAGATGGATTAGTCAGAAAGAAAGAAGGATGGATTAGTTATAAAGAAAGAAAGAAAGATAAATTAGTCAGAAAGAAAGAAAGATGGATTAGTTAGAAAAAAAGATAGATCAGTAAGAAAGAAAGAAAGATTAGTTCAAAAGAAAGATAGATACGTTAGAAAGATAGATCAGTAAGAAAGAAAGAAAGAGATTAGTTGGAAAGAAAGAAAGAAAAAAGAAAGAAAGATTAGGTAGAAAGAAAGAAAGATTAGTAAGAAAGAAAGAACGATGGATTGGTTAGGAAGAAAGAAAGAAAGATTAGTTAGAAAGAAAAAAGATGAGTTAGAAAGAAAGATAGATCACTAAGAAAGAAAGAAAGAAAGAGATTAGTTGGAAAGAAAGAAAAAAAAAGATTAGGTAGAAAGTAAGAAATATTAGTAAGAAAGAAAAAAATACGGATTAGTTAGAAAGAAAGAAAGACAGATCAGTAAGAAAGAAAGAAAGATTAGTTAGAAAGAAAAAAGATGGATTTGTTAGAAAGAAAGATGGATTAGTAAGAAAGAAATAAAGATATATTAGTTAGAAAGAAAGAAAGGATCAGTTAGAAAGAAAGAAAGATGGATTTGTTAGAAAGAAAGATAGATAGATTGATTAGTTAGAAAGAAAGAAAGATAGATAGATTAGTTAGAAAGAAAGAAAGATGGATTAGTTAGAAAGAAAGAAAGATAGATTTGTTAGAAAGAAAGAAAGAAAGAAAGAAAGAAAGAAAGAAAGAAAGAAAGAAAGAAAGAAAGAAAGAGAAAGAAAGATGGATTTGTTAGTAAGAAAGAAAGATGGATTAGATAGACAGATAGGTTAGAAAGAAAGAAATATTAGTTAGAAAGAAAGAAAGATGGATTAGATAGATAGATAGATAGATAGATAGATAGATAGATAGATAGATAGATAGATAGATAGATAGATAGATAGATAGATAGATAGGTTAGAAAGAAAGAAATATTAGTTAGAAAGAAAGAAAGATAGATTTGTTAGAAAGAAAGATAGATAGATTTGTTAGAAAGAAAGATAAATAGATTAGTTAGAAAGAAAGAAAGATAGATTAGTTAGAAAGAAAGATAGATAGATTAGTTAGAAAGAAAGAAAGATAGATTAGTTAGAAAGAAAGAAAGATAGATTAGTTAGAAAGAAAGATAGATAGATTAGTTAGTTAGAAAGAAAGATAGATTAGTTAGAAAAAAAAGATAGATAGATTAGTTAGAAAGAAAGATAGATTAGTTAGAAAGAAAGAAAGAAAGAAAGATTAGTTAGAAAGAAAGAAATATGGATAGATTACTCAGAAAGAAAGAAAGATAGATTAGTTAGAAAGAAAGATAGATTAGTTAGAAAGAAAGAAAGAAAGATAGATTAGTTCAAAAGAAAGAAAGATGGATTAGTCAGAAAGAAAGAAGGATGGATTAGTTATAAAGAAAGAAAGAAAGACAGATTAGTCAGAAAGAAAGAAAGATGGATTAGTTAGAAAGAAAGATAGATCAGTAAGAAAGAAAGAAAGATTAGTTCAAAAGAAAGACAGATACGTTAGAAAGAAAGATAGATCAGTAAGAAAGAAAGAAAGAGATTAGTTGGAAAGAAAGAAAAAAGAAAGAAATATTAGGTAGAAAGAAAGAAAGATTAGTTAGAAAGAAAAAAGATAAGTTAGAAAGAAAGATAGATAACTAAGAAAGAAAGAAAGAAAGAGATTAGTTGGTAAGAAAGAAAAAAGAAAGAAAGATTAGGTAGAAAGAAAGAAAGATTAGTAAGAAAGAAAAAAATACGGATTAGTTAGAAAGAAAGAAAGATTAGTTAGTTAGAAAGATAGATATATGGATTTGTTAGAAAGATAGATAGATTGATTAGTTAGAAAGAAAGATAGATAGATTAGTTAGAAAGAAAGAAAGATGGATTAGTTAGAAAGAAAGATAGATTTGTTAGAAAGAAAGAAAGAAAGAAAGAAAGATGGATTAGATAGATAGATAGGTTAGAAAGAACGAAATATTAGTTAGAAAGAAAGAAAGATAGATTAGTTAGAAAGAAAGAAATATTAGTTAGAAAGAAAGATAGATAGAGTAGTTAGAAAGAAAGAAAGATAGGTTAGTTAGAAAGAAAGATAGATTAGTAAGAAAGAAAGAAACAAAGAAAGATTAGTTAGAAAGAAAGACAGATCAGTAAGAAAGAAAGAAAGAAAGAAAGAAAGAAAGAAAGAAAGAAAGAAAGAAAGATATATTAGTTAGAAAGATAGATATATGGATTTGTTAGAAAGATAGATAGATTGATTAGTTAGAAAGAAATATAGATAGATTAGTTAGAAAGAAAGAAAGATGGATTAGTTAGAAAGAAAGATAGATTTGTTAGAAAGAAAGAAAGAAAGATGGATTAGATAGATAGATAGGTTAGAAAGAAAGAAATATTAGTTAGAAAGAAAGAAAGATGGATTAGATAGATAGATAGATAGATAGATAGATAGATAGATAGATAGATAGAAAGATGATAGATAGATAGATAGATAGATATATAGATAGATAGATAGATAGATAGATAGATAGATAGATAGATAGATAGATAGATAGATAGATAGATAGGTTAGAAAGAACGAAATATTAGTTAGAAAGAAAGAAATATAGATTAGTTAGAAAGAAAGAAATATTAGTTAGAAAGAAAGATAGATAGATTAGTTAGAAAGAAAGAAAGATAGATTAGTTAGAAAGAAAGAAAGATATATTAGTTAGAAAGAAAGATAGATAGATTAGTTAGTTAGAAAGAAAGATAGATTAGTTAGAAAGAAAGAAAGAAAGAAAGATTAGTTAGAAAGAAAGAAATATGGATAGATTACTCAGAAAGAAAGAAAGATAGATTAGTTAGAAAGAAAGATAGATTAGTTAGAAAGAAAGAAAGAAAGAAAGATAGATTATTTAGAAAGAAAGAAATATAGATTATTTAGAAAGAAAGAAAGATAGATTAGTTAGAAAGAAAGAAAGATAGATTAGTTAGAATGAAAGAAAGAGATTAGTTAGAAAGAAAGAAAGAAAGAAAGAAGGATAGAAAGAGATTAGTTAGAAAGAAAGATAGATTAGTCAGAAAGAAAGAAAGAAAGATAGATTAGTTAGAAAGAAAAAAGAGAGATAGATTAGTTAGAAAGAAAGATAGATTAGTTATAAAGAAAGAAATATGGATAGATTAGTTAGAAAGAAAGAAAGAAAGAAAGAAAGAAAGAAAGAAAGAAAGAAAGAAAGAAAGAAAGAAAGAAAGAAAGAAAAAAGGATAGATTAGTTAGTTAGAAAGAAAGATAGATTAGTCAGAAAGAAAGATTAGTTAGAAAGAAAGATAGATTAGTTAGAAAGAAAGATAGAGTAGTTAGAAAGAAAGAAAGATAGATTATTTAGAAAGAAAGAAAGATAGATTATTTAGAAAGAAAGAAAGAAAGATAGATTAGTTAGAAAGAAAGAAAGATAGATTAGTTAGAATGAAAGAAAGAGATTAGTTAGAAAGATAGAAAGAAAGAAAGAAGGATAGAAAGAGATTAGTTAGAAAGAAAGATAGATTAGTCAGAAAGAAAGAAAGAAAGATAGATTAGTTAGAAAGAAAAAAGAGAGATAGATTAGTTAGAAACAAAGATAGATTAGTTAGAAAGAAAGAAAGAAAGATAGTTAACTTAGTTAGGAAGAAAAAATGATAGAATAGTTAGAAAGAAAGAAATATGGATAGATTAGTTAGAAAGAAAGAAAGAAAGAAAGAAAGAAAGAAAGAAAGAAAGAAAGAAAGAAAGAAAGAAAGAAAGAAAGAAAGAAAGAAAGAAAGAAAGAAAGAAAGAAAGAAAAAAGGATAGATTAGTTAGTTAGAAAGAAAGATAGATTAGTCAGAAAGAAAGATAGATTAGTTAGAAAGAAAGATAGATTAGTTAGAAAGAAAGATAGATTAGTTAGAAAGAAAGAAAGATAGATAAGTTAGTCAGAAAGAAAAAAGATAGATTAGTTAGAAAGAAGGAAAGATAGATTAGTTAGTTAGAAAGAAAGATAGATTAGTTAGAAAGAAAAAGATAGATAGATTAGTTAGTTAGAAAGAAAGATAGATTAGTTAGAAAGAAAAAGATAGATTAGTTAGTTAGAAAGAAAGATAGATTAGTTAGAAAGAAAGATAGATTAGTTAGTTAGAAAGAAAGAAAGATAGATTAGTTAGAAAGAAAAAAGATAGAAAGATTAGTTAGAAAGAAAGATAGATTAGTTAGAAAGAAAGAAAGATAGATAGATTAGTTAGTTAGAAAGAAAGAAAGATAGATTAGTTAGAAAAGAAAAAAGATAGATAGATTAGTTAGAAAAAAAGATAGATTAGTTACTTAGAAAGATAGATTAGTTAGAAAGAAAGAAATATGGATAGATTACTCAGAAAGAAAGAAAGATAGATTAGTTAGAAAGAAAGATAGATTAGTTAGAAAGAAAGAAAGATAGATTAGTTAGAATGAAAGAAAGAGATTAGTTAGAAAGAAAGAAGGATAGATTAGTTAGTTACAAAGAAAGATAGATTAGTCAGAAAGAAAGAAAGAAAGAAAGATTAGTTAGAAAGAAAAAAGATAGATAGATTAGTTAGAAAGAAAGAAAGAAAGATAGATTAGTTAGAAAGAAAGAAATATGGATAGATTACTCAGAAAGAAAGATAGATTAGTTAGAAAGAAAGATAGATTAGTTAGAAAGAAAGAAAGAAAGATTAGTTAGAAAGAAAGAAAGATAGATTAGTTAGAATGAAAGAAAGAGATTAGTTAGAAAGAAAGAAAGAAAGAAAGAAAGGAAGAAGGATAGATTAGTTAGTTAGAAAGAAAGATAGATTAGTCAGAAAGAAAGAAAGAAAGATAGATTAGTTAGAAAGAAAGAAAGAAAGAAAGAAAGATTGATAAGTTAGTTAGAAAGAAAAAATGATGGATTAGTTAGAAAGAAAGAAATATGGATAGATTAGTTAGAATGAAAGAAAGAGATTAGTTAGAAAGAAAGAAAGATAGATTAGTTAGTTAGAAAGAAAGATAGATAGATTAGTTAGAAAGAAAGAAAGATAGATTAGTTCGAAAGAAAGAAAGATAGATTAGTCAGAAAGAAAGATAGATAGATTAGTTAGTTAGAAAGAAAGATAGATTAGTTAGAAAGAAAGAAAGAAAGAAAGAAAGAAAGATTAGTTAGAAAGAAAGAAATATGGATAGATTACTCAGAAAGAAAGAAAGATAGATTAGTTAGAAAGAAAGATAGATAAGTTAGAAAGAAAGAAAGAAAGATAGATTATTTAGAAAGAAAGAAAGATACATTATTTAGAAAGAAAGAAAGATAGATTAGTTAGAAAGAAAGAAAGATAGATTAGTTAGAATGAAAGAAAGAGATTAGTTAGAAAGAAAGAAAGAAGGATAGATTAGTTAGTTAGAAAGAAAGATAGATTAGTCAGAAAGAAAGAAAGAAAGATAGATTAGTTAGAAAGAAAAAAGAGAGATAGATTAGTTAGAAAGAAAGATAGATTAGTTAGAAAGAAAGAAAGATAGATAACTTAGTTAGAAAGAAAAAATGATAGAATAGTTAGAAAGAAAGAAATATGGATAGATTAGTTAGAAAGAAAGAAAGAAACAAGGAAAGAAAGAAAGAAAAAAAGGATAGATTAGTTAGTTAGAAAGAAAGATAGATTAGTCAGAAAGAAAGAAAGAAAGATAGATTAGTTGGAAAGAAAGATAGATTAGTTAGAAAGAAAGATATATTAGTTAGAAAGAAAGAAAGATAGATTAGTTAGAAGGAAAGATAGATTAGTTAGTTAGAAAGAAACACTGTAAAAAATGATCGTGATTTTAACGGTAAAAGACTGTAAAAATGCTACAGTGCAAAACCGTTAATTGGTTAACGTCTCAGGTTACGACTGTAACCTATGTTCCCTGAGAACAGGGAACGAGACAATACGTCAACGACGTTATGGGGAACGCCTCAGGCGTGACAGGTGTCTGAAATCACTATCAAATCACGTCAATCATATTGACCGGCGACAGCCCGTGAATCATTAGCGTGAATGATTAACGTGCGACCTGGAAGTATAAAGGGGCGCCTTGCACACATGACAAATCACCTTATCGTCTGAAGGGACTGTACGGTAGGCAAGCCCCGAGGCATGGCAGGGAGACGTATTGTCTCGTTCCCTGTTCTCAGGGAACATAGGTTACAGTCGTAACCTGAGACGTTCCCTTTCGAAGGGAACTCAACAATACGTCAACGACGTTATGGGGAACGATATACCAACTCCGCCATGCTAAGGGGAGTGCATGCCAAGTGGCAGTGACAACTGTCAGAACCAGCAACTTCAAATGAAACGCTAGAACCACTCACCCTCAGGTCACACTGGGCTGTCAGTGACAGCATTCCCTACGGTCATAGCCCAAGCTACAGCCTCACAGAAAAACCTTCATAAACATGGTTAAATAAAAAGGTCTACCTGGGCCGGCTCCGGGCCTGGAACCACAGCTTCCGATTAGAAGGGGTCCCTTCTAGGGAATGTGGCTAGGGAACCCGAAGGAACCCCAGCCAGTCACTATTCAGGGGAACGTACTCACCCCGAAATGCCACCAGGACGGCCTGACCTGGCGTCAGTACATAGACACTAGTCTGGCCAAATCCTGTCTGTCTGAAGACAGAGCCTCTGGACAACAAAGCCTTAAGAAAGGCATCCAACCCGAGGGACTGCGAAGCTGGCAGTGAACCACTCGGCCCGGATCTCAGAGACGGGATATCCCGGAGAGTATGACTCAGCATAGTGCTTTCCAACCCTTGCTAGCGAGGGGAGTTTCTCTACTCGATCCACGGATCAACCCAGTGTCTGTGTTTCAAAACACTGAGGAGGCCTGTGAAGGCCTAAGGGCTGATCTAACTGGGAGGCCTCACGAGAGGCCTACGACCGTCTGACCAGACTCAGGAAGCCGCATGCTCATAGAGACCCTCGGTGAGGGGAGCACAGGTCTGCCTGGTAGGCAAACCAGGCTGTAGGCAGAAAAAGTTCCGGGAGGGAACCAATAGCAGAGAATGAACACTTTAGCGAGCCAGGGCGCAAGCTCACCTTCAGCAGCTGCCTATTAAGGCTAGCTGAAACTGATAGCAAGAGACCACTAGCTTCATAAACCCAGCACCACTAGGGAACGTTACAGGGAGGCCCGGAGAGGCCTACTACCTGATAGCCAACGTAAGTGGGAATTCACCTTCAGAGAGGCCCGTGAGGCCTACTACCTGATAACCACAGTAAGTGGGGTGCTCACCTTCAGGGAGGCCCAGAGAGGCCTACTACCTGATAACCACAGTATGTGGGGTGCTCACCTTCAGAGAGGCCAAGAGAGGCCTACTACCTGATAACCACAGTACGTGGGAACTCACCTTCAGGGAGGCCCGGTGAGGCCTGCTACCTTACAACCACAGTATGTGGGGAGCTCACCTTCAGGGAGGCCTGGTGAGGCCTACTACCTGACCGTACTCATTCAAGGAGGCCTGGAGGAGCCTACTACCTGATAATCACAGCATGTGGGAACTCACCTTCAGGGAGGCCTGGTGAGGCCTACTACCTGACACCCAAAATATTTGGGCGCTCACATTCAGGGAGGCCCAGAGCGGCCTACTACCTGACAGCCACAATATTTGGGAGCTCACCTTCAGGGAGGCCCAGAGAGGCCTATTACCTGATAGCCAACTTAAGTGGGAATTCGCCTTCAGGGCGGCCGGCTGAGGCCTACTACCTGATAACCATCTTAAGTGGGAATTCACCTTCAGGGAGGCCTGAGTGGCCTACTACCTGATAACCACTGTTAGCTTTGAGCCCTGAGTCCGGGTGATAGTATAAGGTGGCCTGCTAAGGCCAGCCAGCTGGGGACTCGCCTATCAGGGAGGCCTGGTCGGGCCTACTAGCTAATAGCAAGTCATATTCTGCTATAAAGTACACTGTTGGGAACCATACTACACAAGCATAATTTACTAATGGGCTTCCAGTAGCGCTATAAGGTATGTCCCACAATGTTGGGACTCACCTCCGAGGAGGCCTGTTTAAGGCCTACTACCCATCAGTGAGTCAACTGCCCGAACCACCAAGGCCAACCACGTGAGCTGGCCTACAGTGCCCTCTAGGGGGCTGTCCAATCAAGGAGGCCTGCTGAGGCCTACTACCTAATGGCGCAGCCTTCGTTGGCAGCAAAGCTGTTTACGCAGCGCCTACAGCATCCTGGTGCCTAATCACATTGCCCATGGCAGTGTACTCCGCAAAAAAGCTAGCACCCTTAAAACAAGGGGAGTACAACATACGCCACTCTGCCTCAACGGAGGCCCCATTAGTCAGGGGCCTACCATCTATGCATGGGCGTCAGCTCAGGGCAATGCTCTGGCTTCAGGGGAGCGTACTTCGACCAAAGAAGAAGTGAAGCTTACTTCATACTCGACCCGAGCCATAGTGGTGCGAGGTAGGATAAACAGAACTGGGAGTGAAGTGCTCAGACCTACCCTGTATCACAGGGGGATACTCACACCTCACCCTGAGGTTACCAGGGTCCGGGCCTGCCAGCGGCTCTAGGGGTGACAGAAATTTATCTGTGCCCAACCTAGGGGAGTGGGGCTTGAATGAAAGCCATCCACCTACAACCTAGCGCTCGAGCAGTAGCTCAGCGAGGTGAGTGAAGCCTAAACTGGCGGCCTAAATCCGTAGGCCAGTTCTGCATGGCAGGGTCGGGCAGGAAACCCAGTCTTCTTCGTGAAGCGAAAGATGGCCTAACCCTGCTCAATAAAGACATATATACCACAGAGGCCTGTTTGAGGCCTACCATGTCCTTACAAACCATCCTCTGCACCATGCTGCATTACTCTAGTCACCCCAGAATGCAGAGAAGGGGGCGGGCCTTGGCCTAACGACTCCCATGGGAGGAGGCTGTTTATACAGGGATGCTAGAAACCTACATTCACAAAGTGAAGGTTCAGAGGAAGCAATGCTAAATTTTAGCAGAGCACTTCTATTATCCCTGGCACAGCCTAGGCCAGCTACAGAGGCGGCCCTGGTGAGGGCCAGCCTGCAGGCATAGATCTATCTGAGGGCTCGGAGGAGCCACAGCCTTACTAAAGAATATAGTCTGTATTATTCCATACAAAGGGCTGCATGATCGCTCAGCCTAATGAAAACCCAAACAGAGCTCAAGGGGCGAAATACTCAGGAAGAAGTCAAACGGACCCGTGGGCCGGACATAAGATCTATCTGAAGCTCTAGCGTCAGTCAACACTCTAAGTAAAAAATTCTAAGAGAGAGACCAACTACTCTACCCTGAGGTGGCTAACAGCCCGAAGGCTAACATAGTTATCGTTCTGGCCACCTAATGGGGAACTTCAGGGCCCTAATAATCCAGGAAACTTCTCTTACCTTATTACCTGATGACATAGCAAATGACATGACCCCATAGCTCTATACAGGGAACGAGGTCTGTAGAGAGATACATTTCGGAATTTTAATTCACAAAATTGACTCTTGAAAAAACCAGACAGCTCACCTGCGGCGTGCGGAGTGAAGACTCGCCAGATAGTTCTTTATGAACCTGGGGTCCACCACTTTACATGCCTGAAAGAGGCGTTTCTACTAACCAAGCCTAGGCGGGCCATCGGAACATCGTTCTTATCATAGGCCCAGCACCAGGCCTGATGTAATGCACGTCTGGGGAGTCAGAAGAGAGGAGAGGGCTGGATTTCTCTTTTTAATGAAGCCCTCCGGGGAGATTATCCATCAGCGACGCTGTATGCGCTTGTGCTGGATAACCTCCCTCAGATCCCTCTTCTAGCGGGAGTCACAGCCTGAACTGCTGCCGTGTATGCTCTGCCATTCAAACGCGCTGTTGTCTCTAGCGGTTTGGATGGCAGAAATGGAGCTCTCAGTGTCGACGCCTGCCCAGACATGAGATAGTTCGCAAACGACTCGTCAAATGGGCGGCATCGACACATACCCATGCTCTGCGATCCCCTCAACATCAGCGAAATTAACCCGCTGATGTCAGTGAATACTGGCAGAGAATGGGCTCTTCCATGCCCTCTAGATCTCTGTGTGAAGATCAGGAAGGAATGGATTAGGCTCACCTGAGCTGGTGGTGTATGGTCGGGGAGAAACCGATCGCCGAGCCTACCGCGAGCGGTCTCTCCTCTAGTGCGTTGCCATGGCAGCTACAGCCTGTTGGCGGCGCGCTCCACAACATCCACCAGACCTGCATACACGGGGCAGGGTGGCTGAGAGGGTTCAGGATCTACCTGATTATAAACCTCCTCAGCCATCTCCTGCTCGTCCTGAAGAGCAGCAAGAGCACCTGCTTCGCCCTCGTCAGCCGTCGAATCATCTGAGAGGTTTACAGCACTCTCAAGATGATCGACGAGCTCTATCTGGAAGCCCATGATGCAAGTCGCCGCTCTGCCTCGGCACGAGCGGGACCACGAGAACCAGACGTTGAACCCCCTTCACTCGAGAAGAGGGCCAGACGAGAGCGAGCGTTTTAAAAGAAAAACGTTCACACAGAGGATTCCCTCGAGAATCTCCCGTGCGCGCTCTTCTCCCAGGCAGGAAAAGCACACTCGTGTGCTGTACATTTAATTTTCTTACCGTTTCATTGAGTAGCGTTTTCAAACAGACAGTCCCTGAAGACGATGAGATGATTTGTCATGTGTGCAAGGCGCCCCTTTATACTTCCAGGTCGCACGTTAATCATTCACGCTAATGATTCACGGGCTGTCGCCGGTCAATATGATTGACGTGATTTGATAGTGATTTCAGACACCTGTCACGCCTGAGGCGTTCCCCATAACGTCGTTGACGTATTGTTGAGTTCCCTTCGAAAGGGAACAGAAAGTTTCCTTACTATATACGGTAAATAACTGTGATAGATCTAATGGTACATTTAATGTAATTTTACTGTAAAATACCGTTAAATTTACAGTTTTTGAAAGTGAAAAAGAAAACTCATTGTATAATTTACAGTGAAAAACCATAAATTGACATTCCCACAATTCCCTGCGTGACACTTCACATTTGAAGTATTTTTGTTGAAATAACTATGTTTCTTCATAGTTTTCTTAGTTTTTTCTAATCAGTTATGTACATTAGGGTTTTATGTTACATTTAATGTTGTTAAATTAATGTTTATTGCATTTTTAAAATTTCATGTGTGTTACCATGATGGTGTTTAATGTTTGTGCGAATGAGACTGTGCAGCTTCTATATAGTAGTATTAACTTTCTTGTGGAAGAGGTGCTTGTGAAGAGCTTTGATTTATCATGTGACTCTCATCACTGCTGTGAAGATTGTTGGTTGTCAGTGGATTACAATGTTACAAAACAGAAATTAATACTTCAATAGGTCCGTAAATTAACATTATATCAGATAATAAAATACGGTTTATTACTGTAAATTTTAAGTTAAGTCTGTAAAACCAATAACGTTGCTACCGTATTTTTGACGGTAAAGTTCTGGCAACCACAGCTGCCGGTTTTTTACCGTAAAAATTACGGTTTTATTTTTTACAGTGAAGAAAGATAGATTAGTTAGAAAGAAAAAAGATAGATAGATTAGTTAGAAAGAAAGATAGATTAGTTAGTTAGAAAGAAAGAAAGATAGATTAGTTAGAAAGAAAAAAGATAGAAAGATTAGTTAGAAAGAAAGATAGATTAGTTAGAAAGAAAGAAAGATAGATAAGTTAGTTAGAAAGAAAGAAAGATAGATTAGTTAGAAAGAAAAAAGATAGATAGATTAGTTAGAAAAAAGATAGATTAGTTAGTTAGAAAGAAAGAAAGATAGATTAGTTAGAAAGAAAGAAATATGGATAGATTACTCAGAAAGAAAGAAAGATAGATTAGTTAGAAAGAAAGATAGATTAGTTAGAAAGAAAGAAAGAAAGAAAGATAGATTAGTTAGAATGAAAGAAAGAGATTAGTTAGAAAGAAAGAAGGATAGATTAGTTAGTTAGAAAGAAAGATAGATTAGTCAGAAAGAAAGAAAGAAAGAAAGAAAGATTAGTTAGAAAGAAAAAAGATAGATAGATTAGTTAGAAAGAAAGAAAGAAAGATAGATTAGTTCAAAAGAAAGAAAGAAAGATGGATTAGTCAGAAAGAAAGAAGGATGGATTAGTTATAAAGAAAGAAAGAAAGACAGATTAGTCAGATAGAAAGAAAGATGGATTAGTTAGAAAGAAAGATAGATCAGTAAGAAAGAAAGAAAGATTAGTTCAAAAGAAAGACAGATACGTTAGAAAGAAAGATAGATCAGTAAGAAAGAAAGAAAGAGATTAGTTGGAAAGAAAGAAAAAAGACAGAAATATTGGGTAGAAAGAAAGAAAGATTAGTTAGAAAGAAAAAAGATAAGTTAGAAAGAAAGATAGATAACTAAGAAAGAAAAAAAAAGAAAGAGATTAGTTGGTAAGAAAGAAAAAAGAAAGAAAGATTAGTTAGAAAGAAAGAAAGATTAGTAAGAAAGAAAAAAATACGGATTAGTTAGAAAGAAAGAAAGATTAGTTAGTTAGAAAGAAAGCTAGATTAGTAAGAAAGAAAGAAACAAAGAAAGATTAGTTAGAAAGAAAGACAGATCAGTAAGAAAGAAAGAAAGAAAGAAAGAAAGAAAGAAAGAAAGAAAGAAAGAAAGAAAGAAAGATTAGTTAGAAAGAAAAAAGATGGATTTGTTAGAAAGAAAGATGGATTAGTTAGAAAGAAATAAAGATATATTAGTTAGAAAGATAGATATATGGATTTGTTAGAAAGATAGATAGATTGATTAGTTAGAAAGAAAGATAGATAGATTAGTTAGAAAGAAAGAAAGATGGATTAGTTAGAAAGAAAGATAGATTTGTTAGAAAGAAAGAAAGAAAGAAAGATGGATTAGATAGATAGATAGGTTAGAAAGAAAGAAATATTAGTTAGAAAGAAAGAAAGATGGATTAGATAGATTGATAGATAGATAGATAGATAGATAGATAGATAGATAGATAGATGATAGATAGATAGATAGATAGATAGATAGATAGATAGATAGATAGATAGATAGATAGATAGATAGGTTAGAAAGAACGAAATATTAGTTAGAAAGAAAGAAAGATAGATTAGTTAGAAAGAAAGAAATATTAGTTAGAAAGAAAGATAGATAGATTAGTTAGAAAGAAAGAAAGATAGATTAGTTAGAAAGAAAGAAATATGGATAGATTACTCAGAAAGAAAGAAAGATAGATTAGTTAGAAAGAAAGATAGATTAGTTAGAAAGAAAGAAAGAAAGAAAGATAGATTAGTTAGAATGAAAGAAAGAGATTAGTTAGAAAGAAAGAAGGATAGATTAGTTAGTTAGAAAGAAAGATAGATTAGTCAGAAAGAAAGAAAGAAAGAAAGATTAGTTAGAAAGAAAAAAGATAGATAGATTAGTTAGAAAGAAAGAAAGAAAGATAGATTAGTTCAAAAGAAAGAAAGAAAGATGGATTAGTCAGAAAGAAAGAAGGATGGATTAGTTATAAAGAAAGAAAGAAAGACAGATTAGTCAGATAGAAAGAAAGATGGATTAGTTAGAAAGAAAGATAGATCAGTAAGAAAGAAAGAAAGATTAGTTCAAAAGAAAGACAGATACGTTAGAAAGAAAGATAGATCAGTAAGAAAGAAAGAAAGAGATTAGTTGGAAAGAAAGAAAAAAGACAGAAATATTGGGTAGAAAGAAAGAAAGATTAGTTAGAAAGAAAAAAGATAAGTTAGAAAGAAAGATTAGTAAGAAAGAAAAAAATACGGATTAGTTAGAAAGAAAGAAAGATTAGTTAGTTAGAAAGAAAGATAGATTAGTAAGAAAGAAAGAAACAAAGAAAGATTAGTTAGAAAGAAAGACAGATCAGTAAGAAAGAAAGAAAGAAAGAAAGAAAGAAAGAAAGAAAGAAAGAAAGAAAGAAAGAAAGAAAGAAAGAAAGAAAGAAAGAAAGAAAGAAAGAAAGAAAGATTAGTTAGAAAGAAAAAAGATGGATTTGTTAGAAAGAAAGATGGATTAGTTAGAAAGAAATAAAGATATATTAGTTAGAAAGATAGATATATGGATTTGTTAGAAAGATAGATAGATTGATTAGTTAGAAAGAAAGATAGATAGATTAGTTAGAAAGAAAGAAAGATGGATTAGTTAGAAAGAAAGATAGATTTGTTAGAAAGAAAGAAAGAAAGAAAGATGGATTAGATAGATAGGTTAGAAAGAAAGAAATATTAGTTAGAAAGAAAGAAAGATGGATTAGATAGATAGATAGATAGATAGATAGATAGATAGATAGATAGATAGATAGATAGATAGATAGATAGATGATAGATAGATAGATAGATAGATAGATAGATAGGTTAGAAAGAACGAAATATTAGTTAGAAAGAAAGAAATATAGATTAGTTAGAAAGAAAGAAATATTAGTTAGAAAGAAAGATAGATAGATTAGTTAGAAAGAAAGAAAGATAGATTAGTTAGAAAGAAAGAAAGATAGATTAGTTAGAAAGAAAGATAGATAGATTAGTTAGTTAGAAAGAAAGATAGATTAGTCAGAAAGAAAGAAAGAAAGAAAGAAAGATTAGTTAGAAAGAAAGAAATATGGATAGATTACTCAGAAAGAAAGAAAGATAGATTAGTTAGAAAGAAAGATAGATTAGTTAGAAAGAAAGAAAGAAAGAAAGAAAGAAAGAAAGATAGATTATTTAGAAAGAAAGAAAGATAGATTATTTAGAAAGAAAGATAGATAGATTAGTTAGAAAGAAAGAAAGATAGATTAGTCAGAAAGAAAGAAAGAAAGATAGATTAGTTAGAAAGAAAGATAGATTAGTTAGAAAGAAAGATAGATTATTTAGAAAGAAAGAAAGATAGATTATTTAGAAAGAAAGAAAGATAGATTAGTTAGAAAGAAAGAAAGATAGATTAGTTAGAATGAAAGAAAGAGATTAGTTAGAAAGAAAGAAAGAAAGAAAGAAGGATAGAAAGAGATTAGTTAGAAAGAAAGATAGATTAGTCAGAAAGAAAGAAAGAAAGATAGATTAGTTAGAAAGAAAAAAGATAGATAGATTAGTTAGAAAGAAAGATAGATTAGTTAGAAAGAAAGAAAGAAAGATAGATAACTTAGTTAGGAAGAAAAAATGATAGAATAGTTAGAAAGAAATATGGATAGATTAGTTAGAAAGAAAGAAAGAAAGAAAGAAAGAAAGAAAGAAAGAAAGAAAGAAAGAAAGAAAGAAAGAAAGAAAAAAAGAAAGAAAAAAGGATAGATAAGTTAGTTAGAAAGAAAGATAGATTAGTCAGAAAGAAAGAAAGAAAGATAGATTAGTTAGAAAGAAAGATAGATTAGTTAGAAAGAAAGATATATTAGTTAGAAAGAAAGAAAGATAGATTAGTTAGAAGGAAAGATAGATTAGTTAGTTAGAAAGAAAGAAAGATAGATTAGTTAGAAATAAAAAAGATAGATAGATTAGTTAGAAAGAAAGATAGATTAGTTAGTTAGAAAGAAAGAAAGATAGATTAGTTAGAAAGAAAAAAGATAGAAAGATTAGTTAGAAAGAAAGATAGATTAGTTAGAAAGAAAGAAAGATAGATAAGTTAGTTAGAAAGAAAGAAAGATAGATTAGTTAGAAAGAAAGAAAGATAGATTAGTCAGAAAGAAAGAAAGAAAGATAGATTAGTTAGAAAGAAAGATAGATTAGTTAGAAAGAAAGATAGATTATTTAGAAAGAAAGAAAGATAGATTATTTAGAAAGAAAGAAAGAAAGATAGATTAGTTAGAAAGAAAGAAAGATAGATTAGTTAGAATGAAAGAAAGAGATTAGTTAGAAAGAAAGAAAGAAAGAAGGATAGAAAGAGATTAGTTAGAAAGAAAGATAGATTAGTCAGAAAGAAAGAAAGAAAGATAGATTAGTTAGAAAGAAAAAAGATAGATAGATTAGTTAGAAAGAAAGATAGATTAGTTAGAAAGAAAGAAAGAAAGATAGATAACTTAGTTAGGAAGAAAAAATGATAGAATAGTTAGAAAGAAATATGGATAGATTAGTTAGAAAGAAAGAAAGAAAGAAAGAAAGAAAGAAAGAAAGAAAGAAAGAAAAAAAGAAAGAAAAAAGGATAGATAAGTTAGTTAGAAAGAAAGATAGATTAGTCAGAAAGAAAGAAAGAAAGATAGATTAGTTAGAAAGAAAGATAGATTAGTTAGAAAGAAAGATGTATTAGTTAGAAAGAAAGAAAGATAGATTAGTTAGAAGGAAAGATAGATTAGTTAGTTAGAAAGAAAGAAAGATAGATTAGTTAGAAATAAAAAAGATAGATAGATTAGTTAGAAAGAAAGATAGATTAGTTAGTTAGAAAGAAAGAAAGATAGATTAGTTAGAAAGAAAAAAGATAGAAAGATTAGTTAGAAAGAAAGATAGATTAGTTAGAAAGAAAGAAAGAAAGATAAGTTAGTTAGAAAGAAAGAAAGATAGATTAGTTAGAAAGAAAGAAAGATAGATTAGTTAGAAAGAAAGATAGATAGATTAGTTAGTTAGAAAGAAAGATAGATTAGTCAGAAAGAAAGAAAGAAAGAAAGAAAGATTAGTTAGAAAGAAAGAAATATGGATAGATTACTCAGAAAGAAAGAAAGATAGATTACTCAGAAAGAAAGAAAGATAGATTAGTTAGAAAGAAAGATAGATTAGTTAGAAAGAAAGAAAGAAAGAAAGAAAGATAGATTATTTAGAAAGAAAGAAAGATAGATTATTTAGAAAGAAAGATAGATAGATTAGTTAGAAAGAAAGAAAGATAGATTAGTTAGAATGAAAGAAAGAGATTAGTTAGAAAGAAAGAAAGAAAGAAGGATAGAAAGAGATTAGTTAGAAAGAAAGATAGATTAGTCAGAAAGAAAGAAAGAAAGATAGATTAGTTAGAAAGAAAAAAGATAGATAGATTAGTTAGAAAGAAAGATAGATTAGTTAGAAAGAAAGAAAGAAAGATAGATAACTTAGTTAGGAAGAAAAAATGATAGAATAGTTAGAAAGAAAGAAATATGGATAGATTAGTTAGAAAGAAAGAAAGAAAGAAAGAAAGAAAGAAAGAAAGAAAGAAAGAAAGAAAGAAAGAAAGAAAGAAAAAAGGATAGATTAGTTAGTTAGAAAGAAAGATAGATTAGTCAGAAAGAAAGAAAGAAAGATAGATTAGTTAGAAAGAAAGAAAGAAAGATAGATTAGTTAGAAAGAAAGATAGATTAGTTAGAAAGAAAGATATATTAGTTAGAAAGAAAGAAAGATAGATTAGTTAGAAGGAAAGATAGATTAGTTAGTTAGAAAGAAAGAAAGATAGATTAGTTAGAAAGAAAAAAGATAGATGGATTAGTTAGAAAGAAAGATAGATTAGTTAGTTAGAAAGAAAGAAAGATAGATTAGTTAGAAAGAAAAAAGATAGAAAGATTAGTTAGAAAGAAAGATAGATTAGTTAGAAAGAAAGAAAGATAGATAAGTTAGTTAGAAAGAAAGAAAGATAGATTAGTTAGAAAAAAGATAGATTAGTTAGAAAAAAGATAGATTAGTTAGTTAGAAAGAAAGAAAGATAGATTAGTTAGAAAGAAAGAAATATGGATAGATTACTCAGAAAGAAAGAAAGATAGATTAGTTAGAAAGAAAGATAGATTAGTTAGAAAGAAAGAAAGAAAGAAAGAAAGATAGATTAGTTAGAATGAAAGAAAGAGATTAGTTAGAAAGAAAGAAGGATAGATTAGTTAGTTAGAAAGAAAGATAGATTAGTCAGAAAGAAAGAAAGAAAGATTAGTTAGAAAGAAAAAAGATAGATAGATTAGTTAGAAAGAAAGAACGATAGATTAGTTCAAAAGAAAGAAAGAAAGATGGATTAGTCAGAAAGAAAGAAGGATGGATTAGTTATAAAGAAAGAAAGAAAGAAAGACAGATTAGTCAGATAGAAAGAAAGATGGATTAGTTAGAAAGAAAGATAGATCAGTAAGAAAGAAAGAAAGATTAGTTCAAAAGAAAGACAGATACGTTAGAAAGAAATATAGATCAGTAAGAAAGAAAGAAAGAGATTAGTTGGAAAGAAAGAAAAAAGAAAGAAATATTAGGTAGAAAGAAAGAAAGATTAGTTAGAAAGAAAAAAGATAAGTTAGAAAGAAAGATAGATAACTAAGAAAGAAAGAAAGAAAGAGATTAGTTGGTAAGAAAGAAAAAAGAAAGAAAGATTAGGTAGAAAGAAAGAAAGATTAGTAAGAAAGAAAAAAATACGGATTAGTTAGAAAGAAAGAAAGATTAGTTAGTTAGAAAGAAAGCTAGATTAGTAAGAAAGAAAGAAACAAAGAAAGATTAGTTAGAAAGAAAGACAGATCAGTAAGAAAGAAAGAAAGAAAGAAAGAAAGAAAGAAAGAAAGAAAGAAAGAAAGAAAGAAAGAAAGAAAGAAAGAAAGAAAGAAAGAAAGAAAGAAAGATTAGTTAGAAAGAAAAAAGATGGATTTGTTAGAAAGAAAGATGGATTAGTTAGAAAGAAATAAAGATATATTAGTTAGAAAGATAGATATATGGATTTGTTAGAAAGATAGATAGATTGATTAGTTAGAAAGAAAGATAGATAGATTAGTTAGAAAGAAAGAAAGATGGATTAGTTAGAAAGAAAGATAGATTTGTTAGAAAGAAAGAAAGAAAGATGGATTAGATAGATAGATAGGTTAGAAAGAAAGAAATATTAGTTAGAAAGAAAGAAAGATGGATTAGATAGATAGATAGATAGATAGATAGATAGATAGATAGATAGATAGATGATAGATAGATAGATAGATAGATAGATAGATAGATAGATAGATAGATAGATAGATAGATAGATAGATAGATAGATAGATAGGTTAGAAAGAACGAAATATTAGTTAGAAAGAAAGAAAGATAGATTAGTTAGAAAGAAAGAAAGAAAGATAGATTAGTTAGAAAGAAAGATAGATAGATTAGTTAGTTAGAAAGAAAGATAGATTAGTCAGAAAGAAAGAAAGAAAGAAAGATTAGTTAGAAAGAAAGAAATATGTATAGATTACTCAGAAAGAAAGAAAGATAGATTAGTTAGAAAGAAAGATAGATTAGTTAGAAAGACAGAAAGAAAGAAAGATAGATTATTTAGAAAGAAAGAAAGATAGATTATTTAGAAAGAAAGAAAGATAGATTAGTTAGAAAGAAAGAAAGATAGATTAGTTAGAATGAAAGAAAGAGATTAGTTAGAAAGAAAGAAAGAAGGATAGAAAGAGATTAGTTAGAAAGAAAGATAGATTAGTCAGAAAGAAAGAAAGAAAGATAGATTATTTAGAAAGAAAAAAGATAGATAGATTAGTTAGAAAGAAAGATAGATTAGTTAGAAAGAAAGAAAGAAAGAAAGATAGATAACTTAGTTAGGAAGAAAAAATGATAGAATAGTTAGAAAGAAAGAAATATGGATAGATTAGTTAGAAAGAAAGAAAGAAAGAAAGAAAGAAAGAAAGAAAGAAAGAAAGAAAGAAAGAAAGAAAGAAAGAAAGAAAGAAAGAAAGAAAGAAAGAAAGAAAGAAAGAAAGAAAGAAAAAAGGATATATTAGTTAGTTAGAAAGAAAGATAGATTAGTCAGAAAGAAAGAAAGAAAGATAGATTAGTTAGAAAGAAAGATAGATTAGTTAGAAAGAAAGATAGATTAGTTAGAAAGAAAGAAAGATAGATAAGTTAGTCAGAAAGAAAAAAGATAGATTAGTTAGAAAGAAAGAAAGATAGATTAGTTAGTTAGAAAGAAAGATAGATTAGTTAGAAAGAAAAAGATAGATAGATTAGTTAGTTAGAAAGAAAGATAGATTAGTTAGAAAGAAAAAGATAGATTAGTTAGTTAGAAAGAAAGATAGATTAGTTAGAAAGAAAGATAGATTAGTTAGTTAGAAAGAAAGAAAGATAGATTAGTTAGAAAGAAAAAAGATAGAAAGATTAGTTAGAAAGAAAGATAGATTAGTTAGAAAGAAAGAACGATAGATAGATTAGTTAGTTACAAAGAAAGAAAGATAGATTAGTTAGAAAAGAAAAAAGATAGATAGATTAGTTAGAAAAAAAGATAGATTAGTTACTTAGAAAGATAGATTAGTTAGAAAGAAAGAAATATGGATAGATTACTCAGAAAGAAAGAAAGATAGATTAGTTAGAAAGAAAGATAGATTAGTTAGAAAGAAAGAAAGATAGATTAGTTAGAATGAAAGAAAGAGATTAGTTAGAAAGAAAGAAGGATAGATTAGTTAGTTAGAAAGAAAGATAGATTAGTCAGAAAGAAAGAAAGAAAGAAAGATTAGTTAGAAAGAAAAAAGATAGATAGATTAGTTAGAAAGAAAGAAAGAAAGATAGATTAGTTAGAAAGAAAGAAATATGGATAGATTACTCAGAAAGAAAGATAGATTAGTTAGAAAGAAAGAAAGATAGATTAGTTAGAAAGAAAGAAAGAAAGATTAGTTAGAAATAAAGAAAGATAGATTAGTTAGAATGAAAGAAAGAGATTAGTTAGAAAGAAAGAAAGAAAGAAAGAAGGAAAGAAAGAAAGGAAGAAGGATAGATTAGGTCGTTAGAAAGAAAGATAGATTAGTCAGAAAGAAAGAAAGAAAGATAGATTAGTTAGAAAGAAAGAAAGAAAGAAAGAAAGAAAGAAAGAAAGAAAGAAAGAAAGAAAGAAAGAAAGAAAGAAAGAAAGATAGATAAGTTAGTTAGAAAGAAAAAATGATGGATTAGTTAGAAAGAAAGAAATATGGATAGATTAGTTAGAATGAAAGAAAGAGATTAGTTAGAAAGAAAGAAAGATAGATTAGTTAGTTAGAAAGAAAGAAGGATAGATTAGTTAGTTAGAAAAGAAAGATAGATTAGTTAGAAAGAAAGATAGATTAGTTAGAAAGAAAGAAAGAAAGATAGATTAGTTAGAAAGAAAGAAATATGGATAGATTACTCAGAAAGAAAGATAGATTAGTTAGAAAGAAAGATAGATTAGTTAGAAAGAAAGAAAGATAGATTAGTTAGAAAGAAAGAAAGAAAGATAGATTAGTTAGAAAGAAAGAAAGATAGATTAGTTAGAATGAAAGAAAGAGATTAGTTAGAAAGAAAGAAAGAAAGAAGGATAGATTAGTTAGTTAGAAAGAAAGATAGATTAGTCAGAAAGAAAGAAAGAAAGATAGATTAGTTAGAAAGAAAAAAGATAGATAGATTAGTTAGAAAGAAAGATAGATTAGTTAGAAAGAAAGAAAGATAGATAAGTTAGTTAGAAAGAAAAAATGATAGAATAGTTAGAAAGAAAGAAATATGGATAGGTTAGTTTGAAAGAAACAAAGAAAGAAAGAAGGATAGACTAGTTAGTCAGAAAGATAGATTAGTTAGAAAGAAAAAAGGATAGATTAGTTAGAAAGAAAGAAAGAGATTAGTTAGAAAGAAAGAAAGATAGATTAGTTAGAATGAAAAAGAGATTAGTTAGAAAGAAAGAAAGAAAGAAAGAAAGAAGAAAGAAAGAAAGAAAGAAAGAAAGAAAGAAAGAAAGAAAAAAGTATAGATTAGTTAGTTAGAAAGAAAGATAGATTAGTCAGAAAGAAAGAAAGAAAGATAGATTAGTTAGAAAGAAAAAAGATAGATAGATTAGTTAGAAATAAAGATAGATTAGTTAGAAAGAAAGAAAGATAGATAGATTAGTTAGTTAGAAAGAAAGATAGATTAGTTAGAAAGAAAAAAGATAGATAGATTAGTTAGAAAGAAAGATAGATTAGTTAGAAAGAAAGAAAGAAAGATAGATTAGTTAGAAAGAAAGAAATATGGATAGATTACTTAGAAAGAAAGATAGATTAGTTAGAAAGAAAGATAGATTAGTTAGAAAGAAAGAAAGAAACATTAGTTAGAAAGAAAGATAGATAGATTAGTTAGAATGAAAGAAAGAGATTAGTTAGCAAGAAAGAAAGAAAGAAAGGAAGGATAGATTAGTTAGTTAGAAAGAAAGATAGATTAGTCAGAAAGAAAGAAAGAAAGATAGATTAGTTAGAAAGAAACATAGATTAGTTAGAAAGAAAGAAAGAAAGAAAGATAGATAAGTTAGTTAGAAAGAAAAAATGATAGATTAGTTAGAAAGAAAGAAATATGGATAGATTAGTTAGAATGAAAGAAAGAGATTAGTTAGAAAGAAAGAAAGAAAGATAGATTAGTTAGTTAGAAAGAAAGATAGATTAGTTAGAAAGAAAAAAGATAGATAGATTAGTTAGAAAGAAAGATAGATTAGTTAGAAAGAAAGAAAGAAAGATAGATTAGTTAGAAAGAAAGAATTATGGATAGATTACTCAGAAAGAAAGAAAGAAAGATAGATTAGTTAGAAAGAAAGAAAGATAGATTAGTTAGAATGAAAGAAAGAGATTAGTTAGAAAGAAAGAAAGAAAGAAAGAAAGAAAGAAAGAAAGAAAGAAAGAAAGAAAGAAGGATAGATTAGTTAGTTAGAAAGAAAGATAGATTAGTCAGAAAGAAAGAAAGAAAGATAGATTAGTTAGAAAGAAAGATATATAGATTAGTTAGAAAGAAAGATAGATAGATTAATTAGAAAGAAAGAAAGATAGATAGATTAGTTAGTTAGAAAGAAAGATAGATTAGTTAGAAAGAAAAAAGATAGATAGATTAGTTAGAAAGAAAGATAGATTAGTTAGAAAGAAAGAAAGAAAGATAGATTAGTTAGAAAGAAAGAAATATGGATAGATTACTTAGAAAGAAAGATAGATTAGTTAGAAAGAAAGATAGATTAGTTAGAAAGAAAGAAAGAAACATTAGTTAGAAAGAAAGATAGATAGATTAGTTAGAATGAAAGAAAGAGATTAGTTAGCAAGAAAGAAAGAAAGAAAGGAAGGATAGATTAGTTAGTTAGAAAGAAAGATAGATTAGTCAGAAAGAAAGAAAGAAAGATAGATTAGTTAGAAAGAAACATAGATTAGTTAGAAAGAAAGAAAGAAAGAAAGATAGATAAGTTAGTTAGAAAGAAAAAATGATAGATTAGTTAGAAAGAAAGAAATATGGATAGATTAGTTAGAATGAAAGAAAGAGATTAGTTAGAAAGAAAGAAAGAAAGATAGATTAGTTAGTTAGAAAGAAAGATAGATTAGTTAGAAAGAAAAAAGATAGATAGATTAGTTAGAAAGAAAGATAGATTAGTTAGAAAGAAAGAAAGAAAGATAGATTAGTTAGAAAGAAAGAATTATGGATAGATTACTCAGAAAGAAAGAAAGAAAGATAGATTAGTTAGAAAGAAAGAAAGATAGATTAGTTAGAATGAAAGAAAGAGATTAGTTAGAAAGAAAGAAAGAAAGAAAGAAAGAAAGAAAGAAAGAAAGAAAGAAAGAAAGAAAGAAAGAAAGAAGGATAGATTAGTTAGTTAGAAAGAAAGATAGATTAGTCAGAAAGAAAGAAAGAAAGATAGATTAGTTAGAAAGAAAGATATATAGATTAGTTAGAAAGAAAGATAGATAGATTAATTAGAAAGAAAAAAGATAGATTAGTTAGGAAGAAAGAAAGAAAGATAAGTTAGTTAGAAAGAAAGATAGATTAGTTAGAAAGAAAAAAGATAGATAGATTAGTTAGAAAGAAAGAAAGAAAGATAGATTAGTTAGAAAGAAAGAAATATGGATAGATTACTCAGAAAGAAAAAAGATTGATTAGTGAGAAATAAAGATAGTTAGATTAGTTAGAAAGAAAGATAGATTGATTAGTTAGAAAGAAAGAAAGAAAGAAAGAAAGATAGATTAGTTAGAAAGAAAAAAGATTGATTAGTTAAAAATAAAGATAGTTAGATTAGTTAGAAAGAAAGATAGATTGATTAGTTAGAAAGAAAGAAAGAAAGAAAGATACATTAGTTAGAAAGAAGAAAGATAGATTAGATATAAAGAAAAAATATAGATTAGTTAGAAAGAAAGAAATATGGATAGATTAGTCAGAAAGAAAAATATAGATTAGTTAGAAAGAAAGAAATATGGATAGATTAGTCAGAAAGAAAAAAGTTTGATTAGTTAGAAATAAAGATAGTTAGATTAGTTAGAAAGAAATATAGATTGATTAGTTAGAAAGAAAGAAAGAAAGAAAGAAAGAAAGATAGATTAGTTAGAAAGAAGAAAGATAGATTAGATATAAAGAAAAAAGATAGATTAGTTAGAAAGAAAGAAATATGGATAGATTAGTTAGAAAGAAAGAAATATAGATTAGTTAGAAAGAAAAAAGATAGATTAGTTAAAAAGAAAGAAAGATAGATTAGTAAGAAAGAAAGATAGATTTGTTAGAAATAAAGATAGAAAGATTAGTTAGAAAGAACGAAAGATAGATTAGTTAGAAAGAAAGATAGATTAGTTAGAAAGAAAGATAGATAGATTAATTAGAAAGAAAAAAGATAGATTAGTTAGGAAGAAAGAAAGAAAGATAAGTTAGTTAGAAAGAAAGATAGATTAGTTAGAAAGAAAAAAGATAGATAGATTAGTTAGAAAGAAAGAAAGAAAGATAGATTAGTTAGAAAGAAAGAAATATGGATAGATTACTCAGAAAGAAAAAAGATTGATTAGTGAGAAATAAAGATAGTTAGATTAGTTAGAAAGAAAGATAGATTGATTAGTTAGAAAGAAAGAAAGAAAGAAAGAAAGATAGATTAGTTAGAAAGAAAAAAGATTGATTAGTTAAAAATAAAGATAGTTAGATTAGTTAGAAAGAAAGATAGATTGATTAGTTAGAAAGAAAGAAAGAAAGAAAGATACATTAGTTAGAAAGAAGAAAGATAGATTAGATATAAAGAAAAAATATAGATTAGTTAGAAAGAAAGAAATATGGATAGATTAGTCAGAAAGAAAAATATAGATTAGTTAGAAAGAAAGAAATATGGATAGATTAGTCAGAAAGAAAAAAGTTTGATTAGTTAGAAATAAAGATAGTTAGATTAGTTAGAAAGAAATATAGATTGATTAGTTAGAAAGAAAGAAAGAAAGAAAGAAAGATAGATTAGTTAGAAAGAAGAAAGATAGATTAGATATAAAGAAAAAAGATAGATTAGTTAGAAAGAAAGAAATATGGATAGATTAGTTAGAAAGAAAGAAATATAGATTAGTTAGAAAGAAAAAAGATAGATTAGTTAAAAAGAAAGAAAGATAGATTAGTAAGAAAGAAAGATAGATTTGTTAGAAATAAAGATAGAAAGATTAGTTAGAAAGAACGAAAGATAGATTAGTTAGAAAGAAAGATAGATTAGTTAGAAAGAAAGAAAGAAAGATTAGTTAGAAAGAAAAAAGATAGATAGATTAGTTAGAAAGAAAGAAAAAAAGATAGATTAGTTAGAAAGAAAGAAATATGGATAGATTACTAAGAAAGAAAGATAGATTAGTTAGAAAGAAAGATAGATTAGTTAGAAAGAAATATAGATTGATTAGTTAAAAAGAAAAAAAGATAGATTAGTTAGAAAGAAAGAAAGAAAGAAAGAAAGAAAGAAAGATAAGTTAGTTAGTTAGTTAGAAAGAAAAAAGATAGATTAGTCAGAAAGAAAAAAGATAGATTAGTTAGAAAGAAAGAAAGATAGATAGATTAGTTAGTTAGAAAGAAAGATAGATTAGTTAGAAAGAAAAAAGATGGATAGATTAGTTAGAAAGAAAGATAGATAAGTTAGAAAGAAAGAAAGAAAGAAAGAAAGATAGATTAGTTAGAAAGAAAGATAGATTAGTTAGAAAGAAAGAAAGAGATTAGTTAGAAAGAAAGAAAGATAGATTAGTTAGAATGAAAAAGAGATTAGTTAGAAAGAAAGAAAGAAAGAAAGAAAGAAGAAAGAAAGAAAGAAAGAAAGAAAGAAAGAAAGAAAGAAAGAAAGAAAAAAGGATAGATTAGTTAGTTAGAAAGAAAGATAGATTAGTCAGAAAGAAAGAAAGATAGATTAGTTAGAAAGAAAAAAGATAGATAGATTAGTTAGAAATAAAGATAGATTAGTTAGAAAGAAAGAAAGATAGATAGATTAGTTAGTTAGAAAGAAAGATAGATTAGTTAGAAAGAAAAAAGATAGATAGATTAGTTAGAAAGAGAGATAGATTAGTTAGAAAGAAAGAAAGAAAGATAGATTAGTTAGAAAGAAAGAAATATGGATAGATTACTTAGAAAGAAAGATAGATTCCCTTTCAAGGGAACTCGAGCTGCGTTGAGACGCGGTGGGAACGTTCTGCGTGATTGCGTCGTGAAGCACGTGTATAATCAGTCCAATGGAAGAGCTAGACGTCATAGGCGGGTGACGTCATAGACCAGGAAGCTATAAAGCACCCCTGAAAACAGACCCCGACAGCTTCTGCGCCTTCAGCAAGCGATCTGTGTATTCTGTCCTTGTCATATTTATTGTTGTCTGTCAAGTTGCAATATATATATATATATATTATGGCAAAAGAGAGCAAGCAGCTTTGTGTTGTTCCCTGCCCACGTTATATCACGGGTGGGGACACACACATCAGCTTTTTGTTACTAATGGGGAGTGGAGCATGCCACAGTCAGTTCTCGAGGGGGCTGACTGTGAGCATTGTGAGAAGCTGTCCGTGAGGACGCTCCGCTCCCGCCGGGCGTTCTTCGAGGAGGACGTTTCGGTTCGCGCTCCCCGTGCGGGTCCCGCTGTTGCCGATGCACGGCGGCGACTCGCATTTTGGGGTTCGCAAACGGATCTGACGGCGAGAGTTGGGACGGGCCCCGCCCTATCTCAGCTTTCACCTGCCAGATCCAGTGCTGGCGATTTCCAGTTCCGAGGAATTGGTATCGTTAGTGTTTTGTTTAGAAAAAGAGAACAAAACAAATAAAGATTTTAAAAAAGGCAGATGTTTGAGTTTTCAATAAATGAATAAATAAGTCAGCTCATAACTCTGTTGAATAAAGAGGAGCTTTAAAAGGAGGTTTATCTAGTGCTGTTGCTAGTTAAATATTTTCTGGCCAGCTGAACATTATGAGAGTAAAAAGAGTTTATTAGATGAAATATATCTAAAAACAGAAAAACTCTGTATCTCAGCCTCCTCGTCGGGGACTGCCGTTTTTTCCCTATCTCCACACCACACTGAGGTGTCGAGATCGTGGAATAAGCCGGTTTCTATTTTATGTGTTTAATGCCCAAACGTCTAACTATAGTAAGGCTATGGGTATTAAGTATCATGGTATGACAGTGCCTCGGGTTAAAGAGACGCTTACTAGCTTTCTCTCTCCCGAGTCGGCGTCATTATTTTTAACCCCGACGTTACCCAGCGCAAAATAAATTATAAAGACATGGATGAATGTGAGGTTGTCAGCACTGACGCTATTCGAGAATTGCGTCGTGCAAAAACAAAGAAAGAGATAATCTATACTGGGAGGGACGGTTTCGAGAAATCGTTTCTCCTCTGCTTCCTCTGGGGGGCGACTCTCTGAGGAGGGTCGCAGCACGGCCAGTTCGGTTGTTTTCCTGCTGGTGGCCACTGAGTGATATATTTATATATATATATATACATACGTTTTTCTGATTTAAAAATAAAGAAAAAACTAAGAAATAAACCATTCAGCGGCGTTCCAGAGGTTTCTTCCTCACCAATCTAATGTTCCTGAGACTGCTGGGCGGAGCAGTCTCGGTCTACTAAGCTCCTCGCAGCACAGAGTGCAAACGAGCATCGCCATTTGGGCTCCTCCACAATCGGGGGACTTGGGTGGCGGTAGCAGTCTAGCCAGTTAGAGATATGCAAGATCTGAGGACGTTTTTATCTCTAAAAAAGCTTGGACAAATAGGAAGCCCTGACGCCGAGGCTATCAGGCTTCTAAAGGGTGGTCCCCTCCGGGGGTAGGGATGGTTTTGAGAAATCGTTTCTGGTGTCAGCGTCCCCATACGATCCTCCGAGGAGGGTTGTAGAACGGTCAGTTCGGTTGTTCCCTGCCGGTTCGCCGCTTCAGGGCACCGTAGTGACTGTTCAACCAAATCCAGAGGCCAGTCTTGAGAGACTGGTTCCCCTAGTAGAATTTCTGGCAGCGTGGAAACTACTGCCACATATTTCTCGGTGGGTC
The DNA here is from genome assembly GCA_026230005.1 of Gila orcuttii. Lineage (NCBI taxonomy): Eukaryota > Metazoa > Chordata > Actinopteri > Cypriniformes > Leuciscidae > Gila > Gila orcuttii. The sequence continues at coordinate 21,664,425 of JAPDVR010000017.1, forward strand.
CTGCACACTATAGAAAAGGGGTTCAGAATTCAGTTCTTGTCCGCACAGATTTCTAGGGGTCCTCCCCACTGTGGTGGACCCCGAGCAGGCTTTGGTTATGGAGCAGGAAGTACTGACACTTCTGCAAAAGGAGCTGTAGAAGGGGTTCCTCCTCCCGGCAGACAGTCAGGGTTTTACTGCCATTACTTCATTGTTCCAAAAGAGGATGAGGGGTTGCGTCCTACTCTAGACCTGCGTCAATTAAACAGCAGGTCTCAGAATCTTAAGTTCAAAGTATGCTTACGCTAAATATGATTGTCTCACAGACTCAGTCCGAGGACTGGTTTGTCACAATAGACTTAAGGACGCTTACTTATCTATCCATCCTCATCACAGGAGGTTCCTAAGGTTTGCTTTCAGGGGCGAAGCATACCAGTATCGGGTTCTTCCATTCGGCCTAGGTTATCACCACGCACCTTTTACAATATGCGTGGATGCAGCTCTGGCTCCTCTGAGATTCCAGGGCATTCGCGTATTAAATTATATCGACGATTGGTTGATTTTAGCTCAGTCCGAGCTTTTGGCAGTTCAACATCGAGATGTCGTTCTGTCCCACATAAGGAGGTTGGGGTTGCGGCTCAACACCAAAAGAGTGTACTCCTCCCAGCTCAGAGGACCACTTTTCTAGGTGTATTATGGGATTCGACAACAATGCAAGCACGTCTGTCTCCTGCACGTATTTCTGCGATTCTCACAGCCGTAAAGAATGTAAAACTAGGTCAGTCACTCACTGCAAACAGTCTCTGAGACTGTTGGGGCTCATGGTAGTTGCGTCCAACGTAGTTACTTTTGGCCTTCTGTACATGAGACCCCTGCAGTGGTGCCTCGGGACCAAGGGGTTTTCTCCGAGGGGAAATCCGTTTTCGCATGGTCAAGGTCACGCGGCTATGCCTTCGTGCCTCGGTCATGTGGAAGAAACCTTGGTTCCTCGCCCAGGGCCCAGTCTGGGGGCTTCTTGTCGACACGTCACGCTATCGACGGATGCTTCCCTCACAGGATGGGGGGCGGTCATGAGTGGCCGTTCGGTGAAAGGCCTTTGGTTGGGGCTCAGGGCAGTTGCGTCCAACGTAGTTACCTTTGGCCTTCTGTACATGAGACCCCTGCAGTGGTGGCTCAGGACCAAGGGGTTTTCTCCGAGGGGAAATCCGTTTTCGCATGATCAAGGTCACGCGGCTATGCCTTCGTGCCTCGGTCATGTGGAAGAACCTATGGTTCCTCGCCCAGGCCCAGTGTTGGGGGCTTCTTGTCGACGCATAATGCTATCGACGGATGCTTCCCTCACAAGTCGGGGGCAATCATGAGTGGTTGCTCGGTGAAGGGTCCGGACAACACACTGATGGTCTCGTATATCAGAGCAGATATCCTGTTGAGGCAGGGGCTGTGGCCCGGGGAATGGAAACTTCACCCCGAGGTGGTGGAGCTTCTTAGGGAGAACTTAGGTCAAACTCAAGTCGACCTTTCGTATCGCTTGTACAATGCATTGCCCTTTGTGGTTCTCCCTCATGCATCCAGCTCCGCTTGGACTGGATGTGATGTATTAGGTGTGGTTCACGCTACAACTGTACGCATTTCCCGATATCTTTGCTCCTGGGATCTCTGGATACTGTGGGCTCGGCCTCTGAGGGGGCCCAGCTCATAGACTCAGGTCTCTCGACCGAGGTCGTGGAGACCATACTCCAGTCTAGTGCTCCCTCCACGAGAAGACTAAATATGCATTGATATGGAAATCGTTCTCTGACTGGTTCAGAGAACGCCTTCTGAATCTTGTTTCTGCCCTGTTGGTACAGTACTTGATTTCTGTAATGAATGTTTCTTTGCTGGGTTATCTCTGAGGAGAGATCCTTAATTTCGTCTTCTCCGTGGTACATGAGGCTGAGGCCTGCACGTACTTGGATTTGCACCTGGTATGGTGATAGTATTTCTTCACCCCAGGTCAGGTTGTATCTCTAGGTCCCTACTGAATGTGCGGGTCATTTGTGCTGCAGGCCTTCTGTCCTCCACCATTAATACCCCAGATCAGGAAAAACTTAATCTGTTATGCCCTGTCCGGGCTTTGGATGCATATGTCCACAGAGCTGCTCAGTGGCTTATATCAGAACAATTATTTGTCTGCTTCGGGTCACCTAAGAGAGGTTGCCCTGCATCTAAACAGATGATGAGCAAGTGGGTAGTTGAGGCTATCTCACTTGCTTATGAAGCGGCCGGACAGCCTTCACCCTATGGCTGTTCAGGCCCATTCTACAGAAGTATGGCTGCCTCTAGGCTTTAATTTCGGGAGTTTCCCTTCAGGATATTTGTAATGCGGCAGGCTGGTCCTCACCACATACATTTGTCAGATTTTATGACTTAGACCTCTCCACTCCTGGGGCTAGGTTGCTTGCTTCTTAGTGTGCGCAAGACTTCACACAGAACGGGCATTTGTCTTTATGGCGTAGTGGGTATGGGGTTCCCACCGCGTCTCAACGCAGCTCGAGTTCCCTTGAAAGGGAACGTCTCAGGTTACGTATGTAACCCTGGTTCCCTGAGAGGGAACGAGACGCTGCGTTCTCCTGCCATACTTCCTGCATGCCCTAATCGACTTGCTTCAGGCTTATCAGAAGCTGTCGGGGTCTGTTTTCAGGGGTGCTTTATAGCTTCCTGGTCTATGACGTCACCCGCCTATGACGTCTAGCTCTTCCATTGGACTGATTATACACGTGCTTCACGACGCAATCACGCAGAGCGTTCCCACCGCGTCTCAACGCAGCGTCTCGTTCCCTCTCAGGGAACCAGGGTTACATACGTAACCTGAGACGTTAGTTAGAAAGAAAGATAGATTAGTTAGAAAGAAAGAAAGAAACATTAGAAAGAAAGAAAGATAGATTAGTTAGAATGAAAGAAAGAGATTAGTTAGCAAGAAAGAAAGAAAGAAAGAAAGGAAGGATAGATTAGTTAGTTAGAAAGAAAGATAGATTAGTCAGAAAGAAAGAAAGAAAGATAGATTAGTTAGAAAGAAACATAGATTAGTTAGAAATAAAGAAAGAAAGATAGATAAGTTAGTTAGAAAGAAAAAATGATAGATTAGTTAGAAAGAAAGAAATATGGATAGATTAGTTAGAATGAAAGAAAGAGATTAGTTAGAAAGAAAGAAAGATAGATTAGTTAGTTAGAAAGAAAGATAGATTAGTTAGAATGAAAGAAAGAGATTAGTTAGAAAGAAAGAAAGAAAGAAAGAAAGAAAGAAAGAAAGAAAGAAAGAAAGAAAGAAAGAAGGATAGATTAGTTAGTTAGAAAGAAAGATAGATTAGTCAGAAAGAAAGAAAGAAAGATAGATTAGTTAGAAAGAAAAAAGATAGATAGATTAGTTAGAAAGAAAGATAGATTAGTTAGAAAGAAAGAAAGATAGATAAGTTAGTTAGAAAGAAAAAATGATAGAATAGTTAGAAAGAAAGAAATATGGATAGATTAGTTAGAAAGAAAGAAAGAAAGAAAGAAAGAAAGAAAGAAAGAAAGAAAGAAAGAAAGAAAGAAAGAAAGAAAGAAAGAAAGAAAGAAAAAAGGATAGATTAGTTAGTTAGAAAGATAGATTAGTTAGAAAGAAAGATAGATTAGTTAGTCAGAAAGAAAAAAGATAGATTAGTTAGAAAGAAAGAAAGATAGATTAGTTAGTTAGAAAGAAAGATAGATTAGTTAGAAAGAAAAAAGATAGATTAGTTAGTTAGAAAGATAGATAGATTAGTTAGAAAGAAAGACAGATTAGTTAGAAAGAAAGAAAGAAAGATAGATTAGTTAGAAAGAAAGAAATACGGATAGATAACTCTGAAAAAAAGAAAGATAGATTAGTTAGAAAGAAAGATAGATTAGTTAGAAAGAAAGATAGATAGATTAGTTAGAAAGAAAAACGTCTGGGTTACGTATGTAACCCTCGTTCCCTGAGTAGGGAACGGAGACGTTACGTCGGATGACGACGAATGGGGTTTCGCTTAGAAAGCCTATCAACTTCGAGTATTACAAAACGAGCCAATGGCAAAGAAATGCCATGGGTCTGCGGAATTTGCATGACGTAACTCTGCCCCACCTCGTGGGTATAAAAGGAGGAAGTCCGCAACAGCAGTTTATGTTTCTTCGCTGAGGAGCCAAGACTGAGCTCAGGCGATCCCTGCGGGACAGCGGAAAGTGGCAGGCAGACGTAACGTCTCCGTTCCCTACTCAGGGAACGAGGGTTACATACGTAACCGAGACGTTCCCTTTCGTTGTCACTCCGAGTTACGTCGGATGACGACGAATGGGGTTACCAGTCTAATCACGCCACCTTCTCAGCTGTCTTCCAGTGCCCTGCGTAAATAGAGATCCCTGTCCTAGACTGGACGAAGGACTCCATTTAACACAGGAATACCAAGGTACACTGGGAAGCATATCCCAAGCTAGGGGAAGTATGCAATTAATGCCAACCCAGAGGGGGGGGGGGGACTTAGAGAATACACATATGACCCGAAGGAACATATGGAGAACACTGGGGTGTCCAGCCGCAGGTGGAATATTTCAACCCCAGGGGTGGCAAGGTGGCTTGCCAAGGGAAAGACACATGCTCAGAGAGGCTTACAGTGGAAATACACATGTGGGGGTCGCTCAGGGGAGGGACCATGCACACGGGAGGCACCTAGCCGACGCGCAGGCAAGAGACACTGGCGCCGACGTCAGGAGTGCTGGAGGAACTCAGGGCTTTCGGAAAAGCTCACCTGAGGAGAATATCGCACGTATCCAGTCCGAGGAGTGGAATGGCGAGCAAGCGAAGACACCTGAGCGGGTCCGGTACTAGCTAGTTGAAGCGAGTACATGAGAGGACACTGGCTCCACTCGGAGATTATAGAATCTGGCGAATGTGTTAGGTGTCGCCCAGCCTGCAGCTCTGCAGATGTCTGTTAGCGAGGCGCCATGCGCTAGAGCCCAAGAGGATGCCACACTCCGGTGGAGTGGGCCGTCACACCAAGGGGGCACGGTCGACCTTGCTGCTGGTAAGCCAAGGCAATGGCGTCCACTATCCAGTGAGACAACCTTTGCTTGGAGAGAGCCTTTCCCTTCAGCTTCCCACCATAACAGACAAAGAGCTGGTCTGAGGTCCTGAAACACCACGTCCTGTCTAGATAGGCGCGAAGAGCGCGTACTGGACAGAGCAGTGCCAAGGCTGGGTCTGCCTCCTCCGGGGGCAGCGCTTGCAGGTTCACCACCTGGTCCCGAAAGGGAGTGGTAGGAACCTTGGGCACATATCCGGGCCGGGGTCTCAGGATCACGTGAGAGAAAGCCGGTCCGAATTCCAGGCACGCTTCGTCGACGGAGAATGCGTGCAGGTCCCCTACCCTCTTGATGGAGGCCAGTGCAACCAGGAGCGCTGTCTTCATTGACAGAAACTTAAGCTCGACTGACTGCAGGGGCTCAAAGGGAGCACTCTTCAGGGCAGTTAGAACCACTGAGAGGTCCCAAGAGGGAACGAGAGGAGGGCGAGGAGGATTTAGTCTCCTCGCTCCTCTCAGGAACCTGATGACCAGGTCGTGCTTCCCTACCGACTTACCTTCGACTAGGTCATGGTGTGCGGCAATGGCGGCAACATAGACCTTAAGGGTGGAGGGAGACAGCCTTCGCTCCAACCCCTGCTGAAGGAAGGAAAGCACAACCGAGCATCTCCGGGGGTCTTCTCGGTGAGAAGAGCACCAGACGACGAAGAGGTTCCACTTCAACGCGTAGACGTGTCTTGTGGACGACGCTCTAGCGGAAGTGATGGTAGCCGACACCGCTGGTGGAAGGGTACTCAAACCTACCTCGAGCCGTCCAGGAGCCACACGTGGAGGCTCCAGAGATCGGGGCGAGGGTGCCACAGGGTGCCCCGTCCCTGAGAAAGAAGGTCCTTCCTCAGAGGAATGGGCCAGGGAGGTGCTGTCGCGAGGAGTGCAAGTTTGGGGAACCAGGTCCGGCCGGGCCAATACGGCGCGACCAAAATGACCTGCTCCTCGTCCTCCCTGACCTTGCGCAAGGTCTGCGCAAGAAGGCTCACTGGGGGAAACGCATATTTGCGGCCCGGCGGCCGGCTGTGCGCCAGTGCATCCGTGCCGAGCGTGCCCTCGGTCAGGGAAAAATACAGGGCGCAATGGGTCGAGTCGTGAGAGGCAAACAGATCTATCTGTGCGTCCCCGAACTGGTCCCAAATCAGCTGAACCGACTGGGGATGGAGTCGCCATTCTCCAGGGAGGGGCTGAAGCCGTGAGAGCTCGTCGGCTGCACAGTTCAGGGCTCCGGGAATGAAAATGGCTCGAAGCGACCTCAGATGCTTCTGACTCCATAGAAGGAGGTGGCGGGCGAGTTGTGACATACGGCGGGAGCGTAGACCACCTTGATGGTTGATGTACGCTACAGTAGCGGTATTGTCTGAGCGGACTAGTACGTGTTGACCCCTGAGCAACGCCCGGAAGCGGTGCAGGGCAAGGCGTACTGCCAACAACTCGAGGCAATTGACATGCCATAGCCGCTGGGGTCCTGTCCAGGAGCCCGCAGCAGCATGTCCATTGCACATGGCGCCCCAGCCCGTGGTGGAGGCATCCGTGGAGACCACAACATGCCGGGAAGCTCGTTCCAGGGGGACACCCGCCCTGAGAAAACTGAGGTTCGACCACGGGGTGAGGAACTGACGGCAGGTCGGAGTAACTGGTACCCGGAGCGTGCCTTGATGCCATGCCCACCTCAGGACTCGGTCGCGAAGCCAAAGCTGAAGCGGTCTCATATGAAGCAATCCGAGCGGCGTGACCGCAGCTGCAGATGCCATATGCCCCAGGAGCCTCTGAAAATGTTTCAGTGGAACCGCATTCTTGCTCCTGAGATGTCTCAGGCAAGTAAGCAGTGACTGCGCGCGCTCGCTCGTAAGCTGCGCGGACATGGCGACCGAGTCGATGTCCATACCGAGAAAGAGAGATCCTCTGCACGGGGCAAAGTTTGCTCTTCTCCCAGTTGACCCGAAGGCCCAGACGAGCTAGGTGCCGGAGCACTAGGTCCCTGTGTTCGCAAACCTGATCTCGAGAGTGAGCTAGGATCAGCCAGTCGTCGATATAACTCAGGATGCGAACCCCGTGTTCCCGAAGGGGAACAAGGGCAGCCTCGACGACCTTCGTGAAGGTGTGAGGAGACAGGGCTAGCCCGAAAGGGAGAACCGCGTACTGGTATGCCTGCCCCTCGAAAGCAAACCGTAGGAACGGTCTGTGTCGAGGAAGAATGGAGACATGAAAGTAGGTGTCCTTCAGGTCGATCGCTGCAAACCAATCCTGGGCCGCACGCATTCGAGAACGCGTTTGGGGGAGAGCATCTTGAACGGCAGCCTGTGAAGGGAGCGGTTCAGCACGCGCAAGTCCAGGATTGGCCGTAACCCACCGGTTTTCTTGGGGACAGTGAAGTAGGGGCTGTAGAACCCGGACCTCATCTCGGCTGGAGGGACAGTCTCGATTGCACCCTTCGCCAGCAGGGTGGCAATCTCTGCTCTCATGATAGGGGCATTGCCACCGACCAAAGTGGAGCGGACTCCCCTGAAGCGGGGAGGAGACCGTGCGAACTGAATCGCATAGCCGAGCCTGATGGTGCGCGCGATCCAGCGGGACAGACGGGGAAGCTCTAACCAGGCTCCCAGGAACTGAACCAGCGGGATCAAGCGGACGACAGGCGTCCCCCCGGAGGGGCAGCGAAGCGGAGTAACTGGCCCAGACGTGGACGGCATAGCGGCCCAGTGTGGGGGCACAGTTAGCAACCGCGCCCTGACAGAGGGGGCCAGGGGAGGACCATGCTGGTCGTCCCGCGGGGGCCTGCTCTGGCAGGGGTCTGGCGACAGAGGGGGACAGGGGCGAAGTGGTCCGTGGACGGCACGCCGTGTCAAGCACCTCTGGGACAGAGGGGGACGAGGAGAGCACGGCTTGTGGGCGGCGCTCTGTGTCGTCCGAGAACTCTGTCTTCCCAGAGACGGGAGAGTCAGTTCTTAGGAGAATAAGGATTTTTCCCCGGCCCTCCACCGGGGAAAGGAGTGGTCCTGCTACCAACTCCTGGAAGAACTGAGTCCCATCTCTGTGGAGCCCGTCTCAGGAGCGCCGCTTAACCCGGCACGTAGCGGGGGCGGGGCTGGAGAGGGCTGTGGCGTCCGCCCGCGGCTTCCAGAGCCGGCCCGTCTCTTTAAACGGGCGGGGTGGGAGCCGCGGGGGGGGGCGCCTTCGGCAATGGGCAGACCGAGGGATCTGAGCGGACGGCGGGCCATCGGGACAGAATCACGTCAGTCTGCACATGGGCGGTTGAGAGCTGTTGGGCGAAGTTCTCAACCGCACCGCCGAAGAGGCCGACCTGGGATATGGGAACGTCGGACAGACGGGGCCGCGTGACATTCAGCACATCAGACAGGTTCAGCCACAGAATTGTAGGCATCACCTGACCCAGGGAGCGTACGGCCACTTTCGTCGCTCGGAGAGCAAGGTCAGTGGCGGCGCGCGACTCAGTGAAGAGCCCTGGGTCAGTCCCGCCCTCGTGCAAGTCCATGAGCATCTGGGTCGAGGACCAGCAGAATGGCCATGGCCTGCAGAGAGGCGGCTGCCAGTCCCGTGGTGCTATAGGATCTCGCCACAAATGTAGACGAAAACCATAGACCACGGGCGGGTGCTTAGGATTGCGCCGAGAAGAAGCACTCTGAGGACACATAGCATCGCAACAGAGCGTTCAGCCGGGGGAACCCCAGTGTACCCGTGACAGCGGCCCCATCGAGGGGGGAAAGGCGGATGAGATCAGCAAGCGGTCCCGAGAAAACCAGGGGGTCTTCTGGGACTTCGAGATCTCATCATGCACGTCCGGGAGGGAAGGTATTGGGGTTTGCCGTGGACGAGGGTCGGCGGCCTTACCCAAAAACCAATCGTCCCAGGAAAGCATGGCCGTCATCTCTGGATCAGACTCAGGCACAGCCGTACGCACACCAGAGGGTGGCAGCTGTGACGAGTCGTCACTTCGCAGAGAATCAAACCCACCTTGTGAAGCTGCTACAAACATAGTATCATCCTCTGTAGCTTTAAATGAAACACACGGGCCACCAGAGGGTAGACTCGTGGGAATCACCTATTCACTAGCGGGCACCGCCGTTGAGGGGAGGCTGGGGTCACGGACACGGAGTCGGCGCCTTGTTCCAGACCAACACCCTCAGGTCACCCTGGCCACCAGCCGAAGATCGGGGGGTGGATGAGGGGACTCTCACTCTTGCGAGTTCACCGAGTCTCGACCTATATGACGCGATGATCATGTTCCCACAGAGAGAACATGAGTCATCCACGAGCGCTGCTCTAGTATGATCAAGCCCAAACATACCAGACAACGCTCGTGCCCATCAGAGTCCGATACCAAGCTGCCGCAACCATTCGTTTTTTTTTTTTTTTTTTTAAATGCACGGGCGAGCCGTCTTTAAAAAGACGTGCCGCGTGCGCTCTTTTAGAGAGAAAACTCAAGTGTTGAAGCGCCCGGGGAAGCACGCGCTCTCTGATGAACCACTGCAGAGATAAGCAGGAAGCACGCACTCGCCGGAGATCGCCGTCTCACCAACACTCGAGGCACTCGTTCGTGAAGCTGATAATTCAGAGTTGGCTTGTGGAGAGAAGAATACACTTGGCTCCGAAGCGAAAACATAAACTGCTGTTGCGGACTTCCTCCTTTTATACCCACGAGGTGGGGCGGAGTTACGTCATGCAAATTCCGCAGACCCATGGCATTTCTTTGCCATTGGCTCGTTTTGTAATACTCGAAGTTGATAGGCTTTCTAAGCGAAACCCCATTCGTCGTCATCCGACGTAACTCGGAGTGACAACGAAAGGGAAAGATAGATTAGTTAGGAAGAAAGAAAGAAAAGTTAGTTAGAAAGAAAGATAATTAGTTAGAAAGAAAAAAGATAGATAGATTAGTAAGAAAAAAAGAAAGATAGATTAGTTAGAAAGAAAGAGAGAAAGATAGATAGATTAGTTAGAAAGAAAGAAAGATAGATTAGTTAGAAAGAAAGATAGATAGATTAGTTAGAAAGAAAAAAGATAGATTAGTTAGGAAAAAAGAAAAAGATAAGTTAGTTAGAAAGAAAGATAGATTAGTTAGAAAGAAAAAAGATAGATAGATTAGTGAGAAAGAAAGAAAGAAAGATAGATTAGTTAGAAAGAAAGAAATATGGATAGATTACTCAGAAAGAAAAAGATTGATTAGTTAGAAATAAAGATAGTTAGATTAGTTAGAAAGAAAGATAGATTGATTAGTTAGAAAGAAAGAAAGATAGATTAGTTAGAAAGAAAAATATAGATAGATTAGTTAGAAAGAAAGAAAGAAAGATAGATTCGTTAGAAATAACGAAATATGGATAGATTACTCAGAAAGAAAAAAGATTGATTAGTTAGAAATAAAGATAGTTAGATTAGTTAGAAAGAAAGATAGATTGATTAGTTAGAAAGAAAGATAGATTAGTTAGAAAGAAAGATAGATTAGTTAGAAAGAAAGATAGATTAGTTAGAAAGAAAGATAGATAGATTAGTTAGAAAGAAAGAAAGGATTATTTAGAAAGAAAGATGGATTTGTTAGAAAGAAAGATAGATAGATTTGTTAGAAAGAAAGATAGATAGATTAGTTAGAAAGAAAGAAATATTAGTTCCCTTACGAAGGGAACTCAACGATGCGTCGATCGACGCCATGGGAACGCGCGTGACTGCGTCTGAAGCATCTATGTCAACTAGTCCAATGGAAAGAATGAGCGTCACGGGCGGGTGACGTCATGACCAGGAAATGATAAAAGCACATCCGGTGCAAACCGGCATTAGCTTCTGTTGCCTCAGCAAGCGATCTGTGTTATACTGTCTCTGTCTATTTATTGTTGTCTGTTGCAATTTATTCGGAAACGTTATGGCGAAACAAGTGTACAAGCAGTGTGTTCCTCCCTGCCCGCGTTATTTAACGGGTGGGGACACACACGATCTTTGTGTCATTTGTTTGGGAGTGGAGCATGCGGTCTCAGCCTTCGAGGAGGCTGAGTGTCAACACTGTGAAATGCTACCGCTCCGCATGCTCCGCTCTCGCCTGTCACTCTTTGATGTAAAGAGTGGGCAGGCTCGCGATCCTCAGGGATCAGGACCCGCGTCTGCCGAGGCGGCGCGGAGAATGTATTCCTGGGGATCGCGGAAGGATCTTTCGGAGGGGTTGGAGACGGGTCTCTTGGCCTTTTCTCCTTCCTTACCCGGAAGATCCAGCGCTCTCCCCCCGGTGTCGGAAGCACGCTCTGCGGTTTCTTCCGCCCGGGGAGAGAGCCCTCCATTACTTCAATGCTCTTCCTCCGAGGAGGTCGATGTTATGAGTATGGAGAGTGAAAGCACACACAGGGGGGAAAAAGATTCACAATTTATTTCCCCAGCATATGATGAGCTGGTGGATGTTATGTCACGGGCTGTAGAAAAATTAAATATTGTATGGCCATCTGAGAATAAAGGCGCTCGTCCTAAAAGTAAATTAGATGAGCGCTTTTTATCATCCACTACATTATCTCCACCACGAGAGCTTCCCTTTTTTCCCGATCTTCACAATGAAATATCGAAATCGTGGAATAAACCTTACTCTTCACGACTTTTTAGCCCTCAAGTTAACACTTATTCGAGAATAAGAGGGCTAAAAGAGTATGGTTATGAGGCGATGCCCCAGGCGGAACAGAATTTAGCCAGCTATCTTTCGCCTGGTCCCGCATCGTCCCTGAAAGCCTCGGCTTTGCCCACTAGACCGCTTAAAGCCACCTCGGTTTTAGTGGGCAAAGCTTATACGGCAGCAGGTCAAGCTGGAGCATGTCTGCATACAATGGCAGTGCTACAGGCGTATCAAGCTGACCTGCTGGGGGATCTGGATAGTAGTGAGGGAATTACTCATGACGATATTCGAGAACTTCGTCGTGCTACCGATCTTTCTCTCAGGGCTACTAAGGAGACCGCCAGAGCAATTGGGCGGTCTATGGCAGCCTTGGTAGCTACTGAGAGACACTTATGGTTAAATCTGTCAGAGATTAAAGAAAAAGATCGAGCTTTTTTATTAGATGCTCCGCTTGAACCTTCTGGTCTCTTTGGCGACGCAGTCCACGCGGTCGTCGAGCGATTTCAGGAGTCTAAGAAGCAAGCTGACGCTTTTAAAAAGTTTATCCCTCGCCGTGTCCAGCCCCCTGGGGCTGCTGGGCGTGAGCAGCCCCAGCCGTCGAGCTCATCATATCATGTGCAACAGAAAGAGAGTGTTTCGTCTCGTGCACCTCCACATAAACAATGGAAACAGGCGCAACACTCTCAGTCGAAGTCTTCTAAGTCGAAGCCGGATCTGAGGACCGTTCTTCAGGCGAAGAAGACTTCGGCTCAAAAAAAATAAAAAAAGAGGTCCTGACGTCACTGGCGTCAGACCTGTGAGGACAGCCCCGACCGAAGTGGAGCGGTGTACACCTCAGAATACGGTGCCCGTTCCACTTCGGGGTCCTCACGGGACCGTTCTGCCAACCCCGTCACCCTTGGTGCTTCGGGGCGCAGCGGTCTCCAGCGAGTCGCTGATGCTATGCTGCGGCACTGCATCGGTTTCGCGCCCTCTGAGGGGGGTTTTAGAGCAGCCAGTTCAGGTAGTTCCTGCCATTATGTTTCAGGCTCCGGGACTGGCTGTCTCGTTAACACCAGAGACCAGCCTCGAGAGGCTGGTTCCCTTAGTAAATTTTCTGGCAGCGTGGAAGCTTCTGCCGAATATTTCTCGTTGGGTCCTGCAGATTGTAGAGAAAGGATACAGAATCCTGTTTGGTTCACGTCCTCCTCGTTACAGCGGGGTGTTGCCCACAGTGGTGCATCCCGAGCAGGCTCTGGTAATGGAGCAAGAGGTAAAGGCCCTGTTAGCGAAAGAAGCTATAGAACAGGTGTTCTCACCCGACCGAGGTCGGGTTTTTACAGCCGTTATTTCATTGTTCCAAAAAAGGATGGAGAGTTGCGTCCCATTTTAGATCTTCGTCTGTTAAATCGTTCAGTACAGGAACTCAAGTTCTAGATGCTGACACTCAAACAGATCGTGACTCAAATCAGATCCGAGGACTGGTTTGTCACGATAGATCTGAAGGACGCTTACTTCCATGTCTCCATCCTCCCTCAGCACAGGAGGTTCCTAAGGTTTTCTTTCGGGGGCAAAGAATACCAGTATTGGGTACTTCCTTTCGGTCTAGCTCTATCACCCCGCACGTTCACGAAATGCGTAGATGCAGCTCTAGCCCCGCTCAGGCTGCAGGGCATACGTATTCTGAACTACATCGACGACTGGCTGATTCTAGCGGAATCAGAGCAGTTGGCGGTTCGGCACCGAGGTGTCGTTCTCGCTCATATGCAGATGTTGGGGTTGAGGCTCAATACCAAGAAGAGTGTGCTTTCTCCAGTACAGAGAACCACTTTCCTTGGTGTGGTATGGGATTCAGTGACGATGCGGGCCACCCTATCGCCCGTTCGTGTAGCTGCTATCCTGTCAGCCACAAAAGAGCTGAAGCTAGGCCAGTCACACACTGTAAAACAGTTCGGGAGACTGTTGGGTCTTTTGGCAGCAGCGTCCAACGGGATACCTTGTGGCCTGCTGTACATGAGGCCTTTACAGTGGTGGCTCAGGACCATAGGGTTCTCCCCGAGGGGAAACCCACTTCGTATGATCAAGGTCACGCGGCGTTGCTTTCGTGCCTTAGTTATATGGAGGAAGCACTGGTTCTTAACCCAGGGTCCGGTGTTTGGAGCTCTTTGCCATCGAGTTACTATCTCGACAGATGCTTCCCTCACCGGCTGGGGAGCGGTAATGGAAGGCCGCTCGGTTCAGGGTCTGTGGAAGAGTCATCATCTCTCGTGGCACATAAATTGCCTGGAGATGATGGCTGTCTTCAATGCGTTGAAGCAATTCCTCCCAGACCTGAGGGGTCATCATGTGCTCGTCCGTACAGACAACACATCGGTGGTCTCTTATCTGAACCGTCAGGGGGGTCTGAGGATCCTCCTGTGGTCTCTGGGGAAGGTACTCTCCCTGAGGGCAGTGTATATTCTTGGGGACCAAAATATTGGAGCAGACATCCTGTCGAGGCAGGAGCTGAGGCCAGGGGATTATTTGGGAGTTTTACGGCCAAGCAGAGGTGGATCTGTTTGCGTCTCAGCATACGACGCACTGTCCACTTTGGTTCTCCCTTACTCACCTAGCCCCCTGGGCTGGATGCTATGGTGCAGACGTGGCCGAGGCTACGTCTGTACGCATTTCCCCCTGTTGCTCTGCACCCAGGAGTTCTGGAGCGAGTTCGCCAGTACGGAATAAGCCTACTGCTAGTAGCACCACGCTGGCCGAGTCGGATCTGGTTTGCGGACCTGATCCATCTCTTAGACGGTCCTCCCTTGGAGAAATCCCGATCAGGAGAGACCTTCTGTCTCAGGCCGGGGGCACAATATTTGGAGATTTGGAACCTGTGGGTTTGGCCTCTGAGGGGGCCCAACTCATAGAGAGTGGTCTCTCAACTGAGGTTGTTGAGACCATTCTAAGCTCCAGAGCTCCAGCTACTAGGAAACTATATGCGCTTAAATGGAAAGTTTTTTCTGTATGGTGTCACCGACATCAGTGGGATCCGGTTAACTGTTCTGTGAACACAGTACTCGAGTTCCTGCAGGAGCGCTTTACGTCAGGTCTATGTCCTTCCATGCTTTAGGTCTACGTGGCGGCCATTGCGGCTTACCACGCCCTGTGGGGGGTACATCGTTGGGTTGAGACCCCCTGATTTCACGTTTCCTTCGTGGCACACTGCGGACCAGGAAAGGCTGAACCTCTTGTGTCCAGTGCGAGCACTGGATACTTATGTTTATCGGACATCTTCAATGAGGAAGTCCGACCAGTTATTTATTTGCTTGGATCACCTAAAAAGGGTCTTCCTGCTTCTAAACAGACGGTTAGTAAGTGGATAGTTGAGGCTATTTCACTTGCATACGAGTACTCTGACCAGCCGTGTCCTTTGGCGGTCAGAGCTCACTCTACGAGGTGTATGGCGGCCTCTAAAGCCTTATTACTTGGAGTTTCTCTTCAAGACGTGTGTGATGCGGCAGGCTGGTCCTCACCGCTCACATTCATTAGGTTTTACTGCCTGGACCTGGATGCTGCCCCAGGTTCTCAGGTGCTTAGTGCTTAGTTACAACAGACTGACACTCAGGTACTTGGAATTCTGGCGCTTTGGGTATTCTCGTTCCCATGGCGTCGATCGACGCATCGTTGAGTTCCCTTCGTAAGGGAACGTCTCAGGTTACTATTGTAACCATAGTTCCCTGAGAACAGGGAACGAGACGATGCGTCACCCTGCCATACTTCCTGCATCCCTCTGATCGGCTTGCTTCGGCAATTTTCGAAGCTAATGCCGGTTTGCACCGGATGTGCTTTTATCATTTCCTGGTCATGACGTCACCCGCCCGTGACGCTCATTCTTTCCATTGGACTAGTTGACATAGATGCTTCAGACGCAGTCACGCTGGGGGCGTTCCCATGGCGTCGATCGACGCATCGTCTCGTTCCCTGTTCTCAGGGAACTATGGTTACAATAGTAACCTGAGACGTTAGAAAGAAAGAAAGAAAGATTAGTTAGAAAGGAAAAAGATAGATTAGTTAGAAAGATAGATAGATTAGTTAGAAATAAAAAATATAGATTAGTTAGAAATAAAGATAGATAGATTTGTTAGAATGAAAGAAAGACAGATTAGTTAGAAAGAAAAAAGACAGATTAGTTAGAAAGAAAAAATATAGATTAGTTAGAAATAAAGATAGATAGATTTGTTAGAATGAAAGAAAGACAGAATAGTTAGAAAGAAAGAGATCAGTTAGAAAGAAAAAAGATAGATTAGTTAGAAAGAAAGAAATATTAGTTAGAAAGAAAGAAAGACTAGTTAGAAAGAAAGACAGATTAGTTAGAAAGAAAGAGATTAGTTAGAAAGAAAAAAGATAGATTAGTTAGAAAGAAAGAAAGATTAGTTAGAAAGAAAGAAAGAAAGATTAGTTATAAGAAAGAAAGATTAGTATGAAAGAAATAAAGAAAGATAGATAGATTAGTTAGAAAGGAAAAAGATAGATTAGTTAGAAAGATAGATAGATTAGTTATAAAGAAAAAATATAGATTAGTTAGAAATAAAGATAGATAGATTTGTTCGAATGAAAGAAAGACAGAATAGTTAGAAAGAAAAAAGATAGATTAGTTAGAAAGAAAGAAAGATTAGTTAGAAAGAAAGAAAGATAGATTTGTTAGAATGAAAGAAAGATAGATTAGTGAGAAAGAAAGAAAGACAGATTAGTTAGAAAGAAAGAAAGAAAGATTAGTTAGAAAGGAAAAAGATAGATTAGTTAGAAAGATAGATAGATTAGTTAGAAATAAAAAATATAGATTAGTTAGAAATAAAGATAGATAGATTTGTTAGAATGAAAGAAAGACAGATTAGTTAGAAAGAAAAAAGACAGATTAGTTAGAAAGAAAAAATATAGATTAGTTAGAAATAAAGATAGATAGATTTGTTAGAATGAAAGAAAGACAGAATAGTTAGAAAGAAAGAGATCAGTTAGAAAGAAAAAAGATAGATTAGTTAGAAAGAAAGAAATATTAGTTAGAAAGAAAGACTAGTTAGAAAGAAAGACAGATTAGTTAGAAAGAAAGAGATTAGTTAGAAAGAAAAAAGATAGATTAGTTAGAAAGAAAGAAAGATTAGTTAGAAAGAAAGAAAGAAAGATTAGTTATAAGAAAGAAAGATTAGTATGAAAGAAATAAAGAAAGATAGATAGATTAGTTAGAAAGGAAAAAGATAGATTAGTTAGAAAGATAGATAGATTAGTTATAAAGAAAAAATATAGATTAGTTAGAAATAAAGATAGATAGATTTGTTCGAATGAAAGAAAGACAGAATAGTTAGAAAGAAAAAAGATAGATTAGTTAGAAAGAAAGAAAGATTAGTTAGAAAGAAAGAAAGATAGATTTGTTAGAATGAAAGAAAGATAGATTAGTGAGAAAGAAAGAAAGACAGATTAGTTAGAAAGAAAGAAAGATAGATTAGTGAGAAAGAAAGAAAGACAGATTAGTTAGAAAGAAAGAGATTAGTTAGAAAGAAAAAAGATAGATTAGTTAGAAAGAAAGATAGATAGATTAGCTAGAAAGAAAGATAGATTAGTTAGAAAGAAAGATAGATAAATTAGTTAGAAAGAAAGATAGATAGATTAGTTAGAAAGAACAATAGATTAGTTAGAAAGAAAGAACGATAGATTAGTTAGAAAGAAAGAACGATAGATTAGTTAGGAAGAAAGAGATAGATTAGTTAGAAAGAAAAAAGATAGATTAGATAGAAAAATAGATAGATTAGTTAGAAAGAAAAAATATAGATTAGTTAGAAAGAAAAAAGATAGATTAATTAGAAAGAAAGAAAGATTAATTAGAAAGAAAGATAGATTAATTAGAAAGAAAGATAGATTAGTTAGAAAGAAAGATAGATAGATTTGTTAAAATAAAAGAAAGACAGATTATTTAGAAAGCAAAAAAGATAGATTAGTTAGAAAGAAAGAAAGATAGATTTGTTAGAATAAAAGAAAGATAGATTAGTGAGAAAGAAAGAAAGACAGATTAGTTAGAAAAAAGAGATTAGTGAGAAAGAAAGAAAGAGATTAGTTAGAAAGAAAAAAGATAGATTAGTTAGTTAGAAAGAAAGATAGATTAGTTAGAAAGAAAGAAAGAAATATAGATTAGTTAGAAAGAAAGATAGATTAGTTAGAAAGAAAGAAAGAAAGAGATTAGTTAGAAAGAAAGAAAGAAAGAAAGAAAGAAAGAAGGATTGATTAGTTAGTTAGAAAGAAAGATAGATTAGTCAGAAAGAAAAAAGATAGATTAGTTAGAAAGAAAGATAGATTAGTTAGAAAGAAAGAAAGATAGATTAGTTAGTTAAAAAAGAAAGATAGATTAGTTAGAAAGAAAAAAGATAGATTAGTTAGAAAGGATAGATTAGTTAGAAAGAAAGAAAGAAATAAAGATAGATTAGTTAGAAAGAAAGAAATATGGATAGATTACTCAGAAAGAAAGAAAGATAGATTAGTTAGAAAGAAAGATAGATTAGTTAGAAAGAAAGAAAGAAAGAAAGAAAGATTAGTTAGAAAGAAAGAAAGAAAGAAAGAAAGAAAGAAAGATATATTAGTTAGAAAGAAAGAAAGAAAGAAAGAAAGAAAGAAAGAAAGAAGGATAGATTAGTTAGAATGAAAGAAAGAAAGAAAGAAAGAAAGAAGGATAGGTTAGTTAGTTAGTTAGTGTCATGAACAACCAGACACAGGTAGATCCAAACGCAGCGTAGGTTTATTCACAGGGTAGTCAGACAGGCAATGGTCACAAACAGCAAACACAGTATAAGAGACAAGGCGATACTCAGAGTCCAATAACCAGGCGGGAAGTCAGAAACACAGACTGGAACAGACTAGGTAATAAAACGCTCGGAAATGTACACAACAGTGAAACAAGACTTAGCAAAGGGTAATAGTGTGAGTGGGGTTTTAATCTGTGTGGAGCTGCGTGTGGAACTAGATGCAGGTGTGAGAGTGATCAGTGGAAACAGGTGAGTACGTAATCAGTTCAGGGTGTGTGTGTGTGAACAGTCCAAAGGAAGGCAGTGCAGGAGTGGAGCGCCCTCTCGTGGAACTCGAGGGCAATCCAGCCGAACATCGTCACATAACCCCCCCCTTTAAGGAGCGGCTTCCAGACGCTCCAAAGAAGATCCAGGCGGGGGGCAGAGCGAAGACGATCCTGGGGGAGGGATGGAGGGCCAGGCCCGTGCAGGGGAACGGGACAAGGACATAGCCACGGCGGGCCTCGGCCACAGAGCGTGGGCGACCAGGGCGGAGCAGGACGTGATGGCGGCCAGGGCGGAGCAGGGTGGACCGAAGACCACGGCGGAGCAGGAAGAGTCGGTGGCCAGGGCGGAGCACACTTGGCAGGGAACCAGGGCGGAGCACACTTGGCAGGGAACCAGGGCGGAGCACACTTGGCAGGGAACCAGGGCGTATGAAGCTTAGAACCGGACGAGACCAGCGGCATAGGAAGCTCGGGACTGGACGGGACCAGCGGCATGGGAAGCTCTGGTGGAGATAGCAGAACCAAGGTCCAGGTTGGCGCCGCCTCCATGGACCCCTCAGGGTACCTACTGCCCCCCCCAAAAAAAATACTTGGGGAAATCCACTTGAGGAACCTCCGGGCTGTAAACGCGTTCAAGAGAAGCCTCCCGGAGCTTAAAGGGCGCAGGCAGGGCGAGGCGCAGAGGCGGGGCCGGCAGGGCGAGGCGCAGAGGCGGGGCCGGCAGGGCGAGGCGCCTGGGTACACTCACCGGAGCCTTGCGATTCGAGCGAGTCCTCCTCCTCCTGCAACGGCGTGCTGTTGGAACTGGTAACTCTGGATCCAGGGGAACAGGCTCGTTTCGCTTAACTGGACATGACTCCATAGATTCAGCCAAACTTGACTCACTTTCCTCGCTAAATTCACTTGACTCAGGATTCGGTTCACTTGACTCAGGATTCGGTTCACTTGACTCAGGATTCGGTTCACTTGACTCAGGATTCGGTTCACTTGACTCAGGATTCGGTTCACTTGACTCACTTGACTCGGCTGGCACGGGCTCGGCTGGGCAGACGTGAAACTCGAGTTCGTCGTGGCTGACATGGAGCGCAGGTTCGGCAGGGTTGGACAGGACCAGCGGTGAAGGCACTGGGCTGGACGGAACCAGCGGCGCAAGCTCCTCCTCTAACTCACCCACAGTGAGAGCCGAACCACTCAATACAAGAGCCGTGTTAATATACCGCCTTAAGGTGCTGTTAGGCTCTGGGTTGGGCATCAATGAGCGAAGCGGTTCAGACAACCCTCCGCGGAACAGGTTCGTTAGGAAAACGTTGTTCATACACGTATGATGAGAAAGTTCATAAAACTCCGCCACATACCACTCGAGAGAACGATCCTCCTGACGAAGTCGCATTATCTCAGCCCCCGTATCCGTGCTCGGAATCGCTGTGTGAGCTCATCGTGATGTCTCGCTGTTGAATTTTACCGGGAGAGCTTGGCGTGACATCGGGATAGGTTCTGGGCAAACAACTGTGGAGGTGGGTTGAGTCTGCGATGGTCCCGGTGTGGAAACATGGAGACCGCGAACCATCTTGGCCAACCTCTCCAACGACACGGTGAGTTGGTCCAGTTGATCCCGGTGTACGGTGCTCCGGTCCGCATTAGTTGACTGAGAGGCATACCAGGCTGACATGCTGCTGGATCTGGTGAAGGCTAAGTCTTCTGTCATGAACAACCAGACACAGGTAGATCCAAACGCAGCGTAGGTTTATTCACAGGGTAGTCAGACAGGCAATGGTCACAAACAGCAAACACAGTATAAGAGACAAGGCGATACTCAGAGTCCAATAACCAGGCGGGAAGTCAGAAACACAGACTGGAACAGACTAGGTAATAAAACGCTCGGAAATGTACACAACAGTGAAACAAGACTTAGCAATGGGTAATAGTGTGAGTGGGGTTTTAATCTGTGTGGAGCTGCGTGTGGAACTAGATGCAGGTGTGAGAGTGATCAGTGGAAACAGGTGAGTGCGTAATCAGTTCAGGGTGTGTGTGTGTGAACAGTCCAAAGGAAGGCAGTGCAGGAGTGGAGCGCCCTCTCGTGGAACTCGAGGGCAATCCAGCCGAACATCGTCACAGTTAGAAAGAAAGATAGATTAGTCAGAAAGAAAGAAAGAAAGATAGATTAGTTATAAAGAAAGAAAGAAAGATAGATTAGTTATAAAGAAAAAAGATAGAAGATTAGTTAGAAAGAAAGATAGATTAGTTAGAAAGAAAGAAAGAAAGAAAGATAGATAAGTTAGTTAGAAAGAAAAAATGATAGAATAGTTAGAAAGTAATATGGATAGATTAGTTAGAAAGAAAGAAAGAAAGAAAGAAAGAAAGAAAGAAAGAAAGAAAGAAAGAAAGAAAGAAAGAAAGAAAAATAGAAAGAAAGAAAGAAAAAAGGATAGATTAGTTAGTTAGAAAGAAAGATAGATTAGTCAGAAAGAAAGAAAGATAGATTAGTTAGAAAGAAAGATAGATTAGTTAGAAAGAAAGAAAGAAAGATAGATAAGTTAGTCAGAAAGAAAAAAGATAGATTAGTTAGAAAGAAAGAAAGATAGATAGATTAGTTAGTTAGAAAGAAAGATAGATTAGTTAGAAAGAAAAAAGATAGATATATTAGTTAGAAAGAAAGAAATACGGATAGATTACTGAGAAAGAAAGAAAGATAGATTAGTTAGAAAGAAAGATAGATTAGTTAGAAAGAAAAATGATAGATAGATTAGTTAGAAAGAAAGAAAGAAAGATAGATTAGTTAGAAAGAAATATGGATAGATTAGTCAGAAAGAAAAAAGATTTATTAGTTAGAAATAAAGATAGTTAGAAAGAAAGAAATATGGATAGATTAGTCAAAAAGAAAAAAAGATTGATTAGTTAGAAATAAAGATAGTTAGATTAGTTAGAAAGAAAGATAGATTGATTAGTTAGAAAGAAAGAAAGAAAGATAGATTAGTTAGAAAGAAGAAAGAGAGATTAGATATAAAGAAAAAAGATAGATTAGTTAGAAAGAAAGAAATATGGATAGATTAGTCAGAAAGAAAAAGATAGATTAGTTAGAAACAAGAAATATGGATAGATTTAGTCAGAAAGAAAAAGATATATTAGTTAGAAAGAAAAAAGATAGGTTAGTTAGAAAGAAAGAAATATGGATAGATTAGTCAGAAAGAAAAATATAGATTAGTTAGAAATAAATAAATATAGATTAGTTATAAAGAAAACAGATAGATAGATTAGTTAATAAAGAAAGTAAGATAGATTGATTAGTTAATAAAGAAAGAAAGATAGATTAGTTAGAAAGAAAGAAAGATAGATTAGTTAGAAAGAAAGATAGATAGATTAGTTAGAAAGAAAGATAGATTAGTTAGAAAGAAAGAAAGATAGATAGATTAGTTAGAAAGAAAGATAGATAGATTAGTTAGAAAGAAAGAAATATGGATAGATTAGTCAGAAAGAAAAAAGATAGATTAGTTAGAATGAAAGAAAGAAATATAGATAGATTAGTTAGAAAGAATGATAGATTAGTTAGAAAGAAAAAAGATAGATAGATTAGCTAGAAAGAAAGATAGATTAGTTAGAAAGAAAGATAGATTAGTTAGAAAGAAAGAGATTAGTTAGAAAGAAAGATAGATTGATTAGTCAGAAAGAAAAAAGATTGATTAGTTAGTGTAGTGAGGTTCAGCGTGGGTGTAGGAAGAAGACAGGGTCGGCGGAATTGGGACTCGCACTTTATTTAGCCAAACAAATAAAGTAAAACAAACGGTGCGCTCGGGCGCCTTCACCGTAGTGAACCACTACAGCACAGAAACAAAACACTCGTTCAGCTCAACTTGACTCAGTCCGTTTGGCAGGGTGCGCTGTTGCAGTCGCGTGCGAGTCCCGGGCCTCTCTCACCACCCACTCGTTCCCAGCAGCTTATATGCGGTCTCCACGCCAATCACTGCAATCAGACACAGGTGTTCATCATCTGCACTTGACCTACTTACTCACCGCACAGCCCGCTGACTCGTCTCTCGCTACAGACTTCGCAAAACCACGCCCCCCTCGCCACAGTTAGAAAGAAAGAAATATGGATAGATTAGTCAGAATGAAAAAGATTGATTAGTTAGAAAGAAAGATATTTAGATTAGTTAGAAAGAAATAAAGATTGATTAGTTAGAAAGAAAGAAAGATAGATTAGTTAGAAAGAAAAAAGATAGATAGATTAGTTAGAATGAAAAAAGATTGATTAGTTAGAGAGAAAGATATTTAGATTAGTTAGAAAGAAAGAAAGATAAAAAGATAGATAGATTAGTTAGAAAGAAAGAAAGAAATATAGATTAGTCAGAAAGAAAGAAAGATTAGTCAGAAAGAATGAAAGATAGATTAGTTAGAAAGAAAAAAGATAGATTAGTTAGAAAGAAAGATTGATAGATTAGTTAGAAAGAAAGAAAGAAAGAAAGATAGATTAGTCAGAAAGAAAGAAAGAAAGAAAGAAAGAAAGAAAGATAGATTAGTAAGAAAGAAAGATAGATTAGTTAGAAAGAAAGATTTAGTAACAGATAGATAGATAGATAGATAGATAGATAGATAGATAGATAGATAGATAGATAGATAGATAGATAGATAGATAGATAGATAGATAGATAGATAGATAGATAGATAGATAAGTTCATTAGTACATATAGAATGGTAGTTTAATTGAGTCTAGGGCTTCAGGGAGTTTAGATTTGAGTTTTTGTG
This sequence comes from Gila orcuttii, assembly GCA_026230005.1. Classification (NCBI taxonomy): domain Eukaryota; kingdom Metazoa; phylum Chordata; class Actinopteri; order Cypriniformes; family Leuciscidae; genus Gila; species Gila orcuttii. The sequence goes on from JAPDVR010000017.1 coordinate 21,687,856, forward strand.
TTGTACACTACTGGGCCACCGTAGTCTTGGCTCAATTTGAACATGTTGCAATGAAAGTCAATGGGATTTTTATGGTTTTTAATATTAATTTTTTAGAAACCTGAAAGTCAAATCAGTCTGAAAAGATATAGCAACTCGAGTCAGAACAATCTGAAGGTCTGACCCGAGTTTGGAGTTTGTAGAGTTAAAGCTCTAGGAGGAGTTAGATATAGAAATTTTTGAGTAAGAAGAATAATAATAACTAGGAAAAGTTCGTCGAGACAAACTTTAAGTTGGCTTGTGAAGTTTGTATCAGAAAGTTTGAAGAAGTTTAAAATAGTTTGAAGTTTAAAGTAGTTTAAAGTTTAAGGTAGTTTAAAGTGTAAATTAGTTTGAAGTTTAAATTAGTTTAAAGTTTAAATTAGTTTAAAGTTTTTAAATAGTTTAAAGTTTAAAGTAGTTTAAAGTTTAAAGTATAGTTTAGGGTGTTCTCGGTGGTTGCTATGGGTTTGCTAGGTGGTTGCTAGTGTATTCTGGGTGGTCGCTAGGGTGTTGCTAGGTGGTTGCTAGGGTGTTCAGGGTGGTTGCTATGGTGTTGCTAGGTGGTTGCTAGGGAGTTCAGGGTTGTTGCTTAGGTGTTGCTAGGTGGTTGCTAGGGTGTTCTGGATGGTTGCTAGGTGGTTGCTGGGGTGTTCTTGGTGGTTTCTAGGTGGTTGCTAGGGTTTTCTGGGTGGTTGCTATGGTGTTCTAACGCCTTTTGGGTGGTTGCCAGGGTGTTATGGGTGGTTGCTATGGTGTTGCTAGGGTGTTCTAGGCTTTTTTGGGTGGTTGCTATGATGTTGCTAGGGTGTTTTAAGGTATTTTGGGTGGTTGCTAGGGTGTTCTGGGTGGTTACTATGGTGTTGCTATGGTGTTTTAAGGTATTTTGGGTGGTTGCTAGGGTGTTCTGGATGGTTACCAGGCAGTTGCTAGGGTATTCTAGGGTATTTTTGGGTGGTTGCTATGGTGTTGCTATGGTGTTTTAATGTATTTTGGGTGGTTACTAGGGTGTTCTGGGTGGTTGCTAGGCAGTTGCTAGGGTGTTCTAGGGTATTTTGGGTGGTTGCTATGGTGTTGCTAGGGTGTTTTAATGTATTTTGGGTGGTTGCTAGGGTGTTCTGGGTGGTTGCTAGTTAGTTGCTAGGGTGTTCTACGGTATTTTGGGTGGTTGCTATGGTGTTGCTAGGGTGTTTTAAGGTATTTTGGGTGGTTGCTCGGGTGTTCTGGGTGGTTGTTAGGCAGTTGCTAGGGTGTTCTAGGGTATTAAGTTTAAAGTAGTTTGAAGTTTACATTAGTTTAATATATAAATTAGTTTAAAGTGTAAATTAGTTTGAAGTTTAAAGTAGTTTGAAGTTTAAATTAGTTTAAAGTTTAAATAAGTTTAAATTAGTTCAAAGTTTAAAGTAGTTTGAAGTTTGAAGTAGTTTGAAGTTTATATTAGTTGCTAGGGTGTTCTGGGTGATTGCTAGGGTGTTCTGGGTGGTTGCGAAGCAGTTGCTAGGGTGTTCTGGGTGGTTGCTATGGTGTTGCTAGGGTGTTGTAAAGTATTTTGGGAGGTATTTTGGGTGGTTGCTAGGGTGTTCTGGGTGGTTGCTATGGTGTTGCTATGGTGTTCTAGGGTATTTTGGGTGGTTGCTATGGTGTTGCTAGGGTGAATAAAGGTATTTTGGGTGGTTGCTAGGGTGTTCTGGGTGGTTGCTAGGCAGTTGCTAGGGTGTTCTGGTGGTTGCTATGGTGTTGCTATGGTGTTTTAAGGTATTTTGGGTGGTTGCTAGGGTGTTATGGGTGGTTGCTGGCAGTTGCTAGGGTGTTCTGGGTTAGGTTAGGTTAGAAAGAAAGAAAGGTTTGAAAGAATTGTTAGATATAAAAATGTTAGAAAGAAAGAAAGAAAGAAAGATTAGTAAGAGAGAGAAAGAAAGAAAGAAAGAAAGAAAGAAAGAAAGAAAGAAAGAAAGAAAGAGAAAGAAAGAAAGAGAGAAAGATTAGTTAGAAAGAAAGAAAGATTGAAAGAAAGATTATAAAGAAAGAGAGATAGAAAGAAAGATAGAAAGATTAGTTAGAAAGAAAGAAAGAAAGATTAGTTAGAAAGAAAGATTAGTTAGAAAGAAAGATTAGTTAGAAAGAAAGATAGAAAGGAAGATTAGTTAGAAAGAAAGAAAGAAAGATTGAAAGAAAGATTAGAAAGAAAGAAAGAAAGAAAGAAAGAAAGAAAGAAAGAAAGAAAGAAAGAAAGAAAGAAAGAAAGAAAGAAAGAAAGAAAGATAGAAATATTAGTTAGAAAGAAAGAAAGATTAGTTAGAAAGAAAGATTAGTTAGAAAGAAATAGATTAGTTAGAAAAGAAAGAAAGATTAGTTAGAAGGAAAGATTAGAAAGAGAGAAAGAAAGAAAGATAGAAAAATTAGTTAGAAAGAAAGAAAGAAAGAAAGAAAGAAAGATTAGTTAGAAAGAAATAGATTAGTTAGAAAAGAAAGAAAGAAAGATAGATTAGTTAGAAAAGAAAGAAAGAAAGATAGATTAGTTAGAAAAGAAAGAAAGATAGATTTGTTAGAAAGAAAGAAAGATAGAAAGAAAGATAGATTAGTTAGAAAGAAAGAAAGATTAGTAAGAAAGAAAGAAAGATTAGTTAGAAAGAAAGAATGAAAGATAGATTAGTTAGAAAGAAAGAAAGAAAAAGATAGATAGATAGATAGATAAATAGATAGATAGATAGATAGATAGATAGATAGATAGATAGATAGATAGATAGATAGATAGATAGATAGATAGATAGATAGACAGATAGATAGATAAAATAGCCAGATGATAGATAGATAGAAATAGTTAGATGATAGAAAGATTAGTAAGAAAGAAAGAAAGAAAGAGAGAAAGAAAAAGAGAGAGAAAGAAAGATTAGAAAGAAAGAATGGGTAGATAGATAGATAGAAAAGTGTCATAGATAGATGAGTTTATTAGTTTAAATGAGTCTCACTGCCTCATATAGTATATAGAATGGCAGTTTGATTCAGTCTAGGGCTTCAAGGAGTTTAGATTTGAATTTTTGGCAGTTGGGGAGTTTGAAAATCTGAACATTCCGCAATGTTAAGTCAATGGGAGTTTTTTCCGACTTTGATCGTCATTTTTAGGAAAACCGTAAGTCCGATCAGTTAGAAAAGATATAGCAACTCGAGTCAGAACAGTTTGAGTGTCCGAGCCGAGTTTGGAGTATGTGGAGTTAAAGCTCTAGGAGGAGATTGATATAGAAATTTCAGAGTAAGAAGAAAAAGAATAATTATAAGTTTAAATAGGATTTCAGTAAGTTGGCTCTCACAAGCCAACTTAATAATAATAAGTTTAAATAGGATTTCAGTAAGTTGGCTTTCACAAGCCAACTTAATAAGTTTAAATAGGATTTCAGTAAGTTGGCTTTCACAAGCCAACTTAACTAGAAAAAGTTCGTCGAGACAAACTTTAAGTTGGCTTGTGAAAGTTTTGACCAGAAAGTTTGTAGAAGTTGCTAGGGTGTTCTGGGTGGTTGCTAGGCGGTTGCTAGGGTATTCTGGGTGGTTGCTAGGATGTTGCTAGGTGGTTGGTAGGGTATTCTGGGTGGTTGCTAGGGCGTTGCTAGGCGGTTGCTAGAGTGTTCTGGGTGGTTGCTAGGCGGTTGCTAGGGTATTCTGGGTGGTTGCTATGGTGTTGCTAGGCGGTTGCTAGGGTATTCTGGGTGGTTGCTAGGGTGTTGCTAGGCAGTTGCTAGGCTATTCTTGATGGTTGCTAGGGCGTTGCTAGGTGGTTGCTGGGGTATTCTGGGTGGTTGCTATGGTGTTGCTAGGCGGTTTCTAGGGTATTCTGGGTGGTTGCTATGGTGTTGCTATGGTATTCTGGGTGGTTGCTAGGTGTTGCTAGGTGGTTGCTAAGGTATTCTGGGTGGTTGCTATGGTGTTACTAGGTGGTTGGTATTTGTCACAGATGGTTACTATTGGAGTTCTTAACACTTTCTTGGCATGATTTAGCACATACCTAATCGCTATTAGCATGTAGCTATTCACAGCTAGCATGTGTAGCATGTTGAAAGCCCTGTTTGCTAGCATGAGTCAAAAGAACAAAACCACATCTCTATACGATGTTCTGATGCAGAGATATAGGTCTTGCAAAATGGTTGCTAGGGTACTCTGTTTGGTTGCTAGGGAATGGCTTGGCAGCTGCCAGTCATCAAAGTCCAAAGGTTGCTTGTCAGTATGAATGATATAAACCAACTCCCATGCCTCTGTGACATTCAGAATGGAAGATATCCCTCTATAGATTTTAGTTGCTAAGGTGCTCGACAATGGTTGCTAGGGAGGGGCTAGGAAGTGTTGAGGGGATTCATGATTGGCTGTGTGCTGCCCCGAGTAAAACGAGACCACCCTTGTGTTTCTATGACACTTCTATCCGGAGATATTCTTTTGACCTCTTTCAATGGAAGTCTATGGGACTTGTTGCTAAGGTGCTCTAAATGGTTGCTAGGGCGTGGCTTAATAGCTTCACAATGATCCTGAGAGACTGATTGGTCATCTGAGAAAAATGAGCCCGTCCACTTGTCTCTATGACACTGCGATCCAGAGCTATGTTCAATACAAAATCCCTATGCAATGTGTACCTACACCATAGTAAGTCAATGGGGCAAATTTGAGCAGCTCCTGCCCCCCCGGGGGGGCAACTTTTACCCCATTGTGAGGTATGTTCTTACAGAGCCTGCCAGCCTCTTCAAATGTGGTAAATTACAAGTTTCTGAGAAATCATTGGTCAGTGCTACGAGTCGTCAAAGTTTGTGGCAATGTTAAGTCTATGGGATTTTTTTTACCCAATGATTTGCCCCTGGGGCAAACACCGTACCCCCGATCGGTAAGAAAAGTCACAGCACACCTCTCCTCAATAATCCGCACAATTTGACGCCTCAATCAGGGGTCTGTGATGTCGCCCACGGTTGCTAGGGTGCTGTAACTGGTTGCTATGGTGTGGCTATTAAGATTTTAGGCCATTACTTATTGGCTGCTTGATAAAATAAATCCTCTGAGGGAGAGAGAGAGGGAGAGAAACGCAGGGCTGTCAGGCCCTTTTCTGTGGGTGTGTGTGAAAGTGACAGTTGGGATTTGAATTTCTGAACATTCCGCAATGTTAAGTCAATGGGATTTTTTTGGCCGCTTTTTCGTCCGCTGTGCAAACATCGTACACCCGATCGCTTAGAAAAGTCATAGCACACCTCTCCTCAATGAGCCGCACGATTTGACACCTCACTCAGGGGTCTGTGACAAAATTTGCGGGACGAGTTACGCGCCAAACTTTGTCCAGAATAATAAGAATAACTAGAATGTACATTTCCAGAAGAAAATGTGAAGTGGTGCTTGCAGTGGCAAAACTCACCACTCGGTTGCTATGGTGTGGTACATGATTGCATACAAGCCAACAAACATGTCTGTACGATGTTCTGGTGCTGAGATATGGCTTATTCATGTTGTTCAGGTGGTTGCTAGGGTGTTTTAGGTGGTTGCTATGGTATTCTGGATGGTTGCTATGGTGTTACTAGGTGGTTGGTAGTGTTCACATTTGGTTACTATAGAGTTTTTATAATGTTCATGGCATGATTTAGCACTTAGCTAATCAATATTAGCATGTAGCTATTCACAGCTAGCATGTTTAGCATGTAGCAAGTCCTGTTTGCTAGCATGAGTCAAAAGAGCCAACCCCCATCTCTATACGATGTTCTGATGCAGAGATATTGGTCTTGCAAAACGGTTGCTAGGGTACTCTGTTTGGTTGCTAGGGAGTGGCTTGGCAGCTGCCAATCATGAAGCTCCAAAGTCAATGTGAATGTATAAACCAACCCCCATCTCTATACGACGTTTTGATGCAGAGATATAGGTCTTGCAAAATGGTTGCTAGGGTACCTTGTTTGGTTGCTAGGGAGTGGCTTGGCAGCTGCCAATCATGAAACTCCAAAGGCTGCTTGTCAGTATGAATGATATAAACCAACTCCCATGCCTCTGTGACATTCAGAATGGACGATATTCCTCTTTGGATTTTGGTTGCTAAGGTGCTCGACAATGGTTGCTAGGGCGTGGCTAGGAAGTGTTGAGGTGATTCATGATTGGCTGTTTGCTGCCCCGAGTCAAACCAGACCACCCTCATGTTTCTATGACAATTCAGTCCAGAGATATCCCTTCGATCTCTTTCAATGGAAGTCTATGGAACTTGTTGCTAAGGAGCTCTAAATGGTTGCTAGGGCGTGGCTTGATAGCTTCACAATGATCCAAGGAGAATGATTGGCCGTCTGAGTAAAATGAGCCCGCCCCTTTGTCTCTACGACACTGTGATCCAGAGTTATGTTCAATATAAAAGCGGTTTCTATGGTGTAGGACGGCCCATTTCATGGGCCGTCCTACACCATAGTAAGTCAATGGGGCAACTTTGGGCAGCTCCTGCCCCACAGGGGTGCAACTTTTACCCCATTGTGTGGTATGTTCTTACAGAGCCTGTCAGCCTCTTCAAATGTGGCAAATTTCACGTTTCTGTGACATCCTCGTTCCGAGCTACGACTCGTCAAAGTTTGACGCAATGTTAAGTCTATGGGATTTTTCGGCCGGTTTTTCGCCCCTGGGGCGAACATCGTACCCCCGATCCCTTATAAAAGTCATAGCACACCATTCCCGAACAGGCCGCACGTTTTGACACCTCATTCGTGGGTCTGTGACAAAAACTGCGGGAGGAGTAGCGCGTCAAAAAGTGGCCAGAAGAATAATAAGAATAAGAATAAGAATAATAAGTATGTGAGATAACAATAGTGTTGCTTTGCCATAGGCAAGCACCACTAACTAGAATGTACATTTCCAGAAGAAAATGTGAAGTGGTGCTTGCAGTGGCAAAACTCGCCACTCGGTTGCTAGGGTGTGGTACATGATTGAATACGAGCCAACAAACATGTCTGTACTATGTTCTGGTGCTGAGATATGGCTTATTCATGTTGTTCAGGTGGTTGCTAGGGCATTGCTAAGGTGTTCTGAGTGGTTGCTAGGGTGTTTTGGGTGGTTGCTAGGGTATTCTGGGTGGTTGCTAGGGTGTTCTGGTTGGTTGCTAGGGTATTTTGGGTGGTTGCTAGGGCGTTGCTAGGGTGTTCTGGGTGGTTGCTAGGTGGTTGCTAGGGTGTTCTGGGTGGTTGCTATGGTGTTGCTAGGCGGTTGCTAGGGTATTCTGGGTGGTTGCTAGGGCGTTGCTAGGCGGTTGCTAGGGTATTCTGGGTGGTTGCCAGGGCGTTGCTAGGCGGTTGCTAGGGTGTTCTGGGTGGTTGCTAGGCGGCTGCTAGGGTATTCTGGGTGGTTGCTATGGTGTTGCTAGGCGGTTGCTAGGGTATTCTGGGTGGTTGCTAGGGCGTTGCTAGGCAGTTGCTAGGGTATTCTTGGTGGTTGCTAGGGCGTTGCTAGGCGGTTGCTAGGGTGTTCTGGGTGGTTGCTATGGTGTTACTAGGTGGTTGCTAGGGTATTCTGGGTGGTTGCTATGGCGTTGCTAGGCGGTTGCTAGGGTATTCTGGATGGTTGCCAGGGTGTTGCTAGGCGGTTGCTAGGGTGTTTTGGGTGGTTGCTAGGGTGTTGCTAGGTGGTTGCTAGGGTGTTCTGAGTGGTTGCTAGGGTGTTGCTAGGCGGTTGCTAGGGTATCCTGGGTGGTTGCTAGGCGGTTGCTATGGTGTTCTGGGTGGTTGCTAGGGCGTTGCTAGGCAGTTGCTAGGGTGTTCTGGGTGGTTGCTAGGGTGTTGCTAGGGTAATTTGGGTGGTTGCTATGGTGTTACTAGGTGGTTGGTAGTTGTCAAAGATGGTTACTGTTGAGTTTGTAGCATTTTATTGGCATGATTTAGCACTTAGCTAATCAATATTAGCATGTAGCTATTCACTGCTAGCATGTTTAGCATGTAGCAAGTCCTGTTTGCTAGCATGAGTAAAAAGAGCCAACCCCCATCTCTATACGATGTTTTGATGCAGAGATATAGGTCTTGCAAAACGGTTGCTAGGGTACTATGTTTGGTTGCTAGGGAGTGGCTTGGCAGCTGCCAATCATGAAGCTCCAAAGTCAATGTGAATGTATAAACCAACCCCCATCTCTATACGATGTTTTGATGCAGAGATATAGGTCTTGCAAAATGGTTGCTAGGGTACTCTGTTTGGTTGCTAGGGAGTGGCTTGGCAGCTGCCAATCATGAAACTCCAAAGGCTGCTTGTCAGTATGAATGATATAAACCAACTCCCATGCCTCTGTGACATTCAGAATGGAAGATATCCCTCTTTGGATTTTGGTTGCTAAGGTGCTCGACAATGGTTGCTAGGGCGTGGCTAGGAAGTGTTGAGGTGATTCATGATTGGCTGTTTGCTGCCCCGAGTCAAACGAGACCACCCTCATGTTTCTATGACAATTCAGTCCAGAGATATCCCTTCGATCTCTTTCAATGGAAGTCTATGGGAGTCGTTGCTAAGGTGCTCTAAATGGTTGCTAGGGCGTGGCTTGATAGCTTCACAATGATCCTGAGAGACTGATTGGTTGTCTGAGTAAAATGAGCCCGCCCCTTTGTCTCTACGACACTGTGATCCAGAGTTATGTTCAATATAAAAGCGGTTTCTATGGTGTAGGACGGCCCATTTCATGGGCCGTCCTACACCATAGTAAGTCAATGGGGAAACTTTGGGCAGCTCCTGCCCCCCAGGGGTGCAACTTTTACCCCATTGTGTGGTATGTTCTTACAGAGTCTGTCAGCCTCTTCAAATGTGGTAAATTACACGTTTCTGCGACATCCTCGTTCCGAGCTACGACTCGTCAAAGTTTGACGCAATGTTAAGTCTATGGGATTTTTCGGCCGGTTTTTCGCCCCTGGGGCGAACATCGTACCCCCGATCCCTTATAAAAGTCATAGCACACCATTCCCGAACAGGCCGCACGTTTTGACGCCTCATTCGTGGGTCTGTGACAAAAACTGCGGGAGGAGTAGCGCGTCAAAAAGTGGCCAGAAGAATAATAAGAATAAGAATAAGAATAAGAATAAGAATAATAAGTATGTGAGATAACAATAGTGTTGCTTTGCCATAGGCAAGCACCACTAATAAGTATACACAATAACAATAGTGATGCCTTGCTTTCAGCAAGCACCACTAACTAGAAAAATTGCATTTCCTGTGGAACATGCGTGTGAATGCTTGAAATGCTTAACTGAAATGCAAGAAAGAAAGAAAGAAAAATAAAGAAGGATTAGTTAGAAAGAAAGAAATATGGATTAGTTAGAAAGAAAGATGGATTAGTTAGAGAGAAAGAAAGAAAGATAGATTAGTTAGAAAGAAAGAAAGATAGATTAGTTAGAAAGAAAAAAGATAGATTCGTTAGAAAGAAAGATAGATAGATTAGTTAGAAAGAAAGAAAGAAAGAAAGATAGATTAGTTAGAAAAAAAGAAAGAAAGATTAGAAAGAAAGAAAGATTAGGTAGAGAGAAAGAGAGAGAGAAAGAAAGAAAGAAAGATAGATTAGGTAGAAAGAAAGATTAGGTAGAAAGAAAGAAAGAAAGAAAGAAAGAAAGAAAGAAAGAAAGAAAGATTAGGTAGAAAGAGAAAGAAAGAAAGAAAGATTGGTTGCTAGGGCATTGCTAGGCGGTTGCTAGGGTATTCTGGGTGGTTGCTATGGTGTTGCTAGGTGGTTGCTAAGGTATTCTGGATGGTTGCTAGGTTGTTGATAGGCGGTTGCTAGGCTGTTCTGGGTGGTTGCTATGGTGTTGCTAGGTGGTTGCTAAGGTATTCTGGATGGTTGCTAGGTTGTTGATAGGCGGTTGCTAGGGTGTTCTGGGTGGTTGCTAGGTGGTTGCTAGGGTGTTCTGGGTGGTTGATAGGCGGTTGCTAGGTGGTTGCTAGGGTATTCTGGATGGTTACTAGGGTGTTGCTAGCTGGTTGCTAAGGTATTCTGGATGGTTGCTAGGGTGTTGCTAGATGGTTGCTAGGGTGTTCTGGGTGGTTGCTAGGCGGTTGCTAAGGTGTTCTGGGTAGTTGCTAGGCGGTTGCTAGGCTGTTCTGGGTGGTTGCTAGGCGGTTGCTAAGGTATTCTGGATGGTTGCTAGGGTGTTTCTAGGTGGTTGCTAGGGTGTTCTGGGTGGTTGCTAAGGTATTCTGGATGGTTGCTAGGGTGTTGCTTGGTGGTTGCTTGGGTGTTCTGGGTGGTTGCTAGGCGGTTGCTAGGGTGTTCTGGGTGGTTGCTAGGGAATTCTGGGTGGTTGCTAGGGCGTTGCTAGGCAGTTGATAGGGTATTCTTAACATTTCTTGGCATGATTTAGCACTTACCTAATCGCCATTAGCATGTAGCTATTCACAGCTAGCATGTGTAGCATGTTGGAAGTCCTGTTTGCTAGCATGAGTCAAAAGAGCCAACCTCCATCTCTATACGATGTTCTGATGCAGAGATATAGGTCTTGCAAAATGGTTGCTAGGGTACTCTCTTTGGTTGCTAGGGAGTGGCTTGGCAGCTGCCAATCATAAAACTCCAAAGGCTGATTGTCAGTGTGAATGATATAAACCGACCCCCATCTCTATACGATGTTTTGATGCAGAGATATAGGTCTTGCAAAATGGTTGCTAGGGTACTCTGTTTGGTTGCTAGGGAGTGGCTTGGCAGCTGCCAATCATGAAGCTCCAAAGTCAATGTGAATGTATAAACCAACCCCCATCTCTATACGATGTTTTGATGCAGAGATATAGGTCTTGCAAAATGGTTGCTAGGGTACTCTGTTTGGTTGCTAGGGAGTGGTTTGGCAGCTGCCAATCATGAAACGCCAAAGGCTGCTTGTAAGTATAAATGATATAAACCAACTCCCATGCCTCTGTGACATTCAGAATGGAAGATATCCCTCTTTGGATTTTGGTTGCTAAGGTGCTCGACAATGGTTGCTAGGGCGTGGCCAGTAAGTGTTGAGGTGATTCAGGATTGGCTGTTTGCTGGCCCGAGTCAAACGAGCCCACCCTCATGTTTCTATGACACTTATATCCTGAGATATCCCTTTGATCTCTTTTAATGGTAGTCAGAAAGAAAGAAAGATTAGGTAGAGAGAAAGAGAGAGAGAAAGAAAGAAAGAAAGATAGATTAGGTAGAAAGAAAGATTAGGTAGAAAGAAAGAAAGATTAGGTAGAGAAAGAAAGAAAGAAAGAAAGAAAGAAAGAAAGAAAGAAAGAAAGAAAGAAAGAAAGAAAGAAAGAAAGAAAGAAAAGGTAGAAAAAAGAAAGAAAGAAAGAAAGATTGGGTAGAGAGAGAGAGAAAGAAAGAAAGAAAGATAGATTAGGTAGAAAGAAAGAAAGAGAAAGAAAGATTAGTTAGAAAGAAAGAAAGATAGATAGATTAGTTAGAAAGAAAGAAAGAGAAAGAAAGAAAGATTAGTTAGAAAGAAAGAAAGATAGATAGATTAGTTAGAAAGAAAGAAAGATAGATTAGTTAGAAAGATAGATTAGTTAGAAAGAAAGATAGATTAGATAGAAAGAAAGAAAGATAGATTAGGTAGAAAGATTAGGTAGAAAGAGAAAGAAAGAAAGAAAGAAAGAAAGAAAGAAAGAAAGAAAGAAAGAAAGAAAGAAAGATTAGGTAGAAAGAAAGAAAGATTAGGTAGAAAGAGAAAGAAAGAAAGATTAGGTAGAAAAAAGAAAGAAAGAAAAATAAAGAAGGATTAGTTAGAAAGAAAGAGAGATGGATTAGTTAGAGAGAAAGAAAAAAGATAGATTCGTTAGAAAGAAAGATAGATAGATTAGTTCGAAAGAAAGAAAGATAGATTAGTTAGAAAGAAAGAAAGAAAGAAAGATTAGAAAGAAAGAAAGAAAGAAAGATTAGGTAGAAAAAAGAAAGAAAGAAAGAAAGATCAGTTCGAAAGAAAGAAAGATAGATTAGTTAGAAAGAAAGAAAGAAAGAAAGAAAGAAAGAAAGAAAGATTAGGTAGAAAAAAGAAAGAAAGAAAGAAAGAAAGATTAGGTAGAAAAAAGAAAGAAAGAAAGAAAGAAAGAAAGATTAGTTAGAAAGAAAGAAAGATAGATAGATTAGTTAGAAAGAAAGAAAGATAGATTAGTTAGAAAGATAGATTAGTTAGAAAGAAAGATAGATTAGATAGAAAGAAAGAAAGAAAGATAGATTAGGTAGAAAGAAAGATTAGGTAGAAAGAGAAAGAAAGAAAGAAAGAAAGAAAGAAAGAAAGAAAGAAAGAAAGAAAGAAAGAAAGAAAGAAAGAAAGAAAGATAGATAGATAGATTAGGTAGAAAGAAAGATTAGGTAGAAAGAAAGATTAGGTAGAAAGAGAAAGAAATATTAGGTAGAAAAAAAGAAAGAAAAAGAAAGAAAGAAAAATAAAGAAGGATTAGTTAGAAAGAAAGAAAGATGGATTAGTTAGAAAGAAAGAAAAATGGATTAGTTAGAGAGAAAGAAAAAAGATAGATTCGTTAGAAAGAAAGAAAGATAGATAGATTAGTTTGAAAGAAAGAAAGATAGATTAGTTAGAAAGAAAGATTAGAAAGAAAGAAAGAAAGAAAGAAAGAAAGAAAGAAAGAAAGAAAGAAAGAAAGAAAGAAAGAAAGAAAGATTAGAAAGTAAGAAAGAAAGAAAGAAAGAAAGAAAGATTAGGTAGAGAGAAAGAGAGAGAGAAAGAAAGAAAGAAAGATAGATTAGGTAGAAAGAAAGATTAGGAAGAAAGAAAGAAAGATTAGGTAGAAAAAAGAAAGAAAGAAAGAATGAAAGAAAGAAAGATTAGTTAGAAAGAAAGAAAGATAGATAGATTAGTTAGAAAGAAAGAAAGATAGATTAGTTAGAAAGATAGATTAGTTAGAAAGAAAGAGATTAGATAGAAAGAAAGAAAGATAGATTAGTTAGAAAGAAAGAAAGATAGATAGATAGATAGATAGATAGATAGATAGATAGATAGATAGATAGATAGATAGATAGATAGATAGATAGATAGATAGATAGATAGATAGATAGATAGATAGATAGATAGATAGATAAATAGATAAGTTCATTAGTACATATAGAATGGTAGTTTAATTGAGTCTAGGGCTTCAGGGAGTTTAGATTTGAGTTTTTGTGTTGTACACTACTGGGCCACCGTAGTCTTGGCTCAATTTGAACATGTTGCAATGAAAGTCAATGGGATTTTTATGGTTTTTAATATTAATTTTTAAGAAATCTGAAAGTCACATCAAAAAGAAAAGTAATAGCACACAAGTCATTTAAAAGCTGAACATTTTGATAGTTGAATGGTTTTTGTAGCACAAAGTAGAGAGGAGAAGAAAGCGACCACGGAAGAATACGGAATAATAATAAAGATTTGGATTTCAATAGTGTGAATGCTTGAAGCATTCACACTAATAAGTATGGAGAAGAACAATAGTGTTGCTTTGCAAGCACCACTAATAAGTTTAAATACGATTTCAGTAAGTTGGCTCTCACAAGCCAACTTAATAAGTTTAAATAGGATTTCAGTAAGTTGGCTCTCACAAGCCAACTTAATAATAATAAGTTTAAGTAGGATTTCAGTAAGTTGGCTCTCACAAGCCAACTTAATAATAATAAGTTTAAGTAGGATTTCAGTAAGTTGGCTCTCACAAGCCAACTTAATAATAAGTTTAAGTAGGATTTCAGTAAGTTGGCTCTCACAAGCCAACTTAATAATAAGTTTAAATAGGATTTCAGTAAGTTGGCTTTCACAAGCCAACTTAATAATAAGTAATAGTAGCTGGCGTCATCACGTGATTAATTCTAACCAATGAGACTGCTGGACGTTTCCATCGCTAAGGAAAGGAGCTGTCTTTCTGGATTCGACTGGTACAGCCCAGCTTTGCACCAAACAGGTAAGTTTTTTAAATTGCCATAGTAATTTGAGTTTTATATTAAAATTAGTGAAACGGGTCAAAATGGTAATGAATTAATTAATTGGTATTAAATTACACTCATTTTATTGTTATCTGATTTAGCTAACGTTGCTCTGCTGTTGTTTAAATGAAACGGTTTTAACGGTCTACTAGCTGCTCAGACAGTCCGTTTTTGGTAATCTCCGAGGTAATAGATACTTTAAAACTAAATGAATTCAAGTTTGTGTAAGTGTAAGTGTAATGTAAGTGTTTTACATACCTTTTGGTGCTATTAACGTATAATTTGGTTCATTGTTGTTTTACCGTTTACGCGATGAACTAGGGCCGAGCTAAACACAATGGCCCGGCTGAATCAGTGATGTCTTTGTTTTAAAGTTTTAAATAGCGATGTAACGTTAAATGAGTATTTATGTAGTGTAAATAGAATACATTAGCTACACACTCTAACTACATCTCGTTAAATATGATTATGACGGTTCATAATTGATAGACACCTGTAAACACTGCGCGTTGACAGACAGCAAATCAGAGGCTATTTACATAACGGCATAACTATCATGTTAACGTGAGTTAAAAATAACAGATTTTACTATTCTAACATTATTAGATAACTGAAATGAAATCAACCATATGTAATATTTAATTAACTTAATTATGAAAAAATATAATGGAAGTAAAACATGTAGGCCATGAAATAATATTCATTCATTTAATAACATTAAATATGAATGTAATAATTTCTTTTGAATGTATACATTTCATCCACATTTATCCATACAGATACTGTAAATATTTCACTGAAATATTAATATTTGTTTCTTTTTCTCCCTTTTCCTTGTGTGTAATCAGATAATCGGTACTGCTCTGTGTAAGTATTCTGTTGGAATTACTGTCTGACACATTATCAGTATTATCACTTTTCAGTATTATTTCACATTATCACTTTTCAGTATTCATTGCCATCTAATCCTGATTGCAGAATTGAGCTCCAACCCCAGTTAAGCAGACCTAAACCAGTTGATCAAGGTCTTCAGGATCAGCAGGCACTACAGACAGCTAAACTCCTCCATGACCAGGACTGGACACCAGTGCTGTAAGTGATCCATCTAGTCATGTTCAGAACATATTGCTGGGGATCTCAGCTCTGGCCCTTGAGGACCACTGTCCTGCAGACTTTAGCACCAAACCCTGGTCCAAGGCCCTGTCCCAAATGGCGCACTTCATGCAGACTTTCGGTCTCGTGGACTTGAATTGCGCGTGCTCGCCGAGTCTACGAGTCCGTAGGCCGTCCCATTTAGCATTTTAACGCTCTGAAGTGTGCTCAGCAGCGCCCCCTTTGTACCCTTGAAGCGGTCTTCCGTGAAGCCCGCATAGATGCAGGCTCCACGCACTTTAACTACCCAGGAATCCTTGCGAAATGCCAATAAGAAAACGGATGGGAGGAGATTTCGCTCACAGACTGTTAACATGGCTTTATGACATAGGCGTACATTTTACCAGTTGTTACTTACAGTTTATACAAACATTATCGACCAGTGGTTGATATCTCAAACATAATAATAGCGTGTTAAATAATACGATCGCATTATGATTCATTACATAAATAGAACCGAATGTCATGGCTTTACTGAGTCATATAAACGTAGTATGAATATTGAAACCTATACATTTTTCTTAAACTCATTTACATTTTAATTTTGTGTTAAAATTGAACATTATGTATTATTATGTACAACTGTATTTATCATTTACATAACCATGATATCTATTCTAATGCCCAGGTGGCATATACAATTATAGAACTGTAAAAGCAGGCTGTGTAGTTCACATGGACATAAGATTTGGGAAAATAAAATAAATCCTGTTCTCGATGCTAAAGATTGTAATTTTTTTAATGATATTTGTATTATTTTTCTAATAAAAGGACTTATGAGATGACCTTTAAGTTTATTCAGCTTCGACGTCTGAGCTGAGTCCGGCGTGACGATCGAGTCTGTCCCAAAAATACCTCTCAATGCGCCCTCGCGGACTCACGCTAAGGGCCCTATAGGTCTGCACTACATGACGTCACCGAAGTGTGGACTCTGAGGAAGTCCACAAGTCCGGAGTGTGCCATTTGGGACAGGGCCCAAGTCCAACACACCTGAACAAGCTAGCCTAATCAAGCTCTTTTGGTTAAAAGATCAAGTGAAATTGATCAGGTCTGGACATAAATTGCAAGACAGTGCACTTCGAGGACCAGAGTTGAGAACTCCTGACATATTAATTAGTCAATAATCACTGATGAAAAAAATAATAATTTTTATTTGTATAGATTTATGTAATATGTAATATTACTAATATTCAGTTGTCTTCTCTCTTTTTTCCTTAATTGTGTGTCAAACAGCTAAATAAACCCAACAGAGAGCCACTCGAGCACAGGTCACTCTTTTTCTGTGTAAGTACATTTTTGACTGTCAGACACATTCTCTGTATTTTCTTTTTGATAAAAAATGACATATTCATGCTGCAAGTTAAAGCCATGAATGATTTCTTGATAAAGACATTAAAGGGATTGTTCTTCATGTTGTTCCAAACATGTATTATTTACTTTTTTCTGTGGAATGCAAAAGAAGAATTTTGAATAATGTTTAATCTGTTTTGTCCATACAATGAAAATCCCATTGAATTTTTATTGAGTCATTTTTCGAAATATCAGAAGAATCTTCCACAGAAGAAATAATTCAGGTTTGGAATGACATGAGTGTGAGTACAAGTTGACAGAATTATATATTGTGTGGATAATTTTTGTTCTCATGCTCTCATTTCATCATGTCCTCAATTGGTTCACTCTCTGTATGTTTCTCTCTCAACAACACCACTTACGTTTGTTTTTAATATTAATAAAAAAACCTGTAACTATTTTTCTGGAACTCAAATTATCCTCCTGTCAAAGTGCAGAAGATTCTTTGTTCTCTGAGGTGGAAATGGCCTAACCCTTGGGAAAACACAAGTGTATAAATGACACTTGGAACAACCCCCGTTTTTTTTAATACATTTTTTTATGTTAACATTTCAATTGTTGTTGTTGTTGTTGTTTCTCACTTTAGATGCTGACACAGCTGAAGCAGCATCCAAAGGGGTTGATGCTGATCCTAATGCAAGAGACTGGGATGGTGGAAGGAGCAAGTTACTCCGGTATCCGAGGGGATTGATTCATGTGGTTTTATATGATTTTTTTGTTTTGACTTTTTTTTTTTTTTTACTCAAAATCTTTTTCAAATAAATGCTGCTCTTTTGACAGTTCTGTTCAAACATTCCTGAATTTTTTCACGATTTACATGCTGACGACTGGATTACTTTGTTCAAAAGTAGGGCTATTTAAAAAATCGTACTGACCCCAAAGTTTTGAACGGTAATGTATTGTATATATTTTTTACATGACTGAATAAATTAAGTTATTTGAAAGATATGACTTGTAATGTACTACTTCGACTTTCGACAAGTGCAATTATTTTGCATGTATTGTGGCAAATGCAAAGTAGAACCAAACTAATCTTGTTTGTTAAGGCCACAGGTATATTACAACACATATTTGTATTGTCCGCAGTATGCCGACACTTTTCCCAGTGCACCCACAGTATGGCCACACTTAACCCAATGTACCCACAGTATGCCCACACTTAACCCAATGTACCCACAGTATGCCCACACTTAACCCAATGTAAGGGTTTGCTGTGGGCCCACAACTGGCCCCAATGGGGGCCCACTCTACTTACTGTGGGCCTGCCCACAGTCAGCCCACACTTTTGGGCTGTCCCACTGGGGCCCCACCTGTGTCCCAAAGTATGGGGCCCACACGTGCCCCGCATTTCACGCCGGTATCTGGGCCCACAGTGGGCTGCCCACAATGGCCCCACATGGGCCCCTATAAGGGTTTGCTGTGGGCCCACAACTGAAAATTTGAACAAGCACAACTTACAGGTCCAACCCCCTTGCTCTCTGCTGCGCTACAGCCCTTCCTCCACAGCTCCTCCCCCACAGCGGAGCCTGCCGTGAACGCGCAGGCTAGTAAACAGGACCACCGATGACGGCGGATTATAAACAGTTATGTAACATTCACTAATAGGGACGAAACATCAACAATATGCTTTACATTGACTATGGCCTGCCCATACTTTGACTACAAACTTGGTCCTCAAATCATTATGTATTTTGCAATACATGTAACTTTATAACGTTGCACTCTTTCTATAAGTTATAAATAGCTAGTAAAATAACGTTAAAGGATTAGTTCACTTTTAAAAAAACTTTTGCTGATAATTTACTCACCCCCATGTCATCCAAGATGTCCATGTCTTTCTTTCTTCAGTCGAAAAGAAATTAAGGTTATTGACAGGGCCGGCGATTGCTATAGGCGAACTAGGCGGTTGCCTAGGGCGACAAATATGTTGGGGGCGCGGTGCGCCGGCGCCCTCTAATGTCGCCCTTGGCCTACTTCCCATTAATCACAGAATTAGAATGACAAGCGAAACAAAAACATGTTTATTAAACATGATCATCCTAAGGCGCCCCCTCAGCCACACGTTTAATTACTTGTCAACCTGATTATTAGATTGAATTGATGATTATTGTCGATCATTTCCTAACGGGGGGGTTGGGGGTTACGTTACGTTAGGCAAGTGCTCAGCTGCTGGCGCGTTGATCGAAACCCTCTGGTGCACAGGGACGAAAACGGAGAAAGCAACCAGATAAAAAGAAAGCCCAGTACAGAGGTAAGTCTTCTCATCTCAGCCATTAAGGTGTCAAACGAAATAAATTTACTTAGTATTGTGCACAGGCATGCTGGCCATCGGGACTACCGGGAGCGAATTATTTTCCCCCAGGATGGTAGAGATTCCCGGTGGGCCGACGTGCTTTTTGGGCCGATACGTCATACTTTTTTTTTTTTTTTTTTTTGTCTTAGTGGCCCATAAAACTCGTACATCGGCCCATTCGTTTTGTTTTGTTTTGTTTTGTTTAATTGGTGGCGCTGGGTTACTTCCAAGTAACAAAATCAATTATGGAAGTTTCCTTTATTTTTCAGTGAATTTGTTTTACAATATAGCCTATGGCTATTACTGTCATGGGATTAATATTATAACTATTATTATGTAGTAGTGTAATGTAGACAGACACTGTAACTAAAAGAGGTTTGAATTTTTCTTTGTTCAATTTGCACACTGAATATGGGTTGGAGCTTTTCATTTTGAACTCTCAAAGTGCACCAGATTGATGAATTTAACATTAAAATACACAAAATTTTCTTACGGGGGGCATACCCCCGAAACCCCCTTAGTCTTGTAGCAGCCTAATAGATTAGTAATAATAGTAGTGGTGGTAGTAATTGTAATTTATATACTACAAGTTACATGGTCAGACAAAATGTATTTGTACAATGCAACTATGTAGGATGATAGAAATATCATTGAACGTTCTTTGTAGCATTTGTATGAACAATTTATTATACAGTTTAAGTCATAATTTGCTTGTTGAAGTTTTGGAGAGACTATAAGAGAATTTTTGTTTAGTTTTTATCATTTGTAAGTATTTTTAATAAGGGGGGGGGGGGGGGGTGCAAAACTCAATCTCGCCTAGGGCAACCAAAGGGCTAGAGCCGGCCCTGGTTATTGATGAAAACATTCCAGGCTTTTTCTCCATATAATGTACTTCAATAAGACACAAACGTTTCAAGGACCAAATGACAGTTTCAGTGCAGCTTCAAAGGGCTTTGAACGATACCAGACGATGAATAAGGGTCTTATCTAGCGAAACGATCGGTCATTTCAAAAATAAATACAAAACTTTAAGTTTTATAAGCACAAATGCTCGCCTTGCTCTGTTCTGTGATGGACGTTCGTGATCCTGTTCGAACTCGTTCATCAAAATGAACAAATCTTTTTTCGAGTCATTTCGTTCGTTGAATGAACGAAATGACTCCGAAAAAGACTCGTTCAAAATGAACAAATCTTTTTGCGAGTCATTTCGTTCGTTGAATGAACGAAATGACTCGAAAAAAGATTCGTTCATTTGGATGAACCCGTTCGAACAGGAGAGTCACGAACGACGGTACGCGCTCGCGCTGTGCAAGAGAGGGGTGATCAGCGCGTACACGAGCGTGATTGACACTGCTAAGACATTCCTCCTGGCTCTGATTGGTTATTTCTGCCTGGGAGCGGTGTATTTCTGCAAATGGCAATAGGACCACAGGGAGGAGCCAGAGGAGCTTGATTTTTCCCACAGATTATATGTCTCATATTCTACTGTCAGGACATAATGACAGTTTTAACAAATATTTGTTTACAAAAGCTACCTACTGGAGCTTTAAAGCGCCAGAGAGAAATGCACATTTCATACTACATAAGCAGAGAGTCTGTTTTCTTTAGTTTTGAATTATCCTGTTTAAAAGTAGACATTTCAATATAGATATATTTCTCAGGTCTGTGAGGCAAGTACGCTACCTTATACGCTGAGTTTCGGTTAATTTATGAGATGAGCTGCAGTTCACGCGCCGGCGCCTCCTGGTCGTGATTATCTATTGTCTGCTATATTTACTTCTTATTTATTAAATCCAGGTAATTGTTGATGAAACATTGATTAAAATTAAGATACAATTAATACAAAACGAAATTCACTCTAAAGAAAGGCTTTGTGCTTTCTGTTTGAGGTCTCTGTGAAAGTTTTAAAGTCGCTTTCAGAGCGGTCGCGTCCATAACGGAGAACTGTCACGTCCGTAACATTGTTTTTTCCTCATAAATGCGAACACGAAAAATTAAATAAAATGAATATTTTATGTTCTGTGGAGAGCCAACCCTTCTTCATCCGGTGGGTAGTATTGCGCATTGTAAATTACAGAATTACTAAAACATATTTTGCCACCTAAAAGTTAAAGATTTTTTGTGTCACGTCCCACATGTTTATTTCACTCATATTAAATATAAAACGCATGTGTATTTCCCTCATATTAAATATAAAACGCATGTACTGATATTTTTCTAATGTCTGGACTCCTTTATTAAGGAGTAATAAAGTAATAAACATTTTTTGTTTTGTTTTATTTGTAGGCTACTACAAAGAGTGTATATATTTGTTATTTCTTTTTGGTGCTTAACAAGCATAATTTAATTTTGCCCAGTTGTGGTCTGTTGAGGGACAATAGATATCAAATGTCTCAAAACATCTATTGTGTTATTTGTATCGATCCACTATATAAACATAATATCTACATGGCATTTGATTGGAGGCTAGTCTCACTTTGTCCCACGGCAACATTAAAATAGATTAGATTTGTGTACATTGTTTCTGTTAATAATGTATTGAATTAAGTGTCCATTTCATTATAATATTCAGGTTTGTCGTTAATAATTGAACATGCACATGTATTTTAAGTTCCGTTAAAGAGGGGTGGAGGTGGGGTTACATTTAAGCATTTAAAAATGTACTTGAAAGTAACGCAATAGTTACTTTCTGAATTAACTAGTTACTTTTATAATTTGTAACTGAGTTACTAATTTAGTTAATTTTTGTAAGTAGTGACTAGTAACTGTAAGTAATTACTTTTTTAAAGTAACTTGCCCAACACTGATCATAACAAATAAATAAAAGATATTTGGAAATGTCCCTTTAAAATGAACGCACATCTCAGTTTGTGGTCCACACTGTTATTTGATTGTTTCTTTGTTGTTGTTTTCAAATACAAACTCACTTATATTAAACAAATAAATATTTTTTTACTAACACATGTTAGGCTATCTTGAGTTTTTTCCTCCGCTATCGTCCTGTCAATCATCTCGCTGTCTCACTCTCGCGGCTATGATTAGTTACATTTTAATTTACTATCATCGGTAGGTAGCCTACCCACCATCAGCAGTTTTGCATTACAGAATTTGCAATGACAACCCCTTGTCCAAAACTGAGCGTATTGTCAAGAAGAGTTATTATGACTGCTGCGTATTTACACTTGCCAGAACATTGGTCTGTGCTTCACCCGCACTGCGCGGTCTAGTGCAGCACTACACAGATTTAACTCTGCACAGCTAAATAAAACCGTCTGGGTGCAGATTAATATTTAATATTTCTGAAATAAATATTCCTGTGAAACGCGTTAAGTTGCACAGCCCTGTACAGTTTAAGAAGCGGTAGGCAGAGCCATAGGACTATTATTTTGTTGAAAATACCTGGGGAATTACTGATGACGTCACATGCTCAGATTTGCTTGACTAATTGGCTGAAAGGGGCGTCTCATGACCGCCCACATGTGCAAAACGAATTTTGAAGTCATTTATTCGTTTTTTTGCCTGTGAACTAAAAAACGAAAAATCAAGCCGAAATCTCGTTTTTTCGTTTTTTTTGAAAAAACGAATAAAGGTGCCGTTTTCTCGTTTCTGCTTATTTCGTTTCAAATTGGAAAACAAACTATCAAAACGTACACGGACCGACTCTTGTCCGGTTCCTCACGTGGTCAGATTCTCGTTTCCTTTTCCTAGACTCTTCCGACCGCACTTTCTTCGTTTTTTCCTTCGTCGAGTCTGCCATCACGTCTGAAATGCGTGCTAGTGTAGTGTCTTACATCGAGGGTGCTTCATATGTATGTGTTTATTGATATGCATGTGTGCAGTGCTGTAAAGCAATTTGTTACATCGCGAGAGCTGATATCACGCGATACTTCCTGAAGCTGAGGCCGGCGGCTCGCCGGGCCAAAGTTGCAAGGGTGGTTTTTCCGCTCACAGGCACCGGGGGGGGAGCAAGACGACCACCATTCAACCCGAAAAATATCATATAACCATTCCAATGACTCTGAAGCTGTTGAGTTAAGCTAAAAAAACTGCAGAGTTACCCTTCAGCATTCCTGATTGTTTGAATGATCAGCCCTCGGGGACCCCCTTAAAATGCGGGGGCCCAATTGTGACGCCTCTGTCCTTGGACTACCTGTACTTATGACATCAGACTTCTGAAGCCAATTTTATTTTTAAAGATTAAAATTCTTTTGTCCTATTTCTCCCCCTTTCTTTATTAAAGAATGATCTTTTCAAATATTTTTGTCATTGATTGATTGAATAAAATAAATTGACTCAACTGCTAGAAAGTAGTTCTCTGTTTATGAAAACAATGAAAACATTATCAAAATTATTCCCGTTCACACGGATCAGCGGAAACGACTAAAAACAATGTATTATGCATGTCACACAAGTAATTGACAATGTCACTTGCGCACATACACATTCAAACGTGCATGTCTATAGATTAAACACGTAATACGCAAGTGCATGCCGTCACCGTTTTCACAGAATCACATTTTTGAGATGATAACGGTATCATTTTTAAAACCCGTTTTCAAACACTTGCACTTCAAAGTTTGCGTTCTCAGGCCACCAAAACGCCAGAAAGCATTAAAAATGTTCTGGTTTTAGTTGAAAACTAGTGTAAGTTTAGTTGAAAACTGGTTTTAGTGTCAGTTAATAACTAATGATTTTTACAACAGAAATGAATCCATTAAAATCTCTCTAGTTCAACAATGACTTTCTTCTAGAGCTGCTGTACAGCCATATGTCACAGTGTTGGGTTTGTGTTCCCCTGATGTCCACTAGATGTCCTCCTTTCCCACGGTGTCCTTCACTTATGAACTACATTTCCCACGATCCTTTGTCTCATCATTGCACTCAGCTGTTCCTTATCACTGATCATTGCACTCAGCCAATTCCCCATTATCATTGTCGATTCCCCGTGTATATAACCCTGTCTGTTTCAGTATGTGTCACGGAGTCCTTGTATGTATCACGCTACTTCTGTCATCCAGTTTCCTTGCTTCTTGTTTTGTTCCGTTCCTGTTCTTGTTGGATTGCCTTTTGGATTTTGACCCTTGCTTTGGACTGGTTTATGATTTTGGATTATCCCTAATAAAACTACTGCTTTTGGAACTTACCCTTGTTTCCCCGTGTGTGGATCGTGACAGAACTGTGGACTCCGTCAACTCAGATCCAGCGGTATGTTTTTTAATATCTCTTTCCCAGCCACAGAGCGGGAGAGAAGGGAGTTTTTTAAGGGGACCCGGTTGGTCAAGTTTCGCGGGTCCCGTGGAGGTCACAGTGGAGGATGTAGTCGGGAGATGATCCCCGTTCCGGTGGTCCCGGTTCCGGTGGTCCTGAGTCCGGTGGTCCGGAGAAGGAGACACAGCCCGTCTGCCCAGTCAGAGACTGTTCACGTCCCGTCTGCCCAGTCAGAGACTGTTCACGTCCCGTCTGCCCAGTCAGAGACTGTTCACGTCCCGTCTGCCCAGTCAGAGACTTTTCACGTCGCGTCTGCCCAGCGAGAGACTTTTCACGTCGCGTCTGCCCAGCGAGAGACTGTTCACGTCGCGTCTGCCCAGCGAGAGACTGTTCACATCGCGTCTGCCCAGCGAGAGACTGTTCACGGCTGTTCACGTCACGTCTGCCCAGCGAGAGACTGTTCACGTCCCGTCTGCCCAGTCAGAGATAGTTCACGTTCCGTCTGCCTTCATGGACCTGGACTATCTGGAGCGTCTGGCTCGGATCCTGGACATGCCCGTGTCTCCTGTCCCAGAGCCGGAGCCAGTGTCTGCTGTTCCAGAGCCGGAGGCAGAGCCAGTGCCTGTTCCAGAGCCGGAGGCAGAGCCAATGCATGTTCCAGAGCCGGAGGCAGAGCCAATGCATGTTCCAGAGCCGGAGGCAGAGCCAATGCCTGTTCCAGAGCCGGAGGCAGAGCCAATGCCTGTTCCAGAGCCGGAGGCAGAGCCAATGCCTGTTCCAGAGCCGGAGGCAGAGCCAATGCCTGTTCCAGAGCCGGAGGCAGAGCCAATGCCTGTTCCAGAGCCGGAGGCAGAGCCAATGCCTGTTCCAGAGCCGGAGGCAGAGCCAATGCCTGTTCCAGAGCCGGAGGCAGAGCCAATGCCTGTTCCAGAGCCGGAGGCAGAGCCAATGCCTGTTCCAGAGCCGGAGGCAGAGCCAGTACCCGTTCCAGAGCCGGAGGCAGAGCCAGTGCCGTCTGCCTTCTTGGATCTGGACTATCTGGAGCGTCTGGCTCGGATCCTGGACATACCCGTGTCTCCTGTTCCAGAGCCGGAGGCAGAGCCAATGCCTGTTCCAGAGCCGGAGGCAGAGCCAGTGCCCGTTCCAGAGCCGGAGGCAGAGCCAGTGCCCGTTCCAGAGCCGGAGGCAGAGCCAGTGCCCGTTCCAGAGCCGGAGGCAGAGCCAGTGCCCGTTCCAGAGCCGGAGGCAGAGCCAGTGCCCGTTCCAGAGCCGGAGGCAGAGCCAGTGCCCGTTCCAGAGCCGGAGGCAGAGCCAGTGCCCGTTCCAGAGCCGGAGGCAGAGCCAGTGCCCGTTCCAGAGCCGGAGGCAGAGCCAGTGCCCGTTCCAGAGCCGGAGGCAGAGCCAGTGCCCGTTCCAGAGCCGGAGGCAGAGCCAGTGCCGTCTGCCTTCCTGGACCTGGACTATCTGGAGCGTCTGGCTCGGATCCTGGACATACCCGTGTCTCCTGTTCCAGAGCCGGAGCCAGTGTCTGCTGTTCCAGAGCCGGAGGCAGAGCCAATGCCTGTTCCAGAGCTGGAGCCAATGTCTGTTCCAGAGCCAGTGTTTGTTTCTGTGTTTGTGTCTGTTCTTGTGGCTGTTACAGTTTTGGTGTCTGTTCCTGAGCCGGTGTCTGTTCCTGAGCTTATGCCTGTTCCTGAGCCAGTGTCTGTTCCAGAGCTGGAGCCAGTGGCTGTTCTAGAGCCAGAGCCGGTGCCGTCTGTGCCAGAGCCAGTGTCTGCTGTTCCAGAGCCTGCTGTTCCAGAGTCTGCTTCGCCCTGGCCGCCCGATGGGTCGTCTGCTTCGCCCTGGCCGCCCGATGGGTCGTCTGCTTCGCCCTGGCCGCCCGATGGGTCATCTGCTTCGCCCTGGCCGCCCGATGGGTCGTCTGCTTCGCCCTGGCCGCCCGATGGGTCGTCTTCACCGCCCTGGCCGCCCGAGGGGTCTTCACCGCCCTGGCCGCCCGAGGGGTCGTCACCGCCCTGGCCGCCCGAGGGGTCTTCTTCGCCCTGGCCACCCGATGGACTTTGCGTCTCGCCCTGGCCTCCCGATGAACAGTGTGTTTCGCCCTGGCCGCCCGATGGACTTTGTGTTTCGTCCTGGCCGCCCGGTGGACTTTGTGTTTCCCCCTGGATGCCCGATAGATTTTTTGTTTTGCCCTGGTCCCCGGTTAAACCCTCACCCCTTGTTCCTGTCTCCCTTCATGGACCTGGCCCACCTTCCCTCCCCCTGATCCTCCACCGTTCCACCTCCCTCCTGAACCTCTTGTATTGTGTTGTGTTTTCTGTGTTTTTTGTTGTTGTCGTGGAGCGTCTGGTAGCCGCTCCGTAGAGGGGGGGGTTATGTCACAGTGTTGGGTTTGTGTTCCCCTGATGTCCACTAGATGTCCTCCTTTCCCACGGTGTCCTTCACTTATGAACTACATTTCCCACGTTCCTTATCACTGATCATTGCACTCAGCCAATTCCCCATTATCATTGTTGATTCCCTGTGTGTATAACCCTGTCTGTTTCAGTATGTGTCACGGAGTCCTTGTATGTATCATGCTACTTCTGTCATCCAGTTTCCTTGCTTCTTGTTTTGTTCCATTCCTGTTCCTGTTCATGTTGGATTGCCTTTTGGATTTTGACCCTTGCTTTGGACTGGTTTACAATTTTGGATTATCCCTAATAAAACTACTGCTTTTGGAACTTACCCTTGTTTCCCCGTGTGTGGATCGTGACAGAAGTAGCGTGATACATACAAGGACTCCGTGACACATACTGAAACAGACAGGGTTATATACACAGGGAATCGACAATGATAATGGGGAATTGGCTGAGTGCAATGATCAGTGATAAGGAACAGCTGAGTGCAATGATGAGACAAAGGATCGTGTGAAATGTAGTTCATAAGTGAAGGACGCCGTGGGAAAGGAGGACATCTAGTGGACATCAGGGGAACACAAACCCAACACTGTGACACCATAACAATCTTTGTTGCAAATATGACCTATTATCACTGTAAAGCTGCTTTGAAACAATCTGTATTGTAAAAAGCGCTATATAAATGAAGGTGACTTGGCTTGACTTGTTCCAATCAGGTTTTTGGAAATACCATTCCACAGAAACAGCACTGGTAAAAGTTTTAAACTATATTTTACTGACTGTAGACTCTAGCAAGTCTGTTGAGTTGAGTGCAGTGTTTGACACAATGGAGCACTCTGTCCTCATCTCAAACTTGAAGCACTGGGTGGGCATTTGGGGAAATGCCCTTAAATAGTTTAAATCCTATTTGAATAGTAGAAGGTTCTCGGTTAGTATTGGTGAATTTACTTCGGATGCAGCTCCTCTTATGTGTGGTGTTCTTCAAGGTTCTATTCTTGCTCCGATTTTTTTCTCCCTGTTCTGTATATGCTCCCTGTGGGGTTGATTTTTAGGAAACACGGCAACTCCTTTTACTGTTATGCTGATAATACCCAAATCTATCTGCCCATGGGATCAAATAACATGGGTTTGGATACTCTCTTGGCTTATCTTGCATATGTAAAGGCCTGGATGTCCCTAAATTTTCTTCACCTCAATGAAGGCAAAACTGAGATAGTTTTTGAATCTTCAGAAGCTTTGTCTTTGTGTGTGAAACCACTAGTGAAGAATTTGGGCATGTTTTTAATAGTGCCCTCAAATTTGTCAAATAGATTACTACAGCATTCAAAACTGTTGTTTTTTTTCATCTCCTAGTCATCTCCTGAGTCCTAGTCAAATTCTTTTAAGGACTTTGAAAGGGTGATCCAAGCTTTTATCTCAACAAGGTTTGACTACTGTAATCCCCTTATATGTGTAATAACCAAGCATCTCTTAACCGTCTGCAGATGGTACAAAATGGAGTTGCTAAGGTCCTCACTGGTTTGCGTAAAAGTGAGCACAATACTCCTGTTCTGAAATTTCTGCATTGGCTCCAAATTTGCTGCAAACTTGATTTTAAAGTTTATTTCGCTGGTTTTTAAATCCTTGAATGGATTAGCTCCTGTATATATTTACGATCTATTATCCATTCACAAACCTGGAAGGTCTCTTAGGTGACACAGAGACTGTTAAATGTTCCTTGGGCTAGACTGAAATTGAGAGTAGATCGTGCTTTTGCCATTGCTGCACCGAAACTTTGGAACAGCCTACCTGTTTTTATTAGAACTACCTCTACACTGAATGGTTCTTTTTCTAATCCACAAAATTAACGGAATGCATAGCTGATATAAAAAACTGGATGACTAGTCATTTCCTACAACTTAATTCTGAAAAAACAGAGATTCTAATTATTGGACAAAAAAGTACCTCACATAATAACCTAGAATGCTGTCTAACACTTGATAGCTGCTCTGTCAAGTCCTCATCGTCGGTTAGGAACCTGGGTGTGCTCTTTGATACCAATCTTTCATTTGAAAGTCACGTGTCTAGTATCTGTAAAACCGTCTTAAAAATATATCTAAATTACGTCATATGCTCTCAATTAAAAATGCAGAACAATTAGTTCATGCGTTCATGACATCAAGGCTAGATTATTGTAATGCTCTACTGGGTGGTTGTCCTGCACGTTTAATAAATAAACTACAGCTGGTCCAAAATGCAGGCACTAGAGTTCTTACCAGAACCAGGAATTATGACCATATTAGCCCGGTTCTGTCAACACTGCATTGGCTCCCTATTAAACATCGTATACATTTTAAAATATTGCTGATTACTTACAAAGCACTAAATGGTTTAGCTCTCCAGTACTTGAGCAAGCTCTTAACGCATTATAGTCCTTCACGTCTATTGCGATCTCAAAATTCTGGCCAGTTGATAATACCTAGAATATCAAAATCGACTGCTGGCGGTAGATCCTTTTCCTATTTAGCACCAAAACTTTGGAACAATCTTTCTAACATTGTCCGGGAAGCAGACACAGTCTGTCAGTTCAAGTCTTGACTAAAAACACATCTCTTTGGCTTAGCATACACATAACACATTATAGACTTCTATAATTCAATGTTAGGCTGCATAGTTTAGATCAGCCAGAACCGGGAACACTTCCCATAAATCCTGATGTACTTGGTACATCATAAGAAGGATGGCGTCTACGCTAATATTAGTCTCTCTGCTTATCCCGAGGTTTACCGCAGTCCGCCGGATCCAGGCCATATCCAGATCTGATGAAAGAAAACTGCATGGACACAACTACAACGCATGTCAAGTGGGAAGCCAATCAGTGTCTGGGACAGAGCAATCAGCATGGCGGCACGCAGGCGGACAGGTGCTGCTGTCGCCGTATACTCAAACAATGCTGCCAACTACGCAAATCCCTTGTCTTCGTACAAAACTGGCTTACGCCATCCCATACCATCAAGGCAAAGTGCTACAATTACTAAAAGTCTGTTTGTAGCAAGTTTAGTCTTTGTGCTACTCCTACTCACTGTGCAATGTTGTTGTGCCGGTTCAGCGGGGCTTGGAAAGTCTCAGCACGGCATTAGATCAAACGCATCGAGCCAACATGCTATTTACGAAGCTCTGCTAAACAAAGGCCAAGCTACCCTGCCAAATCATACAGGTATCCGAAGGAAAATAAAATCAAGATGGCCCTACCAGGATATCCATCTGCTGTTGACAATCCTCCTCTTGGCTGGAGATGTCGAGCCTAACCCTGGTCCGCACGGATCCGGTATTGGTGACGCCGGCCTCTCTATAGATGCGCATGGTTGTCGCCTTGGACCTGCCTTGGACTACCGGCGGGACAACAACAGAAATCGGAGTCTGAACGTGGGAGGAGGCAAAAGATCATGCGGGTGCTCGTGGATGGCATCGATGGACATCATGCTGCAGTCTTCCCTGGATGCACTGAATCCATGTGTAGTCTCCGGTCTGGATTCCACCTCACACGGAGCAACACGCGAGGAGCACTCCGGAACTTTGACGCACGCCAGCGGTGAACTTTCATCACTCATGCTACCGATGGTGGGGATCTCTACACCGTTAAAGTGGCCTGTTCGTGATAAACGAAAACTTACTGATCTCAATCCAGCTGTCAGGAAAAAACGTAAGTTTACATTTTTCCAAACTCTAAACCATGCAAAAATTCTATGGGACCCATGCTCCAAACCAAGGTGATTACTAGGCGGACACATTAATATCCGTAGCATGATCTCAAAGAGCGATGTTGTAGAAATTTTAATAGTCATTGATCCCTAACAGATATCATAAGAGAGAGAACCTATTCAATGTATAAAAATATATGTGTGTACGTGCTTGTGCGTGACGTTTCAGGAACATATGGGACAGGACCTCTGACCTTAGGGACGGTCAGTTTTGGCCAACTTATTTCAGTACCAGTTTGTGTCTTTAAGTAGAAACTAAACAGCAGTGAGGACCTTATCTGAGTGGGTGAAAGGTACAGCGGGTGAGGAGGAACCTTGAAAACAGTATAAAGGCTGTCTCATATCTTCCTGTTGGGTGTCACTCTCTTGCACAGCGTAACTTCTGTGTACTAGACTGGGCCTATTCTTGCAAGAATAAATACTTTCCTTTTTATTAATTTGACTCTGAATGTCTCTTACGCAGTGATGATGTTTAACAGGATTTTTGCCACAACAGCGATCAAATGGAACATCTACCAAACAATTCCAACCTGGATTTTCTTGGTGTCTTCTTGGTGGTTAAGTAAATATTCCCCAGAAGCAGCTGTTAATGTATCTGGATACAATGTTTTCAGAAAGGACAGAGATAAAGGGCGAGGGGGAGGGGTGTTAATCTATGTGAAAGACACAATCAAAAGTAGTCTAATTGAATAGTCGCCTGTATTAGATATTGAATGCCTTGGACTAAACGTTTGGCTATCCCTTGAAATGTAATTTATTTTCATTTGCCTGTATCGTCCTCTTTCATCCACCATTGCTTTTTATGATAATTTACATACACTGTTAAAACAATGTCAAGAAAGAAAGGAGCTAAATTTAATGGGTGATTTTAATATAAACTGGGAAAATAACTCTGACCGGAAAAAACTTGAAGACATAACAGACAAATTTAATCTCACCCAGTTAGTTCTTGGTCCCATCCGCATCACTCACTCCTCTCAGACGCAAATTGACTTAATGTTTACAAACAGACCGGAAAGGACAACAAAATCATACAATTTATTAACAGGATTATCAAGTTTCAAGTTTCAAGTTTATTGTATTTATAAAGCACATTTAAAAAAACCTTGGTTGACCTAAGTGCTGTACAAAATATAGCTATTTAAATCCATACAAAAATTAAAAACAACTTTCACAAGACATTGAACGCACAAGAGTACAAGTAAGTTTTTAAAAGATTTCTGAACTCAGACACTGTGGGCGCTGTTTTAATATGTAATGGCAATTTGTTCCATAACCTGGGGCCAGCTACCGCAAAGGCTCTGTCACCCCTACATTTCAGCTTGAATCTGGGTACCCGTAACAGATGATTAGACTGTGATCTGAGCAATCTGATTGGTTTTTTGTGTTCCGTCACCAGCTCCGTAAGGTATTGAGGAGCAAGATTACTTAGTGCTTTATACACGAACAGCAAGACTTTAAAATCAATACGATACTGAACTGGTAACCAGTGCAGTGAGCGTAGTGTAGGCGTGATGTGGTCCCGTTTGCGAGTGCCTGTGAGCAAGCGGGCAGCTGCGTTTTGGACCAGTTGAAGTCGGTGAATAGATGAAGCAGGTAATCCTAGATATAGCGAGTTACAGTGGTCAAGTCGAGATGAAATAAAGGCATGAATTATAATCTCAAAACTGTTCCTACTTAGGAAAGGTTTAACTTTCACTAATCTCCGGAGATGGTAAAAGCTGCAACGGACAACTGTATTTATTTTTTTGTTTAAGTTTAGGCCACTATACAATATAAAACACAGGTTCTTTGCCGAAAGTGAGCGATATAAAGTGAGCGAACCCAAGTCAACATTGCTCAGGTCACTTTTCTCAGTTGGCCCAAACAGGACTATTTGAGTTTTATCATCGTTCAAGTGGAGAAAGTTCTTACTGAGCCATGTTTTAAATTCTTGAAGGCAATCCGTCAGTTGATTTAAGGCAGACTTATCACGTTTAAATGGTATGTATAGCTGCGTGTCATCGGCATAGCAATGATAAGATACTCCAAATCTTCTAAATATAGAACCTATAGGTAGCATGTATAGAGAGAACAGCAACGGTGCTAACGTTGAACCCTGAGGGACACCACATATAACCTGTGCTATGGTGGAAGAGTGATTCCCTATATTTACGGAGAATTTCCAGTTGGACAAGAAGGACCGGAACCAGTCAAGTACAGTGACTCTTAAACCAATGCATTGCTCCAGACGAGACAGGAGGACACCATGATCAACAAAGTTAAACGCAGAACTGAGATCTAGCATTATTAAAGCTACGATGTTACCAGCGTCATTGGACATTAAAATATCATTAAAAACTTTCAAAAAAGCAGTCTCTGTACTATGTAAAGTTTTAAAACCAGACTGAAAAATTTCTGAAATACCATTTCTATTCAAATAATTTTGCAGTCTGGAATAGAATCTGAACTTATAGATGGTTGAGCCCGTGCCTTTTTCACTTTATCTAAGAAATAATTAAGAAAGTTTTCACATAATAAAGATGAAACCTCTGGAAATATCTGGGTCGGAGGATTTAAAACAGAATCAATTGTTGAAAATAAAACTCTAGAACAGTAAGAATTTTGTGCTATGATGTCCGATAAATAATTTTCCTTTGCATTCTTGGCAGCCTTTTGGAAAGTATGTAAAGAGGTCTTCAGCATTTCGTATGATATCTGTAGTCCGTCCTTCTTCCACTTTCGTTCACATTGACGGCATTGCTGTCTGAGTTCCCGAATCTCGTTGTTTAGCCATGGTTGGGGTTTACACTTCCGATTAACGAGTTTTCGTGGTGCAATAGCATCTACAATATTACCACATCTATTATAAAACAGTTGCAATTGATCATCAACACTCAATTGGGGTAGTACCAAGTCCGAAATGAGAGGTTGATGTTCTTTCAGATACATATTAGAAAATGCATTACAAGATTGTGCAGTCATTGTACGAGACCAGCATGCTTGAGCTGATTTGGTACTAGGTAAAGAAGGGAGAATAGTATAGAACAGTACCGGTTTATGGTCAGAGAAGGAAATATCACTCGTGACAACATCAGCAACCGATAAACCATAAGTCAGTATCAGATCTAATGTATGACCATGACAGTGAGTCGGGCCATTTACCCATTGTACAAAGTTTAATGAATATATTAGGTTTAAAAAATCATTTGCTAAAGCATTGGCTGCACAGCAGACATGGATATTGAAATCGCCCAAAATTAAAACAATATCATACTTAATTAGAATTTCTCCCAAAAAGTCAGCAAACTCTTCAATAAAATTATTGTTCGATGCCGGTGGTCTGTAAATTAAAATAATCAGTACAGAATTCGATGAGTTCAAATTAATCAACTGGGCCTCAAAGCTAGTAGGACTGGTAGTGGTCAGTAGTCTACATTGCAAGTTATTTTTAAAAACCGTCACAAGCCCACCTCCTCGCCCCGTAGGACGAGGAGTATTAAAAAATTCAAAGTTGGGAGGCACAAGCTCAGAAAAAGGACTTGGGTCACCTGATTTTACCCATGACTCAGTCACAAAGAAAAGTTCCAGATCATTTGAAGTGATGAAGTCGTTGAGATTAAAAGTTTTGTTGACCAGAGAGCGAGCATTGACTAGCGCCATCTTGAGCTTCAGAGATTCTTGCTGAACTTGCGACGATCTGCAGAACGGACGCAGATAGCGATGATCAGCCTTCCTTCGCCGAATCCGAGAGGAGTTGTGTTGATGAAGACAGGCAGAGTCCGGTATGTCGGGCAGGATGTACACAGTGGAAGCCCTGGATCGCTGTATAACCCGTAGATCTCGTACCGCGTCGATTGCGTTATGAGACAGCACAGAATGGGTGAAGCAGCCCGCTGTCAGAGCCAGCTTTATTCTTATGGCCAGTCTTGCCCGTTTACCGCGCCTTTTTCTGCGTCGTCTGCCAGAGACGTTGAACATTTGCCAGCACCGATACTCAGGGAGACCAGAGGGATCCGGTGGTAAGTAGGAACTAAAACTCTCAAGTTCAGAGAGCGTCTCATAATGAGTCGTGTACTGCTTGGGCATATGTTGGTAAATGTCGATCAATTGTTGACGTTCGTAGACAATAAGAGAGTGGCAGAAAAACGACAGGGGAGACAATAAAAACTATATAAACAATAAAAACATGACATGTAACACGGAGAGTAGACGGCCTGCCATACACACCGGCGCCATCTTGAATCTGACCATAATATAATACTACTGGGAAGGAAACTCACCAAAAAACGTTTTAAGAACACAAACACAGTGAAACAATATCATCTGAGTATTCCTAAAAATGATATGGACAAGTTCAAATCTGCTTTAAATGATATCGACTGGACTGATCTTTTGGCCATTGAAGATATAGAAAACAGTTGCAACCTATTTTCAAGCACTGTTAATACTATAATATCCTCATATAGCAGAAGAATGACACACAGACCAAGACAGAAAAATTCTCCACCTTGGCTCAATGAGGCTCTCTGGAAACAGATGAGGGATAGAGATTCCTCATTAAAGATTGCACTTAAGTCAGGACTTAGAAGTGACTGGTATAGTTATACATCCCTCAGAAATAGAGTAGTAAGGAACATAAGGAAAGCCAAAGCAGATTTCTATATAAAAGTAATTGATGATGCAAAGGGAGATGGGAAATTAATTTGGAACAATCTTAATAAATTCATTGGGAAAGATACTCAGCACTGCGCACCGGCACTTGAACTGAAATTAAATGGAATCATAACCAGAGTGTCACAGTCATCGTCTGCACCAGGCTGTCTTCGTCTTCACTACACTACCCAGAATCCTTCTTGTCTCCACACCTGATCTCACTCCCTCAATTACCCACCTGTTCATCGTCCTCATCCGTGTCACCTGTCCTCACCTCATTATTGTTCATTGGTATCTGTATTAGTAGTCTCCTTCTGTTCAGTTAGTCTTGGTCGGTTCTTGATTATGTTATGGTATACAGTATGTTATTTAGCGTGTCTTTAGAGTGTTACTTGCCTGTCTGTACCTACCTGAAGCTATATTTAGTAAAGAAGTTTATATTGGATCTTTTGCCTGCTTGCGTTGTCTTCCTCCAACACCACACTCTGACAGAACCCTGAAACAGAGAAGATGACATTATAGCAAGCAGTTTTAACCCTTTTTTTTTATTTAAAAAAAAAAAAATTTTATCCAGTCAGTTGAGGAATTGGCACAGAATTGCATTGCTAGTAATATAGTGAGCATTCCTATTGATACTGACAAACCTGTTTTTAGAATTGAGGAAATTAGTGAACTTGAGGTAGAGAATACCAAAAGCTCATTAAGAAACTCAAAAGCTAAAGATACCTTTGGTCTTGATTCTGTATTTTTTAAAACTCATAAACAGTCTTTAATCAAACCTCTTACACAATTTTATCAATTAAACAAGGTATTTTCCCAAGTTCCTGGAAAACAGCTGTGGTAACCCCCATTTTCAAGGCTGGGGATAAAACACTGGTGGAGAACTACAGGCCTATCAGTATACTACCTGTAATATCCAAGGTAGCAGAGAAATGGGTGACGAAACAGCTGACTACTCATCTTAGTAAAGGCCATACACCACTGCACCCAATGCAGTTTGGCTTTCGAAGTAATCACTCTACAGAAACAGCCAACTGCTTTTTTATAGAGAACATCAAAATGAATCTAGATAAAGGAGGCGTGGTGGGTTCAATGTTTTTAGATTTAAAAAAAACATTTGACACCGTCGATCATGATGTTCTTTTGTCAAAATGATCTTATTTTAATTTTTGTGAGAATGCAATCAAATGGATGAAATCATACTTAGCTGACAGAAAGCAAAGCACACACATTAACAACATTCAATTTAAATATCTAAACTGTAAAATAGGTGTTCCTCAAGGATCTATACTTGGCCCCCTTCTGTTCAGTCTCTATATAAATGACCTGCTAACTGTTTGCCCATCTGTACATTTACAAATGTATGCAGATGACACTTTCCTCTATGTGCATGCTAAAAATAAACAAGCTGCACACCAACTGACTGAGGCTAATTCATGCTTACACCTGAACATAAGTAAAACAGTATGTATGTATTTTACAAAACAAACTACTGTGACTTATGACCCTGAGGTAATTGTTAACCAAGAGAAGGTTAAAGTGGTATCTGACTTTAAATATCTGGGAATCATCCTAGTCTCACAACTCTCATTTAAAAAGCATACAAAAAAGGTTGCCAATATTGTTCATTTTAACCTGGCAAATTTTAAGCACATAAGATCATACCTAACAATGAAGGCCGCAAAGCTCTTCTTGCATGCGATGATCTTCTCATATTTTTCTTACAGTTTAACTAGCTGGTCGCAAGCCAATAAAACAACATTGCAACCATTGGAGTCACTTTATAAACAGGCATTAAAGACATTGGACCGTAAGAGTAATAGCTATCATCATTGTAACATAATCAAAAAACACAACATGTTTAGCTTTGAAAACTTCAGACACTTTGCTGATGCCTGTCTTGTCTTTAAGGTACTACGTGGGCTTGCTCCACCACCACTGTGCCAGTTTATAAAACAGAAAGATAAGGTCAATAGAGTAACCAGAGCAACCACCAGAGAGGACTGCATAGTTCAATATAGACAAAGTAGGATTGGAACCACAGCCTTTTCTATCAGCCACAATTTTTTGGAATAGTCTGCCCAATGAGTTAAGGGAGTGTAATAGTCTCTCCTCTTTTAAAAAACAGCTTAAATCTTGGATTAGGGACAATTACAATTGTAACCATACACCAAATATTTAACTCCATGAACATACTTGTTTGTATTGCCTTTTTTTTTTAAAGGCAATACAAACTGTAATCATACTGTAATCAAGTTGAGGGTTGGGTGAGGTGAGCAATATATTGTCTGTTTGAGGGTATGCTCATATTGATTTAAAATTCCTGCTGTATTTATTACATTGCTACTGTATTTATTAAATATTGAGTGTATTTGTATTGACTTTTGTATTTCAGGGTGCCTGTTAAGACCTGGCTAGAGACAACAGATGGAAACTAGCACTTGTAGCTAACTCTGGCTTGTTTACAACAATTAACTTGTTTGTTGATCAATGAGCATTGTCCCTATCAAATAAATAAAAAATAAAAAAAATCCCTGAAGTACCAGCCTCATCAGCCCTGTGAAGGCCTCATGGACACCTCAACAAACTCGTCTCCATACCGGCGTGATGACTCCGACCCCCAACCAGATTGAAAGTTCGGATCCAATCTGACTTCTGACCTATAATGCTGCCTGAATCATAGTCATACACTGTTCATTCGTTGGCCAGAGGAGAACTGGCCCCCTGACTGAGCCTGGGTTCTCCCAAGGTTATTTTTTTCTCCATTCTGTCACCTGATGGAGTTTTGGTTCCTTGCCACTGTCGCCTTTTTCACCTTTCTTCGCCTTTGTCGCCATTGGCTTTTGGCTTGCTTAGTTGGGGACATTTAATTTTATATTTAACAATATTATTACAACATTATTTTCCTGTTATCTCTGTAAAGCTGCTTTGAAACAATCTGTATTGTAAAAAGCGCTACATAAATAAAGGTAAATAAACGAGGATGTTCTTATGTTCGATAATAAAACACAGCATGATTTAAAAGTAGGCTAGTATGAGTGTTTACTCTAATATGGTGAATATTATAATGTTTAGACCCGTGTTTACTGTAAAATACTGTGTTTGTGGATATCGGGGGTAACAATAATGTTTGATAGTTTGGAGCGGCTCGATCGCTTCAGTAAATGGGATGACCAAAGACGGGATGGTTTCTCAAATTCCCTCGAGTATAGCGGGGACCTCGACCTCGACCTCAACTGAGAGCAGGCATGCTCTGGGAGGTCCCCAGAGCTGTAACGCTTTCACCAACTCCAACATCTGAGTTGTACCGTTCATCCGTGCTTTGGGTAGAGGCAACCTTAAGCCTACGACAAAGAAGCTGTTTTCTGGTAGTGAAAGTGCTTTTTCCATGTGCTTTAACCCCATGCATACTACGCAGAAGGGATGGGTATCTCTCACGGTGATGAGTGAACCGCAGGCAGCAGGGCATGCGAGTCCGACGGGTTAGCAGGAGCAGAGAGTTTAATTTGATCCATGGGAGAGGTGGAAGCGGAGACACAGGCAGGCAACCCAAGAAAAATCCAGGTAGCGAGCATGGGTGACTTGCAAACCAAGAATAAATCGCAACTAACCGCAACATTCTGACAATCACGCCTGGCGGAGGCTGATCAAAATAGATATTTCCTCCTGTTGACTGTAGTGAAGTCAGCGAAACAGTTGAGCTGCGCAGCAAAGAGGCAAAAGCAATATCAACTGAGGAAAGATAGTGCATGCTGGTGATTTATACACTTGGACACATGCTTCTGTCTGTCATGCCAGACTTGGTACAATTGGATGCTTCTGCAGAGGTCAGGTGCGAATGCCCTTCCCATAGGTGGATCTGGAACACGAGATGATGAAAGAGAACAAGAAATGTTCATGCTGAATCCGCTGACAAATCCACTGAAAATCACTCTTTGGAGAAAGCAGATTACTTTTTATGACAGGATGGAAAGTTCATTAAGGCTCACAAGGCACTCAACCAAGAAATCAGTCTCACGGTCTCTCACGTTCATGTAGATGAATATTGAGCAAACACTTCCATTGATTTCTGTCACTTTGGTCTGCCATATTTTTCCCTAATGGATTAAACTGCTGATGACAGTCTCAATTAACATCTGTCCATCATAATAAGGTTTGGGCATTGAGGGAATGAATAAAGTTCTCTCATTTAAAAAAGGTTAAATCTTAGGGAGCTTTCTCTAACCTGGATCTTTAAAGGGACATTGTATAGGAATGTCTCCCATCTAGCGGTGAAAAACTTTTTCAAATGCGTGTTGTGTCTACGGTAACTGTTATGTACCAAAAAGCTATGACAGGATGTCTTCTAATAGCACTTCATCGAGTTTTCATTTGGGAAATATATTCTTATCTAATTTCTAAGTTACAAAAAGTAAACTTACAAACCTTGTTTTTAGCGCCTTCAAAGAGCCTGTTTAACTTTTAACTATAAATGTTCTACTGTCTATATAATAAAGTACACAACCAAGCAATGAAAAAAGCATGTAATTAAGACTGTAACATTGACTTACCTGTCAAGGAGAAAGCAGGCAACTTCAGTGTCTCTTTTTAAATCCTTCTCCTGCATTAGCTCTTTCCACCTGGAAAAAGCTATCCCGACATGGACTCTTGTTTTTTGTAATCTCCGGTCACGTTTCCTTTTACGTTAAATTTTGGACTTTTTTGGCGACGAGGATTTCTTCTCATGTGGCTCAGCATATGTATGGTCCGCCATTAAAAATAACAGTGTAATCCAGCCTTTTAAACTTGCCGGGGCAGTGACAAGCGCCTCTCACTGCTCTGCTCTGCTCCTCCGTTTCTGCTGCTTTCAGTTACATGACGCTGGCTATGAACGAAAACGCGTTGTGGAAACGCGTTGGCCTAGTACTTTTTGATCCTCTCTGCTATTATAGTTTTTCAAGATGGCGGAACGACATGGAAGCCTCCGTGGACCTACCCGTCACATGTATATAAAGATAATAAATTCTTTGTTTACGAGGATAAGTCAGATAATTGGCAGAGGTATTTGTACACCATTAAGGACATATTTATGAATAAAAATATTGATTTTAGATAATAAAATACCTAAAAAACTACACATTGTCCCTTTAACATCATGAATGTTCGACTGGCAAATGTTAAGCCACTAGCACAAATATGCTAGGATTTGTTGCTAATGATAACTGACAATAAGAGACTGATTGACTATACCAGTGCAGTGCAATGCAATATATTTGACCCCTATATATATGGAGCTTGATCTTTTTCAGCCCTGTCTCACCTTGAGAAGTGTTTCCAAATGTTTATTTAATACTGTACAGTCAAACAGTGAAAAGAGCCTCAGTTAAAAGTGTGGCACAAATGTTTGGTTACACATTAGGGGGGCCAGCACAAACATATAAATGCAGACAGCTGAGCAAATAAAGACACTTATTAGGCCAAACTAAGATGCCAAACTGCTTGCACAAGAGTACAGTACATGCTGCAGAGTTGACCTGCTTGCAAGGAAACTGGAGGAAGTTGGATTAACAGCTTTTATTGAAGAAAAAATAAATAAAGAAAGAAATTGGCAGTTTATTTGTAAATCCATTCAATTTCTTGTGTGCTCCTGGTTTGATCAATGGACCTCTCTCAGACACCCACATCACATTGCTCTGTAGATTGCAAAATAAAAATCAACCAAATACCCATTTCTGATTTACATCCACTACAATATTATAGTGTCTAATAATAAAGTCTCTATAGTTAAATAAAAAAAAAATATAACAATCAAAATAATAAAATTTGAATATGGTATAGTGTATATTGTATATACCAGAGGTCTTCAATCCTGCTCCTGGAGGGCCGCTGTCCTGCAGAGTTTAGTTCCAACCTACTTCAGCACACCTGCCTTTGTATATATTCAAGCGATCCTGAAGAGCTTGATGAGCTGATTCAGGTCTGTTTGATTAGGGTTGGAACTAAACT
This sequence comes from Gila orcuttii, assembly GCA_026230005.1. Lineage (NCBI taxonomy): Eukaryota > Metazoa > Chordata > Actinopteri > Cypriniformes > Leuciscidae > Gila > Gila orcuttii. The sequence continues at coordinate 21,728,509 of JAPDVR010000017.1, forward strand.
CTGCAGGACACCGGCCCTCCAGGAGCAGGATTGAAGACCTCTGGTATATACCATAAAGTCTTTATTGATATTAATTGGTATTTGAATTTGTGTATGTGTGCAATTGTTTTTTTTATTTAATCATGTATTTTGTTAATTTTTGTCTAACAAATATTTGTAAATATATTCGGTAACACCGTATTTCGATGGTCCACCCTATACATTCTTCTTATAACTTTAAGTAACTTTGCAACTACATATCAACTAACTCTCATTAGAGTATTAGTAGACTGTCTTCTTAATATCTTCTAACACTTTATTTTGATGGTCCCCCAACAGACATTACCATACTTACCATGTCAACTTATTCTACTTACCTGGACCCTAACACCTAACCCTAACATAACAGTCTACTGATAGTCTAATGAGAGTTAGTTGACATGTAGTTGACAAGTTATTACTTATAGATAGTGGAATCTCTGTTGGGGACCATCAAAATGAAGTATTCCCCTTGATATACAGAAATACTGAAGCCTGATTGAATCATGCAGTGAAACCGAATGATCCTATGGTGCTGCAGTCTGCCGAAATGGGCAGAGCTACCATCGGGCCTATCTCGCCATAATATTCAGAATCTTTATTCTTCAGCGCGAAGATGTTCTCCTTGCAGGACTCCGTCTCCTACCACCCAAGGAGCAAGGTAAAGTTAAGGGCCTGGCCTGAACTTGTTGCTTGGTTTGGAGTGGTCGGCCCTGGAAATGCCGGGCCACAGCTGCTCAACAAATGATTTCCTGCAGCCGGGGCACCATCAGTGAGCCCCCCGCCAGGAATCTACCTCATTCATTAATGTTGAACTTACCAGTGTGACAGCACCCCCTACTCGGCCGCACTCACTCTTCTGCTTCGTCCGCCCTTACCATTGTTGACGGTGCTGAAAGCTTCTCCTGGAGGGGGCTGTCATTGAACTTACTCTGCGACCTATCAAGCTGGATCCGCTCCTCATACGATGGCTATCCCTCAATTGCTTCAAGTCAAACTTCTCTGAAGCTCTGTGTGCGGTCCACGTACAAATGCAGAGCGCGAACGGGACACAGCAATGCAAGGGCTGGGTCTGCCTCCTCCGGGGGCAGCACTTGCAAGTTCACCACCTGGTACCTGAAGGGAGTGGTGGGAACTTTGGGCATGTATCCAGGCCCAGGACTCGAATTCCAGGCTCGTTCCGTTGACCAAAAATGCATGTCAGTAAAGTCAGATCAATAATTTTGTTAAAATTTAAGAGTGCCCAACTAAGCAAGCCAGAGGCGACAGTGGCAAGGATCCAAAACTCCATCAGTGACAGAATGGAGGAAAAAACTTTGGCAGAAACCAGGCTCAGTCGGGGAGACAGTTCTCCTCTGGCCAACAAACGAACACGATTCATTATAATTCAGGCTGTAAAGAAAGTACGACTCTGATCGGGCATTTACGGGGGTCATCCAGGTGGGAAGAACACCAATCAACGAACAGATTCCACCTCTTACGCACCTAAGATGCTTCTGACTCCAGAGGAGGAGATGACTGCTGCCCGCAGCACCTTGGCCAATCCCTCTGAGAAGGAACCTCCTTTCCCAAGCGAAAGGGTCAATCTGGCATCCCCAACCCGAGTTGTGGAGCCTCCACCTATAGGAGGCTCCACCTATATCCTTCAAGCCTCCCCAGAGGTCGCTTCCATTCTCTCCTTTCTTTCGGAGCTGTTGGATGGCGGCCACACTCTGTCCATGCTCAAAGAATACATGGCAGCTATCGCAACATACCATGCCCCAATATCTGGCACAAGTCCTGCCGGCCTAGACCAGGCTCCACCCTCAAGGGTTTTTCTAGACTTGCTATACCCTCAGACTCCGGTCAGCAAACCCGAGTCTGCCTTTTCTGGACATCCTACTTCTCTTATTCTAGTAATGTGAAGTGCTAAAGGGAGCGAGCGTTGCATATCCTGCCATGCTCATGGGTGAGTCGACGCTACTGCTGTTCAGTCGAGAAAATCTGACAAAATGTCCGTTTTATGCAACTTAAATATGCAGTTGGCACCGCCCCTTCTGGCGGGCTGAAAGGCCATTTGTCTGTGCAAGTGCACAGACATGAACCAATCAGGCTTCAGTATTTGGAGATAACAGAGTTTCCCCATACTCTTCAGACACTGACCCAACTCTCATTCCTGTATCTCAGGGAACCAAGGTTACGTTAGTAACCAGAGCAATATCTTGTCAAGAGAACCAGGCAGTATCACTACAAAATTTTAGTTTTCCCTCCTCCAAATTCCCAATATAACCCCTGTTCACCTTCATGGAAAAAGGCAGTTTAAAGACACAAAGGTCCAAATGATTCTCTATTGTGCAGATGGAGAATAAATTTGGCACAGGTAGGACAGACATACACTTTCCTAGACAGAAGAGAGTGCCTTTGGAAAAACTGACTGGCTGGCCATGACAAAAAGTGGAAATCCAGAGGTGTTGTGACCTGTAGAAAGTGAAGAAATCCACTTTCATGAGCTCAGAGCCCAGGCAGTGACTTTCGCATCTTTCAGAACATCAACTCCCAGAAAGCAAAGCTGGTAGGCCTTTATCAACATGATGCTGAATGACTTTCCCATTTTAGAAATTGAAGAGTGATGGACACACACACACACACACACACACACACACACATCAACCATCTAAAAAAAAATGAGATAGCCGTCTCTTTTTTATGATCTTTTGGCAGCATTTTCTCCTCATTGAAAGCAGTGAAAGTCGAATCACTTGAAAAGTTGATGGATTTTGGCCATGGAGAAATTTTATCCTTGGCAGATGAACCTTAGATGAAATCACAGAGAAAATATGTGGCAATATTGCCGCAACCAGGGCTACACACACACCGCTGTGAAATGAGACCATTCAGGAGGGAGAGAGAATTGAACCATCTGTAACACATTCAATATAATAAACACTATAGTGTTTTGTCTCTTTAGAAATTTTAAATACCATGACATAAGTATGAAATCAAAAATGGTACATGGAGACCAATATCATCGATATTCATGAGTGTATTTTTCTTCCGGACAAAGACACACAAATACAATAACTCAAGTATACAAGTCATATGTTGTATACAGTTCTAATCTATAGGAATCACCTCAGGAACTTTACATTGAAAAAAATAGAATATTCTAAGCAGCATTTCATGTTTGTTACATACAACATACATTTCCATTCTTTAAAGATAAAATATCTACAAGGGCTTCTTACAAAAATACATGTTGATCGTTGCAGTACAAGGACATTCAAGGGACTATTCTAAACAAATATTATTCAGTGTCCAAACATTATTTTATATTTCAAAGTCACCTTTTTAATGTGAAAACAATTGCAAAATAATATTTTCTAGAAATAGAAATAACTCAAATTTATGTGATTTTAGAAGTAATTTTTCAGGGAGATTTGTAAGGACATGGAAAAATTCACAAATATACTGGGGGAAAAGATGTTTTTGAACTCATGCTCAGAAATTCAAGCTTTATCTTTGCCACATGGCCTCTGTGAGTATAATTGTAAGGCAAGGCAAACAGCTTTTAGCTTGTTATGCCATGTGGTCAGATGCTGTAGAGTGTCTTTGGTGCAATATGACCAGACTAATATACTGTAATGTGGCCCAGCAAATCCCTTAATTCTATTTTGCAAGAATTAAGTATAGTTTCTTCATTTGCTTTGACATTTCTTTCTTTGGACTACTTGATTCAGGATTTATTCTGACATAAAACAGGCAAGCATGACTCAAAAGCTTTAATTTAAGACAGCAATTATGAACATTATACCAATGTTTCTATAAAATCCGGGGGAAAAAAACAAGCCAGAGTATTACAAATTGTGAGGAAGATTTTAACTCATTGTCTGCTAGCCATAAACCGAAATGACACGACGGTAAAGCTGAATTCTTTCTCAATTATGATGCCACGGAAGCATGATAACATTGTAAAACCTCTATTGGATGTGTTTAGCAAAGTTAAATTCAACTTCTTGTTTTTTTGTTGTTTTTTAAATGAGGCACATATGCAGAGGTCACCAAAACTATGTAAAAGAAACGGCATTTTTGAGAGCACAGAGATATGGCCTATAATAAATAAAACCCCTTAAATGGGCAAAACCAAAAACAGACCAGCTTAAAACCCTTAGAGGATGTTTGAAGTTCTAATCAAGCCCAGAAGCTTTAAACACCAGGAGCCTAGTATTAAACCACTTAAAGTGACCTAAAAATTCACATTCTGTCACGCACCCTTATGTTTTTCGAAACCTTGTAGGGCTTGTTTTGTCCGTAGAACACAAAAGGAAACAATTCTGTAAAAACAACTCTTTATAAACTCAACGTCTGTCAGAATCTCTTCATAAGATGATGTAATGGAAAAGGCACTGCCGCATTTACTTAAATTTTCATAACGTGACATTTTTAAAGGGAGCTACCATCAAATGCAAATTGCTGAAGGTCTTTAAACATGACTTTTGCGTCACTTTGGTAAATAAACCACAACACATGTTGTAAGTGACAATCTTTCGACAAAAAAACGAATGAAACTAAACAGAAGAGATGGGTAGAGCACATCTTCAGAACTGGTCCATTCAATTAGCTGTCTGTTCATAGGATGAAATTAGTGCAGGGTATTTCAACCTAGCCAAAGTCAATGCGTGGTCGATATTCAAGTACCATTGGGTATACCTGGAGAAAGAGACATGTTGTAGATGAGTGTAAAAAATTTCCTTTTATGACGATATGCAAGCTTTATATTCACATACATTTATAATTGAATAAAAAACTATCGTGCAATATAAAAGTATTTTATGATCACTGATTACAAATACAAAATAATTTAACTTCATTGCAAGCTACCCTACTGAAATCCAGCATTGCTATGCAGCATATGGTATGTTTTACATGCTGGGATTGCTCATCAAGTTTATGGGAAAAGTTAATCAATAGGTTTTTAACAATTAAACACAATTTTAATATTGATGTTGAAATCACACTGACATACTGTCATTTAACAATTTCTGAGCTCATGGAACGTCTTTCTTTTAAAGGTAGGGTAGGTAATTTGTTTTAGAAACTTTTTGTTATACTGGTTAAAACTCTCTTCACATCCTGATAGCAATCAATAATAGAAGTGGCCTAAATATTAAAACTAGAGCTGTCAACGTTAACACGTTAACACATTCGATAAATATTCTCCAGTTTAACGCGTTAAAAATATTTAACGCAACTAACGCATCCGTTTTTTCTGTCATCTTTTGGCTAGAGTTACATTATATGATCACACTCTTCTTCATGCAAATGATTTTAAACCATTCAAGCGCAACAAGACAAAAGAAAACGTGCTAGATTCAAGTTCTCTTTCATTCTTGAACGAACAGTAACACACACATTTATGCCAAAATGTCCGTTTTGTCAAGTATCCTCATAAGAGCCATCTTAAAGGGTAACTAAACCCCTGGTCAGAGCCTGACTCCACCCACTGGCAATATTTGAAAAATGCATCTCTTTGTATGGAACCTGCCTACGTCACCTGCAACCGCTATGTCACGAACCACCGCAACCACCAATAGGAAAATTCAACTGCAGTAGCCACCGTTCAACCTGAAGAGGGCAGCACTCAGACGTTTTTAAACCATATATTGTAGAATTAAAACACTTTAAACCCAAATGTCAAAAAAATTACTGGAATCAATGAACAGAATTTAGCTCCATTCTTACAGATCATTAACTAAAAAAAGTTGTTTTAGTGTTTAGTTACCCTTTAAATTAGTTAAATAAAGCCTTAAATGAGCGAAGACTTGTGAGAGAATTAGACGCGTGTGAGATCCGCGTTACTGTCAGCAGCGGCAGATCTTAAAGTGACAGCAGCCACTAATTACAGGTCCTTCTCAAAAAATTAGCATATTGTGATAAAGTTCATTATTTTCCATAATGTAATGATAAAAATTAAACTTTCATATATTTTAGATTCATTGCACACCAACTGAAATATTTCAGTTTTTTTATTGTTTTAATACTGATGATTTTGGCATACAGCTCAAGAAAACCCAAAATTCCTATCTCAAAAAATTAGCATATTTCATCCAACCAATAAAAGAAGTGTTTTTAATACAAAAAAAGTCAACCTTCAAATAATTATGTTCAGTTATGCACTCAATACTTGGTCGGGAATCCTTTTGCAGAAATGACTGCTTCAATGCGGCGTGGCATGGAGGCAATCAGCCTGTGGCACTGCTGAGGTGTTATGGAGGCCCAGAATGCTTCGATAGCAACCTTAAGCTCATCCAGAGTGTTGGGTCTTGCGTCTCTCAACTTTCTCTTCACAATATCCCACAGATTCTCTATGGGGTTCAGGTCAGGAGAGTTGGCAGGCCAATTGAGCACAGTAATACCATGGTCAGTAAACCATTTACCAGTGGTTTTGGCACTGTGAGCAGGTGCCAGGTCGTGCTGAAAAATGAAATCAGATGGAAGCATGAAGTGCTCCAAAATCTCCTGATAGCTAGCTGCATTGACCCTGCCCTTGATAAAACACAGTGGACCAACATCAGCAGCTGACATGGCACCCCAGACCATCACTGACTGTGGGTACTTGACACTGGACTTCAGGCATTTTGGCATTTCCTTCTCCCCAGTCTTCCTCCAGACTCTGGCACCTTGATTTCCGAATGACATGCAAAATTTGCTTTCATCCGAAAAAAGTACTTTGGACCACTGAGCAACAGTCCAGTGCTGCTTATCTGTAGCCCAGGTCAGGTGCTTCTGCCGCTGTTTCTGGTTCAAAAGTGGCTTGATCTGGGGAATGCGGCACCTGTAGCCCATTTCCTGCACACGCCTGTGCACGGTGGCTCTGGATGTTTCTACTCCAGACTCAGTCCACTGCTTCCGCAGGTCCCCCAAGGTCTGGAATCGGTCCTTCTCCACAATCTTCCTCAGGGTCCGGTCACCTCTTCTCGTTGTGCAGCGTTTTTTTGACACACTTTTCCCTTCCCACAGACTTCCCACTGAGGTGCCTTGATACAGCACTCTGGGAACAGCCTATTTGTTCAGAAATTTCTTTCTGTCTTACCCTCTTGCTTGAGGGTGTCAATGATGGCCTTCTGGACAGCAGTCAGGTCGGCAGTCTTACCCATGATTGCGGTTTTGAGTAATGAAACAGGCTGGGAGTTTTTAAAAGCCTCAGGAATCTTTTGCAGGTGTTTAGAGTTAATTAGTTGATTCAGATGATTAGGTTAATAGCTAGTTTAGAGAACCTTTTCCAATCCTGGACTTGCGCGTGCTGAACCGCTCCCTTCACAGGCTGCCGTTCAAGATGCTCTCCGCCAAACGAGTTCTCGAATGCGTGCGGCCCCAGGATTGGTTTGCAGCGATCGACCTGAAGGACGCCTACTTTCATGTCTCCATTCTTCCTCGACACAGACCGTTCCTACGGTTTGCTTTCGAGGGGCAGGCATACCAGTACGTGGTTCTCCCTTTCGGGCTAGCCCTGTCTCCTCGCACCTTCACGAAGGTCGTCGAGGCTGCCCTTGTTCCCCTTCGGGAACACGGGGTTCGCATCCTGAGTTATATCGACGACTGGCTGATCCTAGCTCACTCTCGAGATCAGGTTTGCGAACACAGGGACCTAGTGCTCCGGCACCTAGCTCATCTGGGCCTTCGGGTCAACTGGGAGAAGAGCAAACTTTGCCCCGTGCAGAGGATCTCTCTTTCTCGGTATGGACATCGACTCGGTCGCCATGTCCGCGCAGCTTACGAGCGAGCGCGCGCAGTCACTGCTGACTTGCCTGAGACATCTCAGGAGCAAGAATGCGGTTCCACTGAAACATTTTCAGAGGCTCCTGGGGCATATGGCATCTGCAGCCGCGGTCACGCCGCTCGAATTGCTTGATATGAGACCGCTTCAGCTTTGGCTTCGCGACCGAGTCCCGAGGTGGGCATGGCATCAAGGCACGCTCCGGGTACCAGTTACTCCGACCTGCCGTCAGTTCCTCACCCCGTGGTCGAACCTCAGTTTTCTCAGGGCGGGTGTCCCCCTGGAACGAGCTTCCCGGCATGTTGTGGTCTCCACGGATGCCTCCACCACGGGCTGGGGCGTCATGTGCAATGGACATGCTGCTGCGGGCTCCTGGACAGGACCCCAGCGGCTATGGCATGTCAATTGCCTCGAGTTCTTGGCAGTACGCCTTGCCCTGCACCGCTTCCGGGCGTTGCTCAGGGGTCAACACGTACTGGTCCGCTCAGACAATACCGCTACTGTAGCGTACATCAACCATCAAGGTGGTCTACGCTCCCGCCGTATGTCACAACTCGCCCGCCACCTCCTTCTATGGAGCAAGGTCAGGGAGGACGAGGAGCAGGTCATTTTGGTCGCGCCGTATTGGCCCGGCCGGACCTGGTTCCCCGAACTTGCACTCCTCGCGACAGCACCTCCCTGGCCCATTCCTCTGAGGAAGGACCTTCTTTCTCAGGGACGGGGCACCCTGTGGCACCCTCGCCCCGATCTCTGGAGGCTCCACGTGTGGCTCCTGGACGGCTAGAGGTAGGTTTGAGTACCCTTCCACCAGCGGTGGCGGCTACCATCACTTCTGCTAGAGCGTCGTCCACAAGACACGTCTACGTGTTGAAGTGGAACCTATTCGTCGTCTGGTGCTCTTCTCACCGAGAAGACCCCCGGAGATGCTCGATCAGCGTTGTGCTTTCCTTCCTTCAGCAGGGGTTGGAGCGAAGGCTGTCTCCCTCCACCCTTAAGGTCTATGTTGCCGCCATTGCCGCACACCATGACCTAGTCGAAGGTAAGTCGGTAGGGAAGCACGACCTGGTCATCAGGTTCCTGAGAGGAGCGAGGAGACTAAATCCTCCTCGCCCTCCTCTCGTTCCCTCTTGGGACCTCTCAGTGCTTCTAACTGCCCTGAAGAGTGCTCCCTTTGAGCCCCTGCAGTCAGTCGAGCTTAAGTTCCTGTCAATGAAGACAGCGCTCCTGGTTGCACTGGCCTCCATCAAGAGGGTAGGGGACCTGCACGCATTCTCCGTCGACGAAGCGTGCCTGGAATTCGGACCGGCTTTCTCTCACGTGATCCTGAGACCCCGGCCCGGATATGTGCCCAAGGTTCCTACCACTCCCTTTCGGGAACAGGTGGTGAACCTGCAAGCGCTGCCCCCGGAGGAGGCAGACCCAGCCTTGGCACTGCTCTGTCCAGTACGCGCTCTTCGCGCCTATGTAGACAGGACGCGGTGTTTCAGGACCTCAGACCAGCTCTTTGTCTGTTATGGTGGGAAGCTGAAGGGAAAGGCTCTCTCCAAGCAAAGGTTGTCTCACTGGATAGTGGACGCCATTGCCTTGGCTTACCAGCAGCAAGGTCGACCGTGCCCCCTTGGTGTGACGGCCCACTCCACCCGGAGTGTGGCATCCTCTTGGGCTCTAGCGCATGGCGCCTCGCTAACAGACATCTGCAGAGCTGCAGGCTGGGCGACACCTAACACATTCGCCAGATTCTATAATCTCCGAGTGGAGCCAGTGTCCTCTCATGTACTCGCTTCAACTAGCTAGTACCGGACCCGCTCAGGTGTCTTCGCTTGCTCGCCATTCCACTCCACGGACTGGATACGTGCGATATTCTCCTCAGGTGAGCTTCCCCGAAAGCCCTGAGTTCCTCCAGCACTCCTGACGTCGGCGCCAGTGTCTATTGCCTGCGCGTCGGCTAGGTGCCTCCCGTGTGCATGGTCCCTCCCCTGAGCGACCCCCACATGTGTATTTCCACTGTAAGCCTCTCTGAGCATGTGTCTTTCCCTTGGCAAGCCACCTTGCCACCCCTGGGGTTGAAATATTCCACCTGCGGCTGGACACCCCAGTGTTCTCCATATGTTTCCTTCGGGTCATATGTGTATTCTCTAAGTCCCCCCCCTCTGGGTTGGCATTAATTGCATACTTCCCCTAGCTTGGGATATGCTTCCCAGTGTACCTTGGTATTCCTGTGTTAATGGAGTCCTTCGTCCAGTCTATGACAGGGATCTCGATTTACGCAGGGCACTGGAAGACAGCTGAGAAGGTGGCGTGATTAGACTTGTAACCCCATTCGTCGTCATCCGACGTAACTCGGAGTGACAACGAAAGGGAACATCTCGGTTACGTATGTAACCCTCGTTCCCGGAGTAGGGAACGGAGACGTTACGTCTGCCTGCCACTTTCCGCTGTACCGCGGGGATCGCCTGAGCTCAGTCTTGGCTCCTCAGCGAAGAAACATAAACTGCTGTTGTGGACTTCCTCCTTTTATACCCACGAGGTGGGGCGGAGTTACGTCATGCAAATTCCGCAGACCCATGGCATTTCTTTGCCATAGGCTCGTTTTGTAATACTCGAAGCTGATAGGCTTTCTAAGCGAAACCCCATTCGTCGTCATCCGACGTAACGTCTCCGTTCCCTACTCAGGGAACGAGGGTTACATACGTAACCGAGACGTTTTCATGAGCTGTATGCCAAAATCATCAGTATTAAAACAATAAAAGACCTGAAATATTTCAGTTGGTGTGCAATGAATCTAAAATATATGAAAGTTTAATTTTTATCATTACGTTATGGAAAATAATGAACTTTATCACAATATGCTAATTTTTTTAGAAGGACCTGTATATGACATTGATTATGGGTTTATGTGAGGATTATTTTAAGATCACTTAAATTAAAAGTTGTTGTTATTTTAAGCCTAATAAATGAAAAAAAAAATCAATTTCAATAACAATTACATTGCAACGTTGAATGGCTATAATTAATGTTTAAAATTGGGGGAAAAAATAATTTTCATGAGACTTCAGTAGCTGTATTAGTATTAGTGATACTGGCCTTCATTCATAAAAAGATGCCATTAAACAAGTATTTAAAATATACTGTCTTTAAGTTGTCTCTACATTAATGTGGAGATTAACTGTGAAATTATTACAGTATAAAATATATTTGAAAAATGTATAAAACGTAAGTGATTAATCACGATTAATCACAGAAAAATGTTTGTTTAATCTAGTTATTTTTTTAAATCGATTGAGAGCACTAATTAAAACATCTACATATATCTTCTGTGGAAGCCTCAGGACCAAAAAATTTTCGTCCAATCATTGCATTCAGTCCTCATAGCTCCATACTCCAAAACAGCATTGTGCAAAAGTTACAATCATAATGCTAAAATTAATGAAGCACCTGCTCAGTTGAAGAGTGGAGACTCGACTGAACCGACTTGTTTTGGGATTAACCTTAAAGTTTTATGGCTGTCTTAGTTACTTTGCTTCACAATGTAAGTACCATGAAGAGCAAAACCACACAACTTTAGGTAATAGGGTCTGCCGCACTACTCATCCCAGTGGAAAAGATGAGAGTATTCAGATTTCACGCATAAGAGGAGAGGAGGAGATACTGGTATTCTCATGGCTTACATTTTCTCCCCGAAGCCTCCAGCGGGTCATGTAGATGAATTCCATGGTGTGGTCTTTACCCATGATCTCACCATTGCATAGAACATCTAGCTGTAGAAACAGTTAGTGATTATCAGATCTGTTTAATTGTACGGTAGTACAAAACACCAAAACAAGTATCAAACAACCAAAACATAAACAGCAGGAATATGGTAAGTGATGAAACACATGCAATGAAGTAAAAGAAACACAGAGTCCCAGACAAGATTATTTCATTTGTAGCGTTCCTATATCTGTCACAGTAATGTTCTGTTTAGTACGGAGGCCCGCACATTTCATGCAAGAAAAAAAAAAAATTGTGCGCACAATTTACTAATTTCTTTCCCTCGTTTTGCTAAATCGTGTGCACGATTTGGAAAATCGAGGGAACGAATAAGTAAATCCTGCGCATGATTTATAAATCGAGGGAACGAATTAGAAAATTGTGCGCACGATTTAGCCTACTATTTATTTTCCTGCATGTCATGTGCGTGTTAAATGTATGTCCTGTGTTTCCCCCTTCCTAGTGTTTTTGGTTCAGTGTTCAGTTATACCACCTGTTATTTAGTCATTATGAGTTCATTTGTCCCAGCTGTGTCTCGTTTCCCTTGTCTATCCTGTGTATTTAAGCTCTGTGTTTCAGTCTGTTCCTTGTCTGTCGTCGTTGCTAAATGCCTGATTGTTCTGTTCTTGTTCACGCTGTATCCTGTCTGTTAAATCTAGTTTGTATAAATAAAAGACTGCTGCAATTACGATCCAGCTTCCTTGGTTACTTCAAACAGTGCGGGGCTCCGTAGTTTAATTTCACTTTCATGGATTTTTGTTTTGTTTCTCTTCAGTTACCCCTTTCCTTTGTTCTAGATTTCCGCCAGTCATTAATTGTCATGGACATTGATTAACAAGCACACCTGTCTGTATTTAGTTCATCACCTTGTCTATTTAAGTTTCTCATTTCCTTTCTTTCCGTGTCCAGTATTGTTTTTGCCATGCACTCTGTCTTGTGTTGTTTGCTCTTGTTAAATAAACCTTGTTGTTATTTTGAACCATTTAATCTGTCTTCCTCGTCATCATAGGACTTGAATCATGACAGTATCACTAGCAATGCCAAATTCATGTTTAATTACCATGTACTGCTAAAACTTGTTTATCCCACTATAAGCTTTGCATAAATGTGCCTGCAAAATGCATAACATATTCATATAAACATGAGATTTAAACAAAATGCAGAGGCAATATGTAAATTCCAACAAATCATTCTATCTTTGTACAGGAAAATGGTAAACTAAATAGACTAAATACATCCAAATGTTACCTCATAAGAACTGGGAAGCTTTAACTTCAGACTTAAAAACTTCTTAATTGTTCCAACAGTCACTCTTGTTGAGCAGCGAATAAATTTTTTCATTAAACCCTGGAAAACAAATAAAAAAGACAACAAATTTCCAAAATGTGTCTCAGAATATTAGAATGAGAATTTCTGAACAATCATGTGACACTGAAAACTGGCTGCTGAAAATTCAGTTTTGCCATCACAGGAATAATAAAAAAAAAAAACATTTAAAAACTATATCTAAATGGGGACTACAGAGGAAAATTATTCTGTATTGCCAAATCTGGCACAGTTACATGATGGACTTACGTGCTCATGTTAATAATTGTGCATTGTCCCTTTTAAAATAAAGAATGAAGAAATAGAAAATGTCTCTTGTACTATTGTAACCTCCGTTCCCTGATGGAGGGAATGAGACATTGTGTCAAGACTGACATTATGGGTCGCACTTAGGCGCCCCAAACACCTCGGATTCTTCCGAAAAATTGAAAATTGAAAAAATGAAAATTGAAAAATTGAAAATTGAAAAAAGGAATTAGGTGTTGCCGAGCCAACCACTCTGCACTCTGCAGAGTTTCCAGTTAAACAGTCACTGCAGGCTAAAGCCCAGGAGGATGCAACACTCCTTATGAAGTGAGCTTAAACGAAGGGGAATGGCACGATCCCCTGTGCCTGATATGTCAAGGCAATAGCATCCACGATCCAGTGGGCCAACCTCTGTTTGGAGACAGCCTTCCCCTTCTGCTGTCCCCCAAAACAGACAAAGAGCTGCTCAGAGTGTCTAAAACTCAGTGTGTGATCCAAGTAAATACGGGAATGGGAATGTAGTGGACACAGCAACGATAAGGATGGGTCTGCCTTGTCTAGGGGTAGTGGGAACATAGTCTGATAGGGATTATGTGAGAGTATGCTGGTCCGAACTCAAGGCACGATTCACTGACAGAGAATGCATGTAGATCCACCACCTTCTTGGTGGAGATGAGCATGGTCAGGAGTACCATCTTCAATGAGAGGTCCCTTAGCTCCAGCAGCTCAAAAGGAACTATCTGTAGACCCGGCAAGCCTAAAGAGAGATCCCATGAAGGAATAAGGCTTGGCCTAGAAGGATTCAACCTCCTGGCACCCTTGAGGAGCCTGATTATCAGATCATGTTTCCCTAATGACTTACCCTCTACTAAACTGTAATGTGCCGCTATGCAGCCACATACACCTTCAAGGTGGAGGGGGACAGCCGTCCATCCTGTAGTGTTTATCATAATATCATTATGTTCTGTAGCAATAACGCGAAGCAGTGCACTTCAAAACTTGAACTTTACTTAGCAAATGTTGAAGGTATATGCAATCACACCGTGCAATCTAGAGCATAATACAACAATTGCAGCATAACCCAGTTTCTAACACTAAATAAATAACACCTCCAACCTGTCCTGCAGGAATAAAAGCACTGACTTCACTGCACATCTCTCTGGGTCTTCTCCTCTGGAAGCACACCAGTTAACGAACAAACTCCATTTCAAAGCATAAGGCCGGCTCGTGTAGTGGGCTCTATCCTGAGTGATAGTGTCTGCCGCTGGTGATAGCCCACACAAGTCTTCCGCATTACATCCAGGGATTAGACGTGGAGGTTCCAGAGGTCTGGGTGCAGGTGGCAAGTTGTGCCCTGTCCCTGAAAAAGGAGGTAATTACTCAGGGGAATTCGCCAGAAAGGGGCTATCGCAAGGAGCTTGAGCTCCAAGAACTATGTCGGGTTGGGCCAATACCTGCAACCAGTAGGACCCACTCTTCGTCCTCTCTGACTTTGCACAACGTCTGTGCAATCAGGCTCATTGGGGAAAAGCGTACTTGCGCAGACCCCGGGGCTAGCTGTGTGCCAGTACATCCGTGCCAAGGGGGGCCTCGGTCAGGGAATTTCACAGAGGACAGTGGGAGGATTCCTGAGTAGTGAACAGTTCTATTTGTGCCTCGCCGAATCAACTCCAAATCAGCTGAAAGACCTGGGGATGGGGTCTCAACTCCCCATGGAGCGTAGCCTGTCATAAGAGCGAGTAGCTGCGTGATTAAGGTTGTCTGGGACATGAGTGGCTCACAGTGACTTCAGTTGCTGCTGACTCTACAGGAGGAGATGGTGGGCGAGTTGGGACATGTGATGAGAGCAGATACCACCATGGCGATTTATATACGCCACCATCGCCACATTGTCCATTCGGATCAACACATGCTTGCCACTGTAATGAAACCAAACAGAGTGAGTGAGCAGGGCTGGAGCGAGGACTGTACTTTATAATGTGATAACTTCAACTTCCAGCGCCTGTCTCAACAAAGATGCTAGCTCTTGCTTTGCCATTGTTAATGTGGCAGCCAACGTGGATGGCAGAGCACGACAACTTTCACTTTGAAGAGGACGCTCTGCCAGTATGCTCCTTAGCACTGGGAGCTCCCTCTGCTGTCCATAAGGTGCCTCTGCGCACCAGCCATTTCAAACCCAGCCTCCAGTATTTGGCCCACACCTCCTTATTTGCATACACTCCTCAATCCTCAAATGCCCAATCCTAAATCCCCAAATTCCCAATCCTAAATGGTTAAATGACTAAATGCCCAATACTAAATACAAAATGCCCAATCCTAAATACAAAATGCCCAATCCTAAATACCAAATGCCCAATCCTAAATACAAAATGCCCAATCCTAAATACAAAATGCCCAATCCTAAATACCAAATTTCTTTTCGACTTCGACTTTTAGTTTCAGATTTAGACTTTTCGTTTTCGTTTAAGACTTTTAGTTTTCAATCTGACCCAATAATCCCTCCATATTGCCATGGATCAATAGCCGAAACCTCCTCAAGGCTAGCAGCATAGCCAACAACTCAAGGCCTCAAGGCAGTTGATGTGCCAGTGCAGTCGGGGACCTGTCCAGGTTCCCAAGGCTGCATGCCCGTTGCATTAAGCGCACCAGCCTGTCTTGGAAGAGTCTGTTGTGACGACAACACATCTGGACACTTATTCTAAGTGAACTCCCACCCGTAGAAATGCAAGGTTTGTCCAAGTACTTAAAGTACGGCGACAGATCGACGTGATGGTCACTCGATGTGTGCATCTCGTGACACGAGCATGAAGCCCATGCTGACATGGTTTCATATGCATCAACCCAAGTGGCGTTACTGCGACTGAGGATGTCATATGCCCCAGGAGCCTCTGAAAATATTTCAGTTGTACCACTGTCTTGCACTTGAACAGGTTTAAGCAGTTCAGCACTGATCGAGCATAGTCTTGTTAGAGATGTGCTAATTTTGCCGAATGCAGTTCCTGCATCAATCCAGGCTCAGAACTACCCTCATGCAAATCTTTTAGTGCCTTGGCCTGCAGGATGGTGGCCTGCACAGCAGTACTGCAAGGCTCCGCCGTTAGAAATGGAGTAAACTTACATGCCATAGAAGAGAGTCTGGGACGATTCAGCCAGGTTGACAGTTCATCCTCATCTGGAGCCCTGGATAATAAATTAGGCTTGCCATAGGACGAACCAACTAACCTTATCCATGAGCTCAACTAGGAGAGACAAGCACACTGAGGAATAGAAGGTCCGTGGGGACTCACCCGGCAGAAATGCATCCATTGGTACCCTCAGATCTCACTAAGTGCTCGCTGCCGAGGCCTCGTATCTGGAGGTAGAAGGACCAGGACGCAGTAAGAGCATGAACCATCCACAAAAGCTGCTCCAGCATGGGCATGCAGCAGCGATAGGGCCGTTTAATGGAGACAGGTGTCGACCACATCCAGAAATACATATGCGAAAAAGCATCTTTAAAAAGACGTTTTTGTCAGCATTTACTCTTTTAGAGAAAATTTCTGTTTTATGGAAAAATTCTCTTGAATCTTTTCAAGGGAATCTTTTTTGGAAATGTCTCTTTTTAGTTGCTTGTTGAAGCACCCAGGGGAACTCTTTTGCACTAAACTGTGTGTGTGGAAGAGAGAATTGCTGAAATGCGCCATACAGAAATCCAACGAAGTTTTTAGGCAGAGGTGAGTGGAGAGAGAATCACAGATACATTCTTCTCAGCTCCAAAAAAATAAATCTGAATGAGTGGAGCACACCAGCCTCCTTTTATACCCGTATAGCCCTCCAGGGGAGTGGCTGGCATGCAAATTCCCCTCGCAATTTCTCATTGGCCTTTTCTGAAGTATCAGAGGTGTTTGGGGCTCCCAAGTGCAACCCCTAGTGTTAGTCTTGACGTCAACGTCAAAGTGGCTGACAGATAAGGAACAGTTATTTTAAACTGTAATTATATTACACAATATTACTGTTTTTATTATATTTTTGATTCAATACATGTGGCCTTGGTGAGCATAAAAGACTTCTTTCAAAAACACAATACATATACAGTGCTGGTCAGAATTATTTGCCCCCTTGGTAAATATGATCAAAGATGGCTGTAAAAAATTTTTTTTTTTAAATGCTAAAATCGAAATGCAAGAGATCAGAGGACAGTGAAAAAAGGAGGTTGCAAAAAGTATTTAATAAAAGGGGGCAAATAACTGTTCCCAACGTGTTTTGGAGAAAAACATTTATTTCTTAATGTGATTTTCCCCCCACTTTCAATTATATTACTTCAATGAAAGGTTCGATTTTTGCTAATTTTTTTACTAAAATATCAAAAGGATTAACAATGCAGATTTATTTTTTACAGACATCTTTGATCATATTTACCAATGGAGCAAATAATTCTGACCAGCACTGTGTATATATATATATATATATATATGAGACATCACGTTAAAGAGCAACATGCAGGTTGGACACCCCTATATAGCATAGTGTATGTTGACGATAAAACAACTAGATTTTCTGAACTGGAGTAATATATATTTAGCCATTAACGATATTTTGAGATAAATTGTGATAAAATAACTTCCGCGTTTATAAAGCACTAACCGGAAGTGACGATGGGCGAGGGAGTCTGGTCAAGTTCAAGCTCAGGTTACAATGGATGTGAATGAAGAAACCGAGTTCTCCGATGTTGACGAGCATGCCTATGATAGCCCACAGGTAGGGATGGGGCCGATCCGATCCAGTATCGGTATCAGGACAGATACCAGTGTAATTCATGTAACGGATTTTCCCGATCCAACCTGCGGAGATATCCAATATCCTGCTGAAATGACTCCAAAAGTGATTCCCGCCGGCCAGTCTGCTAGCTGGCTGCAAACTGTGGAATGGATTTCCTGAACGGAGGCGCGGCTCAATGAGACACAGAGACCCCCCTCAGGAAATCCATTCCGCAGTTTGCAGCCAGCAAGTAGAACAGCATTGAGCTGCCAACGAGTTCGCTGTGTGTAAATACTTCACACTGGAAACACCGCAGAGCAAGACAGCATAATGCAATGTTTTCAAAGCCGTATTAATTAAACCATCTGTCTGTGATGCAAAAAATCTCCAGGTCTATAATTCTCCAGAGTGGAATGTGCGTTACAAACGACCGAGTGTGTGGTGACAGACGCGGCAGTTAAGTCTGCTCTCTTCACCTGCACAAAATGCACCCAAAAACGAAAAGCCTTGTTTTTCCTAGAAGGAAAATGATGGACACGATGTCCTGACCGGCTGGAATTCGTGCAACAAGCACAAACACAACAATTTACCATTATGGCATCTCTAAAACTCGATCTAAAACTTTCTCTGTCTCTCACTACCGCTCTAACTACAGCTGAACGCGAGCTCTTGTTTGCCTCGGCCTACGTCATATGACGCGTTGCTAGCGGGAAAGGCGTATTCCAGAGCCTAGCACATTTTCATCAAAATCTCTACATCAAATGAGATTTGATTAGTAATTTCTACATATGTGTTTTTAAAAAGACCTCTTCAGACAATATCAAGTATTAATTCAGTTATAAATTCAACCTGCCCGTTGCTCTTTAAGAAAGAAAGAAAGAAAGAAGGGAGATAATGGTAAATTGGAAGACTTTAGTAAAGACTGAGGATCAGTCTCATCTTTAATCTTAAAATGTCGAACACAAGGATCTTGTGGGGAAAATCTGATCCCGGTTCACCTTTCCCTTATAAGGGATGAGGGGGCAAGACCAATGCATAGAGAAGATAAAGACATGGAGTGGCACCCAGAAATGCTGACGGGGAGGAGAGTTATATCGCAAAATTCAAAATGGCTAACCTTAACAATGTTCTCTCCCATCAGCCCATTGTTAAGCAAGCAGTCCAGACAGATGGCTATCTGAGTATCACTCCTGTGGTAGTCCCCATCACCTTTATCATCATCCTCTTCATCTACTCGGGCTTTCTTACATATAGGGCCATCCTCTGGAAAAAGACAAAACCGTGTTAGCTCATGCTAAAGGATTGCCATTTAAATCATTTAATGAAGGTTCTGAACTATGGAGGGATTATTGTGTCAGATTGAAAACTAAAAGTCTAAAACTAAAAGTCTTAAACGAAAACTAAAAGTCTAAATCTGAAACTAAAAGTCTAAGTCGAAAACTAAAAGTCTAAATCTGAAACTAAAAGTCTAAGTCGAAAACTAAAAGTCTAAGTCGAAAATGAGTCGAAAATGAATTTGGTATTTATAATTGGGCATTTTGTATTTAGGATTGGGCATTTTGTATTTAGGATTGGGCATTTTGTATTTAGGATTGGGCATTTTGTATTTAGGATTGGGCATTTTGTATTTAGGATTGGGCATTTTGTATTTAGGATTGGGCATTTGGTATTTAGGATTGGGCATTTAGTCATTTAACCATTTAGGATTTAGGATTGGGAATTTGGGGATTCAGGATTGGGCATTTGAGCATTGAGGATTGAGGAGTGTATGCATATAAGGAGGCTTGGGCCAAATACTGGAGGCTGGGTCTGAAATGGCTGGTGCACAGAGGCACCTTATGGACAGCAGAGGGAGCTCCCAGTGCTAAGGAGCACACTGGCAGAGCACCTCTTCAAAGTGAAAGTTGTCGTGCTCTGCCATCCACGTTGGCTGCCACATTAACAATGGCAAAGCCAGAGCTAGCATCTTTGTTGAGACAGGCGCTGGAAGTTGAAGTTATCACATTATAAAGTACAGTCCTCGCTCCACCCCTGCTCACTCGCTCTGTTTCGTTTCATTACAGTGTGCTCCTTAGCACTGGGAGCTCCCTCTGCTGTCCATAAGGCAGCAGAGGGAGCCATTTGCGCACCAGCCATTTCAAACCCAGCCTCCAGTATTTGGCCCACGCCTCCTTATTTGCATACACTCCTCAATCCTCAAATGCCCAATCATAAATCCCCAAATGGTTAAATGACTAAATGCCCAATCCTAAATACAAAATGCCCTATCCTAAATACCAAATGCCCAATCCTAAATACAAAATGCCCAATCCTAAATACAAAATGCCCAATCCTAAATACCAAATTCTTTTTCGACTTAGACTTTTAGTTTTCGACTTAGACTTTTAGTTTTCGTTTAAGACTTTCAGTTTTAGACTTTTAGTTTTCAATCTGACCCAATAATCCCTCCATACTGAACTGTTGCTTTATCTATTTTTCACACAGATGTTCTCTTAAATAACTGTACTGTTGCTTTTTTATTGAACTAAATTGAGCTAATGGCACTATTGTCTTTGATAGAGCTCCTTTACAGCTGAAATTTAATTTGTTTCATAACTGATGCGTTTTTCAACATTAACACTGTTATTTTCTTGTTTATTACCGTGAAGCTGCTTTGAAATAATCTGTATTGTATAAAGCTCTATATAAATAAATACTTTTACATTTATTTACTTTTTTTGCTCCCATATATTGTTAAAACACAAAATCCCTGTATCCACCGATATACACATCGTATTGGAGATTTCCTTGAGAAAAAAACTCAACAGACTTCCATTATGTGCTTCTTTGACAATGTGTGGCACAAAATCAAAACATTTCAGGCAAAGCTGAATATATATGCTAATCCTAGACATCATCTGCATCTTTTTTCAGATTTTGTTTTATATTAAATAGATAATATTCAAAACAATGCTCTTGGGAAAATTATAAATGTGGTAATTGTCTCATCATTAAGAACTATTTGCAGCTGCAACACCTACAAGTTACCTTGGAGACTCCAAATATTATTAAAATGTCCTTCATTTTGGCTCATACAGAGCACAAAGACTGTAGATTATTGTTGAATTTTCAGCAGCCGATACTCCAGTCTTCAGTGTCACATGCTCCTTCAAAAATTATTGTAATGTGCTGATCTGGTTCTAAAGAAACATTTCTTATTAATGTTGAAAACAACATTATTGCAGCTTAATAATTTTGTGGAAAACAAAACTGTTTTTAACATAGCTAACAATTAGAAGCATTGTTAATAATTGAGCACCAATAATGACTGATAATAAATTAATAAAGGATTATGTGGCACTGAAGTAATGGCTTCTGAAAATTTAGCTTTGCCATGAATAAAATACATTCTAAAAAAAAACTGTTATGCAAGAGAAATAGCCTCGACTATCCACTTGCTGACCGTCTGTTTAGATGCAGGAAGGAACGACCTTAGGTGGTCCAAACCACACCAACAACTGTTCAGACCTCTCCACTGGGAAGATCTTTGGACATAAGTGTCCAGTGCTCTGACTGGACAAATGAGGTTCAGTTTCTCCTGGTCTGAGTTTTTGAAGGGGGGAGGACAGAATGCCTGCAGAACGATAGGCCGTGGTATGTTGGTTGGAACCTTAGGAACGTAACCTTGCTTAGGATAGAGGAACGCCTTAACCATACCAGGCGCAAACTCAAGGCATGACGGAGATACTGACAAAGCCTGTAGATCTCCTACTCTCTTTAGTGAGGAAATAGCTAGAAGGAACACTGTTTTGAGGGTCAGAATTTTTTCTGAGACAGACTCAAGAGGCTCGAAGGGAGCAATAGATAGACCTTCTAGAACAATAGCCAGATCCCAGGCTGGAATTCTGGTACGAACTGCAGGCCTCAGCCTCAGGGTGCCACGGAGGAAACGAGTAATAAGAGGATCTCTTCCAATAAATGAACCCCCAGAGGGGGCATAGTAAGCAGCGATAGCCGCAACATAAACCTTCAGAGTGGAAGGGGATAACCCTGACGTAAAGCGATCTTGCAGGAACTCAAGTATTGGACCGATAGTGCAATTAACTGGATCCCACTGTCGTCGATGACACCAAGAGGTAAAAACTCTCCATTTCAGGGCATATAGTTTCCTCTTGGACGGAGCTCTGGAGTTTAAAATGGTCTCTACAACCTCGGTTGAGAGTCCAGATTCTATGAGTCGGGCCCCCTCAGAGGCCAGACGCACAGGTTGAGTGTTTCTGGGCGAGGATGGAGGATTTCTCCCCCCGCCTGAGACAAAAGGTCCCTCCTGACCAGCAGCTCCGAGGGAGAGCCGTCTAGAAGGGAAATCAGGTTCGAGAACCAAATTCGGCTTGGCCAGTACGGAGCTACTAACAAGACTCTCACTCTGCCCTGGTGGATCTTCTCCAGAACTCCTGGGAGCAGAGCAATTTGGGGGAAAGCGTACAGGCGTAGCCTCGGCCATGTCTGCACCATCGCTTCCAGACCCAAAGGGACTGGATGCGTAGGGGAAAACCAAAGTGTACAGTGCGTCGTATCCTGAGACGCGAACAGATCCACCTGAGCCTGGCCATAAATTACCCAAATGTGCTCCACCACCTCGATGTGGAGCCTCCATTCCCCGGGCCTCAGCCCGTCTCGACAGGATGTCTGCTCCAACATTCTGATGTCCCGGAACGTAGATTTTTTCTCAAGGAGAGAGACTTCCCTAGGGACCACAAGAGAATCTGGTGCGCCAGTTTGTATAGTGGACATGAACGCAGACCCCCCTGATGATTTATATAGGAGACCACCGACGTGTTGTCTGTGCAAACAAGCACGTGATGGCCCCTCAGGTCTGACAGGAAATGTCTCAAAGCATTGAAGACCGCCATCATCTCCAGGCAGTTTATGTGCCACGAAAGATGATCACTCCCCCAGAGACCTTGAGCTGAGTGGCCTTCCATTACCGCTCCCCAGCCCGTGAGAGAAGCATCTGTCGAGAGGGGAACGGAATAATGTTGGACGCGGCTGCTATCAGACCCAGCAGTCTTTGAAACTGGTTTACAGTGAGTGACTGGCCTAGCTTTATCTCTTTTACAGCTGTGAGGATCGAAGCAGCACGGGCAGGCGAGAGCACGGCCCTCATTGTCACTGAATCCCACACTACACCAAGATAGGTGGTTCTCTGAGCTGGAGAAAGTACACTTTTCTTGCCATTCAAACTCAACCCCAAAGTTTTCATGTGCGCGAGAATGACATCTCGATCCCGAACCGCCAACTGCTCCGACTCTGCTAAAATAAGCCAATCGTCGATGTAATTCAGAATACGTATGCCCTGCAGCCTGAGCAGGGCAAGAGCTGCATCTACGCATTTTGTGAATGTGCGGGGTGAAAGAGCTAGACCGAATGGAAGAACCCGATACTGGTATGCTTTGCCCCCAAAAGTGAGCCTTAGGGACTTCCTGTGTTGTGGGAGGATGGAGACATGGAAGTAAGCGTCTTTCAGATCTATCGTGACAAACCAGTCCTCGGATCTGATTTGAGTCACTATCTGTTTCAATGTCAGCATCTTGAACTTCAATTTCTTGACTGAGCGATTGAGAAGATGAAGATCTAAAATAGGATGCAACCCCCCATCCTTTTTTGGAACAATGAAATACCGGCTGTAGTCTCTGCAGTCTCTGTCGGCCGGAGAAACCAACTCTATAACATCCTTTGCTAATAGTGCTTTCACCTCTTGTTCCATCACCAGAGCCTGCTCTGGATGTACCACTGTGAGTAACACCCCGTTGTAGTGTGGTGGACGAGAACTGAACTGGATTCTGTATCCCTTCTCAGTATATGTAGGACCCACTGTGATATGTTTGGCAGAATCTTCCACTTTGACAAATATTCTACTAAGGGAACCAGCCTCTCGAGTAGCCTCGTCACTTCGGTAGCCTGAAGCATACTGGCAGGAGATATCTGAACTGACTGACTTTCGACCCTCCTCAGAGGGCGTGAACCAGATGCCGCGTCGTAACAGAGACGCTGGGTCTGAAGTTTGCTGGAAACCGCTGCGCCCCAAAGCACCGAGTGTGTCGGGGTTGGCAGAACGCCCTCCTGAGGGCACCGTAAGATGAGGTGAACACTGCTCCGCCCCGGAGGGGGCTGCCCTCAGAAGTCTGACGCCAGAGATGTCAGGACTTCTTATTTGCTGAAGCCTTCTTTGCCAACAGAACGGTCCTCAGATCGGTCTGCTGTTTAGAAGGCTTCGGCTGAGAGTGTCGTCCTGTGCCCCACGGTTTTTGGGGTGGAGCGCGAGAAGCGACACTCTCCTTCTGTTGCGCATGAGGAGCTAGACGGCTGGGGCTGCTCACGCCCAGCAGCCCCAGGGGCCGGTTGATGGTGAGGGAGGTAGCGTTTGAACGCCTCCGCCTGTTTTTTCGCCTCCTGGAACCTCTCGACTATGGTATTTACAGATTCGCCGAAGAGGCCAGAAGGCGATAGCGGGGCGTCCAAAAGGAAGAATTTATTCTTGTCTTTGATTTCAGATAAATTCAACCATAGATGCCTCGCAGTAGCCATGTTCGCTGCCATCGACCGCCCAACAGCACGTGCTGCCTCCTTGGTAGCTCTGAGAGATAGATCGGTGGCCCGACGCAATTCTCGAACTACGTCGGGCCCCGCCCCCTTGCTAGTCTCCAGGTCCCTCATTAGGTCAGTCTGGTATGCTTGCAGAATAGACATCGTGTGCAAACATGCCCTGACCTGACCTGCTGCCGTATATGCTTTACCCACTAACATAGATGACGTTTTCAGAGGTTTAGTGGGCAGCATTGGGGACTTCAAGGACGATGCCGATGCTAGAGAAAGATAACTGGCCAGCGGTTGTTCTGCTGGCGGCATCGACCTATAACCATATTCAGCCCCCAGGTCCACGTCTATTCTGATATATGGGGGCTGAATACTCTGGAGGAATATGGTTTATTCCACGACCTCGATAGCTCTTTGTGCAGGTCGTGGAAAAAAGGAAGTCCCCTTGGTGGAGGTACAGAGCTGGACGATAGAAAGCGCTCATCTAATAAACTTTTGGGACGAGCGCCTTGCTTCTCGGCTGGCCATTCAATATTTAACTTAGACACAGCACGAGAAAGTACCTCCACCAGCTCCTCATGCGCTGGGGAAGAAGCTGGCGTTTCTTCTTCCCCCGTATCGATGCTCAGCACGTCAAATTCCTCGGAACTAGACAGCTGAAGTACCGGTGCCTCTTCCGAAGCGTAAGGAACCGCAGGGCGGGCTTTCAACTCCGGAGAGAGAGCACTGGATCTCACGGGTAAAGGCTTAGAAAGGGTGGTGCCCGTCTCAAACCCCGCCGTGAGATCCATTTGCGATCCCCACGATAAGAGCTTCCGTGCTGCCTCGGCAGCAGCGGGGCCGAACCGCAGGGAACGCTCACCTGAACACCCTCCTCAAAGAGTGACAGGCGAGAGCGGGGTGTGCGAAGCGGCAGCCTCTCACAATGCTCGCAGTCAGCCCCCTCGAAGGCTGACAGAGCATGCTCCGCTCCCAAACAGATTACACAAAGCTCGTGTGTATCCTCACCCGTAAGGAAACGGGGGCAGGGAGGAATACAATTCTTAAATAATTGTTTGGACGCCATTTCTCATAAATATTGAAGCTGCTTAGTGTAACGTGACAGACAACAATAAATAAGACAGACAGAGTAACACAGAGCGCTGCTGAGGCACAGAAGCTAGCGCGGTGCGATTCCGGATGTGCTTTTATCCTTTCCTGGTCATGACGTCACCCGCCCATGACGTTCATTCTCGTCATTGGACTAGTTGACACAAGTGCTCAGACGCATTCACGCAGGGGCGTTCCAAAAGCGCTGTTGACGCATCGCGAGTTCCCTCGAAAGGGAACTAAACAGTTACTCATATCTTTGAGCGCAATTAAACAGTCTGAATGTGTCTAAATTTAACAGTACATACAGTATGTCACACTTTCTGCAACATCATATAACCATTAAAATCTAACTGTTTCAAATTTTCTGTGCTCATCTTTAAAGTCGTAACTGTATAAGATAGCTGTACAGAGCGATTCTGTGGTTCCCTCTGGAATCAAAGAAGCAGAGAGACATAGATTGAGGACACCTATACTGATGACTCACGTCATTCTACCACCTGTGATTCAAGGTCACAAAAACAGATTGTGGTAGATTAATTTGAGCAGTAAAGACATTTCTTGATAGGGAACAAAAGTTATACCAAAATTCTGATGAAAGAAGTTTAAATGCTGAATACAGCAAAATAGTCTGTACCATGAGGTCACATTGGACTGATTCATAGCTATGAGATCCTAATGTGTTGGATTAAAGGGATAGTTCAGCCAAAAATGAAACTTTTGGAAAACATTTACTGACTCTCATGCGGTTTCAAATCCATAACACTTTCTTCCTTCTGCAAACCACAAAAGATGTTATGCAGACTTTTCATGCTGCTCTTTTCCATACAATGAAAATGAAGTGACCAGGAGCTGTTAAGCTCCAAAAAAGGACAATAGGCAGCATAAATGTTCCATAAAACTAGTCCATACAACTTGTGTGCTGTATTCCAAGGCTGCAACGGAAATCATATACTTTCCTACTGTATAGTAGACGAAACATTGTGTGTGAATTAAGTAGTATATGTTAGAATTTACAGTATTCATAAAACAGTAGGCAAAAAGTTCCCAGGGGAACTACTACTACAACATTACTGCAAGATTTTGAAGTGCGCATCCAATTAACACTTCACAATCCCATGAGGCCATGGGAGAGGATTTGTGAATGACAGTGAAGTGACACAACTAACGCTGGTAGGTCACATGGCAATGACTCAAAACAAGACAATATGTGATTTCTGATGCAGCCTAAGTCATCTGATGTCGTACAAATTCTATTTGTGCTATTTAATGGTGCTTTTTGTCCTTTTCAGAGCTTGACATCTCATTGTCACCATTCACTTTCATTGTATGAAAAATAGCAGTGTCAACATTCTGCTAAAATTCTCTCACATTTCATTCAGATCTGGAATGACAACAGAGTGAGTATATGAATGAAAAAAAAAATATCCCTTTAAAACAGAGAAGCTATGTGGTAACATGACTATCAGGTGAGTGCAGTTATAATTTGTGAGTCATTTTACCATTAGAATTTTCTTTCGATTTGTTTCTTCTCCAAAATTCAACCTCTTGCTGCTGTTCCTCTGGAAGGAAAATGAAAGGCAGGGAAAAGGTTAAAATAATGCCAGTTGATATTTGGTCTCTCTCTCTCGATATAGATATATATATATATAACGAACAAGTTCCTTAAAATGGCTCAGTAAAATACATACTTTCTCTAAGACCGGGCACAAGTTTGAATATGACTTCTTCAAGAGTGTTGTCCAGCCTTTGGAGAAAAGAAATGTGAGCTACCAGAACACATGATGAGAGCCATATTTTCCCTGTCCCATCTGTTAGCAAGTTCAGGCTAATGCTGCTCTAGATCTTGTTATCATGTTATCATTCTGTCTGGTTGTTGGGGTGGAGATGCATCACTGGTGTGGCTGGGTTATTCTCACAACTGACACTCTAGCTTTAGAAAACAATCCGGCTGTTGCCTGGAATGCCTCTCAACCAGGATGCGAAATCAAGTAGATTAATCTGATTAAACCTTATCATGGTTTGTATTGTGGTGTGATCTACAATGCTGCACTAAATCTGACCACAGACCACTTGAAACAGATTTTCTGAAGAGGTTTTGACTTAGTAGTAGGATATTATGAATCAGTGTGGTTTACCTTAACATCTCCAAGGGATTCGTTTCATGAACCTGGATACCACATTTTGGGCAATCATTGCTGTCCTCAAAATGCTGGACTATACAGCTTTTGCAAACTGTTCAGAAGCAAGAAAACAGAAGAAATTATTTTTAAAAAACTGAATGCACAAATAATGTTACCTGTTTAATGAACATTTAAAACGAGTCAAAATACAATTAAAGCAGCTGTATTTGTGCAGTGAACATAATGATGGGCTCTAAACACACTCTGTGTCTTCCATGGTGGTATTTGTGGTTTCTACGATTTTATCCCACAATCTCTTGCATCCCCTTTTACATTTCACAATTCTGCATGTTGTACATAAGAACATATACTTAACTTTTTTATGCATGTAATAGGTGTTTCTGGTCACACTTTATCGCATTCCACCAGCTACGAACATACACTGAACAAAATTATAAATGCAACATTTTTGTTTTTGTGCCCATTTTTCATGAGCTGAACTCAAAGATCTAAGACTTTTTCTATGTACACAAAAGGCCTATTTCTCTTAAAAATTGTTCACAGATCTGTCTAAATCTGTGTTAGTGAGTACTTCTCCTTTGCCGAGATAATCCATCCACCTCACAGGTGTGGCATATCAAGATGCTGATTAGACAGCATGATTATTGCACAGGTGTGCCTTAGGCTCGCCACAATAAAAGGCCACTCTAAAATGTGCAGTTTTACTGTATTGGGGGGATCCGGGGGGGTCCGAAAACCAGTCAGTATCTGGTGTGACCACCATTTGCCTCACGCAGTGCAACACATCTCCTTCGCATAGAGTTGATCAGGTTGTTGATTGTGGCCTATGGAATGTTGGTCCACTCCTCTTCAATGGCTGTGTGAAGTTTCTGCATATTGGCAGGACCTGGAACACGCTGTCGTATACACCGATCCAGAGCATCCCAAACAAGATCAATGGGTGACATGTCCGGTGAGTATGCTGGCCGTGCAAGAACTGGGAGGTTTTCAGCTTCCAGGAATTGTGTACAGATCCTTGCAACATGGGGCCGTGCATTATCAGTCTGCAACATGAGGTGATGGTCATGGATGAATGGCACAACCATGGGCCACAGGATCTCGTCACGGTATCTCTGTACATTCAAAATGTCATCAATAAAATGCACCTGTGTTCATTGTCCTTAACATACGCCTACCCATACCATAACCCCACCGCCACCATGGGACACTCGATCCACAACGTTGACATCAGCAAACCGCTCACCTACACAACGCCATACACGTCTGCCATCTGCCCTGTACAGTGAAAACCGGGATTCATCCGTGAAGAGAACACCTCTCCAAAGTGCCAGACCCCATCAAATGTAAGCATTTGCCCACTGCAGTCGAACTGCAGTCAGGTCAAGACCCCAAGCGAGGACGACAAGCATGCAGATGAGCTTCCCTGAGATGTTTCTGACAATTTGTGCAGAAATTCTTTGGTTATGCAAACCGATTGTTGCAGCAGCTGTCCGGGTAACTGGTCTCAGACGATCTTGGAGGTGAAGATGCTGGATGTGGAGGTCCTGGGCTGGTGTGGTTACACGTGGTCTGCGGTTGTGAGGCCGGTTGGATGTACTGCCAAACTCTCTGAAACGCCTTTGGAGACGGCTTATGGTAGAGAAATGAACATTCAATTCACGGGCAACTGCTCTGGTGGACATTCCTGCAGTCAGCATGCCAATTGCATGCTCCCTCAAAACTTGCGACATCTGTGGCATTGTGCTGTGTGATAAAACTGCACATTTTAGAGTGGCCTTTTATTGTGGCCAGCCTAAGGCACACCTGTGCAATAATCATGTGCAATAATCAAAGGGGGGTTGGATAGTCACTACCCACACTGATATTGATACAAGACACAATCAGGTCATCACTGTGTGGAATAATTGATTGGGTAGAGGGCTAAAATATAGTGCATAGTCCAAACAAATGCATAGTGCATTCAAAATATGGAATTCTTGTTATGGCATTAATGAACATTATATAAAAGAAAGAAAAAAAAAAAGGAGAAATCAGAAACTGACTCAATCAAGAATATTATATAGTCAAGTCAAGTCAAATATATTTATATAGCGCTTTTCACAATACATATTGTATCAAAGCTGCTTCACAGTATCAATCAAAACAACTTAACAATGTTTGTTTATTACTGGAAAAAAGACATCCAAGTTTGGTAGAGCTGATCAATGGTATGATTGGTTAATTAATCTGAATATCCCCAACTGAGCAAGCCAAAGGCAACAGTGGCAAGGAACCGAAAAACTCCATCCAGTGACATAATGGTGTCCTAACACCCCATCAGATGACCCAATGGAGAAAAAAAAAACCTTGGGAGAACCCAGGCTCAGTCGGGGGCCAGTTCTCCTCTGGCGTTTATGAACTAGAGGCCGAATTTACAGTAACTGTAAGATAAAAAAAAATTATATAGTGAAAATATTATGAGTGAAAATAGCTTATGCATTGAGGAGAATAACAGTGGTCATGGTAACTGATCAACAGGTGACTGTGACACTGTGTTGGTCATGTATTTTAAAAGAGTGGGAATATTCACATCTAGTGTGCTTGTTACTTGGCCGATGCAAGGAAGAGGAGAGACTGGATCCAAATGCCAGCAGAAATTTAATAAAAGAAAAGATAACACAGAATGAGGCCTAAATCAAAACCAGGAACATGAAACATGATTCAAAAAGCACTGAAACACAGGGGTATACATACACAGGATAACAAGAGGGTAACAAGGAACACCTGAGACTGATTAATCCCTTAGGAAACAAACAAGGGCTGCGTTCCACTCAACTTTTAGACACGCACTTGTGAACTTCCCTAAGCTCTTCCCCTTGGGGGAATCCCTGCCACGATTTTGAAGTGCATTCCACTTCGTAAAG
Source organism: Gila orcuttii (assembly GCA_026230005.1). Classification (NCBI taxonomy): domain Eukaryota; kingdom Metazoa; phylum Chordata; class Actinopteri; order Cypriniformes; family Leuciscidae; genus Gila; species Gila orcuttii. Next base: position 21,759,051 of record JAPDVR010000017.1, read on the forward strand.
TGGATGAGGGCAGCTTATATGGACAGACCCTCGTCCCCTCGATTTTGACAGAGTCTACTCCGATGTACACTTCAAGCAGCTCTATATCCCACAATTTAGCTTGATTGTGAAGTCACAGCAGATCGCGCTTAACTGTGTGATTAAGTGTATGATATATTAATTATTTTGAGAATTAATCGCATAATATATTAATTATGTTGAGATTTAATTGCATAATACTTGTAGCTGCCTTATGTTCACTGTCAAAGTTTATACTATTGATGTTTTTTATTGTGTAATTTTGTCTCTCTCCAACAGCTATAGATTATATAGCCTACCTATAGATTTATATAGCCTACCTATAGATTCAAACAACTTATATGCATATAGAATGGTGCATAAAACAAATTCATAAATAAAAAAGGGGATTAAATAATAAATCAGCTCCATAGTGAATTCCAAGTGATCAAGGGCTTAGTGCGTTCCATTTAAATCTAATGCACGAGTTCCGCCAGTAGTAGGCACTCGTGCAACGTAAGCAATGATGCACATCGGAGTGAACTTATACCTATACTTACTTTATACCTTATACCTATACCTTCCGGAGGGAAGTTTGCGAGTGAAGGGCATACAAATGTGGAGTGGAACACAGCCCATGTATCTACAGAAGCAAAGGCAAACAGGAAAGGGGAAGCAGTGCAACAAAGTGAACAGAATACACTTCAAAATAAAAGTGCATAAATACAACAAAGGACAAAGAGACAGGGATCGTGACAGTGCTGTACCAATATGATGCAAAAAGGAATGTAGGTCCTTTACACCTGGGAATAAAATGACAATTAATTAACACTAAATCCTGATTTTCACATACTCTCTGTGGAAATTCATAGGTGCCTAATCAAGCATTATGAAATGAAATGTCCCTAAAATCAAATAATATTAAACATTAACAATAGCAGTTGTGTGATTTATTAGCCTAAAACACATATAACAAACACTGTGTCGAATGAAAGAATGAATGAATAAGGCATTTATATATCGCTTTTCATATGTACTACTGTACACCCAAAGCGCTTTACAATCATGTCGGGGTCTCTCCTCAACCACCACCAGTGTGCAGCATCCATTTGGATGATGCGACGGCAGTCACAGTATAATGGCACCAGTGCGCTCACCACTCACCAACTATAGGTGGAGAGGAGAGAGAGTGATAGAGCCAATTCAGTGGATGGGGATTATTAGGAGGCCATGATTGGCAAGGGCCATTGGAAGGAATGTGGCCAGGACACCGGGGTTACACTACACTTTACGAGAAGTGCCATGGGATTTTTAATGACCACAGAGAGTCAGGACCTCGGTTTAACGTCTCATCCGAAGGACGGACGGTGTTGTATATATTAGCGTCACAGGTAATACAGTAGAGTTTAAATGGACACAGCTTTATCAGATATATGACAATAAATCATACGAAAAATGCTTTCTTCCTCATTCTGCAATCCAAACAATGCTTGAGTATATATCTGCATTTTATTATTACTATTTATTATTTGCATTTAGCATTGCTTTTATCACCCACTGTCCATCAAGCAATCAGAACAGACCATTTTGGGGTGAGGGCCCAATGGTTGAGAAATCACCAAAAAACATTTAATTAAACTTTCACAAAAGCCCTATTCGCACTGGATTAGTATTACCTGGTGACCTCTAGTCATTTGTAATAATTGCGGAGGTTGTTGTGATCTTAATCCCGTGCGAATCGGCCATGTCTGTAATTCGTAAAGTAAAAATTTTCCCGCAAATGACCTACCATATTTCGCCGAACACTGAGGTCCTGTGATAATATTAGTCCGTGCGAATCGGCATCTCTGTGATTTGGCGGGGTCGTATATAATTTTTTCAAGGTTTTTGTTTCCGGCGCGGCTTTTTATCCATCTTTCGCGAAGAATGGAGGCTGTGTTGGAGTGTTTTGATAGTACTTTGGGTGCTGGGTCATATCGCTATACCTACACCATACAACTATAAAATTTGCAGAAAGAGAAAGTTGAAAACCATCAGAAGAGCAAAAACAAAAATAATGATTAGATGGAGATGGATGTTTATTATATATCATATAGCTAGACCTATAACGACAAGACATTTCCAAGCAATAGCCTATTGACATCATATCCGGGAGAAGTCAGTAAATTCGAGTAAAATCACAGGCTTCACTTATCCCGTGTGAATGCGCCACACGAAATTCAGATGTGGGTGGGTAATTTCTAAATCACACGAGGTCCCTATAATACTTATTCAATGCGAATAGGGTTAAAGACTGTAGGTACTCACAGGTGTGCAGGCATTCTGTCACAGTGGTTGGCTTGATCAGGTACCCTTTACAGACATAACAGGTGATGAAATGGTTGAAGTCCTTCACCAGGTGTTTCCTATGTGATGTCATTGTCAAGTTACCAAAGTGGGGATGGAGGGAAAACAGATGGTGTAAGGATGAAGGAAGAAGGAAGATTTAACCACTCCGTGGCTCAACTGCTGAAGGGCCCCTGGCCTTCTCGTCCTTCATGACATCATGGGTAATTAAACATGCCTTTTAGACAGACCTGTGGATGTGGATTCATCAATTAGACTTTGAAACAAAAATCTGATATCTTTTTTAAAATACTTTTTTTGTACTTTAATTGCTTTGGAACATTATATAATTATGTGTAACTTTTATAGTTTGTTAAAGGTGAATTCAGTAAGGCTGAATCCAAAAATTGCAAACTCTCTGAGTAGGAGGAACTTCTTTTGAAAAAGCCCTTATTTTGCGACTGTGAAAAGTATATTTTATATAGTATGAATTTGCATGTAATCTGGATATACTAGCCTACATTCATCATGTTGTCGTTTTTATAGTCATGTGACCTAACAGCGTCAAGTTGCATCACTTCACTGCCATTCACAAATGCTCTTCTGTGGCCTCATAATGGACACTTTACTATCCCATATGCACAATTCAGAATCTGGAAGTAGGAAGTAGGAAGTAATCCAAGGTACTTTTCACCTACTGTTTTATTAATAATGTGAATTCTGAAATACTACTCTTTTCACATACTGTTTTTTACTATGTTTTGTATGTTGTAGGGAAGTATGTGATTTTGGGTGGATTGATTTACGCACACTCTTATTTATGCCAAAAGTACCAGTGGTTTTGGATTTTGTATGTTTACCAACTGCACACAGAAGCTTTCCATCTTTTTTTTCTTCTGTCTTATACTACTACTACTACTCCTACAACACATTCATAATAATGGACATTCCCCAATTCACTTCTATATTTTCCTATGGTTCATCCTTGATTGGTGAGAGCTGCTTGCTTGGACATTTATTTTTCTACTCTTGTCTTACTCATTGTGTTAAGGCTGGTTCATCGCACATATACTGACCCATACCACCTCTCTGGACTATGTCTCTGCCTACATTAAGTTGTTAAGTAGGCCTATCTATATTGTGTTTGTTGTTATATTGTCTGGTTTGCATGTTTTTCTTAGACACACACATTTTATCTTTATGCTTTGCACTGGCTAAAACCGCAATATATAGTTAATATATGATTAATTATTATCCATAATTCTGAGTGCAACTTTTAATGTTTGAGAAACTGAATGGCTAACATTTGTTTGAGCAGTCTACAGGTGCATCATCACACATGCGAATAAAACCCCGCCTACTGCTTCAAAACGAAACCATTGGGTTAAACTCAAAGTACAGAGGGGCTTCAAAAATTACATTAAATAAAAGTCCTGTATAAAGTAGGAAACGCGTGTTATTTTGTTATGATAGCCATCAACAGACACACAATTTGGGCCTGTGAACGTTGTATTTTGTCCTATTTTATATTAGTTTGACGCCCCTTATCTTATATTGGGATCAGATTAAAGGTTTTGACAAATAGATTCAATACGGGTTTGTCATATAGCCTATACTCCAAAATTAATCCCCAGTTAATCCTCATTAGCTACGTCGCTTATCATGACATCTTCACTACAGTAAGTGTTTTTTAAAGTCTACTGTCAAAAACTAGTCGGTTTATCCTCACTTGGCCACCCTCAGTGTCATTCTCTGCGTCATCTTCCTGTAAAAACCCTGCGCTGCGTTACGTCGTCGATAACGAATAATGAGCGATCGGTGCTGCACTCGTTTTAACTTGCTGCCATTTGTACAAGTGTCACTTTCCGCAAGCGAGAGGTGGTATTATCGCTCACCAGTGCGCACTAAATAACCAACTCTACCCAGACAACCAGTATTCTACAGAGACAGACATGCTGACGAACTTGATATATGACACGAGACCGCATTCCCATCCCACCCGAAACTTTACAATGAAGGGAGAGCGTGAAAACGACACCCAGCTGCAGTCAGATAGTAGCGACCATCTCTTACCTTCTACAAATGATGGGTCCATGTCGATGATGCGCATTGATTTTTACAAACAGGCTTGACCGAATTTGGGCTATTGAATGTGATGGTTGTAGTAGCGGCACGGAATACGGAACTGCTTTCATTTGAGATGTTATGGGGAAGGGGGCGGAGGACTTTCCAGTTCTTGTTTACGCATTGCTGTTTTATTCATTCCATGGCAGATTGTCTCTGATTGGACACAAACTAGGGCGCAGCCTTCAATTACCAGCTAGTCCGGTAACAGTTTAGAACCAGTTTATCAATGAAGACAGACATGTGGCAGCCCTGTCAAGCTGGTGGATTCGTTATTAGGCTACTGTATTACTGAGACCTGTACAAGGCAGGTACCTGCTATTATAACAAGGCAGGTACCTGCCAGTTCATGTAAGACTGTTTTTTATAAGGAGAGGCATAAGTAATAATGTTTTGACATGTCCTCCTCAACCCCCTTAAATTGATATAAATTGCCCTTTATTTATTTATTTTTCACAGCATCACTAGAATAAATGAAAGATATTTTAGGTAAAAAATATGGGATGAGTAAAACTAATTTATACTCTCACAAAACAAAAATAGGCTATACAAATTAGTGTTCAGTGTGCACATCACTGCATGCTCAGATGTTACATTTGTGTGACAACAAGGAACAATAACGAAAAACCTCACCGAAATGTGGCTGTTGTAAAATTCCCACAGTTGATGGCAAATATTTCACAAGAACTAGGCAAGAAGCACTTCACTGCATAAAACAAGTGGACTGGCCATAATGGAGCAGCAAATGTGAAAATGAATTTAATTCCTAAATTAACACAATCTGACGATTAGGACTGCATGTAAAATGCACTGGGAATAATTATTTTAAAACTATGCCAAGCAGGATTTACACAATGCACAGTCTTTAATAAATAGGTATGAATAATCTACAATCTATTCCATTTAATTAAATATAGGCCTATTTAATGCAAATTCATTTTAAAATCCTAACTCCTAATCGTACTGACGGACCCTGAGCTGGAAAATTAAGTAAATTATGTAATGTAAATGAACAAGCTGTAAAAACAGCTGTTTAGTTTTCAAGAAACTGAGCATAACTGTATTCTGTTCTTTCTAACTAACAACTTGTTGGCAGACGTGGTGTAGAGAAATTTCCCTGAATCCCTCTCTCATTAGGAGGCAAACCACACATTCCAGTCCCACTGCTGTCTGCTCAATCAGCACCTCACATCAGTCACACTGTGAAAACACAACTACATCCATCAGACAGCACTAATATACATATCTGTTACATGAGAGACTTGGCCTATACCTGAGAAATATAAAGCACACTATAAAATGCAGAAATGATCGGCTTACTTTGAATATTACATTATAGAAGAACACTTTCCATAAATAAAGTACAAAAGAGGACCTGAAATTGAATGAATTGAACGAACGGATGAATAAATGTAACTGGGTTGTATGCAAAAATGTCACACAGCTAAATATGAATCTCAAGTCAATATATTGTCTAAATTTTGAGATTGTGGTTAATTGTTGAAACTGGGAAAGGCCAAAAACACAATTTTAAGGGAGCAAATGAGAATGTCTCAAACTGATTAAATGCATGAAGTCCACTCACATTTGGTCTTCCTCTTACTCTTAGGTGTGATACACACTTTTCCTTTATGGGGACATACTTGGATTTCACAAGGATATAATCAATTCATTAATAAACATAAACTATATACATGTAACTATTCAATATGTATTGCGTGAAAATTATTTAATTTGCACAAATCTATACATAAATTACAACTGTGTCTGGTGCCATTTCCGCCACAAGCAACAATTTTGCTGCTTTTAAGTTATTTTTAAAAGGTTCATGTACTTGTTTACAGTGTCTTTAAAAACAAAGAAAAATATTTAAATATTTTATTCCTGTCATTTCTAGTCAAGATGTCATTTTTTCAAATTATACAAAAAGTGAATATTATTTAATGCAAAACAATTATTTAATTGTATTTATGTACAGAATAGAATACATTAAATGCTAGCTATGAAATTAGCCACAGAAATTGTTAAAGTCAAGTCATCTTTATTTATATAGTGCTTTTTACAATACAGATTGTTTCAAAGAAACTTTAAACAATTTAAACAATACATAATGTGAGATGTGGTGGAAATGTTAATTACAATGAAAATATATCAAAATGTCCACTATTGGAGATAATTATCAGATAAATGAAATAAGCTAGCAAGAGTGTGAAATAATATGTTTACCTGTTTATGTACAGGATCATCTATCTTCACAAGCTGAAGTCTGTGGTTCCCACTCTCCTGCCTTCAAGGGTCTCAGGTGTGTAATGCAAGAGGCTCATAACCTGTTGCTCTGCCGATTACTCAAATGCTCAACTTTTCTGTAATATGACTGCTAAAATGTCATGCATTAATGAATAATATTTTATTTTACATTAAGCATCACTTAATGTGATGAAAGATTTGAAAACCTGCCTTGCAGTATCTCTAATGTATAAACATGTATCAGCACAAGGTTCATATTTCATATTCCATATTAATATTGCTCAAGGTATGCTGTACCAGAGCTGGTTGGTGACAAGTTCAACACACACACACGTGCCATAGTAGATAAATTAGTCAGAGTATACCACCTGACTGAAAACTCAAAGCATGAAGTTAATGTGATACATGCCTTCTGAACACTTGTTAAAAAAAATGTTTTATTTTTAAAACATGTTTAGCTATTTTTATGGAAATACAGTAAAAATACTGTTTAAAATTAGAAAAGACCTAAGAAAAAGATTAGAGATGACAATAAAATCACATGGTTTAAGAAAAAGTCTAAAATGGTAATGTGCAAAGCCAAAGATGATTTTAAGTGGTCTCTTTACAGGAAAACTGTTTACAGCATTGCGTGTGTGTGTCAGACCTCAGGTCATTAAAGAGCAGGTAGAGGCTGTTACACGGTCCAGAAATGGTTGCTATAGGTATTCAGGCAATGTGTTAAGTTACAGATCATCTTTTACAAGCATTTTAATAACACGGTGAGAATGAGGACAGATAAAAACACAAGACCGAAGCTTCACTTCACATATCAGATATCCTACTGACCTATGGCCTAAATACATCAACAAAATACATAGTGTAAAAGTAGAAGTCTCATTTTTGTCTGATTGCACTTATTCCCTTATCAATGAAACTTCCTCTCTATTTCAACTGCTTTTTTTTTTATCTGCAAATGTTTTATCTGCAAAATTAACGTGTAAATATTTGAATGTATATAAACAGATTCAACAACTGAGACTTAAACAGAACAAATTTCACAGATCTCTTCCACCAAGGCACCAAGGTGTTTTTCTGAGTTATTGTATTGAAAACTTGATTGGCTACCGACTGTAAACATTCGGTGTCTTAAGGACTGTTCAACTGGTGCATGTGCAATAATTGTTTATGGTTCATTGAATAAGCATCAGAAACTTTGCTTAAACCCTTCCCAATAAAGATCTGTGAAGTCCTGCCCTCAGGCCAGTAAACACATCAGAGAAGAGATGACATGCCATTATTTTGATTAAAGATTATAAGGGCTAATGATTTAAAAAGAAAAAGGATGTCCATGGATAAATCATTTATAATAGAAAAGATGTGCAATTTTCCATAAAAAATAAGAATTATCCATTTTGATTTCATTGTGATTTTAATGATACACATGAAAGTTTAAGCAGTGGTGAGAAAATTCCGTTCACAATTCACAGATGTTTGATTCGGTTTAAAAGCAATGTTTGCAAATTCAAAATCTTTGATTTGATTCACAACAAAATTACAATTTTGACGTGTTTCGATTTGTGTATTTTTAAAAAAAGTATTTATATGATTATTAAATTAACAACCCTCTAAATACATTGTACACAGTGTTTTTGAAAAAATATGTTATTTTTTACATACATATATTAAATATATATATTTAATCAGATTTTCTCGCAAATTTTCTGTAGACTCCCATGTCAGCCCCCAGTTTAAAAGTCCTGCACCAATATTATAATTTTATATATACAACTTGTTGAACTCTTACACAGTAACTCTGACACAGTTATTAAAGAAATATGTTAAATACGTTAATCTTCCATTTGTATTTTTTTTAGCTGCTATGAGCAATATTTCTGAGTTGCTGAATTGAACTGACACAGACTGTCTTTATTGCTTGATACAGTGCACTCTAAAGTTTAAGTGAATACATAAGACACCTGTGTCCATAGACTCCAATGACAATATTTTGTACTCTTCATGATGCTGATGATACAAACAAATATTAGGTATTATGGAGGGATCTCTCTGTCTAACACCACCAGTGAAATATTCTGTTTGTTAAAATATGCTATATGTAGCCTCCCACAGTGCTTAAGAAAACTTTGAAAATGGCACTCAATTAGACATACAATGTCACTATATGTTCATTTTAACAGATACATTCTTTAGATCTGTATCATTTCTCAGGTTTATAGACCATGTACATGTGACAAGTCAACCATACATGTGACTCATTACTCTAAGTGATTCATGGGCAGCTTCATTTAAAATAGTCACAGGGTGTGACAATTTTACCTGCTCTCGTAACAGAAGTAATGTAAGTGATGAAATCCAGAAGAAAATAGCCTCATAAATAAAGACAGCTCCCATAATATATGAGACAGTCAAAACTGATTATGATGTTATATTCATAACTTCATAAACATTCCCTGTTATCTTTTGTGTGTTATGTGGAGTGGTGTTCTGTGATTTCAGCTCTTGCGGACAACTGTAACTCATCCTTGGAGACAAGGGGCTCTATGGCGGCACCTCAAGTTCCCCTCAGGTTTCATTTCCATTACGTCAAATGTCTCCCAAAAACATTTAACTTCTGAAAATGGTGTTTTTTCACCCTCAGCGCCACCCAAAATGTGACATCACAGTGACGAGGGACACCTTAGATGTGGGAGTCACTGAACAACAGGACCATCACCTCCTCCAACTGTCGCCACCACATATAAAAGTGACACTTGGCTCAGATGCTATAGTTTTGACACAAGGAATTTTCAAGTAAAGTCATGGGAATCCTACAGGTCGATGAACTGGTAGGCACTTCTAAATGTCTTTTTAAAAGCATTGTTTTTTTATATATAGTTTCATTTGATGCTTTTGGTTCAAGATTCCAGTTTCTTTTGTGCATCTTAGAATTTTAGGTCCTAATCTCTTGCTATCCTTTATCCCTGCTCAGAATTTTAGTTGTTGTTGTTTTTTTTTTTGGGGGGGGGGGGGGGGGGGGGAGTTGTACAAAAGACATACTGGGGCAGTTGTGGCATGTGTGTTCACTACTCACTGCTCCTAGTGTGCACTAACTTGGATGGGTTAAATGCCGAGGACAAATTTCGAATATGGGTTACGATTTGTCACATAATACCAGGCCTAGTTATATTATTTGAAAACAAACTCTTTTTTCAAACGGCTCAAACTGCTTGAGAAATCTGAAAAGAGATGGATTATATTATATGGAGAGATGGAATCTCTATTTTGTGCTCTGCATTAGAAAGAAAGTCACACAGGTTTGGAATAATTTGAGGATGATAAATGATGACAGACTCGTAGTGATTTATTTTTATGCTACTATTATTTTAGGTTACAGACATAACAAATGGAAACAAAGAGCAGGACGATGTGGCACAGAAATATCCTTCTGAAGAATGCAAGATCTCCGTTGACCATCATCTGAAAAGCCATAATAATCTTCAGAGTGACAGCGAAGATGGTTTTAATGTAAGATATAAACATGCATTTGCATACCTCAGCAAGCATGTGATTAGAAGTGTATTTTCTTTAGCATATGACATGATTTTTCAGACTGACAACAGCACAAATGACCTCCAGGAGATTCTACAAGGGAGTCAGAAGATAAAAATCAGTACCCCAGTCTACAAAATAAAGTCTGAACAAGAGATTGTGGTAAACAATGGTCATTGTGCTCATTAATAAGAGATTTCAATCCCTGAAATAATCATATCTCATTGTCTCACAGAATGATTTTGTTGATGAGGATGACTTCCTGAAGGCAGCGCTGGATAACAAATTGCCAATGATCAAGAGTTACCTTGCCAGAGGTGCGGACCCAGATGCATGTGATAATGTGAGTTTACCCAACACAACGAATAAAAGTCAACTGTTAGCATTAAAGGACTAAAACACAATACTGTTTTTTTTTCTAGTTCAACCGTACAGCTCTACACAGAGCTTGTTCACAAGGAAACGTGGAGATTGTGAACACGCTGCTAGAGGCCGGTGCTTCAATTGAAAATAAGGACAAGGTATATTGAATACTGTTTACATGTACTTTTTCTATGGATACAAACACACATTTGTGCTTGATAAAAACGTGCAAGGTAAACACAAGGAAAAATATTTTAATACTGCTTAAAATCCATGTACCAAATTATGAAATGTTGTTTCATAATGGTTTTGAAAAACTTTTGAATTTGCATGTATTTTTTATTCACATATTTTTTTTTTTATAAATCTAATTTAAGTTTTTATTGCATTAACAAGAACATAATACACTTACAGAAGATCACAATGTATTAAACTATTACATTCATAATAGTATCAAGGATACAACAAAATGAGGAAAACAACTATATAGGGGATAATTTGCAAGAAATTAGCCTAACAAGACAAAATAATTAAGAGAAATTATATATATCCATTTTACTTTTCCATTTCTTGCATCCTTTAGGGCCTCAATATAATACATTAGTTCAGTTTGAAATTAATTCATAAATATATTTTTGATCCTCATTGATCTTTGTCATGGGGGTCAGGGGTTCTCACTATTATCTCACTTCCTGTTTATTGCCCTGCATGTTGGTTGCACCGAATTTTGTTTTCAAAATTTTAAACAAAACTGACTGCTGCTTCTATAATTCTTATATAAATATTTACTCTAGTTTCATTAGGTGTATGTGTTAATTGCTTTTTATTTATTTATATATTAAAAAATGAGCAGCCATTCCTCCATAGTATATCTATTCTGTGAATAGAATTTTGGATAATATAAGTGGAACTCACTTCTCTCATGGTTGTGTTTAAATAGCTTCAAGCAACTGAAGTTCACTGGGCTTGTCGTGGCGGCAGTTTGCCAGTGCTGGAAGCGCTACTTAATCATGGGGCAAAACTGGATTCCAGAGACAAGGTAGAAGTAGTTCTGCAAATTTGTTTTAATGATAGGCTATAGCTGGTGTGGTCTGACATACTGTCTCTTTTGGTCACTCTTGGCGTCCTTAGCTTCGCAGCACTCCCCTTCATGTGGCAGTCAGGACAGGACAATATGAATGTGCTGAACATCTCATACACTGTGGTGCAGACGTCAACGCAAAAGACATAGTAAGAAATCATGCAACAAAGACTTTGAGTCAGTAAATGGTTAATTAACACTTTAATGGTCACTTAAATGTCATTCTGCATCAGGAGGGTGACACACCAATGCACGATGCTGTCAGACTGAATCGTTTCCAACTGATCCAGCTTCTTCTGATGCACGGAGGAGACTTAAAACTCAAGAATCGTGTAAGAATTTTTAAATGTAATATTTAGAATGTATACTATTATCCTGTTGCTGATGTATTAGGATGTTGATACTTATATATGGCTAATATAATTTACATAGGGTGTAGCCAATCAATGCATAGCTGTCTAAATGACAGCTACTTATTTAAAGGGATAGTTCACTCAAGAATGTAAATTCTGTCATGATTTACTCACCCTCATGTTGTTTTAAACCTGTATGAGTTTCTTTGTTCAGATGAACAAAATATATTTTGAAGAATGGTGGTAACCAAACAGTTGACAGTAGCCATTGACTTCCATAGTAGGAAAAAATATATATTATGGAAGTCAGTGGCTACTGTCAACTGTCTGGTTACCAACATTATCTTTTTAGTTCAACAGAAGAAAGTAATTAATACAGGTTTGGAACAAGGGTAAGAAAATCATGACAGAATTTTCATTTTTGGGTGAACTATCCCTTTAAGCTGTGTGCAGTGCCATCTTCTGGTAATTATGTAAACTTATTCCTTTTGCTAGTGGGGAAAAAAAAGGTATCTAAAACAATTTTTAGTTGACATTTTTGTAGAGTATTTTCACTATTGTTTGATCACACTTGCCATTGCTTTGTTTTCTTCAGGAGGGAAAGTCACCGATGGACAGTGTTTGTGAGTGGCAGAACGGAGCTAAAACTATCTTTGACAACTTTAAGGATGGTAAAAAAAATAGAACAATACTTGACCACCACAGCTACACTTTGGGCATAATATGCTCAAAACCTGCATTTTTAGAATCTGATATTTAGGGAAGGTATATTATTAAGCTCTGCACTACATTACACCATTTAAAAGAAAAGTTTTATAAGAGTTTTTGAAAGTGAAGCACAGTAACTTTTTATTGAAGTATAGATAAGGCAAAAGGGAATGAGAAACTTGGAAATCAGAACATAATGCTTCCTCTTTTCAAATGGAAATGCACTGCCTGAATTGGCTCTGTTGCTAAGATTAGATTTATCTTCATGCTAAGTTTTGATCTTGATTTTATTTCTGAAAGTATTTAGTAAGACATGAACCATTTTGCTTGCAATTCTTGAAAAAGGTTGATGAAATGTAATTTTTACATTTTTTCATGACTGTATTTAATTTTTAAGTAGATTGCAAGACTTTAAGTAACAGGGGAAAATATATATATATATATATATATATATATATAATTATAAAATAGTTATTATACATGAATACTTAAACCTTAGCTAGAATACTGATACTGGTTACACTAGTTCAATTTTGGCCTTTTTAGGTGCTGGAGTTTCCTCTTCTTGCTTCTCAGGAGTTTGTGGTTTCTTCATGGTGTGAACAACACCAAACGCAGTAGCTCTCGTCTCTGTTATAAAGAATCATGAAAATCACCTATGAACAACATTCATATATAATTTTAAACAAATGTAATATCAAAAAGAAGACTGAAAGATCAATAAAAACCTCTCTTATGCCCACCAGTATAAATGCATACTCCACAAATCAAAGAGCAAACTAACTGGAAACAGGACCATGTGGCATAGATTTATGCCTTTACTGAAGAAATGGGAAATAGTAGGGCTCTTTCCTATCAATTTACCTCCATGCAGCAAGACAGATCGACAGTTAGTAGAAACGGCAGCTTTGGCGTCTCCATCAGACAGGCTGAACACAAGCCCCCTGAAATCTCAATGAAGGAACATACCAACATGCACACAGTGCCTTAAATGTACCATGACATATTCAGATATATTAACTTATTTATATACTAATTTAAAAAGGATACAAATTGGCAATGTCATATGGGCCTCTCAACTCAAGAGACTAAGAAAAAAACAAAAAACAGATGGAAACGTCAAACTGACCATACAATACAGTAATATTGAAATTATATATTAACAAAATACTTTTTTACCCTTTCTGCTCCACTGGACACTATGATATTCTGTGAGTGGGGGGGGATGCAATTTCTGAATCAGCGTAATGTTTTATGGGCATTTATGTGCAAAAAAAGGAACAACATACTTTTCCTTTGCAGAGTTCCATGAGGACGAAGGCATTGGAAATGGTGTATCTTCTCATAATGTTGTCTCTGATGGCTGCTGCATAACAGATCTCAAAGAAAACCCCCCTGTCAATAGCCTGAAGTGACAAACAATATGACATCAATGATGATACATAAATTAAAGGGATAATTCACACAAAAATTGCAACTCTCTTATTTATCAATGTTCATGATGTTTTAAACCCATATCGAAAGGTGAAATGTTAAATATATAATGAAAGTATAAGAAAAGTGGACCAAAAACACCATGTGAAAATATTATAAAAGGGGCTCATACAACTCAACATGAGGCAAGTACATTTATTTTAATTTTGGTGTGAAAAATGTCCTCATATTCACATTGCTGTAATTTTGGTTATTAAACTACTAAATCAATTTTAAAATAAATGTGTTAGTGCTGCTTGAAATCACCTGGTAGGTATGGCTATAAAATGCTATAAACTCACCCCATTAACTGGAGCCGTTTTAAAATGGAAAGGCTGTTTTTCAGTCACTGCAATGCAGATAATGTCGACATCAAAAGTCATGCAAGCTGCCTGGCTCAGATGAGGGAAAACATACAGACACTTTAATAACACACAACAACTGTTGGTTGTCATCAGAAATGTAAAGAAAATAACTAATACTTATTGGCCTAAACTGAAGCTAATTCAGAATTGCAATTTCACTTACATGAAAGAGTTTTTCTGTTTTGGGGTACACCGCCACAAGATCAAAGTTTTTGTATTCATTGGTTGGCCTCTGAAGAGAATAACAACAAGACAATACAAATCTCACCATTTGAATACTGTAACAAAAATGTTCTTGTTGTTTCCTCATTATATACTCACAAAATGAGATGGATCAGAAGCCACAATGGTCAATCGATTCAGTACTTTGATTGGTGATGATTTCCCCTATGAACGAAAAAGAAGGAAAAAAAAAAGAGCAGAGACTATTCATTAACAGAATATTCATCCCGGTTAATTATTCCCTGGAAACACGCTTAAGTAAATTACCTGTACTATTGGGAATTTATCAAATATGTCTGACACACTCTGTGGCTTAGGAATTTCCTGTAATACAAGAAAATAATAGCATCACATGAAGTCCCTCAAAGTGTACAGATGAGAGTAACTTCTTTATATCATACCGGTTTCTTCTGTTGTGGTTCAACCACATAGTTTATAGCGACTGTTGAGTAGCCAACTGAAATATAAATGAACGTTACAAGTTTATAACAGCATTAAGTGTTCCTCTAAAAGTACAGCAGATCTAGGCTTCTTTCTGTTTTCAGTAGTTAGATTTTCAATGGCGTTACATTTCAGATAAGATTAAGCCTTCAAAACTACTACTATAACTGCTATTAATGATACTCACGATGAGCAGCTGTCTCTATTATGCCTTTGAGTCTGTTCTTGTCATTACTGCTGATGATGTTTAAATCCATAAACACCGACATCTTTCTTCCACTGACACCGACCCGAAATGTTTTACAAGCGCAAATTTATAGTTTATTTCTTATTACACAAATCTAAACCATTTTAACTAACGTACTGAGAGCCACATGCACACAAACACACTCGACTACACGCTGGACCGCGAACCACGTGAGTAAATGGAGCTTTGTGTGCTATGTAGTTCATATATGTCATTCCTTGCCTTAGTTTTGTTTATCCTGTCAGTTAACCAGAACTACAATACATTTACTTCCTCTTTTGGGGGCGGAGCTACGTCTGTAGCGAACTCTCCGATTGGTCCGATTTGAACAGAGAACCGCGACGGCAGGAAAGAAGCATGTTAGCAATGTAAACGGGATAAACAAAATAAAATAATAACAAGTAAGTGAAATTAGCGAGAATGAAAACACATAGGTAATACTTTTATATTCTTACATGTCATTCAAAATTGGTTCTTAGTTTAATAGGATAACATCTCAGTTAAGAGCTCATTTTAACACGTTTTAATGCCCGATACGTCATTATTGTTTTAATTTAGCTTGAAGCCACTTAATCCATATAACGTTAATCATTATCATATAATAACAAAATGTTTAGCTAAACGTCAAAAATTTTGATAGGCTTTTTTCAAGATGATGGAATCGTGTTTAAATCATAAGCCTGAGAATGTTGGATCTATAACGGTTGAAGACCTCCGGAAAGATCTCTTCGCCGAGTTCTCCAAATTATCACGGGTATTTATTATTACCAGACAGAACTCATGTTTAAAGCCTTCGAATCTGATTTTAATGCTGTAACTATTCTTTAATTTAGCATATTTCTATTTCCATAGGACTCAGTATCGCTGGAAAAAGAGAATTTGCAGGTCTATCTCCGTGTACGTCCATTCACTTCTGCAGAGAGAGCAGAAGGAGAATCACAGGTGCCTGAACGTTTTTGACAATATTTTATAACATTTCTAAGAAATTCTGTCACCACAACCTACATGTTGTTCCAATATCCGTATAACCATCTTCAAAAAAATATAAGTTTGAATTAAAGCCTTAGTTACTATTCAATTTTATTGTATGGATCTGGGTTTGGAACAACATGAGGATGAGTAAATGGTGACAGAATTTTCATTCTTTCATGACCTATCGTTTAATGTAATTTGTTATAATTGTAATCTCTACAAACAGGAGTGCATTTCAATTGAGCCTCCAGATACTGTGATTCTGAAAGCACCTAGAGCATCTCTGACAGCCAGACACAGTGAGAGATTTGGCCCACAGCTGGCACAACGATTTCAGTTCTCTCAGGTATGATCGGCCACAGTCTACTCTAGCATGATCATTTATTGTGAACAGGCTTTGAAAAATGTTTTCTGATGTAACTATGTTTAATTTATATTTTAGGTGTATGGTCCAGAAACAACTCAAAGACAGATATTTGATGGAACAACGAAAAGCCTTGTGAAAGAAGTCTTGGAGGGAGGGAATTCCTTGATCTTTACATATGGAGTTACCAATGCTGGAAAGACCTTTACTTTTCTTGGTAAGGGTTTTGTATGAGATGGTTTTTATGTATGTTTAGCTGTCTATTAATACATTTGAATGTCTATTTATGCTACTTGTATGTTATAGGCCCTGAATCAGATGGTGGAATTCTGCCCAGGTCATTGAATGTAATTTTTAACAGCGTAGAAGGTCGAATTTATTCTCAAAATAACATCAAACCTCTCAGATGTGTCGACTTTACAAGACTCACTAAAGAGCAGCAGGATGAGGATGCTACATATAAGAGAAACCTTCTTCGTCGATTTAAAGATGTAATTTTTTTTTAATATATACATTTTTTAACATACCATTTTTTAGTACAGAGAAGTACATTACTAATACTCACATCATGGCTGTTTCTTGATATTTATCAGAATGATTCCCTGAAAACTCTGTCCAGCATGTCCAGCTCTAGTTGTTCATCTTTTGAAAGTAAGCATTAATAATTGTTTTATGACTTTCTCTCTGCCTTTGAAACAGTTTTTGAGCATTGTGTCAGTAAATGTGAGCTTGCACTTTACATTGATTTATTTTTTCAGGCTCCACTTCTAGTGACACAAATGGGGACAGTGTCTGTTTGGATGAGGCCTCTCATGTTAAATTCTCAGTGTGGGTCTCCTTTTGTGAAATCTACAATGAAAGCATCCATGATCTGCTTGATCTTGTTTCAAATGGCTCTCACAGAAGGAGCGTTTTGCGACTAGCCCAAGATGTTAAAGGCAATGCTTTTGTCAAAGGTAACCAAATAACTTAGAAGACTAAAAGTTCACTTGTTGTCTGTGTAGCAAATGTAATAGTGAATCATTGAAATAATAATTAAATAAATATTTACATTTCAATATTTTTCAATAATTAAATATAGGTTATTTACCAGGATATTATCTTTATGGCTGTGCATTTTGACATATACATTTAATCCAAATATTTTTTTTCTAGATCTAAAATGGTTTCAAGTTAACAGTGCAGACGAAGCATTAAAAGTTATGAAAATTGGAAGAAAAAATCAAAGTTTCTCATCCACCAAGCTCAACAACATCTCAAGCAGAAGGTATTTCATTTTAAACCACTTAAGCATTAATTTTTAACTCTCATCATCATGTTATTACTTTTTAAATTGACCAAAAATTAAAATATAAATTTTCTCCATAGCCACAGTATATTTTCCATTCGAATATTGCGGGTTGAAGATGTGGGTGTTCCTCGAATTCAGGCAATAAGCGAGTAGGTGACCTTAATTAGCCTTTAACCTTAACCTTAACAGACCTCTGGCCTGTTACTTTAACATAGAATCAGTGATTTATTCATTAATTGATTTATTTTTAAAGATTGTCACTATGTGATTTGGCTGGATCTGAGCGATGTGCAAAGACACAAAACCGAGGTGACCGCTTAAAAGAAGCTGGAAACATCAACACTTCCTTGTTAACTCTTGGAAAATGCATCAATGCTCTGAGGCTCAACCAAACGCAATCCAAGTGAGACAATGTCCACTTTCAAAACAATTAATTTGTTTAATGGGCTGCATTTGATGGAAATTTCCTTGAACCTGAACTTATACGTCTTTTCATGCAGGTTTCATCAGCATGTCCCCTTCAGAGAGAGCAAGCTCACACATTATTTGCAGGGTTTTTTCTGTGGCCGTGGAAAAGCCTGCATGCTCATCAACATAAACCAGAGTGCCTCGATGTACGATGAAACCCTGAATGTCCTCAAGTTCTCAGCGGTGGCTCAGAAGGTCTGCAAGGACCTTTATTCTTTTTTACACTGACAGCTTCAGATTATCAGAAGCACTGATTAAAGGCATTTTTTTGGTTCTGTGCTATTTATTTATTTTGAACTTTGACTTTGTTCCCTTTTAGGTAGTGGTCCTCAACCCTAAACCAGCTCCTAGCATTGTGCTCAAGAGATCTGCCAGAGATGTGTCTATGATAATCAATAACGCAGACAAGAAGGATTGGACCAGGAGAAGTTCACTCATGGGCTGGGAGATGAGTCTAGAGGATGTGCAAGAGGATGAAGATGATGAAGATATTGGTGAGGAAGATGTGGAGAGTGGTGATGAGAGCATGGAGGACAACACTGTGCTAGAGGCTGCGCAAAGTCAAGAGCTGTTAGAGGTATGCAAAGTGTCTTTTCAGTTTTCATCAATGCATGTTTATAGTTTTCAGTGTTATTTTAAACTATATGATATATTCGCCACAGCTTCAGGTGACAATTAAAGAACTCAAAGAGAAGTTGTCCAAAGAGGAGTCTGAAAAATTAACTATGGAATCTCGTATTCGTGAAGAAGTCACCACAGAGTTTATGGAGCTGTTTTCTAATATGGAAAAAGACTACAAGTAAGTCAAACACTGTTTTACAGATCATAGTGGTGAACTGATGTATTTTCACAGATGTAGCATTAAGATTGAGCCTGCAGAGATTTTTTGGCCGTGTTTATGCAATTCTTTTAGTGCACTACAGAGTTTCCGCTAGAAAAAAATGGTTCCGGTCAAAGTGACCGGCAGAGGTTTCGTTTTACGGACATTTTGATGATATGCCGGTCAAATATCGCCTCTTAATTAGTCAAGTTGAGGAAAACTGGAGGCAGTCTATGTAACTTAAAAAATGAAATAATCAGGCCGTATAGAATGCAACAGGTTATTAGTAGCTTAACTTTCAAATAGATGGAAAAAAACATGAACGTCCGATTGGCATCAATCAACGGCAATTGTTTTTTACTATGGTTTCACACACATTCACTTTTTGAAACATTGAGGCACGGATGTACATAATACAAATAAATACAACATCTCCAGTTAACTAGCAGATCATTCATTTAGTTCGCTATTAAATAAGAGATCTACCGCTAAAATCGTTTTTTTAAATCAAACTGAGCGCTCGTGTCTGCTGCTATCAGTTGCATGGACGACGCGCGAGTTGCGCAATATTCACTCGGACGCGCGTTTCAATCTATCGCCGTTGCGGAGACTCTCTATTCATTCCGGTGAAATCACAAAATAAAATGCACACAAAGGTGTCCCTGCTTGATATAGACTGTAACCATGCACTGATGAACATATAGGCTATTCAGTTTTGATAAGAGAAAAAAAAAAACTGTACGAGTGCGCGGATTAGAACCACTGATCTATAGGCTATAATGAGATGTTCCTGATTCACCATCGTCTGGCCTCTGAAAAAAGCTTTTAAGGCTAGTCTGCCTGGGCCTGGCCATATTTGAAACGTCTCACTCAATCGTTCGTTGTTTAGGTCTATATTACAGCCGTTTTAGGCGTGTGCTTTATTTGAAATGCAGCATGCGATGTTGTTTCATAACTTTCAAACAGTAGAGCCTGTTCCTTTATATTTATAACACAGCCAAAGGTCGGTGTATTTTTGCTTTATACATTTTAGGCTTATTCTCAAATTCAGATTGTGTTAGGGGGCGGGATTATTAGGCAATTTTAATCGGACAATTTGACCGGAGAGATTTAATTTTGTCGGACATTTCATTTTTTTCCCGGCCAATGTCCGGTAATTACCGGACAACGGAAACCCTGGTGCACTATAACAATGCAGAGAGCACAGCACTGTCAATTGGAGCAATTCATTTTTAGTGAAATTCTATTTGTTTTTTTTTTGAAAATGCACAAATTTATGTTGCTATTTTTCAATGTTTCAGTGAACGTCTCCAAAGAGAGAAAGAAATAGTTGAGGAAAGAGCAGAAAGGAGGATGGAGATACTGAAGAATTTGGTGAACAGAACAGTTGAGGAAATGGACGCTGTTAGCACTGACGAGAATGCAGCAAAGGTGAATGCAGATGGTTGTAATAATATAAAAGAATAAGGACAAGTGCCATTAACATCCACTGTTATAAGCCTGTGTGCATTTTCTGTAGAGCTGCATGATTAATTGTTAAAAGATTGTGATCTTCCTAAATGACAACAACAAAAGTATCCAGATTTTGGCGTGTTCGCACCACAGGAAATAGGAACAATTTTAGTTCTAGGAACTCCTTTTGAAGGAACTAATTTAGCTCCTACTTCAGAGTAGGGTCTAAACCAGCACTATAGGAACTACCAGTGACTTTAGTGTACGTTGATTGGCCGAATGCACGCAAAACACCAGCACCCGCCATTTTTAAAAAAGATGTGTAAACACCACTGATCTATATAGAATGACTGGATAGCTCATGACGTTCTAAACTGCCATCAGGCAGTGAAGCCACCGGAAGTGTTCGAGCGACCATCTTATGATTCCCTACCAGCAGAGGGCTCCAACGGCCGTTATACAGAGATTGGTAGCTTCGACGGCACTTTAAGATGACCCGCTGTGCAGCATACAAGTGTAAAACGACGTTCACAAAAGGATGTAGAAAAACTGCCCACAGGTTGTAAATCAAGCCCTATAAGTAGTAATTTATATGAACAATTGTCGCTATTCCCGTGTTGTTTTCTCCGAGGCAAGAGTAGGCTAATGCTTCTTCAAACAAACAAAAAAACGATAAAACAGTAACAGTAGCCTATAAGAAACGTCTCGGTTACATATGGTAACCCTCGTTCCCTGAGGGAGGGAACGGAGACGTAGGTCATGACTGACCAATAGGAATCTCGCTAGAGAGGCCAATCTACTTCGAGTGAAACTAAAACAAGCCAATACACATTGGCGTGCAATCATTTGCAACAGCTGTGCAGCCTCGCAGCGCGGTATTTAATAAGCAGCTGGTGCGATTGCACACTAGTTTTTTGCTGAGGAGCCAAGCCTGAAAAAGCTGGCCGCCCTAGCGGGCGGCAGCAGATGTGGCGACGGGACCTACGTCTCTGTTCCCTCCCTCAGGGAACGAGGGTTACCATATATAACAGAGACGTTCCCTATCGGTCAGTCACTACAACGTAGGTCATGACTGACCAATAGGAATCCCTACCAAAGCGCCACAGCCTTTGCACCCCATCCAGCGCCCCGTGCAAGCGTCTACACCTTCTTGCCTGGAAGGACGATAGGAGGAGGCTTACACAGAGTGAATCTGACACTGTTGTTCCGTGATAACCCATACAGTGAGATATTGGATTACACTGGGAAAGAGTGCCCTTTGTTTAGGAAGGAAACGCTGCGGAAGCCACTTCTTCAAAGAGTTATGTGGAAATACATATGGACTAGCCTGAAGGTTGTACTGCATATGAAGTAATGGGTGACCTAGCCCAAGGGAAAGACACGGGCTTCTGATAGGAGCAGCCGTGGAGAAAATACACAAATGGGATCCTCGTAGGGTCACACATATGGAACCCAGCCCAGATCCGGTTCTCAAGGATTCAGCGGATAAGGGCCTAGCGCCGGACGCTCCGCCAAGTCCGGGCCTAGGGGTTTTGGAGGACTCAACAGGTTTTTACTCTGGAGTAATAAGGGTGCACAGTAGGGTGCAGCAAGCCGACAGAGCCAGACCTCTCGGTGCTTCTACCCGTTTAGGGTGAGAACACGGGAGGAGACCGGCTCTACACGTAGGCTATAATATCTAGCGAACGTGTTAGGTGTCGCCCAGCCCGCAGCTCTACAGATATCTGTTAGCGAGGAGCCACGTGCCAGCACCCAGGAGGATGCAACGCCTCTCGTGGAGTGTGCATGCAACCTGAGCGGGCAGGGCACGCCTTGTGCTTGGTAAGCCAAGGCGATGGCATCCACTATCCAGTGGGCCATCCTCGGCTTGGAGACAGCCTTTCCCTTCTGCTGGCCTCCGTAACAGACAAAGAGCTGGTCTGAGGTCCTGAGACTTTGAGTTCTGTCCACGTACATACGCAGAGCATAGGGCTGGGACGGTTACCGCATTACCGCAATACCGCGGTCTAGGGCTGGGTGATAAATCGATTTTATCGATTAACTCGAATGTGTAGTTTACGCCGATTTTTTTTTTTTATGAAAATCGGTTTTCTCTTTAACAACCGCCGACGCTCCCCTCTGGCCTCCCGTAGTTCCGACCGGGCTCAGCGCTTGCCATGATAGAGATACACAAACAACATGGCAAATGAACAAGACCGCGGCAGCAGAAGCACACCCGCCGAAAACATTTACAAGCTGAATCTGCAGGGCCGCAGATTCAAATCGACAAATTCACTGTGAGAGACGCAATTTTGTCACTTTTTAGACGGTCTCACGCCACACATCCATTTTCTCACGCAGAGAAAAATCGCGAAGCAAAGAGGACACTGACACCGACAGACAGATTATGAAACAGATTCTCAGCTCTCAGATTCTGTCAATTTTATTACGAAATTCAAACAATAAACACCGTTTTGGCGCTTGTAAATGTGACGTGAAAGAACGCTGGCAGATCTCAGTTCAAGTGGCACGTGAACCGATCATCTGTTACTCTTTACTACTAACTTACCGAGATGTAATAAAATCGATCGATCAGTGTTTTTCAACCGCGGAAAGATGTCCATAAAACAGCTGGAGAACAACATATGCCACGTAACGTTACATTTACCTCAGGAATGCCTTTTAATGACCCATAGCACGCATGTGGACTTAAAATAATTGCTATAGAGTGGAGTATTTTGCTAAATATGATAACTACATTACACATTTATTATATTTTTACCTATATCATTAAAATAGTATAACGTTGTTATTATAAAAAACGCATTATATTTAATTTGAGTTAGTTTTAATGCAAGGCGCTGCTGCCGCGAGGCTAGAAAGCTCTTGGCTGTTCTAGAAAGCAGACTGATCCAATGCAGCAAAGATATTTAAAGGCTAAAGTCCCTAGTATAGCCTATTGGCTATGTTGTATCCCCAGAATATCAGCAGTGAACTCATTCTCTGATCGGCACACAGGGATAAAAATAAATAAATAAATAGCCTATAACGCACATCGGCAAACCTGACTTTACCTGACTAGGCTACTGTAGCCTAAAATGTTATCATTTCGTTTTGAATTTTGTTTAAAAGTAGACATTAAGCTTTTTTATTTTTTTCTCATGTCTGTGAGGCAAGTTCATTTATGAGACGAGCTCAAGTTCATCGCGCCCGCGCCTCCACGTCCTCCTGATTATATGTCTGCTATATTTGCTTCTTATTTATTAATTCCAGGCAATTAGTTAATGAAACAGTGATTAAAATTAAGATACAATTTATACAAAACGAAATTTAATTTAAAGAAAGGCTTTCTACAAAAAAAAACTTAATAAAGTAGTCAAAATCATGTCTGACCCATCTTATGATCCTATCTTACTCAGGCTGTTCACTTTTCATATAATCGACATAGATTAAATGAAAAATAACATTATATTATGTAAACATAAATATGGAATATAATTTTTGTAATTAAGACATGTTGGAAAAGGTGTTCATCTTTCATTTCCAATGTGAACATCATAATGTATTCTCCTGAAAATGATTAATTCAATGCGAATGTATCTGAGAATATTCTTAAACAAGGAAATCTGTTCAGTGATTGGTTCGTGCCAAAATACTGCTTGATGAAAATTTTACTATTTCAAATTGTGCTCGTTTTTTTTTTCGGATGCAGGTGACAATATTTAACAAAGTCTCTCTAGCAAAAACGACTTCTGGCGTGTGCGCGAAAGTCTGTCGGGGGGGTAGAGTATTTAAAGCGGTTTACCACTATACCGCGGGAATATCTTGCTTTTCAACCGCGGTTAGAATAAATCCATACCACCCCAGCCCTAGCAGAGCGCGAACGGGACAGAGAAAAGTCAGGGCTGGGTCTGCCTCCTCCAAGGGCAGCGCTTGCAGGTTCACTAACTGGTCCCTGAAGGGAGTGGTAGGAACCTTGGGCACATAGCCAGGCCGGGGTCTTAGTACCACGTGGTTGTCACCCGGCCCGAACTCTAGGCACGATTTGTCGACCGAAAATGAGTGCAGGTCTCCTACCCTCTTGACAGAGGCCAGTGCAACCAGCAGCAAAGTCTTCATGGAAAGAAGCTTTAAGTCTACTGATTGCAAAGGCTCAAAGGGACAGGTGCAGACCACCTTGTCGGTTGATGTACGCAATGGTCGCAGTGTTGTCCGTACGGACCAGCACATCCCTGCCCTGTAGCGGCCTTTTCAAGCGGCTCAGAGCGAGATGTACTGCTAGCAACTCGAGGCAATTAATGTGCCAATGCAGTTGGGGGTCCGTCCACACCCCTGACACTGCATGCCCGTTGTACGTGGCACCCCAGCCGGTGGCAGAGGCATCTGTGAATACCACAGCATGCCTGGACACCTGTTCCAAGGGGACTCCTGCCCGCAGGAACGAGAGGTCTGACCACGGGCTGAAGGTCTGGCGGCACGCCGGTGTGATTGCCACCCAGTGAGTGCCGTGATGCCACGCCCTTCTCGGGACTTGGCCGTGAAGCCAGTGCTGAAGCGGTCTCATATGAAGCAGGCCGAGCGGGGTTACCGCTGCTGCCATATGCCCCAGGAGCCTTTGAAATAATTTCAGTGGGACCACCGTCCTGCCTTTGAACGTGTTCAAGCAGCTCGGCACCGACTGAGCACGCTGCTCTATGAGGCGCGCTGTCTGAGCGACCGAATCCAACTCCATACCGAGATAAGAGATCCTTTGCACAGGGGAGAGTTTGCTCTTTTCCCAGTTGACCTGAAGACCCAACTGGCTGAGGTGCCTGAGCACGAGGTCCCTGTGTTCACATAGCTGATCTCGAGAGTGTGCTAGTATGAGCCAGTCGTCGAGATAGTTGAGGATGTGAACGCCCTGTTCTCTCATGGGAACAAGGGCCCCCTCCGTGACATTCGTGAGGACAGGGACAGCCCGAAGGGTAGGACTTTGTACTGATATGCTCGACCCTCGAACGCAAAGCGCAGGAACGGCCTGTGTTGAGGAAGAATCGAGACATGAAAGTACGCGTCCTTCAGGTCGATCGCTGCAAACCAATCTCGGGGACGGATGCATTCGAAATTGCGTCTCTGCGTGAGCATTTTGAATGGTAGCTTGTGGAGGCTCCAATTCAAAACTTGCAGATCCAAGATCGGTCGTAACCCACCACCTTTCTTGGGTACAATGAAGTAGGGACTGTAGTGCCCTGACCTCATATCGGCTGGAGGGACCGGCTCTATCGCGTCCTTCGCCAGTAGGACTGCGATCTCCGCACGCAAGACATGGGCATCGGCTGCTCTCACTGTAGTGGAGTGGATGGCCCGAAACTTGGGGGGACGCCGGGCGAACTGAATCGCATAGTCGAGCCTGATGGTTCGAATGAGCCAGCGAGACGGACTGGGGAGCGCTAACCAGGCTCGCAGAGACCGTACAAGCGGGACCAAACGGACCGTAGGCGTACCCGGAGTGGGGCAGCGAGGTGGAACACAGGGACGCGGCTCGGGAGGCTCTCTCTGGGAGGTGGCCCATAGCGGGGTCTGAGTGTGCTGTGCAACACTTACCTGGTTCCACGGGGCAGGAGGTGCAGGAGGCGGCTCGGTGGTGTTCTCGGACCACACACTGCGGCCCGCTGGCGATAGAAGAGGCGGATGAGAGTGGTGAGGATTCTCTCCCCCCACTGCTCTCCGGAAAGAAACTGCTCTTTTATTGAAAATTTGGGCACGCTGGTTTTAAGGCCAGCGGCGGAACACAAAGAAAACGAAACATAGGATTTTCCACCCGGCCCTCTTCCGGGGGAGGGAGTGATGCAGTCATCGTCTCCTGGAGAGCAGTCCCTTCCATCTCTGGGTCGCCCGTCCTAGGCCCGCTTGCCGACCGGCTCCACGACGCCGTTTAGGTGGAGGCTGCGGCGCAGGGGCAGACGCAGGAGGACGCCCCCGGTGACGAGCAGACTGAGGAGCCGCGGGCGATGGGGTGGAGGCAGCAGCTGACCGCCGCGTTAGGATGTGCTTGATGGCCTCAGTCTGCTTTTGTACAGCCGAGAACTGCTGGGCAAAGTTCTCGACTGCGTCGCCGAAGAGGCCGGTCTGGGACACGGGGGAGTTAAGGAACCTGAGCTTGTCGGTCTCCCGCATGTCAGCCAGACACAGCCAGAGATGGCGTTCCTGGACCACTAGTGGTGACATCGCACGACCCACTGACCGCGCAGTGACCTTCGTCGCACGAAGCGCGAGGTCCGTCGCGGCACGAAGTTCCTGGAGAACTTGCGGATCGTGACCACCCTCGTGCAGGTCCTTCAGTGCCTTGGCCTGATGAACCTGCAGCAACGCCATACCGTGCATGGCAGAGGCAGCTTCCCCACAGGCCTTGTAAGCCTTGCCGGTTAGGTCCGACGAGTACTTACAGGCCCGGGAAGGAAGACACGGTTCTCCTCGCCAAGTGGAGTTAGGGCACAGTTGCATAGCAACGGCCCGTTCCACTGGCGGGATACGCGTGTATCCCTTAGCTGCCCCGCCATCAAGGGTGGTGAGGGAGGAGGAGCCACCGAGACGGTTTCTGGCAGTAAAAGGTGCCGTCCACGTCCCTGTGAGCTCCTCATGCACCTCCGGGAAGAAAGGCACTGGGGTGGGTTGCTGAGAACCAGTGCGCGCCACCCCGAGATACCAATCGTCCAACCTCGAGGGCTCGGGACACGGCGGAGGGTTCCACTCGAGCCCTATCCTGTTGGCGGCCCGGGAAAGCATGGCCATCATCTCCGGGTCCGACTCGGGCACCGCTGGCACACACGAAGGAGGCAGCGGTGCCGAGTCGTCGTCCGTGGAGAGGTCTGACCCACCCTCCGATGCAGCGATCTGAGACATGTGATCGTCGCGGGGAGCACCAAAAGAAACGACTGGTACACACCTCGAGGATGGTCCAGCACGTACCTTTGGTGGCTCAACTGGCTGCGGAGCATGGGAGGGGTGAGGGTTCCTAGGAGGTTGGTTCCCCGAAGGAAGCGCGCTCACCGTAATCCTCAGGTCTCCCGCGTCACCGCCCGAAGCAACCCTCTGAGGAGGATTAGTTCGAGGCAGAGGCACGGGGACTCCGCCCCTTTGCAGGAACGTGAGTCTCGACCGCAGCTCCTAGATGGTCATCTTCCCACAATGGGTACATGACTCATCCACGAACGCTGCCTCAGCGTGTTCGAGGCCCAGACACACGAGGCAGCGATCGTGACCATCCCGTGACCCCAGGTAACGACCGCATCCAGAAACACACAGATAGAACATCATCTTGAAAAAGACGAGAACTATCTAGGTAAGCTCTTTTAGAGACTGCTCTCCTTGGTGCTGAAGCACGCAGGGGAACGGTCACGGCGAACACAGACAGGAATGTGCACCTGTCTGTGCGCTGTTCTCTCTCGCTGGTCTTACCAGCTGTGAAAACGGCCGTTGAGCGCTTTAATCGCGCACCTTACCAGCCGTGAAAACAGCTTTTTTGTTTGCTCAGTTTTAAAACAACAAACAAAGAAGAGAGAGAGAGAAGAGAGAAAGAGACCGCTTGCGCTGCTGTGCCGTCACGCCCGCACCAAAGTCGGGAGATCCAGAAGAGGCTTGCCTTCAAATTCACTCTGTTCAGCATCCGAAGTGCTTGGCTCCGAAGCAAAAAGCTAGTGTGCAATCGCACCAGCTGCTTATTAAATACCCGCGCTGCGAGGCTGCACAGCTGTTGCAAATGATTGCACGCCAATGTGTATTGGCTTGTTTTAGTTTCACTCGAAGTAGATTGGCCTCTCTAGCGAGATTCCTATTGGTCAGTCATGACCTACGTTTTAGTGACTGACCGATAGGGAACCTCAGAGCAGGAATAATCACAATTAAGTGTCCAATAGCGACACCATTTGACAGCTTCAAAAGAGCTTTGTACTTAGTCCGTTTACCGTTACTAACGCCTGTTTCACACATACTCGTGTGCGGCGCAGGAGCAGCACGCGCTATTGTGCTTTCACATATGCTGCGTTTGCAGTGCGTAACTGATCTACGGCTGTAGCCTACCACAAACACAACATTTATTCTCTATTTTTTATTTCAAATCACTATTTTTATATCAGCGTATTTTATAAAATAATATAAAAAAGTTTCAACATTGCGATTCTATTTGTACACAGTTATAGGTATACATTCTTTCACAGACGTATTCAAGTTTAAACTCAATACACTTAAAAAACGTATTATTCAATGCATTACTTCTATATAGATTTAACGTTATTTATTAAGTTGCTCAAGCAAGTGGCAAAACATTTAACAGGGTTCGTATGGGTGCTTGAAATCCTTGAAAATGCTTGAATTTTGATGTTGTGTTTTCAAGGGTTCAAAAGTGCTTAAATGTGGGATGAAATGCTTGATATTGTAACTGTTCTCTCACAACAGAGAGACTGTTCTCTC
Source organism: Gila orcuttii (assembly GCA_026230005.1). Lineage (NCBI taxonomy): Eukaryota > Metazoa > Chordata > Actinopteri > Cypriniformes > Leuciscidae > Gila > Gila orcuttii. The sequence continues at coordinate 21,788,319 of JAPDVR010000017.1, forward strand.
ACAACAGAGAGCCTACCTATCTGACTGAATAGTTTATTAAATGGAGAAATAAAATGTAGCCCTTCAGATATAATAAAAAAACGATTTGCGCTACGCTGGCCAGAGCAAAAGTGGGCGGAGGTTTCATTTTTCTTTCTGCGGATGCCTCGTTTCTATTGGCTGCGCAGGTCGTCACAGAGCGCAGCGCAAAAGTTTAACTAGGCTATTTTTAACTTTGACCGCGGGGTGCGCTCGAGCTCGCCAATGCTGCGCTGTGCTTTGGTCGAATCAGCAACAAAACGTCTTCGCGCGGCGCAAGCCATTGAAATAAATTGGTTTCATAGTGCAGCGCATTCCGGGTCCTGTCTGAAAGGGCCATTAGGGGCTGTTTACACCTGGCCACTTCATGCGTTTTCTCAGATCGGATAGCTATTTGATTTATAAAAACGATTCCATTTACACCTGGTCACATAAATGTGTTTTCGCAAAACGGAACTAAATCCGATCTTCAATTCCCACGCTATATGCAGATTTAATGGAGTTCACGTCACCGAAAGCAACAGATATGAGCTGTATTTTATTGATCAAAGACCGCAATAAGAGAGAGCGACAACACTGGTAAGATCATTTCGTTTTCGCATCCTGGCCCAATTTGCCCATTGACCTCTGCCCATCATGGCCTCCTAATAATCCCCATTTATACACTCACCTAAAGGATTATTAGGAACCATACTAATACTGTGTTTGACCCCCTTTCGCCTTCAGAACTGACTTAATTCTACGTGGCATTGATTCAACAAGGTGCTGAAAGCATTCTTTATAAATGTTGGCCCATATTGATAGGATAGCATCTTGCAGTTGATGGAGATTTGTGGGATGCACATCCAGGGCACGAAGCTCCCGTTCCACCACATCCCAAAGATGCTCTATTGGGTTGAGATCTGGTGACTGTGGGGGCCATTTTAGTACAGTGAACTCATTGTCATGTTCAAGAAACCAATTTGAAATGATTCAAGCTTTGTGACATGGTGCATTATCGTGCTGGAAGTAGCCATCAGAGGATGGGTACATGGTGGCCATAAAGGGATGGACATGGTCAGAAACAATGCTCAGGTAGGCCGTGGCATTTATACCCAATTGGCACTAAGGGGCCTAAAGTGTGCCAAGAAAACATCCCCCACACCATTACACCATCACCACCAGCCTGCACAGTGGTAACAAGGCATGATGGATCCATGTTCTCATTCTGTTTACGCCAAATTCTGACTCTACCATCTGAATGTCTCAACAGAAATCGAGACTCATCAGACCAGGCAACATTTTTCCAGTCTTCAACTGTCCAATTTTGGTGAGCTCTTGCAAATTGTAGCGTCTTTTTCTTATTTGTAGTGGAGATGAGTGGTACCCGGTGGGGTCTTCTGCTGTTGTAGCCCATCCGCCTCAAGGTTGTGCGTGTTGTGGCTTCACAAATGCTTTGCTGCATACCTCGGTTGTAACGAGTGGTTATTTCAGTCAAAGTTGCTCTTCTATCAGCTTGAATCAGTCGGCCCATTCTCTAGCATCAACAAGGCATTTTCGCCCACAGGACTGCCGCATACTGGATGTTTTTCCCTTTTCACACCATTCTTTGTAAACCCTAGAAATGGTTGTGCGTGAAAATCCCAGTAACTGAGCAGATTGTGAAATACTCAGACCGGCCCATCTGGCACCAACAACCATGCCACGCTCAAAATTGCTTAAATCACCTTTCTTTCCCATTCTGACATTCAGTTTGGAGTTCAGGAGATTGTCTTGACCAGGACCACACCCCTAAATGCATTGAAGCAACTGCCATGTGATTGGTTGATTAGATAATTGCATTAATGAGAAATTGAACGGGTGTTCCTAATAATCTTTTAGGTGAGTGTATACTAATTGGCTTCATCACTGTCTCCTCTCCACCAGTAAGCTGGTGTGTGGTGGGCGTTCTGGCGCAATATGGCTGCCGTCGCATCATCCTGCACATGCTGGATGCTGCACATTGGTGGTGGTTGAGGAGATTCCCCCTTCAATGTAAAGCGATTTGAGTGTCGAGAAAAGCGCTATATAAATGTAATGAATTATTATTATTATTATTATTATTATTACTTTAAATGATGATGATTCTGTGTTAAGCGTTTGCGACTTACTTTCACTTTGATTTGCGATAGTTTGCTCGTTGGCTTGATGAATAGATGCTCAGCTTCTCATCTGCGGTAATGCGTGTTGCGCCGTCATATCTGGCTATAACATGACATATAGCCTATTATAACACGCTCTCACATGTTTATTTTTTAGCATTTTTGGGAGGAGTAAAATTTACATGTGGTTTCAACAACTAGATGCATTTACACTGTCAAGTTTAGTCTGCAATGCGGCCCAGACCTCCTCCTGAAGTGGTTTGAGCGATCGGATTCAAATCAGTCTCGAATGCGTTTCGGAGGGCATTTACCTGGTCTTTTCACGATCAGATAGCTATCCGATCACAGAAAACGCATGAAGTGGTCAGGTGTAAACAGCCAGTGAATGAAAGTACTTGGTGTGATAATGTAATGTTATTGGTTGCCCATTATGGCACGTTCATTTGTGGAATATGCAGTGAACATACAGCCAAAGTTACTGCACAGTAACTGTAACCTTAACTACCTGCAAATTAAAACCTGCAAACGTTAGCTCAGTACATAACAACAACCGTTGATTGCTAAACAGAAATCGTGTCAGATGGAGTGTCATACAAGTAGCCTACTGTAAAGTTGAGGATGGCCTTATGCAATATTTACACTGCTCTATTCCGGTAGATAAATGTAGCCTATGTCTTGGCAATTAAATACTTTTTTTTCTTTTCAATTAATATACCGGTAGGCTATTTATCAGGCAGGTGCCTGTGCACTGTCAGAGTCTTCTGGGTTAAAATTGAATTACAGGTTGCTGTTGCACTATCTCAGATTTTGTTCAAACCTTGTCTATATCAAGAATGTGTCCCAAAACCAAGGCTTGTAAAATATTTATGTTCAAATCCTGTCTTCATATTTTCAGCCCTTGAAATTTCTTCAGTTTTACAGCCTGAAAATCATATTATCTGGGAAGCAATATTTGGACAATAATATAATGAAAAGTATTATTCATAGGAATTATCTACTTAGTGATACATTTTGAAAAATAAAACTTGTGATTTGCTTAAATATCTGATCCTTCTGCTATTACGAAACACAATTTTGCCTGTTTATAGCATTATCTCTTTTAATGTGATAAAAACACTAAATAATAATTTTGACTATGTATTTGGTATGCAATTTACGATGTTGTAAGGTGCTGGAAAAGGCTTTAAAATGGACCTTGAAAGTGCTTGAAAAGTGCTTGAATTTGACCTTGGAAAAGGTGTACGAACCCTGATTTAAACATGTAGGCCTTATGTTACCATCGCAAACATTTTAAATTAAAACATACAATTGACAAAAACAGCTCTATCATACCTTTTCTTTTGCATTTAAATCTTTTTTTACGAGAAATATTGTGGGCCACAATTTAAGAACTTGTTTTTCCACCTCCACGAAGAGACGAGTAGGCTGCATCCATTATGTCCCGTTGTTGAGGTACTGTGTAGTTTTCCTTGCTTTAATTACCCCGGGCTTAAAAGTTAAAAAGAAAACGACTGAAAAATATAAGTATACTTTAAATGAATTTATTTACTATATTTTCATGTCAATCCATGTTCAGTTTGACCACGAACCATGCGCTGTCACTTTATTTCAGCAGCAGAAATACACTCGGTGCGGAAACGATCTCTGCACTGCTGTATACGCACCGCACCTGGAACGCATCCAGTGTGAACGCTCTAGCCTGTTAACATGGGTACGGAAAAAAATATGCACTGCAAACGTAGTGTGTGTGAAACAGGCGTTAGCGAAGCGGCTGGTGTAAACGCATGCATTGACTAGAGTTAGCCATGTTGCAGCCATAACACACCGCAGATGTGTGCAGTGTAAATAATGGGTTACATTAACCCATACAATTTGTATTGTGCATTTCCTGAACATTTTCTTGCTAACTAATCAAACACTTTATATGAACAAACTACTGATCTATAAAACACAATTAGAAAGAGCTATATTTTAAGTACACATATAAGGAATTTTTCTTCAGTGACAAATCTTTCATTGTTTTATTTACACTTAAAAATTAAATATTATATTTTAAACGTATTTTAACGAGGAGGTAAGCTGCTGCTTCTTCATTCAAAGGGCAAATCACAAAATAAAACACTTAATTACTGCCATACTATTAGCCTAGACAGACACTCTCCAAGCTCCTCTCCCCGGTATCAAAGCAATTTTTAATAAGCAGGTAAAATTTCCGACTTTAAACAAATACCCATTTAAATGCTTAGGATGTTTGCTTTGTAAGAATGTTCAGAGAGACTTTAGATTTAAAAACGGTGTCTCGTTAGGCAATGTTTTCTTAGTGAAATCATAAAATTTCCTATTGATTCAATAGAATGCGCAAGCTCACTGGGGAATACCAATATGGTGGCGCGGTGGCTTCACTGTTTATGACGTCATGAGCTATCCAGTCATTCTATATATATCAGTGGTAAACACGCAGATTATGGCCTATATATTTACTCCACAAACATGGAAAAAAGTGATAGATGGGCCTCTTAACTTTTACGCTAAGGAGAAAATCCAACGCAACTTTTAGGGGACCAAGTCAAACATGATTATGTATTTCTGCTCAGTTAGCATCACTGGACATCAACCACACGGCATACACTAATACCTTTTCATATACTGTCTACTTTCTATGTATGACAGTTCTATCTAATAACATATTAGACAGGACTGTTAGACAGATCATAAACTAACGAACATGGAGAATGTGAGCACTGTGAGCTCAGGCTCTGGCGTTCTCAGCGGCAGCGCCGTCAAAATAAAGGTCACAACAACAAGCGCGGCTTACGTCACTTCAGAGTTCCTAATTGACCCTTCGCTAAGCCCCGCCCTCCTTAGTTACTGTTGCTACGCCTGTCAAGCTTTCGGGCCTGGCACGTCTATTACAGTGTGTATGCACCGGTGTCAGACATTCCCAATGAGATAATTAGTAATTTTTGGCGAACATGTGAAATATCTGAGAGAGCAAGACAAAAGGGACTGCAGTATGCATTCGAGGGTTATATCCACGACATAATATGCAACCGATTAGAGAATAATTTAATAAAAATTGAAGCTAAAGCCTATAGTCGCAGCAGCCGCCGCCGCCTCATATGCTGACCATTCACATGGGAAACACACAAATCGAGGAACAGCTATGTTCGTGCACAGCAGGGTAAGTGAAATGTGAAACTAATCTAATAATTATAAATCAAACAGTTTATCCATAAATCTTGTGGAATAACACTAACACCGGGAGAGCCGCGATCGGATTGGGTTAAAGTTACTCAGTCAGGGGTAGTAGGCCGTCGATTAACAAAATGCTGAAATATATTTTAAAGTATGTCAGTGAGCCTCCCTCTTGTCTTTAAACGTCTTATTTTACGTTAAAACGTGCATTATGAACAAAGAACCGTAATTATTTCCAACTTCCAAGCAATATGTGTTTTTGTTAATCCTGTCGACATTTAGTTGTGAATGGGGTCTCCCACACTGCTGGATCCACGCACATCATTTCTCACCTTGGCTTTTAGATTTTCGGGAAGGAAAAAAATTACACGTCCAAACTTTTAGGATACCGGGTATCAGATTTGCACAATCCATACGCACAACGCTTCGGCATGTTTCCCTCGCTCAAAAGCTTGCCAGACCTCCCGCGCCTAGTTACGGTTGCTAAGACACGATTGGCCAGTGGCGGTTTTCGGGCATGGCTTAGCGAAGGGTCAATTGCAGTGCGAATGCAACCAGAATAATGTTCCTAAGGGAACCATTAGTTCTCGGGGAACTAAGTTCCTAGAACTACCTGGTGTGAAAGCCATTTATATACAGTAGTTTGATACATCTGAAAAATAGCGGAAGACACAATGTGAGCTGCTGCGTGGAAAAGCTGAGATTTTCCGCAGAGATTTTTGGTACCCAAATAATCGTCAAACACTGTCCTGTGTTATAGCTGTTATTTCTGTTGTTTGCCTTTATCATTTAGTTCGGGGACTGAACTTTCTTAAGCTTCCTTGTATCCCATGACCTTCAAACCAGATGGATCTAATGGAGTGGGTAATAATAGCTAATAGTAGGATTTAGATCTAGACACATTTTATAGGATAAACGAAAAATGGGGAATTCTACAATACTTGTATCAAGGCACACATTTCAACACAATATATCTGTTTATGAAAGAAAAGACTAAAAACAAACATGCATTTGAAAATATAATGTTTTCCTTCTCAACATTCTAGGAGGCTAAGATTGAGCTATTGGACAGCCTGATCGAAGTTATGCGAGGTGATCTAGCTAAGATAAAGGGAGATGCAGAATCAGTACACATGTGCCTGATGAATGTCCCTGAATCACCTGGAACAGTCAGTCGTCTGAGGACACAGCTGGAGGAGATGAAAGAGGAGCTTCTCAAAAGCCAACAACTTCTCAGTCTTAAAACTAAAGGTGTATTCATTTGCCTTAAAGGGGAAAACTCAATATTTTATGACATAAGTCTAATTATATTTATCTTTTTTTAGAGTTTGAAGCAATGCGTGTTCAGGCACAAGAATCAAATGATCAGCTTCTCCAAGCAAATAGGGTAATATGAACTAAAGTTTTCTTTTAAATATCTGAGGTTATTGTAAAGGGGTTCTGCTATGTGTTGATATTTTTGTTTGTCTTTTTTAGAATTACGAAAACCAGAAAGTGAGATGTCAGGAACTCATGTCAATCTGCCAGGAGAAAGATGACATGGTCTCTGTATTACAGACTGCTTTGGACCAAAATGTGGAGGCAGCTACCAAAGATGTAAATGTATTTTACACTACCATTTTTACACTTCTTTTATTTGAAATCCTTGCTGGAAAAAAAAAAATCCTTCTAAAGAAAAAAAATCTTACTGACCCAAAACCTTACTAAGTTTCACAGACATGGTCACTGTAAACTATCAATGTATTTAAAAAGAGTTGTTTGAAAATGTTTAAATTCTCCCGTTGTGTTCCACGGAAAAGTAATAGCTTTCCTTTAACTTATATCAGGTCATACATATAGAATACACTCACCTAAAGGATTATTAGGAACACCTGTTCAATTTCTCATTAATGCAATTATCTAATCAACCAATCACATGGCAGTTACTTCAATGCATTTAGGGGTGTGGTCCTGGTCAAGACAATCTCCTGAACTCCAAACTGAATGTCAGAATGGGAAAGAAAGGTGATTTAAGCAATTTTGAGCGTGGCATGGTTGTTGGTGCCAGACGGGCCGGTCTGAGTATTTCACAATCTGCTCAGTTACTGGGATTTTCACGCACAAGCATTTCTAGGGTTTACAAAGAATGGTGTGAAAAGGGAAAAACATCCCGTATGCGGCAGTCCTGTGGGCAAAAATGCCTTGTTGATGCTAGAAGTCAGAGAAGAATGGGCCGACTGATTCAAGCTGATAGAAGAGCAACTTTGACTGAAATAACCACTCGTTACAACCGAGGTATGCAGCAAAGCATTTGTGAAGCCACAACACGCACAACCTTGAGGCGGATGGGCTACAACAGCAGAAGACCCCACCGGGTACCACTCATCTCCACTACAAATAGGAAAAGGAGGCTACAATTTGCAAGAGCTCACCAAAATTGGACAGTTGAAGACTGGAAAAATGTTGCCTGGTCTGATGAGTTTCGATTTCTGTTGAGACATTCAGATGGTAGAGTCAGAATTTGGGGTAAACAGAATGAGAACATGGATCCATCATGCCTTGTTACCACTGTGCAGGCTGTTGGTGTAATGGTGTGGGGGATGTTTTCTTGGCACACTTTAGGCCCCTAAGTGCCAATTGGGCCTCGTTTAAATGCCACGGCCTACCTGAGCATTGTTTCTGACCATGTCCATCCCTTTATGGCCACCATGTACCCATCCTCTGATGGCTACTTCCAGCAGGATAATGCACCATGTCACAAAGCTTGAATCATTTCAAATTGTTTTTTCTTGAACATGACAATGAGTTCACTGTACTAAAATGGCCCCCACAGTCACTAGATCTCAACCCAATAGAGCATTTTTGGGATGTGGTGGAACGGGAGCTTCGGGCCCTGGATGTGCATCCCACAAATCTCCATCAACTGCAAGATGCTATCCTATCAATATGGGCCAACATTTCTAAAGAATGCTTTCAGCACCTTGTTGAATCAATGCCACGTAGAATTAAGGCAGTTCTGAAGGCAAAAGGGGGTCAAACACAGTATTAGTATGGTGTTCCTAATAATCCTTTAGGTGAATGTACATTAAGTTATACATTTGAACTGTAATGATCCATGATTTTTCTTTTGTTTTCATATGTACAGAGGGCCTTAATTAACAGCATCAAAGAAGAAATCCTACATTTTAGAAACAATTGCAAGTGTTTGCTGAATGAAGTCTCTGACCCTAGAGGGGAGGAAATGACAAGTCAAGAAACTCAACATCTGCAAGAACTGAAAATGAAAGATGACCTGCTGAATGAACTTAAACTTGAGAACTGTTCACTTGAAAAAAAAGTGTGTGATCTGACTGATAGACTGGCAGAGCTGACTCATGCACATGAAGCCACTGTGGCGATGGAGAGAGCAGAGGTCAGCAAAGTCACAAATGAGAATAAGGCTCTTGCCAATGAGTTACATTTACTTCAGCAGTCAGCCAATGAGATGAGCTCAAAGCTCAAAACTATCCAGATGGAATTGAGCGCTCAGACAAATATGGCCAGTGACCTTTCAGAAAAGCTTGACGCAGCCAGAGCACTGATTAAGGAACATCAAGCAGAGTCTTGCAGTCAGTCCAAAACCATTGAATCCTTAATGACGGAGGCAGGTAATTTGCGTCAGGAACTCAGTGCCCGCCAGGTCTCACATGACAAAAAAGAAGATGAATGCATGAGGATGGTGGAATTATCTCAGGAGAACAGCAGACAGATCAATGACCTGGAGCAGAAGGTCAGTCAGACCAAAGTGAACGTGTGCCAGCTGGAAGAGCTCTGCAATCAGCTTAAATATGAACGAGATGCCCAGGCACAGGAATATCAGAGCCTACTGAGCCGATATGAAGCTCAAAAGTTGGTCATGGCCGAAAAAAGAAGCAACTCTGAGCTGCTGAAAGAGCTAACCACTCTGAAACATCAGCAGGGGAGAATGGAAGACCAAGAGCAAGACTCCAGAGATGATTGCTGGAAAACTCTGCAGGACAAACTCATGCAAACGCTGAGCAAACTGAACCAACATGAGGATGTTCTGAACGTAGTGAGAGCAATTGTAGAGAATGAGATAACTAAGGCAAGAGATGAGGCCAAGAGGAGATTAGCTGCAATGGAGAAAGATCTGTCTCATAAAGATACAGAACTAGAGACTAAAGCTAAAGATCTTTTGAAGTAAGTCTTATCCAAACTTTCTGATAACACAAAAATAGGTCCTCAATTCTGTTGAGTGTCTTGAGAAAAATGGTTTAAGGAACAACAGCTGGTCTGAATGACCTTTTGGTCTTTTTACAGGTCGAGAGAACTTGTGACCGATGGGCTTAATAAAATCAAGACCATGAGTTGCAGTTTGCAGCAGGTGGAGAGGGAGCAATCTGATGTCAGTGATCAGTTATGTAAGGCTAACTTGCAGAAGGAACAGTTAGAGAAACAGGTTGGTAAAACACTGTTTTCCATTGTTAGTGTTCATTTTGTCCGTTGCTAGTGTTGCCAATGTGATTTTAAATTAGTTTTTTTAAACAGTGCTTTTTTATTCCCACAGATTTTAATCTTGAGTGAAGAAAACAAAATGTTTCTGCAGAAACTATGTGAAGCGGAGGAGATGAGGGATCAGGCTGGACACAGTTTGAGCTGCACAGAGCAAACTATTGATCCACTGCAGACTGTGAGTACTGCTCTTTCCCTCAGCTTTGTTCAGTTTGTGATGCTATCAGGTCTTAGATGCTGGATTATTCCACTTCCTTTCACTCACAGGTGCAGTCAAACCATGCAATAGAAGAAGAAAACATACAGTCTTTCAAAACAACCTGCTGTGGTAACCTATGTGTCTTTTCATTTATCCCATTTTTTCCACAATACTAGTTGGTGTTACAAAATCGGCTTAAGTTTTGTCCTTAATAAGATTGATTATGCTTCCAGATCTTTTGCAAGAGCAGAAGCTGATTGAGGAGACGTGTGTTAACTCAAATAAAGAGTGCACACAGAAAGATGAGGAGAAATTGCTGGAGGCCAGGCTGAATGAGATTGAATCCATAACTGAAGGTGACTGAGTCTGTACTAATTGTAATTCCTATAAATCTCTTCTAGTCAACACACTGTGAGAAGTCAGTAAGATTCAGTGTAGGTATTTCAAAATTACTGTTATTTTAAAACAATAAAACAAATAGAAAAATTGCAGTCTTTCTTCAGTATTTGCAGAATTAATTTATAATTATAATAATCAAATCTGTTAATATTAATTAATCAGCAATATTGACTTTTTAATTTTCAGTATTGGCAGTATTCATATATAGTTATAATAATCAAACATGTTAATATTAATTAATCAGCAATATTTACTTTTTAATTTTCTATTTTCTCATCACAGAATCCTGAAAATAATTGTCAAATAAATCTTACAACTTGATAATGAAAATAATAATAGTAAGAAATGTTTCTTTAGCTCTAAATCAGCATATTAGAATGATTTTTCTGAAGCATAATGTGACTTTGAAGACTGGTGTTATGAGGATGAAGGATGAACCCAATAGCAGACAGCAAATAACTCAAACAGGGGTTTATTATGACAAAAACAGAGAACAAAACCCACGATGGGGCAAAACAAGACAGGATAGACAATACTAGACTAATACTCAAGACAGTAAACTGACAGCTAAGACAGGATCAAACACTTCTTTCTAGACAAGACTTTCAACAGGTTACTCACGGTTTGTTTCACACAAAGTATGAAACAACATCAAACAATGAACCGGCCCAAGACAGCAAACACAAGGGGATTAAATAGGGAACACTAATGACGAAGACAGGTGAAACTGACTAGACAATAATGACAAGACGAGGGTAACAAGGGGGCGGAGTTACATAACGAGACAACACAAGCACATGGCCCAAACAAAAGGCCATGTGCTTGTACACAAAACATGGGTCTGTCATGATCCAGCCTCAAGACTAGGGGAAATCAAGGACAAGAAGGCCGGATCATGACAAATGGATTGTAATTGGTATTGAAAATTATAAAAATTCCCTGGTATTGGTATCTTGTTCTGAAATTCTGGTTTAATGGTAACACTACTTCAGTTACACTTTAACAACGTCTCACCTGTAACTGTGATGCAGTCTGAATCATAATCACACTGTGTTCGTTCATTGACTAGAGGAGAACTGGCCCCCCAACTTTATTTTTCTCTATTCTGTCACCTGATCAGAGTATCTGAGCGGAGTTGAGTGGCAGCAATTTCCCCTCTGCACTCAAAGTGTTTAATAATCACTCCACTCGGGGTTCACCATTTACCGCTCCCCGCTCCACTCCTCACTCACTGATATCAGAAACACTGCTCTGTCTTCGCCCCCTGAGGAGATTGCGGCTAAAGTATTTAAGTATGCTTTGAAATCTCGCAAAAGTTGTGTTCAAAATATATAGGCCTATTAAATGTAAAATAAAAAAAATACAATACTAGAAGAGTAGTTTCAACGTGGTTTATTGGAACACTACTGTGCAAACATTTTTCCTACGACATGCCAAGCTTATTACATGGTTATCAGCATCAAAAAATATAATTGCAAATTTAGCTTTGGAAATTTAGTCGTCAGTTATTTTATCTACGGGTCGCTACATTTCTTACAGATTTCTGCTCATTCGAAAATCAGATACAGATAAAGTAACACTAAGATTATATTTGTTTGAATCCATTAGTGAGAGAGCGATTGTGTGTGTGAATAAGTGCTACCTTTTCAAAATGTACTTTCACCCTATCATATTCAGTAGCCCATCTAGAAGGGACAAACAAATTCCTTGAGAACTATAACCTCCCGCTCATGTCCATCGCAGTCATCATAACCTCCACATTCTTTCTAATTTGAGTTATCCATCTGTATCATGCTAGGTAAATGTGTTTAACGTGTGAATTCTTGCTAAAAATGCAGTTAAATTATGGGCCGTTGGCATGAATTGTACTCGTGATGGAGCGGTAGTGGAGCGCTCGGAGCGAGTGGAAACCACGACGCTCCGACTTTTAAAAAATCCACTCTGCACTCCATTCAAAATCACATTGCTCCGCTCCCACTCCACTCCACTCACATACTCTGCACCAGATGGAGTTATTTGGTCTGGTTATTTGGGAATATTCTTAATATTCAACAATATTATTGATTTGACTGCACTGACACTATAGGATGAGAACTGAACTGCTGGACAATAACATCACTGCTTTATAGATAAAATTAACTAATTTAATAATTGATGATCTTTACAATAGAACTGAATCAACACTGAACTGACTTAAGCTGAACAAAGACACTATTTATTTGTTAGAGCTGCTGTACAGACGAAAATAACTCTGCTTTCAGAGCGCTATATAAAAAAAGGTTAAACAAATGAAACGACACCACAAACATCTCTTTGTTCTTCTCAGATCATGCTAAACTGCAGGAAATGTATCAGAAACCAAGTGTTGGTCTCTCTCATAAACCCCAGCAAGAGGAACGTAGAGCCTGCAGACCTGCAGAAAGCACAAAGGTAAGAACCTGGAAGTCTTTAGTCTCTCAGACTTTTCCACAACTGGGTTTTGCCAGCAGTAGAATGATTTCTTTTGATGTTTCAGCAGCTTAATGAGGAGCAGGCTGATGATAAGCAGGGAAAGGGGCAGGATGGAGCAGCCATGGGGGAAGAGGAGAGAGCGGCCCAGGCAACAAGGCAACTAGAAAGCGACCAACAGGACAGGTTGCAGCTGGAGCTGGTAATAGGATCAGCATTTCCATTTCTCTCACCCTGCTTCGTTATTTTCTTTTTCGCAGGCTTGAGGGCAGGATTTAGCTCAGAATAGTAATTTATTTACACAGCAGGTTTCTGAGTTAATATCACTTCTGTGATTCGAGTGACCTGCCAACAGGAGGAATGACAAGACTCTAGCAGGACAGTAATGGCACAGCAGAAAAATGGATTGTGCAAAACTCTTTATTTTTAAATTTCTTAAACGACTAATTCACTAATCAGTCTTACCTAAGCCCTGTATAAATAAACGGGGGACAGGTTCATCTGATGAATTTAAGTTGTGTACTTGTGTTCAAATATTTTTTTTGCATGCAAAAGCAAGATGAGGTGGATAGGAATGTAGAGGTCTTGGGTGTGTTTTTAAAAATGTTAGGCTATTTTAAACTCGACATGTCGTCTTAACAGTGAAATATACATCTCAATGTGTATTGCTGTAGGGACATTACTTTAAATAACATTCTTTTGATGATGCATCTTCTTCAAGGGCATATTACTGTGCAATAATTGTTTGTAGGAAAAAATCTAGATAAACTACTCAATTCAACTAGTTGTTTGATGGATGACTAGTACTTTTGGAAATTATCAAATCTATTTTCTCTTTAGCAAGATCAATGTCAACTACAATGTTTTTTTTATGGTCTAGACTCTAGAGAGAAGGTTGGATGGTACAGTAATGAATTAATTAATTAAATGAACTCCTTTTTTTTTTTTACACAACATTTGCTCAAATTCACCAAATAATAGTAAAATTGCACTACTCTGATTTTGGAAATTACACTATGAGGAATGACCATTTTATTAGGCAAGTTGATGATGTTATTGACCAAAGCCTAATAATTTCAAAATGACCAAATACTGCCTCATTGATCATTCTAACCAGTATAACAGCCTATCACTAAGATGTGGGATTTTTAGAATACTTTAAAATACTTTATATCAGCAACAATATTTTGTGGTAGTGCTATAGTATAATATTAAAACATTTTTCTCTTCCTCACTTCCCTGCATACTGATTACAGGAAATGTTAAAGCTTCAACTGGCTGAAAACCAAGATACCATTGTAAAATTACAAAGGGAAAAGGGGAAAAATTTTGCTGCTACCCAGAAAATTGACAGACCCAAACAGACTTCAAACGTGAAGACAAAGAATGAAGGCGATTCATTTAGTCCAACACAAGAGGTCAGTAGAATGATATTAATGCAAAATGCATGCAGCTGATAATAATTATTTGCGCATGCAAAGATGGGAATTGTTCTGGTCTGTATGAAAATTGGTTACTGTGCATAATATGTGTTGGCGTGTTGGTATCACTCAAAGCAGGTTGCAGTACTAGACTCCTCTGTCCTTTCCACAAAGAGTCTCAGAGATGAACGCTTCCCCAAACCTGAGCTAGAAATCAGCTATGCACCTCTTAAACCTGACCGAATGAATGTCAGAAAACCAGGTGAAGTAGAGTCTGTCACAATCAAGCTCCGACGTACAGCCAGAAAGAGAAAGAGCCCAGACATGCAGGTATACAGATACCATTTCTAAACCCTTTGTTGTGATTTCCTAAACAATCCAGGTTCCGACGGTCCAGGAAAACTTGGAAATGTCAGGGAATTTCAAGACATTTTCACATCTGGAAAAGTCATGGAAATTTCTATAGTGTATATATATATTTTTAGTTATGCCCAGTTCTAAAGTATTTCTTAGGATAAAATGTACCTTTTGTGAGTGCGATCTCTATAAAATGATTTTCATCACAAAAAATGTCATGTAAAAAATCATGGAAATTCACTGGTTAGAGCCTTTAACTAGTCCTGCAATAATTTCCTAATTATATATTCATTAATATGTCATAAAGCGTTTAATTAGACCTATTCATTGATTTTAAATTTTTTATAATGATTTATCATTATAAAAATTTCCATAGTTAACGCATTTAGTAATTCAATGATGATTCAATCCAACGTTTCACAATAAAAGGAATGCAAATGAGTTTACTTTTGTTAAAGAGATAGATCTGTAAATAAATTAGCTGTGAAGAGGGTCTTTGTGTTGCAGCTACTGTTGCGATAAACTCTGAAGGTTCCAGTCTAGTTTTAGATATCACATCCTTTTCAAATTGAATGGCATTAATGACATTATAAATTGAACTATGGCTGCATTTACACTGGCACAAGAAATAAGATTTTTTTTACTCTCATCTGACACAGAAAGGAATTTGTTGCACACGTGTATACACAAAAGAATACACGAGATCCGATTATTATTTTTTTGCATCCGATCTGAGCCACTTCCAAATGTGGTTTTAAATCAGATACACATCCGATATCTGAACATCTGACCTACGTCTAAACGCGTGCATCCGATTCTTCTTTGAATTCCAAACCACCACAAGGCAAGGGTGACACGTTTGCCCACAAAGAAAGCTTTTTAATGTTGTATTATGAAGCAGATTTGGCTGTATGCACTTGCTCGCAGCTTTTTTATTGAGGTGGAAACTTATTAAAGCAAAGAAATTGCACGCACACGTAAACATTCAGGAGTGGTTTTCAACCTCTGCCCTGTGAGTTTTATAAATAAAACAGCTTCACTACTTAAAGCTACATTATATTTCTCAGCAATGAGGTTATAACTTCGCTGTAGTTAAACCAACAAGCTTCACTATTAGGCTACTCACTTGCGCTCTCTCTCTCTCTCTCTCTTTTTTAATCTTTTTTTGATCTTACAGCGCTACTTTTTCACTTCAGATTTCTAGATCTAACGACCTGTAGATAAAATAACAAATAAAATGTATTGTTATTTTCCTGTATATATTCGTTCTGTCACTTTTTGCACTGCAAAACATCCATGACAGCTGTTATCTTGTCAATGCTGGCAAATAATTATGGCCACCCGACATGAGTTCTATAAATAATTTTAATAGCACAGCCATTCAAAACCAGAGGGTCTACCATGTGCACAGTAAAGAGATCACCGATAATAATTTTGGGCGGGAATTAATGTAAAAACAGATATCGGATACTAGTCGTGTCTAAAGGTCCTTTCACACTGGACGCGATTTTGACGCACGAATAATTCGCACAATTTGTTTTATTTTTTGATCAGCTGTTTGTGTAATGAGTGCTTCCACACCGAAGGCGAATGTGCTGCGGCGAAAAAACAACTTTTATTTTTCCCGCTTCGATGTCGATTTTGTTTTTACTTTTGCGGCGACAGAAAAGGCTTCAGCCAATCACATACAAGGAAACAAATGTGACATCACAGCAACAATGACAGATCTTCTGCCAGACGCTGCTCCGGATCGATTGGTTCCCTGAAGTTTGTGGTTTGTCTCGTCAGATGCGGTGCCACTGTCTGAAGGAGCTCCACAAAGTGTGCCACAGACATCCGAAAGTAAGTGCATAACCGGCCATGATAAAGTTTTAGCTCCTGTATAAGATTAGCATACTCCCCTTCAGACTCCCTGTTCTTTAAGACTGGGTGCACCCAAAACCTTCTTTTCTGTCTTTTAAAGAAAATGAAAAGCTCGTCTTCACTGGATGATGAAGAAGTGTCCATGTTTTCTCAGCTGTCGGTGCGAAAATTTTGGAATGTTGAAGCTCTGAACGTCGCAAATTCGCGTCGCTGCTGATGTGAATGGTTTTGACGCGAACTATTCGCTTTTTCATTACGCGTCTGGTGTGAAAGGGCCTTAAAGTGAATGTAAACAGTCGGTACAAAAAACCGGATATGGTTAAAAGATCGGATCTGTGCATTAAGACTTGTAGTGTAAACACAGCCTATGAATCAAATTGAATTAATCACGTGCGCTAACACATTAACTTTAACATCTTTACATGTAATATAACACAAAGTCATATAACTTGTATTGTATGCCTTTGTTGTTGTTCTAGAACTCGGTGGAGTCAGAAAATCGCAAAAAACGACGGCTAAAGGTGAAAAACTGGGATAACATGCAGTCCGTTGAGGTGATTTTTTCTATCTATTAATACCGTATACCTGTGACATCTTACATCTGTCTCTGTAATGTTTATTTGATCATATTTTTTGCTCCTTACCAGACTCCCAAAGTGCAAGGAAAAAAGGTGAGAGAATTAAAGCAGAAAGACTCTCCTGCCAGCCTGAAAGGTAAAACAGATGGAGCCCTCCAAAAGATTGGTGACTTCACCCAGAGCTCTCCAACCCTCTTTGGAAGCAAAGGTCAGCTCTAGCTCTTAATTTTACACACAGTCAATGGTATTGATTGGAGCTTTCTGCCAAAAGTGTTTCATACTATATCTCAGCATGACCAAACCTTTAACTTCCTCCTCAGCCAAGAAGATCATGAGCATGGTGAATGTTAAGTCTCCTGAATTGCTAAATGCTTCTGAAAACAACAAACCCAAGAGATCCAAACGAAAGCTCTTCAAGACTCAGGTTTCCTCCCCGCTGGACATCCCCTCTTATCCTGTAAGTAATGTTTCTTTTGCATAAATCATGGACAAGTAAATCAAATGCATGTAGTCATGAATGAGAAGCATGCCTTATGTTAGCGGTACGACAACTATGTAACATCTGATTTAAGCCCCCAAGAGACAAAAAAGGTTGATAGTCAATTGTTTTAAAGCTTTCCAGTGTTAAAGGGTTAGTTCACCCAAAAATGAAAATTCTGTCAGTATTTACTCACCCTCATGTTGTTCCAACCTCGTAAGGCCTTCGTTCATCTTCGGAACACGAATTAAGATATTTTTGATTAAATCTGAGAGCTGGATCACTCCTCCATAGGCTTCTTAAGGGATTGAAACTTGCCAGTCCCAAAAAGTTATTATAGTTAAAATAGTCCAAGTGACTACAGTGGCTCAATCTTAAGTTTATCAAGCGACGAGAATACTTTTTGTGCGAAAAAAAACAAAAATAACGACTTTATTTCAACTATTAATTTCCTTCTCTATGGGCCTCTAGTCAGTTAACTTAGTGTGATAGCGTAGAGCTACGTCACACGTAGGCTCACTATTGGCTGACGTTGGTCATGTGTGTGATGCGTGTGACGTACAACACAGAAGCAGTACGCTATTAGTGAACTGACTCGAGGTAGTCTGACGTCGTCATACTCAGATTCTAGTCAGAATCTGAGCCTGATACTGCTCCATTGGGCTGTGATTATGGGGTGTGTTTCATCCGAACCAGGAAAAAAAATGCCTCTGCAATGCCAATTGGATAGACCGAATCCCGTAGGAAGGACGGCAAAAACATCTTTCCAATCGACAAATGCCTTGATCGCGGTTCTCTGTTCCTCTTTTAAAATGAATGCGCTGTCTACATATTCTATAACAGACGCGATGGCTGAATCTACACATAAATTCTCCAGCGGCAGCCATTCTTTGTTGTAAACGAATTCAACCCAAGCGCTCTTTGGTGACGTGGATGGTTACGTTACCGTTGCTCATCTGTCCATCATCGTATAAAGCCCGCCCTGACAATTTGATTGGTCCGAACAATTTTTGTTCGGGCATAATAGCTCCTCAATGGATCGAGTCCAGAGTCCAGACCGAACTTCCCGACCTAAAAATGTTGTGGGCGGGGTTCGGGCTGGCATCCAGGCTAGACTCGAGTCCCACAGAGAAGGAAATGAATAGTTGAAATAAAGTCTTACGATTGAGCCACTGTAGTCACTATTTTAATGATGTCTTTAATAACTTTTCGGGGAACAAGTTTCAATCCCTTAGAAGCCTATGAAGGAGTGATCCAGCTCTCAGATTTAATCAAAAATATCTTAATTTGTGTTCCGAAGATGAACGAAGGTCTTACGGGGTTGGAACAACATGAGGGTGAGTAATTACTGATAGAATTTTCATTTTTGGGTGAACTATCCCTTTAAAACTGCAGAAATGCTGCCAGGTGAATGTGTATTAACTTCATGAAATAATTTTACAGGTCATTGGAAGCAATGAAGATGATAAAGAGAGCGATCATCTCATAATCAAGAGAAAACTCAGAACAAGAACTGCCAAGAGATGACACAAGCATACAATTTGATGGCCAAGTGTTATTTCAGTTAGTTTGCTTTTTCTTTTTCTTTTCTTCAAATTGTCATATTTTGTTTGTTAAATACTTAAATGTTGTTGAACAATTCATATTTGTTTTATTAACACTGGGCATGTACCTCACAAAGTTGTAAAAAACTGTTTTCTTTTTTAATTTAGCCTTTGATTTCTTGTGGTAATTGGACAAAATATGGCCAAAAAAATGCTGTTTATTAAAAAAAATGCCTAAAGGCATTTATAATTTGGGTTTCTCTTCTTATGTTTAAGAGAGAAATACTAACTGAATATGCTTAAAGCATTACTGTCCCTTTATGTTAGATTTCACATCATGATATCCTTTAAAAAATGCTCAGATGAGGGAAGCAGTACCAAACAAGCAAGGTGAATGGGGATGAAGAGAATGTTCCAGATGAATGTTTGGGGGTCAACTTGTTGTATGATACTCATTTATTTCCACTGTCAGTAAATGGAGGGTGGCTGTCATCAGAGAAGAATAAGTAATGCATTTTATCTGCCCCTCATGATCTCTGCACTAACAGGTCAAACCTGCACTAATACACATCTCACTTCTCACACTAATACACAATTTCACCGAGGTGAAATTAATGTGACATTGAAAACAAACATTTTGGTGGGTGTGTGTTTGCATGTCATCATAGTAGCAAATTTATAAACGTGTGCTGTCTTTAATGCACGTGATAACATTTTGTTTAAAGTCAGCATGAAACGGAAGTTGCGATAGTCTGACTTGTAGATCAGGACATGATTTTGAAGTGAAGTGCACCTGAGACACATCTCTCTGTAGGCAAGGGTGTGGTTCTGCAGTAGCCACCGTTCAACCTGAAGAGGGCAGCACTCAGATGTTTTTACACCATATATTGTAGAATTAAGCCCCGTTCACACTACAAGCGACTTTGTCGCTGCATGTCGCCAGTGGCTGGCGATGAGGTCGCTAGTGGGCGTTCTCACTACTGGTTGCCTTTATGAATGACATCCAATGATGTGGAGAAGGATCATGCGCGCTCCACTCCTATTGGTTGTCGCTCCCGAAAGTCGCTCTTCATTTGCATAAAGTTAAACATATCTCAACTTTGTCGCGTCGCCAGACATGCCCCATCCGGTCGCCAACGGTCGCTGTCGCGCGTGTCGCCGGAAATCGCCCGCTCCCCATTGAAATGAATGGTATCGTGTCGCTTTGTCGCTTGTAGTGTGAACGGGGCTTTAAAACACTTTAAACCCAAAGGTAAAAAAATTTACTCGAATCAATGAACAGCATTTATGAAGCTCCATTCTTACAGATCATTAACTAAAAAAAGTTGTTTTAGTGTTTAGTTACCCTTTAAGTACACACTCATAGAATTAATGTAGCCTCTGTGTTTTAAAATATTACAAGTTGTGGAAGACATTCCAGTCAGGAAAATGTAATTTCTATTCTCAGAACAAACATAAAACAAACCCAAGAGAACTACTGTATAAAGAGCATTCACATGAGCACGTTTAAACTAAAGGATATACGCTTTCATTAATTTGATATGCTACTCCACATAGGAAGAACAGACAGCTAGTTACTGACCTGATGCAGACACATAGCTGAAGCTGATTGATATCGTCTTGGTCTGGAGTGAGGTTTACGCAAGCTAACATGAAAATAAGCGGGGCAGTCTGAAATCTGCCCCAATTAGGCTTTTATTTGGAAAATTGGCTTTTATTTCAGAAATAGGCTGTTTTTCTTTCAATGCAAAAAAGAAACTTGTAGCTGCAACATTTACACCCATTCTGGATTATGGTGACCTCATTTATATGAATGCCCCGACCCAAGTATTGAAACTACTGGACTCTGTTTACCATGCCGCATTGAGGTTTATCACAAACTGTAAGCCTCACACACACCACTGTGAACTTTACACACGTGTGGGCTGGACAGCACTGGAGATTCGTAGACTCAGTCATTGGTATATGTGACCCGTCACGGAAACCAGTGACACAAGTCGGCAGCACAACTTGCGAGCAAAATGAGAAAGAAGCGTTTTTTTTCAAAATTGGTGATTTCCGCTTTTTTGCAGAATCTGTTAGTTGAGATCATGAAAAAGCCTCTCCATGTTTGAGATAACAGTATTGGTATATTTAAAAGCGTACATTTTGAGGTTGAAATTGGCTTGTTTTTCGGAGATTCTAGCATGCAGTAGGGGCGTGTCATTGTCTGTGTGTATTTCCATACTGAATAGCCGCCGGCGCTTTTGCCCCCGCCCCCCAACAGCGTGGCTACTTATTATGCAGCGCTCTGGCCGGCTCTATCTGATATCAAAATTCAATGAAGATGGACGCCGCAAAGATTGTCGCAGACGAGCTGAACCGTGGCAGTTACACCGAAAATGTTTTCGCCGCACTTTGTGGGCTCGGGAAACTGAACCGGAGGTATGGGCGCGGCGCGGGCGCCCTCGGTGCTTGAATACGGCGGCTCGGCTCGCTGACAGCGGTGGCATATGTGACGTCCCGATTGCTTTGAATGGGGAACGTTTTGTGAACAGGGAACAGACTTAATAGACTGGCAACAATCTCCATAGAACATGAACTGGCACAGAGAATCGAAATAGAGGATGCAGTTTAAGACCTTTGCCGCGATGAAGGCCTGCCGTGCGCGCTTCTGAAACGTAAGTTAAGCTTCATTTGCTCTTTAGTCGTTATTTAAGATGCTGAACCTGCTGATGATATAATGTGCTTGCAGACATTTCATCTGTGTGTGTATACGCACATAAGAAAGTGGTGTAAAGAGATTTGCAACAGTAATTTGAGGAGGTGAAATATGATTATTTGGAAAATTCCTGTCATGACTGCTTAAAGAAAAATGCCAGCAGGCATTTGCCTCCTGCATAAACTTTAATATTGTTGACATTTTGGGCACACGCGCGTTGCACACTATTTGCGTTATATGTAGGCCTATGGCTTATTGGTCTTTGTGTGTTGTTGCTGGTTTTGCATTAAATGTATGGCATATTGGTCTTTGTGTGTTGTTGCTGGTTTTGCATTATATGTATATGGCATATTGGTCTTTGTGTGTTGTTGCTGGTTTTGCGTTATATGTATGGCATATTGGTCTTTGTGTGTTGTTGCTGGTATACGTTGCAAATAGAGGGGCAGCACAATTGTTTTTCACCTACAGCGGCAGAAGTGCATTCGCCGGTCCTGGGGGTGAGTTTCCATAAACATTAAAGTTTGTCGTTTTGTTTTCATTCTAAGAACACGTACACATTATCTCATGTTTAGTCTGTTTAGACCTTCCATACCTACCTATTGTTATTAGCTAGCTCAGGAAAGAAAAAAAAGCTGTTAAGCACAGGGGGGATCTTTACAGGGGGTATGGCTTATCTAAATGAGATGTAAATGAGCCCTTTTGTCACTCCTAGGAGCAGAGAGAGGTGAGAACTGCACAATCTTTAGAGGCCGTTATCTATCCTTTTAGCTTTTTTAAGTGCCTACCTTCAAATGGCCACAACTTCTCCAAATATTATCAGATTTCCACGTGTTACACATCGTTGGAAAGCTTGGAGACTACACTTTCAGAATCTATGAATACCTCAAAATGCCCCAGAACCGACTTGTGTCCCTAGTTTCCGTGACTGGTCACATATGTTTATTTATAAGGGTATTCTGCGTCTGCTCCCCTCATATCTGTGTGAATATATTCAACCAAAAGGAGCTGGACTGTATTCTTTACGCTCACAAGACTCACTGCTAATGTCTGTACCAAGTATCCGCACTGAAGCGGGTAAGGTGGCATTTCACTATTCTGCCCCCACAACATGGAACAACTTACAGAAATTCTGGAAATTAAAGGAACTGGTTTCAATAGGCCAGTTTAAACTTTTGCTCAAAAGTTTGGAAATGAAATCTATGGTTTGTAAATGTTTTTAAATAGTCTTATGAAATTGTTATGAAATTGTCTGTAATGTACTGAATTGTTGTGATCTGTGTCGCTGTCTTGGCCAGGACTCCCTTGAAAAAGAGATTAGTAATCTCAACTGGATTTTCCTGGTTAAATAAAGGTTAAATAAAAAAAAAATTAGAGGGCGCTGCAGTTCCATTTTTCACCACAGATTTACATTAGAAAATTGTGGGGCGCTGTAGAGCCGGGGAGGGCTCAGGCACCCGCTGTCCTGCTTCATATCATAAGACATGTCTGCCGAAGCCATACGTTAAATTTAATATAACTTGCCCTCTCTGTGACTTTAAATAGTCTAAACATTCCGAAAAATATTTGTTGCAGAATGCTGAACACATTTACAATTTATTATTGATTCAGCTTATATAGAGGTCTATGTTTTGGATAAATATTTTGCCCATACAGATGAGCCACAGCTGACGTGAATACTGAATTGAGCTCCCTTTCACGTTTTCTTGCGCTTGAACGGACAATTTCACACAGAATTATGTCAAAATGACTGTCTTGGTGAGTATCCTAGTAAACAGTTGGTCATGTCTTAAGTATACGTAAACAGTCGAGAGAGAAAACGTATGTGTACAGTATAAGTATATTGGATCCGTGCATTATATATTAAAGTGACAGCAGCCTAATATCCCTGCTGCTGCCTGTTTTTAATGTTAAATGATATACTGCAAATAAATGCTTTTTACTTAATAACTTTTGCAACTCATATAAGGATTCATCTATATTTAATTTATACAGTGAAGACTATGCAGTGTTATTTTACATTTGATTATTACATTTTCAAATGGTTCAAGTCTTACCTCTCAGGTAGGTCCTTTAGGGTGCCGTGGAGAGGTGAGGTGTCTAAGTTACAACATCTAGTTACTGGGATGCCTCAGGGCTCAGTGTTTGGACCACTTTTCTTCTCCATCTACATGTCATAACTAGGATCTGTCATTCAGAAACATGTTTTTTCCTATTACTGTTATGCTGACGACACACAACTCTACCTCTCATTCCAACCAGAGGATCCGGCGATAGCTGCTCGCATCTCAGCCTGCCTGACAGACATTCCTTGCTGGATAAAGGACCACCACCTTCAACTAAACCTTGCGAAGACAGAGCTGATTGTGGTTCCCGGCCAACCCAACACTACACCACAACTTCTCCATTCAGATTGGTTCGTCATCCAGAACTCCATCAAGGTCAGCCAGGAACCTTGGAGTTTTACTTGCCAGTTTTGGACTCCTTGTCCAAACGCTTGTTCTATTCAGACTGGACTATTGTAATGGTCTCTTGGCAGGCCTTCCAGCATGCACTTTTAAACCTCTGCAACTGATCCAAAATGCTGCAGCTAGAGTGGTCTTTAATGAGCCGAAGAGAGTACACGTCACACCTCTCCTCACAAAATTGCACTGGTTGTCAATTGCAACTCGTATCAAATTCAAGGCACTGATGCTTGCCTACAGAACAACCATTGGCTCTGCTCCCTTTTACCTAAACTAGACTTACGTGCCATCCAGAAGGTGGATCTGCTGGTGGAATGACCTGCCTATCTCAACCCGAGCTGCTGAGTCCGTAGCAATTTTCAAGAAACGTCTGAAGACGCATCTTTTTCGGCAGCACTTGATCCATTATACTAACACTTTCTTTTCTTTTCTCTTCTACTCTATATCTATTAAAAAAAAATGAATACTGCGTTAGACTAAACTGGGAGGGGTCGCAGCACTTGCATATTGTTGTCCTATTGTCAGTTTAATTGCTTCTATTGCTCTCCTCATTTGTAAGTCGCTAATAGTGAATTATTCAGATTTACCTTCAGTTAACATGAAAGAATAAAAGAGCACAGACAAGTGGGAAAATAGCATTAGCCAATCAGTCTTGATGTTCATTTTTATCAACTAGCTTGTCAAATGTGTTTAAAGGATTACTGCATGTTAGGGCTGGGTGGTATGACACTACATATTATAGCGATGATAAAAATTTGGAATCGATGGAACTTTTTCTAAATCGTTTACATAGATGGACCTATTTGTGGGGTAAGCAAATGTATCCGTGCAGCTTTTAGTGGGCAGGAATTATTGTAACGTTAGAGTGGAAAAAGAAGCACTGATGAATGATACACCACAAAAATCTTCAGCTTTTAGTTTTATTCATAAAAAAATTGGTATATAGTGAATAGTAAATAGTATAGTTAAATATAGAAAGAAAAAAAGTAAACATAGGTAAACAGTGTCAAATGAATCTAAATGAATTCTAATTTTAGGTAAACTTTCTAATTTTGAAAACTGATAGTGAGATTTGTGAAACCATGATATATTTTGTTACTGTGAAGTAAAATTAAGATTTTGGTCATATTGCCCATCCATATTCTTTGCAGAATATGCAGAAAAGTAAAATAGCAGAAAAGGTTCCCACAGTTTTACATACAGTATGATTTTTTTTAATAGTGTTCACCACAAGTAATAGACTACATGTAACCTGGTTAGAAATAAGTATATAAATGGCTGCTATTTTGCATAAGTTTATTTGTAGTTGCCAGAAAGAAAGAAAGACAGAGAGGGCAGAGATAAGGTTAGGAATTAAGTCAGTAGGCCTATGTAGTTTCTTTATTCACTGTGACCTATATACCTGCTCTGGATGGAACAATTTCACATGTATTTTGTGTATTTTCAAATTACAAAATACTGTATTTGTATTTAAATACATTTTTTCACAGTATTTTGTATTTGTATTTAATGGACAATTCCGGACAAAAATTAACCTGGGGTAAATAACACATCGGTACTGAGTCGACCGTTCTCTGCGATGCGTTTTCATGATAATCGAATGTACCCAGTTTTATCTTTAATTTTTGTTTTACCACAGATGAGCTTATAACGCTAGTATATAGGGCATAGAATAAGTGAAAATAAAAATCACTAGTTAATACCACTAGCAAGGCTCAAAATAGCCCCAAACTAACACGGTAGCATAATTAGGATCTTTATCTGCAAACCAAAGCATTGAGAACTTTGTAAGTGTACAGAGAGTTTAATAATGAGATACTTTATAAAGACAGAACACTTTGCGTATATAGGCAGGAGCCATCTTTGGAAAACAGTGTCGACCAGTCGAACCACGAACGCCGTGCTACGTGAGCTGAACTGAGACTATCGACCAGCACGTAGCACGGCGTTCGACGCGAAGTGTACTGTCTTTATAAAGTATCTCCTTATTAAACTCTCTGTAAAATATTAAGGAGGGAAATAAGAAAGCTTGGACAGGAAGAATTAAGTCTAAAAAAATGTATTTGACATTGAGGTAGGGAAACTATTCCATTATTTGAAAGAAACTGGATTGATCCATTGAGTTTAGGGAGCAGGGAAATAAGGAAAGAGAAAGAAAAAAAGGGGGAGGAAATTGTTGATGTTTTTTTTTGTTAGTTAGTTTGTTTTTTGTTTGTTTCGTTTTGCTTTGTTTATTTATTTATTTATCAAGGGATAGAAAACTCTGGTCCACACTCCAACATACGCACTACCGGCACATCCGGGAACTTAACTCAATTTCGCCCCCACCCCTTTTTAGGGGAAAACAAACTAGACTTCCCATAGACATTGTCTTCAATACAAAATAACGGCACAAGCAACGTCCGTACACAGCCGGCAGGCGTGAATAACTTAAGAAATCACTAAAACATGTCAAGTAATTATATATCCACCCTGCCTGCCATATAGCGTGAAAGATACATCAACATACTTAATTTGTTCAATTTAAAAACATGTCCCTTCATTCTCCCAGCGTCAAATTGGTGTAACAACCTCACTCAGTGGGGTTATATTATAAGATATATTATAATGTATATTATAAGACATTATATATATATATATATATATATATATATATATATATATATATATATATATATATATATATATATATATATATAAAGATGTTTACTTTCACAAACAAAGTAAAGTCATTCACTGGCTTACCATGGTTAATCGATGAGGTACGACTACGTGTGGGCTTTAACATCAACATCATACTTATTGGAGCAAATACGATAGTCTCATGAACTGACTGTAAAGTAAGCCACATTTCAAAGGCATTTCAAGCACTCTTCGCATGTAAAAGACTATTTTAAGCTGTTTCATTTCTATACAAAGACAAGTTGACCATAAATGACAGAAATGTTTGCATCCAATAAATTTATATCTGTTGCAATTCATATATAAGGCAGCAATTCCGAAATCACTAACAGAGCTTATATAACGAAACAATCATCAATGTTTCTTTTAAACAAAATCACATTTTCAATAAAAGGATTATTATTCTAGATGTATTGGTCTTCATCTTCAAGATAACCAAGTTATAGGTTTGCATAATCAGAGGCCATACAGTATAGTGGAACCCATGGCTGTGCCCTCGACTTGTAAATAGTATTTATTCTCAAAAAGAAAATAATTCTTTCTCAGAACAAGTTCAGCCATATCACAAATTAACTTTGTTGGCAAATCATCATCCTACACTTGATAAGCCTGTTTATTGTAATGTGTTTTTTTTGTGCTGTTTTTGTTTTGTTTAGTGAAATACTTGCTTTTCATTTGTATTCATGGAATTGGTTTTTGTAATTCCTTGGCCATTGATTAAGCTCAGCTGGTGACAATTTTTAATTGTGCACTAAAGAGTGATGTTGCTGTTTGTTATGTGAGAAACTGAAGAAAGCGTGGGCATGGGCTGCTCTCTGGTCTGTTTTAAGACTCTGCGCTTTTTTTCACATGCATAAGTAAAATTAAATGTAAATTTTTGATACTTTTTTTGGTCTGATTGCATTTTTTCAGTGTGCGGACAATTTTGTCTACTTGGTTGACAACTTCTTGAAATGGGTCTGCTGTCACCTTTGAAAAACTGTTCATGTCGCTCTCTTTTTATTTATTTATTTATTTTTTGAAGAATACAACATCATATCTCCCTGTTATGTCTGTGGAGCAGGCTCACACCAACAGTACAGATGGGGAGAAACAACAGCCTGTGCAGGTGTGTTTTCAGTTAATTCAGATTCTCACTCCTTTTTGTACCTGCAGTGTTCGAAGTTTCATATGCTTTAACACACATTCTCAAAATATATTTAATGAAAAACAAACTTTTTTGCAGAAGAAGTTGCGCAAGGTGGTAGTGTTGCACCACCGAGACGACCTGTGGCAGTCAAAGCTATTTTAGAATGTAACATTTTAGCTTTTGGGGGCTATTTGGCTAAAATAGCAAATGGTGTCTTCATGTTGTCTCTTATTTCAGCCAAACCTCTTCGGCCAACTGGAGCTGCAACAGTAGCCTTTGCACACTCAAGAGGTTTTGCAAAACATGTTTGGGGGCATGCTTTAAAGTCAGAATGAAATCAAAATTGACTTATAAAAAAAAATAATATTGCAGTATTTATTATAAATACATGTGCCCTTCTAATCTTTAGTCAAAATTACTTCCCAATTCTTTTGCAATGACATATTTTCAAGAGACAACCTGTCACTCACATGAACTCACAGCAATAGCAAACAACAACAATCCAATCATTTCCCCAAGAAAAAATCAAGTAATTTTTTCTTGTCTGAGAAGCCATTTCACTTAGACCTACATCACAATAGGGAGGAAAAGACAACTTCCATTTCATGCCGACTTTAAATAGTCAGCACAAAAACACACAAAAAGAACTTGCTTAACACTACTAAAACCAGGTCATTGGCACAAAAGTCAAAATTGATCTGTCTGCATTCCATTTGAAAATATCAATAAACTCGCAAATAAATATCAGAAGTTGGAATATGTCTTAACATCCACAT
The DNA here is from genome assembly GCA_026230005.1 of Gila orcuttii. Classification (NCBI taxonomy): domain Eukaryota; kingdom Metazoa; phylum Chordata; class Actinopteri; order Cypriniformes; family Leuciscidae; genus Gila; species Gila orcuttii. The sequence goes on from JAPDVR010000017.1 coordinate 21,817,180, forward strand.
TGTCTTTCCATCAAGGTGACCAGAGAAGACCATTTGCAGCAGTTGCTAAAGGTAAAAAATTTATATGTGTATATGGGTTGAAATATTTTCCAATGTTTCCATTTGTTTATGTTAGAACAGGGGTCGGGAACCTTTTTACCAAGAAGAGCCAAATTAAACAAAAAAAAATAGAGACATTTTTCAAAAGAGCCACAGCAAAGTTTACACTCTTGTATTAGAAATATTTGCCAATTTTTATTTAATAACAACAGCAGTAATATAAGACTTGCACTGGTACTAATTCTGGTAGTTATATACAACACGAGTAGGTGGCAATTGATACCCAAGCTATAAGGCTACTTCATACTATATTTTGTTCACTGACATAGTGCTGGTATCTAGCACTCCTAAGACAGCACAAAAATCGATAAACTGGCATCATAAACAAGTGATTAACAAGTGCATTGCACCCTACTTACATGAATGAGATTTCTGTTGCTGTATCATTTTGCTGAGTGCTTTGTAGTTGGGGTCGTAACAGCTCCAGCTTTGTTTCAAATGCAAACACTGCCTGTTGCAGGGACAAGATTGTGTTTCCAATGCCTTGCATTTTCACATTGAGGTGGTTCATATGACGTAATATCCACCAGGTAGTGAAACTTCAGGAGCCACTCAATGTCAGTGAGCTCGGGATGAACATTTCCTTTCATTTCCAGAAATGCTCTCACTTAATTTAAACAGGCAGCAAAGCGGGCGAGCGCTTTCCCCTGGATAACCAACGCACATTGCTGTGCAGTAGCAGCCCTGGATAATTACTCCCCACTTCATCCAACAGGGCCTTAAACTGGCGATCATTTAAAGCTCGGACCACAATGAAGTTCACAGTGCGAACGACCAATGACATCACTTCGCGAAGTTCCTCTCCACACGACTGAGCACACAGTGCCTCTTGATACACAATGCAATGAAAGTTTAAGATGGACCACTTCTCTTGCTCACACAGAAGGGCAACGAATCCTTTATGTTTCCCTAACATACTGGGTGCTCCATCAGTACACACAGATATAAGCTTATTCAGTGGTAGCTTTTTCTCTGCAGCAAAGTCCATCAGAGATTTTAACACATCCTCGCCTCTTGTTGTATCTTTCATCGGCAAAACAACGAGACTCTTCACGCACTGTATCACCCGTCACATACCGCCCGATTATGCTTAGCTGTGCTATATTGCTCACATCGGTAGACTCATCCAAGGAAAGAGAAAAGTAACTACCTGAACTGATGTCGTTGATTTGCATCTCCTCTATCTGGCGTGCCATCACGAGTGCACGGTCATGAACAGTTCTTGCAGACAAAGGCATGTCTTCGATTTTTTGGATAATTTTATCCTTGTTTGGGAGGTCGTTAAACAGTTATTTTGCCACACTGAGCATGCAACCCTTAATGTAGTCTCCATCTGTAAATGGTTTCCCACTCCGCACAATCTCCAGAGCGCCAGCAAAGCTCGCAGAATTCAGATTCCCGCCTTTATTAGTCCATGCTAGCAGCTGCTGCTGTCCGGTTTCCATTCTCCGCTGAAGCTCAGCGCAAGCTTTTCTCCTGCATTCCCCATCGGGATATTTTGCGGCGAATGCTGCATGGTGCGTCACAAAATGTCTCTTAATATTTGACTTTTTGAGCGACGCAATACGTTCATTGCAAATGAGACTGCAGACCCCAACTTCTCCACAAATGCAAACTGATCCGTCCATTCGGGCCGAAATGAACGGTAATCGTCGTCTTTTTTTCTTTTAGCCATTTTCCTCTCGTTGATGATTTTTAATTTAGCCAGCTAGGTAGTTGTTTAACTTGATCTTGACTTGACGCAGGCCTAACCACGTCGGCCAATTAAAATTCAGCTCTCTGAAAGGTAGGCTAGCTACAGGCCAAACGCCGCTGTCAATCATATTAAGTCTCTCACCTAAATATTTTGAACATATTTAATTTAATTTTACACATTCATAATTATACATTAATCAAATATGCTAATAGTTTAAAAATAATTTTATCATCATGTTCGAGGGTGTATTTTCAGTCAACATTTGAAAATTGGAGAGCCATATAAAATCCTGAAAAGAGCCATAGGTTCCCGACCCGTGTTAGAATTTACAAAACTTTAACATAATACAATAGACTATCCATTTTCAGCAAGTACAGGTTCAGGTGTGTCACGAAGGCTAGGATGGGACCTGAAGACAGTGATATGGAGGCTAAAGTCCATAACTACCAGAGCAAAGTAATCTGTAAATCAGGTAAACAAGTGTCTCAAAGAGTCCATAACCAAAGCCCAAAAGCTTAAGGCTGAAATCGAAGAGGAGAATAATGGTCTCAAAAAGCATCTCAGGTAGTGTGTTAAAGATAACAAATGAGAACCTGGTGGTCCTTCATTTATTTGTCTGATAATATTCCAGATTATGTTGAAGGGATTGTGAAGAGGAGCTAGCTATCGTGAAAGATGACCTCAACAAGCTAACCGTGGAGCATAAGGTTTTGGAAGTTCCACAAATCTACAAAGCCCATTTACACCTGGTATTAATAACTGTCTCCAGGGACCTAATACTATCAAATTGTAAATATCCTAGTGTTTTGTTGCCATGAAATGGTCAGGAACCTTGAAGAAACAGAAACCCGAGCATGAGATCAGGAAGATCTCCAACAATGAGATCACAGTTACCAACCTGACCTACCAAACATTCAACAATGAAGATGAGGTACTGCTCATTTGAAGTGCATTATTTATTATAAATGATTTATCAGTGCACATCAGTATTATTGTTCGATAAGCCGTTTAACTCTAATATGCCACAAAAGGAAAGAATAGATGGTCATAATTTCCATTTCATGCTGACTGCAATACATTTTCTTCCTAAAGCTTTGTTAAAATTCAGAGTAATTAGAGTTGTAATTGATTTGTTTACATTGTTTCATACATTCTTGTTGTGGTTTATTAATGTCCCTCTTTCTTTCCTCATGTCTCAGGTGCACAACTTGATCATGTTGGCAAACCTGAACCAGTCCACTGCCTGCACATGCATGAACTATCACTCTTCATGTTCTCATTCTGTTCCAAGTCAAGTCACCTTTATTTATAAAGTGCTTATTACAATACAGATTGTTTCAAAGCAGCTTTACAGTGATAACAAGAAAACACTGCAACAAAGTTTGTTTCTGCTGTATAGCAGATCTAGAAGAAAATAGTGTCATAGTCCAGTTTAAGTAAGTTCAATGATGGTTAATTTTTGTTGTAAAAAAGTTATTTATTTAATTTATATAAATATAGCCGCTCCGGAGAAAACAGTGCTGTCATCGTCCAGCTCAGTTCAGTTCTCATATAATGGTGTCAATGCAGGCAGATCAATACTATTGTTGAATATTAAATGTCCAGCTAGACAGAGGGGGAGAACTCAAATTAAGACACCAAGTATTAATGTAAGAATCACATACTGTCACAGTGGTGTTTGGGTTAGTTTGTTTTCATTTTGACTTGTCTGCTTGTATTCACGTCAAGTGTCATCTTCACTGTCATCATCAGTTCAGCTGTATCACCTGTGTTTAGTTAATCATCATCATCTGTATCACCTGTGTTCTGTTAATCATTATCATCTGTGTTTGTATTTATGCTGCGTTCCAGGCAGGTTTTTGAGCACGTAAATCACGACTTCAAACCCACGACTCACGACTTTGTAGCGTTCCAGGCCAGTCACGCCAAACTACCTGAGCGCAATATACATACTTATTGTTTCAGACACATAACATTGTAATACATAATCGTGTGTGTATTATTATCATTATTATTATATTATTATTAATTTGATTGCAATGTTATATTGTCCTAAAGTATATTCTCACCGTGTACCGCCTGCAGAAACACTGCATCCGTAGGGGCTGCCATTGTTGTTTTGTATGGTTTCACGGGCTATGTGACGTCAGAGCTCGTAACTGGGAGTACATCGATCTAGTACGAGTTCACTGGTGGGAAGTCACGGGTTTGACTGCCGTTCCAGTGCACTTCCACAGGTATAAGGTTGGAAAAACACGGGTTACTGGTTGCCTGGAACGCGGCAATAGTTCCATCTGATCAGTCAGTCTTTTTCCGATCTCCGTTGTATTTAGTTTGTGTTGCTGCCTGTTCTGCTGTCCAATGTTATCTTCTCATTAAACCTTCGTTTTGGAATTATATCCTTGCTTCCATCTGCCTTCCTGCAACCACCCGTGACACATACTACCTGCATCTACAATAACTTGATATAATGTGGTAGATAAACTGTTCTTCTTAAAGGTGTAGATGTCCAATTTAGAGTAGTCTTCATGAGTAATGTTGAGTTTGTACACACTTTTAAAGTCAGATATGATATGTCACATTGATACCTGACTTTAAATGCGTATTGATTGCTTTCCAGCCACGCTGTGTCTGGTGGATTTGGCCGGCAGTGAGAGAGTGCAGTTTCAAAGAGAGCGCATTGTTTTTGCTTGCATATTTCTATATTTAACACATTAACGATGTAAATGAAAAACAATATAAGGGTACAACATGATTTATTGAATTATGATTATAGCTAATTTCTTTTGCTCCCTCTGCTGAAAGTACCTGAACATTTTTATTGTTTTAGTTATTATGTAACCGGTACGGTATTGCGTGTCTCTGTTACTACGACTCTGCTACCCCTCTGCGTTGTGTTGTGTGATGAATAAAAGGACTGGAGTCGAACTGCTGGTTCAGAGGCTCTTTATCTGCATGAGTTGAAAAATGCCGTAACTATTTGTTGCATTCAATGTAGTGTATGTTTAATCAGCCTTCTCCTCGCTCCGCTCAGACCTCCAGCGGACTGAAGCGAGCTTACAATGCACAATCTCATTTACAGTAAAAAAGAATATAAAGAAATTAGTAATAAGTAATCACATCAGGTGTATCAACGGTCAGTGAAATAGTACGATATTTATTTATATATATATAATCTAAGATATCTCTAAATATACATTAACACTAACCAAACTCGTAAAATATACATCTTTGAATCACCCACATTCCAGCATTTTATATAACCAATTCGGTTAAACACAAATAACAAAGAAATCACAAAAACAATTCATAACCATACCTGCATGAGTTGAAAAATGCAGTACTTAATTGTTGCATTCAATGTAGTGTATGTTTAATCAGCCTTCTCCTGTCAAACATTTGAACATAGAAAAGATATCAGCAGACAGGCTTCGCAGGCCAACTTTCACAATAACATACAACACAACGTGATACTGCATTCACTCACTTATGCAGGAAAAACAGCTTTAAGAGAGAAGATCACGTACTTGTGCATACTCATTTACATTTTAACGAAACCGATCACTTAATTAGTTATTATTTTCACTTATAACACTCTATTGAACAGGAGTGCACACAATCCATACCTCGCTCCGCTCAGACCTCCCGCGGACTGAAGTAAGAGCGCGCCACGCGCCAATGACGTCACAACAGCGACAAACGCAAAACTCATTAAGAAATAATATATTCTTTTCCTTTTCTTTTCTCACATATGGATATTAATTTCTAACAGACCATAAGGATTTTGTGTGAATAAAAATAAATAAAATAAAACAAGTTACAAATTAAAGGGGTGATGAACTGAGAAATCAAATTTTCCTTGAGCTTTTGACACCTAAGAGGTCATCATATTATACGAATATCCTGTAAATTTCAGAACTGAAAACGTCCTTGTTAGTCCAATAAATGCTTTTATTGACACCAGGCTCAGCAAACGACTCGTTTTTCAAAGTGGGGAACTATGACGTCAAAGAGGATAAAACACCACCCCCGCTGAAGAAGATCAACGCCTACTTCAAGGGCTACTTTAGCCCCGCCCACCGATTCGCGCATTACACGCATAGCTAAATAACATGGGCCTACCTCGTGATGACAAACCGGATGGAGCTACCGAGCAATAAACATGACATTTACAAAATAATGTGCAGTGCTTGGTTGTGGAAGAAGACAGTCGCTGCATAAGCTTCCTCTGGATTCCAATAGGAATGCTTGGTTAAACTTTATTTTTAATGACGTTCCAGCTGATGTGGGTAAAACATTGTCCGTTTGTTCGATTCATTTCACTGAGGATTGTTTTGGAAACAAGACACAGGTCGAGACTGGATTTGCAGACCGATTAAGATTAGAAAACGGTGCTGTGTCTTCTATATTGGATCCGACAGGAATGGTGCAACACACTTATGTGAGTAAAATTTTTATTTAAAAAATAATAATAATCTGATAGGCTAGTATTGCATTGTTACAGATCGTTTGATATCTAATAATTATGTGTACATGTGTATCAGTCTAATCGTTACTGACGAGTGAGTTGAAACTCCTTATAATATGCAAAACTGTTATCCACTCACAGCAGTGGGCGTTTACTTCCAAGTCTTCAATGCGAGACGCCCATGAAAACCGAGCGTTTTTGAGCTAGGCTCAAAACTAGGGTAGAAAATAGCCTATTACTTATTCATTTTGATGTTTTTGAATGTAAAAACCAAGCGAACGTCATAAGTTGACCTCAGACAACAATATAACATTTTTTTAAAAGCTAGTTCATGACCCCTTTAATACTTGTTACATTCACCCCCTTCTGAATTCACCAAAATCCCATAGACTTAACCAATTTCACTTATACACTTGACTTGGGTTTCCTAAATGTCTCTCCACCTACTTAAAAAGCTACCTTCTTAAAAGGTTAAGAGAAATTCAAGGGTGATCAAGCTCCCAGAATAAAATGGTCCCTTTTACACCACACCAGGTTTCAAACCATGAATCTGAGTCAATTGTATCACATCTATGAATCACATGAATGAATTACTTTACAGTCACAGGGATAGAACTCATGTGTATCAGGGGATACGAATTTGGACAATAAAATAACTCTAAAACAAGGTGAGTAGTGACTGGGACTTTCTACCCAATGTGTTCGTAAGTGATTTAATCTTTAATTGTTTTTGTTCCATAGAATCAATAAGACGATTGACCTTCTTAACCACTCTTCCAGTGCATGTAACTCCTTCTTGAGGATTCTCTAGTCTCTGAACTAGGCAGTTCTGTATTGGGCATGTCTCTTTCCTCCACTATGGGATTGACTCTTTCCTCCACTATGGGATTGACTCTTTCCTCCACCATGGGATTGACTCTTTCCTCCACCATGGGATTGACTCTTTCCTCCACTATGGGATTGACTCAATCAAGACTAAAAGACTAAATCAAAAACAATCAAGACTAAAAGACTAAATCAAAAACAATCAAGACTAAAACAGTCCGTCTGATCATTAAAAGGCTCTGTAATATGACTGTCAGCATCACAGGACTTCTTAGAACAATCACCATCTTCACTCTGCTGTTCTCCCTCAGCATGGAACTGCATAGATCCAGTTTCACTTTGTGAGCTTTGACCCAGGGAATGTTCTGTTTCGTCTAACACCCAGAGGCTTGTTCATCTCTCTGAACTTTCACTTTCCAACCAATCTCCAAAATCCTGGGGCTGCTGATGAAAACCTGACCCTCCATCATCACAGACACAGTCATCAAGATATGGATTACTTGCTCTTCCAAGTTCTGTCTGAACAGGTAAGAAACTGATGTTCAACAAGAGATTGCAATGTACAACCCTTTTAGATCCTTTTTCATCCTGCACTACGTAGGTATGTGTCTGGGGATTCCGATTGATGACAACATAGACGGTTGACTCCCACTTGTCGGCAAGTTTTCTCCTCCCTCGCTCTCCCTTATTAGCAATCAGCACACGATCTCCAACGCTTAGGTGAGTGCCTTTAACTATTTTGTTATATCCCCAAGCTTGTTTTTTCTGTTCTTTGACAGCATGCTGCTGCGCGATAGTTGCTGCTTCATGGAAATGAGAGAGTAGCGTCTTGGCGTGACTACCATAATCAATCACCACAAGATCTCGGAGTACCTGTTAGTAGTTCTAACCCGCCACCTTGTGTCAAGATGATTTATGACCCTATGATTGACAGGTGGGCGGTGCTAACCTTTGACCTTCCGGAGGATGTTCCGGAGGCCCCTTTGATGTAGGGATTAACCTTTGACCTATCGATCAATCAAGTTGACAGGTGGGGGGGCTAACCTTTGACCTTCCGTGGTCCTCCGGAGGTCCTTTGATGTAGGGATTAACCTTTGACCTATCGATCGATCAAGTTGACAGTTGTCTTTGCCCTATTGACCTTTGTATTATACGTCAAGTTGCCAGTTGTTAGGGTTGATCTGGGTTTGACAGTTGTCTTTGATCCGTATTATGATGGATGATTTTGCCATTTAGTTTTACCCCTATTGACCCCCGGGGACTTTTTGCTTTGGGAAATTCCCTCCACGCCAGCTGTGTCGGGGTTAGTGAGAAAATAATTTTTCTAATGTTACATATAGATTAGAGTTATCTTTTCAAAACAAAAATAAAATCATCTTACCGTTTCAGAGTTGAGGATCTTTTGAAAAAGTTGAAAAGAGTTCCTCTTTTGGAAAGAGTGCCTTTTGCATCTGACAGTCTCTGCGCTAAGTGTGTGCGTCTGTCTGTGAGTGTGTGAGACGTCACCCTATTCCTGCTGGGGAGTGAAAGTGAGAAAATATCTCACACTAAGTAGAGTTGAAAAACATTCATTCCTTTAAAATAAATAAAAATCATCTTACCTTTTCACTATGGTGAAGAATTGGGTTAAAGTTGAAAAGAGTTCCTCTTTTGGAAAGAGTGCCTTTTGCATTTTGACAGTCTTTGAGCTAAATGTGTGTGACACCCGATATCCTGGCATTCCTGAAGCACACTATATAAATGGGGATAGTGAAAAAATAGATTTTTTCCAATAATGGCACATATCTTACACTAACGTTGAAAAGCACTGATCTTTAAAATTATATAAATGAAATGGTTAATAAAATATCTTTTCAAAACAAAAAATAAATAAATACATTTTCACCTGGGTTGAAGAAGTAAATCTACCGCCATGTGTCTGGCCTCGTGGGTATAAGGGTTTGATTTAATGGAAGTTGTGAAGGTTTTATGTTTGAACTTTGACACGGGGCTTCACAGGATCTCCCTCCATATTCCAGAGGAGAGGGGATTGCTGAGGACGGTGAAAGTGAGAAAATATCTCACACTAACTAAAGTTGAAACACATTCTGTTCTTTAAAAGTATATAAATTAAATATTTGTAAAATTTACATTTACAAATATAATATTTCAGAGTTTTTCTAATAATGACACATATTTTCACACTAACAGCAGTTGAAAAAGTTGAAAAACATTCTGTTCTTTAAAAGTATATAAATTATATGATTATATCGTTCATTTTAAAAATAACCATCTTTTCTAAATTACTGAAACACAGTGCACCAATTAGTTTTGTTTTAGATGAACACAAAATAAAGAAAATCATCTTACATTTTCAGAGAATTGAAGAAGTAAATCCCAACACATCATTGTCCATCTAAGGTATAAATGTATTTACAAAGATGCAATAAGTTTTGATACAAAATATCCCGGAGTGTTTTTCTCCCACACCGGCGTTTTGACACTCTGTGATTCAGAGTGGACGAGGAATGTGTGTGTGTGTGTGTGTGTGTGTGTGTGTGTGTGAGTGACAGTGAGCAGTATGAGATGTTGGGAATGTTTTTTAGTGTTAATCTTAAAAGTTAATATTAAAAGTTTAAATTATATCTTTTAAAAATAAAAGAAGATTTCAATTAAGTCTTAATAAAAACGTTGTAATACAGTCGTATCTTCTATTTATCTTTTGAATGATTTTGTTTAACGGTGACCTAAAGTATAATTTTATTAATATAGTCATAGCCATAATGATTTTTGTACAGTATCCCGTACACCTAAACACGACCATCACAGAAAACAGCATTTTTACATTGTTTTTACATACTGTTTTCCATAAATTAACTAATCTCCATATTTAAATTAAATGATTATAAATATAGAATAATAACAAGTATGTTACTAAAATGAATTCAAACGATTTAAACATAGTTTTAGCTAAATGACTTTTATATAAAAAAGTATATAAATATAAAAATACCTTACATTTTCATAGTGCCGAAGATGTAGTTCTTTATGCAATGATAAAAACAGTCCAAAGTCATAAACAAAGCCCTCCTGGTTCCTTCAGTGATAAACTACAGGGTGAAATGAATGCTTGAGCCCCAAGATGCAGGACAGATGAGCCTCTGGGGTACACTGTCACAGTAAAGTTAGTGTGCTTTCCAGAGTTTTATTCATACTAAATTCATTTAAAAGCATAATATTAAAAGTTTAAATTAGATCTTTTAAAATTAAAAGACTGTTTAAATCAAAGCTTTAACGTTTTATTAAAATTGTATCTTCTATTTATCTTCTTAGAAGACTTATGTGTGATATAAATGATTTTACATAAATTTAACCTAAGGTATTATTTTTACTAAACAGTTTAAAGTAATTTTAAAATTGTAAAGCAAAAACTGTACTTTGGTATCTTAGATCTTATACAAAAATATTTCAAACAGTATCGCAGCAATTTTACTCGTCTTAATTCAAAGCATGATCTTACTTTTTCTACGGTAGCTATGATCTAGTGAAACCCTTTACTGAGAATATACTATCGGTTATCTTCTCAAAATATATATGTAGAACTTTAAAATGTTAGCATTTGTGGATGCGACAGTTTGTCTGTTGGAACAGCCTTTGGGAGAGCTGATGATACTATAGCAGGAAACATGACCTTTGACCTCCTCCATTTTGGAGGATTTAGTCCTTAAAGGTACGCTGTGTATGAATTTACCCCATCTAGCGGTGAAATTGTATTTTGCATTCAAACGAATAGTGCTCTCTAGCGCATCGCTTTTTCAAAAGCGTGTTGCAACTACGGTAACCGTTATGTGTCACGAAGCTACAGTACGACATGTCTTCCAATAGCACATCATCGAGTTTAACTATACATGTTCTACTGTTACGCTACCTATATAATAAATTAAACAATCAAGCAATGAAAAAAAAAAAAAAAAAAAAAAAACCTTGTCATTTAGACCATAACATTGACTTACCTGTCGAGAAGAAAGCAGGACTTCAGCGTCCCTTTCAACTTCTTTCTCCTTCATTAGCTCTATCCACCGGGGAAAAGCTAATATTTACCCTCGTTTTGAATTTGCCGGTCACGTTTCCTTTTAAATAAAATGTTTATGCTTTTTGGTTACGAGGATTGCATTATGAAGTACCGCACAGTGCAGCCTTTCAAATTTGCCGGGGGAGTGACAAGCGCCTCTCACTGACCTCCTTGAACGAAAACGCGTTGAGGTAGGCTAGTGCTTTTTGTCCCTCTCTACTATTATAGTTTTTCAAGATGGCGGAACGACATAGAAGTCTCCATGGACTTACCCGTCCCATGCAAATAAAGATAAGAAATTCTTCGCTTACGAGGACAAGTCAGATCATTGGCAGAGCTAATTTTACAATAATGAGATCATATTTATGAATAAAGACATTGATTTTAGCTAATAGAATACTTTTTAAAAAAACTACTGTACCTTTAATTTCAGATGTGTAAATTACAAAACAGCATTTTTCAACCAAGTGAATCTACACGTGAGAGATCTTCAGAAGTCATAACTTCAGGGGTCAAGGGGTCTCCCAAGAATACTTAATTTCCCTTAAAAACCATCGATTAAGTTTAACGACACTAGCTTGCAACGCTACCCCAAAAATCAAATACTGTATTAACCTTTTCAAAGGATAATCTAACTTTAAAGTTAGAATAAAACGTTCAAAACAAAACATATCTTCATACCTGTAGTGTTCGGACGCAAGGCCATTAACTGGTTCTTTTGTTTTATACATTTACTTTGCTTATTTCTACAAATATCAGCCTGATAAATATGGAGTTATTACATGATGAACAAGATAATCATGCTACCAAATTTTTTTATTTCAGTTTTTTTAGAAAAAGCAATGTTTTAAAATACAACTAAACCATGATAACAGATAATTTTTGACAGACCTAGAAATGCATGTTGATTACCAAGTTTCAGGCATAGTGCAATTGTGCAATGTTCGACAAAGCTAATATTGGTGTAATCTTTTGTGCGGTCTCACCCACAACGCAAAACTTTGTGTTGGCTGATCCAGGCATAGCTTTACTAAAAGAAAATAATATGCAAGTCATTATCAAACTTTAATTAAACCATATTTTATTAATATTATGGTTTCATGTTGATTTAAAGTTTTTGTTTGTTTGTTATTAACCTTTTTATTTTTTACATCCAGCACAAATTAAAGAGATGTATGAGCTAATGGTGTTCCCTGACCCCAAATAATCAGATAATGGAATGTTCACAAGCGACAGTTAGATATTCTCCCGCTTAGTATGTGTGTAAATAGTTGTGCTTAAATGTTTGGGTTATTTTTACACAACAACATATTTTGTCACACCGTAGCGATATTTATATAACATATTTTGTCACACGCTTGTAAAGACTATGGCCTACCTTTAAAACATAATCTTTATACAGGAATCACTCGTGTCCAAAACATCCATGTAAGATTCAAAAGACCAAATCACTAAGAAAAGAGGATTGAAAAGCATCGTTTATAACAAATACACAAAAGTTTGCAAATGATGGTTTTATTACTATTCAGATAGCAGACGACACTGTTTCACATTTTGAATGTCGGACTGTATGTGTTTTAGGTAAAGACTTTGCTTTGAGAGCCGTCAATAGTGTTTATAGGAATAAATGACCATTAATAATTTAAGCGATAGTATTTCTGTTTGATAACTAAATTGATACTTTGTTTAGTGTAACTTTCCCTCTATCTACGATGTGAAATCACACAAAGTATTAATGCAAAAAGTAAGGGGGTGTTGTGTTACACTTAAACTATTACAGCAGAATCACAACTGACTATTGCGCTGAGATAGGCGTATTCATTAAAGCTCGAGGCTGTTAAACAAAGTCCCGCACTACGGCTGATAAAATTGCACAAAAGTAAATTCTAGAGGCCAACTTGCTAAAAAGTAAATACGGCACGAACCATTTAAAACAAATACAGAAGAGCCACTTGCTACTAGTCGATTACGCCGTTTACATATTGTTTCTTTTTGTTTTTGTACAGTTTGCAAAAACTATAGTCTACGAGCGTGGTCAAACATATAGGAGTTTATGAAAAACATATCAAAAATTGAATTAAATTCTTCTATGCTTAAGACTAAACCAATCAAATTTCTTTTAGAACATGTTTCTGCTATGTCTACGAAACATCGTCATGAAAGATGAGTATTGCTGTTTTTCTGTTACCTATAAAACTATTACGCTTCAAACTCGTCTAACTATTGCACATTTCACAGCACGGTCATAGATACACAGTTATGTTGTGCATGTAGCCGAACAGCAGTTAAGCTAATGAATTGCCTTTGATAAGCAGTATTTTTACGTGTAAGGTGGGATGATTCATTTTTATTCCCTCCACACCAATACTTTGACACCAGAGTTTTAGGTCTGATCCAGAAAACAGACGGTGAGCAGTAAGTTATGAAAACATGTGGTAAGCAGTTTTTGCCCCATCATCAAAATGTTTTAACATATCGTAAATTTCAATTGTTTGATAAATTATCTAACGATTATACCTAACTATCAACAGTTATATGTGAAACGAGCTCAGTCGCATTAGAGTTGGATTCTTGTTTATACTGAACATTTGAACCGCATGTTGAGGAGCTCTAGTGTTCTTAAATTGTTTACCGCGGTTTCATTTTAACAACACTATCGTAACACTTATCGTATCGCCGGGTGTGATTGTAATGTTTTGTATGGTGTTTTTCTTTACGCTCTCCCCCTGGATATCCGTTTCCTACAGTTACCGGTAATGTTAGTGAACTCTAGGTCTTCTCTTTGCTCATATTCGACAGTATTCACATGAATTGATTTGAACCATCATCTTCACTTGAGACATTATACCATTCTAGTTTTTAAATAGCGCTTAAATGTATATTTTACCCCTTATGCGGCTATAGAATACCGCACAAGGATCTCTGAAATATTTTTTGTGTAAAACATATATTTAGGTCGTGTAAAACATCTATCTATGTTTTAAAAAATACACCAAAACAAAGAATGAAGACATCTTTGAGTGACCCTCAAAATCTCTGCATACAACAAAACACAGTGCATCCGTGTACGATGATTTATCAGAAAATTACTTTTGTCGCTTTTTCTGAATAATCTCACCAAGTGCGGGTGCTTGATAACTATTGAACAACCCTGAATTCGGCTACTCAATAAAAAAACTCAATACATTTGAATGCGCTAAAGGTCTATAACTGAACTTTAACATCTTAGTAGTTGGTAAAACTTCACTTAAACTCTGCTCAAAATAAAATACATCCTAGCTACTTTCTAAACGCTTGTTACAGAGCTTATTGCGATCCATTTACCCATCCATATGTTTTGAAATTTTAATGTTTAATCAACATTTTGTTGGAAAACATATGGTGGATTTACTCAACTTTTTATGTCAACAGGTTCTACAGGGTAATGTCGCATTTAATTAACATTGTTTATTTCAGTAAACTTAAGTTTATTACATAAGATTAATTCAATGCCATTTAGTTGAATCAGGTTAGCATTCTTAATTTAGTCCAAAACTATTAAGTTCAAATAATCCAATTGTTTCATTTATTTAGGGATTGTGTTCAACAACCTTTACAAATATATCTAATAAGATAACCTTTTACAAAATCTTTACTCGGTAAAGACTCTTATTGGTTTTGTCGCATCCAATGCCCCCCAAAGTAGTTGTTTTTATAATGATTAAAACCGTTTTAATTATTTTTAGTATGGTCTACACTTTATGGTAAAACACTAACATATCAGAAACTCTTTTAAATATAAACATTAACAAGTCAACGATTTTTTATCTTGCTGTTAAAACACATAAATAACGTTTTATTTCAAATTGTACTGTTCCTAGTTTTCTATATTGCTATTTTAATTAAACTCATTTGTGTAATCTCGACTCAAATGGATAAGTAAAATGTTTGAAAAGTATTGAGTTGATTTAACTCCATTTATTTGTGATCCAACCAGAACAAAAAGTTGCGGCAGGCAATCATGTTTTGATCTAGGGTATAGCTGACCAGACCTTGAACTATTTCACCAAGATCTGTTTTGGCATTTTTTGACGCCAGTGACACACAGAGATCTGTAACAAACGTACACATAACGAGCAGTTCGTCGACTTCGAATTCTTCACTAGATGCACACATCACATCCAGAACTTTTCTGAGGATTACACCGGTCGGCTCTATGGTGTTAAAAAACATGGATGTCACATCGGTCCATGTCCCCACCAACCCTCTTATGACATCCATTTCTGTTTTGAGGTTTGTGACACGTTTGGTATCCCGCTCACAATCGCTTTTCTTATCACACGCAGCATCGATGATCCTGCGCATCAAGTCAACCATCTGGTCTCTAAAATGGTCTTTAAACATAGAGTCTAGCGTATCTCTTAAACGACAGCCATTCCCCGTGGCGCACTCACACGCCGGATGATACTTGTGTCCCGCATCACCGGAACTCGACGGGCAGTCGTTCTCCGTCAGCTTTTGCGTCGCCATTTCAGAGGTTTCTAGATTTTCAAATAGGAAACTGTTTGATGGTGAAAGATTCGAATAGTTTCCAGAATCTTGATGGTGAAAGATTCGAATAGTTTCCGGAATCTCGTGAGCGAGTCCTTGCAGCACAATTGTCCAGGCCTTGTGCTTTAACGCTCGGAAGCTTGTGTTTTTGGGTCTGAAGCGTGAGTCGAAGAAGCTCAGACAAACAGGAACTTCTGATCAATTCCTTCCACTTTTGATCAATGAGATGTTGTAGTACCCCCGCAGTTTTTTACGATTTCGAATCCGACGTCGTTGAAGCATCCGTCCGTAGCGTCGAAACGGGGTTTAGCAGCATTACCGGCATACACAGCGGTTAGGAAATACGGCTTGTGTGCGGTAACTGAGGCTGGTCTCTGTGTAGAGTTTATCACTCCTGCGATTGTGGGCCCGCCCTCGCACCCCTGGTGTGTACGGTGGGTCGTCATCAGGACGCCATAAATAACCATGTCCTGCATGTCATCCGAGAGAATTCAGCCTAAAATTATTTTACGATACTGTTCAGTTTATTTAAAAAATAATTTTCATTTAACACCGTTGTATTAGCTTTCTCATTCAAACACAATGCATTGCGTTAAACTGACTTAACTCAATATAGTCATGTTGAAAGAACATTTTTCAGTTAAGTAGACCAAAATAATTAGTAAATGAAGTTAAATCAACTCAATACTTTTCAAACATTTTACTTATCCATTTGAGTCGAGATTACACAAATGAGTTTAATTAAAATAGCAATATAGAAAACTAGGAACAGTACAATTTGAAATAAAACGTTATTTATGTGTTTTAACAGCAAGATAAAAAATCGTTGACTTGTTAATGTTTATATTTAAAAGAGTTTCTGATATGTTAGTGTTTTACCATAAAGTGTAGACCATACTAAAAATAATTAAAACGGTTTTAATCATTATAAAAACAACTACTTTGGGGGGCATTGGATGCGACAAAACCAATAAGAGTCTTTACCGAGTAAAGATTTTGTAAAAGGTTATCTTATTAGATATATTTGTAAAGGTTGTTGAACACAATCCCTAAATAAATGAAACAATTGGATTATTTGAACTTAATAGTTTTGGACTAAATTAAGAATGCTAACCTGATTCAACTAAATGGCATTGAATTAATATTATGTAATAAACTTAAGTTTACTGAAATAAACAATGTTAATTAAATGCGACATTACCCTGTAGAACCTGTTGACATAAAAAGTTGAGTAAATCCACCATATGTTTTCCAACAAAATGTTGATTAAACATTAAAATTTCAAAACATATGGATGGGTAAATGGATCGCAATAAGCTCTGTAACAAGCGTTTAGAAAGTAGCTAGGATGTATTTTATTTTGAGCAGAGTTTAAGTGAACTACTAAGATGTTAAAGTTCAGTTATAGACCTTTAGCGCATTCAAATGTATTGAGTTTTTTATTGAGTAGCCGAATTCAGGGTTGTTCAATAGTTATCAAGCACCCGCACTTGGTGAGATTATTCAGAAAAAGCGACAAAAGTAATTTTCTGATAAATCATCGTACACGGATGCACTGTGTTTTGTTGTATGCAGAGATTTTGAGGGTCACTCAAAGATGTCTTCATTCTTTGTTTTGGTGTATTTTTTAAAACATAGATAGATGTTTTACACGACCTAAATATATGTTTTACACAAAAAATATTTCAGAGATCCTTGTGCGGTATTCTATAGCCGCATAAGGGGTAAAATATACATTTAAGCGCTATTTAAAAACTAGAATGGTATAATGTCTCAAGTGAAGATGATGGTTCAAATCAAGTCAATTCATGTGAATACTGTCGAATATGAGCAAAGAGAAGACCTAGAGTTCACTAACATTACCGGTAACTGTAGGAAACGGATATCCAGGGGGAGAGCGTAAAGAAAAACACCATACAAAACATTACAATCACACCCGGCAATACGATAAGTGTTACGATAGTGTTGTTAAAATGAAACCGCGGTAAACAATTTAAGAACACTAGAGCTCCTCAACATGCGGTTCAAATGTTCAGTATAAACAAGAATCCAACTCTAATGCGACTGAGCTCGTTTCACATATAACTGTTGATAGTTAGGTATAATCGTTAGATAATTTATCAAACAATTGAAATTTACGATATGTTAAAACATTTTGATGATGGGGCAAAAACTGCTTACCACATGTTTTCATAACTTACTGCTCACCGTCTGTTTTCTGGATCAGACCTAAAACTCTGGTGTCAAAGTATTGGTGTGGAGGGAATAAAAATGAATCATCCCACCTTACACGCAAAAATACTGCTTATCAAAGGCAATTCATTAGCTTAACTGCTGTTCGGCTACATGCACAACATAACTGTGTATCTATGACCGTGCTGTGAAATGTGCAATAGTTAGACGAGTTTGAAGCGTAATAGTTTTATAGGTAACAGAAAAACAGCAATACTCATCTTTCATGACGATGTTTCGTAGACATAGCAGAAACATGTTCTAAAAGAAATTTGATTGGTTTAGTCTTAAGCATAGAAGAATTTAATTCAATTTTTGATATGTTTTTCATAAACTCCTATATGTTTGACCACGCTCGTAGACTATAGTTTTTGCAAACTGTACAAAAACAAAAAGAAACAATATGTAAACGGCGTAATCGACTAGTAGCAAGTGGCTCTTCTGTATTTGTTTTAAATGGTTCGTGCCGTATTTACTTTTTAGCAAGTTGGCCTCTAGAATTTACTTTTGTGCAATTTTATCAGCCATAGTGCGGGACTTTGTTTAACAGCCTCGAGCTTTAATGAATACGCCTATCTCAGCGCAATAGTCAGTTGTGATTCTGCTGTAATAGTTTAAGTGTAACACAACACCCCCTTACTTTTCGCATTAATACTTTGTGTGATTTCACATCGTAGATAGAGGGAAAGTTACACTAAACAAAGTATCAATTTAGTTATCAAACAGAAATACTATCGCTTAAATTATTAATGGTCATTTATTCCTATAAACACTATTGACGGCTCTCAAAGCAAAGTCTTTACCTAAAACACATACAGTCCGACATTCAAAATGTGAAACAGTGTCGTCTGCTATCTGAATAGTAATAAAACCATCATTTGCAAACTTTTGTGTATTTGTTATAAACGATGCTTTTCAATCCTCTTTTCTTAGTGATTTGGTCTTTTGAATCTTACATGGATGTTTTGGACACGAGTGATTCCTGTATAAAGATTATGTTTTAAAGGTAGGCCATAGTCTTTTCAAGCGTGTGACAAAATATGTTATATAAATATCGCTACGGTGTGACAAAATACGTTGTTGTGTAAAAATAACCCAAACATTTAAGCACAACTATTTACACCCATACTAAGCGGGAGAATATCTAACTGTCGCTTGTGAACATTCCATTATCTGATTATTTGGGGTCAGGGAACACCATTAGCTCATACATCTCTTTAATTTGTGCTGGATGTAAAAAATAAAAAGGTTAATAACAAACAAACAAAAACTTTAAATCAACATGAAACCATAATATTAATAAAATATGGTTTAATAAAAGTTTGATAATGACTTGCATATTATTTTCTTTTAGTAAAGCTATGCCTGGATCAGCCAACACAAAGTTTTGCGTTGTGGGTGAGACCGCACAAAAGATTACACCAATATTAGCTTTCTCGAACATTGCACAATTGCACTATGCCTGAAACTTGGTAATCAACATGCATTTCTAGGTCTGTCAAAAATTATCTGTTATCATGGTTTAGTTGTATTTTAAAACATTGCTTTTTCTTAAAAAACTGAAATAAAAAAATTTGGTAGCATGATTATCTTGTTCATCATGTAATAACTCCATATTTATCAGGCTGATATTTGTAGAAATAAGCAAAGTAAATGTATAAAACAAAAGAACCAGTTAATGGCCTTGCGTCCGAACACTACAGGTATGAAGATATGTTTTGTTTTGAACGTTTTATTCTAACTTTAAAGTTAGATTATCCTTTGAAAAGGTTAATACGGTATTTGATTTTTGGGGTAGCGTTGCAAGCTAGTGTCGTTAAACTTAATCGATGGTTTTTAAGGGAAATTAAGTATTCTCAGGAGACCCCTTGACCCCTGAAGTTATGACTTCTGAAGATCTCTCACGTGTAGATTCACTCGGTTGAAAAATGCTGTTTTGTAATTTACACATCTGAAATTAAAGGTACAGTAGTTTTTTTAAAAAGTATTCTATTAGCTAAAATCAATGTCTTTATTCATAAATATGATCTCATTAGTGTAAAATTAGCTCTGCCAATGATCTGACTTGTCCTCGTAAGCGAAGAATTTCTTATCTTTATTTGCATGGGACGGGTAAGTCCATGGAGACTTCTATGTCGTTCCGCCATCTTGAAAAACTATAATAGCAGAGAGGGACAAAAAGCACTAGCCTACCTCAACGCGTTTTCGTTCAAGGAGGTCAGTGAGAGGCGCTTGTCACTCCCCCGGCAAATTTGAAAGGCTGCACTGTGCGGTACTTCATAATGCAATCCTCGTAACCAAAAAGCATAAAAATTTTATTTAAAAGGAAACGTGACCGGCAAATTCAAAACGAGGGTAAATATTAGCTTTTCCCCGGTGGATAGAGCTAATGAAGGAGAAAGAAGTTGAAAGGGACGCTGAAGTCCTGCTTTCTTCTCGACAGGTAAGTCAATGTTATGGTCTAAATGACAAGGTTTTTTTTTTTTTTTTTTTTTTTTTTTTTTTTTTTTTCATTGCTTGATTGTTTAATTTATTATATAGGTAGCGTAACAGTAGAACATGTATAGTTAAACTCGATGATGTGCTATTGGAAGACATGTCGTACTGTAGCTTCGTGACACATAACGGTTACCGTAGTTGCAACACGCTTTTGAAAAAGCGATGCGCTAGAGAGCACTATTCGTTTGAATGCAAAATACAATTTCACCGCTAGATGGGGTAAATTCATACACAGCGTACCTTTAAGGACTAAATCCTCCAAAATGGAGGAGGTCAAAGGGCATGTTTCCTGCTATAGTATCATCAGCTCTCCCAAAGGCTGTTCCAACAGACAAACTGTCGCATCAACAAATGCTAACATTTTAAAGTTCTACATATATATTTTGAGAAGATAACCGATAGTATATTCTCAGTAAAGGGTTTCACTAGATCATAGCTACCGTAGAAAAAGTAAGATCATGCTTTGAATTAAGACGAGTAAAATTGCTGCGATACTGTTTGAAATATTTTTGTATAAGATCTAAGGTACCAAAGTACAGTTTTTGCTTTACAATATTAAAATTACTTTAAACTGTTTAGTAAAAATAATACCTTAGGTTAAATTTATGTAAAATCATTTATATCACACATAAGTCTTCTAAGAAGATAAATAGAAGATACAATTTTAATAAAACGTTAAAGCTTTGATTTAAACAGTCTTTTAATTTTAAAAGATCTAATTTAAACTTTTAATATTATGCTTTTAAATGAATTTAGTATGAATAAAACTCTGGAAAGCACACTAACTTTACTGTGACAGTGTACCCCAGAGGCTCATCTGTCCTGCATCTTGGGGCTCAAGCATTCATTTCACCCTGTAGTTTATCACTGAAGGAACCAGGAGGGCTTTGTTTATGACTTTGGACTGTTTTTATCATTGCATAAAGAACTACATCTTCGGCACTATGAAAATGTAAGGTATTTTTATATTTATATACTTTTTTATATAAAAGTCATTTAGCTAAAACTACGTTTAAATCGTTTGAATTCATTTTAGTAACATACTTGTTATTATTCTATATTTATAATCATTTAATTTAAATATGGAGATTAGTTAATTTATGGAAAACAGTATGTAAAAACAATGTAAAAATGCTGTTTTCTGTGATGGTCGTGTTTAGGTGTACGGGATACTGTACAAAAATCATTATGGCTATGACTATATTAATAAAATTATACTTTAGGTCACCGTTAAACAAAATCATTCAAAAGATAAATAGAAGATATGACTGTATTACAACGTTTTTATTAAGACTTAATTGAAATCTTCTTTTATTTTTAAAAGATATAATTTAAACTTTTAATATTAACTTTTAAGATTAACACTAAAAAACATTCCCAACATCTCATACTGCTCACTCACACACACACACACACACACACACACACACACACACACACACACACACACACACACATTCCTCCTCCACTCTGAATCACGGACTGTCAAAACGCCGGTGTGGGAGAAAAACACTCCGGGATATTTTGTATCAAAACTTATTGCATCTTTGTAAATACATTTATACCTTAGATGGACAATGATGTGTTGGGATTTACTTCTTCAATTCTCTGAAAATGTAAGATGATTTTCTTTATTTTGTGTTCATCTAAAACAAAACTAATTGGTGCACTGTGTTTCAGTAATTTAGAAAAGATGGTTATTTTTAAAATGAACGATATAATCATATAATTTATATACTTTTAAAGAACAGAATGTTTTTCAACTTTTTCAACTGCTGTTAGTGTGAAAATATGTGTCATTATTGGAAAAACTCTGAAATATTATATTTGTAAATGACTAAATGTAAATTTTACAAATATTTCATTTATATACTTTTAAAGAACAGAATGTGTTTCAACTTTAGTTAATGTGAAAATATTATATTTGTAAATGACTAAATGTAAATTTTACAAATATTTCATTTATATACTTTTAAAGAACAGAATGTGTTTCAACTTTAGTTAGTGTGAGATATTTTCTCACTTTCACCGTCCTCAGCAATCCCCTCTCCTCTGGAATATGGAGGGAGATCCTGTGAAGCCCCGTGTCAAAGTTCAAACATAAAACCTTCACAACTTCCATTAAATCAAACCCTTATACCCACGAGGCCAGACACATGGCGGTAGATTTACTTCGTCAACCCAGGTGAAAATGTATTTATTTATTTTTTGTTTTGAAAAGATATTTTATTAACCATTTCATTTATATAATTTTAAAGATCAGTGCTTTTCAACGTTAGTGTAAGATATGTGCCATTATTGGAAAAAATCTCTTTTTTCACTATCCCCATTTATATAGCGTGCTCAGGAATGCCAGGATATCGGGTGTCACACACATTTAGCTCAAAGACTGTCAAAATGCAAAAGGCCGGTGAGAGAATCACTCGGAGGAACTCTTTTCAACTTTAAACCATTTCTTCACCATAGTGAAAAGGTAAGATGATTTTATTTTTGATTTTTATTTTTATTTATTTTAAAGGAATTAATGTTTTTCAACTCTAGTTAGTGTGAGATATTTTCTCACTTTCACTCCCCAGCAGGGGGATGCAGGAATAGGGTGACGTCTCACACACTCACAGACAGACGCACACACTTAGCGAAGAGACCATGCCTGTCATGCGCTGGTGTTTGAGAGAGAGAGAGAGAGAGAGAGAGAGACACACACACACACACACACACACACACACACACACACACACACACACACACACACACAGCAAATGTATATAGTATGCTTCAGGAATGCCAGGATATCGGATGTCACACACATTTAGCTCAAAGACTGTCAAAATGCAAAAGACACTCTTTCCAAAAGAGGAACTCTTTTCAACTTTAACCCAATTCTTCAGTACTCTGAAATGGTAAGATGATTTTTTGAAAATATACTTTATACACTTTTAAAGATCAATGTGTACGATATTTTGTAAATGTACATAACCATTTTAAAGATCAATGTGTTTCAACTCATAAACTTCCTCACTGTCCCTGGCAATGTGCTCGGAAATACCGGGGGTGGTGGGGAATTACGACTTTTCAAAGCCAATAACATCAAAGACAATAAATCTCAAACCTTCTGTCACTTCTGACAAACCATTATCATCAAAGCTTATCTTCATTATGTTAACATCAAAAACGCCTGTCAAAATAACTTATTATACCTGGGTCAAAAGTTCAAAACTAGCCGTCAACTTGATATATCATACCCGAATCAAAAACAACTGGCAAAATGACGGATCATTTCCAGGTCAACAGGGCAAAGACAACTGTCAAAATAAATTATTATACCCCACAGCTGCCATACCACGGATCAAAGACAACTGTCAACTTGATCGATCGATAGGTCAAAGGTTAATCCGTACATCAAAGCGGCCTCCGGAACATCCTCCGGAAGGTCAAAGGTTAGCACCGCCCACCTGTCAATCATAGGGTCATAAATCATCTTGACACAAGGTGGCGGGTTAGAACTACTCCTGTTTGAACATCATGTCTACTGGAAGTTGTGGCACACAGCCGAACATGAGATAAAAGGGTGGGAAGCCTGTTGTTTCATGCACAGTGGCGTTATAAGCAAATGTATGGTCTGAATTTGTTGAGGCCACTGATGTTTAGCTTTGAGGGGAAAAGAACGCAACATACCTCCTAGAGTCCGGTTAAATCGTTCAGTTCCTCCATTGCCCATAGGATGATAGACTGTGGTATGCGATTTAGCAACAATTTAAGTAGCTCTGTGATCAAACCACTCTCATAATTAGCACCCTGATCAGTGTGTATACGTTCGGGAAAGCCATAAACGCAGAAAATGTGATCCCACAGCTTTCTGGCCACTTGCTTAGCCATCTGATTTGCACATGGGAATGTGTAAGCTAATTTTGTAAAGTGGTGACCACCAAAACATCAACAGAGTTCTGCCTAGTCTTCTGTGCTCCAAAAATCCAAACATACCAATTCCATGGGTTCTGAAGTTCTGATACTCTCCAACGGGGCTCTAGCGGATGGCTCAGGCATTTTAGCGAGGATACATCTTTGACAACATTTAACATAAGACTTGATATCTTGCTCCATCTTAGGCCAGTAGAATCGTTGCCACGCTAAATTAAGCGTTCTTGCCTGCCCTTGATGTCCAGCGAGATCATGAATGCCACTCAGCACTTTGGCTCTAAGACTCTGAGGGAGCACAAACTGATGTCTTCTGTGCTTACTCAACCGGTCTTTGCTCACTCGATAGAGTACGCCATCCAGGAAGGTAAGTCTCTCCCATTGTTTGCTGAGAGAAAGTGCACTTGGGTTAAGGTTTGCTTTCTCACGTCTGGAAGGTCTTCTCCTGTGAGTCACAAAAGGAACAACCACAGATACTGTATGTTAGGATCCTGTTCCTGTCTTTGTTGAAGTTCTAGTAGCGAGAGTTCAGGTAATGTGTCCAGACTTGATGGTACAAACTGCTGAACGGACTGAATCAACTGCACACCCCTAGACTCTGCTGCCCGTGCCCAGTTGTCATGAGCTTCACAAATGGCATGAACGTCGCCAACACTGCATGTACCCGAACTAACCACTGGAAAGATCTCTCCTGGGTCAGTCTCCGACCCTTGTCGCTGACATTGAACTTTCAGGCGGAAAGTATCCTGAATCCCTTCCTCACTAATACCCTCAGCTTCAGACAACAAACTCTCATACTGTTCATTGAGCAGCCTATGACCGATTGTCTTTGAAAAGGGATCTCGACTGAGAGCATCAGCCACAATGTTCTTGTTGCCTGCTACGTGGCGTATAAAGGTATAAGGTGCGAGCTTCGCGACCCAGCGCTGTTCACAAGCATCATGCTTCGGTTTAGTCATTATATACGTCAGAGGATTGTTATCCGTCCAGACGGAGAATGTGTGTCCTTTAACCCTCTGGGGACCAGAAACACGCCGGCGTGTTTTGCTTGTTTTTTTTTCACATAGCAGAAAAATAGACTTAAAGTACTACCATCATTTCTGTTCATATAGAGTTAAGAAATATGAGAAAATAATCTGTTAAATGTCTACTTTTTTATGTGCCCACATACAATCGAAATAAAATATTGTGCTTTTGTAAAATAAAGAAAATAAACAGGGTGTGCGTTCTGCCTCTCAGTCACCGTGAACTTTTTTTCTGGAGCACGTCTCTAATCTTCAACAAAACTCAGCAAATACTATTCACCCAGCCATAAGCAATATATCTTTTAAATCATTTGAGTTTGTACTTTTAAATGATCCGATTCAAAACTAGAATAAATATTCTCAGTTTATGTCATCTATATAAAAAGAGAGACGTGTCAGCCGGTCTAATTATCTTCCTCTCAGCTCATTATTCTGGTAATGTGACACGCCCACGGAGAGCACGCGCTAATTCAAACGCAAATATGTGAAGCAACACATTGAGACGCGTTAACGCCCATAAACTCTGAAAACACACTATATTTTTTAGTCAGATTAATCTACTGTCGTCTTGCGCGGCTATATGAGGAACAATCCTGGGACATTTACCTACCTCAGAACAAGTGCTGGTTTATTTTCACCACGAGGAGCAACAGATTCAGCTGAGAAGTAAGTGTTTTATGCTTGTGCTTTGTTCTAATCGCGATATAGAATAACGTTAGTGTCTTTAAACGGAAAAATAGCATACCGTTTAAATGTGAATCATGTTTCTGTGTGTGTGTGTGTGTGTGTGTGTGTGTGTGTGTGTGTGTGTGTGTGTGTGTGTGTGTGTGTGTGTGTGTGTGTGTGTGTGTGTGTGTGAGAATGAATGAATGAATGAACACACAGATACGCAATGTTACAGACGAAATAAAAGACAACATTTCGTTGACTAGTCTAAAATAGACATCAAATAAGCTTTTGTTAGGAGTTTCTGCTCATATGTTAAATATATAGTATGTTTTGTCAATAAACTAATCAACTAAGATGTTATAGTGTTTGTTCCAATGCAAGCTATATCAAAATAATGAATCCTCAACTTTGAAATATGTATCAAACTAAGACATTTATGGAAAAAGACAATTTTCTTTTCAAGATGTTTCCAACTCTAACTTTGAACTGAAATAAAACCATGTCTATATGGTGAAGGGTGTGTGATAGGAGTGTCCAGACGTATGCACCCTGTATTTTAAGATTGTTTATTCCTCTTTTTAGTCAACTTTAGCATGAGTGTGTTCACTTATTCTAAGCAGTGTGTGTGTGTGTGTGTGTGTGTGTGTGTGTGTGTGTGTGTGTGTGTGTGTGTTGTAAATAAATCCAAACAATCTAAAAGCCATTCTTTTTTAAATCTCATTCTTTGTGCAAGGCTCCTCATAATGAAATGGCCTGATGGCACACCTAATAGGGCCATTATGGGAGGGTCTTTGTCTTTCTCAGGTGTGAAATGCCACACATATTAATGGGAGATCACGCCCCTTCGTATAAAGCTTTCTCAAACAAAACACGTCATACACATTCTAAAAGACTTTATTGACTTATCTGAATGAGTAGTCAGGATGATTCTCACATAGTTTTGGAGCAAATATTCTAGACTATGTGATACAATTTTCAAAAGTCTTGTACATGTTGCTCACATATTATGGTAGCCCCGTTTGTGCTATATCGAGTGAATTTACACCTTTGCCATTAACATGTTTATAAATAACTGAAAAAAGCACAAATGTCAGTGCATGTCAAAACATCCCAAGGGCCCCAAAAACCCCTTGGTCCCCAGAGGGTTAAGCCAATGGCTAAACTTTTCACAGACGCTCCACTTGAGGGCCAAGAATTCTAGACGGTGAGCTGGCCTCTGTGAAGCACTAAGTGTTTTACTCGCAAAAGCGATGGGCCTTGCCTTGTCCTCACCCAAGGGTATTTGAGACAATACTGCCCCTAAACCATCTAAGGCAGGGGTTTTCAAATTGGGTGAATGTGAGCCTCCGGGCAGCGCTTGCAGGCTCACCACCTAGTCCCATTTAAGGGAGAGGTAGGAAACTTGGGCACATATCCAGGCCGGGGTCTCAGTTCGTGAGAGTTAGCCAGCCCGAATTCCAGGCACAACTCGTTGACCGAAAGCGAGCATGTCCCTACCCTCTAGTGGAGACCACGCGAGCAGGAGAACTGTTTAAAAACAGAATTTTTAACTCAGTGCCTGCAGTAGCCCAGGGGCAGTCTCTGCAGTGCAGTAGCACCAGAGATAAGGCTCAAGAGGATAAAGAGGGGGCAAGGCAGATTCCCTTGCTCCCTCAGGAACCTGACGATCAGGACGTGCTTCCCCTGCTTCTGCATCATGATGTGCGTCAAGAAAACAGAGGCAACATCATTCTGAGGGTGGAGGAAAACAGCTTACTCCAACTCAACTTGCAGGAAAGAGAGCACGAAATGACCGAACGCTCTCAGGATCTCCTCACGGAGAGAAGACTCACTCAATGAATAGGTTCCACTTCTAATTGGCGTAAGCACAACTTCCTCTTTTTAGGGGGTGCTCACAGGAGTGATGGTAACTACCACATATTCTTGCGGTAGCCACCTGAAACTCTGTGTCCAGCTTTTAGGACCGGCCTGGTAATCTCCCCAGGGGTCTGAACGCGGGTGTCATAATGCCCCGTCCCTGAAATGTATTCAGGGGAAGTCAGGAGGGCTGTTGAGGGGAGCTAGGTCTGGTTGGGCCAATAAGGGGCAACTATAAAGACCTGCTCCCTCCTGACCTAGCACAGTAGGTGCAAACGACATGCGCGCACAAGACAGGAGCACTGCTCAACACTAAATGTGAAGATCACTGAGCTTCAGGAGTAACTCTGCTCAACACCTGAGTGTGATGAAATTCACTGAGCTTCAGGAGCATCTCTGCTCAACACGAGAGTGTGATGAATTTCACTGAGCTTCAGGAGCATTTCTGCTCAACATGTGAGTGTGATCAAATCACTGAACTTGAGCAGGCGCCAAGCGAGAAGAATCGCATAGCCGCTTTTTTAGAAGGCTCACTGCGGAACGCATTTCTGCGGAGCCCCGGGGCCAGCTGAGAGCCAGTTTCTGTCCAATGGTTGTCCGCTCAGTCAGAAATAACACAGCTGGCAGAGGGAGGACTCCGGAGAGGCAAACAGATGTAACTGTGCGGCCCCGAAGTGGTCCCTGCCCAGCTGGGAGTCTCCACTCTCCCTGGCCATAGCTGTCGTGAGGCTCGTTGGTGGCACGATTGAGCAGGCCGGAAGAAATAGTGGAATGAAGCGACCTCAGAAGCTTATGATTCCAAGGAGGAGGTGACGGGCGAGTTGTGGCATGCGAGGCAAGCTTAACACAACGGTCGCGATGCTCAAACCAGTACCAGCTCAAGGCACGAATGCCAATGCAGTCGGAGGTCGCCCAGGCCTCCGTTAAAGCATGCCCTTTGTACATGGCCCCTCAGACGGTGTTAGTGGACCTCGTTCTAGGAGCGGCTTGGCCAGGAGAAACGAAAGGTCTGATCATGGGCTGAGTGTTTGGCGGCAAGCCTGGCTGATCTGTTGTCACACAGGGCGTGCCGCTCTGCCACGGTCACCTCGGGACTCGATCATGAAGCTAGTGCTGAAGCGGTCTTCATATGGAGGAAGCCAAGCGGCTGCATCTGCCATATGCCCCAGGAGCCTCTGAAAGTCCTTTCAGTGGGACCCTTTCTCACATCTATATAGCACCAGCCGAACACACTCTTTTCTTGAAGAGACGTGTTGGACCGAGTCCTTCTCCAAACTGAAAAAGAGATACTCTCTCCCAGCTGACCTGAAGACCCAACTGGCTATGGAGCACTGGAAGGGTAGGACCTTGTACTGATACTTCGCACCTTCGAACGCAAGAACACAGAATGGTCTGTGGAGCGGAGGGATCGAGATCTGAAGTACTGTCCTTCAGGTCAAACGCTGCAGGCCAACCTTGGGGATGGAGCATTTGGAAATGCATCTGTGTTAGCAACTTGAACGGAGGCTTTCGAAAAAAGGGCCCGTTTCAATTGACACAGGTCCAAGATGGCCATGACCCACCACTCTAGGGTACAATGAAATACGGGTTTTATAGAAACCGGTCTTCATATCGGCTGGAGGAAGAGGCCACATCACGTCCTTCGCCAGTAGGACTGTGACGTGCGCACACAGGACAGGAGCAATGCTCAACACGTAGGTGTGATGAATATCACTAATCTTAGGAGCATCTTAGCTCAACACCTAGCTATGATTAATATCACTGAGCCAGGGTGGAAGCCAAGCGAAATGAATCGCAAGCCAAGTCTGATGGTATAGTTTGGGGCCATCTGGACCGGTTGGGAAGCATCTTTTTTGGCTTCTACGAAACGGGCCAGGGAACCACAAACGTACCCGAGGTGGGGCAGCGAGTTGTGCATGACACTTACCTGTCTCCACGAGACGGCCAGGGATGCGTGAGAAGGCGGATGACCGGGTCCTCGAACCGCATCCAGGGGCCAGCTGGCGAACAAGAGGGGGCTGTAGGGTGCAAGGCTTTGCAGGGTCACACACCACCAACTAGCCCTCTTGGGGCCCAGGAAGGGAGAAATTGCTCTTTCTTTGAATATGTGGGTGCCGCTGGCTCTGCATTTTTGGGAACCAGCGGCGGAACAAACACTCACATAACACAAAAAACTTCACTCGGTCCTCCTACGAGTGAAGGGAGTGGCTGGTGACCATCTCCAAGAGCATTCCTCCATCCCTGGGTGGCCCGCCTCAGGTTTAACGCTTTCGCTGTCGCTTGCCACTTGGCTTGGCAGTGCCTGAAGCGGGCGTGGCGCCCCTTCTGCGGCCGGCTCCACGCTGAGACCTGGGTGAAGGCTGCTGCGACGATCCAGCAGGAGCAGAGGCAGCTGCAGGCGGACACCCTCGGCGACGAGCAGACGGAGGATCTGCCCCCGACAGACGGCTGGAGGCAGCAGCAGGTCGTTGGGGCAGGATGTGCCGGATGGCCTCCGTCTGCTTCTGGACGGCCGAGAACTGCTGGGCAAAGTTCTCAACCGCGTCGCCAAACAGCCTAACCTGGGAAATGGGAGAGTCCAGGAACCGAACCTTGTCCGCTTCTCTCATATCCCCCAGGTTGAGCCAGAGATGGTGCTCCTGGACCACAAGGGTGGACATCGCCAGACCGACCGCGCGAGCTGCAACTTTCGTGCCCCGGAGGGCGAGGTCAGTTGCTGTGCGGAGCTCACCCATGAGCTCACGGTCTGGGCTACCCTCATGCATGTTCATGAGTGCCTGGGCCTGGTGGACCTAGAGCAACGCCATGGCATGCAGTGAGGAAGCGGCTTGCCCACAGGCTTTGTAAGCCCTGCCCGTGAGAATGGATGAGAACTTACAGGCCTTAGAGGGGAGATGAGGATCCCCCTTCCATGAGGTATTGGTCGCTGGACACAGCTGCATCACAACGGACCGCTCCACTGGAGGGATAGCCTCGTAACCCTTCACTGCATCAAGGGTAGTGAGGGGGGAGGAGCTACTCAGGCAATTTCTGGCAGAGAAAGGTGCCATCCATGCCCTTGTGAACTCCTCATGCACTTCAGGAAAGAAAGGTACCGGAGCGGCGGGCTGAAAACCAGACCGACCCGCTCTAATAAACCAATCATCCAACTGAGACGGTTCGGGACACGTTGGAGGGTTCCACACGAGCCCTACCACCTCTGCGGCCTTTTTGAGCATAGCTGCCATCTCTGGATCCGGCTCGGGCAATGCTCGTCTCCCAGAGGGAGGCAGCGCAGCTGAGTCATCATCTCCAGAGCCCAGCTCCCCGTCCGATGCTGCGATGGACATCCTGTCTTCTGGAGCGGCCCCGAACGAGACGGCTGGTCGGTCAACCACAGAGGGACCAGCACGCTCATCGGGGAGCTCCACCGGCTGCGGTGCAAGAGAGGAGTGATGGATCCACGGGGCCTTGCCGGGCGGATTACCCATCACTGTGATCCTCAGGTCACACAGCCCAGACGGCACTCCAGGACTCTTCTGGGAAGGTAACCCAGAAGAGACACTAGAGCGAGGCCTGGGGATGGGGACTCCACCTTCATGAACGAAGGCGAGTCTCAACCTTAGCACCGAGATGGTCATATTCCCGCAATGGGATCATGACTCATCCACAAGAGCTGCCTCAGCGTGTTTTAAGCCCAAACACGTGATACAACTCTCCTGTTTGGCGTAATAACAATTTACTGTCTGGAAATAAGCCATTCATTCAAAGTGTATGGGCAGAAAAGGGTATATGGGTCATTGGAGACTTGAATGGGGAAGATTCTTTACTAAACTTTAATGACTTGGTTTCACTGTATGGTATCCCTAGACACTCCTTATTCTTTTACTTCAGACTTAGGTCAGCTTTCAAAGCATATAATGTTGTATGGGGCTCAGAGATGGAGCATCCAGTGATCAGTTGGATACATGTGGCTCCAAAAAGGGTTGTCTCCTTTCTGTATGCCAGGCTTCTATCATATTTGTCTCCTAAGCCTAGTACACTGGCATGGGATCGTTCAATGGCACTCAGGGGTAGAGAAATAGATTGGGACGCAAGCTGGGATAACATGTGTAGCTCCTCTCATAATCCTAACCATCAGTTTATTCATTTGAAGATTTCCCATAGGGCATATCTTACCCCTAGAGTCAGACACTTAATTGGTCAAGCTCCACACCCATTTTGTTCTTTATGCTCACAAAATGCTTTGGGGACTTTTATGCATATAATGTGGGACTGCTAAAAGATTTATGATTTTTGGAATAAGGTGTTACAAGCATTGTCTGATCTGATTGATATTCAGCTCCCTATGGACCCTGTTTTACACCTTCTCAATGATGACTCTAAACTTGAAGGCATGAATGAAAGGTCTAGAAAAATTTGGTTAGCGGGGCTAATGGCAGCCAAGAAGATTATTGTTCAAGTCTGGGTTCCACCCCACAACTTAGACCATAAGCATTGGCTGAATACGTTCTTAGAGATTCTTTTTCTTGAACTTTCTTCTGCCAAGACCAACGGCGCTACACCGCGGACTATTCAAACATGGAGCAATGGAATTACCAAAGCTCAGGATATTTTACTGGAAGGACACTAAGTTGACTGTTCTATAACACTGAATGTGCTACACTGATAGTTATGTTGTATCTCATGCGGTTGGGGTGGGAGGGTGGGAGGGACGGTGGTGTAAATGTTGATGCTGTATCTGAATTGTCACAATACCTTTTCTTTATTGTTATCCTTTAATACAATAAAAATTTAGTAAAAAAAAAAAAGAAATGGGACCCGTCACCAGTGCCGGAGCACACAGGAAATGACCGCGGCAACACTGAATTCAGCAAACTGAAAACAGTGAAGCACTCACTTTTTCACCCTCAACCAGCCGTCAACACACACACAAACACAAAAATTAGCTTGCTGTTAAAACAGCAGTTGAGAGCTCAAAGCTCGCGACCACCGCTGCACTGCACTGTAGAAACCACCAGCACCGGGTGAGTCTTTCCAGAAGAACACAGACACACTCGCTCGTTGAAATCAACAGCACCCTTCAGAGACATCAATATGACCGGCTCCGAAGCGAAAGGCAACTAGTGTGTGCATCCACTTCCGTATTTATTCCCGCACCACGGGGGCGGAGTGTGTGATATAAATCATGCACGCCAATTACATTGGCTCGTTCAGTAGTACTTGAAGACGATTGGCTCCCTAGCGTGATCCCCATTTCAGTCGACGTCGACTATGTCTGACGTTCTCAACTGAAAGGGAACTTGCACACAAAGGAGGGTGGATCTTCCAGGCAAATGGCCTCCTGCTCTCAAAGGTGTAACCTCTGAATGCAAATTCGCATTGTTAACAGATGTTTCCATGTGAAAGAGGTTTCTGTCTATATAATGAAATGCAATGAAATGCAACAAGAGGCTCGGGTGATTTGTAACTCAAATTAGCCCATGATGCTGAGAGTGACCTTCAGCTTCATGTATTTTATAATGTCCGGTTCGCATCTTTTCTCCTTATTCCAGAGTATTTGATGTTTTGTATCTATTATCTTTGAACTGATTTTGAAATTGGCATGATACATTTACCTGACATAATAAATTGTAAACATTTGATTTTATTCTAACTGGCTCTGACATTTTCAGTAAAGAGTTAAAAAGAATAATCAAACATTCGCTCATATTTAATGATGCACAGATATCATTAAAACCTTTTAATTTATGGAGTCAGATGAAATAACGAGTTAATACATGAAAAAAATGTATTTCATTTAATCAAATTACTTTGCCACGCGGAAAGACAGTAACACGCAGAGACCTTCACCCGTTCTATCGGGAAACCTCCGTTGGGCCGATTGAGTCGGGCTTACAAATTGATGAACAGTCTCCGTGATCTCGCAACACAGGCGAGCAACGTCTTTCCAGCAAAGTATTGGGATTTTAAAATCAACAAGAGGTTTGAACATATTCTCTTCCTTCCGCTGTTGTGGTAAGTCAATTCTTTTTGCCAATTCATTATATGAAAAGCAAAGTTGGGAAAAACAGGATGATATGATGCAACAAGTTAAAAGGTTAAGGAAACTTTTTATTTAACCAGAAATTATACCTCAGCTCGCGAGGACTTCTGCTACAAAGCAGACTTGCTCTTCATTACAAATAATTAAGGTGAGAAGCTTAAATATAGAAACGATACTGATAGTGAAGTTGTAACAATATTTTTGTCAAGAAAACGCATGATTTAAAGGACAAGTTCGGTATTTTACACTTAAAGCCCTGTTTTAAGATTGTTTCTGATGAAATAGAACGGTTAAGATTGAAATTTGGACAAATGCTGCTGTCCCGATAATTTTCGGTTTCTGTGGTAGCACCCCCCCCCCCCACCTACACAATGGTTTCATAGGGGCACTGTAACAATCATTCATAAAACACATTAAACTTTAGTTTACAAAGACGTGAAACTCACCGAGTGGTCTGGGGTGTTCACTGATATGCTTACACAAAAAACACTGCAAAAGATGCTTTCCAACAGGTTTTATCGTAGTTTTTGTCCAACTCCATTAACTTGTATTGGATGTTCTGTGAGGTACGGTACATCTTTTGCAGCGAAAATACCGAACTTGTCCTTTAATCTCTCTGAGAGGGGTTCATAACAATTTTGGTGGACCTAAAGGTTACAGTGGGAGCTTTTTCCGCCAGCTTTTTCCGTGGTTCCGTGGGAAAGAACCACGGATCTCCCGCTCCTCTTGCATGTCGTATGCCATAGAGTTGCTGGGTGACAGCGCTGGGTCACAGCAACCCAGCACGTCATTCGGCGCTCTGGATGAGGATCAGATGTCGATAGCTGCATCGGTGAGTGGGCTATTGTTCTCTGGAGAGGAAGATGACGCTGAACTTCCCCCCTTGGTGGTGTTCGCTCATGCTGAATCAGATTCAGAGTTGACAGCCATGCTTGCCCGGGCGCTCAGACTCATTCTGAGTGATCGCGGCTGGATGATAGGTTTCTGAGTTTGGAGCACGATGCGAAGATCGCCTCACGCTGCCCCGGCCCCATGCCTTTCTCCCCAGAATTGCATGAAGAGTTTTGGCAGTATCCAGGCAAATTAGTGGCAAAATCTGTTCAAAAGTTCTTCCTCTTTCACTACTCTAGACTGTGGGGCAGTCAGTGGGTTCGTAGGGATTCCTCAGGTGGAGTGTGCAATTGCTGTGTAATTGCTGTGCATTTATGCCCGCAAAGTGGAGGATTCCTGGAGGATTCATCTGATGCTCCCGGTCAGCGCCTGTGAGACGATGGCAGCTTTGGCTCGTAAAGGCGGGCATACACTGTGCGAATTTCGTCCGATTTTGAGCCGAATTCTGACTCGAGCGACTCTTTTTCGGGTCGGGACGATTTTCAGCTTCGTCGTGCGTCGTTTGTCGTGCAGTATTCGTGCAGTATACAAGGGGAAACGAGAGGCGATTAAACTCTCCCGATCGGCAATCGAATGGTCGGATGAATTTCTGGCATGTCAGAAATTTTGGTCGCTCCTCGTGACTATATCGCACAGTTGAAGCAGAGCTACGAACTGATTAACCTAAACTCAGTGTTTTTTCCCTCACTGCGCCTGCGCGAAAACAGATTTTAACCATTCAATCTGCAGAAAGAAAAAAAAAATGAAAAGAGGGAACTCTTTAAGTTCTGTAGTTCAAACTAGCTACAAATTACTGTTGCTTACCTCTAGTTTGCCCAGTTATTACCCACGTCTTCCAAGCTGCGATGTAGCACCATGCACCTTTTATTAATTTGTTAAACAATGTTTTTGAAATAAACCTGTTTTTAATTTTCATTGATGACTAATTATTGCAGTGTTCGGACATATTATAGACTGTTAATATAATTATATGCCTATAATTCATTGTAATGACCTAAATGTTTTAGACAATTTTCAATGAGGATCCTCATTGAAAATTGTCTAAAACATTTAGGTCGATTACAATGATTTATAGGCATATACTTATACTTATATTATTATTATTTTATTATTCCTCGTGGAGTAAGCTTCTATGTAATATTTTATTATCCTCACAGCGCATTGCGGTGATGTGCTGTGAAATTATTGCGTGGCAAATTAATTATAATAGCAGATCAATTTAATAATAAAATTAGCCTTCCCTAATACAATAATACTAATAATAATTTAATACATAAATTGGAAGTGCTAAATCATCTTGATATTGATAGCTGATGCTTGTTTTGACAATATCTCTGGATACATGATATCGTCTAGGCGCAACCCAGCACAGGGGTTTATCGCACATATTTCACACGTATAGTGTGAGCAGTCAAGCCGCAGCTCGACGTTCGGACCGTATAGTGTGAGCACATAAATCCCGAGCTTTGGCTTTACATCGCATGCGATTTACTCGTTCAGTGTGAGTGGGTACCTTGCTGAAATCGCACAGACATCGTACAGTGTATGCCCGCCTTTAGCCTCACAGTGCTGGACAGACCGCCTCCACCTTGCATGCAATGGCTGTCCGGCAGACCAGAGCACTCATAATGCACAAGGGTAATTCTAAGCCAGGGTTGATGCAGGAACTGCGCATGGCGACTGACCATGATGGAAGTCATGGCGTGGTCCCTCAAGCAGACGATGTCCACCTTGGTGGTCCAGGAGCGCCATCTCTGGCTAAACCTTGCAGAGATGCGAGATGTCGACAGTGCACTTTCTCAATGGTCCCATCTCGCAAGGTGGCCTCTTCAGTGACACTGTCAAGGACTTGCACAGCATTTCTCAGCAGTTCAGAAGCAGACATCTCTGCCACCGCAGTCGCCGCGAGCCAGTCTGCTCATCTACAAGGATGTCCCCCTGATAAAAGCACTACGTCCCTGCTCGACTTGATGTGCAATTGTGGCAAGCGGGTGGAGGGCAAAAATGACACTAATGTACAAATTAGTACAATCAAACTACGCCACCCTGTTTCTGTGAACGGGCAAATTTCTACCCAAAATAGGGCACACAGGTTCGTTACCACGGAAAAAAGGAGACGTAGATATAAATACAAAATACTTTTATTTCACAACAATAACTATATAAAATGGATAAAACTGTTGACTCCGAGCAAGAGTTTATACACAACTTCAGTGTGCGCCAGACAAAAATGAAGAAAGAAAGACAAAAAGAACTTTCAGGCTGAGGCTTACCAGTAAGGCGGCTGGCTGAGCAGTGAGTATCCTAAGACCACACCACTCACCCAGTTATACTCCACACAAACACACTCACACTCACGCACACTAAGTGAGGGAGACACAGTTGGCAATGGAAAAACACTCTGTAAGAGAAGCACCACCACCAAAAGGGCAAGGACAGCAAGCTTCCCTACACCGGGGGCCTTCGGCTCCTTAAATAAACAAAATTCATTCATCGACAAATTATTATAAAACAGGTTCAAACCATACAGGAGGTCAACAATTGGCGATTTACTGGCCATAGGAGTCAGACAGAACTGGTGTAGCCCAATAGGTTTACACCAAATTGCCAGTAAAACCTAGACAGTGGAGCAGCCAACTGCTAAAAAAAAAAGGATCAAACAATAAAAATGAAAACAACAATTAATTGGGCTTCAGCCTAATTAAATCACATTAAACAAATCCAAAAGTATTTAGTGAAGGACAACAGAAACTTGACAGAGCTGGCAGGGCTTTCACTAAATACTCGAATCAAAACTTTAAACTATACAAAAGAAACATTTGGTGTTCTCAGGTACAGAATATTACTCCACTTCCCTTACGAAGGGAACTCAACGATGCGTCGATCGACGCCATGGGAACGCCCCCAGCGTGACTGCGTCTGAAGCATCTATGTCAACTAGTCCAATGGAAAGAATGAGCGTCACGGGCGGGTGACGTCATGACCAGGAAATGATAAAAGCACATCCGGTGCAAACCGGCATTAGCTTCTGTTGCCTCAGCAAGCGATCTGTGTTATACTGTCTCTGTCTATTTATTGTTGTCTGTTGCAATTTATTCGGAAACGTTATGGCGAAACAAGTGTACAAGCAGTGTGTTCCTCCCTGCCCCCGTTATTTAACGGGTGGGGACACACACGAGCTTTGTGTCATTTGTTTGGGAGTGGAGCATGCGGTCTCAGCCTTCGAGGAGGCTGAGTGTCAACACTGTGAAATGCGAATACCGCTCCGCATGCTCCGCTCTCGCCTGTCACTCTTTGATGTAAAGAGTGGGCAGGCTCGCGATCCTCAGGGATCAGGACCCGCGTCTGCCGATGCGGCGCGGAGAATGCATTCCTGGGGATCGCGGAAGGATCTTTCGGAGGGGTTGGAGACGGGTCTCTTGGCCTTTTCTCCTTCCTTACCCGGAAGATCCAGCGCTCTCCCCCCGGTGTCGGAAGCACGCTCTGCGGTTTCTTCCGCCCGGGGAGAGAGCCCTCCATTACTTCAATGCTCTTCCTCCGAGGAGGTCGATGTTATGAGTATGGAGAGTGAAAGCACACACAGGGGGGAAAAAGATTCACAATTTATTTCCCCAGCATATGATGAGCTGGTGGATGTTATGTCACGGGCTGTAAAAAAAATAAATATTGTATGGCCATCTGAGAATAAAGGCGCTCGTCCTAAAAGTAAATTAGATGAGCGCTTTTTATCATCCACTACATTATCTCCACCACGAGAGCTTCCCTTTTTTCCTGATCTTCACAATGAAATATCGAAATCGTGGAATAAACATTACTCTTCACGACTTTTTAGCCCTCAAGTTAACACTTATTCGAGAATAAGAGGGCTAAAAGAGTATGGTTATGAGGCGATGCCCCAGGCGGAACAGAATTTAGCATAAAAAACAGCTATCTTTCGCCTGGTCCCGCATCGTCCCTGAAAGCCTCGGCTTTGCCCACTAGACCGCTTAAAGCCACCTCGGTTTTAGTGGGCAAAGCTTATACGGCAGCAGGTCAAGCTGGAGCATGTCTGCATACAATGGCAAAAAAAGTGCTACAGGCGTATCAAGCTGACCTGCTGGGGGATCTGGATAGTAGTGAGGGAATTACTCATGACGATATTCGAGAACTTCGTCGTGCTACCGATCTTTCTCTCAGGGCTACTAAGGAGACCGCCAGAGCAATTGGGCGGTCTATGGCAGCCTTGGTAGCTACTGAGAGACACTTATGGTTAAATCTGTCAGAGATTAAAGAAAAAGATCGAGCTTTTTTATTAGATG
The DNA here is from genome assembly GCA_026230005.1 of Gila orcuttii. Lineage (NCBI taxonomy): Eukaryota > Metazoa > Chordata > Actinopteri > Cypriniformes > Leuciscidae > Gila > Gila orcuttii. The sequence continues at coordinate 21,856,260 of JAPDVR010000017.1, forward strand.
CTCCGCTTGAACCTTCTGGTCTCTTTGGCGACGCAGTCCACGCGGTCGTCGAGCGATTTCAGGAGTCTAAGAAGCAAGCTGACGCTTTTAAAAAGTTTATCCCTCGCCGTGTCCAGCCCCCTGGGGCTGCTGGGCGTGAGCAGACCCAGCCGTCGAGCTCATCATATCATGTGCAACAGAAAGAGAGTGTTTCGTCTCGTGCACCTCCACATAAACAATGGAAACAGGCGCAACACTCTCAGTCGAAGTCTTCTAAGTCGAAGCCGGATCTGAGGACCGTTCTTCAGGCGAAGAAGACTTCGGCTCAAAAAAAAAAACAAAAAAAAAGAGGTCCTGACGTCACTGGCGTCAGACCTGTGGGACAGCCCCGACCGAAGTGGAGCGGTGTACACCTCAGAATACGGTGCCCGTTCCACTTCGGGGTCCTCACGGGACCGTTCTGCCAACCCCGTCACCCTTGGTGCTTCGGGGCGCAGCGGTCTCCAGCGAGTCGCTGATGCTATGCTGCGGCACTGCATCGGTTTCGCGCCCTCTGAGGGGGGTTTTAGAGCAGCCAGTTCAGGTAGTTCCTGCCATTATGTTTCAGGCTCCGGGACTGGCTGTCTCGTTAACACCAGAGACCAGCCTCGAGAGGCTGGTTCCCTTAGTAAATTTTCTGGCAGCGTGGAAGCTTCTGCCGAATATTTCTCGTTGGGTCCTGCAGATTGTAGAGAAAGGATACAGAATCCTGTTTGGTTCACGTCCTCCTCGTTACAGCGGGGTGTTGCCCACAGTGGTGCATCCCGAGCAGGCTCTGGTAATGGAGCAAGAGGTAAAGGCCCTGTTAGCGAAAGAAGCTATAGAACAGGTGTACTCACCCGACCGAGGTCGGGTTTTTACAGCCGTTATTTCATTGTTCCAAAAAAGGATGGAGAGTTGCGTCCCATTTTAGATCTTCGTCTGTTAAATCGTTCAGTACAGGAACTCAAGTTCTAGATGCTGACACTCAAACAGATCGTGACTCAAATCAGATCCGAGGACTGGTTTGTCACGATAGATCTGAAGGACGCTTACTTCCATGTCTCCATCTTCCCTCAGCACAGGAGGTTCCTAAGGTTTTCTTTCGGGGGCAAAGAATACCAGTATTGGGTACTTCCTTTCGGTCTAGCTCTATCACCCCGCACGTTCACGAAATGCGTAGATGCAGCTCTAGCCCCGCTCAGGCTGCAGGGCATACGTATTCTGAACTACATCGACGACTGGCTGATTCTAGCGGAATCAGAGCAGTTGGCGGTTCGGCACCGAGGTGTCGTTCTCGCTCATATGCAGATGTTGGGGTTGAGGCTCAATACCAAGAAGAGTGTGCTTTCTCCAGTACAGAGAACCACTTTCCTTGGTGTGGTATGGGATTCAGTGACGATGCGGGCCACCCTATCGCCCGTTCGTGTAGCTGCTATCCTGTCAGCCACAAAAGAGCTGAAGCTAGGCCAGTCACACACTGTAAAACAGTTCGGGAGACTGTTGGGTCTTTTGGCAGCAGCGTCCAACGGGATACCTTTTGGCCTGCTGTACATGAGGCCTTTACAGTGGTGGCTCAGGACCAGAGGGTTCTCCCCGAGGGGAAACCCACTTCGTATGATCAAGGTCACGCGGCGTTGCTTTCGTGCCTTAGTTATATGGAGGAAGCACTGGTTCTTAACCCAGGGTCCGGTGTTTGGAGCTCTTTGCCATCGAGTTACTATCTCGACAGATGCTTCCCTCACCGGCTGGGGAGCGGTAATGGAAGGCCGCTCGGTTCAGGGTCTGTGGAAGAGTCATCATCTCTCGTGGCACATAAATTGCCTGGAGATGATGGCTGTCTTCAATGCGTTGAAGCAATTCCTCCCAGACCTGAGGGGTCATCATGTGCTCGTCCGTACAGACAACACATCGGTGGTCTCTTATCTGAACCGTCAGGGGGGTCTGAGGATCCTCCTGTGGTCTCTGGGGAAGGTACTCTCCCTGAGGGCAGTGTATATTCTTGGGGACCAAAATATTGGAGCAGACATCCTGTCGAGGCAGGAGCTGAGGCCAGGGGATTATTTGGGAGTTTTACGGCCAAGCAGAGGTGGATCTGTTTGCGTCTCAGCATACGACGCACTGTCCACTTTGGTTCTCCCTTACTCACCCAGCCCCCTGGGCTGGATGCTATGGTGCAGACGTGGCCGAGGCTACGTCTGTACGCATTTCCCCCTATTGCTCTGCACCCAGGAGTTCTGGAGCGAGTTCGCCAGTACGGAATAAGCCTACTGCTGGTAGCACCACGCTGGCCGAGTCGGATCTGGTTTGCGGACCTGATCCATCTCTTAGACGGTCCTCCCTTGGAGAAATCCCGATCAGGAGAGACCTTCTGTCTCAGGCCGGGGGCACAATATTTCAAAACCCCCGACCGGAGATTTGGAACCTGTGGGTTTGGCCTCTGAGGGGGCCCAACTCATAGAGAGTGGTCTCTCAACTGAGGTTGTTGAGACCATTCTAAGCTCCAGAGCTCCAGCTACTAGGAAACTATATGCGCTTAAATGGAAAGTTTTTTCTGTATGGTGTCAACGACATCAGTGGGATCCGGTTAACTGTTCTGTGAACACAGTACTCGAGTTCCTGCAGGAGCGCTTTACGTCAGGTTAGGTCTACGTGGCGGCCATTGCGGCTTACCACGCCCTGTGGGGGGTACATCGTTGGGTCGAGACCCCCTGATTTCACGTTTCCTTCGTGGCACACTGCGGACCAGGAAAGGCTGAACCTCTTGTGTCCAGTGCGATCACTGGATACTTATGTTTATCGGACATCTTCAATGAGGAAGTCCGACCAGTTATTTATTTGCTTGGATCACCTGAGAAGGGTCTTCCTGCTTCTAAACAGACGGTTAGTAAGTGGATAGTTGAGGCTATTTCACTTGCATACGAGTACTCTGACCAGCCGTGTCCTTTGGCGGTCAGAGCTCACTCTACGAGGGGTATGGCGGCCTCTAAAGCCTTATTACTTGGAGTTTCTCTTCAAGACGTGTGTGATGCGGCAGGCTGGTCCTCACCGCTCACATTCATTAGGTTTTACTGCCTGGACCTGGATGCTGCCCCAGGTTCTCAGGTGCTTAGTGCTTAGTTACAACAGACTAACACTCAGGTACTTGGAATTCTGGCGCTTTGGGTATTCTCGTTCCCATGGCGTCGATCGACGCATCGTTGAGTTCCCTTCGTAAGGGAACGTCTCAGGTTACTATTGTAACCATAGTTCCCTGAGAACAGGGAACGAGACGATGCGTCACCCTGCCATACTTCCTGCATCCCTGTGATCGGCTTGCTTCGGCAATTTTCGAAGCTAATGCCGGTTTGCACCGGATGTGCTTTTATCATTTCCTGGTCATGACGTCACCCGCCCGTGACGCTGATTCTTTCCATTGGACTAGTTGACATAGATGCTTCAGACGCAGTCACGCTGGGGGCGTTCCCATGGCGTCGATCGACGCATCGTCTCGTTCCCTGTTCTCAGGGAACTATGGTTACAATAGTAACCTGAGACGTTCTCCGCACAGTCCCTAGGAAAAGCACAGACCAAAGAAAGCAACCGAAATAATAAACAAACAAACAAACACTGCTGGTGGCGATATAACAAACGGTGGGGCTAATGTGCACTGTTAACGGCACATCTCGCATTAAGTGACGACTCTGAGGCTAGCCACTCTTCACCTAGAACACCAGCATTAGCATAAAGGTATTTAAACAAAAAAACTAATCAGAAGGGATGTATCAAAAAATAATGAAACCGTCACACCGTCGTATAAGTGTCACAGTGTCTGGTTGTGTTCCCTTGTCTATCACTAGAGGTCCTCGTTCTCACGGTGTCCTTCCCATTTGACTTCAATTCCCAGCATTCTGTCTGTCACTGTCACTCATCAGTTCATTGCACTCAGCTGTTCCCCGTAATCATTGTTCCCAGCTGTTCTGTGTTAGTCTTGTTAGATACGTGTATATATTCCCTGTCTGTGTTAGTATGTGTATGGAGTCGTTGTTTTATGTCCACACTTCCAGTCTGTATCTGCCCGTTCTTGTTTTGTCTTGTGCCTTGAATTGCCTATTTGGATTTTGACCCCATGCCGGAATTACTACGAGTTTGGATTACCCTTTATTTAATAAATTACTGCACTTGGATTTTTCCGCCTCCTGTGTGTGTTCCGTGACAATAAGTAGCAGCAGAACAAACTGTGCAGTCTCACAACGTTGTCTAGGGAGCATTTGTCCCACAGTCCACAGAGACGAAACGCTCACAAACGATTGACCCACTAAAATAGACTAAATTAACAAATTAATCAAAAACACCCAACCCCATAATACTCAATGGATTAGATATACATACCCAGTAATAGATCGCCAAACCCACAGATTATTTGGTTACTCACAGCTTTGTCTATAATAGGCATACCACAAATATGCAGGTGTTCCATCTAAGCATCCACATGAGATGCAATACGATAGAAGCATAAGTTACTGGGGGTCACACCAAAACAACCATTTCGCGCCGCGTTAACCAATCAGGAGCCTGCTTGCTGCTGTCACGTGGTGAAGTAAATATTTTATCACATAAAAACTTGATTTTAATATAGGAGACATTAATTTTGTATTGAATGCTATTTATTCCATATCTAATCTAGATTATATGAAACATTATTATTCTAATGTAAAGACAACCAACATACTTTAGTGCAAGAACATAGTTCGTGTCTGGACAGTGCTGTGTGAGAAAAAAAAATCAAAGGACAGTTTAATCACTTTTGTAGTAGGCTGGCTCCATTTATCATCAAAACAAAAATAAATTACAAATTGGGTGGGTGAGGGCGAGGGTGATCCTCGCTCCGATGCGGGACAACAGGTCATCAAATTGGGCGCGGGACAGGCGGAAGTACCGCTGAAAGCGGCCGTCATCCAGGCGCAGCTCCTGGAGCAAATGGTGAAATTCGCCAAACTGGGTTTGCCTCCGAAGGGTCTGGTGGACCCAAATACGGCGACGATGATCTCTACGCCGCTGTTCTGCTCTCCAAATACAGAGCGGTGACTCTCTTGATGAATGCTCGATCAACATCAGCCATCTTGTAAAAAGATGTCCGCCAACGGATTTCGCCTCCGATGCGCGTAAATTTCATTTCAAACTTTTGTTTTTTACACGCGTCAATTTCGCTGTTGACGCGCGAATCGATTCATAGTGTTCAAGCGTATAACTAGATGCGGCAGGCGCGAATTTGACGCTCTATTCGTGTTTGGTGTGAACGCACATTAAATAGGCCAGGAAACACCGCAAATAGGCTGTCACACCGTCATTCATGTGACAACCACAATTAATAGGACGGGATCTAACCTGCCCTACTACACAATAATGATTTTACACCATCAATTTCTTACTCAACTTTTCAGGACAGCTTTGTTCCCTACTGTAACTCAAAGCTCACGCACCTCCTCCAGAACTGCCTCGGAGGCAACAGCAAAATGTAAGTAGAATACATGTTTTATAGCCTGTGATGTAATTTTCTTTGCAGTTTTGCAGAATATAATTATTTTGTTGATGTTTTTAGGAACATGTCTTATTTCTTTACCTCTGTACAGTTTGATGTTTGTGAATATATCACCTGAGGAGGAAAGCTTCAATGAATCACTGAATTCTCAACGCTTTGCCAGTAAGGTGAGTAATCTCATGCAATCACGTCAATGTTTTTATTTTATAAGAATACAGAACACAGTCTGTAACTCATGTTTGCAGTGTTGCAGGTGAACGACTGTATCATCGGAATATCAAATGCATATTGTACCTTAACTTGTAAGAGAGAACAATACATTTTTCATTTTGAGAAAATCTAAGTTCAGTTGGGAGCCTGATTATGATGCCAAGAGGACAAAGTTTGGACAATTTTGTTCTTGTGAATGCTTAATTTGTTTGCTGTGAAAATGCAAATGGATCCCACTTTATATTAAGTGGCTTTAAGTACTATGTGCTTGCTTACATTGAAATTATTAATTTGATACACTGGACTTATTGTGTACATATATATATTTTTTTTACATTGTATATTGTATATTTTGAAAATATCTGCATGTAATTACAGCTGTAATTAATGTATGTAATTACATGTGTAATTACACTGTTGACCCTTCTCTTACACCTTAACCCACCCTTAAACCTACTCATACCACTGCACCTGTCCGTAACCTTACCCATATCACACCTCAATAGACAATAGCAGCAAAAGTGTTTTACAATACAACATGAACACAATACGTACATTGTACTTATTTTTCGATGTAAGTACATAGTACTTAAAGCCACTTAATATAAAGTGGGACCACAGGGATCTTAGCCACTGTTATCATTAGAAATTAAATTTCACAGACTCTTTCAATGTTTGAAAGAGATCCCATGTTAATACCCTAAGGGTAATTTTGATAAAACATTGATAATATTAAGATCAAGGAACCAAAACTCCATAAGGTGACAGAATGGAGAAGAAGAAAAAAAACCTTGGGAGAAACTAGGCTCAGTCAGGGGGTCAGTTTTCCTCTGGCCAATGAACAAACAGTGTATGATTATGATTCAGGCAGCATTACAGGTCAAAAGTCATTGCATCACATTTTGCATCACTTCTGGCCGCAGTACCTCTTGCTGTCTGGACATGTGCCACACAGGATTCTAACCCACGACCTGAAAGGTTTGGGGCTTGTGGCATTACTGGTGATTACAATCAGTTGATGCTGGTTCACCAGGCTGCTGAGGAGAGCCTTCAGTGTGAGAAAGAGCACACAAGAGCATTACTTAATATTTTAACCAGTTTAGCAGGCTAAACTAACTTAATACTAATGTAGCTTATGGTTAACCTGTTACGAACCCCACTATTAAAGTGCTCGTTAACAACATAAAGACACGTGATTCAAAATATAACAGTTTTAACTGTTTATTCTTGGAACTACACGACTCTCGTATCAGCAGGCAACAGATAATGTGAACCAAAATAAACAAACATAGAACAACGAAACATTGAAACAAGCACCAATGAAACACAGCTTATCAGCGGCTGACGGAAACTAGCCTAGAAATCTAGACGCACCCTAGCGGCAACAAAAATTATTTTGCAGCCAGTGTGGTCTAGTAACTCTCCGTTGACTTTCGAGCTGGAAAAACCAAAAACTGGTCAGGCCAATCAGATCGTGTATAGAGTCGGCGTACGGGCTTAACATAATGAAAATGAAAACAAGAATGGCTGCTGCTGTTGGCGAACAGCGGTCTTTCGATTCGGCTTTGGCCGCGACTCTGGAGGATTTGAAGTTAAACTTTCTTTGAAACAGAACGGCTTTGCTCTGACTCTGACTCCGTCGCTCAGACTACGTCACCTTCTTTGTTGCTCTGGTTGGTTGTAGCGCTATCCTATTGTGTGCAGAGGGAATTTGAAAGACAACCGTTTATCCCACCCCTCGGATTGAGGCATGCCAATGGAGAGTTCCCAGACTTAACATCTTGATGTGTGTCTGGTATGCCAGGCTAGGCGGAAACATCATGACGCACACAGGGCTCTCTCGACACTCCACTTGAGCCCTTCTCCTTCAGTGCACGCCAAGCTCTTGACAGAGCTGAAACAGTGATCGAAGCGATCACGCCGCTAGAAACAAATCGTAGTAGGTCAACCTCTGCGCCTTTCTCTCCCTGCTCTCTCGTTATGTATCCAGCCCAGAACAACACTGAACAGGCTGCAGGTGCGCAGGGGCAGAGCCTAGTCCAAAAGAGAGAGAGAACCAGATCAACCCGAGAAATACAAGCACACACAAGTAAACATAAGGCTCAGGCTGTAACAAACCTAATAGCTGAAGAGCCACATTAGAGAAATAATAGCAACTGGTTAGTGTTGTATTACAAATTTATTAAATGTTTAATTTAGGTTCCAATACAATAGTATAGAAACTGAGAAAGTTTAGTAGACTGAATTTAGATATCAGAGTTATCAGCAAGAGATTCATTGCCAGTCCTGTTCTCTCTATTGTAAGTTAAATGAGTCAGATTACTGAGACTCTCACCCTTTGTTTTAATGGCTCTCGGAGCCCCTGTCCGAGTCGTTGAATAGTCCGGCTGATTGGATCAGAATATTTGCATTTGAATCACACTGTTATGCTGATGAAGATCAGGGCTGGGGAATTTCCGGTAACGTGCTGATTCCTGTACTTTCATTTACATGCTTTGTTCAAGATTGAATAAATCCCTCCCCCTTGGAAGGTAAAAACACTGTGTTTAAGCTATTGAGTTTAGACTTGGAAGACTTGGATGACTACAGCATTGCAACAGCAAAGTCCTCAATAAAGAGTAACTTCTGCATTGAAATATATCCCAACGTCTCCTGGTCTCTGAAGGAAAAAGTTTCCAACATTAGCATGCTAACCAATTAGCATGCTAAGCTAACTAGCATAAGACAACAAACACATGCAGGGTCAACTTTGGAGATTCTCGGGAACGATAGAGAATATCAAAAATCTGTTCAATAATTTCTGTGCGGATCGGTCCAAAGATCATCTGAGCCTATTTTGGACAAAATTTGTAGGAGGAGTGTAGCGAAAAAACTGTTTTTCATTTACTTCAATATGGCGGACAGGCACATTTAAGGAAAATGACAAATGACACATTGTCAGAATCTGCATTAGCCAGGGAACGAAACGACACAGAGAAAAATTTTGGACAATGTTTTCAAAAGTTATGTGTTTTTGTAAAAATCCTTAATGTCTGGAACACTGGGTGGTGCTGTGTTTAAACTTCTCTGGTACCTTCAGGACATGCTGATGATGATACCTGAATTTTGTGCTGATGTCAAATCGTTTACAAGATATTGCAATTTATGACAAAATTCAAAATGGTGGCCAGTTGGATCCTGGCAAAATCGGTATCCTTGCATTCGATTTAAAAACTGAAAACTGTACTTTTCAAAATGGCCACTACTATAATGGGTGGAGTCTTAATGTAAGATGTTGAATATGGTCAGCATGAAGAGAGGAATCAGGTGTACTAAGTTTCACTTTTCTTGATCAAAGAGTTCAACAGTTATAATTGTTTCAAATGTGAATTTTTTTGACTGGTGGTGGCACTATAGAGCTAGTCCTTGAGACCCCAAAGTTGGTCAGATTACCATTCATACAATCACTACAAGTGTGACAAATTTAATAATTTTCCTACTTCAGGGCTTGGCTCCTAATTATACCAACATGAGACAAATTCTAGGTAAAATAGTTTTAGATGAAGTATAGTTACTGTGACGTGTCATATAAACTGCTCGAATGTTGCTCTAGGCAAATATGGTTACCATGGCAATTTTTTTGTAAGTGGTACATGGTTAGAAATTCTATTGTTTCTGGTGCTTTGAAACAGCAGTTGTTGCCATGACAATAGAGAATGGGATCCAGTGTTTGGTTCCTTTTTTTTAGTCGGCCGAGTCTAGAGCAGCTGTCTGGGATTTCTTAAAGGTAAAACCAGTCAAAACATATCCACGGATGAATTATTCACAATAAGATGGCGAAAAGAAGGTGAATTTTCAATTCACGCCGACTTTAGTTATGTGTGTAAATGTGATTGCAATGCTCTATGGTGTCATATTACAATAAACACCATCAAACACGATAAGTGGATTACAATTGGCCAGCCTGAAGAGGGATTTGCTTTGCCGTCTGCCCCTGCCACAGTGTGATGAATTGATTGACATCTTCACTCTGTCATGGCTGTTCATCTGTTCACTCTCTAGGCAGCAAGTGGTCCGTTAAAGGGATAGTTCACTTTGAAATAATTTTTTGGTATGTTTTAGCTTACCTCAAGGGCATCCAAGATGTAAGGTGTCTTTGTTTCCGCAGTAGTTTCAATTTTGATATTTTTAGGTCAAACCGTTCTTGTCTGTCAGTCATATAATGCAGGTCTATGGTCACCACCTCAAAGAGCATGCACAGAGAAGTCCAAATTAAACATGATTTAATGACTCGTAAATGTAAGTACACATTGATGGCCTAAGACACGAAACGAGCAGTTTGTGAGAGAAAACGAACAATATTTATATAGTTTTTACCTCTTGTAACCACGGCCACATCCAAGTGATCTGAGGGCGCATGCGCTTCGGTCTGCGCAAGTGCCGGAAAGCGTCGGAAGTGATCTCTCGCGCGTGTACGTCACTCAAAAAAAAAATTCAACATTGTCTGTTGATATATTGAAATCATCTTCCATTGCGATTTCCTGTATATCTAAATATGTTTACATCTTCACAGTGAAAGGTAACACTTCCGAAATCTCTGTGTAAACAATGAGTGACGTACACGCGCGAGAGATCACTTCCGGCACTTTCCGGCGCTTGTGCAGACCAAAGCGCCCACGCCTTCAGATCACTTGGACGTGGCTGTGGTTACAAGAGGTAAAAACGATATATATACTGTTCGTTTTCTCACACAAACCTGTTAATACCCTAAGGTACAAAACCTTTCTCACACAGACTTCTCTGTGCATGCTCTTTGAGGTGGTGACCATAGACCTGCATTATATGACTGACAGACAAAAACGGTTTGACCTAAAAATATCAAAATTGAAACTATTGCGGAAACAAAGACACCTACATCTTGGATGCCCTTGAGGTAAGCTAAAACATACCAAAATTAATTTCAAAGTGAACTGTCCCTTTAACTGAAAGTGCTTGTTTTTGACCTCACTCTGTCCGTGCCACTGAACAGAGAAAGAGCAACGCTGCATGGTGCCGTTTGCTAATATGATGATTTGTAGGTTGAGGGATAAATTTGGTGGCCGCTGGCTCATTTCAATCTAGTCTGACTTCATTTTAATGAAATAAAATCTACATGAATTTACTTTGTAACTGCTGGTGACTTATGCAATAATTTCAGTCAACACTGGGCCTGTCTGTGGATATTAAGACATTGGTTGTTTGTGGGTGATAAATATTAGGGGGAAACATATGGTTATTAATTCAGAGAAATGGTCTTGACTATTGGGAATAAAAGCTTACTACATCCATAAATTACAGGAGTTAATAGTATAGTGGGCTCATAGTGCTTTCATTTGCAAGGCTCTTTGGTGCCCTAATGTAAACACTGTCCGGATGCTCAATTTTAGGGACAGCAGCAGACGAAATGACTTATGAAAAGTGGCATTAAATATTGAAATCTGTGCTAGCATGTCAGCTTTCGTTTTCTACTTCATTTGTTTCAGAGTGAAAATCCCATACTGTTCCTAGCTGCCTCTTGAACATTTTCAGGAGTGCCATATTGAGCTTCATTACTCTCTTATCTAATGGGTCTCTGCACCAGCCCAACAACTTCACTTATCAATTACCACTAGATCCCTCAGCAAAACAAACAACTTATTTCTGTGGCAAACTGCTTTCTAAATGCAACCGAATATTGGACGTCTAGTAGTATTTCTTCTCACTCAGGCAACTGCAATATCACACGAAGTGTGTTGTATAGCGTGTGATAGTGCTTTCATTCAGTTCTGTAAACAAGAAATGTATATTTTACATCCTTATTAATAAGTTAATTGATAATTAACCTGTCAACTGTCAACCCCCTTTTTGAGCATAAACTTGAAAATTCATTATCCAAACTTAAATGCTTGTAATTCATGAATGCTTTGGAAGGTTGGTCTCTTTTTAAAGAAGACACTCAGGAGATTATTGCCAAAATTGAAAGTCTAAGGGAGTTATATAAGTTTTATGTGTATGTATTTAAAGGTGCTCTAAGTGATGTCAGGCCAAAATATTTTTTGTCACATACAGCAAACATCTCCTCACTATCCGCTAGCTGCCTGTCCCCTGAACACACTGTAAAAAAAAAGGTGGTCTCTGTAGACACCACAGGCTCCACAAACGGCAACAAAAACAAACTTGGCTTACCCGCACCACGAAACATAACAAACAGTGTTCCAGCCAATCACTGGCAAGAAGTCAGTCTTGGCCAAAGTTCTTGAAACATTTGTCAGCAATCAATTAAAAGAATTTCTGTCTGTTAATAATACCCTGTCTGATTTTCAATCTGGTTTTAGAAAACAACATAGCACAACTACGGCAGCCTTAAAGGTACTAAATGATTTTATTGAATCTGTAGAAAACAAGAAACACTGTGCAGCCTTATTCATCGATCTATCAAAAGCATTTGATACTGTTGATCATACTTTACTGATACAACGATTATCTAGTATTGGATTAACTAAACATACAATTGGCTGGTTTAATAACTATCTTTCAAACAGAACTCAATGTGTACAGGCAGAAGGTTTTATCTCTGGTTCACTAAATGTCACTAAAGGTGTGCCACAGGGGTCAGTCCTAGGACCACTCCTATTTACTATATATATAAATAATATTGATCGTAATGTTCATAATGTAAAGTTTCATTATTATGCTGATGATACAGTTATATATAGTTCAGCATCCACACCCTATCTAGCTCTTTCTCAATTACAGTCTGCATTTGATATTGTTCAGCATAACTTAATTGAATTAAAACTGGTTTTAAATGTGGATAAAACAAAATGCATGTTGTTTTCTAAATCCAAATCAATCCCTCATAATAATCTTCTGCCTATTACTACGTCTCAAAGTTCAGAAATTGAGTTTGTGTCTCAGTACAGGTATCTGGGTATTTTAATTGATGATGCTCTCTCCTTTGGCCCTCATGTCCAGCAACTGGTGAAAAGACTGAAAGTGAAATTGGGATTTTACTTTAGAATTAAATCCTGTCTTTCCTTTGAGGCAAAAAAGAGGCTTGTTGCAGCGACATATATGTCGGTACTGGACTATGGTGATGTGATATATATGCATGCATCTACACAATGTTTACATGCTTTAGACACTGTATATCATGGCGCACTGAGGTTTATAACAAATCTTAAAACCCTCACTCATCATTGTGTGTTGTATGCTCGGGTTGGCTGGTCTGCGTTGTCCATCCGAAGACAAAAACATTGGCATGTTTTTATTTATAAATCTATTCTGGGTTTACTTCCTTCATATCTTTGTACATACATCTGTAAAAAGAATCCTTCTAGCTATAGCCTCCGGTCACAGGAATTATTTTTACTGTCTGTTCCAGTGGTACGGACTGAATTTGGAAAAAAGGCATTTAAATTCGCGGCTCCCTCTGCCTGGAATTGTTTTCAAAGTACATTGAAACTGAGGAATCTGGTCTCGTTGGACACTTTTAAAATAGTTTTAAATGATTTGGAAAATGAAACATCGGGCTGTAGATGTTTTAGCTAGTTATGTATTTGATATTGAAATTTTATTAGAGTTGCTTGTGTGTGTATATGTGTATGTATTGTTGGATGTTATTTGTTACACTCAAACGTGCTGTGTCTGTCAGTTTTGGCCAGGACGCTCTTGTAAAAGAGATTCTTAATCTCAATGTGCTTCTTTCCTGGTAAAATAAAGGTTATAATAATAATAATTTGAGAGACGACGTTCCGATGATCAACTTACAAAGAAGAGGGAAAAGGATAAAGAACGCGCGAAGTACCGAATTTACATTGGTAAAGCATTCGAAAGATGGCGAGAACCGCCGGCAGAAGGGCTTCCAGTCCGACATTCAGGTTGCTCTGTTTTTGCTGGACAAGTGGGTAACGTTAAATTCTTTTTTTTTGTTCTAAATTGAATCTCATGTTAGTTAGTTAGTTCACAACTGTTTCAGGAAGCACGGAAGGGAGGGGGAGGAGACGAGATGCGGAGGAGGGAGGGTCTAGCTAGCCTCCGTTTTGTTTGACAATAGTTCGAACGTCAACAAGAAGTGACGTCACCCAGGATCGCTTAGAGAACCTTTAATAACTGATTATATGTTTTGTCAAGATTCAAAAAAGATTTGATTATAAAAGAGTGCAGTAAGTTTTGTGAAAAAAAATTGAAGCATGAGACTGCCCTATAGGGGGAGGAGCCAGCTTCTGTTTCCATGGTAATGCAATTTCCAATTTTAAAATGTTTTCACAGGATGATTTTTTAGTGTTCTAAAATATGTGATAAGCAAAAAGGCAATAAAAAAGCACGCCAAGTGTCCTGCTATAGTGCTTTGAAACAGTCTGTATTGTATAAATCACTATGTAAATAAAGGTGACGACTTAAAAAAAATTCAACATTTCATCAGAAACAGCTATTTGGCTACTCTGCCCTACAAAACAAAAAGGCAGAAACTGCATTTACAGTCAAAAATGAGTTATTATCATTTTCATGACATTCAAGGCATCCGTTATGTGAATAAAAGCATAAGCTAATATAATGTAACAAAACAGCCAAATGTCCAATAATCTACCTACAACTGCTTAGGCTGGATGACAGGATAACTTTAAAGTCATTTTTCTCAGTTCTGCACTCTGCGTAGTTACTGCCTTTTTGCTTTGTAGGGCAGTACTGATATGAATGCAGTCTTCTAGTGTGAGTGTACTTAATTTAAAAAATGTCTAAATATATATTTTTGTTTGTGTAAAATAATTTTAATAAAATTTTTGGTAAAACTTTACTTAAAGCCTTTATATGTAGCCTAATGCATTATGAAGGTATTCATAACATTAAAATGCATTATAATATTTGCAGATTCCTTGTTACATCTGAAACTGGTTGTTTGTCTTGTGTTTTAATACATTATTCTTTTCAAAAGTGTAATGATGAATAGATTAAGTATTAGCCTACAATGAATTATAACTGTGGTAACAATTATTCATGAGGCCATATAGTTATTTGTATTAACTCTTTCCCCGCCAGCATTTTAAAAAAAAAAAGTTGCCAGCCACTGCTAGCGTTTTTGATCATTTTCTCAAAAATTTCATGGCCCCCAGAATATTTTGTTGTATGAATATCTGAACATGCAATATATCAAAAGAAAGAACTTACCCTCTGCTTTTAAACAAACAAACAAAAAAGTTTATTCTAGCTTCATGCAATCTTTTTTTATCAACACTTGAATGTAAGTTTCATAAAAAAAGCAATGTTTTGAGCAAAAAGCTGAGAAAAGCTGAGAAGAGGGAACGATACGTTGCATCGAAACGACGTGGGAACCCCCCTGCGTGATTGTGTCATGAAGCACTTATGGAATCAGTCTAATGGCAAGATGGAACGTCATAGGCAGGTGACGTCATCGGCCAGGAAACTATAAAGCACCCCTGAATCATAACAGTGCCAGCTTCTGTTAGGCTGAAGCAAGTCGATCACGGGCATGCTGGGAGAATGGCAGGGTAACACTAATACCCACGTCGCCATAAGAGCAAGTGTCCGTCCGTGTGAGTCAGTACGCACATTCGGACGAAAGCACATGCGCCCCTGGAGTGGAGCTGAAGTCAAGATCATAAAACCTCATGAATGTGTGCAGTGAGGACCAGCCTGCCGCATCACAAACGTCATGTAAGGAAACTCCTGACAATAAAGCTTTAGAAGCAGCCATACTCCTAGTCAAGTGAGCTTGTACAGCCAGTGGTGAAAGCTGACCAGCCGACTCGTAAGCAAGTGAGATAGCCTTGACCACCCACTTGCTCATTCTCTGCTTAGAAGCTGGACATCCCTTCCTGGGTGACCGAAAACAAACAAACAACTGTTCTGATTTCCTCCACAGGGCAGCTCTGTGGACATAAGCATCTAAGCCCCTAACAGGGCAGAGTAGATTTAGTTTCTCTTGGTCTGACATCAGAAAAGGAGGAGGACAGAAAGCCTGCGGTACTATTGGTCTAACAATACCTTGGGAACATAGCCCGGCCTAGGAAGGCCTTTACCATGCCATGCGAGAGTGTCTCCAATTCTCTTGAGAGACAAAATAGCAAGAAAAATATTTTTTAGAGTAAGGTATTTCTCAGAAACTTCTTCAAAGGGCTAGAACGGAGCTAGGGAGAGGCCTTCTAGTACAATAGCCAAATCCCAGGTCGGCACCCTTGTGCGGACTGCTGGCCTCAGCCTTAAAATGCCACAAAGGAAACAGGTTATTAATGGGAGTCTCCCCAGAGATTCTCCACACAAAAGGACATGGTAAGCAGCTAAGGCCGCCACGTACACCTTCAGTGTGGAAGGGGATAACTCTGCGGAGAAGCGCTCCTGCAGGAAGTCCAGCAATGCACTCACTGGGCAGTTAACCGGATCCAGCTGGTGCTCTCCACTCCAGGAAGTAAATAATCTCCACTTCAATAACTTATGAGGTCTGCACCATTGTGTCCAAACCCAGAGGGGCTGGAAGAAAACCATAGTGGACATTGTGTTGTCTCCTTGGAAGCGAACAGGTCAACCTCAGCATGACCGAAGTTCTTCCACAGAAACTCCACCACCACGGGGTCCATGGAGTCTCCATTCCCCAGGCCTCGGCCTCTGCCTCGACAGGATGTCTGCCCCCTGATTTAGATACCTTGGGATATAAATTGCCCTCGATGAAAGTAGCTTCCCCTGGGCCCACAGGAGGATCTGGTGAGCCAGCGTGTATAAGGGGCGCAATCGCAGACCCCCCTGATGGTTTATATAAGAGACTACTGTTGTGTTGTCTGACCGAACAAGCACATGGTTGCCCCTCAGGTCTGGGAGGAAGTGTTTCAGAGGCTGGAACGCCACCAACATTTCTAGACAATTCATATCCCACGAGAGATGATGGTCCTGCCACAGACCATAGGCTGGGCGACCACTCATGTTCGCCCCCCAACCCGTGAGGGAAGCATCCGTCGTTTGAGTGACGCGATGACAAGGAGCTCCCAGCACGGGCCCTTGGGACAGGAATCAAGGTTCTTTCAGCATGATTAAGGCACAAAGGCATTTGTCAAGTCAAGTCACCTTTATTTATATAGCGCTTTTTACAATACAAATTGTTTCAAAGCAGCTTTACAGAGATAACAGGAAAGTAAAGTTGTAATAGTATTGTTAAATTCAAAATTAAATGTTAAATGTCCCCAACAAAGCAAGCCAAAAGCGAATGGCGAATAAAGGCGAAAAAAGGCGACAGTGGCAAGGAACCAAAACTCCATCAGGTGACAGAATGGAGAAAAAAACCTTGGGAGAACCCAGGCTCAGTCAGGGGGCCAGTCCTCCTTTGGCCAACAAACGAACAGTGTATGATTATGATTTAGGTGGCATAATAGGTCAGAAGTCAGATTGGATCAGAACTTTCACAATATTTATCCAGTTCATCTGGTTAGGGGTCAGAGTCATCACGCCGGCATGGAGATGAGTTTGTTGAGGTGTCCATGAGGCCTTCACAGTGTTGATGAGGCTGGCACTTCAGGGATGCGTTGTCGTCGTGTCCATGTGATGGTCCTTCCTCAGATCTGGATATGGCCCGGATCCGGCGGTTTGCGGTAAACCTCGGGATAAACAGAGAGACTAATATTAGCGTAGACGCCATCCTTCTTATGATGTACAAAGTACATCAGGATTTATGGGAAGTGTTCCCGGTTCCGGCTGATCTAAACTATGCAGCCTAACATTGAATTATAGCAATCTATAATGTGTTATGTGTATGCTAAGCCAAAGAGATGTGTTTTTAGTCTAGATTTGAACTGACAGACTGTGTCTGCTTCCCGGACAATGTTAGGAAGATTGTTCCAAAGTTTTGGTGCCAAGTAGGAAAAGGATCTACCGCCAGCAGTTGATTTTGATATTCTAGGTATTATCAACTGGCCAGAATTTTGAGATCGCAATAGACGTGAAGGACTATAATGGGTTAAGAGCTCGCTCAAGTACTGCGGAGCTAAACCATTTAGTGCTTTGTAAGTAATCAGCAATATTTTAAAATGTATACGATGTTTAATAGGGAGCCAATGCAGTGTTGACAGAACCGGGCTAATATGGTTATACTTCCTGGTTCTGGTAAGAACTCTAGCGGCTGCGTTTTGAACTAGCTGTAGTTTGTTTATTAAGCGTGCAGGGCAACCACCCAGTAGAGCATTACAATAATCTAGCCTTGAGGTCATGAACGCATGAAATAATTGTTCCGCATTTGTCAATGAGAGCATATGACGTATTTTAGATAGATTTTTAAGATGGAAAAATGCGCTTTTACAGATACTAGACACGTGACTTTCAAATGAGAGATTGGTATCAAAGAGCACACCCAGGTTCCTAACTGACGAGGAAGACTTAACAGAGCAGCCATCAAGTGTTAAACAGTATTCTAGGTTATTGCATGTGGAAGTTTTTTGTCCAATAATTAGAATCTCTGTTTTTTCAGAATTTAGTAGTAGGAAATTACTAGTCATCCAATTTTTTATATCAGCTATGCATTCCGTTAATTTTGTGAATTGGTAAGTTTCGTTAGGTTTTACAATACAATACAATACAATATTTATTTATAAAGCACATTTAAAAACAGCCAAGGCCGACCAAAGTGCTGTACACAGGAGAGGATATAATACAATGCAGTACAGGACAATAGAAATAAGCAACTAAAAATCTGGGAGAATTAAAAGCAAGAGAGAATAAAAAGGTCTTTAAAGAGGATTTAAATGTGGAAACTGAGGGAGCCAGTCTGATATAGAGGGGCAGACTGTTCCAGAGTTTTGGGCCTGCAGTCGCAAATGCACGATCGCCTCGTTTTTTGAGTCTGGATCTAGGGACAGTAAGAAGGCAGTGGTCACTGGATCTAAGGGTACGAGACGGAGTGTACAGATAGAGCAGGTCGGTCAGGTACTGAGGGGCCAGATTGTTAAGAGCTTTATACACAAAAAGTAAAATTTTAAAATCAATTCTAAATTTGATAGGTAGCCAGTGAAGTTTAAATAAGATGGGGGTGATCGATTCATACTTGCGTGTCCCAGTGAGGAGTCTAGCCGCTGCGTTTTGCACTAACTGTAAGCGAGAGAGAGAAGACTGGGATAGACCAAAGTAAAGAGAATTGCAATAGTCAAGTCGAGATGTTACAAATGCATGAATTACTATTTGAAAATTGTGCTGAGTTAAAAAAGATTTCACTTTGGAAAGTTGGCGGAGATGGAAAAAGCATGACTTTACAACAGCACTGATCTGTTTCTCAAATTTTAGGTTGTGGTCAAACAAGAAGCCCAAGTTTCGAGCACATTGAGTTTCATACGTTGCGAGGGTACCACAGTCGACATCATACACACAGTTTTCCTTTGGCCCGAAAATAATTATCTCGGTTTTATTTTCATTTAAATTTAGAAAGTTACTTGAAGGCCAAAGTTTTTGAGGAAATATAGAGCTGAGTATCATCAGCATAACAGTGTAAACTAATTCCATGTTTCCTAATGATATCTCCTAACGGTAGCATGTACAGAGTGAACAGCAGCGGTCCTAGTACTGAGCCTTGTGGTACGCCATACTGAACTTTTGACCGATAAGACATCTCTTCATTTACTGCTACAAACTGATAACGGTCAGATAAGTATGATTTAAACCATGCTAGTGCAATTCCACTAATGCCAACATAGTTTTCTAGTCTATTTAATAGAATGTTGTGGTCAATGGTGTCAAATGCAGCACTAAGATCAAGTAACACTAATAGAGAGATACAACCACGATCGGATGATAAGAGCAAATCATTTGTGACTTTAATGAGAGCAGTCTCAGTACTATGGTACGGTCTAAATCCGGACTGAAAATCCTTGCAGATATCATTTCCTTCAAGAAATGAACACAGTTGTGAGGATACTGCCTTTTCTAATATCTTTGACAGAAAAGGCAGATTCGAGATCGGCCTGTAATTGAATAATTCTGTAGGATCAAGTTGCGTTTATTTAACAGGCGGTTTAATCATAGCCAATTTAAAGGGTTTTGGTACGTATCCTAGAGACAAAGGCGAATTAATGATATTGAGAAGAGGATCTATGACCTCTGGAAGCATCTCTTTCAATAGTTTAGTCGGTATAGGGTCTAACATACAAGTTGTCGATTTAGATGAGTTAACGATTTTGCAAAATTCTTGTTCTCCTATAGCAACAAATGAATCAAATTTTTCCTCAGGGAGACTACAATGCACTCCCTGATGCGATACTCTAGTAGACGGTTGCATAGTTATAATTTTGTCCCTGATATTATCGATCTTATAAGTGAAGAAGTTCATAAAGTCATTACTGCTATGTTTCTTGGAAACTTCTGGGCTTGAAGCTTTCTTTTTCGTTAGTTTAGCCACTTTTTCAAATAAATAACTAGGATTATGTTTATTTTTTTCTAATAGGGTTGAAAAATAAGCAGATCTAGCAGCTTTTAAAGCCTCTCTGTAAGCAATCTAGCTCTCCTTCCATGCAATCCGAAATACCTCTAGTTTTGTTTTCTTCCAGTTGCGCTCCATTTTTCTGGCTGCTCTCTTAAGAGCCCGGGTGTGCTCGTTGTACCACAGCGTTGGACTATTTTCTTTAATCTTCTTTAAGCGCAGCGGAGCAACTGTGTCTAAAGTGCTGGAAAAGAGAGAGTTAAAAGTTTCTGTTGCAATATCAAGTTCTTCTAAGCTATCCGGGATGATGAAACTAATCAGGAAGATTATTGATAAAGCAATCTTTCGTGGCAGAAGCAGGGTATCTGCACACTTTTTAAAGTCAAATTTAAGGCTTTTTAAGACCTTTTTAAGACCTGAAGAAATCAAAATTAATACCTTACATTAGGGGTGCGCAATATTGACAAAAATATGTCTCAATATTTTCAAAGTTTTGTTGATGATAATTAGATGATATTTTACTGATTGTGTTTGTGTCCTGGTACCATGGCTGGTTTAGGCCTGTTGTTGACAGCTGACTCACGAAGATATTCATATTTTTCATATTCTATGCAGTGGTCAGTTCACAGCAGTGAAAGAAATTAACATTTTTTATTAAAGGGCAATATTTGCAACCTTAAATTGAGTTCCAGGGGCATTTTCACCCATATATGGACTTTTTTTTTTACTTAGAGGTATGCATCACCTTTTATGTCAAATTCTAACATTCAAATTAAATTATATTAGAATAATAACACAACACTACTGTTACCAGTTAAATTAAATCATTAAATCAAAATCCATCTTTGCAGTGCAGAGGAGACACAGAAGCAGCATCAGAACTGGCATTAATATATTTACACTCCATTTACAATTGCATAAATAAAGCTATGAGATATTCAGTTCTTTCAATTCTTCAATTCTTAATTCAATATTTAAATATGAATTGATTTCTAATTGTAACATTTTAATTACAGGGTACTTTAAATGTGAAACTAAAACCGCCAGTAGGCGGCGGCAAGTCACTGTCTCAGGGATTCATTCATTCAACCGATTTGTTCAAACGGCTGATTCATTCAGGAAGTGCAAGTGATTGTTCATTGAATCGTTAAAATTATTCGCTCAAAACGCGGATTTCAGTCAAGAAATCATCGCTGTTGTTGCATTGAGACTCTGCTACGGTTTCATTTTGAAATTCTCGTCAGCGAAATAAAGGGAAAACAAACAATATTGACAATATTGTTTAGAAAATGTAACTCACAATGTTCATTTAACTGTTATATAAAATAAATATCATATTTGCTATTGTGCACGGGAAAACAGCCCTCTTGCTGATGTAATATTGATTACAACATATGATATATAAAATACAAAAACTTTATACGTCTATTAGGGAACATACCTATAACTGCACTGACACATCACGCAGTGAAAGCAAGCATGAGAGACAAATGCAATGTCAGCTCGCAGTGCGCCCTCGTACATAGTTGAAGTAAAACAATGATTACAATATCATAATAGACAATACACATCGCACACCACTACACACATAAAGAATGAACTTACAATTGAACTGAAATTAACCAGCTTTCTTCTCCTCTCCTGCTGTTTCGCGTGCAGGAGACAGACGTAATGCTGGCGCGAATGTGACGCGAAATGTCACGTGAACGAGCAAATCCACAAAGAACGAATAATAAATAAAAAAGTACGCTAATTAGATAGTTTTAATTTGGAAAACATTTAGATATGTCTAAGTCAAATTGCCATCGAAAATTTAAGACCTTTCGTAAGTAAAAATAAGACTTTTTAAGACTTTTTATGGCCTTAAATTTTTAAAATCTAATTTAAGACTTTTTAAGACTTTTTAAGGACCCGCGGACACCCTGAGAAGTGATAGGTCTAACATATTTATAACACGGTGTCGGCTTTGCAGCCTTGGTTAAATGTAATTTACATGAGACTAGATAATGATCTGAGATGTGGTCGCTCTGCTGCAGTATTTCAACGGCATCAAAATCTATTCCATGTGATAATATTAGATCTAGAGTATGATTACGACAATGAGTAGGTCCTGACACATGTTGTCTAACTCCAATTGAGTTTAAAATGTCTTTAAATGCCAATCCCAATGCATCTTTTTCATTATCTACATGTATATTAAAATCACCAACAATTAGTACTTTATCTGCAGCCAATACTAATTCTGATAGAAAGTCAGCAAATTCTTTGATAAAATCTTTATGGTGCCCTGGCGGCCTGTATACAGTAGCCAGCAGAATTCTCAAACGTGATTTATCGTTTACACTATATATTTTTACATTAAGCACCAACACTTCAAAAGAAGTATATTTAAAACTAGATTTCTTAGTGGTTTTGAAAATATTACTATAAATTACAGCAACACCTCCCCCTTTGCCTTTTGGACGAGGTTCATGTTTATAACAGGAATCTTGCGGAGTGGACTCGTTTAAAGTAATGTAATCGTCTGGTTTTAGCCAGGTTTCTGTCAAACACAGCACATCTAGGTTATAATCTGAAATCATATCATTAACTATGAGCGCTTTTGAAGTAAGGGATTGAATATTCAGCAACCCAAGCTTTATCATTTGCTCATCTGTATTATATCTGTTTTTTTATTTGTTGAACATCAATTAAATTTTTAACCTTAGATAGGTTTGGAAGTTTTTTGTATTTCCAAATTCAGGGAACAGACACAGTCTCTATATGATGATATCTAGGTGAAAGAGCCTCTATGTGATGGGATTTATCTGACCTTGGTGACGCGAGGCCGCTAGCAGACAGTCGGTTAAGCCAGTCTGTCTGCTTCCTGACCTGAGCCCCAGATTGTCATGTTTTATCTCTAAGACTATGAGCCAAATTACTAGAGAGAAGAGCAGCACCATCCCAGGAGGGATGAATACCATCTCTTTTCAACAGGCCAGGTTTGCCCCAAAAACTTTTCCAATTGTCTACAAATTCTATATTATTTTGCGGACACCACTTAGACAGCCAGCCATTGAGTGAACACAATCTACTAACTACCGCATCACTCCTTCGAACAGGAAGGGGGCCAGAGCAAATTACAGTGCCTGACATCGTACTTGCGAGTTCAAACACCTCTTTAATGTTAATTTTGGTGATCTCCGACTGGCGGAGTCGAACATCATTAGTGCCGACGTGAATAATAATCTTAGAGAATTTACGATTAGCATTAGCCAGCACTTTTAAATTTGCTTTGATGTCAGGCGCTCTGGCTCCCGGCAAACATGTGACTATGCTGGCTGGTGTCTCTATTTTCACGTTCCGTGTAATAGAATCGGCAATTACCAGGGCACAATCAACAGAATTCTCAGTCGGTGTGTCACTGAGTGGGGCAAATCGATTTGTTATGGTAATCGGAACGGAAGAATGTTTTTTTGATCCGCGACTAGAGTGATCTCTCACTGTCACCCATTTGCCTTGCTGCACAGGCAATAATTCAGCCGGAACCGAATCATGTAAAGGGTTCACGATCCATTTTTGGATTTGCGATCCATTTGCGAACCCCACTTCTGAAGTCCCGCTCTGTTTCATCAGAAGCGGGACCTGAGCCGCGAGGAGCGCGAACCGAACCGCCCTCCTCGAAGAGTGATCAGCGGGAGCACAGCGTTCTTAATGGTAAATGCTCACAATGCTCACAATCAGCTCCCTCGAGAGCTGACTGGGCATGCTGCACTCCCAAACAAACAACACATACTTGGTGTGTGTCCCCACCCGTGAGATATTAAGTGCAGGGATGAACACACTTCCTATAGTGCTGTTCGCTCGCTATAATATATATATTTTTTATATATAGAGATATATATGTGACAAACTCCTGCCTAGTAACTTCTAAGGACAGAAAAAAACACTTTCAGACAATGATTCACACAGAGCGCTTACTGAAGGCACAGAAGCTGTTATGATCCAGGGGTGCTTTATAGTTTCCTAGTCGATAACGTCATGCAGAGGTGTAAAGTCCAGGTTCAGAAAGTAAAAGTCCTCCTCAGTATTTTGTTCCAATCACCTGGATTTGCTAATTAGCACAGTTTTTCAGCCAGGAGATAGAACTAATTAGTGAAATCAGCTGGCTGAGTTCATGGGTGGAATAAACATATGGCAGGACTTATGACATATGGCTGACCCCTGGACTTTACACCTCTGACGTCTCCCGCCTATGACGTTCTGTCTCATCATTGGAGTGATTCCATACGTGCTTCATGACGCAATCACACAGGGGCATTCCCACAGCGTTTTGACGCAGCTCGAGTTCCCTCTTCAGTCCTACAGCTCATCCTGGGTTGACATTTCATTCGGTAATGTCACAGTCTTCGTCTGCACTACACTTCCCACTTCCCATCCTCCTTGTCTCCACACTGAACTCACTGAACTCACTCCCTCAATTACCCACCTGTTCTTTGTCTTCATCATCCGTGTCACCTGTCTTCACCTCGTTATGTTTGACTTGTATCTGTATCAGGGCTGCACGATATTGGGAAAAAATTACATTGCGATATTTTATTTTTCTGCGATATATATCGCGATATGAAAACAATTTCACCAGATGACTTGAATAGCTCTCTTTGGAAAGAATGAATCATCTGAATGACTGGGGTGATTTTGTAATGGAGTAAATCTGCATAGAAACTATTATAGTTAACTAATGTAGTGGTAACAATTTAGAATACTGTTTCTTACTTACTGCATAACTGATAAGGAATTACTGAAGAACTAATAGGTAATTCTTCATTAACTACTTCTTCACTGCTGTTAACTACTAAGGAAGATGTGTTAACTAATCAGTATGTAATAGAATTTTATGATTGTGTTAAGTAACAGTTAGTTAATCAATAACTAATGAATTATGTCATACCTCCTGAAGAACTACTACTAATTATCTACTAATTAAGGTTCAAGAAAAATAACTAAGAAGTAACTAATACAAAACTAACCTCAGATTAGTTTTTATATTTTATATTCATTACTGTGTGTGTCTGTTTTCCTCAGCATAGAATGCCATTGAGTAAATTCATGTATTTTAGGCAACAACTGAGGGGAACTGAAAATATAGGGAACTTATTAGTAATTAATAAAGAATTATTAGATAATTCTTCAGGAATTATTTATAACCTGGAACAGTATTCTAAAGTGAAAATACAGGAAACCCATTAGTAATTAATAAATAATTATCCAGGAATTAGGCAACTTATAACCTGAAACAGTATTCTAAAGTGAAAATATAGGGAACTTATTAGTAATTAATAAAGAATTACTAAATAAATCTTTAGGAATTACTTAGAACCTGAAACAGTATTCGAAAGTGAAAACATAGGGAACTTATTAGTAATTAATAAAGAATTATTAGATAATTCTTCAGGAATTACTTATAACCTGAAACAGTATTCTAAAGTGAAAATATAGGGAACCCATTAGTAATTAATAAAGAATTACCACATACTTCTGACTCAAATAAAACTTACTGTAAAAAAAAACACTATTAACGTAATCATCTATAACCTTTGTAAAATACACAACAATGACTCGTTTAAGCTACATGATATCTTCCTTTATTTCAGATGATATTTTGTTTTAACATACTGCCTACATTTAAACTCATTTAACAAACATTTTAAAATCAAAAGTTAAACCTTTAAAAGTAATTCAAGTAATCAACTGGTCTCGTTTCCACGGTAGTGGTGCTGGATCTCTTGTGGGAGCTGGGCTCGTGTTCAGCAGGGAAACTGCTTTAACTTCAGACCGCCGCCCTGCGTTTCATTCATAGACGAAATATGCTGTGACTGACTCCATAACCTGCCCATAAACAAACAGTGCACAGCTCTAAGAACATATTTTAACATCTGTTGTAAATAGATTTACTATCTTTATGAATAAAATAATTTGTTTTATGCAAGGGATCAGGCGTTTCCATCACACAAAAAAGACAGACTCAGCTAGGTAGGCTATAGGCTGATATAACATACATGATATAACTGACATCGGGTCCTTGTATGTTGCCTTGCATAAAATAAAATGATTTACAGCACAGTAATGATTTTATAGATTAAATAAAACGTACACAAACCTGTATTTCGCAGAAGAAATGCACCCAATCGGCGGCACTGAGACTCTCCAGAAGAGGATGCAAATGCCCACGCTCTTGCATCACCAAATCACTGTAAAATGTTGGCTACCGTGATATTGCCAGAACTTGAATGGTGCAAAATAAGTTTAAAATGTATAAGAACTAAGTATAATAATATGCTTTTTACTTTTTAAGTACTTTAAAAATTAATTACCTATGTACTTTTACTAAGGTAATTCTGAAAATGGCCTAATTATAATTTTACTGCATGGAGTAATATTTTATTGTGGTATCTGTACTTTTACTCAAGCACTTGATTTGTGTACTTCTTCCACCACTACAATGCTAAAAAAAAAAAACTGGATTATTGTAGTGATTAATGTGTGTGATACTGTTCAGTATAGTTACTTCATAGTTATTTTTCTTGAACCTTAATTAATAGATAATTAATGGTAGTTCTTCAGGAGGTATGACATAATTCATTAGTTATTGATGAACAAACTGTTACTTAACACAATCATAAACTTCTATTACATACTGATTAGTTAACACATCTTCCTTAGTAGTTAACAGCAGTGAAGAAGTAGTTAATGAAGAATTACTTACTAGTTCATCAATAATTCCTGATTAGTTATGCAGTAAGTAAGATACAGTATTCTAAAGTGTTACCAATGTAGTTAACTAGAGTTTAATAAATGGAACCTTATTGTAAAGTGTTACCGATTTGTTATGTCTCGTGAGTTCAGTGTTGGACAGATCAGTTCTTTTAACCATTCATTAAAGTGAATCGGTTCAAAGGAGTCATTAGTTCGCGAATTGGAGGTGTCATTAACGGACCACGGCACACGTTGTGTGATTATCTCGGCAGTTAGGACATCGCACAAGATTTGTCTCAACACAGAAAACAATTCATCACTGGATAGATTTTTTTTTGTTTGTTTATTGAAAGTGTGGTTTATCTGAATGTGTGGAACATTTTTCAGAGAAGATTTTTTTAGCACAATTCACAACCAGCGGTAGTTCAGGAAAAAATATATCCGAATGCTTCACGTGAAACTTCGGTCTTCCGACCTTTTACCATTGTATATTCTCAAAGATATTCAGTCAACTCAATTCATTAATATGCACGAGGGAGGAAGAGAGAGCAAGACAGTTTGAAAACGGTGAGAGTGCGCGCATGACCGGGGCTCTCTCTCTCTGCTCGTTCTCTCAGTTTAAAGGGTAACTAAACCCCTGGTCGGAGCCTGACTCCACCCACTGTCAATATTTGAAAAAGTGGGCAGAGCCCAGCAAAGGGGGGGGGGGGGGGGGGTGTTAGCTGGTAATAGGAAAATTCAACTGCAGTAGCCACCGTTCAACCTGAAGAGGGCAGCACTCAGACGTTTTTACACCATATATTGTAGAATTAAAACACTTTAAACGCAAATGTCAAATAATATACTCGAATCAATGAACAGCATTTATGAAGCTCCATTCTTACAGATCATTAACTAAAAAAAATAAATAAAATAGTTTTAGTGTAGTTACCCTTTAACAAGCGCAGCAGTCAGTCATCTATCACTCACCGGTCAAATAAGGCTTTGGCGGGACAAAAATACGCTTTGGCGGCCGCCAAAAAATTTTCAATGCAGGAAGGGCATTCTGACTTTATTTTGAATTCTCGTGTTCAAATTTTTTAACTTTATTCTCGTGTCCAAATTTTTTAACTTTATTACTCAGTGTGGAAAATCAAAATAGGTCTTCAGCTCTATAGTTCTGCTGTTCGCGATTTCTGTATTGTTCTCCGAGAATCAGTGTAGCAGTTTTCCTCTCTATGCAGCGCCACCACTGCCATCTACTGGACAAATACGGTGTGCAGGGAAAACATAACTAAAAGTAATCAAGAAATCGACTCGGTTACTAACGTAACCTCGGTTCCCTGAGAGGAGGGAACGAGTATTGCGTAAGTAGCTTACGCTATGGGAAAACTCCTTTTCTCGAGAATATTGAAGTCTTTATGTAAAACGCATTGCGGCTGCACAGCTGACAGCAATGAACGAAGGAGCTCGGTCATTGGCTGTGCTGCGGCAACTTGCTCGAACCAATGACGGGGCGACTCTGAATGCGCGACCAATGAGCGCGCTTCGCGCCCGCGCGCGTCAGAGCCCGCCAAGATGGGCGTGGCCAAGAGCTATATATTGGGCGCCCCGTCATGAGAGTTCTTTAGGTTAAAACGACTGAAGCGAACTAACCAAGCACAAGCACGGCAGCTTACGCAATACTCGTTCCCTCCTCTCAGGGAACCGAGGTTACGTTAGTAACCGAGTCGTTCCCTTTCGAGAGGTCTCTCCTATTGCGTAAGTAGCTTACGCTATGGGAACACCATGCAAAACGCCGTGCGTGCTGAACTTCGCCTTATAATAGCCAGAGGCAGGTGCCTAAGCTGAAAAGCAAAGTTATCATCCAACTAGCCGGCAGAGGCGAGCTTTATATGTGGGAAAAAATACAGAGCGGCTAGAAGGCGCTCAGTGTGACACAAGCACATACATAATCTAGATACGAACTCGCAGTTCAACTAGCATTATGCTGATAGCACATTGGAATGCAATGTCGGGACCTGTCGGTTGTAGAATCTGATAAATGTGGACGGTGAGGCTCAGCCTGCCGCCGCACAAATATCCTCGATCGGTATCCCGCTCGACCATGCCCAGGAAGAAGCCACACTCCTGGTGGAGTGTGCTTTGACTCCCCAGGGGCATTGAAGTCCCTTAGCTTCATAAGCCAGCGCTATAGCTTCGACTATCCAGTGAGAGATTCTCTG
The DNA here is from genome assembly GCA_026230005.1 of Gila orcuttii. NCBI lineage: Eukaryota > Metazoa > Chordata > Actinopteri > Cypriniformes > Leuciscidae > Gila > Gila orcuttii. Next base: position 21,885,331 of record JAPDVR010000017.1, read on the forward strand.
CTTTGAAACGGCGGAACCTTTCGTACGGCCGCCGAAGCATACAAACAGTTGTTCTGTCTGTCTGAATAGGGCAGAACGCTCCAAATACACTCTGAGAGCCCTAACGGGGCAGAGTAGATTAGCGTCGTGTTCGTCTGCTGGAGACGAAAGCGCAGTTAGGGAGATAACCTGTGCTCTGAAGGGAGTGGTGAGCACTTTAGGAATATACCCATGTTTCGGTCTAAGGACGACCCTGCAGTCGTTAGGTCCGAATTCTAGGCAGGCAGCGCTTGTTGAAAGCGCGTGCAGGTCGCCCACTCTCTTGACCGAGGCGAGTGCCAGCAAGAGCGCCGTCTTGAGCGAGAGCTGTTTAAGGTGCACGGTTCGGAGTGGTTCGAACGGGGGCCCTTTAAGAGCGTCTAGGACCGTAGCTAGGTCCCAGATCGGCACTGAGGGGGGGCTTGAAGGGTTCATCCTCCTGGCGCCCCTTAGGAAACGAATAATTAGGTTGTTTCTTCCCAATGGACGTTCCATTACAAGGTCGTGTGACGCTGTGATGGCAGCCACATATACTTTGAGCGTGGAGGGGGTGCGGCCCGCCTCCAGAAGCCCTTGTAGGAAAACGAGTACACTCGTAATCTCGCATGTTACAGGGTTCAGGCCCTTGGTATTACACCAGTCACTGAACACTTTCCATTTCTGGGCATATAAGCGTCTCGTGGAGGGCGCCCGCGCCTCAGCGATGGTTTTTAGTGCTCCGCTCGCGAGGTTCCTGGGAACCCGTTGAGGGGCCATGCATGAAGGGCCCACAGATCGGGGCGGGGATGAAATATCATCCCGCTGGCCTGACTGAGGAGGTCTGGCCTCAGTGGAATCGGTCGTGGTGCAGATTGCATTTGCTTCAGATCTGGAAACCATGTTTGGTTCTTCCAGAGTGGGGCTATCAGCAGCACTGCGTTTTCCTCCTCTCTGACCCGACTGATGACCTGTGGCAGCATCGCGATCGGGGGAAAGGCATATAAGGGGCGGCTCGGCCAGCTCTGGGCGAGCGCGTCCGTGCTTTTCGTGAAGAAAAGAGAGCAGTGCGCGTTCTCCTTGGAGGCGAAGAGGTCGATCTCCGCTTTGCCAAAGGTTTTCCATAACCACTGAATCGTCAGAGGGTTGAGAGCCCATTCTCCTGGGAGAATCTTGTCTCTGGATAGCATGTCTGCCCCCTGGTTCAGGGCGCCTGGCACATGCGCTGCTCTCAGCGAGCGCAAGTTGTGCTGGGACCATAAAATGAGTCTCCTGGCCATTGAATGCATGGAGCTCGACCTGAGTCCACCCTGGCGATTTATGTACGACACTACTGTCATGTTGTCCGTTCGTACCAGGACGTGTTCGTTTTTTAGATGTGGGAGCAGGGCTCTGAGAGCCAAAGCGACCGCTTTCATTTCCAGACAGTTTATGTGTAGGCGCTTCTCCGGGTTTGACCAAAAGCCGGAGACAGGCCTGCCCTCGTAAAGGGCCCCCCAACCTATTTTGGAGGCATCTGTCGTTATCATCTTTCTCCTTGTGTACACACCCAGACTCACGCCTGACTGGTACCAGTCGGCGGCTTTCCAGTGCGTCAGGGCTTTTATACAGCCGTGGTTCGCTCTGATTAAAAAGTGGCCCGAACGCCACGCGTGAGTAGGGACACGGCTCTTGAGCCAGCGTTGGAGAGGGCGCATATGCAACAATCCTAGCTGGAGTACGGCCGATGCTGAGGCCATGAGACCGAGCATCCTCTGAAACCGTTTGACGGGGGCGCGCGCGCCCGCTCTGAATGATGTTGCAAGGCGCCGGATGGTGAGCGCGCGCTCCGATGAGAGACGCGCTGTCATTTGCATCGAGTCTAGAACTATTCCCAGGAAAGAAATCTTCTGGCTGGGAGATAGTATGCTTTTTGCAAAATTGATTCTTAGACCCAGGCATTCTAAATGGCTGATAATCCAAGATCTGTGTGTTATTAGCTGACTCTCTGATTGTGCTAGAACCAGCCAATCGTCGAGATAATTCAGTATTCGCACTCCCCTTCGTCTTAGGGGGGAAAGTGCTGCATCCATACATTTCGTGAATGTACGGGGAGCAAGGGACAGGCCGAACGGGAGTACTGTGTACTGGTATGACTGTCCCTCGAAAGCGAATCTCAGAAACGGTCTGTGATGAGGCGCTATTGGAATGTGAAAGTAAGCATCTTTCAGATCCACTGAGAGAAACCAATCTCCTGGGCGCACTTGCGCGAGGATATGCTTGGTTGTTAACATTCTGAACGAGCGAATCATTAGTGCTTTGTTCAGGTGTCTGAGATCTAGGATGGGGCGGAGACCGCCATCCTTTTTCGGGACGAGAAAATAGCGGCTGTAAAAACCTGTCCCGCTCAGAGAGGGGGAAACAGTTTCCACAGCGCCCTTTTCTATTAGTTTGCGCACCTCGGTGCGTAGAACATGTGAACACTCTTTTCTCACTTTCGTCTCGACCACAGTCGTAAAACGTGGTGGTCTGCGAGCGAACTGGAGCGAGTATCCGTGCTTTACTATATTCAATACCCATTTCGGCATATCTGGAATGTTTTCCCATGCCGCTGCGTGTACAGATATGGGCTGAATACAGGCTAGGGGCGGGCCGCTGTGACGTAGGGACCCGGCTAGCGAATCGCCTGAGCTCGTAGCTCTCAGAGGCGCGGGCGCGCGCTGAGCAGCTGAGTGAATGGGCGCGTGTGTGATTACAACAGCGCGCGCTGTGTTTGTAAAACTCGCAGCCTGAGCTGAGGTTGTGTTTGACACTGTAAGGGCAGTGTTTATAAGTGGGGGTGCATAAACAGTGGTAGGCACACGCGTCACTTTTATAATGTTTCCCGCTTTTACTGGGGATGAATTTATAACTGTGTGAACCGTGCTTGTGTGTAGTGGTGCGTACATGACCGTAGGCACGTGATCTACATTCATGGGAAGCGCAGCCTGAGCTGGGAATGAATTTGGCACTGTTTTGACAGTATCTGGGAATGCACACTTTGTGGACATGTGAACCCTTAGTGATGCAGGCAGAAAAAGACTCTTTTTGTGTTTTCTGTGCGTCGCCGTAAAAACGGCGTTTGTTTGCAGGTGAGCGAGCTCTGTGACTGGCCCATTGACTGCTGTATGGACATATCCAGCCACCTGTAAGGGGACTGGGTAATGTTTGAGCTTTTGCAGAGAGAGTGGTCCGGCTTTTGCGAGACACGCACTCTCTCTTCTAATTTCTGTGGCTAGGACGGCTTTCGAGGCTCAGGGTTCAGCACAATCTTGGGCCGAGGACCCCGTCGCTTAGGAGGCGGCTTGCGGTTGTGAGAGCGCGAGCGGCGTCGAGCGTCAGCCTGAGGCGCGGGCTGAGAGGCGGTGGGAGCTGTTTTAGCCCGCTGCGACTGTGGCGGTCTCTGTCTGCTCTGCGATGAGCTGGAGCGCTTTGGCAGGAAATGACGCATAGCTTGTGAAGCGTTCTGGGCCTCAGTGAAGCGTTTGAATCGCCTGAGCTCGTAGCTCTCAGAGGCGCGGGCGCGCGCTGAGCAGCTGAGTGAATGGGTGCGTGTGTGATTACAACAGCGCGCGCTGTGTTTCTAAAACTCGCAGCCTGAGCTGAGGTTGTGTTTGACACTGTAAGGGCAGTGTTTATAAGTGGGGGTGCATAAACAGTGGTAGGCACACGCGTCACTTTTATAATGTTTCCCGCTTTTACTGGGGATGAATTTATAACTGTGTGAACAGTGCTTGTGTGTAGTGGTGCGTACATGACCGTAGGCACGTGATCTACATTCATGGGAAGCGCAGCCTGAGCTGGGAATGAATTTGGCACTGTTTTGACAGTATCTGGGAATGCACACTTTGTGGACATGTGAACCCTTAGTGATGCAGGCAGAAAAATACTCTTTTTGTGTTTTCTGTGCGTCGCCGTAAAAACGGCGTTTGTTTGCAGGTGAGCGAGCTCTGTGACTGGCCCATTGACTGCTGTATGGACATATCCAGCCGCCTGTCAGGGGACTGTCTAATGTTTGAGCTTTTGCAGAGAGAGTGGTCCGGCTTTTGCGAGACACGCACTCTCTCTTCTCATTTCTGTGGCTAGGACGGCTTTCGAGGCTCAGGGTTCAGCACAATCTTGGGCCGAGGACCCCGTCGCTTAGGAGGCGGCTTGCGGTTGTGAGAGCGCGAGCGGCGTCGAGCGTCAGCCTGAGGCGCGGGCTGAGAGGCGGTGGGAGCTGTTTTAGCCCGCTGCGGCTGTGGCGGTCTCTGTCTGCTCTGCGATGAGCTGGAGCGCTTTGGCAGGAAATGACGCATAGCTTGTGAAGCGTTCTGGGCCCTTAGTGAAGCGTTCGGCGAAACCTTTAACCGCCGGTCCAAACAGCCCGCTGGTGGAGATAGTCGCATCGAGAAATGGCGCCTTATCCGCGTCCTTCATTTCAGTCAGAGTCAGCCACAGATGGCGCTCGAGAACAGTCAAATTAGCCATAGCACGGCCGATGGACTGGGCGGTGGCCTTCGTGGCTCGCAGAGCTATATCAGTCGCGCTGCGTAAGTCCCTGAAGGCTTCGGGTTCGGGGCCAGACTCGTCCATAGAGCGGAGAAGCTTGGCTTGGAACACTTGAAGTACCGCCATTGAGTGAAGTGCTGATGCAGCTTGGCCGGCGGCGGCGTAGGCGCGACCGGCGAGAGCAGAGGTAGTGCGGCAGGGCTTCGAGGGGTGGGAAGCTTTGGCTTTCCATCCGGTGGTGGAGGGCGAGCAGAGATGATTGGCCACGGCCTCCTCGAGGGGCGGCGTTCCCTCGTAGCCTCTTTCCTTCGCGCCGTCCACTGAGGAGAGCGAAGAAGAAAAAGAAGGCTTTAGGCGCGCAGAGTGGGGGGCTTTCCACGACTTGGTGAGTTCGTCGTGAACTTCCGGGAAGAAGGGAGAAGGCCTTTGCCGAGGGGCCTGCTGGCGCCCCTGCAGAAACCACTCATCCAGTCGGCTCCGGGTTGGTTCTTCGGGAGAAGACCAATCGAGCCCGAGGTCTTCCACGGCCTTAGAGAGGACATGGATAATCTCAGTATCCATAGTGGAGCCCCCGCTCGTGCTAGCTAGCGTCGACGGGGCGGGGTCGAGAGTGGAGCCCGGCCAGTCGTCCGATGCAGCGTCGATGGACAAGCTGTCGTCCATTCCCCCGTCGTCCTCGGATGCGCCGAAAGTCACAAGGCCCACCGCTCTGCTAGAGGGGTGTGGGTCCGGCTGGGTGAACTGAACCGGCGGTGGGGAAGGCAAGAGCGGCGGTGAAGCACGCGGAGACTGGCTCGGCGTGACGTCACTGAGCTCAGGTTCAGGAAGCCTCTGTGAGCGGCGTTTTTTCTTAGTGCGTGGCTCAAACAGAGGGGTGGCGATGGGCTCGCTCACGGCGAAAGCGGCGAGGCGAGCCCGTAGTGCGGAGAGACCCAGGTCATCACATTCCGGGCATCCGCCCTTGGTCAATGCAGCTTCTGCGTGGTCACGGCCCAGGCAGCGAGCGCAGATGATGTGACGATCCCCGTCCGGGAGAAGGTCTCTGCACGATGCGCAGGAAGGCATTTGAAACAACGCCTTATTGGAAAATTGCTCTTTCACAAATGTCGCGGGGCGGACAGATGTAAAATACTTGCGTATATGGCGCGCCGGATGGCTCAGTAGGAGGTGCTTGAAGGCGGCTGAAGGTGCCGACGTCCTCGTAGCAATCCCGTTGGTATGCTTTTCCACGGCGGCGAAGGCTTCCAATAATCCGGAGGATCCAGCGAAGAAGGTGTTCGCTGAAGGAGATTAAATCTAAAGAACTCTCATGACGGGGCGCCCAATATATAGCTCTTGGCCACGCCCATCTTGGCGGGCTCTGACGCGCGCGGGCGCGAAGCGCGCTCATTGGTCGCGCATTCAGAGTCGCCCCGTCATTGGTTCGAGCAAGTTGCCGCAGCACAGCCAATGACCGAGCTCCTTCGTTCATTGCTGTCAGCTGTGCAGCCGCAATGCGTTTTACATTAAGACTTCAATATTCTCGAGAAAAGGAGTTTTCCCATAGCGTAAGCTACTTACGCAATAGGAGAGACCTCTCGAAAGGGAACAGATATTAAACTAGAATAACGTAATCCTGCTAGTAGGGTATTTTCAAGTGGGTTACACGCACATCGCGATATCGATGCTAAAACGATACATCGTGCAGCCCTAATCTGTATTTAGTTTGCTTCTGTTCAGTCAGTCCTGGTCGGTTCTTGTTAATGTTACAGTGTTTAATGTGTGAGTTAACCTTCTGCCCATCAACCCGTCTGCCTGTTTGTACCTGTTTGGAAGTAAATATTAGTAAACATTTAAATTGGAGCCTTTTGACTCTGCCTCTTCTTCAACCCGCACCACAACCGTGACAGAAGAACCGACCACCCTAAGATGGACGATGGGGTCAAATTAATCGTCCTGGCTCAGGAGAGCCAAAGCCTTGTTTCGTTCGCCCTGGGCTTTTGCTGCATTGCGATCACCAGCTCCTTAACCCTCTGGGGTCTAAGGGATTTTTGGGGTCGTTGAGATGTTCTGACATGCTCTGACATTTGTGCTTGCCTTTTTTCACTTGCTTATAAACATATTAATGGCAAAGGTGTAATTACACTCTATTTAGCACAAACAGGGCTACCATAATATGTGAGCAACATGTATGTACATGTTTGTATTTTTGAGGGAATATTGTTTATGCATGGTTATTGAAAAAAATTAAAAATAAAGTTTCTGAAATAAGGCCACAAAACACAGTAAATATGTGTCCACAAGACTTTTGACTAATGGATGTCGTTGCCTAGAGTTTTTTCTTCAAAATGATGTGAAAATCATCCTGCCTAATCATTCACATAAAACAATACATTGATTTAAATTTTGTAAGACACTTTTTGTTTGGAAAGGCAATATGCGCAAGGGGCGTCAACGATTTGAACACCATCATGCATATTTAGTGGTTCACATCTGAGGAGACAATGGGGCCCGCATACTTAATGAGCCATTCATTCAGGTGTGTCACTGAGCCACAAGAAAGAATGCAAGAGCAATATATATGTGTGTGTGTGTGTGTGTGTGTGTGTGTATATATATATATATATATATATATATATATATATATATATTCTACCAAATTGGTTCACAGTTGGAAGCATCTCATTTTTTTTTTATATTTTCCATGTCTAGTAATTGTGCAGTTAATTCTCATACTGTATTTTCAGTTTTGGAATATGTATCCTCTGCCCAAATTTGTCACTAATAAAACTCAATAAAAAATATTTAAAGAAAAGGCTTATATTTACCTTTTAATAGTTTGTTTACATCTACCTTGTAAATATATATTTTTATTAAAAATGTTACAATTACAACAACAATTCAAGTGCAATCTTTCTTTGTAAAAACTAAAGTATACATTTTATCATACATATTTCAAAGTTAAGGATTCATTACTTTGGATATAGCCTAGGCTACATTGGAACAAACACCTAATAATATATTATTTGATTACTTTATTTTTGACAAAACATACTATAGGCTATTTAACATATGGCAAACAAAAGCTTATTTGAGGTGGCAAATGTTTTACAGTAAAAATTTATAATCTATCCAAAACTAGTCAACGAAATGTTGTCTTTCATATGTCTGTAACATAGGTCTTTCGTTTATATAAGAAATATAAATGTTAATTTGCAGTTTAATACGTTGCTTATACAAATACATTTTATTTCAACATATTTCAGTCGATTTTTACTCATCTCAGTATAGCAATATAGTTTGCTAAAAGCGGATCATTCATCACACACAGAAACGCGATTCACTTGAGAATGAAAAAAACTTACTACAGTATTCCTCAGTATTATCATACATATTTTAAAGATAAGGATTCATTACTTTTTATATAGCTTACATTGGAACAAACACTATAATAACATCTTAGTTGATGAGTTTATTTTTGACAGAACATAGCCTACTATATATTTAAAATATGAGCAGAAACTGGATGACAAAAGCTTATTTGATATTTTAGAATAAAAACTTTATAATCTATCCAAAACTACGAAATGTTGTCTTTCATATTTCATCTGTAACATAGTAGGCTAAACATAAACAACAGCGCCCATCTGTGCCGTTAATTCATTCACACACAGAAACGTGATTCAAATTTAAAGTCTTTTTGCATTTACAGACATTAGAACAAAGCACAAGAATAAAAAACTTAGGCTACTCACAATTCTCCGGTCGCTCCTCAAAATGAAAATAAACCAGCACATGTTCTGAAGTAAATGTCCCAGGATTACTCCTCACAGTCACAGGCTCACAAGACGAAAAGGTAAATTAATCTGATGATTAAATTTGTTGTGTTATCGCGTTTATGAGGGGCGTTGACACGTTTGCATGTGTCGCTTCAGATCATTTGCGTCTGAATAGCGCGCGCTGTCCGTGGGCGTGTCACATTAGCAGAATAATGAGCTAAGAGAACGATAATGAGATCGCCTGACACCCCTCTCTTTTTTTATAGATTACATAAACAGAGAATATTTATTTTAGTTTTGAATTAGATATTTTAAAAGTACAAACTTATATGATCATAAAGATATATTGCTCATGCTTGGGTGAATAGTATTCGCTGAGCTTTGTTTAAGTTTAGAGACGTGCTCCAGAAAAAAAGTTAACGGAGACAGAGAGGCAGAAAGCACACCCTGTTTATTTTCTTCATTTTACAAAAGCACACGGTTTTGATGTTAATGTGAGTGTACACAAAAAAAAGAAGACCCTCTATAGTTTATAATCATGTATTGATTTTATTTATATGACCAAAAATGACGGAGTATTTTAAGTCTATGTTGCTGCTATGTGGAAAAAAAACAGCAAAACGCGCCGGCGCGTTCCTCGACCCCAGAGGGTTAAACGACGAGACCCTGTGCACCTTGTTTCTGATCGGGGCTACTTTCAACCAGCCGATAGACCTCCCAGACACCACCAGACTAGATTGGAGGGCGACCGTCATCTGGTGTCTGGAGAGTGTCGAGCCTCGATCCAGGACACAGCCAGCTCCAGGGGTTCCTCGCGTCACAACCGTCTCGTCCTGCCGAGACTTCCAGCCCAGAGCCTTCACCGCTGGTCCCGTACAGCCCAGAGCCTTCACCGCTGGTCCCGTCCAGCCCAGAGCCTTCACCGCTGGTGCCGTCCAGCCCAGAGCCTTCACCGCTGGTCCCGTCCAGCCCAGAGCCTTCACCGCTCCACGTCATGCCCGCCGAGCCAGAGACTGTTCATGTCTCGTCTGCCCAGCCAGAGACTGTTCTCGTCTCGTCTGCCCAGTCAGAGACTGTTCACGTCTCTTCTGCCCAGACAGAGGCTGTTCACGTCTCGTCTGCCCAGCCAGAGACTGTTCACATCTCATCTGCCCAGCCAGAGACTGTTCATGTCACGTCTGCCCAGCCAGAGACTGTTCACGTCACGTCTGCCCAGCCAGAGACTGTTCTCGTCACGTCTGCCGAGTTAGAGACTGAATTCCCACCCAGCCTCCCTCTCCCACCTCCTCTCATCTGCCACCTCTCTGATCTTCCGCCTCTGCCTGTCAGCCCCTCAGCTCCTCATCTTATCTCCTTCCGCGAGGTGGAGTCGCCGTGGGTCTGCCAGCCTGCAGCTCCAGTTTGGTTGGTGGATCCCCGGTCTCCACCTCCACCTTCCGTGACCATAACTCCGCCTCAGCCCAACTGTCCATTCACGTCCCCTTGGCTCCTACCTCCTTCAGCTCCACCATGGCCCTTCAATGCACCAGTTCCGCCAGGCTCCCTCGCCCCCCCCGGATCCACCTTGGTCACTCGTCTACCTTCCCTCAGCTCTGGACTGCACTCCTCTGGTTTCACCTCATCCCTTCGTCCCCCCTGCTCAGCCTGCTCCGCCCTGGAGGCTTCCTGCCACGTCCTAATCAGCCTTCAGGGCTGTATTTAAGGTATTTAAGACATGGCGCAGTTATTGTGGTGAGGGTGACCTTAATGTTGTGATTTACAAGAGCTTGGATGAGAATAGTGGGACTCAAAATATGTATCCAAACGTAATACACTATAATTCAGGAACACTATTTCTGTGATTAATGTGGCAGGAGGGCTGTTTTAGTCCAGTGCTTGAAAAACTATTGACCCAAGAGGCACAGGAATTAAGTTTTTAAGAAGACCGTTGAAGCATCATGGGCCTGATTCCGTAAGTATTTGCCTCTATTGAAAAGTTTTTGTTGTTGTTTTTGTTTTTTAGTGATGGCCTTCATAAAAAAGGGCCGAATGGGTTTCTTTGGCTGTGTGCTGACAGGGCACACTTTGTTCTTGTTAACTAATGTACTATTTTTTTTTCGGGCACCAAACAGGTACAATTCGATGAGGAGACCATGTTCTAATAGGGAATGCTGAAAATGAATTAGTCTGTGGCTGTATGCCACACTGTTCTTTTGCATGAATGTTATTATATTTTGTTATTGAGAATTAGTTTTAGTTTTGCAACCTCCAATGTCAGCACATCACCTCTCTAAAACAGCTGAGACAGCAGGCACCAAGGTTTTTTTTCTGAATTCCAGAAAGAAATACATTTAAACAGTTTCATTATGTTTTTGGTTCAAACATTGGTCATTTGAAATGGGGGTCTCAGCACTGTAAGGGTAATTGATTTTAATAGAAACAGTTTCAAATTCATTAAGCTGCTGCAGGATCAGTGAACCGCCATTAACTTATTTTTTTCCCCTCGTAATTACCGATCCAAATTAATCAACTACCATTCTGCAATAAAACCTCTAATGAAACGGAGCTAGTTACAAATCACAGCATATAAATAAAGTGATGTTAAAAAATTTATCTCTGGCATTGCCTAATTTATTTCTTAGAGTGCACCAGTCTTGCATTAACTTGCCATCTGCCTTTGCTGAAGCTCAGAGATTGACTTACATAAGCATCTATGAATAATTTTTGAGCATGGCAGTACATGACTGTGATTCTTGCCGTGAGGTCTATCCTATTTAGATGTAAAATACAGCGGGAGAGGATTGTTTGACCCAAAGCTTCGGTCAGGATGCTGGGAAGTTTCTAATTAAAATAAAATCTTGCTTGAATGCATATATTTTGCATATTGCAAAGAAAAAGATCCTCTAATTTTGAGTGTGTTTTGTCATCAGGGAGCTTAATGTGATAGAATTCTCAAATGAGATGTAACCTTGAAAAGACAAAGGCAACTGTGTCATTTAATTTGCAATTTGCACCCTGTGTATCAGGTTGGCACCCCATACGCTCTGTCTTCGATCATCCCTCTCACACATATAAACAAAGACAATTTGCAAGGATAAATTATGAGTTACAGGGTTCCTTGTTTACTAAAACAAACAAAGCCAAGTTAAATTTCAATGATAATTCTTTAGTCCCCTGTTGATTGATAATAGATTGAGTCTCACTGGAGTAATGTATGTTGAACACATAGAAAGCTTGTAAGATGACCTCTTTAGGATTTATGTCACTCCCGGGCTTTATTGAAATACACAGTGAATAAATACTCTGAGGAATTCCAATTTAGACAATAAACCTGACACCTGACATTCTGTCCAGAAACCCTTGGCACATTGCTGCCTGATGAAGGGTCCTTGAACAGTGTTTCCCTGGTGAATAACAGTATGTCAGCAGAAGGGTACGCTCTGCACGTTTATTATTGGCCAAAGTGAAATGCAAGTTCTACAGTTACATGTAAACTAAAACCTGAATTTGTCACCCAGGCCTTAAGTTTTAAGTAAAACCGCAGTTATTTGAATTTAGAATCTAACAATAGTTTACAATTAATGCATGTAAGTTGTTTATCTATAAATTGTTTACTTATTACAAAGAATTCAGTATTTATTCATTACAAAAAGTATTTTTAAACCATAAACAAAATGGTCAATTTAACAATTGCAATTGCTTGATCAAAAAAAAATAAAAAAAAATTGGTAACACTTTAGTTAAAGGTCAAATTCTCACTTTTAACTAGTTTCTTATTAGCATGCATATCACAAGGATATTGGCTGTTTATTAGTACTCATAAAGCACACATTAATGCCTTTTTCAGGTTGAGTGAAGTGAGCGAGGACTCAACTGCAGGAGAAATAAAGGGCTTTATTAATAAAAATGAAAACACAAACAAAAACTACCCCGTGGGGCAAAACAGGACAGCAAGACTTGACACAGCATGACTTGACTAGAGCAGGAAAACACTCAAGGTAGCATTTAGTGACGATTCAGCAGAGGACTGAAGACACAAGGAGAATAAATAGGGAGAGCAAACAAAGCAAGTAATGAGGGAGGACAGGTAGGGCAAATTAACCAATAATCAGGTAAAAAGATGGGCAGGGTTAGACAATCGACAGGAGAGCACATGGCACAAGGAAACACAGATGACAAGCTATGTGCTCACACCAAACATGAATAGAACACAAGCACATGGCCAGTAAAACAAATCACCAGCCATGTGCTCACACAAAACGAGACATTAACACGCAGCTAATGAAGACACAATTAAGCCACGTGTTCACACAAAACATGCTAGTGGAAAACAGCACAAGACAAAACATGACATGAAAGCACGCGGTCGAAGAAAACACGAACCGCGTGCTACACAAAACACAACACACGTGGACAGAAGAGTGTATTGCCCGAGCAAACTCGAAAATGCACGCTCACACGACAAGACAGAGCGCACGAGAACGAGCGTAAGCTCATCCTGTGCAATCACAACAGAGGACAAACACGTGGAGTATGAATGTCCGATCCAAACACCACGCCCTGCACATGTAACAAGGCATACAGACAAGAGAGCCAACACAAAGACATGACAAAGCAGGAGTGTCAGAGCTCTGTCACAAAACCAAGAAATAACCTGGCGTCCCTAACGATGGACATCAAAAACAAGACAGGAACATGACAATACAAGACTGAAACCCGACAAAAGACAACACAGACAGATAAAAAAACAGAGACAAAGAGGGGAGGGAGGGAGGGGAGCCAAGACAGAGCCAGCATGACAGTCCAGGAAGTCTTTAGAAGGGACATGTCGGAGCCTCACTGGTTTGTTCCTCCGGCTCTACCCTGGCCCTCAGCCGGGACTCCAGACACGCCGGAGCCTCACTGGTCTGTCCCTCCGGTTCCGCCCTGGTCTTCTACCTGGACTACAGAATTGCCTGAGCCTCCCTGTCTGGAGTCCCGGCTGAGGGCCAGGGGGGTGCCGGCTGAGCTGTCGGCCAGGGCGGAACAGGTCGGGCAAGCATCCAGGGCGGAGCAGGCTTGACATGAGTCCAGAGCGGAGCAGGCTGAGCAGGCATGAAGAAGCTCAGGCTTGGTAGGCATGACGTGAAGAGGCTCTGGATGGGCGGCCAGGACGAGACGAAACTCCGGAAGGGCGGCCTCCAGGAGCTTGAGCAGAGCTGGCATGACAGGCAGCATGTCGGCGCCGGCAGTGCAAGGAGCTTGGGCATGGCCTCCAGGCCTTGTGGGCCGGAGGAAGCCGTAGTCGACGTGTCGACTGATTGGGATCCTAATTAAAATGCCACTAGTGATGCCACCTTCCAGTGCCTAGACAAAAGCCTCCTGATCCCCCCACATTATTGAGGCGGAGATGGGACAGGGCTTAGGCCAGGGAAGTCACTGCTATTCTGCAAGACTCACTAAAACTGGGAAAGCGTGCCCTTTCGATGGAAGGAGCGACGCTACGGAAGCCACATCCAACCAGCAGGGAGGTAACATGTGGAGATACACATATGGACTGGGTGGATTACCGGGCAGTACAACATATGGAATGTTACTGGGGTGGCTCCAGCCTATAATAGGGGGGAGACTCAACCAGCCAGCGACGGCAGAGCAGGCTCTGCCAAGGGAAGACACGGGCTGGCCGCAGGGAGCCGTACCGTAGAAGAATATACATATGGGATCACAATACATATGCAGTCTGGGGTCTCAGATTTCATGAGAGTTAGCCGCCCCGAATTCCAGGCATGATTCTTTGACCGACAATGCGTGCAAGTCCCTACCCTCTAGATAGAGACCAAGCAAGCAGGAGAACTGTTTCTCTAAAAACTTTTAACTCACTGCCTGCAGGGCTCAAGGGGAGGTCTCTGCAGTGCAGTAGCACCAGAGATAAGTCCCAAGAGGGTAAATAGGGCCTCAAGGCAGATTCAGTCTCCTTGCTCCCCTCAGGAACCTGACGATCAAGTCGTGCTTCCCACGGATTTGTATCCACTGCATCATGATGTGTGTCAATACAGAGGCAACAACATTTTGAGGTGGAGGAGACAGCCCTCACTCCAACCCATTAGCAGGAAAGAAGCACTGAAGTGATTGAACACCTTTGGGATCTTTTCACGGAGAGAAGACTCAATTCAACGAATAGGTTCCACTTCTAAGGGGGAGCATGCCTCATTTTGAGAGGGTGCTCTCACAGAAGTGATGGTCTCTACGGCATAACAATTATTGATTGATAACAATGAGAATGTACTCAGAGGAAGGAGTCAGGAAGGGCTGCCGAGAGAAGAGGTCTGGTTGGGCCAATAAGGGGCAACTAGCAAGACCTGCTGCATCTCCTCCCTGACTTTAGCACAGTTATGTGCAAGAAAGCTCACTGGGGAACACATTTCTGCGGGGGCCCCGGGGCCAGCTGTAGCCAGAGTTTTTTCTGTGTCAAGGGATGTCCACTCAGACAGGAGAAAAGAACAACTGGCGGAGGGACGAGTCCGAGGGGCAACAGATGTAACTGTGTGGCCCCAAACTGCTCCCAAACAGCTGGACCGCCTGGGGACAGAGACTCCACTCTCCCTGGCCATAGGCTGTCTTGAGGCTCATCAGCAGCATGATTGAGCAGACCAGAAGAAATAAGTGGAATGAAGCGACCTCAGAAGCTTCTATCTCCGAGGAGGAGGTGGCGGGCAAGTTGTGACATGCGAGGGAAGCGTAGCGCAACGGTCACAATGTTGCAACTCGAGGCAATGGATGCCAATGCAGTCGGAGGGCTGCCCAGACCTCCATTACTGCATGCCCTTTGTACGTGGCCCCTCAGCCGGTATTGATAGACACTCGTTCTGGGGACCATTGGCCCGGCGAAACAAAAGGTCTGTTACGGACTGAGGGTTTGGCGGCAGGCCAGGGTGTTTTCACACGGAGCGTGCCACTCTGCCACGGCCACCTCAGGACTCGGCCGTAAAGTCAGTGCTGAAGCGGTCTTCATATGGAGGAAGCCAAGCGGCTGCATCTACCACATGCCCCAGGAGCCTCTGAAGAGTTTCGGTGGGACCCTTTTTCTCACTTCTATACAGCACTAACCATCCACACACTCTTTTTCAGAGATGCGGTGGACCAAATCCATCTCCAAACTAGAAAAGAGATCCTCAGCCCGTGGACGAGTTTACTCTTTCCCAGTTGACCTGAGGACCCAACTGGCTATGAGCACTTGAAGGGTAGGACTTTGTACTAATACTTTATACCTTTCGACAAACGAACACAGGATGGCCTGTGGTGCGGAAGGATAGAGATCTGAAGTACATGTCTCTCAAGTCGAACGCTGCAGACCAATCTTGGGGACGGAGCATTTGGAAATGCACCTCTGTGTAACAAATTGAATGGAGGCTTTCAAAAAGGGCCCGTCTCAATATACACAGGACCAAGATGGTCGTGACCCACCTCTCTAGGGTACAATAAAGTACGGGCTTATAGAAGCCGGCCTTCATATTGGCTGGAGGGATAGGCTACATCACGTCCTTCGCCAGTAGGTCTGCGACGTGTGCACACAAGACAGGAGCATTGTTCAACACCTAGGTGTGATGAATATCACTGAGTTTGGGGGGAAACTGAGCGAAAATTAATCGCAAGCCGAGTCTGATAGTACAACTTGGGGCCCAAAACTTTGCAAAGCAAAGAACACACAAAGTACACAAACTAATAGTCATGATGGAACCCAACAGAGAATATGGTTTCAGATAACACCCGTCTTTGCCAAAATGCCAGGAAAACCAGCACTGTTTATTATTTTTTTAAGATCAAATCAATGTCAATATAACCAGCAAGACAAGTAGTTAGGGTAAACCCCCACAAACAGTCATATACCTAGCAAAACATCACAAACAGCCATATACTTAGCAAATATTGCCAAGATGAATAATTGATGTGAGTGAGTGAGTGAGTGAGTGAGTGAGTGAGGTTGCAATTGGCATTGCACTTGAGATTGACATTTCAAACATTCTACAAACAAACCTGTGTGTGTGTGTGTGTGTGTGTGTGTGTGTGTGTGTGTGTGTGTGTGTGTGTGTGTGTGTGTGTGTGTGTGTGAGAGAGTGTGTGTGTGTGTGTGTGTGAGAGAGAGAGAGTGTCTGTGTGTGAGAGAGAGAGAGAGGAAGAGAGGAAGAGAGAGAGAGAGGGTGAGTGAGTGAGTGAGTGAGTGAGAGAGAGTCTTTGAGAGAGAAAAGAGAGATTGTTCTCCACATCACACGCTTCTGACACAGAGAGAGTCCTACTTGTTGACTTCTTCTCACAGTAGCCGTAAAAAAGTTTGTCATCTTTGGCAGCGTTGCCAAAATACTTATCGGCATCTTTTCGCTTTTTTCTTTTATTTAAGCCGCTTGGGTAACTTCGTTTCATTTTCACGTTTAGACCCGTCTTGCTTCATCTCTGTTTGTGTACTTCCCAGTCCTCCTGTTACTGTGTGTTTATCTTTCGCACTGTGCACCATTACGGACTAGTCTATTTCATTGTAAAAGTAGGGGGTGTATGTGTAGGGACAGATAACCATGAACTGGACATTTTAACTACTATTTCAACGTTTCAATGTATTTCTTAAGAATATGAATAAAATTGACTATGCTTTTGAAGCGTTCATGATGATAAGGGGCTTTTTCTTTTCTTTTTCTTGAGGTTGGTTGGGGGCCCCCCTACTATGACCGCTGGTAGGGGGCCCCAAGCAGCCGCCTACCTATGCCTCTATGTTAAGACCGCCACTGGCCGCGACAGACCGCTCCACTGGAGGGATAGCCTCGTAACCCTTCACCGCTCCTCCGTCAAGGGTATCTAGGCAGTTTCTGGCAGTAAAAGGTGCCATCCATGCCCTAGTAAGCTCTCCATGTACTTCGGGAAAGAAAGGCACTGGGGCAGCGGGCTGAGAACCAGTGCGGCCCGCCCCGAGAAATCAATCATCCAACCGAGACTGAGCGGGACACGGTGGAGGATTCCACTCGAGCCTGACAGCCTCGGCGGCCCTTCTCAGAATAGCTGACATTTCTGTATCTAGCTTGGGCAACGTTATACCCAGAGGGAGATAACGCAGCCAAGTCATTATCTCCAGAGGCCAGCTCACCCTCCTATGCTGCAACCGGCATCCTGTCCTCTGGAGGGGCCCCGAATTAAACGGCTGGTCGGTCTATTACAGAGGGATCAGCACGCTCAACCGGGGACTCCACCAGCTGTGTGATGGAGGAGTGAGGAGCCCACAGGGAATGAAAAACTCTCACCAGTGCCGGAGCACACAAGGCAACACTGACAGGGATGGTACAGCCTGTACCAGTGAAGCACTCACTTTCTTCACCCTCAACAGGCCATCGGACAAACAAACACAAACATAGAATTGTGATGCTGTTAAAACAGCAGCTGAGAGCTCAGACCACCGCTCGCGACCACCGCTGCACTCGCGCTGTAGAACCACCAGCAACGGGAGAGACTTCCTGAAGAAGCACCGACACACTCGCTCGTTCTAATATAACAACACTCTTCAGAGACATCGACATGAAGACCGATCGGCTCCGAAGCAAAAGACAACTGGTGCATGCATCTACTTCCGTATTTAAACCCGCGCCGCGGGGCGGAGTGTGAGATGCAGATCTCGCACGCCAATGTGCATTGGCTCGTTTTAACAGTACTCGAAGATGACAGGCTCCCTGTATTTTTTACAAAATAATTTGGACTCTAAAATCAAAGCCACGTCTAACCAAGTTGTGTTCCAAATTTGAAGTTGATATCACAAAAATGTAGCTCTCTAAAAGGTTTAAAATGCTGTTTCTATGGTAACACAATGTCCAATTTCAAATCAGTTTTCACATTATGAATCTGTTTAAATTCAAAGTAGTATGCACACATCGAAACATCACTTAAGCTGATGCTCGATCCCAAAAATAACTTAGCTGAAATGCAAAAGAACCAGCACACTTCTATTTCTGCTCCACAATATGACCACATGCGGTATTTGTCAGGCTGTTCAAAGCCATTTCCACATGCAGTTAAGCTCCTATCCAGTTCCTGTGACATTCCCATTGGGAACATTTAAACACTTCACAGTAGCTAGTCAATTAACAGCATAAAACAGCTGAACAAATCAATCAGCATCTACAGAGGTTGTCCTCTCTCTCTTTCATACCTGTTCCTAATTGCTGTCATCTATTAATCCCTGACTTCTTGTTAGTAATGATACCGCTGTGCAGAAATCTCTGAGGTGTTATTCCTGACCGATTGTGAAGTTCTGTTAATGATGTAGTCTGATTCTATCAAAGGGCAATACTTTAACAGCCAGGACAGCTGGCCAATTACAGCTCCTTATCAAGGAAGGAGAAGTTCAGACTCCTGGAAATAGATCCTCCATGTCAGTCACTATAACTTTAACAGACATATTTTTTAAAAACGTCCAACATGCATAGAGTGCTTAATGAGAATTTTGTGTTAGCCTGCATACGTCCAGTTTGTGTGCCAGAGCCCCGATGATGTTGGGCTAATAATATCGCCTCCTCTCGCTTTCAGCACGTTTGGGACTGTCCTTCAGGACTGTGTGATTTATTAGTCTTGAGACTTTTTTGTTTCAGAGGTAGTGGCGGAGAGGATGTTCACATGGAGCGGCGTATTGTGTGGAATCTGCTTGGGGCCTGCGGTGTATTTAAGAACAACAGACGAGAGGTCCGAGCACTGACAGGGTCATTCTGACTTTCCTTTGTAAGTTTAGGCTGCAATTATAGTGATGCCAGGTGGAATTAGTGTCATTAAACTAGTATTCAAAGACATGTGGCTGGTGGAGCGACCGCATGCTTATGTTTTATATATGATAAAACAAGTCAGAAGTAGCAAAGATAGTGTGAACTTCTGTTTGATCAGCAGGATGTAAAGCAAGAAGAATATATAGCTTCCACAGCTTGATCGCCATATAGAAGATCAATATCTGGAGTATCTTTTCAGGCTGGAAAACATCACTCTTCCATCCTTTGTACATGGTGTAGGTTTAAGGACGTGTCTCTGATTGAACCGATATGTGTGCCGGTGCTTCTGAAACTGCTAGCAATAGATTCACCTTGAAATCTTCCCTGCGTTTGGGGTGTTGGAATAAAATCCTGAATTATGTATTTATTTATTTGCAGATGGCCTAATTTAAAACAGGGTGACTCAGACTGATTGTTAAGTATTCTTGTTAGATTCTTTAAAAAAGATAACACTGTCAGCCATGGATGAAAAAAACATACAATAATTTATAAGTTCTGCAATTAATAATAGATTAATAGAGTTATTAGTCAAGTCATTTATTTATATAGCACTTTATACAATACTGATTGTTTCAAAGCAGCTTTACAGTGATAAACAGAAAAATTATTTAATGACGCAAACTGAATTCAATTCTGTTGAAAAGCAGCTCTAAAAGACCTTGGGAGACCCTGGGAGAAACCATGTTCAGTCTGGGGGCCAGTTGTTATCTAGCCAAACGAACGAACATAGTGTGATTATCATTCCAGGCTGCATAACAAGTCAGATTGTGGATTGATATCATTCAGAATAATATCATCCTGGATCTGGCTGACCACTGTTACCTCAGGATAAAGACAGACTAATATTAGCGTAGATGCCATTCCTCTTACGATGTAACAAGTACATAGGGAGTTGTAGGAAGTGCTGTCTGTTCTGGTTGACTTTATGTTATGTTCATTCTTGGTTAAAGAGATGGATCTTTAACCTAAATTTAAACCGACAGATTATGTCGGACTCCCGAGCAACGCCAGGAAGACTGTTCCAGAGTTTTGGTGCTAAATAGGAAAAGTATCTACCGCCCACAGTCGATTTTGATATTCTAAGTATTATCAACTGGCCAGAATTTTGAGACCACAGTGGGCATGAAGGAATATAAAGCGATAGGAGCTTGCTCAAGTAATAAGCTAATTTATTCAGGGCTTTATACGTAATGACCAAGATTTTAAAGTGTATACAATGTTTAATAGGGAGCCAAAGCAGTGTTGACAGAACCGGGCTAATATGGTCATACTTCCTTGTTCTAGTAAGAACTCTAGCTGCTGTATTTTGGACCAGCTGGAGAATGTTTATTAAGCCTGTAGAACAACCACCCAGTAAAGCATTACAATAATCTAGCATTGAGGTCATGAATGCATGAATGAATTTTTCTGCATTTGTCATAATTTAGAAATATTTTTAAGATGGAAAATTGCGTTTTACAAATGCCATGTTGCTTTCAAAAGAAAGATTCCTATCAAAAAGCACACCCAGGTTCCTAACTAAAGACTAAGACTTGACAGAGCAGCCATCAAGTGTTATACAGTATTCTAGGTTATTATGTGTGGAGGTTTTTAGTCCAATGATTAAAACCTGTTTTTTATATATATATATATTAGTAGGAAATTACAAGTCATCCATTTTTTTAGAGCAACTGCATTCTGTTAGTTTTCATTGGGCCTCAAAGAAACAAAGCTGATCATCAGCGTAACAGTGAAAACAGATGCCATGTTTTCTAATGATATCTCCCATGTGTAGCGTGTAGAGTGTTAAAAGCAGTGGTCCTAGTACTGAGCCTTGCAGTACTGAACTTGTATGATAGCTCATCATTTACTGCTACAAATTGATGATAGTCAGATAAGTACGATTTGAACCATGCCAGAACAAATCCACTAATGTCAACATCATTTTCAAACCTATTCAAAAGAATGTTGTGGTTGATAGTATCAAATGCAGCACTAAGATCCAATAATACTAATAGATCAGATGATAAGAGCAAGTAATTTGTAACTCTGATGAGAGCAGTCTCAATTACAGTCTAAATCCTGATTGGAAATCCTTGCCGTCTTCTTCCTCTCTACAAAGGATAATAGGATACTGCTTTTATCTAGTATTTTTGACAGAAAAGGGGAGATTTGAGATCAGGCAGTAGTTAACTAATTATCTAAGATCAAGTTGTGGTTTTTAAATGAGAGGTTTAATAGCTTGAAAGTTTTTGGGTCCTAAGGACAATGATGAATTAATAATATTAAGAAGAGGGTCTAAAACTTCTGGAAACATCTCTGTATGGGGTCTAAAATACACGTTGTTGAGATTATTTCACAAGTTTAGTCATTTCTTACTCTCCTATTGTCACGTTTCTGTTTGTGTGTGGACTTCCTCTATGTTCTTTGTGTTCAGTTTCTAGCCACTCCTCCTTCATTAGTTCATCCCAAGCCTGTTTGTTACTATGGTTTCTGTCATTGAGTTAATTTGTCCCAGCTGTGTCTCGTTTCCCTCATCTGCTCTGTGTATTTAAGCCCTGTGTTTTGTACTGTTCAGTGTCTGTCGATGTTAATGTTAAGCTGGTTGTTCTGTCCTGTTTCTTAGTCTCCCGAGCGTTTCTGTAAGTTTAAGTTTATTGTTAATAAAGTCTGCTGCACAGAAATCCTGTTTCCTCGTTGCTGTAACCAGAAACCTAACGATCTCCCCCACCGAGGACTACCTCTCAGGGATTACTCTGCCAAATTCTGTGAGTTGTCGGAATTTTCAAATCTGGATGATACCAGCCTCAAGACCATATATTGGGTTGGAGCACAGGGTGACCTATTATTGGACCTTCCAGAAATGGGTATCTACTCATGGAGAGAGTACGTTTGCCTCTATGTATAGCTTCATTCAAAGTTCCTGCTTCAACCCATGAGCCCTCAGCTAAGATGGCCGCCGCCCTTCCAGAGTCTCGTCCCGTCGAGAACGCCCTTCCAGAGTCTCATCCCATCGAGACCGCCCTTCCAGAGTCTCTTCCCGTCGAGACCGCCCTTCCAGAGTCTCATCCAGTCGAGCCTGCCCTTCCAGAGACTCGTCCCGTCGAGACCGCCCTTCCAGAGCCTCTTCCCACCGAGACCGCCTTTCCAGAGCTTCTTCGCGTCAGGCCTGCCGAGCCTGAGACTGTTCACGTCAGGCCTGCCGAGCCAGAGACTTTTCACATCAAGCCTGCCAAGCCAGAGACTGTTCACATCAAGCCTGCCAAGCCAGAGACTGTTCATGTCATGCCTGCTGTACCTGTGTCTTCGGACAAGATGGCCGCTGCGCCTGAATCAGATGCGGCGATTATGATAGTCGCCACAGCTCTTATGTGTGTGTGGGCAGCACACACATTGACTCCAGCCCGTGAGCCCTCGCCCAAGATGGCCGCCGCCATCCCAGAGTCTCATCCCAAGATGGCCGCCGCCACGCCAGAGTCTCTACCCAAGAAAATGTTGGGTTGTGGGCTATCCGTCTATGGAGGCTGTCCCCGAGATGCTCAGCCCTGAAGGGCCATCTCTGCCATGGTCCCCTGAACTACCATCTCCTCCATGGCTGCCTGAAGGGTCGTCTCCGCCATGGCCGCCTGATGGGTCTGCCCTGGTCCCCCGAGCTGCCTGCTCCGCCCTGGACTCCTGAACCAGCGACGCCCTGAGGGCCCCCTGAACTGCCAGAACCTCCCTTGCTCTCTGTAGCACCAGTACCGCCCTGGAGGCATCATGTCCTGCCTATGCCTCTCCTAGTTAGCCTCTAGGGCACCCGCCCACCCACCCCTCTTGATTGTTTATGGCGCAAGGAAGCGCCTTCTGGGAGGGGGAGGTAATGTTACTGTTTCCTCGTTGCTGCAACCAGAAACCTAACACCTATAGCAAAGAATGAATGGAATTGTTCCTCAGGAGATCTATGGTGCACTGTCCGTGCGACACTAGCAGACAGTTGCATAGTTATAATTTTCTTTCTGATAGTATCAATTTTATAATCTTATAAATTCATTATAAGTCTAAAGTATAAAAAAGAACATTACTGTTGTTCTGTTGGTAAATGTCTGAATTTGTTGATTTGCTTTAATTATTATTTAATTATTGTTAATTTAGCCACTGTATCAAATAAATATCTAGGGTGATTGTTAGTCAAAAGTACGCAGATCTAGCTGTTTAAGGCCTTTCTGTAGGTAGATATACTATACTTTCACGTGATGCAAAATTCCTCTAGTTTTGTTTTCTTCTAGTTGCATTCAATTTTTTAGGTTGTTTCTTGAGGGTGCAAGTGTGCTTGTTACACAGGGCCAGACTTCTTAATTTTCTTTAAGTGCACAGGAACAACTGCGTCAAAAAGTGCTAAAACAGAGTCAAGTTTCTGTTGCAACATCAAGTTTTCTGAGTAGTCTGGTATGCTGAGGAGTTGAAATCAGGAAGATAATTTACAAGGGGTTGATTGCAGCCTAAATGGAGTATACACAAGGCAAGGCTAGATAATAATCTGAGATGTCATCGCTCTGCTGCAAAATTTCAATGCCATTGTCATGTGACAATATTAAATCTAAAGTATGATTACAACAAACCCTAGTGAAAAAAGTATACTTTATTGTATTTAAAATATATTCCCTTTTTCAACAGTACATTGCAAATATACTTTTAATATATATTTTTTACTATCTTTAAATATATTACAAGTAAAAAAAGTACCTATTTTCACAATACAACTTTTAACACAATTTAAAATAATTGTACTTTAGTACATTTTCTAAAAATATATTTTAGAAAAATATACTTGAAGTGAAAATTCTGTTTATTTTTTAAAAATGTATTTATTTACACTTTAAATATATTTTAGGTATATTTTTAATTGTGTGCTGGAAATGATCATTGTAACAATGCATTGAAAGTATACCTTCGAAATATATTATAGTATACAATAGTATATTGTACAAATTATAGCTAAGTAATATGTTTATTAATGTGCATTTGTTATTGAAGACAAAGTGTGCAATTTGTAGTATTTGGAATAAGCCAAAGGTATTACTGAGCATATACTTTTTACTTAAATATAATACACTTATGGTATTGCTTGTATGTTTCGAAGACATGATGTAATGAATCAATTCGTAATGAATTTGTAATGTACTTGTAACACAAAGTACACTTTAATATCACTAATCAAGCATGTAATTAGTCCCTAAACAGGCATATACTTAAAGTATACTAAGTATACTTAAAGTTGTTCCATTTTACACTAAAGTAAACTAAATACACTTAAAGTTATCCTTTACTACAATTTAATTACAACTAAAATATACTTAATACAAAATGAGTTGTTCCAAAATAACACACTTTAAGTTGACAAATCATTAACACACTTGAAGTACTGAATTATTTTGGCTGCAAGTATACTTAGCTTTTTTTTTTCACCAGGTAAGAGTGGATCCTTATAAGTAAATCTACTTTGACTTCACTCATTTCCAACATATTTTTAAACTGTCAGTATTTGGATCTCATGTTTGATAATCTGTAAATATGGGGCAAGAAAAATATAAACTTCGCCACAAAATGTTGATTAATACTGTTTACTAATGTTTACTGCAAAATGACATACATTTGACATACATTTTAATTGCTTATTGAAACTAGATTTTCATTTCCCAAAGTAAATACAAGTGCTTGCAAGGCAGCAAATGTGTTAACAGTGTTAAAGGTTTAAATAATGTTAGGTTTTAGGCTTAGTTTTTGTTATGCTATTTTTATGACACTCAGAGTCAAATAATTGTACAAATCATCATTTACTTGGCTATAAATTGTTATAAGTAGGCAAGGAAGATGAGATTAATCCCAATTGAGTTTTTGATTTTGTGACAAAAGAAATCAAATCTTAATTCAGCATATGCAATTATTACAATGGCACCATTGCTGTAAGTTACTATTTGAATTCTGTGGCCAGTTGTATAAACTATGTTAAGACAGTGTCTCATAGTTTGACCAACTTGCAGTTAGACAAGAGGTAACCAGTCTTACTTTTCTGATTCAAATTAGATCTACCTTTTTATGTAACTGACTTTAAAAAGTAAAAAACGTAGTTTACTAACTTTTAAGACGAGTCTAAGCAGTTTATGCAACTTGCCTAAGAACCCTTACAGAAAAAAAACCACATGAGTTTCACATGTGCAAAAACACATGTGATCCCATGTGACAATGTGGACATGTGATTTTGCACATGTGAAATTTAACATGTGAAATATGTGGAACACATGTGCTTTGCACATGTTAAAGGTAATTTGCACATGGGAAACGTTTGCTTTTGGAACATTTTCCCATGTTATTACATGTGAAACCCATGTGATTATATGTGAAACCCATGTGATTATATGTGAAACCCGTGGGATTAAATGTGAAACCCGTGGGATTAAATGTGAAACCCATGTGATTACATGTGAAACCCATGTGATTATATGTGAAACCCATGTGATTACATGTGAAACCCATGTGATTATATGTGAAACCCATGTGATTACATGTGAAACCCATGTGATTACATGTGAAACCCATGTGATTACATGTGAAACCCATGTGATTATATGTGAAACCCGTGTGATTACATGTGAAACCCATGTGATTATATGTGAAACCCATGTGATTACATGTGAAACCCATGTGATTATATGTGAAACCCATGTGATTACATGTGAAACCCATGTGATTACATGTGAAACCCGTGTGATTACATGTGAAACCCGTGGGATTAAATGTGAAACCCGTGTGATTACATGTGAAACCCATGTGATTACATGTGAAACCTATGTGATTATATGTGAAACCCATGTGATTACATGTGAAACCCATGTGATTACATGTGAAACCCATGTGATTACATGTGAAACCCATGTGATTATATGTGAAACCCATGTGATTACATGTGAAACCCATGTGATTACATGTGAAACCCGTGTGATTACATGTGAAACCCGTGGGATTAAATGTGAAACCCGTGTGATTACATGTGAAACCCATGTGATTACATGTGAAACCTATGTGATTATATGTGAAACCCATGTGATTACATGTGAAACCCATGTGATTACATGTGAAACCCATGTGATTACATGTGAAACCCATGTGATTATATGTGAAACCCATGTGATTACATGTGAAACCCATGTGATTATATGTGAAACCCATGTGATTACATGTGAAACCCGTGGGATTAAATGTGAAACCCATGTGATTACATGTGAAACCCATGTGATTACATATGAAACCCATGGGATTGCATGTGAAACCCATGTGATTACATATGAAACCCATGTGATTACATGTGAAACATTTAATCACATGTGAAACATTTAATCACATGTGAAACATTTAATCACATGTGAAACCCATGAGATATCATGTGAAATGTAAAATATCTCATGTGAAACCCATGGAATGACATTTGAAACCCATCAACAATCCATGTTAAAGCTACACACCATGTAAACCTGCAACTTCATGTGAAATCCATGTAAAAATCATTAAGCAATATACCACAGAAAACGATAGGCCTACCATGTTCTTGTGTAGGGTCTATAGCCTAATGTTTCCCAACATTAAAACAAATAATTCAAATTTACTTTTTATTTCATTTCAAAATATGCAATACAAATTGAATGTTTAAAACAAACAAAGCAAAACCAAATTAAAATTATACATAAATACATAAAAAGCCGCAAAAAACGCAGGTATACGCGCATGTGTGTGTGTGTGTGTGGTGTGCGTTTGTGAAAGTGTGTTGTCTCAGTCCTTTGTGTCTCCTCCAGCAGGCATCCTGTTTTGGGATAGAAAAAGATCAAAGATTAGGGCAGTGCAAACCATAGACTGTAAAATAAAATATGGACGTAGTGCCCGTGACGTCACCCCGTAGGTTTCTGAAAAGCATTTTTGAAGCCTAAAGTGGATGGGGCTTAATAATTAATTATTATTCATTTGTAATGTTATTATGTCCAGGGGTGCACATAACTTTTTCAGTGAGTTACTCGGGTGAGTACCCGGAGATGGTGTTTGGTACTCACCCCATGTATCGTGGTGTTAATAAGTGCATTCTTCCTCACTGTCCTCCTCATCAGTGTAGAAGCTGTCAATCACAGCTGTCAATCATGACGTCACATTCCCATTTTTATAGCTTATAACTAACTAAAGACCAAACTTTTTTTTTTTTTTTAAAACGAGCACTTAAATTTACATCAGCGTGAAAAAAATACCTAAAATACAGAAAACATCTTTGGAAAAAAATTATTTGAAGTGTAATTTGATTGTTTAGTTTCCATCGCGTTCTTTCAGCCGGTATGCGATTTGTCAGTCAAAAATAGTCGATCTCTGAATGCAACTTAACAGGGAGGAGAGTAAAGTTGGAAAGCTCCTAAAGCTTAGTTCCACGTACATTCACGGATAATTTGTTGTTTTGTCGTAAGTGAAAAACAATATAGACCTTGTATTTGAAAAAGCATCCTCGTATAAGAAACAATACTAAAATTCAGAGTCAGTTCATTCGCATTCGGAGATCGACTATTTTTGACTGACAAAATGCCAGCGGACACAGCACAGTGAGTTGATCAAAATCTTTCTTTTTAGTAAACTCTGTGTCCACAAACAATGTTCTCAATGATCGAGTTCATGTGTAGAGCCCCTGGTAATACTTTGAGCAAAGTTTCACGTTGTGTCGAGCCTTCTTAGTGTTTTAAAAATAGCGATTTTTTATGCTATCATAGAAGTGCCCCTAGCTCTCCCATTCAAAAGGCAATTTGACCAAAAACAAAAATACGGTCAAACTTTAAAGTGGTGTTACCATTCTAATTATGCTTTTAAATGAAAGTTTGCCTTGAGTAGATTAACAAAAAGACCCTAGGTTGCATTTTGGCGACAGTTACCCTTAAAGTACGCAAAGGCGCGTAGTAACACAAGTGGCATTACGCATTCCTGATTTTTGTGGCGCATGCGTACCTGCGTACCAGTTATGTGCACCCCTGATTATGTCATTAAACGTTTTACGTAAATATTTGAAAAATTTGAAAACAAGTTTGACATGACGTGACATAACTGCCAGATTCAAACTGTGCTTTCCACTCTATGGCTGGCGCTGACGGACGCGCTCAGCGCTTGTCATATATAATAACTATTGATAAAAGATATTCAGACATGCTTACCAATTATTAGCTGCACCTTTTGTAGGTCCAAGGCTCTTTTTTCACCAACAACCCCTTTTTTTCCGTTCATGCTGCCATCTCTTCGAAAGAGAAGATGGAGTCCATAAGAGTTCTGGTTAACTTTTTGTAACCCTTACATCTTTGAGCATGATCCAAAGCAACTGGGTTCATTAAGTCAGTCACAGACTTGTTCTGCAAAGCAAAAAATCAAAAAAAAAAAAAATAGAAAATTTTCGTCAGGACAGAAACCGTGATCTTTTCAACGTTATTGCGTATTAGGTGAGGTTTTCACGTTGGAGCTGTGAGTGTAAATTTTAGCATACAAGTATTTATTGTTCATGCTCGAGTCTTGTTACTCTTTTACCTTCATAGTTATTCCAGAGTTTAGGGGTAAAATGTGAGAAATCTCCTTTAGTGGACTTAGATATGCTGGGCACTACTCACTGATCTATATAAATGACTTGATTGCTCATGACGTCATGTAAATTGAAGTCACCATATTCTATTGAATTAATAGGAAATCATCTGACTTTAATGAGAAAACATGACCTAACGAGTCAGTGTTTTTTATATTTGAATACTATACATTCTTACCATGTAAACATCCAAAACATTTCTGATTATTATCAATGTTGAAAACAGTTGTGCTGATTAATGTGTTTGTGTAAACCATTGTAACAGTTTAAACCATTTTTTCCCCTCCAGAATCATTGTTAAATAGACCACAAACATATGAAGGGTAGTTTACACTAATGTTCAAACATTTGGGGTCAATGATAGATTTAAAAATTAATAGAAAAAAAAGAAGAAATTCATATCTTTACTCAGCAAGGGTGCATTATATTGACCAAAAGAGAGAGTAAGGATTTCTGTTTCAAATAAATGCTGTTATTTTAACCTTTCTATTCATCAAATAATCCTGAAAACAACAAAAATATGAAGCAGCACAACTGTTTTCAACACTGATAATAATCATAAATGTTTTTTGAGCATCACATCCTCATATTCGAATAATTTATGAAGGATGATGTGAAGCTGTGATGCTGAAAATTCAGCTTTGATCACAGGAATTAATTGCATTTTACAATATATTCACATAGAAAACAGTTTTTTTTTTAATATATTATTTCACAATATTATTGTTTTTAATGTTTTTTTGGTGAACATAAGAGACATAAACATTTGTACCAAGACAATTAGTGTATGTTTGACATTAGTGTATGTTTGGCGTTTTACTTACTAATCATATGGTTCATCAATAGTGCTTTAGAGATGAAGATCAGCTCCACTTCGCTACGTTGCAGGGCATCAGCATTGAAGGATCTAAGAACACAACAAGCCATTTGTCACTGAGCCAACAATGCAATGCCAGGTTTATTAAAAGGAAAGAAGCTACAGCAGAGGTGAAATGCAGAAAAGAGAAATAATTTAAAGAATATACAGAATATAATTTCTTAACTAGGATGACAGAATTTGTTTTTGGGTTTACTTGTTCATTTAATTTTGCTCATACGGTGTAACTTCGTTTGGATGTCAAAACCTTCTTAAAATAAACAATTTAAAAAAAAATATTTGAGAAATAAAATTAGGTTATTTAATGAGCTTCCTCGGCTCACCTGTGTCCTAACGTTACTTCTACGGCAGCAGCTTTCTTCAGAAATGTTGAAGTCGTGGAGCTTTCTCTCTGTTATGGGTTATTTTGTTACTACTGAAATCACAGAACATTTTTTAATCAAAATGTGTTTAACGTTACCATTGAGCTAACGTTAGTTTCAGCCAATTTTCTTGCTCCTGAAAGTAACATCACCGATATGTTTTGTTTACGTTTGTGTTAAATAAATTAGCTCACTTCCAAGTAAAACCTTTACAAAACCTCTCATCTACACATAAGAGGTGATTAAAATCCCAAACTTTAATAAATAAAAGTTCAACCGAGTTAACTTTACGTTAGCCTAACGTTAGCTGCTAAGTTACCTCTTCTGAAAACGGTTGAGATCCTAACGGACTTTTTCCGAGGACACTACACCATGTCTATAAATTAAATTTTTAACAGAATCGTGTAAATTACAAGTAAGAGAAATGTCAAAAACAGTTGTGAGTATTATTCGTGTGATTTTAGAGACTAATCTCACCTGAAAAAAGCCGTGAAAAGTTGAAACAACCGCGAGAGAGGGAGTTTTGTTGCTTACCAGTAGCAGTGGTCCCGCGCCGTTTCCATGGCAACTCTGCGCGCCGGCCGCTCCAGTGTTTGAGAGACTCGAAAGTTCACGCGCACGGCATTGATTAAACCACGTCAAAATCATGCAGCACTTAAAATGAAAAGTTTCATATATCCACTTTATTTTGTTTGAAAACGTGCTTGCAATATTTTGTATAATATCACTTTGCTTTTGATTTTATTTTTAATATAAATAGCCTATTTATAAAGCCAGTCTTTATAGTGCTTTCAGATTATCTTTCAATGGTACACACACACACACACACACACACACACACAACATATATATATATATATATATATATATATATATATATATATATATATATATATATATATATATATATATATATATATATATATATAAGATGTCCTGAAAGTGCTTTGTAAATAGAATATGAAAGCAGTAGCCTATTGATTATATCAAATATTATACTGTTGATTATGTAAAATATATTTATAATAGCTTTAGAAATGGTAAACAGTGTTGAAATAAAAGTATTGCAAAAACTCACTTGATTAAAAACTATACGCTACATTATCATTAAAATATTTTCATGAATATATTTTCACATTAGTAGGCAAATGTGGGCCTAGGCCTACTCATGCATTATAAGCTTTATGTTCTATGCATTTTGTGTGAATAAGGCTATTGAAGCTAAAAATGTACAGTATTTGTGACGTGGTAACATAATTCACATGTTAAAACCTATTACAACGTCCAAATATATTTCACATGAGCTCCACATTATTACCTATAACATGTTTTCCACATGTGCCACGTGTTCCATTAAGTTCACATGTGGTGACATGTTGTTCACATGTGGTCGAACATTACTCACATGTGGTGACATGTTGTTCACATGTGGTCGAACATAACTCACATGTGGTGACATGTTGTTCACATGTGGTGAAACATTGTTCACATGTGATGACATGTTGTTCACATGTGATGACATGTTGTTCATATGTGGTCACATGTGGGCACATGTGGTCACATGTGTGCACATGTGGAAAACATGTGATAACGTGAAATTCATGTGTTTTTTCTGTAAGGGAACATAAATGAAAGTCAATGGGTCAATGCTTAAATATTTTTTTTTTTAAATATCTTATATTTAAGATTTGTAAAAATAATTGTAAAAAGAAAATAAAAGGTAAATTTGAGGAATATCAAGACAGTGCTGCCTTGCAAACACTGTTATTGTTCACTTAACCAGACAATTTTTGCCCGACTGCATGGAGAGCATAAAAAACTATATCAAAGTTAATTTAATAGTGATCATTGAAAGTTAAATTTACCATTTCAGAATGATGCTACATATCTAGAATTAAACGAATACAGTCCTTAACTTCATTACTTACAATATTAGGGTATTAATATTAGGGTAACAGGTATACTCTGTTAATAAAGTGCACAGCTATTTCTTATCATATTGAAGCCTTAATTTTTGCAGGTACATTGATTCCAAAAGCCCCCTGGGAAATGGACAGGAAGCAGCCCTCATGCTGTGCAGCCGTAGATGGAAAAACAAGTCATTCATGTTCAGTTCCGGTATAACATGAGAACAAAACCTCTTGCCTGGTATAGATTCTGAAACTCTTTGAAAATCGTTCTCGTTTTTCTTTGCTTTTTGTACAGTAATGTGGACTAATATAATACCAATATAGCTATCCTATGCTTTTTTGTCTTGGAGGCTTGACATATTTCACTAATGACATCCGCATTAATTTCCACTTCTGTTTATAGAATAAAGGACAACATGTCACCTCAAATGGGATGCATGCAAACCTTCATTTTCAAAATCATTAAAGTGTAATAATGAAAGATTAATGTGAACTTCGGTTCATGTACAGATCAGAACAGATTTGTGCCTGTTTGGTGCCCTCAGCATCTTAATGATAAACTTCCATCTTTTCTCTTTCAGGCCTGGAATTTTTTTTAGGTATAGGGATAGGCAATATATTGAGACCATATTTATTATTGGTCTATATTTTGAAATGGTATCTGTCAATACTGGCTATTTAATTGTGTATGCTCATTTCCCCTATTTTTAATATTTAAAATTCATATTTCATTATTTGCTGTCATCTAACACTCAACTTTTTTGTCTATTATAAATATATATTTATTTAGACAAAACAGTATAATATTTATTGCTAATTGGCCATAACATGAAAATAATCAGGTGCATAACCTGAATATACTGTATATAGAAATGTATAATTGGTTTGTTTTTGTTATGTTTTTGAACTGGTCTCTTTACATTTTTATTTTGAAAGGAATTTTCCATTTAATTGTATGAATTTTATTAAATTTTCATTCTATTTATTTAATGTTAATAGTTTTATCATAGTAATTTTGACTGAACTGATAGCAATTAGAGTTGTCTGCTATGTTTTTCAGTCAGGTGGCCCAATCTTTCTTTCACTGCAGTAATGACTTTTTTACCACATGACTTTAAATAACCTACTTCAAACTCTAACTTATTCTTGCCAGTACTTTTTCTTACAATATTAATTGTAACTTTATATGCATAGACATTTCAAATCCAAAGGTGTGGTCACTAAAATGCTT
Organism: Gila orcuttii; assembly: GCA_026230005.1. Taxonomy (NCBI): domain Eukaryota; kingdom Metazoa; phylum Chordata; class Actinopteri; order Cypriniformes; family Leuciscidae; genus Gila; species Gila orcuttii. The sequence goes on from JAPDVR010000017.1 coordinate 21,918,327, forward strand.
CACGAATACACAGGGCCACTTGATGTATTGTTTACCATCTGTTGGCCAAGCATGTTGACAGAAATTAAAGGCACCTAGAAGACAATAAATGCCTTGCTTCTAATAATACAACTATAGGCGAGACTCGCTCAGCTTGCTGTCACATTATTAGTGGCAATCACTGATGGTCAAATCAGGTGACTTTTTGCAGGGCAGAAGGGACGGGACTGCAACGAAGTGAAGTGTTCATCTTTATGATTGCTTGTACACTGCATACTTTATCATAGTGTTCTAATATTGCTTTATAAATTTATCCTCAAGTACCTGGAGATCGTTCACCCAAAAATGAAAATTCTGTCATCATACATGTTGTTCAGTACTTGTATGCCTTTCTTCTGTGGAACACAAAATATATTTTTAACAACATCTCAGGGTTTTTTTTCAAGGGGGTTAAGGGGGTCCAATGACCTCCATTATATGGTTTTCTTTTTAATAAAAACAATATTTTCTGACTGGTTTGGAATGATATGAGGGTGAGTAAATGGTGACAGAATTTTAGCTTTTGGTTGAACTGTCCTTTATAATCTATAATATAAAAATGGCACTTCCATGCTGCCATGGGTTCATTATTATTGAGGACTATTACATATATAATATAAACAGCGCAAAGTATACTTCATGAAATATGAACAAGATACTGGAGGATTCATCGCTCATTCATTTTTCAGATTTTACAGCAATAAGATCTAATTTATAAAGCATTTTATAAAAAAAATCATGAAGCTTTACAACTGTTCCAATTTCACTTAATTGAAGTCATTGCAATTCGACTTATTTGAAGTGACTGAAAAGCTCCTCCGCGAGAGCAATAAGGAATTCATCAAAAACGTCTCTCAGCCTCTGTGTGTCTGCATCAGTCCCTAGAGAGAGATGAAGGGTACGGACAGCCTACAGCACCGGGTCAGGTCTCTCAGCAAGTTTCAAAGCCTCGTGCATGCTGGCTGCCGAGAGCTTGCGGTTGATGTTCCGATAGCGGCAGCGAATGAGGTTGCGGTAGGTGGTCCTGAGGTCCCTGTTGAAGAATGCATAAATGAAGGGGTTTATGAGTGAGTTGGCATAGCCTAGCCACAGCAGCGTCCTCTCCACCCACAAAGGCACGCAGCTGCATTGCACCCCACAGATGAACGGACGCACCGTGGAGAGCAGGAAGAAGGGCATCCAGCACACGGCGAAAGCCCCCACGACAATCCCAAGGGTGGCCGCCGCCTTCTGCTCCTTTTTGAAGATGGAGATGTTTTTACGATCACTTTTGAGAAGGCGAGAAAAGCTCACGCACTCCTTCACCTCCCTCTGCAGCTTTAGGGCCGCAGTCACACAGTTCACGCTTTCCACGTCTTCCGCTTTGGGAAAGCCAGCGATCATGTGCTTGGCAGCACTCACCTTCGCCACCCTGTATATCCGGTAGTACATAATGAGCATCACGGACATGGGGATGTAGAAGGCCACGGCAGTGGAGTATATAGTGTAGCCCAGGTCCTGGCTGATCAGACACACATTGCCATCATTGACATTCTGAGCCCATCCGAACAGTGGGGGTAGGGTGATGGAGGCAGAGAGAAGCCATACAGAAAGCACTATTTTGGCCATGCACTTTCCACTCTGTCTCACGGGATACGTCAATGGCTTAGTAATGCCAAGGTACCTGAGAAAATGGAGTGGAGAATGGGAAAAATGAAAGAAGGCAGAAAAAAAGAATTGCTAAAGTTCATCAGTCAAAGACTGCATAAAGGTGGGCAATTTCACAGTGACATTCTTTGCCCTTCTTTGGAACATTGCAATCTAAGCTTGAAATAACTTCTTGAAAAGAGACCCATGCTTTTTGTCAAAAGAGCTAAATCACAGTAGCTAAGGTTTTGAGTGTTTTTGATATGGTGGTTTTCAACATATTTGAATTTTTAATTCTGTCCTCCAAACTAAAATTTAAGAATGATCATTTATTTGGACAAGTGAACATAAAACCACAGTGCCTTGCATTCATATAGCCTAATATTTAAATATATAAAAAGTGGTAGCCTGCAATACCTTAAAAAGCTATTTAATATCGTTTTACTTGAATAAAACCTGCTAATTTAGTATATCCGTTTTTCAGTGTATTGTATGCTGTAATTTTATTTAATTATTTCATCTATCTCTTTCTCTTTACATTTTGGCTGATTTTATGAGTTTTGTTTCATAATTCATCCAAGTGGATGCTGCACACTGGTGGTTGAGGAGAGATTCCCTGATATGATTGAAAGGCGCTTTGGGTGTACAGTAGTACATGAAAGCGCTATATAAATGCCTCATTCATTCATAATTAGATTGATCTGAAAAGCCTGTTATATGCTGTTTAAAGACAGGTCCAACTGTGACAATATGCCAGCTGCAGGTAGGCTAAATGTGCGTGCGTGTTTTTTCCTTCTTGGGCAATAATGTTGAAAATGTTGGCTGGCTTATTTGTAGGCAAGTCTTAAGGTATGTGTCTCTACAGAAACTGATTTTAAAAATTAAATTCACCCTGAGAAATTTGAAATTGAGAAAGTTGACCCGGTCTCCTCAACATACTGTAAATATACTGACTGAATAAAACATTGCATCTGAATGCAGTAGTTAATTGATTAGTTTAACTTGGTTAGCTTTATATCATACAACACGTATATCTGGGAGACCTACCTGTCTATGCTTATCACACACAGTGTCATTATTGAAGCGGTGCAGCACATCACGTCCATGGCGATAAAAAAATTACAGAAAACGCGACCAAAGATCCACTGTCCTCCTATGAGATCAGTGATGCTGACAAACGGCATGACGACCACCGCCACCGACAGGTCTGCAATGGCCAGAGAAACAATTAAATAATTAGAAGGTTGCTTTAGTTTCTTCACGAAACACACTGAAATGACCACCAGAAGATTCCCGCAAACTGTTAAAAAGGTAAGCAAGGTCAGAACTCCTCCGACGAGCACTTTCTCAACATGTCCGAAACTCAAAATCGGCTCTCCGCATCTGGTCTCGTTGTCCATAAAACTTGGCGCCGGCCAAGTTGTAGTGGTGTCGTGCATCTTATTAAGAAATTGCACATCCATCACATCAGATGTCAAACTGGTCATGAGTGCCTGCACGCGATCCTTCGTCACCGCCGAGATCATGTTGACTCTTTAGAGCTGTCCTTGGTTCTGAAAAGATGTTGCTCTCATTATCCATAAGAAATCAGAGTCCAAGTTAAATACATTATATGTAACCACACACCTACTACACTGAAATAATAGAAGAACTACACTATCAAAGCTACACGCGAAGAGCCACACAAATTGTCAAGTATCGCTCACAGAATGAACCGCGCGCTCTTCACGGCTTTTATTTCTTTGGCGTCTTGACAGTGCGTAATGACGTAAGGTGCTTATAGGCGTAACTCTTTAAAAAAATGACTTGTGCTGAAGTGTCTGTTTGCACATGTGCAGTGTTGTGACTATGACTGTAGCAATTGGATCTTATGAGACAAGACAAACAGGACAATATCATCTGTTTAAAAAAAAGAGTTGCCTTTTTTTAAAGAATTTGGGGCTAATGTAAAGAAAAAGTAAAATTGCAAATAATATTTTCTAAGACTTTGCTTTAGAAATACTTTTCTATACTACCATCTCATGGCCTTACATAGAATTATGATTACCAATTGTCTGATCATAGTGGTATTTACACTTTTATAAAATACATACCACTAAAATTGAACGTTTAATTGCTACCTTAAGTAAAATCAAAGTGGTACCACGGTTACAAAGTGCTTTTCACTGCACTTCAGTTTCAAGGTTTAAATCCTCTGAAAAAGTTGAGTAGAATGTGGTTATAATAAGTGTCACGGTGTGGGTTCATGTCTTGTTCCTGTCTGTCCTGTGTTTCCCTTGTCTTGTGTGAACTTTAGTTATTTCCTGTGCTGTGTCATGTTTTGTAGTCCTTTGTAGTTTTTCTAGTTTATAAGTATTCCCAGGTGTTTCTGATTAACCACGCCCTCTTGTTATCTTGTTTAGCTCGTTTACCCCTGTATTTAAGCCCTGTGTTTCAGCCCTGTCTTTGTGAGTTGTTAATGTTGTAATGGTTGCTGTTTCTGGTCTGAGTTTCTTTTGTTTGTTTTATTAATAAATGTGCTTGCAATTGGATTCACTTCTCGCTTCATTCTTCCCGCATCGTTACAGAACAACTCACCGAATATGAATCCAGCAGCACGGATCTCGCCTGATCTACACAGGCTAGACCGGGAGTTCGCTGGACAGATCGCGGCCTTGGCCCTGGAAAGCCTTGATTTGTTTCAGTATACATGGGGGTTTGTTCCTCTAGCTGCTTCCTGGATGATGAGGCAATTAAAGTCTGTTACCGGCTGGGGGCTAAGGAGGTCAACCCGAGGGAACTCCCCGATCTCTCCGGTCTGGGCTGGAGAGAGGCGCTCTCCAGATGTTTGGAGAGCTTCATCCCGTGTCACGCCAGGCCTTCACCGCTGGTCCCTGTTCTGGTGGTCCCGAGTCCGGTGGTCCGGAGACGGAGGAGGAGGAGAAGAATGGCCTCCTCAACGACTTGTCCGGTGGCTCCTAAGCAAGAGACCGTCCAGCCAGAGATCGTCCAGCCAGAGCTTCACGTCAGCCACGTCCAGCCAGAGCCTCACGTCAGCCACGTCCAGCCAGAGCTTCACGTCAGCCACGTCCAGCCAGAGCTTCACGTCAGCCACGTCCAGCCAGAGCTTCACGTCAGCCACGTCCAGCCAGAGCTTCACGTCAGCCACGTCCAGCCAGAGCTTCACGTCAGCCACGTCCAGCCAGAGCTTCACGTCAGCCACGTCCAGCCAGAGCTTCACGTCAGCCACGTCCAGCCAGAGCTTCACGTCAGCCACGTCCAGCCAGAGCTTCACGTCAGCCACGTCCAGCCAGAGCTTCACGTCAGCCACGTCCAGCCAGAGCTTCACGTCAGCCACGTCCAGCCAGAGCCAGAGCCAGTCTTCGAGGAAGAGCCAGAGCCAGTCTTCGAGCAAGAGCCAGAGCCAGTCTTCGAGCAAGAGCCAGAGCCAGTCTTCGAGCAAGAGCCAGAGCCAGTCTTCGAGCAAGAGCCAGAGCCAGTCTTCGAGCAAGAGCCAGAGCCAGTCTTCGAGCAAGAGCCAGAGCCAGTCTTCGAGCAAGAGCCAGAGCCAGTCTTCGAGCAAGAGCCAGAGCCAGTCTTCGAGCAAGAGCCAGAGCCAGTCTTCGAGCAAGAGCCAGAGCCAGTCTTCGAGCAAGAGCCAGAGCCAGTCTTCGAGCAAGAGCCAGAGCCAGTCTTCGAGCAAGAGCCAGAGCCAGTCTTCGAGCAAGAGCCAGAGCCAGTCTTCGAGCAAGAGCCAGAGCCAGTCTTCGAGCAAGAGCCAGAGCCAGTCTTCGAGCAAGAGCCAGAGCCAGTCTTCGAGCAAGAGCCAGAGCCAGGCTTCGAGCAAGAGCCAGAGCCAGGCTTCGAGCAAGAGCCAGAGCCAGTCTTCGAGCAAGAGCCAGAGCCAGTCTTCGAGCAAGAGCCAGAGCCAGTCTTTGAGCAAGAGCCAGAGCCAGTCTTCGAGCAAGAGCCAGAGCCAGTCTTTGAGCAAGAGCCAGAGCCAGTCTTTGAGCAAGAGCCAGAGCCAGTCTTTGAGCAAGAGCCAGAGCCAGTCTTTGAGCAAGAGCCAGAGCCAGTCTTTGAGCAAGAGCCAGAGCCAGTCTTTGAGCAAGAGCCAGAGCCAGTCTTTGAGCAAGAGCCAGAGCCAGTCTTTGAGCAAGAGCCAGAGCCAGTCTTTGAGCAAGAGCCAGAGCCAGTCTTTGAGCAAGAGCCAGAGCCAGTCTTTGAGCAAGAGCCAGAGCCAGTCTTTGAGCAAGAGCCAGAGCCAGTCTTTGAGCAAGAGCCAGAGCCAGTCTTTGAGCAAGAGCCAGAGCCAGTCTTTGAGCAAGAGCCAGAGCCAGTCTTTGAGCAAGAGCCAGAGCCAGTCTTTGAGCAAGAGCCAGAGCCAGTCTTTGAGCAAGAGCCAGAGCCAGTCTTTGAGCAAGAGCCAGAGCCAGTCTTCGAGCAAGAGCCAGAGCCAGTCTTCGAGCAAGAGCCAGAGCCAGTCTTTGAGCAAGAGCCTGAGCCCGTCGCCTGTTCGCCAGAACCGGAGCCAATCACCTGCTCGCCAGAGACTGAACACGCCGCACTTGAGTCTGCTCTGGAAGACACAGCGCTCATTGTGGTGTCCATAGCTGTTTTGTGTGTGTGGGCAGCACACACATCAGCTACAGCCCATGAACCCAGCCCAGAGTTTCCTTCGCCGCTGGTCCCATCCAGCCCAGAGTTTCCTTCGCCACTGGTCCCGTCCAGCCCAGAGTTTCCTTCGCCGCTGGTCCCGTCCAGCCTAGAGTTTCCTTCGCCACTGGTCCCTTCCAGCCCAGAGTTTCCTTCGCCGCTGGTCCCGTCCAGCCCAGAGTTTCCGTCACCACTGTTCCTGCCCAGCACAAAGCCCTCTTCCCTGCTGATCATGCCCAGCCCAGAGCCCGTTGATCCTGCGCCAGAGCCCGCTGATCCAGAGACTGTCCTCGTCACTTCTGCCCAGTCAGAGACTGTCCACGTCACTTCTGCCCAGTCAGAGACTGTTAACGTCACTTCTGCTGATCCAGAGACGGTTCACGTCACGTCTGCCCAGTCAGAGCCTGTTCACGTCACGTCTGCCATGTCAGAGACTGTTCACGTCACTTCCTCCGAGCCAGTGTCTACGGACAAGATGGCCGAGCCAGAGACCATTCACATCACTTCCTCCGAGCCAGTGTCTACTGGCAAGATGGCCGAGCCAGAGACCATTCACATCACTTCCTCCGAGCCAGTGTCTACGGACAAGATGGCCTATTCAGAGACTGTTCCTGTACCCGAGCCAGTGAGTGTGCTGTCTGTTCCCGAGCCAGTGAGTGTGTTGTCTGTTCCCGAGCCAGTGAGTGTGTTGTCTGTTCCCGAGCCAGTGAGTGTGTTGTCTGTTCCCGAGCCATTGTGTGTGTTGTCTGTTCCTGAGCCCGAACCAGGGTGTGTGTTGTCTGTTCCCGAGCCAGTGTGTGTGTTGTCTGTTCCCGAGCCAGTGTGTGTGTTGTCTGTTCCCGAGCCAGTGTGTGTGTTGGCTGTTCCCGAGCCAGTGTGTGTGTCTGCTGTTCCCGAGCCGGTGTCTGCTGTTCCCGAGCCGGTGTCTGCTGTTCCCGAGCCGGTGTCTGCTGTTCCCGAGCCGGTGTCTGCTGCTCCCGAGCCGGGGTCTGCTGTTTCTGAGCCGTGGCCGCCCGAGGGGTCTTCTCCGCCGTGGCCGCCCGAGGGGTCTTCACCGCCGTGGCCGCCCGAGGGGTCTTCACTGCCCTGGCCGCCCGAAGGGTCTTCACCGCCCTGGGCACCCGAGGGGTCGTCTCTGCCCTGGTCGCTCGATGGACTGTCACCGCCCTGGCCGCCTGCGCAGCCTGCTCCGCCCTGGCCGCCGCGTCCTGCTCCGCCCACGTTCCATGGCCCATGCCCGCCATTGCAAGGCCCTGGTCCTTTTCAAGACCGCCTCCACTTCACCACCCTCCTGAACTTTTTTTTTGTTTTTTTACGGGCGTCGGGAGCCGCCCATAGGGGGAGGGCTATGTCACGGTGTGGGTTCATGTCTTGTTCCTGTCTGTCCTGTGTTTCCCTTGTCTTGTGTGAACTTTAGTTATTTCCTGTGCTGTGTCATGTTTTGTAGTCCTTTGTAGTTTTTCTAGTTTACAAGTATTCCCAGGTGTTTCTGATTAACCACGCCCTCTTGTTATCTTGTTTAGCTTGTTAAGCCCTGTGTTTCAGCCCTGTCTTTGTGAGTTGTTAATGTTGTAATGGTTGCTGTTTCTGTGTTTCTGGTCTGAGTTTCTTTTGTTTGTTTTATTAATAAATGTGCTTCCAATTGGATTCACTTCTCGCTTCATTCTTCCCGCATCGTTACAATAAGATGTTTTAATTTTTTAATAAAATATGTTTTCGGGGAGCAGTGTATTATATAAGTGACCATTCTTAATATAAATAGTTACAGTTTCCTCTGATTGCCTCATGTGAATAACTTTTATAGATGTCCCCTTTAGATGAATTCCCCTCAAAGGGATTGTTCACCCAAAAATGAAGAAGATATTTTGAAGAATGTTGGTAAGACAGTTGACAGTAGCCATTGACTTCCATAGTAGGAAAAAAAATTCTATGGAAGTCAATGGATTAACTATCTGGTTATAACATTCTTCAAAATATCTTCTGTGTTCAACAGAAGAAAAAAACTCATACAGGTTTGGAACAGGATGAGGGTCAAGTCAAGTCAATGTAGATTGTTTCAAAGCAGCTTTACAGAGATAAACATATAATTTAAGGTAACAGAGATTGGTTTAGTTTTATAGTGGTTCTTGAATAATGTTTTTTCCAGCTAAAGTTAGTTTTGATTGATTCACTTCCGTCTAAATGATCATTTGTTATTAAATTAGGGGCCGCTAAGACGACACCGTTCTCTCTAAACAGACTTTAAACGCGAACCTGTGATAGACGCTGATGGTGTTCACATGCGCATTAAGAATTTATTCTATAGTTATGTGCGTTTGAATATATGTGCGCAGGTTTGTAATTCCTTACAAACCATGCCTAAACAAACTACTTGTCTTGTCTATAAATTTTGATGCAGAATTTTATTTTATTTTATCACTTCGGGTAGGTACGCGAACCGAAAAATTCCACAACGCTTTATCTGTAGAGTGGTATAGGGATCCTCCATAGGGAGAGGCTAGTTGGCACTTCAGTACTGCATTGTAATCGGGTCCAGGCGAAGGTCCTTCGTCAGATCTGGAAACGGCCTGGATCCGGCAGGCTGCGGGAAAACCTTGGGATAAACAAAGACACTAAAATTAGTGTAGATGCCATTCTTCTTATAATGTAACGAGTACATCAGGATTTAAGGGAAGTGTTCCCAGTTCCGGCTGACCTAATCTATGTAGCCTAATATTGAATTATAGAAGTCGATAATGTGTTATGTGTATGCTAGGTCAAAGAGATGTGTTTTTAGTCTAGCTTTGAACTGACAGACTGTGTCTGCTTCCCGGACAATGTTAGGAAGATTGTTCCAAAGATTGTTTTGGTGCTAAATAGGAAAAGGATCTACCGCCAGCAGTCGATTTTGATATTCTAGGTATTATCAACTGGCCAGAACTTTGAGATCGCAATAGACGTGAAGGACTATAATGCGTTAAGAGCTCGCTCAAGTACTGCGGAGCTAAACCATTTAGTGCTTTGTAAGTAATCAGCAATATTTTAAAATTTATACGATGTTTAATAGGCAGCCAATGCAGTGTTGACAGAACCGGGCTAATATGGTCATAGTTCCTGGTTCTGGTAAGAACTCGAGCTGCTGCGTTTTGAACTAGCTGTAGTTTGTTTATTAAGCGCGCAGGGCAACCACCCAGTAGAGCATTACAATAATCTAGCCTTGATGTCATGAACGCATGAACTAGTTGTTCCGCATTTGTCAATGAGAGCATATGACGTAATTTAGATATATTTTTAAGATGGAAAAATGCGGTTTTACAGATACTAGACACGTGACTTTAAAATGAAAGATTGGTATCAAAGAGCACACCCAGGTTCCTAACTGACGACGAAGACTTAACAGAGCAGCCATCAAGTGTTAGACAGTATTCTAGGTTATTACGTGTGGAAGTTTTTTGTCCAATAATTAGAATCTCTGTTTTTTTCTGAATTTATTAGTAGGAAATTACTAGTCATCCAATTTTTTATATCAACTATGCATTCCGATAATTTAGTGAATTGGTAAGTTTCGTTAGGTTTTGAAGAAATATAGAGCTGAGTATCATCAGCATAACAGTGAAAGCTAATTCCATGTTTCCTAATGATATCTCCTAAAGGTAGCATGTGCAGAGTGAACAGCAGCGGTCCTAGTACTGAGCCTTGTGGTACACCATACTGAACTTGTGATCGATAAGGCATCTCTTCATTTACTGCTACAAACTGATAGTGGTCAGATAAATATGTAAACCATGCTAGTGCAATTCCACTAATGCCAACATAGTTTTCTAGTCTACTTAAGAGAATGTTGTGGTCAATGGTGTCAAATGCAGCACTAAGATCAAGTAACACTAATAGAGAGATACAACCACGATCGGATGATAAGAGCAAATCATTTGTGACTCTAATGAGAGCTGTCTCAGTGCTATGGTGCGGTCTAAATCCTGACTGAAAATCCTCACAGATACCATTTCTTTCAAGAAAGGAACACAGTTGTGAGGATACTGCTTTTTCTGATATCTTTGACAGAAAAGGTAGATTTGAGATCGGCCTGTAATTGACTAATTCTGTAGGATCAAGTTGCGTTTTTTTAACAAGCGGTTTAATCATAGCCAGCTTAAAGGTTTTGGTACGTATCCTAGAGACAAAGACGAATTAATGATATTAAGAAGAGGATCTATGACCTCTGGAAGCATCTCTTTCAGTAGCTTAGTCGGTATAGGGTCTAACATACATGTTTTCGATTTAGATGAATTAACGAGTTTGCAAAGTTCTTCCTCTCCTATAGCAACAAATGAATCAAATTTTACTTCAGGGAGACTACAATGCACTCCCTGATGCGATACTGTAGTAGACGGTTGCATAGTTATAATTTTGTCCCTAATATTATCAATCTTGTAAGTGAAGAAGTTCATAAAGTCATTACTGCTGTGTTTCTTGGAAACTTCTGGGCTTGAAGCTTTCTTTTTCGTTAGTTTAGCCACTTTTTCAAAGAAATACCTAGTATTATGTTTATTTTCTTCTAATAGGGTTGAAAAATAAGCAGATCTAGCAGCTTTTAAAGCCTCTCTGTAAGCAATCGAGCTCTCCTTCCATGAAATCCGAAATACCTCTAGTTTTGTTTTCTTCCAGTTGCGCTCCATTTTTCTGGCTGCTCTCTTAAGGGCCTGAGTGTGCTCATTGTACCAAGGCGTTGGACTATTTTCTTTAATCTTCTTTAAGCGCAACGGAGCAACTGTGTCTAAAGTGCTGGAAAAGAGAGAGTTAAAAGTTTCTGTTGCAATATCAAGTTCTGCTAAGCTATCTGGGATGCTGAGATGATGAAACGATGATTAGGAAGATTATTGATAAAGCAATCTTTAGTGGCAGAAGTGATAGGGCTAACATACTTGTAACACGGAGTCGGCTTTGCAGCTGTGATGTGGAGAGAAGGATGACCCAAGAGCGAGATGCAGCGATACAATCTTTAATTAACAGAAAAATACTGTCCAGAGGATTAGATCAGAAATCTTCAGTATAAATGTAAACGTAGTAGAAATGTAGTTCTCCAGAGGAAAAGGCTTGACAGAAAGTAATAAAGATCCTCCGTTCAGACAGCTGAGCGATCTCGGTGATAGAAAACACCGATGCGGTGCCAGCCAGCCCAGGAACTCACAGGAGGTCAGATCTGATGGTGACGGGCAGGTACTGGACAGGTACTCTGTAACAAGCACAGCTTAGTCGCAAATGCAGAGAGGTTGAACTATCTCCAAAGGAGCACAGGACAGGATAAGACCAGACAGGAACGAGAGGTTAGTACTCTGAAGTCTAATACGCATTACACTTGAAATAATCTGGCAACGAGACAGGGAAAAACAGGGCTACAAGAAGCAGATATAATTAGAGAAAGAGAGAACAGGTGTGGAAAGGGTGACAAGATAACGAGTAGAGAGTGGAAACAGCTGGGGGTGATGAGAGAGATGTGTGTGCGTGATGAATGAGAGAGATGTGTGCGTAAAGAGAGGTGTGGCAATCAGCGAGTGTGTATGTGTATGTGTGTGTCCAAAAGGGGGAGACAGAGTAAAAGGAGAAAGAGAGCCAGAATCATGACTTGGCTAAATGTAATTTACATGAGACTATGATCTGAGATGTCATCACTCTGCTGTAGAATTTCAACGGCATCAACATTGATTCCATGTGATAATATTAGATCTAGAGTATGATTACGACAATGAGTAGGTCCTGACACGTGTTGTCTAACTCCAATAGAGTTAACATTACTCATCACACTCGCTGAAATTATACAGCAGAATAAATGTAACGCCTCGGTTACGTATGTAACCCTCGTTCCCTGAAGGAGGGAACAGAGACGTAGTCAACGTGTCGACTGATTGGGATCCCAATTAAAACGCCACTAGTGCTGCAACCTTCCAGTGCCTAGACAAAAGCCTCCTGATCCCCCCGCATTACTGAGGCGGAGATGGTACAGGGCTTAGGCCAGGGAAGTCACTGCTGTTCCGTAAGACCCACTCAGTTAGACTTGGATAACCCTGGGAAAGAGTGCTCTTTCGATGGAAGGAGGGACGCTACGGAAGCCACATCCAGCCCGCAGGGAGGTAACATGTGGAGATACACATATGGACTGGGCGGATTACCAGGCAGTACAACATATGGAATGTCACTGGGGTGGCTCCAGCCTATAACAGGGGGCAGACTCAACCAGCCAGCGACGGCAGAGCAAGCTCTTCCAAGGGAAATACACGGGCTCGCCGCAGGGAGCTGTACCGTTGAAGAATACACATATGGGATCAGCGTAGGGATCACAACATATGGACCCAGCCTAGCACAAGTTCCACTAGTGCATACGAGTAGTAGGCCTAGCATCAGACGCTCCGCCACGTCCAACGGCGAAGGGGTGTGGAGGAACTCAACAGGGTTCGGCTAGAACTCAACTGGAGCAAGAATAGCGCACGTATCCAGTCCATAGGAGAGGAATGGCGCAGCAAGTCGACACTTCAAGCAGGGCTTACGGTGTTGCAGGGCTTACCCTCTTGATGGAGGCCAAAGCAAGCAGGAAAACTGTTTTTAAAGACAGGACTTTTAACCCCCTGGGGTCGGCGGTATCGCCGGCGATACCAACCCACTTTTTTTCTTATCAGTGCAAAAGAGACTCAAAAGAGACTCGACTCTGTTGATTTTGAGCTTACATACAAGTGTTATACATCATTCGATGTTAAATGTTAAGTGTCTATTTTTTGTGTATACTCACAATAAAAACAAAGTGTTGTGCTTTTTGCCAAATAAAGAAAAATAAACAGTGAAGTCTCTGTCAGTGAAATCCATTCTGAAAAGTGTCCGAAAATGAACTGTAACTCAGCGAATACTCAGTCAAACAGGCATACAAGCACACAGGTATGAAGCTTGAATTATCTTCTTTTAAATGAAGTAATTGATATAAAAAACAAATAACCTCAGTTTATGTAATCCGTATGAAAAGAGAGAGATGTCAGTCTTCTTCTTTTTAACTCATTATAGCTCATGAAGTGCTAATGTGACCACGCCCATGGAGAGCGTGTGCTATTCAAACACAAATTATCTGAGGCAAGCCATGCAAACATGCCAACGCCCACATCAGCTGGATAAAACACATCAAGTTTAATAAGAATCATGTACTTTACGTCGTCTTGCTATGCTGTGAGGAATAATACTATCGTAATAATCCTGTAAAATTTACCACAGAAGTGCTGGTAGTTGCAGGAAAGAAAGCACAGAACCGATCGAACACCTTCTGGGGTCTTCTCGGTGAGAAGAACACCACTTAACGAACACGTTCCACTTCAGGCCGTAAGCATGCCTTGTAGAGGGTGCTCTCGCAGAAGTGATGGTGTCTACGACTGACTGTGGTAGATCACCTAGAACCTCAGAGGCCCGTTCAGGGACCAGACATGGAGTTTCCAGAGGTCTGGACGTTGGTGCCATATGGTGCCCCGTACCTAAGAGAGAAACTACGTCGAACATGAGCGACTGAAAGGGAACCATAAGAGTCAAGGTCAGGTTTTGTATGGAGGCAGCTGTGGACCCCATTTTCCTCCCCACCCCACAACATTCATCCTCAGAACATTTAGCATTAAGTTCTGCACAAGGACAGGTCACTGCTACGGAGCGGAAACCGTACTGCTACAAACCCTCTCTACACCACATCAATCCCGGCGCCATGGGCGGGCATACTGGACTTCCATACACTGCTAAACACCTTCACTAAGATGAAAAAAAACACACACACACTATGTGATTATGTATATACTCTACGAATTGTATTGTGCATATTTGTATACTGTGTTTATAGTCTGTGTATATTGTACAGTATAAATCCTGTATATTTGTATTGTGTATATTCTGTATTATGTTTAGATTTGTGTAATATCCTTTGGTGCATCATACATGAGGAGACATGTAGTGAAATTAATGTGAATCTTTATTAACAGATGCAGAGCGGACAACGTGCCTCTTGACACCGGCTCAGCCAACAACAGACTAACTCTATCCCCGTGCATCACCAGAGGTAACCTATATGCAAACCCATGCCGCCCTCTACTGGACAACATTGACTATAGCATCCCATTTACTACATCCCCTTTTCCCAGATAACAATAGCTTCAAATAGTTATCTACATTACTCTTTACAATATATCACGTTTATAACTTGTAAATTACCAAATGGTAATATGTAAGAAAACCACACAAAACCATAACATATGTGCATTTACAACATAAACTAGGGACTTCGGGTGGACTACCTCCGTCCCAGTGAGTTCCAGGACGCATTCTTGCCCTGTAGCTGGGGAACACACTTCTAACTACTCATAATCCTGTAAGTAACTCGGAGTCTTCTTCTGTCTCGTCGACCTCCTTAACTCTACATTGTCTTTCACCAAAGGATTTTCTGACCTTAACACCTCCTTTGTCGTTTCCTCTGTCTGCTCTACATTAGTGTCTTTGGAGAATGTGACACCCACGATTGCTGTTAACTCTTCCCCCTCTTTCCTAGATGTTTTCTCCAACACCAGAGTTTCCTCTGAAGGCCCAACATGCCTGTTCCTCACTTGATCTATGTGCCTGCGCACTGTCTGGCCATTTCCAAGTGCAACCGTACAAGACACCGGTCCCGTCTGTTTCTGAACTGTCCCAGGAACCCAGATAGGCCCTGATCCAAAGTTCTTAGTGTACACTTGGTCACCTTCAGTCACCTGTCTCTTCCTAGCATGTCGATCATGGTAAAATTTTTGCTTCATCTGTTTTTCCTGCACTTGACTTTTAAAATCAGGATGGATGAGATCCAAGGTAGACCTTAGCTTTCTTCCACACAACAGTTCCGCAGGAGATTTCCCAGTAGTCGACTGTGGTGTGATCCTGTAACTGAACAATGCTCTAGCAAGCTTTGTCTCAATGGAATCTCCTGCGCTCTTCTTCATCAGACCTTTGAACGTTTGCACGGCCCGTTCAGCCAGTCCATTAGAAGCTGCGTGATACGGTGCTGTGGTGATGTGTTTGATGCCATTTCGGGTCATAAACTCTTGGAATTCTGCACTTGTGAAACTACTGCCATTATCCGACACCACCATTTCAGGTATCCCATGTTGGCTAAAACTTTGTCTCAGGCATTGAATGGTTACAGTAGAGGTAGACTTATGTAACAGGTACACATCTAGCCATTTAGAGTAGGCATCCACTAAGATTAAGAACATTCTCCCTAACCACGGACCAGCATAATCAATGTGGATTCTTCTCCATGGCAGATTTGGCATCTCCCATGGATGTAAAGGAGCACAGGGGGGAGAATTTCTATTCTCTTGACATGTGGCACAAGTTTTTACCATGCCTTCTATTTCCGCGTCCATCTGTGGCCACCACATGTAACTTCTTGCCAAACCTTTCATTCGGGTTATTCCAGGGTGATTGATGTGTAATTGTTTCAATAGAGCTGCGCGGCCTGGCGGGGGAACCACCACGCGCACTCCCCACAGAACACAACCTCCCTGTACACTGAGTTCATCTCGTTTCTTAGAATATGCTCCAAAAACGGACTCGTCCAATCTCTTTGGCCATCCTCTGAGCACATACTCTCTCACTCGAGTTAAAACTGCATCTTTGTCTGTCCATTTTCTCACTTGTTCTGCTTTGACAAGGGGCACATCATTTTCTTCAAGCAGAAGTACTCTTTCTTCCTCCGCTTGAGCCTCTATTCCTTTCTCCGTTAAAGGTAGTCTGCTTAGTCCATCAGCATTTTGATGTTCCTTGCCAGGTTTGTATACAATGGTGTATTCATATCCACACAGTGTCACAGCCCATCTCTGTATACGGGGCGATGCCATTTGTGGCACTTCTCGCAGTTCATTAAATAATGAAATCAACAGTTTGTGATCCGTTACAATGGTGAACTGCCTCCCATACAAGTATGTGTGGAATTTCTTTACTCCAAAAATAACAGCTAGACCTTCCTTCTCTAATTGAGAGTAATTCTTCTCAGCTGCATTCAGTGTTCGTGACCCAAATCCGATCGGCCGCTCTGTGCCATCCTCCATCCTGTGCGACAACACGGCTCCAACCCCGTATGGAGAAGCGTAACAAGCCAGAATGATCGGTTTCTTTATGTCATAATGCACTAGAATGGCTGACGACTGCAGAAGATTTTTTGACTTCTCGAAGGCTTCTTTTTGTTCAGAGCCCCATGTCCATTTTGTCTCCTTCCTCAACAGTGCATGTAATGGTGCTAACAAGGTGGATAGACTTGGCAGGAACTTATGATAATAGTTCAACAGGCCTAAATAAGCCTTCAGTTCACTCACAGACTGCGGTGTGGGGGCTTCCTGGATCGCTTTGACTTTTTCTGCGACTGGATGCACACCTGCGGCACTGATTTAGTGGCCAAGAAATACCACCTCCTCTCCAAGGAACTCACACTTGCTGCGTTTCAACCTCAGCCCACTTCGTTCTAGCCGAGACAATACCTCTTCCAGGTTTCTTAGATGTTCTTCCTCACTAGTCCCTGTGACTAAAATGTCATCCAAATAAACTGTGACGTGTGGCATGTTTTGCAAGATTCCTTCCATAGTGCGTTGGAAGATGGCTGGGCTTGACGCTACTCCGAATGGTAGCCTACAGTAAGTGTACAGTCCTTTGTGTGTATTGATAGTGACAAATTTCTTTGCACTTTTGTCAAGCATGATCTGCTGATATGCGTGGCTCATGTCCAGCTTTGAGAATTTCTGCCCTCCAGCTAACTGTGCAAACAAATCGTCCACTTTAGGAATAGGATATTGTTCCACACTGGATGCTCTGTTTACTGTTTACTTAAAAGTTCAGTAGATTATTCGCTCTAAATGAATGGTTATTGTCATGGTGCAATGAGCAGAAATTGATTTTTGTAAATAATTGGAATCTGTTTTGGGAGCGACCAAGGCTCTTCCGCGCTGATGGCTTACACCCAAGTAGAATCGGGGCAGATCTTCTGTCGGATAACATCTCCAAGATGTTAAATACCATTTGACTAGTAACCAAAAATCCAAATCACAGTCTCTACTGCACCAATTTAATTGATATTAATACTAGTGTAGAACATTGCATAGAAACTGTGTCTATTCCTCGTTTACTAAGATCAAATAATAAATCTACTGCAGGATCTAGAAAAAATCTAATTGTTATTAAAACAAAAAATCTCGCTATTAGTGAACAAAAACAATTTCTAAAGCTAGGTCTTCTAAACATTAGATCGCTCACACCTAAGGCGGTTATTGTAAATGAAATGGTCACAGATAATAATTTCGATGTTCTGTGCCTTACTGAAACCTGGCTTAAACCAAATGATTATTTCGGTCTAAATGAGTCTACTCCGCCAGGATACTGTTATAAGCATGAGCCCCGTCTGATCGGTCGTGGCGGCGGTGTTGCAACAATCTACAGAGATATCCTGAATGTTACTAAGAAAACTCGTCATAGGTTTAATTCGTTTGAAGTACTTGTGCTAAATGTTACGCTCTTAGATGTAAGAAAAAAATCCCTATTATCTCTAGCATTGGCTACCGTATATAGACCTCCAGGGCCTTACGCCAATTTCCTAAAAGAGTTTGCTGACTTTCTATCAGATCTTTTGGTCAACGTCGATAAAGCATTAATTGTTGGAGATTTTAACATACACGTAGATAATTTAAATGATGCGTTAGGGGCTGCGTTTACAGATTTATTAAACTCCTTCGGGGTCAAGCAAAACGTCACCGGACCAACTCATCGTCTTAATCATACACTCGATTTAATTATATCATATGGAACCAATCCAACCGATATAGATATTGTTCCACAAAGTGATGATGTCACTGACCACTACTTGGTAACTTGCATATTACGCACTGCTGTAATATGTCATGCTGCGCCACGTTATCGACCAGGTAGAACAATTCGTCCATCCACCATAGATCATTTCTCAAATAGCTTATCTGATCTGTCTCAGCTGCTGTCTGAACCCAAACAAACAGATGAATTAGACGAACTAACTAGCACTATGAGCACCATTCTCTCTAGAGCACCCATGGATATTGTTGCACCCATTAGATTAAAAAAGGTCAGAGAAAAAAGTATAGCACCATGGTACAATAATACTACGTATGCTTTAAAGAGAGAAATCCGTAATTTAGAGCGTAAATGGAAAAAAACTAATTTAGAGGTCTTTAGAATCGCGTGGAAAGACAGTATGTCACTTTATAAAAAGGCACTTAAAACGGCCAGGGCTGAGCACCTCAGCAAATTAATAGAAAACAACCGAAATAATCCAAGGTTTTTATTTAATACCGTGGCTAGACTAACAAATAAACAGACGTCGTCTGAACAAAATACCTCGTTACAGTTTAGTAGTAATGATTTCATGAACTTCTTCACCGAGAAAATTGAAAGCATCAGAATCAAAATCGTAAACGTTCGATCTTTGCTCGCGCCTTATAATTCGGCCGCAATTATCACCCCGCAAGAACAATTACAATGCTTTACAACCTTAGAACAAAAAGAGTTAAATAAACTTATCACTTCATCTAAAACAACAACATGTTTATTAGATCCTATACCAACTGAACTACTGAAAGAAGTGTTACCTGTAGTGGAAGAGCCTCTTCTCAATATTATTAACTCATCTTTATCTTTAGGTCATGTTCCAAGAACGTTCAAGCTGGCAGTTATAAAACCTCTTATTAAGAAACCACAATTAGATCCAAATAACCTAGCAAATTACAGACCCATTTCGAATCTTCCATTTATGTCAAAAATATTAGAAAAAGTTGTGTCCGCTCAACTCGGCTCTTTCTTGCAAGAAAACGACATCTATGAAAAGTTTCAGTCTGGATTCAGGCCACATCATAGCACTGAAACTGCGCTTGTTAGAATCACAAATGATTTACTTTTAGCTTCGGACCAAGGCTGTATCTCAGTACTAGTTTTACTTGATCTTAGTGCTGCGTTCGATACTATAGATCACACAATACTCTTAGATCGACTACAAAATTACACTGGTGTTCAAGGACAAGCATTAAGCTGGTTCAGGTCATACTTATCTGACCGCTACCATTTCGTCTACTTAAATGGAGAAAAATCGATTATAACTTCGGCAAACTATGGAGTGCCGCAGGGATCTGTGTTAGGCCCTTTATTATTCTCAATATATATGCTGCCACTTGGTAATATTCTAAGGAAACATGGAATTAGTTTCCATTGTTATGCTGATGACACTCAAATATATATTTCCTCACGGCCAGATGAATACGCTAAATTATCCAAATTGACAGATTGTGTTAAAGATATAAAAGATTGGATGACGCATAATTTTCTTTTATTAAATCCAGACAAGACAGAGGTAATACTTATCGGTTCTAAAAACCATCCACAAAACCTTTCACAGCACGACTTTAACACAGTAGGATGCCCTTTTACTCTATCCGCTACAGTAAAAGACCTGGGTGTTACATTAGACTGCAACCTGTCTTTTGAAAAGCATATTTCATATGTTACAAAAACAGCCTTTTTCCACCTTAGAAACATTGCTAAGCTACGTAATATGCTATCAGTCTCTGATGCAGAAAAGTTAGTTCATGCATTCATGACCTCGAGACTAGATTACTGTAATGCTTTATTAGCTGGTTGTCCTGCATCTTCAATAAACAAGCTACAGTTAGTCCAAAATGCAGCCGCTAGAGTTCTTACTAGATCAAGAAAATATGATCATATAACACCGATTTTATCATCACTTCATTGGTTACCTATAAAGTTCCGTATTAATTACAAGGTATTGCTTTTGACCTATAAAGCTCTAAATGGTTTAGCTCCAGTCTATTTAACGGATCTTCTATCGCCTTACAATCCATCGCGCTCTTTAAGATCACTAGATTCGAGGTTTCTGGTCATTCCTAGGATATCCAGATCCACCAAAGGAGGCAGAGCATTTTCACATTTAGCTCCGAAGCTCTGGAATAGCCTTCCTGATATTGTTCGTTGCTCAGACTCGCTCTCCCAGTTTAAAACTAGACTGAAGACGCATCTATTTAGCCAGGCATTCATATAAATTTTTTATCTTACAGTTACTGTAAATTCGGCCTCTAGTTCATAAACGCCAGAGGAGAACTGGCCCCCGACTGAGCCTGGGTTCTCCCAAGGTTTTTTTTTCTCCATTGGGTCATCTGATGGGGTGTTAGGACACCATTAGGTCACTGGATGGAGTTTTTCGGTTCCTTGCCACTGTTGCCTTAGGCTTGCTCAGTTGGGGATATTCAAATTAATTAACCAATCATATCATTGATCAGCTCTACCAAACTTGGATGTCTTTTTTCCAGTAATAAACAAACATTAAGTTGTTTTGATTGATACTGTGAAGCAGCTTTGATACAATCTGTATTGTGAAAAGCGCTATATAAATATATTTGACTTGACTTGACTTGACTTACTGTGAGTTTATAATCCCCACAAATTCGAATTGAACCATCTGACTTCTTCGCAGGTACAATGGGTGCAGCCCATTCTGAAAACTGTACTGGTTCTATAATTTTCTCTTCCACCAGTCTTTGAAGCTCTGCCTCCACCAGGGGTTTTACTGCGAAGGGTAAACGTCGAGGCTTATAGAATCGTGGCTGTGCTTCGGGGTTAACATGAATGTTCGCTGTGGTGCCTTTAAGCTGTCCCAGCTCTTCTTTGAACACTTCAGTGTGCCTGTCTAAAACTTCTGACAATTTTAGCGCTGGAGTCATTGTTACTTTATTTACCAGCTGTGGCAGCAGCCCTAAGTCTTTTAGCCAGCCACGGCCCAACAAATTTGGCCCTGCCCCTTCTACTTCGACCATCGCCAGTTTTTTTTCTACTTCCTGACATGTCACTCTTCCTGTGACTTGTCCCATCACCCCCATCTTCTCACCTGTATATGTCTTCAAGTTCAATTTGCATGATCTCCACTCGGGCATGTCTGTTCTTTTCCATAGCTTGGAATATTGCTCCTTACTGATGATTGTGACACCACATCCTGTGTCCACTTCAAACTCCACTTCCATGCCATTCACCTTTAACTTTTGTGTGATAGGAGCCACTTTAGGTAGGTTTTGTGATACACTGTAAATTGTATTGATGTCACTTGCATCCTCTTCCTCACTCACTTCCTCCTCTTTGACTAAATGTGACCTCCTACCTTTCTCTTTTTCCTTTCTCTCCACTCTTTGGCCTTTGAACGGTGCTTTCTGTGAACTAACCCCAGCTTGCTTCGACTTGCATGCTCGTTTTATGTGTCCACGCTTCCCACATTTATGACAGAGCTCATTCACAAACCTGCATTCCTCGGGCGCATGATTTCCTTTGCATCTATAACACATAAATTCTCTTTCCGGGCCTTTCCTTTCCGCTGAGTACACTTTATGCACCGGTGTTTGTCCTTTCAGCATCCTCGTTGCTTGCGCTGTCTCATCCGTTAACATTCCTTGTAAATCTTTTACATTTTTGTTTGCCGACTCCATTGCTTGACAGATATTAAATGCTTTCTCAAAGTTTAAGTCCACTTCTGACAATAGCCGTCGCTGCATCCTGTCATCATTCACTCCACACACGAGTCTGTCTCGCAGCATTTGCGAAAGCGTTGCCCCGTACTCACAATATTGTGCTAACTTTTTCAACTCTGCCACAAAGTCAGCAACAGTCTCTCCATTCTTCCGTGTGCGTGAATTAAACTTATATCTTTGCACGATTTCACTCGGCTTCGGATTATAATGGGCTTTGAGCACGTTTATCAACTCCTCATATGTTTTCTCCCCTGGAGTCATGGGACACAGTAAACTTCTCAACAAACTGTAAGTGGCTGCACCTACCCCACTTAATAGCACTGCTTTCTTTTTGTCAGCGTCGGTAATCTCGTTTGCTTGAAAGAAAAAGTCCAACATTTCACTGTATTCCTCCCATAATTGTGTCTCACCGTCAAAAGGGCTCACCGTTCCTAACAGCGCTGCCATCCTGTTTATCCCCAATCTGCTCTTCTCTGCCTGCTGTCAGCACTCCGTGTACACTTTTCAGCCTGGTTCTTCAGTGCCTTTTTATCCTCGTCGCCAATTATGTAATATCCTTTGGTGCATCATACATGAGGAGACATGTAGTGAAATTAATGTGAATCTTTATTAACAGATGCAGAGCGGACAACGTGCCTCTTGACACCGGCTCAGCCAACAACAGACTAACTCTATCCCCGTGCATCACCAGAGGTAACCTATATGCAAACCCATGCCGCCCTCTACTGGACAACATTGACTATAGGCTAGCATCCCATTTACTACAATTTGGTATTGTGTATATATGTATTTTATGTGCAGTATATTTATTTGTATTTTTTTTTTTTGCATATTTATGTAATGTCATGCCTTGTATGTGTACTGTTCGAAGCATGTACCATTTCATGTACTTCTATTTCATTGCGACTTTAAAAATGTCTACAAACAATGTATAAATTTAAAACTGTTACATGATCCATTTTGTAAGCTTGTGATTGCCATCTTGACAAATGATGCTCAGATTGTTTGTGTTGTTGTGATTTGAAATAAGAAAAATGCTAACTCATCAATATCACTGATGAAAGAAACTTAATCTCTAAATATGTTTCTGCACAAAGAATAAAATATGACTTCAAGACAAAAATGCAACACATGAAGCAGCTGACTGAAAAAAATATGTATTGCTAAATTAAAAAAATGATAGCTTTGAAATGAATTATAATTCGGTCTTTTAAATAATCCACTCTTTGTGTTTGTCTGAGCTCAGTCACAAGATAAGTTCTTGTTTGATTTTAATGTAAGCCATGGAATTGTGAATGTTTTACTGCTTAATCAAGCTGTGAGTATTTTGCCACTGAAATGAGCCTTGCTCCTTGAGGCTGCTTAATAATCTGTAACAAATTTGGTTTTACAGCCACAAGCTTTGCTCACTGTCACAAGAAGATATTTTTAAAAAGGTTTCAACTGTGTTTGCTCATACAATGGAAGTCAATAACATTGGACCTCACTGACTTTTTTTGCATAAAAAAAATAGAGACATTTTCCAAAATAACTTCTTTTGTATTCCACAGAAGAAAGAAGGTCATTTGGAATAACATGAGGGTAAGTAAATGATGACAGCATTTTAATTTTTGGGGCGAACTATCCTTTTAACAAATTAACACAAACAAAAAAGCAGAACTCTCCATGTACACTACAACATCTTTCCTTACTGATTTGAGTCTTAGTGGCATCTAATTATTAATAATAGTTTGTTACATTTATATAGCGATTTTCTCTATTTTCACAGCGCTTTATATAAGGGAGGAATCTCCTCAACCACCTCCAATGTGCAGCATCCTCCTGGATGATGCGATGGTAGCCATATTGCGTCAGAACACCCCCCACACACCATCTTATTGGTGGAGAAGAGATGGAGTGATAAATCCAATCAGTAGCCTATATATGGATGATTAGGAGGCTATGATGACGGACAGAGTTTTGGATGCTGGGGTTACACCCCTACTCCTTTTCAAATGTCATCCTGCGATTTTTCAATGAATACAGAGAGTCAGGACCTAGATTTAAAATCTCATCCGAAGGATGGTGGGTTTTTTTACATTATAGTGTCCCCATCACTACTGGGGCGTTAGGACCCACACAGACCACAGGGTGAGCACTCCCTGCTGGCCTCACTAACACATTTTCCAGCAGCAACCTGGTTTTCCCAGGAGGTCTCCCATACAGGTACTGACCAGGTTCAACCCTTAATTTAAATATTTTTTTAAACGATTCACGTTTTTATATATAAAAAATGTTCAATGGTTAAAAATACTGAGCACATTTAAAAGATTAAATGCATTATATTTTTAAAAGGGAAAAAAATATTGTGCCTATAAGAGCCTTATTGTGGCCTTCAACAGACACAATACTCTTCCATTATTGCCTCCAGGGCTTACATGGAGAGTCTGATAATGGAACCAGCCGTTTCTTGATATACTGTATATATTGTAAACCAGGGTCTGACTATCATCTGTCTTTTTGTTTTGTTGTCATTCTGCCCTTAGGGGAGTTATATTACTTCAGAATCAGAATCAGAATCAGAATCAGAAAGAGCTTTATTGCCAAGTGTGCTTGCACACACAAGGAATTTGTTTTGGTACTGAGGCTTCCAGTGCACATATACAAATACAGATACAACAAGTAATAGTAATACAAATAGTAATACAAATTCTACGAATAAAATTATAAAAAAATATGAAAGTACTATAAAAATATATGGTCACAGTTGGGTTTTGTCAGAATAAACATTTACAGATAATGAACATATTTACAGCATTTTGTATAGTATGAATAAATATAAATATAAATATCACCTGAATTTTAAAGATATTGCACTAAACAGTGGGAGTATTGCACTTCAGGCATATGCCTTGGGAGATATGTTAACTGTTCAGAAGGGATATGGCCTGTGGGAAGAAACTGTTCCTGTGCCGAGATGTTCTTGTGGCCAGTGATCTGAGTCGCCGTCTTGACGGTAACAGATCAAACAGGAGGTGTCCAGGGTGAGTGGAGTCTGTGATGATTTTACCTGCTCTCTTCCTCACTCTGGAAGAGTACAGGTCCTGGAGGGTTGGCAGGGGGGCACCAATGATCCTCTCCGCAGTCCGGACTGTCCGTTGTAGTCTCCTGATGTCTGATTTGGTAGCTGAACCAAACCAGACAGTGATGGAAGTGCATAAAACAGACTCAATAACGGCTGAGTAGAACTGAATCAGCAGCTCTTGTGGCAAGTTGAACTTCCTCAGCTGGCGAAGGAAGTACAGTCTCTGCTGGGCCTTTTTCACAGTGGAGTCAATGTGATTGTCCCACTTCAGGTCCTGAGAGATGATAGTGCCCAGGAACCTGAATGACTCCACTGCTTCCACAGTGCTGTTCATGATGGTGAGTGGGGGGAGTGCTGGGCTGTTCCTCCTGAAGTCCACGATCATCTCCACTGTTTTGAGCGTGTTCAGCTCAAGGTTGTTATAACTGCACCAGACAGCCAGCTGTTCAACCTCCAGTCTGTAAGCAGACTCGTCACCGTTTTGGATGAGACCGATGACAGTGGTGTCGTCTGCAAATTTCAGGAGCTTGACAGTGGGGTCTTTAGAAGTGCAGTCATTTGTGTACAGGGAGAAGAGCAGTGGGGAGAGAACGCACCCTTGGGGGGCGCCAGTGCTGATTGTGAGTGTCTTGGATGTGTGTTTCCCCAGTCTCACTCGCTGCTGCCGGTCCGTCAGGAAGCTGGTGATCCACTGACAGATCGAGGATGGCATGGAGAGCTGGGTCAGTTTGGCTGTGAGAAGACCAGGCATGATGGTATTGAAGGCCGAACTGAAGTCCACAAAGAGGATCCTTGCATAAGTCCCTGGTCTGTCGAGATGTTGCAGGATATAATGCAGTCCCATGTTGACTGCATCATCCACAGACCTGTTTGCTCTGTAAGCAAACTGAAAGGGATCCAGCAGGGGTCCGGTGATGTCCTTCAGGTGGGCCAGCACCAGTCTTTCAAACGACTTCATGACCACAGACGTGAGAGCGACAGGTCTGTAGTCATTAAGTCCAGTGATTTTGGTTTTTTTGGGGACAGGAATGATAGTGGAGCGTTTGAAGCAGCAGGGAACTTCACACTGCTCCAATGATCTATTGAAGATCTGCGTGAAGACCGGGGCCAATTGGTTAGCGCAGGCTTTTAAACAAGCAGATGAGATGCCGTCTGGGCCTGAGGCTTTCCTAGTCTTCTGTTTTTTGAAGACTCTGCTCACGTCCTCCACACAGACCTTAAGCTCAGGTTGGATGGCAGGAGGGGGGGGGGAGTGGGAGTGCAGGAGGTGATGGTGAATGTGTGAAGTGCAGATCAGACCGGGTGTGTGGTGTGAATGAGGGCTTTTCAAACCGGCAGTAAAATGAATTTAAATTGTCAGCCAGGTGTTGATTGTCCACAGATCGAGGGGATGGTGACTTGTGGTTGGTGATGTTCCTCAGGCCATTCCAGACTGATGATGGGTCGTTGGATGAAAACTGCTTTTTCAGTTTATCAGAGAAGTTCCTTTTAGCAACTCTGATCTCCTTTGTCAATCTGTTTCTGGCCTGGTTATACAAGATTTTATCCCCACTTCTGTAAGCATCCTCTTTGGCATGACGAAGGTGTTTGAGTTTCCCAGTAAACCATGGTTTATCATTAGTGAATGATAAGAATGTCCTGGTAGGAATGCATGTATCCTCACAGAAACTTATATATGATGTTACAGTATCTGTGAGCTCATCCAGATCGTTGGTAGCAGCTTCAAAAACAGTCCAATCAGTGCAATCAAAACAGGCCTGTAGATCCTGCTCTGCTTCATTAGTCCATCTTTTTACAGTCCTTATTACAGGTTTAGCTGATTTCAGTTTCTGCCTGTAGTTCGGTATGAGATGAACCAAACAGTGATCAGAGAGCCCCAAAGCTGCCCGTGGGACCGAGTGATACGCATTTCTTATTGTGGTGTAACAGTGGTCCAGTATATTACTGTCTCTGGTGGGACATGTAACGTGCTGTCTGTATTTTGGTAGTTCACGGGAAAGATTTGCTTTGTTAAAATCCCCAAGAATGATTAAAAGAGAGTCTGGGTACCTTTGTTCCGTTTCAGCTATTTGTTCAGCCAGCTGTTGTAGCGCCGCGCTCACGCACGCGTCTGGAGGGATGTAAACATTCACGAGAATGAAAGAGGAAAATTCCCGAGGCGAGTAGAAGGGTTTACAGTTTAAGAAATGTGCCTCTAAATTAGGAGAGCACATCTTCTTCAGTGTTGTTACATCTGAACACCAACTTTCGTTAATGTAGAAACACAATCCAGCACCTCTCGTTTTCCCCTTTAGCTCCGCGATGCGATCCGCTCGGAACAGCTGGAAGCCCGGCAGATGTATTGCGTTGTCCGGTATGGCTTCACTCAGCCAGGTTTCAGTGAAGCACAAAGCAGCAGAGTTTAAAAAATCCTTGTTAGTGTGGGTGAGGAGAAGAAGTTCATCCGTTTTGTTAGGAAGGGATCGGAGATTCGCATTCTGAGGAGAAATCATGTGAAATGTAGAAGAAATAAAGCAACATCTTGCTTTATCGCTTTAAAGCACAGTTTCGTCTTCAATCTCATTGTTGACTGAGATATTAAAGAGTTTCATTTGTGATTTATCTTTCCTTCTCCTGTTTTCCATTAAGGCCCAAGATTGAATTCCAGAAAAATGTGTTTTGGGTAAATCAGAATAGAGTGTGTTTTCATAAACATGAACATAAGTGTTTTTTGCATGTAAAATATCAATATATGTCATCAAATATTTGCTGCAGCACTATAACCATTACAGATAGCTCACTATGACTAATCAAGCATTTAATGTTTCTCTAGCATCATTTTGGATATTTGGAGAATGACACTGTTGAAGTACATCAAACGATATTTGCTGGGGTTTTTTTAATGTGTCACAGTTATTCAAGCAAAAAGATTGATAACCAAAATATTTGTTCTGCTTTTTTTAAACAGGTGAAAGAATATTAACTTGTAATTGGTTCATGCTCCTGTGTTAAAATCCATTCAAAACATGCCATTATATATTCACACAAACACACACACACACACACACACACACACACACACACACACATATATATATATATATATATATATATATATATATATATAATGAGCTAAATTTAAGCAAATGCACTACTTAAAAGGCCATTGTTGTCTCAGAAAACATTAAAGACAGAATGAAGTTTTTGGCAGAATATAAGAAGTTGTGTGTGGAGACACAAAATCTGATGAGAAATATAGTAATAAATGCATCTTTAGCACAGCAAAGCAGGTCATTGTGTGGGTATTTGTTTTTAGAATCTGGTATTGGTGAGCAACTTCACTGTGAAAAGTAATTTAATGCTTTGGTCGGTCGTGAAGCCAGTGGTGAAGCGGTCTCATATGAAGCAACCTGAGCGGCGTGACTGCTGTGGATGCCATATGCCCCAGGAGCCTCTGAAAAAGTTTCAGTTGAGCTGCCATCTTGCCCTCTAATTGACTCAGGCAATTCAGCAGTGACTGAGCATGCTCGCTTGTAAGCTGCGCGAACATGGCGACCGAGTCTATCTCCATACCGAGAAAAGAGATCCTCTGCATGAGGGAGAGTTTGCTCTTTTCCCAGTTGACCCAAAGGCCCAATCGGGAGAGGTGCTTGAGCACCAGGTCCCCGTGTTTGCACAACTGTTACAGAGAGTGAGCTAGAGAATACGATCACCCTGCTCCCTGAGTGGAGCAAGAGCTGCCTCCGCGACTTTCGTGAAGACGCGGGGAGACAGGGACAGCCCGATTGGGAGAACTATGTACTGATGACTGCCCCTCGAAAGCAAAGTGTAGAAATGGTCTATGTCGAGGGAGAATGGAGACATCAAAGTACTCGTCTTTCAGGTCGATTGTGGCAAACCAATCCAGGGAATGAAAGCATTTGAAAATGCGTTTGGGCGTTACCATCTTGAACGGAAGGTTGTGTAAGGCTCAGTTCAAGGAACGCAGGTCCAGGATTGGTCGTAACCCACCGCTTTTCTTGGGTACGATGAAGTAGGGGCTGTAAAACCTGTACTTCATGTCGACTGGAGCGATCGCACCCTTCGCTAGTAGGGCTGCGACCTCTGCTCGCATGACGGGGTGTCCTTGCCCATTATCGTGAAGCGAAACCTGGGGGGATGCTGGGCGAATTGAATCGCATAGCCGAGCCTGATTGTTCGTAGGGGGCGTGAGAAGGCAGTCTGTTCTCTTTGAGCCTCTGACTGAGAGCCGGCGACAGTATAATCTATAATCCGCACCCTCTTGGGACCGGGAGGTAGAGGAGTTAGTTCTTTATTTGACAAATTGATCATTGAGGAAACAGGGTGGAAGAAAAAGAGAAGGAGAACAAATGATACTACCCCGGCCCTCCTCCAGGGGACGAAGTGGTCCTGCTACCATCTCCTGAAGAACATAAGACTCGAGCTCCGAGTTGCCCGTCTCAGGATCGCCACTTTGCCTGCCGCTTGGCAGGCTTAGGGGCAGAGACGGGCTGCGCCGCCTTCCTGCAACCATCTCCACGCTGGATCATCTCCCTGGGTGGAGGCTGTTGCTGTGGCCATGAGGGAGCGGAAGAGGCCGCAGGGGGGCACACAGGCTGAGGTGGCTGAGGGGCAGAATATGTTTGATTGCCTCAGACTGCTTGTGGCTGGTCAAGAACTGCTGGGCAAAGTCCTCGACTGCATCGCCAGGAACCGGGTTCGCTCAGACTCCCTCATTTCCACCAGGTTAAGCCATAGATGGCATTCCTGGATCACCAGAGTGGACATTACCTGGCCCAGGGACCACGCAGTGACCTTCGTCGAGGTCGGTAGCAGTGCGCTCTTCCTGCATGAGCCCTGGGTCAGCATTGCCCTCGTGCAGTTGTTTAAGCGCTTTGGCCTGGTACACTTGCAGGATGGCCATGGCATGCAAATTGGAAGCAGCCTGGCCCGCAGCTCTGTGAGCCTTGGCCAGGAGCTTTGACGAGAACTTACAGGCCTTGGATGGGTGCTTGGGGTCGCCACGCCAGGTGGAGGCGCTCTGAGGACACAGTTGCATGGCAACAGAGCGCTCCACTAGGGGTACCCCTGCATACCCCTTGGCTGCCCATCCATCAAGGGCAGTGAAGTCAGAGGTGCCCTCCACGAACTGTTGATTTCCTCATGCACTTCCGGGAAAAACGGAACTGAAGGTGGGCGCTGACGATCAGCGCGTGCCGCCCCCAATAACCAGTCACCCAGCCTCAACCGTTCAGGGCACGGTGGAGGGTTCCACTCGAGCCCGATGCTCTCAGCTCTCTGGATCAGACCCGGGCAGCGCTGTCGTCCCAGAGGGAGGCAACTCAGCCGAATCCTCATCTCCAGAGGACTCAAGCTCACCTTGTGATGCGGTGATCGACATCTGATCATCCGCCGGAGGCCCGAATTAAACGCTGGGTCGCTGCAGAGAGGAGCCAGCAATCTCTTTCTGAAGCCCCACAGTTTGTGATGCAAGAGTGTGTGGTATGGCAGAGGGGACTCTACCTCATCTGAGGTCATTGAGTCTTGATTGCTGCATCGCGATGGTCATCCTCCCGCAATGGGTACATGACTCGTCCATGAACGCAGCCTCAGCGTGCTGAAAGCCCAGGCACATGAGACAGTGCACAGGACTGTCATACGGAGGCAAAAAACGCACCCAGACACACGGGCGAAGTGACATCTTCAAAAAGACGCACCCGTGCAGCTCTTTTAGAAAAATGTATCTCTTTCAGCATTGCTAAAGTGCACAGGGGAGATCAAAACCACAGCGTCCAAGATCTATAGTGAGATCTGCTGCAGCAGCAGGAAGCAGGAAACAAGCTCTTTTAGCGATCCTGCTGAACGCGCCGTCACACCAACACTGAACTGTAGAGGCTTGACTCGTAGATTGAGACTCGATAAGTGATCGTAGAGCATAGTAACACTCGGCTCCGAAGCGAAAGCTTGAATGCGAGAATGCACGCACTGCTCCCTATATACCCACACAGCGGGGCGGAGCTCGCGATGCAAATTCAGCAGACCAAGGTACTTTGTGTACCATAGGCTCGTTTTGAACTACTCGAAGGTGATTGGGCTCTCGGGAATATTGTTAAATATACATAGTGAATATTTGGCCTCACATTAAACTCAAAAGAACTGGGAAACATTTTTCAACTACTCATACACTGACTCTTCTTCCAGTAAAAAGCTGTCTGCAATTTAGGGAAGGCTATTTCGTCCTAAGTTACTTTAGCTACAGTATTTGTGCAATTCTTGCTAATTTCCTGACTAGTGATTTGTAATTACTATGGTTAAGACCATTTTTGGCTTGGCCAGGTGTGTGTGTGTGTGTGTGTGTGTGTGTGTGTGTGTGTGTGTGTGTGTGTGTGTGTGTGTGTGTGTGTGTGTGTGTGTGTGTGTGTGTGTGTGTGTGTGTGTGTGTGTGTGTGTGTGTGTGTGTTCCGGTTTATATTACATTGGAGCTCTGTCCCCACAAGGATAGTAAAACCTGAGATCACCTACATTGTGAGGACCAGCCAGCGGTCCCCACGAGGGAAATTAATTAATAAACATACTAAATTATGTTTTTTTTGAAAATGTAAAAATGCAGAAAGGTTTCTGTGATGGTTAGGTTTAGAGGCAATATACCGTTTGTACAGTATAATAATCATTATGCCTTATGGAAAGTCCCCATAAAACATAGAAACTAACAGACAGTACCTGTGAAAAATCTATGAAAAATCTGTGAAAAAAAATCTGTGAAAAATCTAAAATTCTATCACGCTTATAGCGCCCTCTTGAGGCAATACCACTTTAAGAAATGTTAAGACGGAACAACAATTGATTTACATTTCATGCTGGTGTGCAAAATGTGCAATTTACATGCTAAATACTAAGAAAAAAAACATATTAGACCAATAGAATTCCCCAAAATGTACATTTAACAATATTGTATTCCCAGCATGCACTGCATCATTCAAAATTGAGCAGTTACTGTTATGGGATTATTGTTTCTCTGTTTTCTGGCCTTTTTTAAACTTTTGTTTTGTCATTATTGTTAGTTATTTGTTGTTTTATGAAGTCAAGAGCTCATCTTTTTACATGTTTATGGTCCTTGCATTTTGTATGTCAGGCATTGAGGTCTATGTACAACCTTTTAATATTTTTGCTATATATACGAAAATATATGCCTATAGACTAGCTTAATTTGTGTTATTTAATTTTTTTAACATGAAGTCTGTTGTTGCCATGATGAAGTTATAGCCTGCATTACGCACTTTGCTTGTAATGAATGAACAAATTCAAATTGACAAAGTAGGCTACTTGGGATATTTTTAAGACAATAGTTAAGAGAACCTAAAAAATCTGAATGCATTGGGTTATGCAGAATTTTTTGGTTTTCTCAACGATTCCTTTATAGCATGGTAAACTGCATATAGGTAGATAGAAGAATTAAGTTATTTGAAATGTTTTGCATTGTGATAGGCCTACTGACCGTAAACTTTTTTTTGGCTTTCTTCTTATGTGGGAATTGCGAGAATTAATTTCATATTCAGTTCTGTTATAGTGGCCCAATTGAAGACTGATATCCAAACCTTACTATTTTTGATAATTTTTCCACCCTCACATAGGCTAACAGTCATCATAACTGAGTGATGCAAAAGAATCTTGCTTTGAATGTGAAAATCAATTTAAAAACTGAAGAGGGCAAACAACTCATGTTTATGGTGTGTAGGCTACCTTGTCAGCGAGTGTTGTAGGCGATGTTTGGTTTTTCCTCTTACTCACGTATAAGCTATAGTAGCTATTGTTCCTGCAGTTTAATTTAATACAGGTTTGACAACACAGAGTACAGGCACGTGCACACATAGACATCAAAAGGGGCTTGAGCACCTGCCCTTTTTATTCCTGGAGGTAAAGTGCCCTTTTTTCTGGGGTGCTTTTTTTATTTTTGAAAAATAATATATATTCCTGTTCTCTTACGAGAGTATCTCTCGTACTGCGTAATATCTTACGCTATGGGGAAAACCTCTTTTCCACGAGATATTGAAGCCAAAAATTATCCTTAATTTTGAATTAATGCAAAACGCTGTGCAGCAGCATGCAGACATAGGCAAGACGGCTTGCGTGCCTATTGGCTGCCCTGCGGCAACAGCAGCAGCCTATCGAGAGTGGCCCTGCGTGACACATACCCAATGGGGGCACTTCGCGCCCATTTCGTCACGTCCCGCCAGAAAGGGCGTGGTCCCACCCTTGTAAATACGGCTCGATTAGGCTGGTATACTGATTTTCATCTCTTCAGCGAAGCATCACGCATCGCTGGATCCGGAGTGAGAAGCCGCGCCGTCTGAGATAAGCACACAGCGGGACGAGCCTTTGAGTCTGAAGTCGCTGGCATCGCCGCCTTTAGCCGCCGTACCTGCTACGCTTTCCGGCGTCATATCCTTTTATTGCAAGTGTGTGTGTGTGTTCGCCGCTGCGACACACATTTTTTCACTGTCTCTCTCTCTCCTAAAAGAGCTGCGTCTTTTTCAAGATGCATAGATCCTGCGGCTCGTGCCGAGCCACACTCAGTGAAGAGGATCGCCATTCTGCGTTTCCTGCCTGGGTGAGGATCACGCGGCTCTCGCTCTCGTCGACGGCGGATGCCCTCACTGTGAGCTATTGCCTATGGTGACTCTGAGGACTCGCCTGGCATCATTCTCAGAGCCTGCACTTCAACCCGCTGTAGCGCCGCGCCGTAAAAAGCGCCGTGCCCAGCGCGGCCTCGAGCCTTCTCCTGCCCGCCAAAGCTCGCCGGTTCGCCCGCCAGCTTCGCCGGCATCGCTCGAGTCCCTCACCGACGGACAGCGGCCGCCGTCTGCCGCCGCTTCCGCCATTGAGGTCGACGAAACAGCCCCGAGCCTTCTCCAGCCCGTGATAGCTCGCCGGTTCGCCCGCCAGCTTCACCAGCTTCACTCGAGTCGCTCGCTGACGGACAACGGCCGCCGCGCGCCGCCGCTTCCGCCATTATGACGACGAGATAGCTGCATCTGTAGAGAAGGCCAGCTTCAAAACCGCGGCTAGCTTTCTTTACGTTATAAGAAAGCTACCCCACCCCCGCCCCCCGTGGGCATGCGTCACCGGCGAAATGAGGAAAGAGTGTGTTTTTAGTCCCGCCGAGGTCGGACCAATCTCCATTTCTCAAACATTTCTCAGCTCCTCTTAGTTTGAGCGGCTGAAAATGTCAATATTGCAGCAATGAGCCTGTTGTATAACACGCACGCCTGCAAACAAACGCCAACACACACAAACTGTGATGACGCTCTCTTATCTGCTCGAGCTGTTTTAAGCTTTTGTCATTTCCCCCTGTGGCTCAGTGGCGAAACCCAAAGCCCTTCGCACGGGAGACCCGTGTTCGATCCCAGGTCTCGCAGCAGATAAAAAATTTAGTCTCGCTGCGGCCAGACTTGCACCGAAACTTTTCGCTCGTTCAGTTCCAAGAAAATGTGACTGTTCCAGTGTATTTTGCAGTAAACAAGCCGGTACCATGGCCCGCTTGCCTGCACAAAAATGCCGTTTCCACGGCGACCCAGAAAAATCATATAAGCAGTGTATTTTCTGGTATTCCGGCCAAAGCCGATGGTGTTATGAGTGTAATAAAAATGCCCACAGCCCAGTGTTCATTTCTACACACAAACACAGCCCGCCACAGTGCAGGGCACGCACAAATGAGATTGACTCATGTCATTGTGCATTAAATGTAGTGAATGTGCCCACAACCCAGTGCCCACAAACACTACACACTGCATGTGCCACGTTTTCTGTAAAACGAAACCAACACACATACAGTCAGCTAAAACCCACGGTGTTTAAGTCTCGCCGCGGCCAGACTCCACCGAAACTTCTCGCTCGTTCAGTTCCAAACGATGTGACTGTTCCAGTGTATTTCGCAGTAAACAAGCCGGCACCACAGCCCGCTTGCCTGCACACAAATGCCATTTTTACGGCGACCCAGATAAATCCCAAAAGAGTGTATTTTCTGGTGTTCCGGCCACGGCCGATGGTGTTATGAGTGTTGTAAGAATGCCCACGTCTCAGTGCCCATTCCCACACGCAGACACAGCCCACCACAATACAGGGCTAGAACGAATAAAATCGACTCATGTCGATTGTGCAATGAATGTAGTGTACGTGCCCACGACACAGTGCCCACAAACACTACACGAAGCATGTCCCACGGTTTCTGTAAAAACGAAACCAACACATTTTCAGTCGGCGCGAGCCGACAGTGTTCTCAGTGCAGTGAGTGTGCCCGCTATCCCGCGCCCACATTCCCTCACAGACATGCCGAAGCCCACGGGGTTCGTCCCGCTCGCCTTCTCTCCACAATCTGTCAGAGAGAAGCCGAGCGCGGTCGGGCTGCCCGCTGTGATC
This sequence comes from Gila orcuttii, assembly GCA_026230005.1. Taxonomy (NCBI): domain Eukaryota; kingdom Metazoa; phylum Chordata; class Actinopteri; order Cypriniformes; family Leuciscidae; genus Gila; species Gila orcuttii. The sequence goes on from JAPDVR010000017.1 coordinate 21,953,628, forward strand.
AGCGCACCCCCCGCCTCGCGCATTGCAAACACAGTGTTTGTTTCTCAGCACACCGGAGCTCTCCGGCCGCCGCTATGCCGCGGCCAGAGCCCAGATTTCATTCTACCTCTAGCTATTCACGCACATGCGTGGGCAAAGCTTCCCGGGGTATCAGAATGGGTGCTGAACACTATAAAAAGAGGCTATTCGCTGCAGTTCGCTCGACGCCCCCGCCGTTGTGCGGCGCGAGTCGAAACGACGGTAAAAAACGAAGTATCTCATCTACTTCGAGCCGAGATAGCGAAACTACTGAGCAAAGGGGCGATAGAACCTTTATCTCAGGCTCAGAGCGAAGGGGGTTTATACAGCAGGTATTTTCTGGTACCCAAAAAAGACGGGGGTCTCAGACCCATTCTAGATCTGCGACAGCTGAACAGAGCGCTCGCGAAGCGCCACTTCAGAATGATTACAACCAGGAAAATCCTCGCGCAAGTTCGCCGGGAAGACTGGTTTATGTCAATAGATCTGAAAGACGCCTATTTTCAAATACAAATAGCGTCACGTCACAGGCAATTCTTGAGATTCGCCTTCGAGGGCCAGGCATACCAATACAAAGTCCTGCCGTTCGGCCTGTCCCTGGCACCCCGTACATTTACGAAGTGCATGGACGCGGCTCTCGCACCCCTGAGACTCCAGGGCATGCGAATTTTGAACTACTTGGACGATTGGCTGATTCTAGCTCGATCACGATCAGAGCTCATAGAACACAGGGCCACATTACTCGAGCATCTCGAGAATCTGGGTCTCACAGTCAATTGGGCGAAGAGCTCGCTGTTTCCCAGCCAGAAAATTTCTTTTCTGGGAACAGTGCTGGACTCGCTATCCATGACAGCGCGTCTGACGCCAGAGCGCGAACGGGACATTCAGAGCGCCGCGAAATCCTTCCGCCGCGGCTCGGTTGTCCAGCTCAAAAGGTTTCAGAAAATGCTGGGCCTCATGGCCTCAGCAGCTTCAGTGCTCCAGCTGGGTCTGCTTCGCATGCGCCCACTGCAGCTGTGGCTGAAAGCGCGAGTTCCTCCCAGGGCATGGACCGCTGGTCGGTTTCGCCTCCGGGTCGATCTGAAATGCGTTTCAGCTCTGGAACCTTGGAAGATAACCGACTGGTATCAGTCAGGTGTGAGTCTGGGGACTCCCTCGAGTGTGAAGGTGGTGTCCACGGACGCCTCCACCTCGGGATGGGGAGCGCTGCTCGAGGGCAGACCGTTCTTTGGCCAGTGGTCAGAACAGGAAAAGCTCCTACACATAAACTGTCTGGAAATGATGGCAGTCGACAACGCGCTACGGCGCTTCTGTCCCCAGATAATGGGCCACCACGTCTTGGTCCGGTCGGACAACATGTCAGTGGTGGCATACATAAATCGCCAGGGCGGCACCAAGTCCCGAAACCTTTACAGGCTAACGGAACGCCTCCTGGTCTGGGCTCAGCACAACCTGCTTTCACTGAGAGCGGCGCACGTGCCTGGTCACCTGAATCTGGGACCAGACAGACTGTCCAGAAACAATGTCCCAGCAGGGGAATGGTCGCTGCACCCGCAGACGATCCAACTGCTGTGGGAGACATTCGGCAGAGCGCAAATGGACCTGTTCGCGTCCCACGAGAACGCTCACTGTCCGAAATACTTCTCCAAGAGCAAGGACGCGCTGGCCCACGTCTGGCCCCGCTGTCCCCTCTATGCTTTTCCCCCCGTCTCGCTCCTGCCTCAAGTGCTGGAACGAATCAGGGAAAATGGATGCCCAGTGCTGCTTGTGGCTCCGCTCTGGACAAACCAGACTTGGTTCCCAGTCCTGATGCGGCTGACCAGCACTGCCCCGTGGCCAGTACCGTTGAGGAAAGACCTCCTCTCTCAGGCCGAGGGCTCGATTTGGCATCCTCGCCCGGAACTATGGTCCCTACATGCATGGGCCATCAACGGGTACCCGCTAGCCTCCCGGAGGGAGTGCTAAACACGATCACGCAGGCAAGGGCCCTGTCTACTAGACGGCTCTATTCCTCGAAATGGTCTGTGTTCTCTGCTTGGTGTCAAGCTCAGCGCTTTTCACCTGTAGACTGCGGGGTCACGGAAGTACTCTCCTTCCTTCAAGAGCTGCTGGATAAGGGCAGGTCCCCATCCACGCTCAAAGTGTACGTGGCGGCCATAGCAGCGTTTATAAAACCTGTGTCTGGCCAGTCACTGGGGAAGAACGACCTAGTCGTGCGATTCCTCAAGGGAGCTCGGAGGCTGAACCCTCCCAGACCTCCTTCAGTCCCGGTGTGGGACCTTTCTACGGTTTTGGAAGCCATGAAAGGTGCCCCGTTCGAGCCACTCCATTTGTCAGACATGAAGCATCTGTCTTTCAAAACGGTGTTCCTTTTGGCTCTCGCTTCAGTGAAGCGCATAGGGGACTTACAAGCGCTTTCGGTAAGCGCGTCATGTATGGAGTTTGGGCCTAATGACTCTAAGGTCATACTCAAACCAAGGCACGGGTACGTGCCCAAATCCCTCAACACACCGTTCAGGGCCCAGGTCATTTCCCTGTGCGCTCTCTCGGTTCATGATGAGGAGAAAGATGCTAGTCTCCTTTGCCCTGTCAGGGCACTGAGAGCTTATGTGTCCCGCTCGTCTGTCTTCAGACAGACCGAGCAGCTCTTTGTTTTGTTTGGCGGACGCTCCAAGGGCCTGGCCGCATCAAAACAGAGCCTATCCAGATGGGTAGTCGACGCCATAGCACTGGCTTACACTTCTAAGGGCCTGCAGTGTCCTTTGGGTGTCAGAGCGCACTCCACAAGAGGCGTGGCCTCGTCGTGGGCGTGGTATAGTGGGGTTACCTTGCAAGATATCTGTACGGCCGCGGGCTGGGCCTCGCCGTCTACATTTATAAGGTTTTATAACCTAGAGGTTCCCGCCTTACAAGCCAAGCTTCTGTCGGTTTAGAATTCAGTGCTATCTGCCCCGCAGTGCGGCCCAGATGCTGAGTTTGCCTGTGCATCGCTCACTGAGCGATAGTAACTGCCCCTTGGGTGTTGAATAACCTGTACTATTACCCAGTTCAGGCTGAACACGTTCACCCTGTCTGCGTGAAACACTGTTAACATAACTAGCTCCTGTAGGATGCTATTTTATGGGGAATGATGCTTGCAGCCTCTCTTCTCCGACTCTCTGTGAGTCTATGGTGATTATGCACTATATGAGCCCCGGGCTACTGCCCTTGGGACTTTGGTGTCGGATCCCAGTACGCACGGCGTTTTGCATTGTGTTCCCCATAGCGTAAGATATTACGCAGTACGAGAGATACTCTCGTAAGAGAACGTACTCGGTTACTAACGTAACCTCGGTTCTCTCTAGAGAGGGAACGAGTACTGCGTATCTTGCCGTGCATACACAGCTCTGGTTCGCTTCGGCGATGAAAACCAGTATACCAGCCTAATCGAGCCGTATTTACAAGGGTGGGACCACGCCCTTTCTGGCGGGACGTGACGAAATGGGCGCGAAGTGCCCCCATTGGGTATGTGTCACGCAGGGCCACTCTCGATAGGCTGCTGCTGTTGCCGCAGGGCAGCCAATAGGCACGCAAGCCGTCTTGCCTATGTCTGCATGCTGCTGCACAGCGTTTTGCATTAATTCAAAATTAAGGATAATTTTTGGCTTCAATATCTCGTGGAAAAGAGGTTTTCCCCATAGCGTAAGATATTACGCAGTACTCGTTCCCTCTCTAGAGAGAACCGAGGTTACGTTAGTAACCGAGTACGTTTGCGCACAGCTTCCCTGTCAAACAAATATATTTATTGAATAGTGTATCTAAATATCAGGTCAGGAGTTCTGAAGTGCTCTCTCTCTCTCTCTCTCTCTCTCTCTCTCTCTCTCTCTCTCTCTCTCTCTCTCTCTCTCTCTCTCTCTCTCTCTCTCTCTCTCTCTCTCTCTCTCTCTCTCTCTCTCTCCCCTCTGCGTCTCTGGGCAGCGGCGCACGCGTATGTTTTTACGTTTCTTCAGTCAGAGGCTGCGTTCGCAATCGCATACTTCCCTACTATGTAGTAGGCGAAAAGAGTAGGCGAGCGAAAAAGTACGTTCGAATCCTCAGTATTCATAAAAGAGTAGGCGAGAATTACCTGGTTGACGTACTAATTATCGCGAGATTTGGACGATAGTGCGTTCGAATATGCCTACTTTCCTACTATATAGTAGGCGAAAACAGTACGTGAGGGAAGCAGTACGTTCGAAACATCAGTATTCCTGAGTAGGCGAGAAGTTCCCGGATGATCTCCTGCTTTCGCCCAGACATTTGAGTGTTTTTCAGCTTGTACTCATCTATCCCAGGAGGCCACGCGAGAGCATACGTCATTATCAAACATTATGGAGATCAGCGATGCCGGGGGTTTTCAAATGTGAGTAAACGCGGTTCCTTATGTGTTAAACTACTATAGAGTAAACGTTTTAAGTGTTGAAGGTGTAAAGTAGTTAGTTAGTTGTGATTTTGCTGTAAAAACATGTTTTGTATAGCTAGCTAACAGGGGAGCTCTAAGCACACGTAACGTCTCTAAAGTGGATTTACATAACCATATACATCTTAAACACTCTTATTTAAAATGTCTATTTACATCTGAAAGGAAAATATTGTGAGTATTGGCATATTGCAGATGAGCACATTACAACGTGAAAAAGACATCTGAGTGATGTATGTGTGGCATTATTATAAGATAACGTTAATTCACTGTTGTCAACACTGTTGACATTAGACAAATGTGCTGTAAATAAACAAATCTATAAAGTAACAAAACATGTATTTATTCAGACTGGTGTGAGCACTGAGGATGAGGAGCCCAGAGCTGAATCCTGGAAACGGTGCCATATGTGTCCCTCCATCTCTCCATCTGCCCTTATTGCCTCAGATTGTGAAGCGCAGCGCAGCAACAAGCTCCGGCACGAAGGCACGGTCACCTCTGGTGAATTCATCAGAGTAAAGCCGCAGAATGGGAACCGCTGTGTTGAGATGGCAGTAGGATGTGGGCTTCAGCGCCTGTAAATACATGCTTGTTTGAATAAAGCTTTGTTTCATGTGTTGTTGAATTGTATATGCATTTGTTTATTGTGTGATGGTTACTTTTATATGTTCTTTTACTCATTTATACATGTTTCGATTGTTGTCAGTATATAAAATATAATTATTTAATGTATGCATTAATTCATTGCTTGACTGACAGTTGAGATGTTCACGCGTGTATTCACGAATAACTCATATGACAAAAAATATATTTTGCTTGTTTTATTAAGTTATATAATTTTTAGTATATAAAAAAGTAGTAGGCCTATAATTAAGTATTGGTCAGCATTTAATATTATTTTGTTTAAGTTTTGGGTGGGCTAACAATGCAATTCATTCTGAGGAGCGATACTTACAATTTCCTAGTATAAAGTCAACAGTTTTCTCCAAAGGAGAGATCTCCGAGCAGCTGCACGTCTCCTTGTGCAGACATTACAAACGCCGAGGAAAACTGTTCTAGGTTGTGCTGTCGAGTTACTGATGTTATGAAGTGTTAGTGCATCTGTCGCTCATATAATTTAAACTTATAAACTTATTACATAAAGATCATGGAAAGATACCATAGCTGTATCTAACAATGAACAATCATAATGACAAAACAGAAAACAAAGATCATTGGTTTGTGTACATCATAATATGATATTTATACACAGGAAAAAATAACAATAACAAGGCTAAATATCTTTAAATAGTTCTTCATAATACATTACATTTTTTTTTGATGTTATAAGTCTGAGGGATGAAACGAGAGGTAAATTCATCAAGAAAAGAGGAAAACTTAAAGGAGAAACGTTATGGGTATAAAATAAAGAAATTAACAACATATTCAAGAGATGACGATTTTGGGGTTTCTTAAAAAAAATATCGTCATAAGGATAAAACTGTTGGTCACATTAGTAGGGTTTAAAACATAACAACTTAAATCAACCCTAAATGTATTCACAAAATAAATTGGCAGCTGTTTCTTCAACAATACCACAAAATGAGCAAGTTTCATAAATATCAAGATATTTACAGATAGATGAATTAAACGTGTCGTTCATCTTTTAAGTTGTTGCGCTTGTGATAACGCGTCGTAGGTCACATGATAACGTCAACATGGCGGATGATGTCCGGAACGCATTTCATACTCAACGAGATTTGGCTATAAAGTACCTACTCTTTTAGCGCTCGTTAAGTAAGTACTCACTGAAATTAAGTACCTACTCATTGAGTAGGCTATGCGATTCCGAACGCAGCCTGAGTCTGAGGCAGGCACGTGCACACATAGGCATCAAAAGGGGCTTGAGCACCTGCCCTTTTTATTCCTGGAGATAAAGTGCCCTTTTTTCTGGGGTGCTTTTTTTTATTTTTGAAAAATAATATATATTCCTGTTTGCGCACAGCTTCCCTGTCAAACAAATATATTTATTGAATAGTGTATCTAAATATCAGGTCAGGAGTTCTGAAGTGCTCTCTCTCTCTCTCTCTCTCTCTCTCTCTCTGTCTCTCTCTCTCTCTCTCTCTCTCTCTCTCTCTCTATCTCTCTCTCTCTCTCTCGTCGTTTCCGGTGTGCTGGGAGTGTGTGTGGGAGCTGAGTGTGGTTGCTGAGAGCAATTGTGGAATTTTCCTTTTTTTTTCTCTCTCTCTCTCTTTTCTTTTCCCCTCGCTTTTACACAGAATAGGAGAGAATATGTTTTTCTCTCAGTGTGTGTGCGTTTTTGAGACGCCAACATGGCGTCGTTTCCCACGCCAGGAACGCCAACACTGTCACTGCTTAACGGGTGCAGGTGTGTGCCGGAGCCTGGCGTGACAGTGGAGGATCTGCTGCTGGTGATAGGAGAGCAGGTACATTTTGAGAATGTCGTATCGGCTTCCCGGATGAATAAAGCAGTTGTTGTTTTTTTAAAGTCCGAGGCGCTAGTTAATCAGTTGACTGTCAGCGGTATATGGGTGAAGGAAGCATATGTTCCGGTAACCCCGCTATCCGCACCAGCAACCGAAGTCACAATTTCAAATGTTCCTCCTTTTGTATCTAATGACGTTATCACCAAAGAGTTGCAAAGATTTGGTAAAATCGCGGGTGCTGTCCGAATGATTCCCTTTGGGGTGTAAAAATGCCGAGTTAAAGCATGTACTTTCGTTTAGACGCCATGTTTACATGTTTTTAAATTCACCGGAGCGAACTTTGGAAGTTTCTTTCCGTGTCACCCAAGGTGGGAATTCGTTTATGGTTTATGCCACTACTGACAGTCTACGCTGCTTTGAGTGTGGAGATCTGGGCCATAAGCGCTTCGCGTGTCCACACAGAGACGAACAGCGCGAGTCCACACCAGACGCGAACAACACCGATCAAACTGTAAATAACACAGGAACACGGATCACTGAGGAGCAGGATAAAGTCACTACAGAGGAAGAGCAGGGACAGCAGGAGGTGAGTGGAGTAAATGTTGGGAGTAAGGAACAGCCTGGCTGTAGTTATGCTTCAGGGGCCGTATTCACAAAGAATTTTAAGGCTAAAAGTAGCTCCTAACCGGCGAATTTAGGAGCAACTCCTAAAAATAATGGGCGTGTCACTTGTAACTTTAGGACTCTTAGTTTTTTTGACTAAGAGTAATTCACGAAGCATTTTAGCCCTAAAAGTAGCACCTAAGCCTGGGACAGCTTAAAAGAAGTCGAGAGGACTCCTAACTCACTAAGACCTATTCACAAACCGCTTTTTGTGGCATTTCACGTTGCGATGTTTTGAAATGCGTATGCGGAGGCTACAGCTTCCAATCGCGAGGGAACAATTTTGCATTGTAGGCATAACTAGGGATGCAATCGCCACCGACAACAACCAAAACTAGGCTACTCACTGCATGTAAACTAATTGTAACGTTTCATTCTGAATCAAATTAAAATGTTCTTCTCTTTGCAAACGTAGGCAGAGGAATATAGTGACAGATTAATTCAATAATGTTGCAAAGATATTGCATCAATCCATATGTTTCATTAGGCTACTAGGCTATTTGTTTTCCCTTACTCTTTATTCATTTAGGCTATTTATTCAGTTATTCATCATCTTCCGTCCTTCGCACTACTTGTGTAGCGCACGCATTCTCAGACCTGTCACCTGTCACTCATCATCGTAGGGGAGGTGTTTGGAATCATTCCCGCGTTACAATCATCAGCCAATCAAGGTGGTCACTTCAGTCACGCTCGTGCATGAGTAATGACGTCATCCATAGCAACAAAGACTCACTCTTAATTTAGGAGTTGTCATTTTTCTTTACTAAGAGTAGGTCTGAAAGGCGTTGTGAATAACTTTTAAGAGAAAACTCCTAGCTAAAATCTTTTAGTGCGATTTAGGAGTACTCCTAGTGGTAAGATAAAATGCTTTGTGAATACGGCCCCTGATAAATCAGTGTGTGCGTCTGATGTTGTTGATAAGACTCAAGGTGATGTTGAGGAGCTGTGTCCGAGAAATGATACAGTACAGGTAGAAGGGGAAAAGGAAAATGTGGATGATGAAATGGAGGATTTATCTCAGTGTAGTAATGATGGAATGAAAGAGGATGAGCAGTGGTCAGAGGTTGTAAAAGATATGTATACTGTTGAGCAAATCAACTCTTTTCTTGACAAAATAAAAGGAAAACCCGGTGTTGAAATAGGAGACTACTTCCCTGATGTGGAAAAGTTTATTTCTTCTGTAATGTGGGCTAGCAGAATGAACAACTATGATATAGCTTTCACAACAAAAGAGGTTTCGTTTAAAGAAACATTTAACTACTTTAAGATTAGGCAAGAAAGCAGGAAAAGCGAGGGGAAAAACTAAACAATTATGACTAACCCTCTACTTTATTTACTGCTTTCTTTTTCTCACTCTCTTCCTTATGGAGACCTTACGGGTGGGTTCCCTAAATGTAAATGGATGAGGGATGGGAAGAAAAATTGGTTACTTTCAGAAACTATACGCCTGAAAGATCTAAGCGTAGTTTTTCTGCAGGAGACCCATAGTGACCAAAGAAATGAGGTTGACTGGGGTTTGTGGTGGGAAGGAGAGAAGGTTCTCAGTCATGGAACTAATGTTAGTGCTGGGGTGGCTGTGCTTTTTTCCCCTGGTCTTAAAGCAAATATTTTATCAAAAAATGAGGTAGAACCAGGGAGATTATTACTTATTAGGGCTGAAATTAGTAGTTTTGTTTTTGTGTTCATAAACATTTATGCTCCTATTCTAGGACCAGATAGGTTGCAGTTTTTTGCCAAACTCGAGGAAGTTTTAGACCAACAGCAGGATGGGGAGTTAATAATACTAGGAGGAGATTGGAACTGCACTTTAGACTTCACAAAAGACAGGAATGAGGAAGAACCTCACGCACAGTCCGCTGCAGTTTTAGCCAAAGTGATAAAAAAAACAAAATTTATCAGATGAATGGAGGGAACACAATTTATGAGCACAGCAATACACATGGGTAAAATTTGGTAATGGTAGGATTTCTGGGGCACGATTGGACAGGTTCTACACATCACACATCATGAGAAATAGAGTTAAACACACAGCCATCTCTCCTACATCTTTTTCTGATCATAAACTCATTATAATAGAGTGTTCATTGGTGGAAAGAGCTCAAAAGAGTTACTATTGGCATTTTAACAGTAAACTCCTGGATGATAAATACTTCTGTGAGAACTTTGGAGTTTTTTGGGAAACCTGTAAAACTGAAAAATGTTTATATGAAAATATAATTCAGTGGTGGGAAATCAGTAAGGTTCATATAAAAGGTTTTTGTCAGCAATATGCAACCCATTCTTCTTTGGTTTTAAAAAAGACTCTAGAGTTGCTAGAAAAGGAGATCATTGATATTGAGAAAACCATGACTGTTAATGACACTGCAGATTTACAAGAATTGTGGACAGAAAAGAAAAATCAGCTGAGCTTCATACTAAATGAGAAAGTTAAAGGAGCCCTTGTAAGGAGCCGTTTTTTAACAACAAGGGACATGGATGGTCCTACATCTTATTTTTTTAATTTAGAGAGAAAATCTGGTCAAGAAAAGCAGATGTACTGTTTGAAGGAAAACAACGGAAAAGAGACCTCTGATCCAGTCACAATGCGTAGAATCGCTGTGGATTTTTATTCTGATTTATTTAGTGCTGAAACCTCAGATGAGCAGTCATGGGGCTCTCTTCAGGACACGCACCGGGTCTGGATGGATTATCCGCAGAGTTTTATAAGACTTTTTGGACAGTTTTAGGACATGACTACTTTGAGGTTTTGCAAAAATGCATTACAGAAGGAATCCTTCCCACAAGCTGTCGGCGGGCTGTTTTAACACTTCTCCCAAAAAAAGGCGATTTAACGCTATTAAAGAACTGGAGGCCTGTAGCAATTTTATGCTCAGAATATAAAATATTTTCTAAATGTCTGGCAAACAGGTTAAATACTGTATTGTATGAAATCATACACAAAGACCAGTCTTATTGTATAAAGGATCGATCCATCACAGATAATTTACATTTGGTACGGGACATGCTTGATTTTGCTTTTCAAAATAATATTAATATTGGGTTTCTGTCATTAGATCAGGAAAAAGCTTTTGACAGAGTCGACCACACTTTTCTTTTTAACACTTTAAAGGCTTTTGGATTTGGGGATGTTTTTATCTCTAAGATTAAACTACTATATACTGAGGCTACGTGTATGGTTAAAATGGCTGGTGGACTCAGTACTCCTGTGCAGATTCACAGAGGCATTCGGCAGGGGTGTCCTCTCTCGGGTCAGCTATACAGTATAGCTATCGAGCCTCTGTTATGTAGATTAAGAAGACAGCTCACGGGTTTAAGTGTTAGCACACTGGTTTTTAAAGAACCTACTAAATTATCTGCATATGCAGATGACATTACAGTTTTAATTAGCAGCCAGAGTGAGGTTCAGTCTTTAAAAGGAGCTCTGGAATGTTACGGGAAGGCATCTTCGGCTAGAGTTAACTGGGGTAAAAGTGAGGCTCTTTGGTGTGGTCTTGGTCTGAATAGTCCATCACTTCCTGGTAGATTACAGTGGGGGAGAACAGGTTATAAATATCTTGGGGTATTTTTAGGAGTAGATGAATATAAAAGGAGGAACTGGGAGGGCCTAGTGGAGAAAGTGTGTGCTCGGTTGTCTCACTGGAGATGGTTGCTGCCTCGGCTGTCCTACAGGGGGAGGGTTCTGGTCTGCAACAATCTGGTGGCTTCATCGTTATGGCACAGGATGATGATTCTAGAGCCTCCAGAAGATCTAGTAAGAGAAATTCAGAAAAACCTGGTGGACTTCTTCTGGTCGGGACAGCACTGGCTGAGGGAGGCCGTACTGTATCTGCCTGTTCAGGAAGGAGGACAGGGGCTAGTGGACATTAGTTCCAGGATCCGAGCCTTCAGACTCCAGGCGGCGCGGAGACTCCTCAACGGGGAGGATGTGAGCTGGGCGGAGGTGGCCTGTGCCCTTCTGAGGAGAGCTGGCAAAATGGGACTAGACCGACACCTGTTTCTTATGGACATCGACAAGCTGGATGGACTTAACAGGATTGACATCTTTCTACCGGTCAGTACTGAGAGCATGGACGCTTTTAAAAATATCTCGGGAGCCAAAAGGTGCGCTGGAACTGTGGATGAGAGAAGAACCTCTGCTCTTAAACCCGGCACTGGCTTTGGACATTTTTGAATCCGTGTCCCTCAGAAGAGCATTATGGAATGCAAACATTACAAAAGTTGGACTTTTGATCTCTGAGGATGGGTGGATATCTGCTGAAAATTTGGCTAAAAAGCTGGACATTAGATCAGTTCGAGTGGTGGAGAGAATGCTCAATCAAATACGAGAGTTTTTGCCCCAGGACTATAGACTGGTTTTAGAGTCGTCTGGTGGGCAGGAAGAAACCTCTACTTTCCCAGAACTGGCTTTTTCAGCAGATACTGGAATATGGCAAGAGACTGAGGGAGATCTGCTTTCTTTTAAGACCCCCCCGTTAGACTTTTTTAATAACACTGGGAAAAAATCTTTGTACGTACTGTGCGTGAAAGTGTCACATTTGCACTCGCTGGGGAGTGTAAGAGAGTCCAAGTGGCAGGAGGTTTTTGGGCCAGGCGCTTCCCCCAAAGGCTGCTGGAGGTCCCTGTACAAGACTCCTATAGAGAAGAGAAGTGGAGAATTGTGCATGGGATAATAGCCACAAACAGACACCGAGCACACCTTGACCCACAGGTAGGGGATGATTGTCCGTTTTGTGGGAAGCAGGAAACGTTTTTTCATTTGTTTTTTAATTGTTTTAGGCTAGAGCGATTATTTATCAAATTAGAAGAGTGGTGTCAGACCCTGGGAGAAGTTTTTGTGCCTATGTTTTTTATTTTTGGGCCCAAATACAGTAGGAAAAAAAAAGAAGTTCATGTTTTATTAAATTTTTTATTTGGACAAGCCAAAATGGCAATTTGGTTATCACGGAAAAGAGAATTAAATGATGGTGGATCAACTGATGTGGTTGCAATGTTGGAGGGTTTAATAAAATCCCGTATAGGGATGCGCGGTATACCGGTACTGCATAAATACCGGTATATATTATATTTCAAACGGTACAATATCATAATTTTGTTCAATTCGGTATTTGATGCGCTGCTGTTTTGAAGTTCACCGCTAGGCGGCAGTGCGCTACCTAAACTGACGCGGGTCATGCGAAACCGGCAAACGGTGACAACAGAGGAACACGATGGATCAAACGAAGCTCATTCGAATTTCTACACGCCCGAAATTAATAAATAGAGAGAGCAGTATGAGTGAAATAAGGCATTACTTTGCCTACAAAAGTAATGAGAAAAGTAAAGAAACAGATCTCAATGCACCACTCTGCAAACGCGGAGGCAACACATCAAATCTGCCTAAGCACTTGACTCGTCAGTTGCTCATCCTGACTTGTTCAAAGAGTTCAGAGATCGACAGGTTAGTCCATCATTCAACTGATTTAATTTAGGCTTTTATTGAACACTGAACAGCGCATATACGTAAGAGCTTATCAATTATATGATACGGTAAACACGAAAGCTCAAATCTGCTTGCATGACACGCTAGAACCAATTCAGTTTAGGTCTAATCATTTTTGCATTTTCAAACAAACATATATTAATTGAATTTGAATGAATAAAGAATAAAAATTTTAATAATATTAATTTTAGTATTAGTGATAGTAAAATGAATGGCATATTAATTAGTGCCGCTGTGGCGACCCCTAGAGGAATAAGCCGAGAGAGAGAGAGAGTAATAGTAGTAATTTAAATATTACTAATAATTAAGCTACATTTGTCAACATTCATTAGGTAACCTGACCTAACAGTATTATAGCATGTATTAATCTATATCAATCAGTAATTAAATGACCTAGAAAATTAAATATACTAATACATGTGTTTAGCAATACATTAAACTAATATGAACCCAAACAGTAACCAAACCAAGATGAATAAATGCAATAAATGTTGATAATTCTCAGTTGATGCATGACAGCTAATGGTTTACATGTCATTTCATTATTATATTATTATTATTATTATATGTTAATCTATTATTATAGATATTAACCTATTTTAATTGTATAATTTCAGTTTTTTTTTTTTTTTCAAAATTTAACCTACTGTATGTTCCCTGACTGAATTATTATTATTGTATTTTACATTTTGATACCCTTTCTCAGCACATTTGGTAGTGGAGAGTTTCAAGCAGTGTTTTTTAAGTGTCACTTAAATTTTGAGACTGTTTTTTTTTTTTTTTTTTACCTGTGGTATCGATTTAGTATCGATACCGAGGTATTAGGTTCTGGTATCGTACCGAAGCCAAAATTTTGGTATCGAGCCATCCCTAATCCCGTATAAATATAGAGTTTAGCTATTACAAGTTGGTTAATGACCTGGATGTTTTCAGAGGTAAATGGGGCATTAACAAATGTATTTGTGATGTTGATAATGATGGTTGTCTCCAAACTTATGTATTGCATTGCTTATTTATTTATTTTATCCCCCCCCCCCCCTGCTCTCACTAGAGTGAACTACAATTTTTTTTACTAAAAATGTTGGTTTTTGTAATGTTTTTGTAAATAAAGCGATCTTAAAGTCAAAGTCTGTCTCTCTCTCTCTCTCTCTCTCTCTCTCTCTCTCTCTCTCTCTCTCTCTCTCTCTCTCTCTCTCTCTCTCTCTCTCCCTCTCTCCCCTCTGCGTCTCTGCGCAGCGGTGCACGCGTATGTTTTTACGTTTCTTCAGTCTGAGTCTTGAGGTGTCGTTGCCATAACGCGTTGCTATGGGTTGCATCACTTGCGTGTGACTGTCTTGCTTCGGACTTGACAGAAGAGATCAGTCTCCCTTCGAGGGTCGAAAACTCCGGAGTAGTGTGTGTGAACAGCAGGCGCAACCGAAGCGAAGGTTATGCGTTTTAAAATGAAAATGCACTGTGTAAAACGTATTCCACAGACTGCTCGGCAACCGACGCTCTCGAGCCAAATATGGTTATTTCAGTGAGGCACGACGGCAATTTAAAAAAAATGTTTTTCAATAATAACAGATAGTGTGTTAATTCAAATAAAAATCAACATATCACATATTTTAAAATATTACATAATTCATTGAAGCCTGTTTGTCATGTATAATACACCGACCAATCGTCATCAGGCACATGCAGTGCACAAGAAGTTCAAATTTCATTGGACAATGTGAAGTGGAGCGTTAATTTTCTGGTCATTCATAAATCGTTTGAAAATTACATTGATGAAGCGATCTGAATCTGCGTAGTTAAATTAGTGGATGCTAATTGACTGCAAAGCACTGCACAAAACAGCACCAAAAGTAGCCTAGCATTAATGGTAAGTAGTAAAAATTACTTAAATTTAAAAAAATATTACAATTTAAAATAATAGTTTTCTATTTTAATATACTTTAAAATATATATATAATTTATTTCTGTGATGCAAAGCTGGATTTTCAACCGCCATGACTCCAGTCTTTAGTGTCACATGATTCTTAAGAAATCATTCTAATATGCTGATTTATTATCAATGTTGGAAGCAGTTTTTTTTCATTGAACCTGTGATACTTTCAGGATCAGGATTCATTGATGAATAAAAAGTTAAATAGAACAACATTGAAACTAAGAATCCTGAAAAAAGTATCAAAGGTTAGTATATTATAATAGTATAAAGTGTATTATAATAGAAAACAATTATTTCAAATTGTAGTAATATTTCACAATATTACTGTTTTTTTTCTGTATTTTAGATAAAATAAATGCAGCCTTGGTGAGCATAAAAGGCTTCTTTAAAAAAACATTAAAAATAGTAGTTTATACGTATAATACTAATATGTGTGTGTGTGTGTATATGCCCTTTTTTTTACATTTGAGCCCCTGCCCCTGAGGAACTCTCTGCACGTCCCTGACAGAGTATCAATCGAATACACTAGACATAGTCAGTCTAAAAAGTGACATTTTAAAAAGACTTTATCTCCCAGTGTTCTAAAATTAATCAAGACTAGGCCTACTTAATTCAACTTAACCTATGTTACGCGAACGCTTTGTCAGCTTTTAAATGCCTGCTGTATGATACAGTAATAGCAAATAGTAGGCTAGCCTATGCTACATGTGTAAAAGTTTACTTAGCCGCCTAAGTAGGCGGCTCTGAAACATGACGTTTCAGCAGAGGGAGTGGAGGCATTTTCCTTAGTGACGTCGCATGTACCGGCTGTTTGACTCGGAAACAGCCCTAGCGTGTAAAGAAGAAATGACCGACAGTGACCTCGAATAAGATGTTGAAGACCTATCTATTGTCTTCATCTCTTTACAACACATCAGCATTTATGTAGAATTCCGATAAAACAATTGTAGCCTACATTTTGAAGCGCCTTCGAAACGTCGAATCGCTGCGCATCTGTCTTTCGAGCGTTTACATTTGCTACGTAAATAATGGAAAATGCTGAACCATCCGATCAAAACGGAACGACGCACTACACGAACGGTTCAGTGAACGGATTTCACACCCCGAAGTCCGGTAACGGGGGCTGTATTTCGTCTAGCGGAGGTGGTCTGGGTGCTAGTGACAGTAGTGGTGGCCATAATGGTATTGAAAATTTCCACCATCTTCACCAGGATGTACACAACAATGGTTCGCCTGCGAAGCGCTGCAGACTCAGAAGACGTGTGGATTCGGGAAAGAAGAACAGACCACGTAAGTGGGATTTTCCACGTTCACAAGTGTAACTTAAACGGAACATTGACAATTAACTCAACATAGGCATACAGTAAATACATATTTTTGAGGTATGGTTTATTTATTTTTATTTTACAATCTATAATTTAAGCAACTAAAAACGATTCCAGGGGATTTAACTTGAATTTTCTTTCTTTCTTTTGACGCATTCATTTTCGTATCTTCATGATAAATAAAGGTTATCTTACTGTACGTTAAAATGTTACATTTATTTTCTAACTGTTTGACTAAAGTGTTTGTAACGATGAATCAGAATTTTTCGCATTACGTTTATATTCATATTTGTATCAAGATCCTGAAAATGAGAGAGCCTGCCATGAAGTCCCCGGAAGTAATGAACCAATTGTATTGTTTTCTTCGCAATTAAAAAAAACAACAAGAGGATAATTTAAAAGAGAAATCGCTTAAAATGTATACACATTTCAAATCTGCCTGTATTAAGAGGTTTATGTATTTCTGAAAGACCGGGTTATTTAGTGTTGTGAAATCAATGTGATGTTTGCTGTGAGGATTTCATTGGCCAGATCAGAAACGGGGTGTGGCCAAAACACGCCAGATATGAAAGGCATGTTTGATCAGCCAATAAGAGGGAAGTATCACACAACGGGGTGGGGAAATCGCTCCGTGTGAGCTTGCAGACTTTACAGTTCTTGTAAAATAAACATAAAAAGGCAATAGCACACCTGTCAGCTGACATGAACACATTTATTCTTCTGACAGCTGCATTTGAATGATATATTCATATGTTGATTAGAACGTTGCGTGCTTCATTGCTGTCTGCATAATCCTGTCTGTCTCACCTGAAAGTATGAAACTAATTGTGAAAAAGCAAGGTAAGGTCTTGCATAATATTTAATCAATGAAATCACTACACGACAGTAAAAACATTAATGATTTTTATGATTCCATTTTTGCATCTTTTTGAAGTTTACTGTCAAACCTACTAATCAAGTAGTTGCAGTAACAGTAATGCATCCATAGCTAAGTATATAGTTAAGCATTGTTGATATTTTTAATATTGTTTTAAAATATGTTTACTGTAAACTGCTGTAATCTCTTTTTGTGTGCTCTATCTGCTGTAATGTCACTGTGTTCTTGGTGACTTTGGAGTACTTTGCTCTCTGAGACAAGGAGTACACACACCTTTCACCCACATGTATGTCTGCCAGCTACATTATCATCACTGATCTAAACAGACTGCCTTAACTAATCAATGACATAAGAAACTGCTTTCTCTCAAACAATAAAAAAAAAACATTTCACTGATTCACTAAAGTTACTAAAAGAAATACTGTGGTTATATAAGTAAGTCAAGTCTAAACAGTTTTTTTAAAGATATACTTGTATGCTGGAAAGATTGTGTGAGATGTCTAACTTTTATTTTAAAGACAGGATGTTTCTCTGAATAGCTAGGCAATCTCTTTGAAACTGCTGTTACCATGGCAACAAAAGGCCCCACAAGCCTCAGTGTGAATAGACCAAAATACTTTTTTTTTTTTTTTTTTTTTTTTTCTCTCTGCCAAAGTAGTCATAGTAATTTGCAATCAGACAGTATCATTAATATACTTATTAAACTAAAATCGTAAAAACATTGACAAAATTCCTTTCTAAAACTTGTTTTTGTTTCAGCCTTTCCATGGTTTGGAATGGATATCGGAGGCACCCTGGTAAAGCTGGTTTACTTTGAGCCCAAGGACATCGCTGCTGAAGAAGAACAAGAGGAAGTGGAGAGCCTGAAGAGCATCCGCCGCTACCTGACCTCCAACGTGGCCTATGGAAACACGGGTATCCGTGACGTTCACCTGGAGTTGAAGAACCTCACCATGTGTGGCCGCAAAGGCAACCTGCACTTCATTCGGTTCCCCACTCAAGACATGCACCGCTTCATCCAAATGGGCCAAGACAAGAACTTCTCCAGCCTGCACACCACGCTGTGCGCCACGGGTGGGGGCGCATACAAGTTTGAGGAAGACTTCAGAACGGTACATGATCCACAGAGGAATGGCAACATAATAATGGATTTTATAATATTCGCAAAAGATTAAATGCGAAAAATGTGTTGATCCGTGCCAGGCTAGTGTTTTGTTGACAATGGCTGATTATCTTGCTGCCACTTATCCTATTACTGTTATCAGGACAAGAAATTGCTAACATCGGATACGGCCTTTCACATTTATGATTGTGTATTTATTTGTTCCCACAGGTGGCTAGTTTGGAGCTGCAGAAGCTGGATGAACTGGACTGTCTTATTCATGGTCTGCTGTATGTTGACTCAGTCGGGTTCAATGGCCATCCAGAGTGTTATTTTTTCCAAAATGCCTCTGACCCTGAACACTGTGTCAAGAGGCCATTTAGCCTGGAGAACCCCTTCCCTATGTTGCTGGTAAACATTGGCTCGGGGGTTAGCATCCTGGCCGTCTACTCCAAGGATGATTACAAGCGGGTCACGGGCACTAGGTGAATTCCTGCATCATCTTTTTCTTGTAGCTAAGCATGTTCATTTCAGATTTGTCACTTGTCCTTGCTTGTATACGTGACTTGCGTACGTAAGAAAAGAAGATCTGGCTACTACAGCGGGAGATATTTTACTTCCTAACTTGATGGCATTTTTATCAGATATGTTATTTCAGAACCATTGATAAACCTCAAACCATCATATTTATTCCCACAGAAGTGCATTGTCAAAGTACGGAGACATTTTTTTTTACTTATTCACCAAAAATAATCACCCTCATGTCGTTCCAAACCCGTAAGACTTTCATTCATCTACTGAACACAAATGAAGATATTTTAAATGAAATCTGAGAGATTTCTGTCCCTCCATTGACAGCTATGCAACTACCACATTGACGCTTCAAAAAGTTCATAAAGAGATCGTAAAACTAATCCATATGAATTTAGCACTTTAGTCCAAAAGACTTTCGTTCATCTTTGGAACACAAATCAAGATATTTTTTATAAAGTCTGAGAGATTTCTGACCCTCCAATGACATCAACGCGACTACCACATTGATACTTCAAAAAGTTCATAAAGAGATCGTAAAACTAATCCATATGATGGTTTAGTCCAAATTTTCTGAAGAGACACGGATCACTTTGATGTGATCACGATCACTTTGACGATCACGTATCACACATATGATGAAATGATTGAATTTATGCTTTTATTCACATATAATCATTGATCGGCGAACATAAACAGAAGCTCAACCGTACTTGCATGACGTGCAGGAACAAACTTCATTGGTTCTTGTGGAAGCACAAACGTGCTGCGTAACACACGAGAATGAACCTCAAGATGAACGAAAGTCTTACGGGTTTGGAAAGACATGAGGGTGAGTAAATGTTGATGAAATTTTCAGTTTTGGGTGAAATATCCCTTTAAATCATGGCCATGTTGTACAATTTTTTTCCATTGTTTTATTTAAAGCATGTTAACGATTTAACTAAAACAAAAGAAAGAATTTAGAAATCGCGGACATGAATTAATAAGTTGTGGGAACAAATTCTAAATTCATGGCCACAATATTAAAACGGCATTCGGCCACTATTTCAACTTAATAAAACCGTTTAGAAATCATTTGGATGGTTTTCATTTGTTAACCTGTTCTGGTGAGAATGGTGACTTTCCCCACTCCCCCCAACGTTCCCAGGCAGAAAACCAACCTTGCAACATGAGGATTAACGTCCCGGTAAGTTGGAAATAGGAAGTCTCGTGAGAAGCGAGAACGAGCGAGAAACACAAACTGCTTTACGGCAATTCGACATAAACATACACGCCGCCCTCAATGTGTATTATGTATTACCCACCTCGGCAGACATAGCTCCACACGATAAAGTTGGCCGGCTCCGATAATAACAAATGCACATGAGCAGCGGTAGAAAGGGGGAGGAGGGTGCTGCAAGTGAGTTTTTTTATGACATTGTTGTGAAATATATGCCTCACAGCTGTAGGTGGAGCTCATTGAGAAAACATGCGACAACAAAAGTGAAAATCAGCGAAGAAATAGCTGGAGTTGCCGAATGCCCCTTTAAATGAACAACAACAACATAAATAAAATCATTGCAGTTTTATGTTTCAACCACAGATGGTGATAAAGAGGCTAAAGTTCCATAGTGCAGCTTTTTTTTTACGTTACCAATGTCTTTAATGTCACCTTTCAAAAAATGTAATTTTTTTTTTAAACAACAATCAGCAACAAACATATTCACACATCAACACACCCAACAACACCGCATACATACATACAGACATTGTGCTTTTACATTGCATACATATAAAGAAAAAAAAAGAGAAAGAATAACATCAGTAAATCATAAGCAAAACCTGACACCAGCATCAGTTCTTCCACTTACAGTTATAATTGGTTTTGAAGATAATTTATGAAAGGACGCCACATGACAGTCCATAGTGCAGCTTTAAAGGAATAGTTGACTTAAAAATGAAAATTCTGGCACCATTTACTCACCCTCCAATTTGTTTCAAACCTGTATGAATTTCTTTCTTCTGCTGAACACAAAGGAAGATATTTTGAAGAATGTCTGTAACCAGACAGTTGATGGACCCCATTGACTTCCATAGTAGGAAAAAAATACTATGGATGTCAATGGCGTCTATCAACTGTTTGGTTACCGACATTCAAAATATCTTTTTTTGTGTTCAGCAGAAGAAAGAAATGCATACAGGTTTGAAACAAATTGGAGGGTGAGTAAATGGTGCCAGAATTTTCATTTTTAAGTCAACTATTCCTTTACTTGTAAAGTAAAAATGATGAATGAAAAATGATTAATTGATATCAATGATAAATTATGATTTTGTTGTTGTGGATGTTATTTGTAATGAAAATTGTTAAATTTGTTGTATAAACAAGATGTCTAATGAACCCACTTAAAGCAATGCAACATTCATTTGCTTCATTGGTTGTGATTCAGTTTAGGAGGTGGTACGTTTCTAGGCCTGTGTTGCTTGCTGACCGGCTGTGATACATTTGAGGAAGCCTTAGAGATGGCAGCTAAAGGGGATAGCACAAATGTGGACAAACTTGTGAAGGACATTTACGGTGGCGATTATGAACGCTTCGGTCTCCAGGGTTCCGCCGTTGCATCCAGGTACAGACAGATTTGCCAGCATTCATGATCATATTTGTGATAAAAAAAAAATCTTTACACTTTTTTTTTTTCTTTAATTTGTCAGTTTTGGTCATATGATGAGCAAGGAAAAACGTGATAGTATAAGTAAAGAGGACCTGGCTAGGGCCACTCTTGTCACCATCACAAACAACATCGGCTCCATCGCCCGCATGTGTGCAGTGAACGAGGTTTGAAAACATTTTCTCTTCATGCAAAAGCTCACTTATCATGTTTAAGAACTGTTTCTATCCATATTTCCAGTCTTTCAGCCACACTGATTGATTTTGTTTTATTAAAAATGCATAATGTTAATTCAATGGGCATTAGCCCTTGACACAAACAATATCAAGACCAAGTCTGTGGTTCTAAAGATGGGCCTGAACTCTGTGTGCTCTGAGCTTCTTTACAGTGTTGTCTTGTGGCATGGAGATCAAGCAGCATTGTACAGGGCTATCACAGCACACGGAACAGCCACAAGATGGATAAACTTTGTTTTTTCCTAAAATACTCTGGTGTAAAAGTTAACGTGTAATGTGGATATTTCCTGTTTTCTCTTCATCAAATTCAAATTTGGAACAGTATCACTGTTTATTCGACTGTCTGTTTTTGTGTTTTATATCCTCCAGAATATCGATAAAGTGGTTTTTGTTGGTAATTTCCTTCGGATCAACACTGTATCAACTAAGCTGCTAGCTTATGCCATGGACTTCTGGTCTAACGGTCAACTGAAAGCGCTTTTCTTAGAACATGAAGTAAGTTTTCTTTTAATAATTTTAATTCCCTGTCAATGTTAAAATTAGTTGAATTAATAAAGACTTACCGTAACATTCTCCATAGTGTTCAATCAATGTATCAGCCAAGCCAGTATATGGCATTTTATATCTCTTGGAATCAGTCAATAAGCACACACATATTATTAACAATGTTTTAATACACATGAGATTATTTATAGTGGAGACATTAAAGACTATAAATTAAAATTAGGTGCTTTGAAACACCCTACGAAATCAGAATTTGACTTTTGTGGCTTTTAGTTAATTTTCATACACATTTAAAATGTCAAGTCTTTAAAGACAGGACAAAAATATTGAAATATAAAAATTCGGTGAATATTCTGTAAAAGTCAGAAATGTAATTTTGCTGATGTAAATTCTCTTTGAGTCACAACTCCTCAAGTAGAAGTTAATTTCATTGTATTTACTCCAACATCTTTAATATACATGTTGGCAGATTCATTGATTATAGATTCTAAGTTATAGTTTTTTCACATTATACATTTCAGTCCCGTTATTCAGATAGGTACAGGTGAAGAAAATGAGACCAGAAAAGATGGTAAATAACAGTGAAATTTGTTACTGAAGATTAATGTGAGTATTTTAATATTAGGGATTAAGATGAAAATGAGCACCTTTTGCATTAGGATTTATAAAATAAAAAACAACAGATGAGTAGCCGTCATAAGTTATACAGGTGCTGGTCATATAATTAGAATATCATCAAAAAGTTCCATTCAAAAAGTGAAATTTGGATATTATATTCATTCATTACACACAGACTGATACAGGGTGTCCGCGGGTCCTTAAAAAGTCTTAAAAAGTCTTAAATTAGATTTTAAAAATTTAAGGCCATAAAAAGTCTTATTTTTACTAATGAAAGGTCTTAAATTTTTGATGGCAATTTGACTTAGACATATCTAAATGTTTTCCAAATTAAAACTATCTAATTAGCGTACTTTTTTATTTATTATTCGTTCTTTGTGGATTTGCTCGTTCACGTGACATTTCGCGTCACATTCGCGCCAGCATTACGTCTGTCTCCTGCACGCGAAACAGCAGGAGAGGAGAAGAAAGCTGGTTAATTTCAGTTCAATTGTAAGTTCATTCTTTATGTGTGTAGTGGTGTGCGATGTGTATTGTCTATTATGATATTGTAATCATTGTTTTACTTCAACTATGTACGAGGGCGCACTGCGAGCTGACATTGCATTTGTCTCTCATGCTTGCTTTCACTGCGTGATGTGTCAGTGCAGTTATAGGTATGTTCCCTAATAGACGTATAAAGTTTTTGTATTTTATATATCCAGGGACGTGCGGTCAGGGTAGGCAGGGTAGGCAGTGCCTCACCAAAGGAAATGTTGACATTACATTTATTAATTCCAAGAGCTTTATTAATTCACCACATTATTAATTGCATTTATTTTATTCCAAATATTATTTTTTGTAACAAAATTTTTCAGGAATACACATATAATATACTCCTTTTGCCACTGTTTGCTCCTAAAAATCATTGTTTCATGCAGAAAATTCACGGCCATGGCCATTGAGGCAGAGGTTAGCTGTGCCTCTTTGGTCCATAGAACGTGTAGATTTGCGCATGCGCAGTCAGTTCTTGTGCTGTCTTGAATTATCAACATTGAGGCAGAGACCGAGCGTGCTTCATGTCACGTGATCCACACGCTCTCACTCACTCCGCGCTTCAAGCTACTTAGCATCTAGCGGCGCCTAGCGTTGGAAGCGTCCTATGAAGAAAAAGAGTTGTGGTCGTTAACGGGAAACCGTTGTAGACGAAGTCCATAGGTCTATCCCTCTGGACAAAGATGTCAATTACTTTGTTGTAAAAGTCCTCTTTGTTGGGTATATTTCTCAATTTCACGAGTCTCTCCTTTTCAATGGAAATAAGAGTCAAGGAGGAAAGTCTGCTCCATTCACGTCAGAGGCGCCCGCGCCATTGGATGTGCAGTTGCCAGTTGCCGCAGCACAGCCTATTATGAGCGAGCCAGACGCTCACTGTGCTAACGTTAGCTGTGCAGCTGCAAATGCGTTTTACATAGGCTTCAGTTAATCGAGGAAGAGGAGTTTCGTCTACAAATAAAAGTAAGCACCCCCTTTTAAACGTAAATTATTTATTTATTATTTTTAAAACCCTTATATTGGCTTGTGTGTGTTGTCTGATGGTGGACTATAGGCCTGCTGTGCGCTGACACCAAAATGTTCTCTCTTCCATACCCTGGTGCCCCGTCACCTCTGCCACATTTGTACTGTAGGTCTATCTGTGCGATTATGGTGCATTTCGTAAGGGTTAAAATGCTGTTTTGTAGTTCTCTTTTTTTAATCCTGGTGCGCCGTCGCCAGACGCTCATTGCGTGTCGGTGTGTGCGCCTATAGCGCAGTTTGTAGGAGCGAATAAGCTGTTTTTGTACTTTAAAGCTGTACTGCTGACACAATGTTTTCGGACTGTAGCCTATTCAAATCCCGGTGCGCCGTCACCAGAGTGACCAGACCAATAGTGTGTGTGTGGCTGTCTGTGCGCGTTTGCGCATTTTGAAGGAGTGACTAGGCTGCTTGTAGGTTCACTGACAACGCGCCGCCTCCCTCTCTTACTGTGTCCCGCACAAAACATTTGTTTGTTGTATAAGTCATAAGATAGATGTATCCATTAATTTGATTATTAGATTTGATTGTGCATTAGCCTCACATATGACTGACTTTGCTGTATGCAGGCAGCGATGTGATGATGCCTGATATGAACTTGGGTTGCTACATTAATTGAATGAATATGAACATGTATGCCACATTGATAGGTCACAGCCTACCCATGACAAGATTTCACCGCACGTTACTGTATATATCATATGTTGTAATAATACAATATTACATCAGCAAGAGGGCTGTTTTCCCGTGCACAATAGCAAATATGATATTTATAGGGATGCTCCGATTGATCGGACGCCGATCATGATCAGCCGATTTTGGGTAAAAATAGATTGATCGGCAAACCCCAAAAGCGCCGATCACGTGACGTAAATTACTCGCGCAACTTTTTCACACCTGCATGCGTGGCGCACGGGCACACAACAGCAGAGTGGAGCTTGGCAGTGGCAACATGAGTTCTCCTTCACCGGAACGAATAGGGAGTCTCTCAACGGATTGAAGCGCGCGTCCGAGTGAAGACCGTGCGAGCCACAACAGAACGCGGTATCTGCGCCACTGATCGCTGCGGCAACGAGCACTTTGATCACTTGATAAAAAAAAAAAAACATTTCAGCGCTAGATCGCCTCTTATTTAACAAATGAACAAAATTATTGCTCCGAGTTAACTGGAGATGTTTTTATTGATTTGTATTGGTACATTCGTGCCGCGAGATGTTTCAAAAGTGGTGGTGGTATTTTATTTTTTTTGATCTGACGTGTGGTTCCTCAACTACATCAGATTCAGATTATTTTATTTAATGCCATGTCAGCATTCAAAGCTATTTATATGTCAAAAATTCAATTATAAAAATACAAATATCATATAAATACAATAAAACAAAACAAATATAAACAAGAAGTCATTTTATACAATATATATTTTTAAAAATCCAAAACCTTTTCAGGCATAATCTCATTAAATATGTACTTTAATGAAGTAACTTCATAAAAGAGCATTCTGCTCAACTACATCAGACGTTCATAATAATAACAGAAAAAAAACTTGCCATAGTTTTGTCCTTTTATCAGTAGCCAGTTTTGGTGTAACAAGTTGTACATTTTGTTGCCAATTAGTAAATGTAGTGGGTGTATTAAGAGGCTACAATTTCCAAATATGCCTAAGTGTAACTTGATCCCCTCCCATTAGGCTGATCTGATGTGTTTTGGTCTGCCTGACCCTTCTTTGTTTGGAATAATTTAATGTTACTCTGCCTTATTTGGGAAAGCTGGCCTACAGTAGCCTTAAGACATCTCATTTTCTAAATACAATTAAATAAACACATTTCTACAAATGGTGCAAACTCTGCTAGATTGTAGATAAAAGATTCCCATTCCCCTGCCATTCTGTGATCGGCAGTGATCGGCAATCGGCAGATCATGATTTTGGTGATCGGTAATCGGTGATCGGCCCCAAAAATGCTGATCGGAGCATCTCTAGATATTTATTTTATATAACAGTTAAATTAACATTGTGAGTTACATTTTATAAACAATATTGTCAATATTGTTTGTTTTCCCTTTATTTCGCTGACGAGAATTTCAAAATGAAACCGTAGCAGAGTCTCAATGCAACAACAGCGATGATTTCTTGACTCAAATCCGCGTTTTGAGCGAATCATTTTAACGATTCAATGAACAATCACTTGCACTTCCTGAATGAATCAGCCGTTTGAACAAATCGGTTGAATGAATGAATCCCTGAGACAGTGACTTGCCGCCGCCTACTGGCGGTTTTAGTTTCACATTTAAAGTACCCTGTAATTAAAATGTTACAATTAGAAATAAGTTCATATTTAAATATTGAATTAAGAATTGAAGAATTGAAAGAATTGAATATCTCATAGCTTTATTTATGCAATTGTAAATGGAGTGTAAATATACTAATGCCAGTTCTGATGCTGCTTCTGTGTCTCCTCTGCACTGCAAAGATGGATTTTGATTTAATGATTTAATTTAACTGGTAACAGTAGTATTGTGTTATTATTCTAATATAATTTAATTTGAATGTTAGAATTTGACATAAAAGGTGATGCATACCTCTAAGTAAAAAAAAAAGTCCATATAGGGGGGAAAATGCCCCTGGAACTCAATTTAAGGTTGCAAATATTGCCCTTTAATAAAAAATGTTAATTTCTTTCACTGCTGTGAACTGACCACTGCATAGAATATGAAAAATATGAATATCTTCGTGAGTCAGCTGTCAACAACAGGCCTAAACCAGCCATGGTACCAGGACACAAACACAATCAGTAAAATATCATCTAATTATCATCAACAAAACTTTGAAAATATTGAGACATATTTTTGTCAATATTGCGCACCCCTAATGTAAGGTATTAATTTTGATTTGTTCAGGTCTTAAAAAGGTCTTAAAAAGCCTTAAATTTGACTTTAAAAAGTGTGCAGATACCCTATATTTCAAATGTTTATTTCATTTAATTGTGATGATTAAAACTGACAACTAATGAAAATCCCAAATTCAGTATCTCCGAAAATTAGAATATTACTTAAGTTAAGACCAATACAAAAAAGGATTTTTTGAAATGTTGGCCAACTGAAAAGTATGAACATTAAAAGTATGAGCATGTACAGCACTCAATACTTAGTTGGGGCTCCTTTTGCCTGAATTACTGCAGCAATGCAGCGTGGCATGGAGTCGATCAGTCTGTGGCACTGCTCAGGTGTTATGAGAGCCCAGGTTGCTCTGATAATGGCCTTCAGCTCTTCTGCATTGTTGGGTCTGGCGTATCGCATCTTCCTCTTCACAATACCCCATAGATTTTCTATAGGGTTAAGGTCAGGCGAGTTTGCTGGCCAATTAAAGGGGTGGTAAAACACATTTTTTCGAAGGCTTGATTGTGTTTGTGGGGTGCACAATGTAACATGTGTTCATGCTTCGTTTTTAAAAAATTGCATTATTTTTCATAAATTTTACCTTTATTCTACACTGCTCTGTCTCTCCTTATAAAAACGGTCGGATGGTTTCCGGGTTCTATGAAGCCAGTCCCTCAAAAATACGCAATGGGCTCAGATTGGTTAGCTGGCCCAGTGTGTTGTGATTCGCTAACCGCCTAGTGCACGTTTTTCGGAAACGTCACGCCCCTTACCTTACCGGTAGTTTGTGCTTTGGTGTATTATAAACAATGCCAATCGGTCAATAAAACCAATCGGACCCAGAGAATGTTAGTGAAGATGATTGAGCAGAACCTGTTCAAGAACGTCTGTTAAACAACGTTTCAGAAAGGTTTGTTTTTTTGTTGTTGTTTCTGTCTCATTACTTTTTAGATACGCTGTAATTAAATTGTACTAATTATTATAGTATTACAAAAAATAAGCTTCATAAACAAGAATTTCATATAATCGTTCTAACAAATTATACTAACGTTACAGTCCTCAAAGGGATTTTTTTGAGTAAAGACTGCATATCTATAGTGATCGGTACTGACTGTATGGCACCTTTACTTTTGCATTTTTAGAACGATTGTAGCCAAATATCTGTCGCCAGAACTATTAACCGAAAACGAACACTATAAACATTGGCATTTACTACAGTAGCCAAATCAAACACAGAACCATGTTTAGCATGCCTGTTGATAAACAAGCAATAAACAATACATAAAAGCTCCAATCAAAGAATAATTTACACTAAATCCAAGTTCGCTGTTGAGATAAAAAAAAAGTTTGTAACGTTAGGTGTTTGTCGGATAACGTTAAAGGGGTCATATAATGCCATTTTTGTACAAGCTAATATGATTCTTTAGGGTCTAAATTAAAAGTTTGTAATACACTTTAATTAAAAATTCTCATTAGTATTGTAAGAAAACACTTATTTTACCTGGTCAAAAACAGCTCTGTTGTCAGCACGCCGTTTAAGTGTATGTGTCTTTAAATGATAATGAGCTTTGCTCACCCCGCCCCTCTGTTCTGTGCCTACACCGTTAATAACACAATAACCATAACGCGTTGTTCATTTATAAACGTGGGATTATGAATTATATTGAGAACGTTGTAGATAGAAAACATGCCGTAATGTACCCTGAGTGTAAACCTTAGATTAATATAAAGATTAATATAAATGTTAATAAAACGTTACACTCACTTCAGTTCTTCTAGAGGTGCAGCAGGATCACGAATAGTTGGTTGGTACCGATCCTTTTTTCAGGAGCAGCTTCTTAGCAAAACCAGCTTTATACTGACCCTCCTCGTTTATAAAGCAGTCTGGTGTGTGAAATGATTCGCGCAAACATAAAAGCATTTACGTTGATCGTGGAGAATATTCCCTTCGAAAACAAACTCAGCCACTGCGTCTTCAGCAGTTCGGATTTAGGAACATTAAAAATGACTGCTGTGTTCCTTATTGTACCCAAGAATAGAACACCACTTCGCTTAGACTCCATTCTGCTCATAGACAGTGCTCCAGCATACTTTTCGGCACGACACCAGTCCGCGCGGACTATGATTGACAGCTCGCTCACGAGCGAGGGCGGGTCTGTGTTGAAACGCTGCTGTCTATCAAGAATCGTGGGAGGGGCGTGTCGAACGTCTCAATTTGAGGCAGGGGAAAACATATAAGGAGATTAAAACAAAATCACTGGATGGATTTTTATCATTATATGATGGTTGTGTACAGGCACTGCCAACACACATTTCAGTACAATCAACTTGTAAAAGTGCATGTACCATTATATGACCTAGGGCTGGGCGGTATATGTATTTGTACAATATATCGATATTTTTTATCCCCACGATATGGAATGAGGCAATACCGTTTATATCGATACAGTAGTTTGATACGAGCACATCTGAAAAATATCGGAGGACGCAGTGTGAGCTCCTGCAGTGAAAGTACATGGTAGCCTACAATTTGTCCTAAACATGACACAAGCTTATATTAAGCGCTTTAAAATAACTGGTAAGATATAGTTAACAAGTTTAAAGCAACTTGCCCTGTCAGATGCTCTGACAGAGACTGTTGCTGACTGACAGATAAATACTTGCGCTGTTTAATGCGTTTGAGACGTGGTGCTTTCCTCAGTGCTTAACTTACATTTCACAGGTATATTCTCCATCTGTAAATGTTAGAAAATCAAACAAATATGTCCATTTCACTGTCAGGAGAGGATGAGCTTCTGCAAGTGAATCTCCGCTAAAATTCAAGCTTCCGTTAATGAGTGCCGCCGTGCGCATGCGCGCCAAACAGACGGAGCACAATAGAATAGCGCAATAATTCTGACTAAAATATACATAGGCTATTGCTAAAATATTTGTTGTTGGAGACAATAAATGTGCCATATGTGGAATTTTAAACCTACAAGTATATTTTTATGAAAGTGACCATTATAATGGGGTAATCAAATGCAGGCTAATATAATTAGTTTGTGCTTTTGTTTTTATTTTCATTTTTAGTTTAGCCTTTAGTCATTTTAAAAACAAAAGAATTATATTTGATTTTAGTTTGTAATGTTACAATGTAATGTGATTTTAACCACCTTTTTGCACATAATATATTGCATAGCCTACATTACATTCACTATATTTGTTTCCATATCCTTCAATATCAACATCGTTTGGAAATCATTGAGCAGGATGTGAAATATATATATTTTTTTAAATAAATACAGATTTTCTTTATCCAAATAGAAAAACGTAGAAAGTACCGAGATATATATCGTATATCGCCATTTAACCAAAAAATACCGAGATATGATTTTTTGGCCATATCGCCCAGCCCTAATATGACCCCTTTAAGTATGAATGAGCATTTAACAAACTGGTTTGCAGAGCCAAACAACAGCGTTGTCATTTGTTTACTTCCTTGCTACAATGTACAATTAACAATACGAACTATTACAGGAAAACACATCGACGAAAAATAAATCATACTTACAGGTTGTGGCCCGTAAACAACAGCTTCTGTTCTTAAAGTTGGAACTGCACCATCTTTCAGGACAAGCCGTTGTGCGAATCTTGCATTGAACTTGCAAAGATTGTGGAAGCTTTCCTCCGTAAAATGTGCAGCACAGAGAGCGAGATTTGGGTAATAATTATGAGGGACAGAGTTAAAAATAAATTTTAACCATTGATCCCTAACTCCCCCGACCCTAGGAAGGCTGAACAAAGTGGACCTGCAATCCAGGTGAAAAATAACAGCGTTCCGACGGCATTGCGGCAACAACAGCCTACTATACCACAACAACTCTTCTCCAAAGCAATATAAAATGGCCTCACCCCCCTTATTTAGTATTCTCAGAGGAGGGGTTTAGTGGGTTTAGTGATGTCAGCAACCCTGGAGGAATGTCGTGTAGTCCCTACCGGCCGTTTGCTGTAGTCCTTAGAAATTGATTTCTTTAAAAGCAAATATCTCCCTTTGCTTTGAACTTTGAGCGTTGTAACTTTGCAGATGTTGTTTATGCTCAAACAGCAACATTAAACACTAGCTAAAGTTAGAAAAGTGAAATCGTGTTTTACCACCCCTTTAAGAACAGGAATACCATGGTCCTTAAACCAGGTACTGGTAACTTTGGCACTGTGTGCATTTGCCAAGTCCTGTTGGAAAATGAAATCTGCATCTTCATAAAGTTGGTCAGCAGCAGGAAGCATGAAGTGCTCTAAAACTTCCTGGTAGACGGCTGCGTTGACCTTGGACCTCAGAAAACACAGTGGACCAACACCAGCAGATGACATGGTACCCCAAACCATCACTAGCCGCGTTTCCACTGTCGGGCCAGGGCTAACAGCGAGCCAAGCCGGGCCAGTGGCCTCGGGCCTCAAGCACCGGGCTTGCGTTTCCACTGCCGGGCCAGTAGCCCCGCAGCGCTGCCCTAAACCCCGCCCTTAACACGCCTTTCTGGATCAAACGTCATACAACCTAACCCATTTCAGCGGGTATTATGAATTTATTATTTTTTTTAGTTAGGAAGATAGCATGTACATTAACTCACCGGCCGTGGCTGCCATAGTGTCCCGACTTGTCTCGCCACTAACAGAGGGACTGTGACCCAGCACACTGTCCATTAAGTCGAACCATGGAAAGTTCCTTCTCTCGGCTTCGCTTTGTCCATTGTGCGTTTTAATCGCCTCGTACTGCGTCCGCAACTTTTTTATTTTTTCCCGAACTTAAAGCTTTGTTTGCTGAATGCTTAGCTTCAGCAACAATGTATTTTATAACGTCCTCGTTTCTGCACACGCCGTCAAATTGACGTTGTACCCTTTCTTCTGCCCAAATGCTCAGAAGAGCTTTGGTATCTTCGACAGGCAGTAACGTTACAGGCGATTCCCCATTTCGAGCAGCGATTATTAAAAAAGCGCTATATAAAAAAGTGAAATGTGCATCTTGCCGCAGACCATATCTTTCCCTAACACCGATAAACTACGCCTTTTACCTTGACCACGCCTCTAGCCAGAGCTGGCCCGCTTTGGCCCAAGGTATTCGACGGGCCAGAAATCCTGGGCGTTAGCCCAGAGTAAGCCCCGATCAAGCCCCGGAAGTGACAGTGGAAACGCGACTGGCCCTGGCACGCACTAGCACGGCTCGGCCCTGGCCCGGCAGTGGAAACGCGGCTACTGACTGTGGAAATTTTACACTGCACTTCAAGCAACGTGGATTCTATGCCTCTCCTCTCTTCCTCCAGACTCTGGGACCTTGATTTCCAAAGGAAATGCAAAATTTACTTTCATCAGAGAACATAACTTTGGACCACTCAGCAGCAGTCCAGTCCTTTTTGTCTTTAGCCCAGGCGAAACACTTCTGACGCTGTTTCTTGTTCAGGAGTGGCTTGACACAAGGAATGCAACAGCTGAAACCCATGTCTTACATACGTCTGTGCGTGGTGGTTCTTGAAGCACTGACTCCAGCTGCAGTCCACTCTTTGTGAATCTCCCCCACATTTTTGAATGGGTTTTGTTTCACAATCCTCTCCAGGGTGCGGTTATCCCTATTGCTTGTACACTTTTTTTCTACCACATCTTTTCCTTCCCTTCGCCTCTCTATTAATGTGCTTGGACACAGAGCTCTGTGAACAGCCAGCCTCTTTAGCAATGACCTTTTGTGTCTTGCCCTCCTTGTGCAAGATGTCAATAGTAATTTTTTTAGACAGCTGTCAAGTCTTCCCCATGATTGTGTAGCCTACAGAACTAGACTGAGAGACCATTTAAAGGCCTTTGCAGGTGTTTTGAGTTAATTAGCTGATTAGAGTGTAGCACCAGGTGTCTTCAATATTGAACCTTTTCACAATATTCTAATTTTCTGACATACTCATTTTAGGGTTTTCATTAGTTGTCAGTTATAATCATCAAAATTAAAAGGAATGAACACTTGAAATATATCAGTCTGTGTGTAATGAATGAATATAATATCCAAATTTCACTTTTTGAATGGAATTACTGAAATAAATCAACTTTTTGATGATATTCTAATTATATGACCAGCACCTGTATATTATGAGCTTACCTGTCTTTCCTCCCCTGCAATAGTCTGTGCTTGTCACTGCATGACTGCTTTGCTGTTTACCGGGACTTTTAGCTCCCCCTTGTGTCCAAAAGATCCAAAATCTACCCACACTCCTGTCAATGGATAATGTTGATTTCTGCTGTCAAATATTGTGCACTTTGTGAAAATATTATGTAAAATAACC
The DNA here is from genome assembly GCA_026230005.1 of Gila orcuttii. Classification (NCBI taxonomy): domain Eukaryota; kingdom Metazoa; phylum Chordata; class Actinopteri; order Cypriniformes; family Leuciscidae; genus Gila; species Gila orcuttii. Next base: position 21,987,147 of record JAPDVR010000017.1, read on the forward strand.
CATTTAGGTTCAGCTATGTTGTGCATGTTTCATAAGATATTATTAAATTCTATATTTTATATACACTCATTTAAATGTATATTTAGAATGTTTTTAATATTTTCTCTCATGCTAACAAAGGCTGCACTTATTTGATTAAAAGTACAGTAAAACTGTAATATTGTGAAATGTTAGAAAAAATTAGACACATTTTAAGTTTTAATTTATTATTGTGGTGGCAAACCTGAATTGTCTCACATGATCCTTCAGAAAAACTTCTCATATGCTAATATGCTAAAAGCTCAAGAAGCTTTTCTTATTATTATCAATGTTGATTTTTATTTTTGTAGAAACCATGATACCTTTACTCAGGATTCTTTTATAAAAAAAAAGAGAAGCATTGATGTCAAATAGAAATCTTTAGTAACATTATAAATGTCTTTACTGTCACTTTTCATCAATTAAATGTGTCCTTGCTGAATTAATTTCTTTCCAAACTAAATTACTTTCCCCAAATGTTTGAATGTACTCTATACAGTATGTCAAAATATCAGCCATCAATTGACCATAGGCCTTACCAGATGCCACAGTATATGAAATGAGCATGTATGAAAATATAATAGAAAGCTCTGCTTCTGTTCCACAGGGATATTTTGGAGCTGTTGGTGCCTTCCTAGAGCTACTGAAGATGACTGAAGACTCCTGAGACACTGAAGAAACTCCAACCTTCAAACCAGAAGCTGCTGTAAGATTTCAGGAAAGCCACATCCCCTAATAAGGAAAAGCCATTTAATAATATGATCGAGTTTCCCTTCAAATCATCGACACGTTGGCCCGTCTATGCTTGTGACAGAACCAAGTGACCAAGAGGAAATGACGCAACAACAACGCACTTTCAGTGTGTGAACGCACTTAACCTTAATATTAAGTGTGACTCATTTCCGCTTCTATAAATCCAGCACAGCTTTGGCTTTGCCGTGTATTGATATTTTGATTGGATGATGATTTAGGACACTAATTATAATGCCTGTATACTCCCTCTACACCCAGTTTGTGAGCTTTATGAAAACAATTGTAACATATGAAAAGGGTTTGGAGGTGAGTGTTATGTTTATTAGTGGGACATTATAAATAAACAACTTTCCCCTCTAAACAAATCATGCTTTAAACTGCAAATCAGATTTATCATTAACTGACTGTCCTTAAGAGTAATTTACATGGGACTTTTCTCCCCCTGTTCTAGTCACATATGAGCATTCATCATATCTGTATTACATTAAAAATGCTAAGTTGTATTATTAAGCGTAAAATCATTTTGGACACTAAAGCATGAGTCCAAGTTAAAAATTCTAATATCTTTTTAATACAGCAAATGACAATTGAATTTCAGTACTTTTTCAATTACTTACAGAATTAGCAAAAAAATCGTCAGGTAGACCTGTTTTATCTTCATTGGGCCTTGTACGATTAGTGGATTGTTGACATGAGTAGCTGTAGTTTCTAAGATATCTTTACCTCCTTTTAACTGGTCTGTCTAATGAACAGTGAACATATGCACCTGAACTGACACTGATTGTGTTGGGACCAAATTGTCAATATTGACAGTATCTTCATCAGATGGAGAATTCTCATAGTTCACTACATTCAGTAAGTCCTTTCTTACCGTGATGAATTTTATTTGGTTTTACAGTCCCTAATGCCAATATTTCTCTGATCTGAATGTGTTAACAGTTTACCCTGTGTATATACACTGTAGTATATAATGTTTTGTTTTTTTATTTAATTTAACATTTGCACAAACCATCTCTTGTCATATTCATGCCATTATGCAAGTTTCATTAGAGACTGCTAACCAATACTTATATTTACTGTCAAACCTCCTCGCAAATGCCTTCATCTTTTTAACATTTTCAGCTTAAACGTTGTCTATTAATGAAAATATTTTGCCTTTTTTTCCTCATGAGCATCTCTAACTTTATGCCTAAACACCTTTTAACTCTCTGTATTAATACTGTACAGCTGGGTCTGACTGTGAACTGTAAAGATTGTTGTTCAGAACCAAATGTATGTTAAATACATGCTCCTAAAGCTGGAATCATAAATTCCAAAATATTTATTGCAGTCATTATAATCCGTCTAAATATGTATGATCAGAAACATAAGCACTTCCAAGAGAAAAATATATTGTCTTTCCCTCACTGTGAGCCACAGTATGACAGCAGTTATTTTTCTACCAATTGCATTTTCTCATTTGGCTTCAGCAGTGTAAATACGTAGTTAAGACATTAAATCCTTTATTTTTTACAGCACTGATAAAATAAGCAGTTTTCGAGTTTGTAATTTGCAGGTTTTTTTTGCTGATCATCATGAATGCAAGCAAGACCAAAACTTCTTAGAGGAAGTAAAATGTACATTAAGAATAATTTCATAATGCATTTTTTATTGGAGGATTGACTGTAAAAAAATATTCACCTATTGTGCATGTACTGAACCTACTACATGTTCAACAACAGACCTGTGCTGACATTAAAGTGTCTTCTATCTGCTTGTGGCAACATCTGTAGCACATTACGTGCACTGCCTCTATATCTTTTCCTTCTATCTGTTGATTCATGCTTTACTTCCTCTGCTCAGTCCTTAGAATTACCTTATGCAGTGGGGTGCCATTTTGTCTTTGGATGTCTGGATTATGCACAATGGCACCCCAACATCTCTATGAGCCACAAAAGTAACTTCCAAGTGTTATGGGGTGCCTTTTACTGATGGATGCAAGGCTTTATCTCTGTATCGTCGCAAATGCTAAATCCAGATGTCACTGTGTACATCAATCCTTAACAGTATATTTGAGGTGTTTTGAATTTCTTTTGAGAGGTGGGTGGAGGGTGGGGGGATTGAATGCATGTGTCGGTACATTGTATTTTTGCTTGGGCAATGAAAAGCATGCAAGCGATTTCTCAACATGGGTGACATTTCCTTAGGCACTTGGATGGTTTGCTCCATCTAATGTAGTCAAATTGCCTTTTTTATCAGGTTTTGTTCTTGTAAACCAGATCTAATGTCAATGCATGTTCATTCCTTGCGCTATATGTTAAATTGTGCAAAACTTTTCTGCCCTTTCATAAATATATTCTGTCTCTTCCAAACTATACATGTTCAATGCCGTTTTCAGAAAGCATGTTCTATATTGTAAATGCTGAGTCGCCATTACAGCTGAATTATAAGCTTTTTCTAGAGCTAAATTGTGTATTTATGAATCGTATAATTTTAGATAATTAGATTTTAATATTTCATGCTAATAACCCTCATCAATGACCTCAATCTCCTGACAAACTTGTCTGATGTATGTGATCTGAATGAGTATGTATAATTCTATATTAAAATTATTTTAACTTCAGTTTCAGCGCGCATATGAATCTCAAACAGAATCACTACACAAATTGTAAGTGTATTTCTTATGATATAACATTTGATGTTGGTCGTATAGGGACCCCTAATTTACTTGCACCTCGTAAGGAATGAACTGATCACAATACTCTGAAATTCATGTCACTAAGAGATTTTTATATTGGTTTTGAGTTGTATCATGTGAAAAGCTAACTTCATTTGTCAAACTATTTTGTAAATATCTAATAAATGTGTTAATTGTGGGAAATGGTTTACTCTAATGGCTTTTCATTAATTTTCTTTCATTTAATCCAAATATCAACCCTTACACCAGTTTACAGAATATTCACAAACATGCATCAGGATCAGCTTTATTGGCCAAGTATGCCTGAGCAAACAAGGAATTTGTTGCCGGTTTAGAGCAAACCAACAGTGCTCATTTACACATACAGGCACGGCACAGCAGTGTTGGACTTAATGAGATATAAACTAATACAACATGATGGCAGATACCACATAACAGTCGAAGTGCAAACATCTAAGAACCACACATAGAGCAGTTCAGTACAGAGCATGCACACATTAACAGTGTACAAGTCAATACAATGCCAGCAAGAACATGACAAAATGACAGAAACACAATACCATACAAACAAAACAATTAAATGACCAACATAGAAAGCAGTACACATGGCCTGCATGTGACAGAAAGTGACATTATAGTGCAATGATTGTCCAGTTGGTTAAAAAAAAAAAATATTTCACAAAGTGAAAGAAATAAAGATACATTATTGGTCAAATAAAATGTACAAAGTCCAGTATATATTGAGGTTATGGAAGGGTGTTTAGGATCTTTGTGGCTGCCAAAAGCTATTTTGGTGTCTGGTAGTCCTTGTTTTAATCAGTTATATCACCTGCCAAAGGGAAGGAGTCTGAACAGGCTGCACGCGGGGTCTGAGTGGTCCCTTACGCTACTCCCAGCCCATTTCCTGACACGGGATGTGTACAGATCCTTTCAAGTCGGTGTTTGTCCAGTTGGGTGGCAGAGCTGAACCATACAGTGACTGTTGAACACAGTATGGATTCAGTGATGGCCCTCTAGAACTGGCACTACAGGTCCTTGGGTAGATTGTGCTTCCTTACCTGATGGAGAAAGTAAAAGCCGGAGAAAGCCGGTCCAACTTCTGTCTGTATGCTGACTCGTCGCTGTCCTGAATTACTGAGTCCAATGATTGTGGATTGTAAGCTGAGGGTTCTCTATAATTATATACTAGTATTTTTATTTATTCGTTATATAGGCTACTTATACTTCCACTTATATCAATAAGTCACTTGTTCATTTAATATAGTACTTTTTCCTTTACTACTAGTCAGTATCCAAATAGGGACATGCAACTATGCAATTGTGAGTAATCAGCAATATTTTAAAATTTATACAATGTTTAATAGAGAGCCAATTGACAGAACCGGGCTAATATGGTCATACTTCCTGGTTCTGGTAAGAACTCTTGCTGCTGCGTTTTGGACCAGCTGTAGTTTGTTTATTAAGCGTGCAGGTCAACCACCCATAATAGCATTACAATAATCTAGCCTTGATGTCATGAACTAACTAATTGTTCTGTATTTGTCATTGAGAGCATATGACGTAATTTAGATATATTTTTAAAGATTTCAAATGAAAGATTGGTATCAAAGAGCACACCCAGGTTCTAATCGACTGCGAAGACTTGACAGAGCAGCCATCAAGTGTTAGACGGTATTCTAGGTTATTACTGTACGTGAGGAAGTATTTTGTTCAATAATTAGAATCTCTGTTTTTTCAGAGTTACGTAGTAGAAAATTACTAGTCATACAGTTTTTTATTTCAGCTATGCATTCCGTTAATTTTGTGAATTGGTAAGTTTCTTCAGGGCGTGAAGAAATATAGAGCTGAGTATCATCAGCATAACAGTGAAAACTAATGCCATGCTTCCTAATAATATCTCCTAAGGGTAGCATGTGCAGAGTGAACAGTAACGGTCTGAGCCTTAATAAATAACACTTGTAACTGTTTATTACTGAATTAAATAACAACACATGCAATTTGTTAAGATTAAAAATAGTTGTCACTATTGGATGGTTAGTAGCAAAGCAAATGTATGGTAGTGACAAATTTAATTTATATAGACACTGTTTGAAATATAGGTACTATTAGCTGTCTAGAATACTTAAAGCGATAGTTCACCCAAAAATTACATTTCTGTCACCATCTTGTGGTTCTAAACCCATAGGACTTTCCTTTATAAAAAAAAAAAACAAATGCAGACATTTTTTGACAGTTTTTGCTTGACTTGTGAGAACAAACCTCACTTGTGTTTGAGCTTCCACTGACCATATTTAATGTGCTCTATTTTATATCCATTGATCAGTGTTTATGTGTGAATAAAAGCCTAAATTAAAAATAATAACAAAAGTCTTATGAGTTTGAAAAGTAAATGCTAACATAATTTTTCATTTTTTGGGTGGATTAACCCTTTATTTTTGATTGGTCAGCCGGGGAATCCAGCTGTCTGATATTGTCTAATATTCACTGATTCCAAGGAAAAGCTTTACCACAGCGGGAAACTGAAACCGTCTTTCATTTAAGGTCGACATGAAATGGGAGTTGCGGAAAGTGTCTTCCATAGAGTGGTGCAGGTATGACATCACTTTGTAGGCCAAAACGCAGAAGCGAGTTATCATTTTAGCACTTCCGGTTCCATCGTCCCGAAGTCAATGGGTTTTTAAAATGGTTTGCTCAAATGGCTGAAATAAGGTCTGCAGTGAACACAAGCTCAAGACACTTTCACGTTTTATTCTGCTACATAAAATACATCAGTAAGTATTATTACCCCACTCATGATTTTTTTAAGCTGTAAGGTGTCTTGAAAAAGGCAGTTGCTAACAAGTGGCTAAACGGGACTAAGAGGCTGTCGAGGAGACTAAACTTCATCACACCGAACAGGTAAACTCAGTCCACTTTTACAACATCATTACCCAGACAGCATTTACATCTGTGCCAGGTCCGTTTTCGAATCAGTAGATTCGCGCAGAAGTCGCACTCAATATGCAGATCTGCACCAACTCTGCGCCAGACTTGTCTGTAGCTTCGACTGTGACAGTCCGTCCGGCGGGTGCGGCGACGATCCGGGGCAGACTATACGCGCCACAACTGAATTGAGTCCGCCCGGCGGGTGTGGACCGGATCCGCGCGAGCTGCGCAGACCATACGCGCCACAACTGAATTGAGTCCGCCTGGCGGGTGTGGACCGGATCCGCGCGAGCTGCACAGACTGGACGCGCGGGCGCCACCACACATAAACCCGCTGACAAGAGTGGAAGACTGCAGGCTGCACCGTCTTTGCTAATTGGTAAGTGCATTATACAAGTATAATTTAGTAAGTACATTATAAAAGTAAAGTGGTTTTGATGTCATATTAGTCTGTTACATAATTATATTAAAAATAAAAGTTTACAAAGGTTTACACTGACATTCTGACAACCTGAGACGTGTCAGATAAGCTGGGTAGTAGCAGGCGGTTAGCTGGTAGTAGGCTATGGTTCTTTTAAACATCCACAACTAATGTGAACATATGCTTTAAGGCTGAATCGGTGATATTTGCTTATTATTCACCAAAATTGCTAAATATCGTGTCCATTGTGTGTTAGCTGCAAAATCGTAAAACGTTAGCCTACCCACTAACGTTACCAGCGGTGACCGCTGCTAGCAACTGCAACAATAACAAATTAATGACTTCCCACGTCCAAATACATTAAACTAGTTCGACGTCAGTAGCCTATCATATCAATTCTCACTGTATTATACCCGCTGTAGAGTGCGACATATATGTGATATGTCGATATGTTAGCTATCAAACTACCTGCAAATTACTGTTGCTTACCTCCAGTTCGTGTTGCAAAATGGATAAACCATATTAACGTTACCCACGTCTTCTAAGCCACTGCGATGTGCCTCTTTTATTAATATGTTAAACAAGCTGTTTGTGAAATAGCCTAAAGCGGTTTTTAATTTCCATTGATGACTGATTATTGCAGTGTTCGGACATACTATTTATAGGCTGTTAATAACTTTAATTATAGGCCTATAATTCATTGTATAATCGATCTAACGTTAAATGTTTTTAGATAATTTTCAGCCCAAGCAAGCTTCTATATAATATTATTATCCTCCCAGCGTGTCTATGCGGTGATGCGCAGTTAAATTATTGCGTGGCAAATTAATTATAATAGCCTATCAATTTAACAATAAAAGTAGGCCTTCCCTAATAATAATAACAACAACAACAATAATAATACAGTCATACTTATAATAATTTAATGCATAAATTGGAAATGCTAAATCCTCTTAAGGCGATCTAGACATGGCAGGCAAAAACATCGGGGGTTTTTTCTCTCATTAGGTTCAAAATTATTTTTTCATTGTGTTCACATATTAGATGGAGAAATAATTACAGAGGAATTTATGGATATCTACTTTTGTTATCCTGTAAATCAGAATATACTGTCTATGAATATGTTGCCCATACCTCTCTATCATTTATCAATCTTTTACCTCTCACTAATTTAGTCTCTTGTTTCCACAGGTGGGAATGCTGGCCTCCATTGGTGGAAGAGATACCAAAAACATCATAACCAACCAAGGCCATTATGGCTCGTAAGTATTATATATAGATGCCTTTCACTTTACTTAATCACCACTCTCTCATTCATTCACTCACTACTCTATGAAGGTAAAAGAGTATCAACACTCTAGAGCACGTAGATGTGAATTTGAGAACTTGTACAATAAATATTCATACTTGTACGTGAACATTTACACTCACAGCTCCAATGTGAAAACCTGTCAAATTAAAATCTGAAGTTGAATTTTGAAATTTGCACTCGCAGACAAAAGTCACAAACCTGTATTCTGAATTTGAAGCTGCAGACAAGTAGTCACAAATGTGTAAAATGCCATTCACAGAAATACAATGACAGACACAAACTTGTAATATATATTTACATTTAATCGCAGTATAACCTCAATTAGGCACTTGCAACTTCTCAAATCTGTCACTGCAATTTCAAACTTCGCGCCTTGAATTTTGCTACTCTTTTTTCGCAACTCAGTGGTGGTGAGAGAGAAAGGGGGGGGGGGGGGGGCGGGGTGTTCAAAGCAACGCGTTTAATTGTACGTTAAGCATCTCCCTCCCATAGAAAACGCTTAATGAGGCTTAATGGACCAACAGTTATAAAAAATAAAACACAATTCGTTATACATTATTAATAAAACAAAGGCAGCAGGTTTATTTGCTCTGAACACAAATTTGCTTTCTTTAGTCATATTCTGTGCTCATCGGCTTTTCTGTTGAATGCATTATTAGTATAGTGTTTACTGAGTTTGATAATATCATTTATTTCTTTAAATATCAGTCTAATGCATTAAGTCATGTTAGCATTTCAGAGCGTCCCCCTTTCTCTCTCACTGCCACTGAGTTGCAAGTGCACAAGTTAGTTTTGCAACTTGCACGAAAAGAGTAGCAAAATTCAAGGCGCGAAATTTGAAATTGCAGTGACAGATTTGAGAAGTTGCAAGTGCCTAATTGAGGTTGTACTGCGATTAAATGCAAATATATATTACAAGTTTGTGCGTGTCATTGTATTTCTGTGAATGGCATTTTACACATTTGTGACTACTTGTCTGCAGCTTCAAATTCAGAATACAGGTTTGTGACTTTTGTCTGCAAGTGCAAATTTCAACATTCAACTTCAGATTTTAATTTGACAGGTTTTCACATTGGAGCTGTGAGTGTAAATGTTCACGTACAAGTATGAATATTTATTGTACAAGTTTTCAAATTCACATCTACGTGCTCTAGAGTGTTGATACTCTTTTACCTTAATACTACTCACTCTACACCACTTTAGTCACATTTATTATTATTTATTTGTGCAAGCATTTTACTATAATGTCATGTAATAAAGAATCTTTGAATATTGGATCTAATATTTACTCTTTGTTTCTTTGCTTTGTGTGCTTTTTGTACGTCTTACAGGAGCAGTGAGGAAGAATCGCATGTCTGACAAAGCCACCGACACTGAGATAAACCAGTATAACATCAGGTGGTTTAATCTGGCATGCGACCGTGGGGGTGGCCGCCGTGCCCGGTCACACCCAACTAATGAGCAATAAATGTGATTAAAATAAAAAAAGTTTTTTGAAAATTACAAATTGTCTGGGTGTTTGTGCCTTAATTGTCTGATAGCCTAAATATGAATCACAGACCAGGGCCAGATGAGCCCCAGATGTAAAATATGAGTCACGGATCTGGGCCAGATCTGCACCACATGTCATGGCATTAATAACTGTACTGGGCCAGTGCTGGCCCAGATCTGTCTCTGATCCGTAATTCCAACCTGTTCCGGTATTGGGCCGTTGGAAAGAATGAGCCCGGCCCAGGTCCGTTTAGCGGATCTGCGCCAAATGCTAATGAAGACCTGGCCCAAATACATTTTGCTGCCTGGGCAGACAGCATTTACATCTGTGCCAGGTCCGTTTTCGAATCAGTAGATTCGCGCAGCAGTCGCACTCAATATGCAGATCTGCACCAACTCTGCGCCAGACTTGTCTGTAGCTTCGACTGTGACAGTCCGTCCGGCGGGTGCGGCGCCGATCCGGGGCAGACCATACGCGCCACAACTGAATTGAGTCCGCCCGGCGGGTGTGGACCGGATCCGCGCGAGCTGCGCAGACCATACGCGCCACAACTGAATTGAGTCCGCCTGGCGGATGTGGACCGGATCCGCGCGAGCTGCGCAGACCATACGCGCCACAACTGAATTGAGTCCGCCTGGCGGATGTGGACCGGATCTGCGCGAGCTGCGCAGACCGGACGCGCGGGCGCCACCCCGCATAAACCCATTGACGGGCATAACCGGCTGACAAAAGTGGAAGACTGCAGGCTGCACCGTCTTTGCTAATTGGTAGGTGCATTATACAAGTATAATTGTACATTATAAGTAAACTGGTGTTGATGTCATGTTAGTCTGTTACATAATTATATTAAAAATAAAAGTTTGCAAACGTTTACACTGACATTCTGACAACCTGAGACATGTCAGATAAACTGGGTAGGATAGCCTAGGCGGTTAGCTGGTAGCCTAGTATAGGTTATTTTAAACATCCACAACTAATGTGAACATAGGCGTTAAGGCTGAATCGGTGATATTTGCTTATATTCAACAAAATTGATGAATATCGTGTCCATTGTGTGTTAGCTGCAAAATCGAAAAATTATTTTTTCATTGTGTTCACATCTTAGATGGAGAAATAATTACAGAGGGATTCATGGATATCTACTTTTGTTATCTTGTAGGCTAAATCAGAATATACTGTCAATAGCATTAAATTATTTTAGCCATGTTTTTTGAATAAAATGTTATATAAATCAGGCTAGGAATAATATATTTACAAATCCCTCTGTAAATATCTTCATAATAGCTATAACTACAAGACTGGAACGTTTGGTGTATATAGTGCTACTGAAGTGGAGATTGAAGTAAAATAAAGACCTAAATGTGTATTTCGGACTTTTTTTCACCACAAGTCTGAAAGAAGACATGCTATTGAAAACAAATATCTCAAAATTGGCCAGTGAAAAAAAAAAAACGATGTTTTTGCCTCTGTAGCACCAGTGCTTTGTGCAAAAAAGTTATCGTACAGTTCAGTGCTGCTGCCCTCCAATAATCTGTTTTACAACATTTATTAAATGCAACTTAACTATCACGGAAAGTGCTTCCAGGTCTCATATGACCGATGTTCTTGACAGCTTCAAACTAATCCGCATATCCTTAACCAATGGTATTTACTTGTAAAATACACTTCAAAATACAACTAAAAGGAAAAAGGAAAGCTTTTTTTTTTACTTGCACTACACTATATACTACACTATACAGATTTCTGACAGTAGCTGTCAGTGTTTACCAAGGTCTAAGTGGTGAATCTTTTGTGTAGATAAATTATTTGTCTCTCATTTCTCTGTACTGTGCCCTTTAGGTTTTGTCCGGGTCCTGCCCCCTTTGCAAACTGCAATGTAAGTTGTCTGTTATTTTCAATGTTTTTGCACTTGACACATGGTCTCCACCACACTTGTACTCTCGATTAAGGATTTATTTGTGTAAGCATTTTACTATAATGTCATGTAATAAAGAATCTTTGAATATTGAATCTAATATTTACTCTAAAATTATTTGTTTCTTTGCTTTCTGTGCTTTGTGTCTTACAGGAGCAGTGATGAAGAATCGCATGTCTGACAAAGTCACCAACACCGAGATAAACCAGTATACCATCAGGTGGTTTAATCTGGCATGCGACCGTAGGGGTGGCCGTCGTGCCCCAGTCACACCCAACTATTAAATGCAATAAATGACATGAGAGTGCAGTGTTCACATTAAGGTTTTTTTTTTTATTTATTTTTTATTGGTTTGTATTGCCTTTTTAAAATAAAGTTTTTTGAAAATTACAAATTGTCTGGGTGTTTGTGTGCCTTAATTGTCTGATAACCTAAATATGATTTACAGACCAGGGCCAGATGAGCCCCAGATGTAAAATATGAGTCACGGATCTGGGCCAGATCTGCACCACATGTCATGGCATTAATAACTGTACTGGGCCAGTGCTGGCCCAGATCTGTCTCTGATCCGTAATTCCAACCTGTTCCGGTATTGGGCCGTTGGAAAGAATGAGCCCGGCCCAGGTCCGTTTAGCGGATCTGCGCCAAATGCTAATGAAGACCTGCCCCAAATCTGGCCCAAATACATTTTGCTGTCTGGGTATGCTTATAATTGTGCTCTTATAAATTAGTCTAACTCAAACATTCTGGGAAATTCTGAAAAAGCTGTCCGAAGCTTAGTGATGGTGCATGTTAAATTCGTGGTTCGTTTTATAGCCTAGGGGAGAGCCGGGACGATTGAAACGCGGGACGGATGAAACATTGAGATTTCCTTGAAAGCCACTCACGTTATGTACGTCAAATTTCGTCAGCACGTACAGCACGCAATGCCAACCAGACCCGCGAAAACATTTCTTCTTTACGTCTTGCCGTTTTAAAGTTAGAGCCGGAAAGCTGTTTTTGAGTGTGGTTAGTGAAATCTTTCGTGCGGTACTTTTTTTGACTGACAAGTTGTATTTATTGTTTCATGTGCCATTGTAATAATAATACAGCAGGTGTATTAGTACTGCATCACACCCTTAAGTGTATAATATCAGAGTTTTTTAGTTTACGGACAAAACAGGTTTAAATGGCTGGAGGCGCTGTCGGGACGGTTGAAACAGCGACTCGTGCCAGTTAAACCTGGTCATAGGAAAACACTCAATATGACTAAATCACTCAATATGACCCAAGGAATAAATGTAAGAATGAATTGTAAACGGATTTGTCTGTCTTCTTCAAAATAGCCTATTAGAAAGATTACGCAAAATGCGCAAAGGCTTATCGCCGATTGTTTATTGGGCGACAGAACAAAAATGTTGATATGAACCTTAAAATGAAAATAAATGACAAAATATGTTTGTAACAATATGTACATAAGTTACTTGTCATGAATTGTTCATAAAAACAAGAATTAGATGAATAGTTACCGTTTAAACTGTTATGTTTCATCCGTCCCACCCCTGTGTTTCAGTCGTCCCGCTCTGGAGGGACAATTGAAACAAAGCTCAACTCTCGTTCAAAGTAAATTTTTACTTAAATCATTCTATTTTTCTACCGAATAACACATGATACTAAGAGAACACATAAGTGAGTTGTTGATCACACACACAAAAAAAATCTATCTGTAACCTTATCTTAGAAAACGACGTTTATCTGAAAAGTGTTTCAACCGTCCCGGCTCTCCCCTACCTTTAACTTTTTACTTCTGGCAACTGTATTTAGGCTTCAAAATGCATAAAAGTTGTATTCATCTTGTGATAATTACCTTGATGGACAAAATGGACTAGTATCATAAACTTTTTTTATCACAGAGCTTGTTTTTAGCGATAATCCAAAAGCCTATGGGGAAATCCTGTTGGGTTTTTGTTGAGGGAACCAATGTGATGCTAATTGCTGATTGGCCTACAAAGTGACCTCATATCTGCACCACTTCCTCTGAGTCTGCACTTTTGTGACGTAACGCCACTTTGATTGTCAGGAAGAAGCTTGCATCAGTGTGTGCTTGGCAAAAGTGCACATACTGACCACAAAGGGGGCGCTCGCGAGCACCCTTCTGAAACCTAAAATGACAAATGGGACACCCTACGGTCTCATGGACTTAACGGACACGTGCACGTGGCAGCCGTCCACAAGACCAAAAGTGCATATGAAGTGTGCCATTTGGGACAGGGCCTATATGACCATGAACTGGCTTCTAGACTTGAACAAGAAAAATGTAGGCGGGGACTTCATTTTGTCCATAGGGAATTGATTAGATCATTGGATGGTGCTATTGCTGCAATCTCATGTGGCTGATGGTCACATGACCGCCTTTGCGCCAGTAAACAGGCTTCATGCAGCGCTCCACAGACCAATTGGCGGCTGACTTGAAGCACTGCATGCAGTTTCGAAATTTTGTCCAACTTGAGGCAGTATAGCGCTACATCACTGTGACATATGGCATCAAAGTACTGTAAGAGCGATTCGAGAGCAGATGACTGACTCAGCCAGCGCAGTTTCTCAAGAGCAGCTGCACAAGCTCTGATGATGACACAGCTGTTCCATGATTGGCCGGATTCACCGCATGACAATGATCAAGTGTGTTTCCTGTTTATTCTGACAAGACAACTTCAGTTCCACTAATGCTCACAAATCTGCATTTTTATAACAGTAAAAGCTCTTTTCATGTAGTCAAGATGTTATATTGTGTCATGTTTATCAAAATAAAACTGATAAAAAAGGACCCCACTTCATTGGTATTTAAATAGTATATGAACTTTATTCATGTACAAACAGACAGTTTGAAGTATAGAATGAAAATGTGCATTTATTCACTTCAGATGTGATAAAACAGCGCGTCACTACAGGAACCAGAAAGTGTCCGACTTCACGTCTCCGTTTTCAGCTCCTCCCCGCCTGCAACCGGCAAATTTTCGCCGATCGGTTTGATCCAGCCGCAGCTTAATTAAAGAAAAAATAATAACATGCAAGGATAAATCATTTGTAATGAAAAGGGGAATTTACCATATAAATATAAGAACTGCCCATTTTAATTTTATGGTTACTTTAATTTATTTATCACCTGCGGTGATGAATGCACTTATCTTTTATGTGTCTATCGAATAATTTATTTAATGATAATCAAAACAATTAATTTGATTGACACTAGCAACATAAAAATAGACTGTAGGCCTATTAAATGGTAGCCTATATGTGAGCATGTTTGTAAACAGTGGCGTTGTTCCCCCACAACCAGTAGGTAGGGGCAACTCCCAAACAGCCCATATTTCAAGTGAGAGTAGGAAATCCTCACGAGACCCTGCCATGCATACTTGCATAATTGTCTTTTCACGTGTGAGGGGGAGTGGAAACTGAGGTAAGTAGCTATAGTTCACAGCTCGCACGCTTAAACACGTTCAAGTACCGTTGCCGTGACGTTCCCGCAGCTGCAAACTTGTTCAATTGTGGAAAACCGCTGGATCATGATGGACATGCTGCACCGACTCAATTAAATTAATGTACAGAAGAGTTTCAGACGTCAGGACCAGTTCATGTGATTGCAGAAGAGTTGAATGGGGACCGTTTGGATCGTGTCTGCGGTTGTTTTATAAAATGGTAAGTGCCTCAATTTCCCCATTTAAGAAGTTTTTCCAAACATCTGGTTTCAACACGCGAATAATGTTGCAGTTGTGAACTTATATTCAGCTGTTCAAAGAAAAACAAAATATGAAACTTTTTCTCCAGTTTTCTTTCATTATTATTATTATTATTATTATTATTATTATTATTATTATTAATTTCTTTAACATTTGTTGTATTCTTTTAAAGACAAGCAATTATTTAGCTAAATGTTAACACGTCAAGAATAAACCTCAAAAAATAGTAATAATATGTTGAGTGACAGATGTAAAAAAAAAAGCTTAAGGTTTTTTTTTTTTTTTTTAAAAAAAGGGGTTTAACCTATTTGATAATTAGGCAAATGTACAACAAATGTTCTTTAAAACTTGCAGGTGCAAAATGAAATGAAATTATATATAATAATAAAATTAATGCAAATTTAAAAAACAAAAAATAAAATGCTCTCCAGTGACTCCCATGTTGGCTGTTTTTTCCACCTCTCTTGTAGACAACTTCTGAAGTGAACCACTTTAAATCCACCAATGCGGTTCTTTGCAAGTCCTAGCATGTGACTGGATTTGCATGTTAAAGATCAGATTTGAGACACAGTTGTCAGACACATATAATTTGCTATATACTGACAAGGCATACTTTGAATATAGGGAGAGGAGGAGTGCATAAGCCCAGAAATCATCAGTTGTCATGATTGGACAAGCCTAATTTCAGATTAGACAAGCCTAATTTCAAAGAAATCTATTGAGCTGACGTGTGTTTTTCATGCTGCAGTGAAACAATGTTGAATTGGGACTGTTCCCACAGTCAGCTGATATCAAGACTAGAAGACTCATAAACTACAAGTGCAGTTGCATAATAAGGGAAAACAACTGGAATCATCTTATCCTGACAGTACATTGTGTATGACAAAGCACATTGCACATGACACAATTGATTGTTTTGATCTCTTAATGGCTCTAGTTTGCATCAAATGTTCCACACCGGTGTCACTGATTTTAATAGATTGAAAGTAAGTGTCAACATCTATTTTTTTTTCAGACACCAAAAACATGTAGATTCCACACGTACCAAGATGTGGGGCGAAACTATGTTGCTGTCTGGGAAAGAGCTAGGCCTATGTTAAAATTATTTAAAAATCATTTAAAAAAATAGTTCAGCCTTTCAATTTCGCCTTAAGAGTCAGAAGGGTCAGGAAGACAAACTGCAAGGTCTCAAGTTAATATGGCAATCCATCAGTTAGAATGGGCTCAGAAACACTTCCCATGAATGCAGTCATGCAACATTTCACTTTTCTCTGTGAATCATTTGTAAGACCAAAAAGCAGCCCCAAACCTGGAGGATGTTACATTTTCTGCGTATTTACAGAAGATGTGCATCACCCTGTTAATCATTTTAGCTGAGCTTGTTACTTATTCCTGCCTGTTTTGCTGTGTGTGTCATCTTGCGCTCAGCGGACTCACTGACCGGGCCTCACATCTGCAGAAGGAATTCCATGACCAGTGAGTGTGGCGGCAGAGAGGTGCAGCGTGTGTTTGGGACGGGGAGTTTTGGAGTTTGAAGGAAATTAAAGCGGTGGGAAGTACAGACTCCATGGCTCAGGAAAGGAAGAAAGGTGGGGTCCTTCCTCCGGATGGAGGGTGGGGATGGATGATCGTGGCTGGGTGCTTTGTGGTAACTGTTTGCACAAGAGCTGTTACGAGGTAAGCTTTTTTTTTTGGAGAGTATATGCTGTTACTAAATAAAACTAGAACATGCTGAAATAGGGATAGGTGTTTTGTTTTTTAGCTATAATTAAACCACAGGTTTTAACCTGCCCGGTTTCTTAATAAAAATGAATAGCTGAAGAATATAAACTTTCGCTCTTAAACTTTCTTTTTTTAGTGACCAAAAAATTCTATTGAATTTAAATCTTAAAAAAAAAACCTAATAATGCAAATATAAAGTAAACATACAATAAAAACAAACAGTCTCGTAAACCTTCTGTCCTTAAAAATGTCTGGATTTGTTCCTCAAATGGGTTTAACCTGTCAAATAGTACATACTCTTGTATAGTACAGTACATGTGGCACAACAGAACGCTATATTTAGTTCACACTGAGAATTACCTAGAATGAGTCATTGGTTCACAAAGTGACAAGCGCTATCTGGTGTTTCTGCTGCAGCCTTCGAGGTCAGGTTACATTTGACTGACTTGTAAACAACTTTCAGGCATTCGCACTTGGATATAGATAACACAGTGGTTTTTACTGCTTTGACTGGTTATGTTAACACATTTGTGTGTTTATTTTGTAATGTGCTGTTGTAAGTTTTTTGTAATGTGCTGTTTTTCTATATACAGTACTATGTGATGAGAGGTAAAGTTTTCCTTTTATACTGCTTTAGACAAGCTGTTCCATTTAGCAGTATTTTAACATTACCCCTGGGGTGGTGAATGCATTCTACCAACTATGCTTTTTAAACCCTGTAATTATTTCATCATTAAATTTAAATGTGCAGGTACATCATCTGACACGTAAAGGTGTGAAACACAAGAACCTGAAGAACAGGTCTGCAAAGCTGCTAATGAAATTTACTAGGATGAAATTGCTAGCAGGCTGGCAAGAACGAAACAGTTCATTCGACCTCACCTCTGAAACAAGCATTCTTTTGACAATTTCTTAAGTCCTGCTGAGATAAGTGGTAATAATCAACCCGAGGATTACCAGATGATGAAACTCTTTTTGAGCTTAAAGTGCAGCCAGTGGTTTTCAGATGGAAAATGTGCCTTTTTAACCTCTTTTTTATCTTATGGATATTCTGTTCTCTGCCCTCAACCCCTTAAAAAGCTCTTATCATTCAAGTATGTGTGTGTTATTCAAGTGCTAAAGTAAGATTTTACCCTTTGAGTCTGCACCTTGGCTAAGCCAATGGTGTTTTAACACTAATAGTGGAATGGTTGCCTGAATGACATCTCCTTCTTTAATGGCTGATGGCCAGACACGTCTGTCTCAGTGGTGGAAGACGTGAGAGTTGCTGGCTGTCATAACCACACTGAATGCTCTGACCCGAGTGACCTGCCTGGTGATCTAGTTTTGTTTGTTCAGGTGCTGAACAGGCACTGCAGAGGCTTGTGCCTCATTACCCCGTCTCAGCCTTTCATATCCAGACACCCACAATCTCCACAGCTGTTCATAGTAACTGGTTGTTAATGGCACTGGACTTTAAAGTGTGTTGTTAGTCTGAAGTGTCACAATATGGTCCTTTAAAGACCACAAACGTGTTTGTGTTCTGTCTAATCAGAGTTGTTTTGTCATTTTCTCTTTTCCAGATGCATCTCTATATTCTTTGTTGAGTTTCAGATGCACTTTGGAAGAGATTACTCTGGGACGGCATGGATTCATTCATTAGTGGACTGCACAACCATGCTGTGTGGTAAGGAAACGTCATACTTGACACTAAAACCATCACACATTAGCGCATCACAATCATCATCATTGGCCGGTCTAAAATAGGGCTTCCATCTGCATAACTCAGTGAGAAAGTTTCTGCACATCTGAGACAATACTGTTGCATAAGAAACTAAGCAAGACCTGCAGCCTGTGGGAGGCTCAAAACGTTCTCTTGAAGTCAGCAACACACAGCGAACATCTTGAGAGGACACGCCAGTGTCGCAAGCTTGACCCAAAAAAACAGGCCTGTTTGCTTTCCTATACACCCGGCACTGTCTGCTGTTGACAGTGCAGCAATCTTAAGAATTACATTGCAAAGGAAAGGCCTTCTTAAGGCTGCTGACTAGTAAACAAAAGACGTAGGAAATGCTGTTATTACATAAAGCTTTCCAATTTCATGTTTGTCTGACATGTTCTCTTTTATCACAAGGCTGATTTGTTTTTGTCAGGGGTCTGTGGAAGCACATAGTTTGCAAATCATATACAGTATGTTGTAATACTGTATGTTGTCATGTAATAGGAGAGAGCAGCTTAATAATAGCGGTAATAGTGACCAATTAGGGACCGTTCGGTATTTATGGAAAGGGCCACCGGAGGAAAATAGGGGAGGGTCATGTCTTTTTATTCTTTGTTGAGGGGAGGGTCATTCAACTTTTTTTAGTCTAGGGGGAGGGTCACCCAACTTTTGTATTCATGAAAACAGCAACATTTCAAAGTGGCTTGTTTGGTGCATATTTTTTCCATGTAGCTTTATGTAGCTCTCTCGGTCTCGGTCCCCCATCGCTATCAGATGGGTCTGACCCAACAAAAATCCAGTTTGGCGCTGCCTGACAGTGCGCGCGCACTTCAGTACACGCTCAGAAAAAGTGCATCATGTACAGAACGCCAATTAAATGTTTAACCGGCATAGCTTTAAAGCACGAGCAAATAATGAACTTTTGTGATTACGAATAAGTGCAATGTCCTGTGAGTGTAACTCTACCGCGGCATTAACATGTGATATGAATGTACGTTGAGTGTATTGGGACTGAGGCGCCAGAACTGCAGCTGATAGAATGTGCGCTGTACGATATACCATATTTTAGTTTCCATTCTTATTGGGTTTCCACAACAATGTTAGTGAGTAAATCTACTGAAATTGCCACCATAACAGTGGAGTGTGATGTGTTAGACGTAGAGCTACCACATTTTTAAATTAGGCTACTATTAGAATTATTTGAAGTTAACATAGGCTAATACAATAGGCAGACCTACACCAAAAAACTAGTTGAGGATAAATTCTTTAAAATTGGGCAATTTCCAGCGTTATGGACGTGACATTTGCAGTCAAAACTTGAAATATAAATTTCAGAAAATGCATTTAATACTGAAACGTCTGTTTATATATCAATACCCTCTTAATAAAGGAGTCAAGACATTAGAAAAAGATCAGTCTACACATGCGTTTTATATTTAATATGAGCGAAATACACATGTGACGTGACACAACAAATCTTTAACTTTTAGGTGGCAAAATATTTTTTTAATATTTCTATGAATTACACTGCGCAAAACAAAAGTAGGCTAATAACCGGATGAAGAAGGGTCGGCCTCCACAGAACATAAAATATTATTTTTTATTTTATTTTTCGTGTTCGCATTTATGAGGAAAAAAACAATGTTACGGACGTGACCGCTCTGAAAGCGGCTTTAAAACTTTCACAGAGACTTCAAAAAGCACAAAGCCTTTCTTTAAAGTAAATTTTGTTTTTTATTAATTGTATCTTAATTTTAATTAATGTTTCATCAACCAATTGCCTGGATTTAATAAATAAGAAGTAAATATAGTAGAAAATAGATCATCATGACACGGAGTCGCCGGCGCGTGAACTGGACTCCCGTCTCATAAATGAACCGAAACTCAGCGTATAATGTACTTGCCTCACAGACTTGAGAAATATAGAAAGCATGATGTCTACTTTTAAACAGAACATTTAAAAACGAAAAACAGACTGCTCTCTGCTTATGTAATCCGTATGAAATCTGCACTTCTCTCTGGCGCGTTACTGTGAAGATCGCGAGTCAGCATCGTCAACTTCATCTTGAAGCCGACACACTGACACAGAAAAACCTTGTTTATTAATAAACAATTAAAATCTCTCCTTGCTGTATTTGACATATTCATAGTCATTACTTTTGCCGGTTCTTTGTGGCAGCTTTTAGATACTTTATTGGGAGTGCCACGGTCACCCTTGTTACATGAACGCGTCACCACTGCATCAGCACCGAAAACATGATTTTTTTTTTTTTTTATCTAAAATAAAAAATCATGATACGAACCGAATTGTAGGTTTGGTCTATCGTTACAGCCTTAGTAAGATGAGAAAGCAGGAGTTTAGTAGTTTTGTCATGGTTGTAAAAAAAAACAATGGCTATCTGAACATCTTTGCCAAGCGCAAACCAGTAGCCTACGTAATCAATAAATTATCGGGGAGGGTCATGCCTTTTTTCACAATCATTTTGGAGGGTCATAGAAAAATTTATTACTGGCGAAGGGAGGGTCAAGTCTTTTTTGACTACAGATCTCAAAACTCCTCCGGTGGCCCCTTAAATAAATAACGAACAGTCCCTTATCTGAGCGAATTTTGTAATATTTCTAAATTTGTTAAAAAAACACTACTGTTCAAAGGTTTGCGGTTTCAGTAGCAATAACTCCAGTATTCATTGTCACATGATCCTTCAGAATTTATTCTAATATGCTGTTTTTGTGCTCAAGGAACATTTCTTATTATAAGCAATGTCGAAAACAGTGGTGGTGCTTAATATTTTTGTGGAAACCATGATACTTTTTTTCAGAATTTTTTGATGAATAGAATTTCAAAACAACAGCATTTTTTGTGTGAATAAGTCCCTTTACTTTTGAACAATTTAACGCATCCTTGCTGAATAAAAGTATTAATTTAAAAGTATGGTAATTCCGTGTCAATTCAACCAAATTTCGGAAACTTCCCCAGCTCAAATGTTTGATTTTGTCAATATTTTTTCTGTAGAAAGACAAACATTAATAGTGATGAAAGTCAAAATATTAAATGTCCTGGATGTATATTTACTGAGTAATCCACTGTTTTGTAGAGGGGGATCAAAATGACAATTTTTACCTGAGATTTGTAGCCAAATTACAGGAGTGTAAAAAGGACTTTAGAAAGATGGCAGCATCATTATTTTATTTTTACACAGAGATTGGTAGGTCTATTAATAAAATCAGTTGACTCTAGCAATCTTTTTTGCATTATATGCTAACAGTGACAGTTAAAAAATGGCAAAAAGCACTTCTTGTGTTTTTTGCCTCAAGTTTGCATGCCTATAACTCAAGAAGTATTAAATATATCTTAATATCTTTTAGATTCTGGTTCTTAACAAACTTTTCTTTTGGTATCTTCATTTTAAAGGCCCTAGATGGTTCAATCCCAGAGATATGAAGATCTTAAAGGGTAACTAAACCCTAAACCAACTTTTTTTAGTTAATGATCTGTAAGAATGGAGCTTCATAAATGCGGTTCATTGATTCGAGTAACTTTTTTTGACATTTGTGTATAAAGTGTTTTAATTCTACAATATATGGTGTAAAAACTTCTGAGTGCTATCCTCTTCAGGTTGAATGGTGGCTACTGCAGTTGAATTTTCCTTTTGGATGTTTGGGGTGGTTGGTGATGTAAGGGGTTGTTGGTGACATAGGCAAGTTCCATACAGAGAGATGCGTCTCAGGTGCACGCCTTCCCACCGCTGGGCTCTGCCCACTTTTCCAGCATTTTTCAAATATTGCCAGTGGGTGGAGTCAGGCTCTGACCAGGGGTTTAGTTACCCTTTAATGTGGCTGCATGAGTAAATTGTACAAATTTTCAGTTGTCAAAAACTAAGCGTGTCACTTTGCACACAGTTGATTCTTTTTTTTTCTTTTAAACCGATTCTTCTGGTAGAGGGAAACAAGATTAACTTCTAGTTTAAACATTTTTTCAGACATTCTTCTTTAAATGCAATAAGTATCAGATGTGTGCAAAGTGAACCACATTTGGTTTTCGATCACTGAAAATGGGTAAAATTCAACAATTTGAACATGGAGCTGCTTTGAGATCCCCATATCAATGGGACTGAACTATATAGGGCCTTGAAAATGAAGATTTCAAAAGGAAAGTTTATTAAGAATTAGAATCTATAAGGATATTAAGAAATCTTTAATACTTTTAGAGTTACAGGCATGGCCACTTTAGAAAAAGAATATTTATGGCCCTCAGACAGGTATGTTCTATGCAATTGAGCTGATGAAAAAAAATTGATATTCTAATTTTAACATTATTTGTTCTCTAGATATTCCTCTTTAAAAGAAAAAAGTATCGGCTTTATGCAAATTGACCCACTTTGGTTTTTGACCACTGACAAAGTTACTAAAAGGAAAGTTTTCAAAGAACCAGAATCTAAAAGGATATTAAGATATCTTTAATACTTCTTGAGTCACAGGCATGCAAATTTGAGGCAAAAAACTTTTGCTTTTTGACATTTTTGAACTGCCACTGTTGGCATATAATGCAACAAAGATTTCTAAAGTCAACAGATTTTACTAATAGACCTACCAATCTCTGTGTAAAAAATAAAATAATGATGCTGCCATCTTTCTAAAGTCATTTTCACACCCCTGTAATTTGGTTCCAAATCTCAGGTGAAAATTGTCATTTTGACCCCCCTCTACAAAATAGTGGATTACTCAGTAAATATACATTCAAGACATTTAATATTTTGGCTTTCTTCTTCATTTATATATTTCTTTCACCAGACAAAAATTGATTAAAAAAAATTGAGCCGGGACCTCTGGTTGAGTTGACACGGTTATTTAAATATGACTTTTATTATTTCGAACATATTGTTCAGTATGAGCACAACATTTATTCACGTTACTTTTGCAGCTCCACTCGGAAGCCTGATTGGGAATCACTTGTCATGTCGCGTAGCTGTAATACTAGGAGGATTCCTGGCCTCAGTAGGACTAGTCCTCAGCTCCTTCGCCACCAGTCTGGAATATCTTTACCTTACCTTGGGAGTGGTAACTGGTAAGAGCCCCAAGATCCCTAAAACACTGATCTACAGACCCATCCGCGGTGCTTAGTATGTAGCAAGTTCAGCATGTTTACGGTTTTATTTTATATCCTTCTTTTTTTAGGGCTTGGCTTTGCCCTTTGCTATACTCCAGCCATTGCCATGGTCGGGATCTATTTCTGTGAGAGGAAGGCTTTGGCCTATGGCATTGCCATGTCTGGCAGTGGCATCGGGACCTTCGTCCTGGCTCCAGTAGTGCAGCTGCTAATCGAACACTATTCATGGCGTGGGGCCCTCCTCATTTTAGGGGGCTTTGTGTCTAACCTGTGTGTATGTGGAGCTCTGTTACGGCCCATCATTCTAAAGGAAGAGGAGGCCTGCCCTCTTCCAGTGGACTCAGAGTGTGGGTATAGCATTAAGCCGCCTGCGTTAAATGGCGTACATACGGGGAAGGCTGCAGGCGATAAATTAGAAGTGAATGCTAAACAACGTTGCCTTCAGTCCATGCAAGAATACCACTTCCTGCTCATGCCTGACTTCATGGTGTTGTCAGGCTCCTTCCTGCTGCTGGCCAGTGGGTGCAGTCTTCCATTTGTGTACCTAGTGCCCTACGCGCTGGATGTAGGTGTCGGTCATCAGCATGCTGCGTTCCTGATGTCCATACTAGGGGTCATTGACATCGTTGGCAACATCACATTTGGCTGGCTCACTGACATGAGGTATGTTGTTTTCTGAACTGTGTTAATATTGCATTAGTCAAAAACAGGAATAGGTCATTTGTTGACCAAGGCAAATGTTTGTTTTTTCTTTTCTTCAGATCTAATTATCTGTTTTTTTCCTATGAACCGATTTTGTTATCCAATAAACAACTGGGTCATTGACATGACACAATTTTTTTGGTCCAGATCTCAATACAGTGTCATTAATACACCTATTCTAAGATTAATTAAATTATTGGGGGGCATAAGCCTAGTAGTTTAGCATCATCGTTTACTATTATTTATTTAAAAAATAGTTTTAACAAAAATGCTTCACTTCTTTTTTATATTTGAAAAACGTTTAATTATCTAATCAAAGTCATGTGGTATGACCAACAAGCAGAAATAAATACAAAACAGGAAATTATGTCATAGAGAAGACCCCTGCAGACCCTCATGATTATGTAAATAAGTCTCTTAAAATATCAGGTTGTAAAATGTCATATTGTGTGACTCCCCAAAAACTTTTAATGAATTATGAATTATATAAATTAAAGGTTCAATGTGTAATATTTCTGAGGATCTATTGACAGAAATGCAATATAAGATCCATAACTATGTTTTCAGTGGTGTATAAAGACCTTGCATAATGAACCGTTATGTTTTTATTACCTTAGAATGAGACATTTATATCTCCATAACCGCGGGCACCCCCTTCTATGGAGGTCGACATATTGTCTCGTCATGTTTTTACCGTAGCCAACAGCGAACAAACAGCGCTACAGAGTGCGTTTCGTCACTACCTTGAAAAAGAAGTTTTCAGTGGTGTATAAAGACCTTACTTAATGAACATACACTGCGGCTCCACTTACATTGAAATGCGCCAACATGTTTCTACAGTAGCCCTAAACGGACAAACACGTTTCGTTACTATGTTGCTCTTCTTGCAAGGAAGCAAGCTTAGTTCAGCGAATAAAACACTGACACAATGATGAACAAGTAACAATAATATTCGCAATAACATAGTTTTACTGAATAATTAAGTAAACATAATCTCTTAATTTATCCTTGTAAAGAAACGTCATTGCTGAACTGGCTACTCTCTGCTGTCTCAGACGATGACATATTTTCCTGTCGGCCACCGTAACTTTTGTTGGTTGCAATTCGTAAACCTCACCACTAGATGCTGCTAAAAATCACACACTGCACCTTTAATATAACAATACATATTTGTAAAAAAAAAAAAAAAAAACTTTAATTTTTTTTTTACTTTTAAAAGTTTAATAATAATGTTTAATATGTGTATACATGTATTAAATGTATAAGGAAAATGTGGTTTTTGACATTCATTAAATTTAAATTGTAACCTTTTTTAAATGGTGTAAAAAAAATTCTAAAACATGAAACCAACATGAATAGTACATTTGTAATAACTTGGAACACATGTTTTTTGATTTTAAAAGATTTGTCCTTTTCTTTATTTATCATTGACCCAGCTGTCAGTTTAGAAAGAGGGTGTATATGTCATGGTTTTTCGCCAGATGAGTTATTTGAAGAGGTCAAAAAGCAACAAAAAAACACCCTCAGGTTTTAGGAAACCAAACAGAATGTTGATTGTTTGCTTATGGGGAGGGCTGCATGAACCTCTAAGACTAGTCTTACAAGTTAGACATCACATTTCTTTCTTTAAGACTGTTCATAGTTTTTTTAAATCAGTAACGTACAAACATAGATTCGACTAATTTGATACCTAAAACTAAGACTGACTGCCCCTTACTAACTGCTAGTGGGTCATTCTAGAACTTAACACAATGTCTTAACATAATGCCTACGTTTATGCAACCGGCCCCAGATCATGCTGACTAACCCTTTCTGTATCTCTCCCAGGTGTCTAAAGAAGTACAGGAATATATGCTACATGTTTGCTGTAGGAATGGAGGGACTATGTTGTCTTTTTATCCCCCTTTTACGCACATTTGTCTTGCTGGTACCCTTCTCTGTGCTCTATGGGTACTTTGATGGAGCCTATGTTGCCCTTATTCCTGTGGTAACATCAGATGTTGTAGGGACAACATACCTCTCTTCAGCTCTTGGGGTTGTGTACTTCCTCCACGCTCTTCCCTATCTGGTCAGCCCACCCATTGGAGGTAAAGGCCTCAAATTATTTTATTTTGATAGGTTAAAAACCACTTGGAATGTTAAAGAAAACATTAACCACAATTGTCCTTTGTAATGACTTGCCCAATTAAAATAGCCCAATAAGTGGTAAACTGTTAATGACATGTTACCCAACAAAACTGTTCAATTCACCATTTTAAAAACAGTTATTTTCTTTATGGGATAAATGTTATTTTAAAAAAAGGTACCTGTGAAGTAATCATGTTTTTTTTGTTTTTGTTTGTTTTTTTTGTTTTTTTGTATAGGTTGGTTGGTTGACACCACAGGGACTTACACGGCGACATTCTTTTTGAGTGGGTTCGCCCTGATCGCAAGCTCTCTCCTGCTGTTCTCAGTTGCTGTCATTCGGCATTGCCGGAGAAACCGAAAGAACAGCCTGAGCAAAGACCCAAAATTGGTGTCATGTGAAGGCAAACAAGTGGACTATTATAGTTCTAAAAATAAAGACTTGATGATAATTATACCAGCAACTTCATAGCGTTGGAATAACAATTTGTATTTTTTTTAAATGTCT
This sequence comes from Gila orcuttii, assembly GCA_026230005.1. Lineage (NCBI taxonomy): Eukaryota > Metazoa > Chordata > Actinopteri > Cypriniformes > Leuciscidae > Gila > Gila orcuttii. The sequence continues at coordinate 22,014,238 of JAPDVR010000017.1, forward strand.
TTTTCTTTGTTTAATCTATTTTATAAAATACTGTTAGATATATAGAGTCATTAATAATGTTTAATTGAGAAAATAATTGTTTGTGTATAAAAGTTTGTTGACTTTTTGTTCAAAAGCATTCATTCTCATCCACAGTTGCAAGCTTTAAAGTGGGTTACAACACAAGACTTACATTTTATGTATTTTCTTTGTGTCTCATATTTTATAATAATGTGTCAGTATTCAGTGAGTTTCTTGTGGACATTTTTTTTCTGTGGACAATTACAAATGTAGATTATTATACTTGAAGCTCCAGTTGTAGTACATTATTTAAGTCAGTAGAGGACAGTGCTGAACCCTAGATATCTGAGCAGTCTGAACTGCTGTATAATTTATCAAAGGTAGTACATTTGCCCCTGTTCTGCAAATAGTTCGATAAGGTCTAATATTTTTATTCAGCAATGCCTTTTTTTATGATCATGAGTTTGCTACAACTAAGCAGTTATTCAATGTTTCTTTGGAAAACAAATGAGTTTCTTGAGACTAATGCAAGAGACTGAGGCATGGGACTAATAGGCTATACCATTTAGAACTTGATGTCAACAGTCTGAACTAAATGTTTAGTAATGTTTTAGTAATAGTGAATTTCATCAATTTCATGGGTTAAAAAATTGACTATATAAAACCATAAAAAAAAATATTGGTAATGTTCCATTTTTAATTTTCAAGAGTATAAAGTGTTGCTTGAATCTCACAATTCTGCAAGTTTAAGTGGGTTTAGTTACTGGTAAAAAACAATGTTCTTAACACACAATGCACAAAAAAGCAGTGTTTTTATTTGTCAAAGAAATACAGGTTTAAAAATGTATAGCTATAATGTCTGTGTCACGGGTCTTAGAATCCAAAGATACTTGAAACAGGATATCTTGCAAAATAGTCCTTTAATATCAAACTCGAATACTCAGGAACGTAGCCAGTAACATAAACACAACTAACATTGACAATGACCGATATTGAACTGAACCATGCTTAGAACTGGGAAATTAGGTCAAGACAGACAAACTAAAAACAAAGAGAACTCATGACAACCAACTGAAAGTCCATAAACACAGTCTGGGGTTTCTTTGTCCATCACTCTTAGAAGAGAAGGTTCTGCATAGAACCATAAAGGGTTCTGTCAGGTGCTTCATATATAGAACCTTTTAGGGGTTCCCATCAATTTAATTAAAAGAAAAATGTTTTATCCATTTTTTATTTTAATTAAAATTTTATGAATTTAACAGCTCGTAAACATACTTTACCACTAGAAAAATCTAAATAGCCCATTAAACATGAAAAATTATGCAATCATTTAAGATATTTCTCCTTCTTGGATAAAGGGCTCTTTAAAATTGAGTTAAGAACCAAATAAGTGAGTCAATGGATACCATTTTAAGTGAGTCATGGTTACCAAAACGTTTGGTTACCAACATTCTTCAATATATATTATTTTATGTTGAACAAAATAATGTCATTCAGGTATGGAATAACATGATGGTGAGTAAATGATGACAAAATATTAATTTTGGGTGAACTATCCCTTTAAACATGCCACATCCTGTGTTCTCTATGCAATGTCATATGAAGCTAGTGAAAACCAAATGTATTAAGACCACCTTCAATTCATTTAACAATAAAAGAGATTCTCCAATTTGAACAAAGATATGGCGACACGTTTTTTATATATTTTATAACATTCTGTTCAGTAAGACAGTTCCCTTTCGAAGGGAACTCAACAATACGTCAACGACGTTATGGGGAACGCCTCAGGCGTGACAGGTGTCTGAAATCACTATCAAATCACGTCAATCATATTGACCGGCGACAGCCCGTGAATCATTAGCGTGAATGATTAACGTGCGACCTGGAAGTATAAAGGGGCGCCTTGCACACATGACAAATCATCTCATCGTCTTCAGGGACTGTCTGTTTGAAAACGCTACTCAATGAAACGGTAAGAAAATTAAATGTACAGCACACGAGTGTGCTTTTCCTGCCTGGGAGAAGAGCGCGCACGGGAGATTCTCGAGGGAATCCTCTGTGTGAACTGTGAGCGTTTTTCTTTTAAAACGCTCGCTCTCGTCTGGCCCTCTTCTCGAGTGAAGGGGGTTCAACGTCTGGTTCTCGTGGTCCCGCTCGTGCCGAGGCAGAGCGGCGACTTGCATCATGGGCTTCCAGATAGAGCTCGTCGATCATCTTGAGAGTGCTGTAAACCTCTCAGATGATTCGACGGCTGACGAGGGCGAAGCAGGTGCTCTTGCTGCTCTTCAGGACGAGCAGGAGATGGCTGAGGAGGTTTATAATCAGGTAGATCCTGAACCCTCTCAGCCACCCTGCCCCGTGTATGCAGGTCTGGTGGATGTTGTGGAGCGCGCCGCCAACAGGCTGTAGCTGCCATGGCAACGCACTAGAGGAGAGACCGCTCGCGGTAGGCTCGGCGATCGGTTTCTCCCCGGCCATACACCACCAGCTCAGGTGAGCCTAATCCATTCCTTCCTGATCTTCACACAGAGATCTAGAGGGCATGGAAGAGCCCATTCTCTGCCAGTATTCACTGACATCAGCGGGTTAATTTCGCTGATGTTGAGGGGATCGCAGAGCATGGGTATGTGTCGATGCCGCCCATTTGACGAGTCGTTTGCGAACTATCTCATGTCTGGGCAGGCGTCGACACTGAGAGCTCCATTTCTGCCATCCAAACCGCTAGAGACAACAGCGCGTTTGAATGGCAGAGCATACACGGCAGCAGTTCAGGCTGTGACTCCCGCTAGAAGAGGGATCTGAGGGAGGTTATCCAGCACAAGCGCATACAGCGTCGCTGATGGATAATCTCCCCGGAGGGCTTCATTAAAAAGAGAAATCCAGCCCTCTCCTCTCTTCTGACTCCCCAGACGTGCATTACATCAGGCCTGGCGCTGGGCCTATGATAAGAACGATGTTCCGATGGCCCGCCTAGGCTTGGTTAGTAGAAACGCCTCTTTCAGGCATGTAAAGTGGTGGACCCCAGGTTCATAAAGAACTATCTGGCGAGTCTTCACTCCGCACGCCGCAGGTGAGCTGTCTGGTCTTTTCAAGAGTCAATTTTGTGAATTAAAATTCCGAAATGTATCTCTCTACAGACCTCGTTCCCTGTATAGAGCTATGGGGTCATGTCATTTGCTATGTCATCAGGTAATAAGGTAAGAGAAGTTTCCTGGATTATTAGGGCCCTGAAGTTCCCCATTAGGTGGCCAGAACGATAACTATGTTAGCCTTCGGGCTGTTAGCCACCTCAGGGTAGAGTAGTTGGTCTCTCTCTTAGAATTTTTTACTTAGAGTGTTGACTGACGCTAGAGCTTCAGATAGATCTTATGTCCGGCCCACGGGTCCGTTTGACTTCTTCCTGAGTATTTCGCCCCTTGAGCTCTGTTTGGGTTTTCATTAGGCTGAGCGATCATGCAGCCCTTTGTATGGAATAATACAGACTATATTCTTTAGTAAGGCTGTGGCTCCTCCGAGCCCTCAGATAGATCTATGCCTGCAGGCTGGCCCTCACCAGGGCCGCCTCTGTAGCTGGCCTAGGCTGTGCCAGGGATAATAGAAGTGCTCTGCTAAAATTTAGCATTGCTTCCTCTGAACCTTCACTTTGTGAATGTAGGTTTCTAGCATCCCTGTATAAACAGCCTCCTCCCATGGGAGTCGTTAGGCCAAGGCCCGCCCCCTTCTCTGCATTCTGGGGTGACTAGAGTAATGCAGCATGGTGCAGAGGATGGTTTGTAAGGACATGGTAGGCCTCAAACAGGCCTCCGTGGTATATATGTCTTTATTGAGCAGGGTTAGGCCGTCTTTCGCTTCACGAAGAAGACTGGGTTTCCTGCCCGACCCTGCCATGCAGAACTGGCCTACGGATTTAGGCCGCCAGTTTAGGCTTCACTCACCTCGCTGAGCTACTGCTCGAGCGCTAGGTTGTAGGTGGATGGCTTTCATTCAAGCCCCACTCCCCTAGGTTGGGCACAGATAAGTTTCTGTCACCCCTAGAGCCGCTGGCAGGCCCGGACCCTGGTAACCTCAGGGTGAGGTGTGAGTATCCCCCTGTGATACAGGGTAGGTCTGAGCACTTCACTCCCAGTTCTGTTTATCCTACCTCGCACCACTATGGCTCGGGTCGAGTATGAAGTAAGCTTCACTTCTTCTTTGGTCGAAGTACGCTCCCCTGAAGCCAGAGCATTGCCCTGAGCTGACGCCCATGCATAGATGGTAGGCCCCTGACTAATGGGGCCTCCGTTGAGGCAGAGTGGCGTATGTTGTACTCCCCTTGTTTTAAGGGTGCTAGCTTTTTTGCGGAGTACACTGCCATGGGCAATGTGATTAGGCACCAGGATGCTGTAGGCGCTGCGTAAACAGCTTTGCTGCCAACGAAGGCTGCGCCATTAGGTAGTAGGCCTCAGCAGGCCTCCTTGATTGGACAGCCCCCTAGAGGGCACTGTAGGCCAGCTCACTTTACGTGGTTGGCCTTGGTGGTTCGGGCAGTTGACTCACTGATGGGTAGTAGGCCTTAAACAGGCCTCCTCGGAGGTGAGTCCCAACATTGTGGGACATACCTTATAGCGCTACTGGAAGCCCATTAGTAAATTATGCTTGTGTAGTATGGTTCCCAACAGTGTACTTTATAGCAGAATATGACTTGCTATTAGCTAGTAGGCCCGACCAGGCCTCCCTGATAGGCGAGTCCCCAGCTGGCTGGCCTTAGCAGGCCACCTTATACTATCACCCGGACTCAGGGCTCAAAGCTAACAGTGGTTATCAGGTAGTAGGCCACTCAGGCCTCCCTGAAGGTGAATTCCCACTTAAGATGGTTATCAGGTAGTAGGCCTCAGCCGGCCGCCCTGAAGGCGAATTCCCACTTAAGTTGGCTATCAGGTAGTAGGCCTCTCTGGGCCTCCCTGAAGGTGAGCTCCCAAATATTGTGGCTGTCAGGTAGTAGGCCGCTCTGGGCCTCCCTGAATGTGAGCGCCCAAATATTTTGGGTGTCAGGTAGTAGGCCTCACCAGGCCTCCCTGAAGGTGAGTTCCCACATGCTGTGATTATCAGGTAGTAGGCTCCTCCAGGCCTCCTTGAATGAGTACGGTCAGGTAGTAGGCCTCACCAGGCCTCCCTGAAGGTGAGCTCCCCACATACTGTGGTTGTAAGGTAGCAGGCCTCACCGGGCCTCCCTGAAGGTGAGTTCCCACGTACTGTGGTTATCAGGTAGTAGGCCTCTCTTGGCCTCTCTGAAGGTGAGCACCCCACATACTGTGGTTATCAGGTAGTAGGCCTCTCTGGGCCTCCCTGAAGGTGAGCACCCCACTTACTGTGGTTATCAGGTAGTAGGCCTCACGGGCCTCTCTGAAGGTGAATTCCCACTTACGTTGGCTATCAGGTAGTAGGCCTCTCCGGGCCTCCCTGTAACGTTCCCTAGTGGTGCTGGGTTTATGAAGCTAGTGGTCTCTTGCTATCAGTTTCAGCTAGCCTTAATAGGCAGCTGCTGAAGGCGAGCTTGCGCCCTGGCTCGCTAAAGTGTTCATTCTCTGCTATTGGTTCCCTCCCGGAACTTTTTCTGCCTACAGCCTGGTTTGCCTACCAGGCAGACCTGTGCTCCCCTCACCGAGGGTCTCTATGAGCATGCGGCTTCCTGAGTCTGGTCAGACGGTCGTAGGCCTCTCGTGAGGCCTCCCAGTTAGATCAGCCCTTAGGCCTTCACAGGCCTCCTCAGTGTTTTGAAACACAGACACTGGGTTGATCCGTGGATCGAGTAGAGAAACTCCCCTCGCTAGCAAGGGTTGGAAAGCACTATGCTGAGTCATACTCTCCGGGATATCCCGTCTCTGAGATCCGGGCCGAGTGGTTCACTGCCAGCTTCGCAGTCCCTCGGGTTGGATGCCTTTCTTAAGGCTTTGTTGTCCAGAGGCTCTGTCTTCAGACAGACAGGATTTGGCCAGACTAGTGTCTATGTACTGACGCCAGGTCAGGCCGTCCTGGTGGCATTTCGGGGTGAGTACGTTCCCCTGAATAGTGACTGGCTGGGGTTCCTTCGGGTTCCCTAGCCACATTCCCTAGAAGGGACCCCTTCTAATCGGAAGCTGTGGTTCCAGGCCCGGAGCCGGCCCAGGTAGACCTTTTTATTTAACCATGTTTATGAAGGTTTTTCTGTGAGGCTGTAGCTTGGGCTATGACCGTAGGGAATGCTGTCACTGACAGCCCAGTGTGACCTGAGGGTGAGTGGTTCTAGCGTTTCATTTGAAGTTGCTGGTTCTGACAGTTGTCACTGCCACTTGGCATGCACTCCCCTTAGCATGGCGGAGTTGGTATATCGTTCCCCATAACGTCGTTGACGTATTGTTGAGTTCCCTTCGAAAGGGAACGTCTCAGGTTACGACTGTAACCTATGTTCCCTGAGAACAGGGAACGAGACAATACGTCTCCCTGCCATGCCTCGGGGCTTGCCTACCGTACAGTCCCTTCAGACGATAAGGTGATTTGTCATGTGTGCAAGGCGCCCCTTTATACTTCCAGGTCGCACGTTAATCATTCACGCTAATGATTCACGGGCTGTCGCCGGTCAATATGATTGACGTGATTTGATAGTGATTTCAGACACCTGTCACGCCTGAGGCGTTCCCCATAACGTCGTTGACGTATTGTCTCGTTCCCTGTTCTCAGGGAACATAGGTTACAGTCGTAACCTGAGACGTTTTCCTTTTCCCCACAGAAGCACATATTCTACCATTCAAACAACTGAATAAATTAAACAGATCTGTAAAGTAAAAGGTAAAATATCAGAGGAAACCACTATCGTCACTTATTGAGTCTCCTTCACTCTGCACAATTTTAAATCTGTGTACGAACGTTTTCACATCAATATTATGATTCATCAATAATTGCTCACTAAAATTAATTTTACTGTAATTGTATGAAAAATTTGTTCTTGGACAAACATTTTTTTAACCAGCTGCAGGGACTCCTTATGCACCCGTTTTCCTGCACACTTAAGGAGCCTATTCAAATGAGGACTATTGTATTTAAATCACTAATTATATAATTCACAAAGACTACTGAGGAATTCAGATTTTTCATCATTGGCTGAAGTCATAACTCTCTGTGGCAAGGAACATCTTTCCCTTTTCTTTATAAATAAATCCTTGTTTGCCTTCCAATCATCTGGTTTACCCTTGATATGTTTCTGGGCACTTTTCATCAGTTTCCACGTACTTATAGTTCCCCTTCAGTCGATAACGTCGGATGTAGTGGACTCGACTGAATGGGGGATCGCGTCAGAGAGCCTATGTTACGTTCCACGTGTATTTGTGTGTTTCTGTTGCTCTCTGTGCCTCCCTTCATTGTTTTCAGGTGGTGATTGTTCATTTGCTGCGTGTCGTCATTGTGGGCACGTGTCATCAGCTGTCCCACCAATCCACTGCTGTGATGCTGGGTTTAAAAAAGCCCATTCATGAGAAGGAAGGCAGATCTCCGCCAGATCTCTTTTAACTTGTGCTCACAGAGATGCTTTGTAGAACGTACCACTGTTTATGAATGTCTGCGAGATGATGTTTAGATCAAGTGACTTGAGTAACACTCTTGAGTTTCTTATGGATTATATTGCTAATGCTTTGTCATGCCTAGTGCACGTGAGTTGAGACTCTCTCGTAAGCGTGTTAAATGTGCCGCTGTAGTTGTCAGTGTTGTCGACCTTTAAACGAGCGTGCCTTTATTCACTATGCATTGAGTATTGAGCATTAAGTTAATTCTTACCAACTGCGGAAGCGTATGCCCAACACGAACGGGAGGTAGAATTTTCTCTGTTAAACTAGGCGTGGAGTGTTCGCCATTATTGTACTTTTGTTTTCAGGTAGTATAGTTTGGTTAAGGCAGCGTACCCGCTGAAGAACTCGGCTTTGTTTCTACATTTTTCTTTGATAGTCAGTTTAGAGGGACGACTGAAATTAGATATCATATTTATGTTTTGATTATTTCAATGATTTGGTGACATTCCTGTTTTTCTTTCCTTATTTTGTATTATTTCTATTTTCAATCATGTTGCTTACTCCATTCTTTGTGAATAAATGATGTTTTATAAACAAAGTTCGGGAGGAGCACGTTCAAATAATCATTCCAATCAACTGGTCATCAAACAATTACCATGTCTACCCTATCAGCACGAGAAGGAGCATATAAATATTCACTCTGTCAACTCACCTAACATTCCTTGACAGTTTCAGCATCCCTCCACCACCCCGACTCCTCACTCTTGGCTTATCTTATTTATTTATTTCACAGCCAGGAATACGGGGGAGTGCTCTGGGTTTGGGCCGAATACCTAACTCGGAGCCCTCTCCTCGGACAGCACGCCAAATACGCATTTATTCTATCTGACTTATTTGTAAGTGTGAACTCGTGAAACGTCTTAAACATTAAGTGACGTTTCCTGGTTGTTTTTCCTGCCTTCACACAGCGCAACAGTGTCTCACATAAATGTTACGTAATCATCCCTTTTTACAACTTTAAACACGTAACAGCCTATCATCTTCGAGTACTATTGAACGAGCCAATGGAATTGGCGTGCGTGATACGCATCACACACTCCGCCCCCGCGGCGCGGGTATAAATACGGAAGTGGATGCACGCACTAGTTGCCTTTCGCTTCGGAGCCGATTGTCTTTTATGTCTCTGAAGAGTGCTGTTGTTTCAACAAGCGAGTGTGTCGGTGTTCTTGCAGGAATACCTCCTAGTGTTGGTGTTTTACAGCGTGGTGCAGCGACGATCATGAGCTTCTCAGCTCTCAATTGCTGTTTTAACAGCATCAAATTTCTACTGTTTGTTGTGTGTTGACGGTTGGTTAGAGGGCGAGAGGTGAGTGCTTCACTGTTTTGGTCTAAAAACTAATTCAGTGTTGCCGCGGTCATTCCCTGTGTGCTCCGGCACTGGTGACGGTCTCATTCCTAAAAGAGCAATACGGGTGTGAGTGTGTCTTTTTCAAGATGCCATTCCATCCGTGCGTTTCTGGGTGCGGTTTGGCGCTGTCCCCCTCTGACGGTCACGAAAGTTGTCGTATGTTTGGGCTTACAACATGCTGAGGCAGCTTTTGTGGATGAGTCATGTTCTCATTCCGGGAACATGGCCATCTCGGTGTTGAGATCTAGACTCACCTACGTCAAAAGCGTAGGTGCAGTCCCCGCCTCTGGGCCCCGCCCTTGTTCTTCTTCTGGGTTACCTTCCCAGAGAAAGACTGGGGTGCCGTCCAAGCTGGGTGATCTGAGGATCACAGTGAGGGGAACCCTCCACCGTGTCCCGAGCCGTCTCGGTTGGATGATTGGTATATCGGGGCGGGTCGTGCTGGTTCTCAGTCCGCCGCCCCGGTTCCTTTCTTTACTGAAGTGCATGAGGAGCTTACGAGGGCATGGATGGCACCTTGCTCTGCCAGAAACCGCCTAAGTAGCACCTCCCCCTCACTACCCTTGACGGGGGAGCGGCGACGGGTTATGAGGCTATCCCTCCAGTGGAGCGGTATGTCGTGATTCAACTGTGCCCGGCGGCCGCCGCTTCCTGGAGGGGTGATCCTCGTCACCCCTCTAAAGCCTGTAAGTTCTTGTCCGCTCTTACGGGCAAGGCTTACAAAGCTTGTGGGCAAGCCGCTTCCTCTCTGCATGCCATGCCGTTGCTCCAGGTCCACCAGGCCCAGGCACTCATGAACATGCACGAGGGTAGTCTGGACCGTGAGCTCCGCACTGCAACCGACCTCGCCCTCCGGGCCACGAAGGTTGCAGCTCGCGCAGTTGGTTCGGCGATGTCCACACTTGTGGTCCAAGAGCGCCATCTCTGGCTCAACCTGGCTGACATGAGAGAAGCGGACAAGGTTCGGGTCCTGGACTCTCCCATTTCCCAGGTTGGGTTATTCGGCGACGCTGTAGAGAATTTTGCCCAACAGTTCTCTAAAGCCCAGAAGCAGACGGAGGCTATCTGACACATTCTGCCCCGGCGGGACGCTGCTGCCTTCACCCGCTCGCCAAGGTCAGATCCTCCGCCTGCTCGTCGCCAAGGGCACCCGCCCGCCCGCAGCCGCCTCAGCTCCCGCTGGACCATCGCAGCAGCCTACACCCAGGTCCCGGCGTGGAGCCGGCCGCGGAAGGGGCGCCCAGCCTGCTCCAGGTGCTGCCAAACCAGGTGGTAAGCAACAGCAGAAAAGACGCTGAACCTGGACGGGCCCCCAGGGATGGAGAAGTTGCTCTTGGAGTGGTCACCGATCCACTCCCTCTGGCTGGTTGGAGGGCCGGCTAGATTTTTTTGTTATTTGTGTGTTTGTTCCGCCGCTGACTCCTATAAAAACGGGGTCAGCGGTACCCACATTTTCAGAAAAAGAGCAAATCTCTCTATTCCTGGGTCCCAAGAGGACCAGTATGGCGGGTGTGACCCTGTATAGCCTTACATCCCTCAGCTCTCCCTTGGTCGCCAGCAGGCAGCCTGGTGCGTTTGAGGACCCGGTCATCCGCCTTCTCTCACGCCCCCTGCCACTAGTGGAGGCAGGTAAGTGTTGCAAAGCACACTAACACCACACTCTCCACTCTTGCTGCCCCACCTCGGGCTCGGCTTTTTCCGCTCAGGTCAGTGATAATTATCACATTAGGTGTTGAGCAGATGTGCTCCTGAAAAATTCAGTGATATTCATCACACCGAGTGCTGAGCATGGCTCCTGACTTTTTGTGCGTTGAATATCTTTTCCTGCTGGCGAGGGATCTGATAGCCGCTCCTCCAGCCAGTATGAAGGCCAGTTGTAAACTCATTCTTCATGCTACCAGGGGTGGGTCAGGACCATCTTGGCCCAAGATTGGTCTGCAGCTTTGACCTGATTGACGTGTGCTTCAGATCTCTGCCTTCCGCGCCGCAGGCCATCCTGTGTGTTGCGCGTGATGGTGGAAGTATCAGTACAGAGTCTTTCCTTCAAGTGCTCTAAAGCCCGTTGGGTATCAGGTCAGGAGTATTCAGGAGTAATCTCACCCTCGGGTTGAGTATCTCTTTTTCAGCTTTGGAGATGGACTCGGTCCGACACGTCTTCCAAAAATACTGTGTTCAGCTGGTGCTTTTTAGAGGCGAGAAAGGGTCACACTGAAAGAACTTTCAGAGGCTCCTGGGGCATATGGTAGATGCAGCCACTTAAAAAGAGGCTTCCTCCATATAAGACCGCTTTTGTGCTAGCTTCATGATCGAGTCCTGAGGTGACCGTGGCAGAGCAGCTCTCCCTGTGTGACTCAGTTCACTCCGGTCTGTTGCCAAACCCTCTCCGACTGAGGGGCCATGTACAAAGGGTGTGCTTTAACGGGGCCTGGGCGACCTCCGACTGCACGCCGCACGGGCATTCGTGCCTCGAGTTGTTGGATATGTGACTGTTGCGTAGGCTTCCCTCGCATGTCACGACTCACCCGTCACCTCCTCCTTGGAGTCTGAAGCTTCTGAGGATGCTTTGTTCCACTCTTCCCGCTTTACTCAGTCGTGCCGCCAACGAGCCTCACGACAGTTATAGCAGGGTGAGTGAGACTCCATCCCCTGGGGTCCAGCTGGGTCATGATCTCTCCGGGGCCGCTCAGTTGCCTCTCCGGTTTCGTCACTGGCTCTCAGCTACCCCAGGGGCCCAAATAGTCCCCAGTGAGCCTTCCAAAAGCGACTGTGACTCATAGTTGTCTGGCGCCTGCTCAAGTCAGTGAATTCATCACACTCATGTTGAGCAGAAATGCTCCTGAAATTCAGTGAAGTTCATCGCACTCAGGTGTTGAGCAACAGTGCTCCTGTAGCTCAGTGAATTCATCACACTCATGTGTTGAGCAGCAGTGCTCCTGAAGCTCAGTGATCCTTTCACACTCAGTGCTGAGCAGAAATGCTCCTGTAGTTCAGTGAAGTTCTTTGCTCAGGGAAGTTCTTCGTATTCGAGAGATGAGCAGGAATGCTCCTGTAGCTCAGTGAATTTATCGCACTCAAGTGTTGAGCAGAAATGCTCCTGCAGCTCAGTGAAGTTCTTCACACCCAAGTGTTGAGCAGAAATGCTCCTGAAAGCTCAGTAAACTTATCTCTCTCTAGTGCTGAGTAGAAATGCTCCTGAAGCTCAGTGATCTTCACATGTTGTGTTGAGCAATGCTCCTGTCTTTTTGCGCCCTAAAAAGAAAAAGTCGCTTGCACTTACGGTGCTAAGTCAGGAGGGAACAGGTCTTCATAGTTTCCCCTTATTGGCCCAACTCGACCCGGTTCCCATCGAACCGGAGGATCAGGTGGCTATCACTGAAACATGTGGTAGTTATCGTCACTTCTGCGAGTTCCCCCTAGAAATAGGTAGCGGGCTTACACCTTTAGAAGTGGAACCTAGTCGTTGAGTGCGTCTTCTCTCCAGAGGAGATCCTGAAAGCTTTCGACCATTTCAGTGCTCTCTTTCCTGCAAGATGGGTTGAAGTAGGCTGTCTTCCTTCACCCTCAAAATGATGATGCCTCGATGTTTAAACGACGCTCATCGTGATGCAGAAGCATGGAGAAGCACGTCCTGGTCGTCAGGATCCTGAGGAGCAAGGTAATGTAAATCCTTGCGTCCCTCTTTATCCTTTTGGGCCGGCTAACTCTCTCAAGCTGAGACCCCGGCCTGGATTGTGCCCAAGGTTCCTACCTCTCCCGTAATAGGAGCAGGTGGTGAGCCTGCAAGCGCTGTCCGTTCGCTTATAGCGGTTAGACGTGTTCAGAACGCAAGCTATAGACCTCAGACCAGCTCTTATCTGTTAGGAAATTCAGCAGAGAGGGAAGGCTGTTTCCAAGCAAAGTTGGCCACTTAGTGCTTACTTTCATTTCGGTGAAAAATTCCGAGATGCAATAAGTCCTCTTAGGTGTTGAGCCCCTCTATGATGAGTGTAAGTGCTCTGCCTGGGCGTTGACGATATGCTTTGCTAACAGATTCTAGAGTTGGGGGAACCGCTGCTTCCCGTGGGCTCCCTTCTCATGAAGCCAGTTTCACCGTGAGTCCGGTTCAAGTGTCGGCTTGCTGCGCCATTCCCCTCCTTGGACTGGATACGTGCACTATTCTACTCCAGTTGCGTTCCCTTAAATCTGAATCCTGTTGAGTTCCTTCTCACCCCTCCGACATCGGACATGCGGAACGTCTGGTGTTAGCTACCACTCGTAAGCAGTGTGGAACCTGTGTTAGGCTGGGTCCATATGTTGCGGTCCCTACGGCGACCCCATATGTGTGTTCTTCCACGATACGGCTCCCTACGGTCGAGCCCGTGTCTTCCCTCGGCAGAGTCTCTCTGCCATCACTATCCGGTGAGTCTCCCCCCGTTTTAGGTTGGAGCCACCCCAGTGACATTCCATATGTCATTCCCGGTCATCCGCCCAATTCATATGTGTATTCTCCACATTTCCTCCCTCTGGTAGGATGTGGCTTCCGCAGTGTACCTTTCCTTCCAATGTAGGAACGCTTCCCAGTGGTCCTGTAGGAACAGCAGTGACTTCCCTGGCCTAAGCCTTGTCCTTCCCCGCTTTAAAGTTACGGGGACATCCGGAGACTTTTGTCTAGGCACTGGAAGGTGGCAGCTTTAGTGGCGCTATCAAAGTGTCCCCCATTCAGTCGAGTCGACTACGTCCGACGTTATCGACTGAAGGGGAACGTCCTGGTTGCGTATGCAACCCACCGTTCCCTGAAGGAGGGAACGCAGGACGTAGTCCCCGTGCCACTACCGCTGGACCACCGCTGACCCTGGGTTACTCTCGGCTCCTCAGCGAAAAGCAACTAGTGCGTGCATCCACTTCCGTATTTATTCCCGCGCCGCGGGGGCGGAGTGTGTGATGCGTATCACGCACGCCAATTCCATTGGCTCGTTTAATAGTACTCGAAGATGATAGGCTCTCTGACGCGATCCCCCATTCAGTCGAGTCGACTACGTCCTCCGTTCCCTCCTTCAGGGAACAGTGGGTTGCATACGCAACCAGGACGTTCCCTTTACTGGTATGTGGATCTATTGTCAATAACTCCTTAGTGCACAATAGCTAAATCCTCACTGATACAGTACTGCTGGAACTAAACAGTTTAAATGTACTATCTGCAGATGTTTAATTATCTCTGTAGCTGTCTGAAATGTTGTGTCAAACAGTTTCAGATCATGTCTCTCTCCATACTGAAGTGTGAGCTCACTCATGGCAAAGATAAAATAAGCTTTTAGGGAAGTTGCTATTTGTAGATGATAAATGCTCTGATCCCTTATGGGCCTCATCTACCTCCCGATTTTTTTCGCTGTAAATTAATTTTCTTTTTCTTGTAGCACATTGCCAACTGATAGTGTATGAGGAACAAATTTGGTGCTTTCATCAGCATTTCAATTCCCTTGTCTAGAGCCTTGATCCCTGAAGAATATTTCGACGTATCTCATGACATGTGGATGTCCTGTCTCAACCAACTTCTCAGACTCATTCATCAACTTCTTGGAACATAACAAAAGTGTAAGTCCAAGAAGAACTCTCAGAGCATCATCATCTGGGTTGTCGTCAATGGCCAGTCTCAGCTGTTTGATCGCAGGTGAATCCACAGTGCAAAATGTACCAGTTTAAGAATGATACAGAGCTTTGGCATAGCCAGTGTTCCACTCGCTATTTTCTGGTTCCAGTTCCACGGCCTTCTGGAAAACCTCTACGGCCCAATCATAATATTTGTGAGAAAATTTAAGACAGGCCAATCTTTTCTCACCCAGCACCTCTGGAACAGATGAAGACTCGGTTGGAAATGTTTCATTAATCTTTTGAAGCTTCATCAGGTAACTTTCACACTCTGTGTAGTCCTTCATGTGGTACATTAGTTTATCCAGGCTAAATTTCCATAGGTGACGATGAGTCTTGTCACAGTTCTCTCAAAGGTTTTCTTTGATGAGTGTCTTAGAGCTCAACAGGTGTTTAAGTGCTTCTTCTTTGAGTCCAAGAAGGAATCGGACATATCCCATAGAGAATTGTGCTCGTGCAGCACCTTCCTCACTCCCTAAATCCAACTTGTTCTGTTCACAAGTCTGGTGAGGAGGTTAGTTAAGTCTACATTGTCTTTAAGGTTCCAACTGAAATGACACTCCAGCTGATCCAGTTCTATTTTATACTGTCCTAAATTGAACTGACAAGATAAAATAAATTAGATAACTGAAGCAAGGCAAGTTTATTTATATAGCACATTTCATACACAATTGTAATTCAAAGTGCTTTACATAGAAGAAATTAAAATAATCAAAAGAAATAAGAATCATTAAAACAGTTTCGAATAAAAAAAATTTAAATACAGTACAAACAGTCGGACGAACAGTGGCACAGTGCTCATTCATTAAATGCACAGCTAAACAGATGTGTTTTGAGTCTGGATTTGAATGTGACTGTAGGAACACATCTGATCTCTTCTGGAAGCTTGTTCCAGCTGCGGCTGGCATAGTAGCTAAAAGCAGACTCACCATGCTTAGAGTGAACCCTTGGTATTTCTACCTGATGTGATCCTAATGATCTGAGTGATCTGTTGGGTTTATATTCAGTGAGCATATCTGCAATGTATTGAGGTCCTAGTGTCATGGTCACCAGCTAAGTCACCACCTTCTCATTACATTTCCCATCATCCTCCCTGACCCTCACCTGCATGCACTTTCCAATCACAGAGATCGCTAATCACTCGCACATGCACGTCATCCGATCATCACAGGCAGCATAAAAGCACTCACCTTACACAGTCACTTTGTCTGGTCTTGTTCATGAGTAAAGACTCACTTACCTGTCCGCACTTGCCTCTTATGAAGTGTCTGTTCATCTCCTGTCACTACAAGTCTCCATCGTCTGTTTACTCGTCCTGTTACTACTCACCTCTCTTCCAACGTTGGTGTGTGTGCTCCTGCCATCTACCTCCTTGTCATCTGCGATCTCCTCAATCATCTATAACAGCAAGAACTGTCAGTATCTCCATCCATCATTATTCAAAGACATTCACCATTTTCGTCACCCACTGGTACTCACCACTACTTGTTTCAATAAACCTGTTTCTCACTCGTATCCTTTGTCTTGAGTCTGTTCCGTAACACCTAGGCCATTGAATGATTTATAGACCAGTAATAATACTTTAAACTCAATCCTAAATGTAACAGGGAGTCAATGGGGCTGTAGTCGTTAGGTGATAGGGCTAAGTAGAGCTGTGTATCGTCTGCATAGCTGTGGTAAGCAATTTGGTTCTTTTTCATTTTTTGGCTCAGTGGGAGCATATACAGGTTGAATAGGAGTGGCGCAAGAATTGAGCCTTGAGGGACTCTACATGTCATGGATGTCAGTCGCAAATGCAATATAAGTCGCTTTAGATAAAAGCATCTGCCAAATGCATAAATGGATGTCCATTCAGATTTATGGTCTCTTGTACTCACATAAAAACCTCTCCCTCCTAAGTATGACCTAAACCATTTTAGGACTATCCCAGAAAGCCCGACCCAGTTTTCCAGCCTGTCAAGAAGTATGTTATGATCGACAGTGTCAAATGCAGCACTGAGGTCGAGTAGTACCAGCACTGATAATTTGCCTGTATCAGTATTTAAGTGAATATCACTTATTATCTTTATGAGCGCTGTCTCTGTGCTGTGATGCGGTCGGAAACCAGAATGAAAATGTCAAAGTAACCATTTGAGTTTAATTTTGTTCAGCTGATTGAAGAAAACTTTTTCAATGATCTTGCCTATGAAAGCAAGATTTGAGATCGGTCTATAGTTGCTTAATATGGTCTTATCCAGATTGCTCTTTTTCAGGAGTGGCTTGACAACTGCAGTTTTCAGGGAGTTTGGAAAACTCCCAGAGAGAAGTATGGCATTTACCACTTCTAGGAGATATGCTTCTAAACAGTTTAACACACTTTTGAAAAATGTGGGAAGTGCTTTAAGAGTGCAGGTTGATGTTTTAAGGTGCTGTACTGTTTCTTCCAACATTTTGCCATCAATTTCTTTGAAATCAGACATAGTAACTACTTTCTCAGGTTGTGGTCTGATCTGTCTGACCCCAGCGCAACTCAAGGATGTGCTGATCACCTTTCTGATATTATCGATTTTCTCAGAGAAGAAGGAAGCAAACTCACTGCACTTACTGTCTGAGAGCATTTCTCTGGGAATGTGAATTGGAGGGTTTGTCAGTCTCTCTAGTAGCAAAAAGAGTGCGTGTGTTGTTTAAGTTGCTGTTTATAATATTCGAGAAAAAAGTCTGTCTAGCTTTGCCTAGTTCCATATTGAAAGCATGGAGGCTGTCTTTGTAGATGTTATAATGGACTACAAGTTTTGTCTTTCGACACGTGCTCTGCTTTTCTGCATTGTCTCCAAGGTGCTTTTTGTCTGCCACTCTTCTTCCTAACTTTCACAGCAGGAATATAATCAATTACACTTTTAACTTTTGAGTTAAAAGAATCAAGGAGAAAATCAACAGAGTCAGCAGATATGCTTGGTGTTAAAGATATAGCCTTCATAAATAGTACACTACACTGTAAAAATAAAAGATGGCTGGAGGAACCTTTTGGGGTTCTTCACTTTGCCACACCGGCGGAACCTTCTGTAGATCCTCTAGGCACCCTTTAAAAAGGGGCGGTTCTCTGAGGAACCACACAGGTTTCCTGAGGAACT